>OY968834.1:13011949-14457676 GCA_963695495.1 Hololepta plana | reverse complement strand
CTAACCTAACCTAACCTAACCTAACCTAACCTAACCTAACCTAACCTAACCTAACCTAACCTAACCTAACCTAACCTAACCTAACCTAACCTAACCTAACCTAACCTAACCTAACCTAACCTAACCTAACCTAACCTAACCTAACCTAACCTAACCTAACCTAACCTAACCTAACCTAACCTAACCTAACCTAACCTAACCTAACCTAACCTAACCTAACCTAACCTAACCTAACCTAACCTAACCTAACCTAACCTAACCTAACCTAACCTAACCTAACCTAACCTAACCTAACCTAACCTAACCTAACCTAACCTAACCTAACCTAACCTAACCTAACCTAACCTAACCTAACCTAACCTAACCTAACCTAACCTAACCTAACCTAACCTAACCTAACCTAACCTAACCTAACCTAACCTAACCTAACCTAACCTAACCTAACCTAACCTAACCTAACCTAACCTAACCTAACCTAACCTAACCTAACCTAACCTAACCTAACCTAACCTAACCTAACCTAACCTAACCTAACCTAACCTAACCGAACCTAACCTAACCTAACCTAACCTAACCTAACCTAACCTAACCTAACCTAACCTAACCTAACCTAACCTAACCTAACCTAACCTAACCTAACCTAACCTAACCTAACCTAACCTAACCTAACCTAACCTAACCTAACCTAACCTAACCTAACCTAACCTAACCTAACCTAACCTAACCTAACCTAACCTAACCTAACCTAACCTAACCTAACCTAACCTAACCTAACCTAACCTAACCTAACCTAACCTAACCTAACCTAACCTAACCTAACCTAACCTAACCTAACCTAACCTAACCTAACCTAACCTAACCTAACCTAACCTAACCTAACCTAACCTAACCTAACCTAACCTAACCTAACCTAACCTAACCTAACCTAACCTAACCTAACCTAACCTAACCTAACCTAACCTAACCTAACCTAACCTAACCTAACCTAACCTAACCTAACCTAACCTAACCTAACCTAACCTAACCTAACCTAACCTAACCTAACCTAACCTAACCTAACCTAACCTAACCTAACCTAACCTAACCTAACCTAACCTAACCTAACCTAACCTAACCTAACCTAACCTAACCTAACCTAACCTAACCTAACCTAACCTAACCTAACCTAACCTAACCTAACCTAACCTAACCTAACCTAACCTAACCTAACCTAACCTAACCTAACCTAACCTAACCTAACCTAACCTAACCTAACCTAACCTAACCTAACCTAACCTAACCTAACCTAACCTAACCTAACCTAACCTAACCTAACCTAACCTAACCTAACCTAACCTAACCTAACCTAACCTAACCTAACCTAACCTAACCTAACCTAACCTAACCTAACCTAACCTAACCTAACCTAACCTAACCTAACCTAACCTAACCTAACCTAACCTAACCTAACCTAACCTAACCTAACCTAACCTAACCTAACCTAACCTAACCTAACCTAACCTAACCTAACCTAACCTAACCTAACCTAACCTAACCTAACCTAACCTAACCTAACCTAACCTAACCTAACCTAACCTAACCTAACCTAACCTAACCTAACCTAACCTAACCTAACCTAACCTAACCTAACCTAACCTAACCTAACCTAACCTAACCTAACCTAACCTAACCTAACCTAACCTAACCTAACCTAACCTAACCTAACCTAACCTAACCTAACCTAACCTAACCTAACCTAACCTAACCTAACCTAACCTAACCTAACCTAACCTAACCTAACCTAACCTAACCTAACCTAACCTAACCTAACCTAACCTAACCTAACCTAACCTAACCTAACCTAACCTAACCTAACCTAACCTAACCTAACCTAACCTAACCTAACCTAACCTAACCTAACCTAACCTAACCTAACCTAACCTAACCTAACCTAACCTAACCTAACCTAACCTAACCTAACCTAACCTAACCTAACCTAACCTAACCTAACCTAACCTAACCTAACCTAACCTAACCTAACCTAACCTAACCTAACCTAACCTAACCTAACCTAACCTAACCTAACCTAACCTAACCTAACCTAACCTAACCTAACCTAACCTAACCTAACCTAACCTAACCTAACCTAACCTAACCTAACCTAACCTAACCTAACCTAACCTAACCTAACCTAACCTAACCTAACCTAACCTAACCTAACCTAACCTAACCTAACCTAACCTAACCTAACCTAACCTAACCTAACCTAACCTAACCTAACCTAACCTAACCTAACCTAACCTAACCTAACCTAACCTAACCTAACCTAACCTAACCTAACCTAACCTAACCTAACCTAACCTAACCTAACCTAACCTAACCTAACCTAACCTAACCTAACCTAACCTAACCTAACCTAACCTAACCTAACCTAACCTAACCTAACCTAACCTAACCTAACCTAACCTAACCTAACCTAACCTAACCTAACCTAACCTAACCTAACCTAACCTAACCTAACCTAACCTAACCTAACCTAACCTAACCTAACCTAACCTAACCTAACCTAACCTAACCTAACCTAACCTAACCTAACCTAACCTAACCTAACCTAACCTAACCTAACCTAACCTAACCTAACCTAACCTAACCTAACCTAACCTAACCTAACCTAACCTAACCTAACCTAACCTAACCTAACCTAACCTAACCTAACCTAACCTAACCTAACCTAACCTAACCTAACCTAACCTAACCTAACCTAACCTAACCTAACCTAACCTAACCTAACCTAACCTAACCTAACCTAACCTAACCTAACCTAACCTAACCTAACCTAACCTAACCTAACCTAACCTAACCTAACCTAACCTAACCTAACCTAACCTAACCTAACCTAACCTAACCTAACCTAACCTAACCTAACCTAACCTAACCTAACCTAACCTAACCTAACCTAACCTAACCTAACCTAACCTAACCTAACCTAACCTAACCTAACCTAACCTAACCTAACCTAACCTAACCTAACCTAACCTAACCTAACCTAACCTAACCTAACCTAACCTAACCTAACCTAACCTAACCTAACCTAACCTAACCTAACCTAACCTAACCTAACCTAACCTAACCTAACCTAACCTAACCTAACCTAACCTAACCTAACCTAACCTAACCTAACCTAACCTAACCTAACCTAACCTAACCTAACCTAACCTAACCTAACCTAACCTAACCTAACCTAACCTAACCTAACCTAACCTAACCTAACCTAACCTAACCTAACCTAACCTAACCTAACCTAACCTAACCTAACCTAACCTAACCTAACCTAACCTAACCTAACCTAACCTAACCTAACCTAACCTAACCTAACCTAACCTAACCTAACCTAACCTAACCTAACCTAACCTAACCTAACCTAACCTAACCTAACCTAACCTAACCTAACCTAACCTAACCTAACCTAACCTAACCTAACCTAACCTAACCTAACCTAACCTAACCTAACCTAACCTAACCTAACCTAACCTAACCTAACCTAACCTAACCTAACCTAACCTAACCTAACCTAACCTAACCTAACCTAACCTAACCTAACCTAACCTAACCTAACCTAACCTAACCTAACCTAACCTAACCTAACCTAACCTAACCTAACCTAACCTAACCTAACCTAACCTAACCTAACCTAACCTAACCTAACCTAACCTAACCTAACCTAACCTAACCTAACCTAACCTAACCTAACCTAACCTAACCTAACCTAACCTAACCTAACCTAACCTAACCTAACCTAACCTAACCTAACCTAACCTAACCTAACCTAACCTAACCTAACCTAACCTAACCTAACCTAACCTAACCTAACCTAACCTAACCTAACCTAACCTAACCTAACCTAACCTAACCTAACCTAACCTAACCTAACCTAACCTAACCTAACCTAACCTAACCTAACCTAACCTAACCTAACCTAACCTAACCTAACCTAACCTAACCTAACCTAACCTAACCTAACCTAACCTAACCTAACCTAACCTAACCTAACCTAACCTAACCTAACCTAACCTAACCTAACCTAACCTAACCTAACCTAACCTAACCTAACCTAACCTAACCTAACCTAACCTAACCTAACCTAACCTAACCTAACCTAACCTAACCTAACCTAACCTAACCTAACCTAACCTAACCTAACCTAACCTAACCTAACCTAACCTAACCTAACCTAACCTAACCTAACCTAACCTAACCTAACCTAACCTAACCTAACCTAACCTAACCTAACCTAACCTAACCTAACCTAACCTAACCTAACCTAACCTAACCTAACCTAACCTAACCTAACCTAACCTAACCTAACCTAACCTAACCTAACCTAACCTAACCTAACCTAACCTAACCTAACCTAACCTAACCTAACCTAACCTAACCTAACCTAACCTAACCTAACCTAACCTAACCTAACCTAACCTAACCTAACCTAACCTAACCTAACCTAACCTAACCTAACCTAACCTAACCTAACCTAACCTAACCTAACCTAACCTAACCTAACCTAACCTAACCTAACCTAACCTAACCTAACCTAACCTAACCTAACCTAACCTAACCTAACCTAACCTAACCTAACCTAACCTAACCTAACCTAACCTAACCTAACCTAACCTAACCTAACCTAACCTAACCTAACCTAACCTAACCTAACCTAACCTAACCTAACCTAACCTAACCTAACCTAACCTAACCTAACCTAACCTAACCTAACCTAACCTAACCTAACCTAACCTAACCTAACCTAACCTAACCTAACCTAACCTAACCTAACCTAACCTAACCTAACCTAACCTAACCTAACCTAACCTAACCTAACCTAACCTAACCTAACCTAACCTAACCTAACCTAACCTAACCTAACCTAACCTAACCTAACCTAACCTAACCTAACCTAACCTAACCTAACCTAACCTAACCTAACCTAACCTAACCTAACCTAACCTAACCTAACCTAACCTAACCTAACCTAACCTAACCTAACCTAACCTAACCTAACCTAACCTAACCTAACCTAACCTAACCTAACCTAACCTAACCTAACCTAACCTAACCTAACCTAACCTAACCTAACCTAACCTAACCTAACCTAACCTAACCTAACCTAACCTAACCTAACCTAACCTAACCTAACCTAACCTAACCTAACCTAACCTAACCTAACCTAACCTAACCTAACCTAACCTAACCTAACCTAACCTAACCTAACCTAACCTAACCTAACCTAACCTAACCTAACCTAACCTAACCTAACCTAACCTAACCTAACCTAACCTAACCTAACCTAACCTAACCTAACCTAACCTAACCTAACCTAACCTAACCTAACCTAACCTAACCTAACCTAACCTAACCTAACCTAACCTAACCTAACCTAACCTAACCTAACCTAACCTAACCTAACCTAACCTAACCTAACCTAACCTAACCTAACCTAACCTAACCTAACCTAACCTAACCTAACCTAACCTAACCTAACCTAACCTAACCTAACCTAACCTAACCTAACCTAACCTAACCTAACCTAACCTAACCTAACCTAACCTAACCTAACCTAACCTAACCTAACCTAACCTAACCTAACCTAACCTAACCTAACCTAACCTAACCTAACCTAACCTAACCTAACCTAACCTAACCTAACCTAACCTAACCTAACCTAACCTAACCTAACCTAACCTAACCTAACCTAACCTAACCTAACCTAACCTAACCTAACCTAACCTAACCTAACCTAACCTAACCTAACCTAACCTAACCTAACCTAACCTAACCTAACCTAACCTAACCTAACCTAACCTAACCTAACCTAACCTAACCTAACCTAACCTAACCTAACCTAACCTAACCTAACCTAACCTAACCTAACCTAACCTAACCTAACCTAACCTAACCTAACCTAACCTAACCTAACCTAACCTAACCTAACCTAACCTAACCTAACCTAACCTAACCTAACCTAACCTAACCTAACCTAACCTAACCTAACCTAACCTAACCTAACCTAACCTAACCTAACCTAACCTAACCTAACCTAACCTAACCTAACCTAACCTAACCTAACCTAACCTAACCTAACCTAACCTAACCTAACCTAACCTAACCTAACCTAACCTAACCTAACCTAACCTAACCTAACCTAACCTAACCTAACCTAACCTAACCTAACCTAACCTAACCTAACCTAACCTAACCTAACCTAACCTAACCTAACCTAACCTAACCTAACCTAACCTAACCTAACCTAACCTAACCTAACCTAACCTAACCTAACCTAACCTAACCTAACCTAACCTAACCTAACCTAACCTAACCTAACCTAACCTAACCTAACCTAACCTAACCTAACCTAACCTAACCTAACCTAACCTAACCTAACCTAACCTAACCTAACCTAACCTAACCTAACCTAACCTAACCTAACCTAACCTAACCTAACCTAACCTAACCTAACCTAACCTAACCTAACCTAACCTAACCTAACCTAACCTAACCTAACCTAACCTAACCTAACCTAACCTAACCTAACCTAACCTAACCTAACCTAACCTAACCTAACCTAACCTAACCTAACCTAACCTAACCTAACCTAACCTAACCTAACCTAACCTAACCTAACCTAACCTAACCTAACCTAACCTAACCTAACCTAACCTAACCTAACCTAACCTAACCTAACCTAACCTAACCTAACCTAACCTAACCTAACCTAACCTAACCTAACCTAACCTAACCTAACCTAACCTAACCTAACCTAACCTAACCTAACCTAACCTAACCTAACCTAACCTAACCTAACCTAACCTAACCTAACCTAACCTAACCTAACCTAACCTAACCTAACCTAACCTAACCTAACCTAACCTAACCTAACCTAACCTAACCTAACCTAACCTAACCTAACCTAACCTAACCTAACCTAACCTAACCTAACCTAACCTAACCTAACCTAACCTAACCTAACCTAACCTAACCTAACCTAACCTAACCTAACCTAACCTAACCTAACCTAACCTAACCTAACCTAACCTAACCTAACCTAACCTAACCTAACCTAACCTAACCTAACCTAACCTAACCTAACCTAACCTAACCTAACCTAACCTAACCTAACCTAACCTAACCTAACCTAACCTAACCTAACCTAACCTAACCTAACCTAACCTAACCTAACCTAACCTAACCTAACCTAACCTAACCTAACCTAACCTAACCTAACCTAACCTAACCTAACCTAACCTAACCTAACCTAACCTAACCTAACCTAACCTAACCTAACCTAACCTAACCTAACCTAACCTAACCTAACCTAACCTAACCTAACCTAACCTAACCTAACCTAACCTAACCTAACCTAACCTAACCTAACCTAACCTAACCTAACCTAACCTAACCTAACCTAACCTAACCTAACCTAACCTAACCTAACCTAACCTAACCTAACCTAACCTAACCTAACCTAACCTAACCTAACCTAACCTAACCTAACCTAACCTAACCTAACCTAACCTAACCTAACCTAACCTAACCTAACCTAACCTAACCTAACCTAACCTAACCTAACCTAACCTAACCTAACCTAACCTAACCTAACCTAACCTAACCTAACCTAACCTAACCTAACCTAACCTAACCTAACCTAACCTAACCTAACCTAACCTAACCTAACCTAACCTAACCTAACCTAACCTAACCTAACCTAACCTAACCTAACCTAACCTAACCTAACCTAACCTAACCTAACCTAACCTAACCTAACCTAACCTAACCTAACCTAACCTAACCTAACCTAACCTAACCTAACCTAACCTAACCTAACCTAACCTAACCTAACCTAACCTAACCTAACCTAACCTAACCTAACCTAACCTAACCTAACCTAACCTAACCTAACCTAACCTAACCTAACCTAACCTAACCTAACCTAACCTAACCTAACCTAACCTAACCTAACCTAACCTAACCTAACCTAACCTAACCTAACCTAACCTAACCTAACCTAACCTAACCTAACCTAACCTAACCTAACCTAACCTAACCTAACCTAACCTAACCTAACCTAACCTAACCTAACCTAACCTAACCTAACCTAACCTAACCTAACCTAACCTAACCTAACCTAACCTAACCTAACCTAACCTAACCTAACCTAACCTAACCTAACCTAACCTAACCTAACCTAACCTAACCTAACCTAACCTAACCTAACCTAACCTAACCTAACCTAACCTAACCTAACCTAACCTAACCTAACCTAACCTAACCTAACCTAACCTAACCTAACCTAACCTAACCTAACCTAACCTAACCTAACCTAACCTAACCTAACCTAACCTAACCTAACCTAACCTAACCTAACCTAACCTAACCTAACCTAACCTAACCTAACCTAACCTAACCTAACCTAACCTAACCTAACCTAACCTAACCTAACCTAACCTAACCTAACCTAACCTAACCTAACCTAACCTAACCTAACCTAACCTAACCTAACCTAACCTAACCTAACCTAACCTAACCTAACCTAACCTAACCTAACCTAACCTAACCTAACCTAACCTAACCTAACCTAACCTAACCTAACCTAACCTAACCTAACCTAACCTAACCTAACCTAACCTAACCTAACCTAACCTAACCTAACCTAACCTAACCTAACCTAACCTAACCTAACCTAACCTAACCTAACCTAACCTAACCTAACCTAACCTAACCTAACCTAACCTAACCTAACCTAACCTAACCTAACCTAACCTAACCTAACCTAACCTAACCTAACCTAACCTAACCTAACCTAACCTAACCTAACCTAACCTAACCTAACCTAACCTAACCTAACCTAACCTAACCTAACCTAACCTAACCTAACCTAACCTAACCTAACCTAACCTAACCTAACCTAACCTAACCTAACCTAACCTAACCTAACCTAACCTAACCTAACCTAACCTAACCTAACCTAACCTAACCTAACCTAACCTAACCTAACCTAACCTAACCTAACCTAACCTAACCTAACCTAACCTAACCTAACCTAACCTAACCTAACCTAACCTAACCTAACCTAACCTAACCTAACCTAACCTAACCTAACCTAACCTAACCTAACCTAACCTAACCTAACCTAACCTAACCTAACCTAACCTAACCTAACCTAACCTAACCTAACCTAACCTAACCTAACCTAACCTAACCTAACCTAACCTAACCTAACCTAACCTAACCTAACCTAACCTAACCTAACCTAACCTAACCTAACCTAACCTAACCTAACCTAACCTAACCTAACCTAACCTAACCTAACCTAACCTAACCTAACCTAACCTAACCTAACCTAACCTAACCTAACCTAACCTAACCTAACCTAACCTAACCTAACCTAACCTAACCTAACCTAACCTAACCTAACCTAACCTAACCTAACCTAACCTAACCTAACCTAACCTAACCTAACCTAACCTAACCTAACCTAACCTAACCTAACCTAACCTAACCTAACCTAACCTAACCTAACCTAACCTAACCTAAGGTCGGGTATAAAGCATAAGGTAAGGTATTCGGGTTAGGGGGGAAAACCTTAGGTTGGGTATAAGAAAGGTATTTGGGTTAGGGGGAAAAAAGTATTTGGGTTACGATACATGCCTTAGGTTGGGGTATAAAAATAAGAGGTTCTTGGGTTAGGGGAAAAAATTAGGTTGGGTATTTAAAAAAAAAGCGTTTTTCGGGTTAGAGGATAAAACCTTAGGTTGTGTATAAATTAAAGAGATATTTGGGTTAAAAAAACACTTAGGTTGGGTATAACATGTTTGGGTTGGAGACAACCTTTGGTTGAGTATAAAATAAAAGGTTTTTTGTGTTAGTAAAATATACCTTAGGTAAAAAACTGTATAAATTTAAAAAAAAGATATTTGGGTTAGAACAAAAACTTAGGTTGGGTATAACATGTATTTGGGTTAGAAAAAAAAAGCCTTAGGCTACCTATGAAACAAAAGGTATTGGGTTAGGAGAAGTTACCTTAGGTTGGGTATAAAATAGGTGTTTGGGGTTAGGAAAAAAAACTCAAGTTGGGTATAAAATAATAGCGCTATTTGGGTTTGGAAAACATTACCTTAGGTTGAGTATAAAAGATAAGCTATTTGGCTTGGAGAATAATCTTAGGTTAGGCATAAAACCTTAGGTTAGGCACATCTAAAATAAAACCTTGGCTTAGGAGAAAGCACCTTCGGTTAGGGAAAAAATTTGGGCATAAAACCTTGGCTTAGGATACAAAAAAACCTTAGGGTAGGTAAATAAAAAACCTTAGGTTAAGGAACAAAAGCCTTAGGTTAACATCATAACTTCCTTAAGTTAGGTTACTTACAAGAAAGCCTTAGGTTAGATGGGGATTAATAAAGATTACATTAGGTTAAATAAAACAGGTCATTATGTTAGAATAGAAAAAGCTCATAGTAAATCAATTAAAGATCGATTGCAATTAATGAAAAGCGATATTAAATGAAAGATAATCGTACGGCAGCCGATAATTGCTTCAAATTTCACGAAAATTAAATCCAATCCATACTTTTTCTTATGAATTAAATGTGCGATAACTTTTAAACCGGTCGATCGATTGGGCACAGAATATCTCTCGATCGTCCTTACAACTGCTGCAAATTTCAGCCGATTCGGGGAGATGAAGTAAAATCGGAAAAATTCAAAGGGGTTAGCCTTGCTTTTTTGCCGAAAATCGGCAAATTATGGACTTTTTCCAAATGAAGCGGAATCGAGTTAGAATCGATTAGAGAAGAGGAAAAACATCGAAAGGCGAATAATACATGCGAAGCAAAAAGTTTATGTGCTAATTTTGGTACGAAGTATCGAGTATCTTTCAATCGCATCTACAAATGCTGCAAGGAAAATGTTCAAAATTAGAAAAACCCAACGGGGTTGGTTTTTGCCAAGTAAATGTGGAAAACATCGAAAATCTGCAAAATAATTAAAGCAATGATCATGAAAGGGTCACATCTTCTTTCTTCCCTTCAGATTAAAGCTTGCAACAAAATTACTTTTCAACAGCGAATATCTCAGTAACCATTGGTCCTATAGCAAAACTGTAAAAGACCTTTTCGATAGATAGTTTCGTTCTCTACACTTTTTATTATGACGAAAAACTCGCTAAAGTGCACTGTTAGCCGGATATTTACGAGAATCTGTCCTCCCGTGTCGTCAATTCTCCCTTGTTACTTTCAATCGCTCGTAACTCGGCAACGGTGCATCCTACGACAAAACTCCATAGGACCTTTTTGATAGACAATTCAATTATCTACAACTTATTCAAGGGCACGAATTCCCTAAAATGCACCCTTACGAAGATAATTGCACATTAAAACTTTAAAGCGATATATCTCGATAAGGGTGCGTCCTAGGGTTAATTACTATTAATGTTTTTTCTTCAGAATTTCCTCCTCTACGTTTTATATAAGGGTGAAAATGTCCGTAAAGCCCTCCGTTACTGAGATAATTGCACTTTTCACATTCCACCCCCTAGTTACCCCTTTAATTCGTTCCTCCCTCCTATTAAATTATACTTACCATTATACTTATCCATCGATTTACCTACTTTTAGTCAAAGATTTACTTTAAATGAACCAGAATTTATGCTTTCCCTCACTTAACATCCCTTCCTTCTTTTTCTTTGCTGCTTGCTTGGTTGCTTTCTTCTCTTTCTTCATTCACACATTCACAAAAATACGCAATTTATTCTAGTTTTTTATTTATATTTATTAACAACAACTCTACTATTAATATAATTACAACGTATTTTCACATAACAATATCTCATTTGTGTTTGTTTTACATCTCTATTGCTATTAACAACTTCATATTCTGTACTATTCATCATTTACAATCTATTTTAACATCTATTTCATAATATCAAATTCATTCAGTTTACTCTTCTCTTTTCTGAAAAGTGCTGCAACCCTTTCTGCGTCTCTCAATTTTCTCCCATATTTTCTTTAAAATTATGACTGCCTTATATTTCCTTTGTTGTTTCCTCTTTCTTGCCTCCCTCCAGCTACTTCTCATCATCTTCTGTTCATCCTAAAACAATTCCACAACTTTCCAGTCTGTGCAGTTTGCTAAATTCTCCTTTATTCTTTACCATTCACTTCTTTAACATGCATTTTCCATCTATTTCTAGCATGATTTTCCCTAAGCTTATGGCTTGTTGCACTTTCATCGTAACATAATTGTTAAACATTCAATTGCAGTCATTCTTCAGTGCAATTCTACAAATTCCCATTTTCTTCACATCTATCTGCCATTTCACCATTGGGATCCCACTCCATTTTCTTTACCTAAAACAATTTTTAACAATATTCACATTTCAATTACTTATTCTTCATACTTTTTCCCATTTTCCTGGCAATCTTCCTCATCATTCCAATTTCTCTTCCTAAAACAAAGAGAATTCAAAACAAAAAAAAAAAAAAAATTACAATTACTTTTCTCGAATTTTTTTTGCAATTTTACAACTATTTGCAATACTTTCCATCAAATCTCCTTGCTTCTGCTCCCCTAAAACAGATTCAAACACCTTTTATTTCCAATTCCACATTATTCAATTTTGCATCCACTTTTACAAAATTTTTTCATCTTTTTTTTCCCACAGCTTTTCCTCATTTCTATAGCTTCTCACCATACAATCCTAATCATGTTTCTTTAACTAAAACACTTTTAATTAACTTAATTTCAGATTATTCACTTTTACTGATGCATGCATTTTTTCAAACTTTCTTTACCTCCACTTTCCTTATACTTTCTTGCAATTCTCCAGCTATTTACCATCCCTCATTTGCCTCCTGATTCATTTACTCCTCCTAAAACAAACAGAAAGGTTTCAATATTCTATTTACATAAAACTCCAACTGTGAGGTTATGGTTAATCGATTGTAAATAAACCCATTTCCTTACTGAAATCTCTTTCTTTCCACCAATATGTTCCTCTATTCTGATTCCACTATTCCTTATTCCACTTCTTCATCTGTGGACACCAACCCTAAAACAAACATTAATTATCATGTTCAGACAAGTTAAAAAAAACATGATTACGCCTTTCACCTTTATTTTCTTCCTCTTCTTCCTTCCTTCCTTCCTTCCTTTCTTTCTTTCTATGAATTTCCACAAAGATATTATACTCAAATTTCCATTTTCTATCAATTTAGTCCTTCGTTTCCACTCACTTTTTTTACACTTGTTGTTTGCTACATAACCTCAAACAACTTTTCTTACTTTTTCACGTTCGTCTCTTTCCCCTTGTCTATCACCTAATTCTCATATCGCCCTATTTACCATCCTTCTTCTTCCATCTGCGTTTCTCTCTTTATTGCTTCTCTTCATTAAATTCTCACTTAATTAATCTTCTTCTTTGTTTATTAGTTAAATGCGTCTTTGTTTTTCTTCGTCGCCGCCCCGCCGGCCGCTATGCTATGGACTTCCAAAGAACATGTAAATGTTCCTAAGATGAAACATTTTTGCTTCTTTTCTTCTTAATGCTTTTCTTTTTCATTGCGCTTTTCATTATTTTCTTTGTCAACTTATCACTTAACATTATCTTTGGTTTTTTGAGTAAAAAAATTTTCATGGTTCCGTTCTTTATTCCAATTCGTATTAATAATTTCTCTATTCTTTTCCATTTCATCTCTCATTTAATTTAATCATTATTTTTCACTCTTTCTCCTTTGATTATTTTAACACTCTCGCTTTACAACGTTCTTTCTTTTTATTCACTTGCCTTCTTTTATTCATCCGTTATATTATTCCTTTGTTAATCCACGCCGCTACTAAACACTATCGCTCGCCCGTATTTAATTACACCAATCTCTCGCACTTTAATTACTTTGTTTACGTTCCCGTTACGACAACATCGAATCCAACTTTGCGCTGTTGCCAGGGTTCCTTAAGTCTTAAACCTTCAAGGTCACGCCAATTTTTACAATCTTAATGGGGCTAATAGCCCCATTAAGATCCAAGACGCCTATCCCCGCTCCCCCCAATACCCCCGCCGCTCAATTACGCACTTCGGTTGCCGTCGTGGCCGTTCGAGAGGTCCGCAATTGCTCGACGACAATATTGAGAAGGGCGGGGCCGTTTCCTATGGTGACGTTAACGGTCGTCCCACGAACTCGACGATTACCTAGCCTCCATAGTTATTTTCCCGGACGAGTGACACCCCGAATTGCCGTCTCGCTCAGCCACTCACGCAACTTGGCGGTGACGTAAGCGAGACGTAATCGGGGGACCAAACTTCCACCGATGCCTATGCGTCTTGGCCGCTAGACACCGGCGCTGGTGGGGGTGACTCTTTTCGTATTTGTACCGAGTTACGAAAACTCCGTCGAGAGCGGTAGCTTAATTTTAACGGATTTTCTTCGGGTTTTTACCGCACGGATCTGCGATATTCCGCTCTCGTCGAGTCGGCGATTTTCCAATTTACGATTCTCTAGAGGCGGATTTCTCTTCGTTCGCTTTGAACCCGTTTTCTATCGTTTCGTGTAGCTTCCGTTCCATCAAGTGGCACCAGATGGCGACGCTTACGAATTGAATGAAAAGAAAGAATTTTTGTTTTGAAAGTGAATTTCCATCAATTTTTCTTTTTCTTGCTTTGCTTCGTTTTCCATTAGTTTATTATCGTTGCCCAGCGATTTTGATTGGTTAAACTACGTTTCCTTCATATTGAGGTTGATTTCGTAAAATTTAATTTTCCGACGCTTTCCTCGCCTTCTGTGCGATTTTCTTTACTTTATTATCATTTTTTCTTCATTTTATAATTGATCCTTATTCGATTTCAATTCGTTAAAAAAAAATTTCTTTTTAACAAATTTTCAAAGGGTACCCCCTTTGTTGGATGGCGTTCGATTCTTTGCATGCGATTCTTTTTGCTAAGGGTGCATCGTACGCGAAAACGTCCAAAGAGCAAATCGATGGATCAGGTGAAACCCTACAATTTTGCAAAGTATAAAAATTTCTGAGAAATGCAAGATAAGCGAGGAAATTGCGCAAAACTGTACTTTTTGCGGTAAAGACGTTTTAATTAATATCTCGAAAACGGCTCGAGGAAAATATAACTTTCTTTTTAGCAATCGATCACGGAGTTTCCGCTCTACAAGTTTGATCTCTGCGTAAATTTCGATTAAGTGAATAATAAGGGGGAAAATCGCTCGAGAATGAAATTGGTGATCGGCAATGCGAAAAAAGTGAGAATTTTAATGACATTTTTCTTGCGGGAAATTAATTGATTTTCCTCGATTTTCTTTTGTCTCATGTAATGGGCAATCGGCTCACGGCGATTTTCTTCAGTTTTAAGCCCATTTTAACTAATTATTGATTGTTTTTTCCTATTTTAGCCAATGGAAAAGTGTTGGAAAATCTTTTTTAAACAAATCTTGGAGGAAAATAAATAAGGATGAAATGCTGAATGACCACGAGCAAGAGGAAAGCGCTGCCAAATTCATGGATTGATTAGTGGAAAATGATGCGGAATGAAAAATTGTTTGGTGAAGATTTAATTAAGGCATTTGAATTGATTGATTGATTGCTTTTCTTCGAATTAGAACTTTTTATTAATCAAATTTAATTCATTTTAGGAATGATGAGGCTTGATGAGGCTGATGATGAGGCCCCCAGAAGTGAGCCAACTCATACCCTTCTTCGCCCCCTTAGAGGGGGCCAAATCGAGCGATAGACGGCTCAAATTGAAGCACTCGCGACCCCCTTTCCACCGATGTGCAAGAGGTCCGTCGAAATGTAAGAAATTTTGAAAATGGTCAGTGAAGTGAGTTTCTTTTTATCAATTTATAGTTTAAGAACCTTTTTATTTGTTTTAGGATCGCAGAAACAATCAGGATCCATAAAAGGGAAAGTAATGGCTTAGAGAATTCTGGAAAAGTTGATAGACATTGAAAATTTTTGGAAAATGTAATCTATTAGTGAATTTTCTCAAATTGTAAATTGAGTGTGTTTTTTCTTGTTTTAGGGAAACAGAAACGATGAGAACAAAAGAAAAGACGAGGTTGAGCTTAGGATAGAGGAGAGACTGCTGATGACTGGAAAGAAAAATTAGGAGAAACTGTTTCTTATGTAAATAAATAAATCAGCTAAAATTGTAATACTTGAATAATATTTCTGATTGATTTAATAAATAGAATTTAAATGCCTATGGCTTTTTTATTTAATTCCTTTTCGATCGATCGATAATTGGATGAAAACTGACGAGAAAAGTAGAAAGTAAGCGAAATATAAGGCGCAAAAAAGCGACAGGTTTAAAGGTGAGAAAACTTCTAAACCCTTCGGCTCTATTTTTGGAACCAAGTTAATTCGGAAACTGATTAACTAGCTTTTAAAAAACTGTAATTTAGCTCAGTAGAATTTAAGATTTGGGCGGTATCTCCTGACGAAGCGCTGAACAGTCGCTGGACTCGATAAAGTAGCAATCAACATTTACTTCTTGCGGCATCTCTGATTCAATTGAGCAATATTGTACGCCATCTATGATGCGAAGAAACTAGTAGCAATTAAGCGTCTTGACAATAGAGGGCGCCCCGGCCTGTAGCGCGAAATTTATGGAATCCATCAATTGCTATAGTAATGCCCACTTTCATCATAATCTTTGCAGCAAGATAGAAATTTTTACCTACCAACCGACGGAGAATTTTCCATTATACAATTAGCTCACTAGAATTCCGCATATCGGCGCCATCTCCCAAGGAAGCGCTGAACATTCACTGGTCTGGGTAAAGTAGATATCGACATTTGGGGCTTGCGGCATCTCTGAATGAATTGAGTTACAAACTAGTCGCAATTGAGCGACTTAACAAAAGAGGATACGCTTGTCATGTAGCGCGAAAGTTTCGAAATATTTTTTTTTTGTAGCAAAGCCAAATTTCTCGATGACTGTTACAGCAAAGATAATTTACTAGCAGAATCGCTGCGTTTGATTTTGATTCGTTTTCTTTAGATTCTAATCTTTTCTTCTAAAAAGGACATTAATTCCGGAGTTTTTTGCACTTTGTGCCCTATGTAATTGAAGCACTGAAAGAGAGAGCGCTGCCCTGCTGTAGCACTGAGTTTAATTTAAAGCATACAAAATTCAAACATAATTATTTTAGAATCAAAATGCAATTCGAAGAGAAATCTTTGAGAATTAAAAAGGAAACCTTACCTACAAAAACTTAATTTAGAAGTTTATTAATTCTCAATCAATCAATATACATCATTAACTTGGACAATCTGCGATCGGTATGCATTTTCCGGTAATCGAACGGGCATAATCATCGATGCAATAACAGGATTTTACGCAACGTATCCTCCGCACCGTACACGGTTGGTTTAATGTTAAACATTCCCTCTGACACGGACTCGTACACGTGTAAAACTCATTCGGTCGCGTGCAATTGATTATTTTAAATCCTAGAAGAAGAAAAAACATTTTTCGGCAAATTTCAACAGTGATTGTTCGTGCGAAAAGTTCGCTTTTATTCGCGTGATAGTACCTGACACTGCTGGCGAGCAATCTTCAATTAAGACGATTATCAACAACAACAATGCAGGTGGTAATAGTAATAATCGATACTTAATAAACAACATATTTTATTCTTGGAATTGTTTAAACCGACACTGTTTCCTTTATTGACTAAATAACACTAAGTTGTAATTAATCCAATTATAGCAATTGTTTGCAAAAGTAAATAAGAAAGATGACTGATCGAAGCCAAGTTTTAACGAGAATTCTTCGCTGCAACAAATGTAACTAAATTGGCTTGAATGAGATTTGCTTTTGGAAATGAACTTCTGTTAATTCGATATAAATTATTTTGCTTAACATTTAATCATACATTAACACATTTAATAAGTATTATTACAAATAATAAATTCTAATAATAATCGCATAACAACAAATTCAATTCTCTAAATAAAAATTACCGGCACGCAAACAGGAAATGGTAATTTGTTTAATTAATAAAAAAGCGAACGAACGGAACTTTTGCTAAACAAGTTGTCGTTTTGTAAACAATTTAAATCTATCTCCGTATCAGATTTTTTAAGTTTAATTATATTAATTAACTCATTTATTACATTAGATAATATTATTTGTGGTGGGTGCGCTCAAGCAATTAATGCGATGAATATTTCCCAGCGTCGGTTATCGAAAGCTGACGGGAAGATGTTGTTGTCGAACACAAAGCTTAATTAGCAACAACAAGTTCATTACCTTTAAACGAAGGAGCGCGTAAATATTTGTTCGCGGAATAATCGTGCAAATAATACAGCCATCATTTTTCGCTCTCCCATAATATATAAGTATAAAATGACGGCGGAATTACTTAATCGTCGCCGATCGTTTAACCGAAGGAGAAAAAAGCGAAGGAATCTAATCGAAGCGAATCGAAAGGACGATGAAATACTTTTGCGCTCTGCTCGTTATCGCAGTGATTGCTATCACTTTCGTTGCCGCTGGTGACGACGACGACGACGACGATTATGACCGTGAGTAATTTAACATTTAGTTTTAATTGAATAGTACGAAAAATGTTACTAATGATTTTGTCTGTTTTTTTTTTGTTTTCCTAGACAAATCCTTAGAACGCTGCGGCTGCAATGAGAAATTCTACGAATGCGGTTCTTATTGCCGGCCGCGTTGCATCCGTGGGAAATTAATAAAACCAGGCCCATATTGTCCGGCCGTTTGTTACGTCGGTTGCGACTGTTTGCCAGGTTACGTGCGCACCGAGAAGAACAAGTGTATCAAAGAATGCGATTGTAAGAAATGAAGTACGATCGCCAATTAAACTGAAATGAGAGAGTTTTTTTTGACGGACAAAACCTGTGATTTAGTTTTTAAACACACTCCCCCTGCTTATCCATCGATAAAAATTGGGTAATTTCGGCAAATTTAAAAGTCGTGGGAAGAACTTTGTCTTATATACAAAAAAATCGAATAAGTCAGTACGTGAATGGAGTGGAAATTTCCTTCTTTTTTGAAAATATGTTTTTTCATTTATTTTATTACCAATTCCAGTAAAAAAATGCATAATATTGTTTGCTCAAACGATAAAGATGTATTTGCATTTAAAATTGCGCTATTTTCCACATTTTTCGACATAATAAAAGATACATTTCGTTACACTTCAGAAATTATATTTTATATATCGAAGGAATGACGAAGATTGCAAAGCAATAAAAATGGCATTAAATGGCGAATAATACAATCAAGAAGACGCGTTTTGGAAAACAGGCGGTCTCGTTAACAAGAGATGAATGCGAAGGAAGAAATGAGGAAAAATTGTTATTTTTTAAAATGGAAATTTAGGGTAGAGAGAAAGTGTGCCCTTTTTGGAAAAAGGATTTTTTTAAAATAAATTAAAATAGATTAATAATAAATGAAGGGAAACGATATTAAATGAAAAAAAAGAACAGAGAAACATCATGGAACAATTAAACAAAGTAAAAGAAAACTGATTTTAAACTTATTTAAAAACAGTTCGTTTGCTTTTGTCGTCGAGTTTTGTTTTTGGAATATGTACATGCGAAAAATGCGTTTTGTTAATTCTATGAACTTCACCAACAATAACAACGAGCAACAAATCTGAAAAAACGTGATTTGCGTCATAAACGATAAGAATTAATTGGTTTTGCACACTGCAATTTGGGCTAATTTTAATACAGTTGTGTTTGTTGCGAAACAAAAAAACTATAAATAATAGTCTTGTACCCGCACGATCCGATTTTTCCAACGATCAATCGATTCGCCTACAAACGAAACCGCAAAGAAATGATTAATAATTTCGCTAAGATATTCCTCGTCAATTCAATTTTGGCATTCGCATTGATCGTCGTTTGCCGACCTCAAAATGGTAAGTAGCGTTTCTCTCTCTATCTTTTTGGCAAAATAAAAATTCGCATGCTTAATTGCAGACGATCTACCGGTGCTGCCGAGCAAAAATTGCAAGACGAATGAAACTTATTATAATTGCGCGCCTGCTTGTAGGGATCAATGCGTCGGTGGCGAAATCGTCGTCTCAAGCCGTTTTTGCATATTGATCTGTCACATCGGTTGTGATTGTTCTCCAGGATTCCTTCGCAATTCTAGTAGGATTTGCGTCGAAGAGAAAGATTGCAATTAAAATTTCGTTTCCTCCGGTCCAACTGTGACACACGAAAAAGTCTCATCAGCAGGTGCATCTAGAGTTTTTCTAGTTCATTTATATAATAACAAATAATAAATCGACACGGAATGATCAGTAAAGTAAAACAGAAGAAATCCGTTTGGAATAGCCGTTGACAATTGTCAAATAAATTCATTAAACGTCAATAGCAATTTATAATGCAAATGACAGTTGTCAACGTCAATCGCATTTGATCAATATACTTTTGGCTCTTGGTCGTTTTTGCAGAGGCCGTTCTAAATGGATTTCTTTTCGTATTTAGTGATTGCTCCGTACCAAAGCTAAGTCAATATTAAACGTGGAATTATAATTTGCAAAACAATATAATTGCGCCTTAGTAAATGTCTACATTGAATGTTAATAAAAATGCGAATTCTAGCCGTGAAACGTCGGCGCGTAAAAAATTAACGTTTCAATAATAAATTTCGAAAAAAATTAAATAAGAATTTGTTAAATGCAAAACGATAATAAGATAAGAAGCAATTCTTTTTTTTTTTTCGCAATTCGTATGTATAAAAGCGTTGCGAAATTGCGAACAAACAAGTTCTTGCGATTCTGTCCGTAAAGCTGATAAACCAAAAAACAAAGCAAAAAGCAAGATGAAAATAATTATGTTCGCGGTGGCAATTGTTGCAATGTTTGCAATCTTCTTCTCGCAAACTCGTGCCGCTGACGATGGTAAGTTATTTAAGTGGGTCATTTATAAAGGAAGATATTAAAATTCATTCCTTTTTAATTCAAGATCAGACAACTAAAAAGGATTGTCCGAAGAACCAAACTTATTACGATTGCGGCAGCACCTGCAGAGAGCGTTGCGTCAAAGGCAAATATGTTCCAGTACCGGAGGTTTGCAACAAGAGTTGTTTTATCGGTTGCGATTGTGCGCCGGATTTCTTAAAGACCGACGATGGTAGATGCATCTTGGCGTGCGATTGCAAATAAATTTGCCAACTATCGATTATAATTCAATCAAGTATGATATGTTAAATAAATGAATAAGCAATTTACACTTTTTTTCTTTTCTTAATCATATTTAATGGTGATTTTGTTTTTGCGATTAAATATGTTTAACGCGAAATATCAAAAGACCGCGGTTCTTTTTGACGTTAACTTTGAAAGTGCTGCCGTTTTCACGAAAGTTCTTTTGTAAAGGCGACGCTCTTGTAAACAGAAAACTGTAATAATCACGCTCAATGTTATTTTCGAAAGAAAGATGTCACCAGCAGTTTCGAAAATTCAATTTCCAATTCATTTAATGAACTCTAACTTATTAAGCTCCGTTTTGTAATCGATAAGTTGAAAAAAAAATTAATTTACTTTAGAACCATTGATTTAATTTGTTTGACAAATTCCGAAATCTATTCGCATTCATTTTTGGAATAAATATCTGGCTTACAAAGACGGAATCCAATCGAAATTTTCAGTCAACAGTTTAATCTGCTCGCTTTATTAAACGCAGTTTTTTGCGATCGATCGCACAATAGGAAATAAATACAATTGCGAACACGTATTGCGAAATAAACGCTTTTTCTCTTCATAAGCATACGGTAAAAATTATTATTCCAGTTGCATCTTCATTAAAAATGAAAAAAAAAGGCAAAACAAGAAGTAACTTATTATTTGCGATGGGATATTTGTTAAATAATAATCGTCATACGAGCGATGAATAACGAATAAGTACACATTAAATACGTGTTTGTAACAAAAAGAGAAGAAACAATAACAAAAAAGCGTTTATGTTCTTTAATTCGGCAATCGCACAATTATTATTGAGAATCAAATCTATCGATTATTCAATTCGCAACAATAAACAACTTTTTTCGCATGAATTCGCTGTTGCAAAACAAACAAAAAACAGGATTCGTTAGCGAATGAAAAGCAATGCAAATAGATGAATTAAAATTCATTTAGGTTCGTTAACTGTTTCTGATAAGTAAGTGCAGAAAATTTTTGAAACTAAGTAATCGATTCTACGCATAAAAATGAAAACGAGAATATTTATTAATAATCCTAGAGAAAGTTCAAGGACGTAATAATTAAGCAGCCTTGAGAAATTCCCGTTTGAAATGTTACATAAGATTTAGTTTTTTATATGTCGCTTATTTTATTTTTCTTTTGGATTAACACGTTTTTCTTTTCGTTGCGGGAACAATTGCTAATTGAAAAAAGCGCAATTTTGTTTGCAGACCCAAATCAATTTTAATCCACAATCGTTCGATTGGACATTAACCCGATTATAATTTGTTTCAGTGTAATTTAGAAACGAAATTGCCTAGAATCTTGTTTCGATTGCAGAAGAATGGCTGATGAAACTTTTGATACGATTTAACAATAAATAAATTCCAGAATGGAATTGCGAAAGTTCGCATAACGCTTTTTTTTGTTGTTGTAATCAAAAGTATCTGATTGTTGTTTCTTTGTTCGAATTATTGCTTTTCTAATACGAATGTTCGTTTTATTTTATTAAGTTTTGTTGTGAATTATGAAATTGAACTTTTCGTAACATTAATTAAATAAGTTAAAAGTATAATTACCTAATTTTAATTCGAACTAATCGCAAAGAATAATCTGCAATCTCTTCGATGCAGAAGATGTTAAGCTGTTAATTCATAGTATAAACAATATGCGAGTTGCTTGAACCTTTTGTACTTATTCTCAACTTCTTGCATTTAATTCGACAAAGTGCAAAACGTAACTTTATGACTTAGTTTTTAACTCTGTCTCTCTGTAAACGGCCATCCGGAATAAATAATCTTTTTCTATGCGAAAAAGAATTATTTAAGATTATTGTTACGTAACCGTTGCGCAAAACTAACAAGTAAAAATTAAAGCAAAATTTGCTTTCGATTAAAAATGCGCTCGCTAAATATGGGAAGTTGCCATCGTTGCAAAACACCAAAACAAAAACCGAAGATTAAAATAAAATCGAATAGAAATCGAAATGATAATTTAAAATTTGCTACGTTTCAAGTCGGTGACATTAAATGTCAAAGTGGAGGCGCACCCAAAATATATCCAGGCAGCAAGTGAAGAAAACAAAAAAGCATAAACAAAAGGAATTCGATACACTTGTCGATGCTGCTTCTGCAAAAAAAAAACGTGCTCTCGTTTTCCTTCTAGCATGAAGTTGCGAATTATTGTTGTTTATTCAACGTGTAGCAGCAACAATAGGTCGGATAAAAAAAAATTAATCTCAACAAAGTGAGTAAAAGCGGTTGCAGCAGCCAGCAAAAGGAGAATTTTGTAAGTAACAGCAGCAGCTGTTTACCTCGGCCACGAAATGACCATGAGAGCTGCCTGCTACCTCTCACCTACCATCGTCGACGAGGATTGTTGCCTTTACAGAAGTGAAGACAAGTTTTGTATAATGATATAACGCAGAAAAGTGCTGAGCAGATTATTTCATATATACGATCGCGCTGAATGTGTAAAACGCTTTCTTAAGCAATAAAACTTAGAGATCCGGGGAAAGAAAAGAAGAAAAAACGTGATTCTTACAACTAAACTTAACTGTAAGTTAAGTACGTGTAAAGTTAAATGTAGCAATCGACGTTTATTAAGATATGTTCGATTAAATTGAACGATATCGAATTAAATAATAAAATGTCGAATATTGCATTACGATATACGTATAATTTACCGAGGTCTCGACTTTCATTTTACATTCTCACCTCGTATTAGTTCGTCGATTGGAGAGAATAAAATTCACAAAGCGATTTAAAATTATATACGAAGAAGAAAAAGTGGTTTTTTAACAAATTTAAACTCATTGTAATTACCTTCATGTTGATGATGAAGAACCTAATTGAAACCAATTTGATTTGTGCGACGAGGCAAAAAGAGTTTTTCTAATCATAATTAATCCTCGAGGCAATTGTAAGTGTGCCTCGTCCGATAAACTAAACGAAAAGTGCGTTTCTTTTTAAATGCTAAAAGAAGCAAAACTCGTAATATAAAAAAAATGAATTGGAATATGATTTCGTCTCTTTTTCTCGAGTTAAATACCCGAAAGAATTTCTGTTATTATTATTTAAAAGTTTATTTTGCAAAGTATAATTGCAAACAATTACTTAACTAACGAAACTTTTGCTTTCTATAATCCTTGACTTTATTGCTTTCTTATAGGCGATTTTAAAGAGGCAGAGAGGTTTTATACGTGCGCTAAACACTCAAATATAATATTAATAAAAACGAACAAAAAGGCTTAAATATCGCGAATTTGGCGAGTTTAAGAACCGGTTCTCTGTTTCGAATTGAATTTTGTTGCATTATTAAATTGCATTCGGCTAATAAATCGCAAAAAGAAACAAACTTTTCGCATTTTAACCTTCTTGAATTTTCACTCTTTTCTCTCTTGGTGTCCAGTATCATTAAAGCAAGCAAATTGCCAATAACAGCAGTAATATGAATAATAGGACAATTATTCTTTTAATTATTAATTAATTACGATTCCAAATGTTTTCACTTTTTTAAAATTATTATTTTCATTTCCCTTCCTCTTATTGTTTTCCTCGCCTAAAAGATTCCTATTTGATAACGATAAGGATGTTTTGTGTGTTGATCTTTATTGGTTTAAATAAACAATATAAAACAATAATTTAATTTACAGGCTGCGGTTTATTCCAGAAATGAATCAATATTAACGAAAATGATTTATGTTTTTATGCTAGCGATTTATTAATCGTACAAAAGGGCCACTTTAATGGTTTCCGTGCATTAACAAGTCGAACAGAGGAGATCTACCTTTATTATTAATTCTTATCCTTCGATCAAATTGAATTTAATTTCTAATTCTAATCTATCATTGGAATTCACCGAATCAATTTCGTTCGACGTACTTTGTTCTGTTGGCTCTTTAAATTCCATTTACCAATATCAAACTTGGTATTAATATATTAAACAGATTACGTGCAATCAATTGTTTTGTTTAATTCTTTAATTCTCCAAATTAAATCGGACGTTTTTCTTTTATCTTCGGCCTTTAATCATGTTATTATACAACTGTATCCGGTATACAAGTTTAGGCTTTCTTGCTGTTATTGTCACCTACGTTCCTTATCGATGGAATTTAATAACACTTGGTATATAAACATAGAAATAAATCCGGTGTAAAGCGGGACAAATGCGAGAGAGGGAAAGGAAATTTGTGGTTTACATTAGATTTGTTTGTGGTGCTTGTTTATTTTGGCCAATGAACTTAACAAATAACAATTGGCGCAAAAATAACACGATAACAAAGGTGGTAAACAATTAATAGGAGCAAAATAATGATAAAAAACAAATTTCTTTTCTAATTGTCGTTATTGAATAATATAATTATGTTTTCTTTTTTTAATCGAGAATTAAGTACAAACAGTAATTAAGTTTATATGGTGACAAATGAGACGATTAGCAACAATAATGTTTGGCAAACAATAATCGCAGTTTATTTTTCTCGACAATTTAAAAAACAACATTTTGCCTCTCGCATTTCTTCAACGCTCTCTGCAAAAACCTTTAAGTAATAACAAATAAACATATTTTTTATTTAGAAAAGCGAAATAAATATGTCATAAGCAATTTTAATTTATGAAATCGACGAGAAAACACCAACAAACAAAAAGAAACTGATTGTTAAAAGGACTTTAAAGTGAAGACGTCGAACATTTAGTACATCTGCATTGGATTTCCTTTTTACCTTGTAGAAGTATTCGAAGTTTACATATAAATTCAAAATCGATTACGTTATTCTCGATAATTTAATGATCAAGAAAAAAAAACGATTCCCCTGGTCTATTGTTCTTGATCAATCCCCCATTAAACGAGGGTAATTAATTAAGAAACAAAAGTAAAAAAGAGATAAAATTGAAATGCCGATTGCGTAACTAAATGGCGAATAATTATGCCATCGTATGATGACAACAATCCAACGTATATAAATGCGAATAAGACAACGGAGCTGGGTAATTGATTAGTTAATTGCAAGCCGAGAGAGAAATTATTATATTATCTTTATTAAATTCATTTCACTTTAAGATTCTTTTTTTTTCGCTCCAATTCGTGACTCTTTCTTACAAATTCAGACTCCTTCTGTCTTAGCAATTCAAGAAATAATCATAGGTGGAGAAGATTACTTTCACTCTTTTATTATTAAAATGATGCCAAACCATTTATTCCTTCTCTTCATCGTTTCGTACGTTTTGTCTTCCTGGATTTTACATTAACGTCTTTTAATTTCCATGTTCTTTTTGCAATAAAACTTATCGTGTACCATTCGGTTATATAATAATTGTAGATTTATTATTTTAATAATAAGAAGAATTGCTTTTACGAATCGCACTTTTAAAGCTGCATTATTATTGGACTTTTAAATACTTTATAAGCCTTACTCAGCAGAAACCTTCTTGCTTTTAATCTTCTTTCAATTTGCAAAAAAAGAGAGAAATCTTCGCCTCTTCTCGCATAAATACAAAGTTTGTTCGCGATATCGTTATTGTTATATCATTGTTTCAAAAGAGGGAAAAGTTAATTAATGATTATAACAAACAAACATCGAATCGAATATTATTAATCCTTTCACCTCGCTATAGATAGATCATTATACGTAGAGAAGCGAATTGAAAAAAAAATCGATAAACTCTTTTACATTCTTTTTTCTAAAAGAAAAGAAAAATTAATTAGCTTTATAATAGAAAGTGTTGCATAATAACATTCGTTATGTGTAGGATGTTGTGATGATAATGATTGCTTAAATTATCGATACAAATATAATTATTATTAAATTGACGTTTCTTTCGCTAAAAAAAAAAGAGGGAATTAAAAGAATAAACCAATTAATTTCAGGTATAAATCGAATGGATTCAAAGGTTTCTAGACTTTTTCTAACGCGCGAAAAGGCAAAAGTATTCTATTCTCGATAAACTATTATTATTGATACGTTAAATCAATAAAAGATGCAAATTTATGTAATTGCCCAACTCCTTCTTTTGTTTATTACAATTACCATACAATTTCAAATGGCTTTTTACGATCGAATACGATTTTAGAAAGATCGTCGTAACATCAACTTTACGTTGTTATAATTATGCTAAAATACTTTGCAGTGATGGTTTCCATAATAAAACATAATTACTCGATATTGCAAATGTAGGAATTTTATTATTGCAAATACAAGCAAAATTGCTTCGACAAGTTTTCCAACAATCTTTTATTTCCTGTTTCAAACAATAACAAAAAATAATCGTTTGTCCCGTCAAAAGTTGGCTTACTTTTTAATTCAATATCTTTCGCTTGAATCCACTGTGATTATTATTATTTATTTAATTCAAACTTGATAATCCGCGTGTTTGCGGGTGAATTAAAGCGAAAGCCGCTCTATTTAAACTATCTCTCTCGTATTGGTTTGTAGTATTGGGGCATTTAATAAGAGTGATGTCGAAAGAACACAGGTGGTTGGTTCGTTGAATTTGCTATTATGCAATTTTTAGTGAACGTGCTGCTACTCAAGCAACAACTTTTTTCTTTAAATTTGTTTTGCTCTCCCACATTCGACAAAAGTACGAAATCTACAGAGCAAAAATAATAATAACAAGCGACAGTAAAGTTTTTATAGATTGGTGGGTACGATAGTTAAAACAAAAGAAAAAGGAGAAAGAAACAAATATATATCGGGTCATTAATACTTATCAATCGATAATTAAAAAAAAAAATTAAAATTATCCCGAACAATTATTGTTATTATTTCCAAGTTAATTACTTTATACGTAGAAATTGAAAACTAGCATCGAATCGAGCGGGAGAGGATATTAAAGGAAATTTTACGTTTCGAGGAAAAATTGGGAAAAGAAAATAATAACATATGAAGAATTTTTTAATCGAAGAAGTTTCTATTATGCAAATCGCAATGTGGTGGATTTACTTGAAACTTTTTGACTCCTTTTTTTATCTACATAAAATTATCGATTTTTTAACTTTTCTCTGCACGTTAATTTTCACCACAAACCTTTTCAGTCTTCATTTAATATTCATTGCTTTTATGTAAAAAAGAAACGGTTTACTACTTGTCAAACGACGTCTTCCTAGTCGACCCCATAATAAATTATATTATATAAGAATAACTGTAATTATACCGAGTGAATGAGAGAGAGAGAGAGAAAAGTGAAAACTACGTTTCTTAAATGGAAAAACTAACTCTTCTTAAGCAAGAAATGGGTGAATACAGGACAACAAAGGTAACATAATTGTGTGCCTTAAGGAAAACCGGAAAGGGAAAAGGATCGATTGTTGAAATAATAAAAATGCCAAATAATTTGCAAATCATTTTAATTTTATTTATTATCGTTTTTTTTAGTTTTGATTTTTTTATAACGGTTTTTATTAATTTTTTTTTAATTTCTCATATATATAGATATACTATTTAATATAATATATATATATATATATATATATATATATTATTTTTTTTCATTTCATTTTCATCTGCTTCTTTTTCTTTATTTATTTATACTTAATAAATCTTCAGGTGGAGCCGTTTTGAAACAATAAAAATATACAGATTAGGCCCTTAACATACATATATATTTACTTATATTTATTCAATCAAAATAGACTTTTTATTGGAATTTGTAATTTTTCCAAGTTCGGATTAACTTACGTTTTGCTTAGTTTCTCTCTTTCTTTTGATTAAGTCAAATGGTTTCGTGAGGTTCGATGCCTTCTTTTTTTAATGCTTATTACTCCGTTTTCTGAAAATATCTCTTTGAAATTCGCATGTAATTTTTTGAATTTATTTTATTATTTTTCAGTCAGTCACCTTCGCGATATAATAATAATAATAAGTACTCATCTTTAAATTGTTTATTTATTACAGTTGCTTTTTCTTTATTTAAATTAAATTCCGTATAATTATAAGTTAGACTATGAAAAATAAAATAATTATATTTATATAAATGAGCTCATCATCAAATACATTATTACAATCGAAATTCTTTTAAAGACAATAGTAATAATAATTAGTGTAATCGTTTAATTAATTAACGTTAATTTAAAAAATAAGATTAAAGGTGGAGGAAAAAAATTTTTTTTTTAAATTGTGTTCGTGAAGTAATGTTGTAGTTAATAATAAAAACAATAAATTGCAGTTTACATATAATACGGGTTACGTCCTAAACTTATTATTAATCATTGAGCCGTTTACATTTTTCTCCACGCTAATTAACATTTAATCGAATTATAATGTGATTTATGTAAATGAAAAATTATCTAAAGGAAAAAATTCGGGATCCCTACAACATTCCTTCAAGAACGTTAGTTTCAGTCTCTCTCTATATACGATTTTTTTTTGTTTCGTTTCCAAAGTTTTGCTCTCTATCGTAATAATAATATTTAATAATATTTAGATCTAATTGTATATTATCATTTTTTTTGTTTGTTTAATATTACTTTACGTTCTACAAATATTTATAATATGGCTAATATTTCATCGTCTTCTTCATTATTTTTTAAATGGATTTAATTAATTTCTAACAATCGTTACAGGAGCGATCCAAAGGAAACTACGATTTTCATCTTTAATTTACATTTACCTCTTTTGTTAAATATATTTTCCGAAAATAAATTTGATCATCATCTTTCACAATCGACAAAGACACCGCTCATTTAGATTCTTTATTTTTGTAATTCATTCAAATATGTAATATATACTAATAAATGTTAAGCGAAAGACACAGATCGTTTGTTTTTCTTTCAAATGTTTCCTTAATATTCCTTAATAAAAAAATGTCTTTTATTCTACTTTTGAAAGTTACATTAGTACGATTTCGCATGCAAATCTGTATCGTTCTCTTAAGAATCTACTTCTTATTATCTAATTTAAATATGCATACAATATTAAATATGTTTTCTTCGTAAATATAATTGGCGAATGGGACGTTATTTGCAAACAAAAAAAAAACCAATTTCTGCTACCTTTGATCCATCGTTTTTCGCAACTTCTTGCGATACCGAGGAAGCGAAAGTTCTTGCGTAAACTTTACCTGTTCTGGTTAAGTTTTCTTGTTAGAAAGACAATAACACGCAGAATAAGGGATGACGATGGTAAAAAGCAAATAAATTTGTTGGTAAGGGCTGAAAACTTCCTGTCTTGTTTTTGTACTCTTTCGTGGCAAAAATCGATCTTTTCTTTTGGATAAATTGATCTCGATTTTTGAAATTGTAAAAAATTAAATGCTATTAAAAAAGAATTCTTAATCAATAAGAAATAAATGCGCTATTTATCGATTTTCACGATTTTTCCGTTTTGTAAGTCCACAATCGCCAATTTTATAAATTAATTAATAATTTGCAAAATAAAAATAAAGAGGAAACGTATTTTGTTTTCTCGTCTTCCTTTTTAATTTTTTTTTCATTAAAATATACATTTATACGATTGTACACAACCCAATTATTTAAATATATAAAATGTGTTCACAGCCACACACCAATGATGCGTTTTCATATTTTGTTTTTAAATTCATATATTTAAAAGAAGAAAAAAAATGAATCCGTTTTAAATAATAATCATTATTAATTATCATTAAGAACAACAACAACACATCATAATGATCGTTATCATTAAATCATCTACTTTTAATGATTATTATTATGGTTTTTTACCTTTGTTAAATTTAATTTCAGGTTCAGCCTCCGGGTTTTTCTTTTCTATTTACAGATTTATTTTGTTTTTACACGTTAATAATTAAAATATGAGAGATGATGATGATACGGCGCGATAATAATAATTTTCGAAACTTTAATTAGCAAAAGAAAAACAATCGACAACATATTTAGAAAAAAGGAATGCATTTCGGTTAAAGAAAAACAAATTTTGATCAGGTTCTTTTCCCTCTAGTTTATTATCATCATTATTCTCACTTTGACGTATTCGTTGGGGCTTTTTTCTATAAATGGAAAATTAGTTCTCTTTTTTACACAACTACCAACATCAACAAAAATAAATCCATAGTTATTATTATCCTCGTGCTAATTGAATACGGAGCGTTTACAAAAGGAAAAGAAATCCGCTTGTGGAAGGCTTTGCAAATTACTTAGTTTGTCAACGTCTTTGACGACTTTGACATGCATCACTGCCACTGACAAATTATGTCATTATTATTATGTCTCCGAAACGGATTGCTCTCTCTCTCTTTTCGATCGCTCGCTATTTTACTAGATCTCTACAGTGATGGACCGTGTCTCCTTCGTTACGAAATACGTTTGTTTAGCGACAGATTCTCTCTTCGATTTCTTTATCTCTTGGCTTCTTTCCAATCCGGTTAAAGAAAGTGGATCCCAATCTAGAGACGACACGCGGACAGACACATCGATCGCTTTTCAATAGTTTCTAATGTTTTAATTTCAAATGCTTAACTTCGTATCGAGCTTCCGTTTGTTTATAGCGTAATTAACGATGGATGTCGACGATGATTAAAATAACGGGGGGGAAAAATGCTTCTTCTTCGTCTTATTTTCTTCTTATCACGACGAGCACGCGGTGCTCATCCACGTGTTGCACGTGCACGGATAACAATTGGTCGGTATGACCGGATAGATGTACGTGCCGTTCGTGTAGACGAGCGTCGGCGCCGCTTGTTGCTGATGATGCTGCTGCTGTTGTTGCTGTTGCGCCGCCATCAGACGCTGCTGCTGCTCCTGATATAATACTTGCCACGCGAGATTATTGATCAGCGCCAACGTTTGCCGTCGCTCGTGGCCCATCAGGCAAACGGTCGACTCCTCGACGACGTCGTGCAAGTACCGCAGATAGGAGTGCTTGAGCGCCTCCTCCTCCGGCCCGACGAAGTGATTGACGAGATAGTTTTCCAATTTCGCCCGCTGCTGCACGATGTCGGGGAAATCGATGAAGAACCGCGAGCACATGTACCGCTGCAGCGTCTTGATGTGATCCGGCCGCGCGGCCCGATAGTTCTTGACTAGCAAATTGCAATACTTGAGCAGACCGCCGCCGCGTATCTCCTCCGGGTGCCGCGTCGCGATCAGTTTCTTCTGCAAGTGATAGAGCGCCTCCTGGAAGTCGCCGTGCACCGATTCGCCGACGACGGTCGGATAGAAGTTCTCGCCGATCGGCAGCAGTTCGCTGCAATCGTAGAAGAGCAATAGCGAGTCGAGAACGATTTGAAACGAGTCGACGGAGAACTCGAATTGTCTACGCATCGTGTCGACGAACTTCAGCTCGACGTTCTTGTGCCCGCGCGAATTGCCCAACGAGATCAGCGACCATCGGTCGCCGTCGTTGTTCACCTTCACCATCTTGCTCACGTACGCCTCCTTCAGACTGCACGTCGATATCCGCTTCCGGCTGACGCCGTCCGGCAGTAGGTCCAGCAGCGAGTTCAGGACGGCCGTTTTCACGCGATCGTAATGCCGACCGGTCGACAGTTCGACGCCGAAGATCAAATCGAGATCGTTGTACGGCTGCTGCTCGGTCGCCAGCACGTGCGACGCGGCGCCGCCGTTCAAACGTATGTCGCGTACGCGCATCCCCGCGCCGCCCGCCGACGCGTCCGCCTCGAGTTTGCCGCGCACGACCGTCACTAGGTCGCGTAATTTCACTTCGAGCGTCGGGAAATTGCCCCGGCCGTGGATACTGACCGTTTCGTCCATCACGTCGTTCAATCGACGCACTTGCTCGTAACTCAGCACCGCCAGCCGTTGTTGCGACTCGACCATCGTCTTCTTGTTATTATCGTTCTCCATCGCCGTCGTATTACTGACATCGTCGCCGATAACGCCGCCGCCGTTGTTGTTGTTATTGTGCTTGCTGCTGCTGCTGTTATTGGCGGTTTGATTCGAAACCGGAAGTCCGTCCATGGTGACGCGGTGTTGACGCCGCTCCTCAGTTAATTCGAGCGAGCCACACTGCAACAACAATAACAAACGCTTTAATTAAACCATTTCGACATTTAATCGATGCGCAATTAAATAATTAAATAGCAATTACAGTGGAAACTTCGGTATAACGCTCCCGTTTATGTGTATAAGTCGCGCTATCCCCGCACATTACGCGCTTTTGCCAATAGTCCCGAGCCCTACTTTTCACATTAACATGCAACAATTAACGCTCATAGACTTCTCGCCGTTTTTTTTTTTGCATTTTTTTCAAATCTATTGTACGATTAGATTTATATTTATATACAAGTAACAGAATTGGTTGAGTTTCTTTTCCTCATCTACGATGCTACGTCCTGTACGATGGGAAATCTACGTCAACATTTAAACGCGATGGAAAGTGCAATTTTAACATCAAAATCGCGCCAAACCTCGATTAAACATATCTTTAGGTGTACATCATTCATAACACAATTTCTTCATTTTGTGCGAAATTAATGCGTTTTTAGTCTGATCCGTTCATGAGCGTTATAACGAAGCGTTAGCCGTAATAACTTGAATGGAAAAACTAACGCTCGAACGAATTGAAAAGTCAATTAATTTCAAATTAGGACGCGTAATTATCACTTTAATTCTTCATCGTCATCATCATCATCATCGGTCGTCGACGGCGATCTTTTCTCTTGGCGTGCACGCCTGTTGCCCGCACACCCACCTGTACGTACATCACAAGAACGGGGCCGAAACAACGAGTAAACAAAAAAAGATAGGAAACCACCCGGAAGAGAGAAAGAGAATCCGGCCGAAGCGTTTAACGCACGCCGAAGAATATGTTGCAATAATCTCCTCCTCTGCAGAAGATTTTCTAGAACATACGAGAGACCGTCGAATTAACGCCAGGCTCGAACCGATACGAACTACTACGCTCTCGCTACGTTAACACCGTCGCCGAAGGAGATCGTACCGAAAAAGAAAAATAACACACAGCGAGCGAGAGAGATGGCGAAAGATGAAACAGAAGCGAGAGAGATGAAGAGAGAGCTTTCGGTTGTTGTTACCTAGGCTACGCAGAATCCGTGTGTGCAGCAGCAAAAGCAGCAGCAGGATGGAAGAGGAAAGAGGGAGGAAGAAGCGGACGTCAACGTCGACGTCGATGAGGGGGGAAAGGAAGACGACGCCTAGCGGTGGCGCCGCACAAAACCGTATTACGTCACGCGGGTAGTTTGCTGGTGAAGAGAGAGAGAGAGAGAGAGAGTGTGTGTGTGGGCGTCTTGAATGGGGCTTTTGCGTGGGTAGTCGTCGTCGCTGAGGAAGAAAAAGAGGATGATGATGATGAACGGACGCCTACACAACCCCCACGCACACGTTGAACGGAGCGTGAAACCCTGGGATCCAGCGTCGTCGGCGTCATCAGCATCATCATCCCCCTGAAAACGCTGGCTACCCTTTTCTCTTTCCTTTTTTTACGTCCTTTATTCCTTCGTCTTCCTTCTGCACCTTCGCCCTTCTTCTTTTTCTTCCCCTTTCTTCCTCTTTATTCTACGGCTTGTATTGAAAAATCGATCGCGAAATGCATAGCAATGAAACTTCTCTCGGTTATTCGCAGCCTCTCTTCACTTTTATTGTATTTCCGTGCGAGGGCGTCGAGGAAAACGTAGAATGACGTCATCAGATGAAGGGTCCCCTCTATCCCCATCAAGATGTTCATCATCATCATCATCATCGACCCGCGCAATATTTTCGTACACGAAAGAGCGAAAAAACCAAAGAAATCATTCGTTCAAACGAATTCCTGGGGAATTTAAGAAAAATGTGTAAAAACCGGAGAGAAAAGAATTAAAATGGTAAAATCCAAACAAAAATAAAGCCTAACTTCGGAAAAATTCCCGGAAGAGCTGAATTCTTCTATGGGCCGACTTAATGTTGGGTCATTGACAAAGTGACAAAAGCCCTCGAACTGATAGTTGAACCAAAGATTTTACGTGGGGGTCGAAGATGAGAAACAATGGTCTTTCGTGAATATCTCGTTAACGATCACTTTTACAACAAAACTTTACGTTATCAGAGTTGCGGAATTACAAAAACGTTATTGCGACGTAAGTTTGCAAATAATTCCTTTTACAGAGTAGTAAATTCGGTATTTCATTGAAAAGTGCTATTAGACAATCAATTATTTAATTCGAGTCTGTAATTCGAAACGTAAGTCTCCTCATATTTATTCATTTACATTGTAAACAATAATTAATCGGTTTATTATTAAATTGTTCCCCGCTCGCTTTCAGCTTTCGACGCGAATCTCATCGAAGTTTCCATGTTGTTGTTCCATAATAAACTATTATATTACGTATAAATAAATTATTATTCAAGCAAAATGATATTTTAAATTTAATTTACAATTACATCACAATCTCTCCGGCACATGGTGGCGATGTAGCAATAATTTAGAGTGAAAGTCTTAACCGATACAGAACGATGAAAAAAAAATTCTATCATCTTCCATTTTTCTTATAAAACGAAAGAAAACACGAACGCGGGCACGAAACAATCCGCCCAAAGCCATATTATCGCACTGATTATAAACTATAAAGGCAAGCAACAACTTTTATAATCGTTATGACGTTATTTTTGATCTCACTTTACATTAGAACAAAGAAGTCGAAAAGAATGAAATTGCGAAAAAGTGGTTTAATTTTTCAAACTAGCGAAAAGGAATCTCTTTGTTGTTGTTTTTCTTTTGCAGAAAGGTTGTTGCTGCGCCGTTGTTATTTTCATTATTATTAGAGCGTGATTGATGGCCTAACAACGTTGTTAATTGCGATTATTTAACAAAGAAATCGTATTTGCAGTAACACGAAAACAAAATAAACAATAATCGAAAGAAGCGAATTTGCGCTGCAATTTTTCGAATTGAATTTGTTATAATTAACGTACGATCGTTAAAGAAGAAGGAATAAAATGTATTTTTTTTTCTGTAGCAGCAACATGTGGCAAATTAATCGACATTCTTTCAGCGTTAAGTCAACCGACGAATTAATTCGTCAATAAAAGGAAAAGTCGCAAATTTGTTCAATCACATTGATTTAATTAATTAATAAAAGCAATTAATTACAATTGATTCTTGGTTTCTTCTAAATTTGGCGCTCACAAAAACAACGACTTTATATTATTTGAAAAAAGCACCCACTTTAACTTAATACTAATGCCAACTTAAAAATGGAAAATTCCTCTTCTTATAGTATTAATTTTACCCCACTTTTACTGTCACATGCACGCACGCTTTCGGGAGAAAGTGCGAATGTTCCAGAAACTTTCTGGAATAAATACATTTCAACGACCTTCTTCAAGTACAACAAAGAACCGGGGAATAAAAGGAAAAGTTATTCGAAATAAGCCTCTTTCTCTTTCGTTCTGAAGACGAATGCGCGAATCCTATTAGCAAACCTTTATCCCATTTATCCACGGAATGGAATCAATTTCCGCGTGGAAAATTGCACCCAAGGGAAGAGTTTCATCGATGAGTGAAGATTGAAGGTTAATAATCGATTGGGAGCGTTAAATAATCGATAAAAAAGTCGCCAAATTGCTTTGGATCCTTCGCGAACGATTCGTGATAATCGGTTAAGTAACCATAAAAAAGGAAAAACGCGTGCAAGGAAGCGAGACTTTATTTTTCTTTCTCTTCTCTCGTCTCCGTCCGATTCCGTTTAACAATTCTCGCATGTTCTTCGACGTTCGTGCGACCGGACAAGCGAGCGAGCGCTTTTCTAGAACGTTCGCGAACTTCGCGTCGCAAATAGGAGCGAGGCGTAGGCAGCTAAACTCTAGAACGTTCCTCATTTTTCTTTTCCCCCAAAATGACAGTAAATAGCGATTCTTCACGTGCAGAGCAATCGTCCAAATTTTCGTCAACTTTTGTTATCGTTTCGATGACGCTTTACGCGATGATCTCTCGAATTTAAATCGATCCTTCGATCGAAAACTTTCCCTTGACGATTTTTTTTTGCGATTATTTTGTTCAGAATTGACGACCGCATAATTGAAACATACTCGTGCTGAAAGTGTTAATTTGCCACCCAAAACCTAATTTAAATTGTCGAGCAGAAAACAATAACATTTTGCCATCGAGTGGCGGCGTGTTGCTTGCTTGTTTGTTTTGATTTAGCGATTCCGATCTCAAGGTCTTCATGTAATATGCAGAAAAGAAAAATATTACCACGCAATTACTTGGCACATGTATTATTATTATTATTATTATGGATCTACGTATCGTGCATTCATCTACAATAATAATACATTTTCCTCGTCCACATCGACGGTAAAGATTCATTCAAACATTACATAAACAAACGATTTAAAAGAGAAAAGGAAAAAAGGAACGAAATAATCAAGTCGTTTTATAAATTTCAATGAGTCGTCAGCATTTAATTATTGTTTTTAACTAACTCTTACTTAACGGCTAGTTTGGTTCTTTTTTCCTTCTGCTTCTTCTAATCGCATGCCTACGTCGCTTACAAGTAAATGTTAATTGACAAATTTTATATAATTAAGTTATTATTGAAATTCAAAAAGAGAGAGAGAGAGAAAAATTATGGCGGAAACTAAACGATGTAAAAGGAGGAGAGAAAAGTTTTTTTTTTTTCTTAATTTATTTCTGTTCTGTTTTAAAGCAGGCATTCTTTCCTCATAACCGCATCATGTACGTGCAACATCAAATATCTTCCTCTATAATAAAATCACTTTCACCGTTTATATTAACTTTTTTTTCGCTTGTTTCTTATTACATTTACTACATCATCATAAACTACTAAACGATCGTCGATTCCTTATTGTTATTGCGCCATCATTCGATCCATTAAATTTCGTTCAATTAACGAGATAAACTCAATTAATCGTTCAATTGAAGATGAGAAACGCGCAAATACCGCCTTAAAAGCAAATCAACAACTTCTTTGTAACCAGAAGAATAATAACAAAAATGTAACGATTGCAAAAATGTACGATAATCGCAAATTAACTCTCTATAACGGGCAAAAAAGATTAAATTACAAGATGCAATTGTTGACGGAAAGAAAAAAAAATATAATTCGATCCCTCATTGTCTGCGCCTGAAACGGATTCCTTAACGCCGCATTGCCTGACGGATCAATTTCTTTTTTCCTTTCTGACTCTTACGAAATGTACTCAATTCAGTTGGCAGTATCATTAGTGCTAAAAACGTCAACGTCGTCATCATCATCATCATCATAAGGTGGAGTAACATCTTGACGAGGAGCAACAAAGTTAGCAACCTAGTTTCTTTGTTAAGAAAAGTTTTTGTTTGCTCCGATATAAAAGAAACTTTTATTCGTGTCTTGTTGACAGTTACGCGGAGTTTATAAAATAATATTTGCATAATTTTAAAAGGGAAACTGATGAGTCTAAAATAAAAGGGAATATGTTAATTGAGTTTCTTCGTTTTCTAATTAAGACATTAATTTGCGAAAAAATAACAAAGGAGGCAATAAAGCGTCAATTTGAAATTCAATCGTTCCCCATTGTTCACATTAACAATTATCAATTGAGAATGCTATTATTACCCAATACTACTCTTTGAAAGTTGGCTTTTCTCTTTTGGGACGATATTGAGTGGCAGGAAGGATCTTGTGAAAAGTCTTTCGTTAAATTAGCTTCTCTTTATAATTTTAATCAACTTTTTTTCTTTTTTTTGCTAAAATTAACAAAGCAAATTTCTTCAATTAGCGTCTACGTCATCCATCAGAGGAAGCACGGTTAATATTTAAAATAACGCTCACGCACGTACGAAAATAAAAGGAAGGTGAACAATGTTCGCGATTAATTAATTACATTGAGGAATTTAGACGAATTTTTTGCAATTTAATTGTGCTAAGTTTACTATATCAAAAACATAATAAACATCAAAAATAAAGGGAAATAAATGAGGATTTAACAGTGCAAACTGTTGCTAACAGAAAGTTTGTTTAATTTTTTTCGTTTGCGAATTTAAAGTTCCTTTCGCAAAAATGGATAAGATAATGGGTTATCACTCATTGACAAAAAAAGCAATTCTTTTTTTTGCTGTTTTATCTAAATTAAAAACGTTATTATTATTTATTTATGTGTCGCATACCAATTAAAGTTGCGTTATACAACTATCGATCATTAGATAGTTGTTGAAAGGAAGCGAAATGCTATTAATAAGTTCTTAATTGAAGCAATTAACCTTCATCGAAGAGAATACTCGCGGGGAAAAGTCAACAGGCAGCAGCAGCCCTTAAAATGATGGCGTTGATGATGATAATGTCGAAGGAGTAAGTGCACTAAAGAATAAGCAACGACGTTAGTGAGAAACCGATGCAAAATTTCAAAATAAAGAACGGCAACATGAAGAAAAATTCTTTTTGCATAAACGAAAGTGAAAGGTCGTTTCGTTATAAAGCTATTATACAACCGGTTTCTATTTAAAATTTACCATTTTCTTGTGTCTTGCAAGTGAAAAAAATAAATAAATAAAAATAAAGAGAATTGCCAATAACGTATGAAAAAAGCAACCGAATGCAAATATTCTTTTTCATGTTTAAATATAATCATTATAATATAATCATTTTAAAATACGAAACAATTTATGGAAATTTAATGATTCGTTTTCAGTTTATATCAAGACTAATTTTGATGTACATGATAAAATTAATAGAAAAAGTGCGTTTAAAAAATTATAAGCATTTACAACAAAATATAAAAGCACAATTACAAAGAATTGAATCGATTCCTTCTGCTCGAAATAAAGTTTTATTAGTTTTTAACATCGATGGCTTTTGATGTTTCCAGCTGCTTTATAATATAAAAAAGAACCAATATTTGTTTTGATATGCATATAAGTATATCGTTAAAAAACCGCAGAAATTGCGAAAAGCTAACTAGTAAATATGGTGAATTTATTGGTATTTTGAGACATAACAAAACGAAAGAGTTTCTCTCTCCCAGTTTCGTTTTCATTATTGTAACACTTTCGATTTTATAACGGCTCCCCTAGCCAATGAAACACATTAAAATCGAGGTAAACAACTATTTAATATATCCCCGAAACGCTCTTTTGTAGGATTTTATTATTTTGTTAAAGATTTTTTCGCAACAGTAGTTTATAATGCAAAAAATATATATCTAGATTTAATTCGTATTTCCCACATTTTCCGACGATTTTCACCGTGTTCTTCCGATTACTTTCATTTTCATACGAATTTTGTTCATTAAAATCGATTCTGTATCGATTTTAATAGACTTAAAAATTTTCACTTTTTTTCCATTCGAACAAAGGGTACCCCCTTTGTTATATTTTTGCATTTACGTTAAAAGGAAATTTCTCTATAACCGTTCCCTGTACGCAAAAATTGTACAAGACCTTTTCGACGCATCACGTCAAATGCCATAATTTTGTAAAGAGTGAAAATTTCGTGAAAATTAATAATAAGCGAAAAAATGACAAAATAAAGAAAGCGCGTCGCTAAACGGTTTTCCCTTAATATCTCAATAACCATCAATCAAAAGTGCAACTTTTTGTACACCAGTGGATCGGGAATTTTCCGATCTACGACTTTGGTAAGCGCATCGTATGCGCTAAAATTGATAATAAGCGAGCAAATTGCAAAAGTAATGCGTATGGCTGGAAAAGCACCACGATTTTCGCTAGATTGACACTTGATTTAAAAAGCGCAAATTAAAGGGAAAAATAAATGTTGCAACACGGAATCTTCGTGGACAATTAATTTTAATAGTTTTCTACGTAAATTAAGAGTTAAAATCGTGCAATAAAAATTAAAAAAGAACATCCGAAATAATCGGCAATGATTCATTTTTCGAACTAATTAACGTCGCCACTCGTAATCGATATTCCATTTTGCTTTTTCCACGTAAATATAACATTGGTCCACATATAATTAACTGCTTTTAATAAGTAATAAGCAAGACAAGACAAATAATATGTCACAATAATTATACAGGACCTTTCGTTAAAATAACAGTCTTATAGCATTCTAAGAATTAATTCGTAATATATAGACTTTTAGAATTTTTTATTAAAAGTCCGGACAAACAAAAGCCAATAATAATTGCGCATTTTCGATTGCAAAATAATCTTTATTTCAGCGAACAATAATGCGACAAAAATAAAACATAAAAATTGAAGTCGAACACACGATTTTCCAGACGCCAGACGCTTTTATCATCGGCACGTTAATTAAGAAATAATTTTCTTTCCTATCCAAAATCACATCCAGGCCACTATCAATGAAAAAAAGTACAGAAGAGTTTGTTGAACTATGAAATTCGAATAAAACAAATTGATATTAACAATTTTGTCATTTATGAAAGAGGTATTACAACATGAATGTGTTATAATCGATCCGGAATGATAAATGTGTGCCAATAAAAGTGCGTTAACCCTCATCTTTCGTACCAGGGAATACGAAGCAACATGTGCCAAAAGAAATTGCAAAAAAGAAATACGCTCAGAATAGGGTGAAATCCGTGTGAAAATGTCCTTCGGAAAAAAGAAAATATCGTGGTGAAAGTTCAATCAACCTTCCAAGCAACAATAAATGAATTTTTTGTAATTGCCCTTTTGAAAGAATTTTTCTTAATTAATAACTTGAGAAAAAATATTAATCGGTCTTACTCATCATTAATTGTCGTCATTGAAATGAATGTTAAATTTTTATTTTCAAGATAAATTCGATAAAAATAGCAGTTTTTTTTTCAAACCAACGCGTTTAATGCAAATTTAATTTAATTATGGAGAAAAAAATTATAAATCGCAACGTGTGGACACTTTCCTGTATTAGTCACATTTTTTTGCAATATTACACAACAGCCAACCTCAAAAGAAAAATCGACAATTGTTTATTTATGGCAACAATGTCGTCCATGTGCAATATAGTAGCTAATTTCATTACTAATCTATTTCCTTTTCAATAGAAACTTCCCCAATAGAATTGGCACAATTTAAATGTAACTTAAAAGTAATTTTGTGACGAAGATTAAATGGATATAGTTTATGAATGAACGCAACGTTGTGGGTTATCGAAGGATTTATATGGCAGAATAAGCAGAATGAAATAATCTGAACGCAAAAATGCTTATTAATTGGTTTGCATTTTTCGAAAGCTAATCACGATTAAAATTAATCAGTTTTTTTTTAGAGCAACGATTTATATTTTAAAATTCGCTGGGACGGCGAAATTTTAAGGTCGACCAAAGTGCGACGACAATTTTTTAAAAGTAAGATTTGCAATTCGCATTTTAAGCAATTTGAAATTATCACGAACGGTTACGTTTGAATGAATCGTAAAAAAAATTGTTTCTAAGAGAGGCACTAAATTGTTTGATTAATTTTAGTTACGAATTCAATTTTTTTTTTTCGCGCGCAAAAATGTTTCTATTGTTTCAATGCATCACCACACTTCAAGATAAAACGAATGACATGAGAAAGACTTTTTTTTTTTAATTGTAGCGATCTCATGATGATGACGACGACAGCAACGTATAAATCATAAATTAAATTTTTATGGTGAATATTGTTATTGTTGCATGAATGCGTAATAAAACGTACAGTTTTAGGAAACGTGCAAAAATTATTATTGTCGTTGTCACTTGATTTTATCTTTCATATACAGGACGAGTGAAAAATAACTTTTAATAACGATATGTTTGTTTTTGAATCGGAAAAACTAGTGAAAAACGTGGCATCCTATCGCCCTTTAACATTTTCTTTATAGTATTAATAAATGGCTCCCGATATAGTTTTTGTTCTTTATTTTTTGGAATAGTTTCAATAAGAATGAAATATGCGAAAAATGTCTCGCAAGAAAAGAGTGTCCTATTTAAATCTGAGCAGTCAATCTATTTTTAGTCGGGTTAAAATATTGTTAACAACGTACCGAGTGATTGAAATAAACGTTTGGCAACATTCGTCTCGTGTTAGATTTGACTTTATTACCATTTCCTCTTCGTACAGTATAATTAAAAAAAAAAAAAGAAATAAAAGGATTTATTTGTCGGGGCGCCCTGTATAAAATAAAATGATCCAAATTTTTATTTCTTTTTTTACTCAGAAACCTTGAACTTAATATTATTCCATTTAATATCAACGTAATAAAAATTACAGCACACACACGAACACACAGGTACGAATCGTATGAATGGCAAATAAGTGATGTTAATAATAATTCATGTAACATGTTAAACAATAAAGTGTGCGAATTATAATTTTAATGATTACCTTTTTTGTGCATTTTTTTTATTCATACGTTTCCTCCACCTGGATTTTGATTAGGCAAAAAAAGAGAATCCAACCATATTATTACCTTACATTGCTGCTATAATAATAATGGCAAATTACTTTCGAAAAGAAAAGATATATAGACCGAATTTCGTTTGTTGTTATAGGCATGAACTTGAACTTTATAATGGCACAAAACAAAAGTTTTGCACTTCCGTTTCACGAATTTATTACTCGTTTAATTGCTAATCGATCGAGAACATAATAAAAATTTGATGTCTCCTTCGAATTCGAGAAAGTTCCAAGATTATAAATGAACAATTATTTATTAATGAATCACGAGAAGTTTATCATTTGACAATCACGTTTCCAACTTAATAACTCGTATGTAGAAAAAGTGAGGAGCTATAATTTCAAAAAGGAACAATACAGTTTAAAAAGGGAACAAAGAAGATTAAAAACGAAAGAATTTTAAAAAGGGAACAAAAAAGTCAGTAATGATGATTCGCATATACGAGAAAAAGGAATTTATTGTATAGTAGAAATGCGAATAATAATAAATGAAAAAGTAGGAAAATGTGTTGGAGTGAAAAGGAGAAAAGCAAAAAAAAAGTGCGAGAGACTGCTGTGTCGTCGTCCAAATGACGTAATTGCGAATTTATTGATTTATCGAAAACTTACTCCATATACAGGGCGAACATTAAACCAAAAGGAGTCCGTTGTAGGCGCTGGCGCTTTCAAACAGTCAAAACCGAAACGGCGGCGATTATCGATCGGAAACTAAATGATTTCGTTGGAAAAAAAAACATCAAAACGACGCTTGTCAACGTAAATTTAATTAAATAAATAAATAATCGCTCCGTATTTACTCCTACGCAAATGGGACGCAACAATTTAGGATAAAATATAATTGAAAAAAAATATTAAATGTCTTATAACAAAATCGAATCATCCAATTATTCCGATGATTATCATCGATGGTTGTCGCAAAGACCCTTCGCCAATTTCTTCTTTTTTCTTGCCATAATACCGCTATAAATGGAAACGTATTCAATTGCGAATTCAATCGTTGAATTACAAAACCTACTTCTTTATTGCCTTCGTCTCATTTTCAATTTCAGTCTATTTTAGTATGCGATTCGCGAACCATTGATACGTTACGTGAATGAAATTGCAAACAAAAAAAAAAGAAAAGCAAATCTTCTATTTTCAATTAATCATCATCGTCTTAAGAAAACAGTTAACGTACAAGTAATTAACAATTGTTATTGTACAAGTACGATCAGGAAATAAATTAATAATAAAGCGATTATTTTTCGTTGTTTCGTATTATTTATAGATCGTTTCACGTAGAAAACTCGTCATGATTCACATCGACAGTTGGTTCAAGTATCGATACAAATACTTGCGTTGACGATTAATAAAATAATGCAAATTCTAGGTAACTTTCAGCAAACGGCCATTTAAATTCGTATCTATCGATGACTAACAAATTAAAACTTGTTAATAATCATCATTATAAAACAAAAGATAGATAAAAGTTTATTAAAATAGACAATTTGTCAATAAAAAAAATTGCAATAAACTTTATATCTATCTAAAGTATTTATAGATACGAGTTGCACAATGTTAAGCGTTGATAATATGCCGAATTCGATTATTAAAATAAATTAATTGAGATTATGAAAAAAAAGGGGAATAAGCGGGACAAAGAAAAGGAACAATCATCCCAATTTTTAATGATGATTTAAATATAGATCCAACCTTTTTTCGCTTTTTCGCGGTTTTAGAAATAGCGAGCGTATTTTTAAAACTTCGTAAACTACTGCTACAACATTTTAAAACAAAACATTCAACCGTTGTTGCTAACGGCGCCTTTCTAAGGAACCAAATTCGCTTTTACAAAAAAAACCGTGCCAAATATTAATAAATACCATTTAATACGTCCATTGCACACACACACGTATATATTTGTATATTGCTAATGCTAATAAATAAATTGGCAATTTAACCTTGACTAAAATAAACACCTACAACGATCGACGACGAATTTCATTATTTCGTTTCCTTTGGTGTAGTTTCAGTTTTCCTCTCGCAAAAAAACGAAAGTTTGCAAATCTATCTCTACGGATTTAAAAAAAATTTCGTATCGGTTTTAAGATTCTAATACGCAAATACTAGTCGAATTAGATGTATGAAAACAGCATCAATAATAGCAAAAACTAAATGCGAATAATAATAAGTGTGTTTTTTCGTTATGCAATCGTGCAATTTTCCCGGAATATTCATTACATAAAAACGTTTGTTTTTTGTTTAATATAACAACGAAACCAACTTCACTGACAAACTGGCGCCTCGTTGTTATTTTGTTCATGATCGAAATGAACGATGATGATGTTTGTTTACTTAACGAATTATTTATTGCAAACGAAGCGATTGTAATTAATTGCATTAATTCTACGCTGTTGTTAATCGAAGCGTTTAGAGAATCAATTAATAATAAATTAATAACTCCTTTCGCTTACATTTATCATTGTTAACGTCGCACATTATAATCAATCAATCAGTCGACGAGGGATGAAAGGAAGTCAGAAGCGTTTATTAATGAAGAAACGACCTTTTTAATGGCAATAGTAATAACTAACGGTAGCTGCAATGATAATGATCGTATAAGCGAAAAATCAAGTTCATTTTATCGATTATACAAGAATAAAAAGTACGTCTAATTGGTCAATGCGAAGGGCACAAATTGCTTGACTAGAATTTCTTTTCTCGCAGTCGTTCGTTTGCATTTATTTATTTATTGCAACATCATCGACTACGAACCGTTATACGTATATACAAAGTACGTATACGAATGAAAGTAAATACGTTGAAATGGAAACCGAATCGGAAATGTGGAGCAACGAAACGTTTTGAAAAGGGAAAACGAGCGAAAAAAACTTGATTTCAAAACGTGTGTGTGTGTGTTTCTGCGCGTCTTAATTTGTTTACGTTCGCATCCTAAACGAATATGAATGACAATAATTGATTTTTTTTTTTAAATTAATTAATTATTCCATAAGCGGATTGGCCTGGTGACCTTTATTTTCGTTTTGCGCGCGCTCTCACTACGATCAGCTTTTCTTTTTTTGTTAACACTTCAGTATGCAATTGGTCACGATACAACGAAGAAAATCAAGTATCAATGAAAGAAAGAAGGGAAAACAAACGTACAGAGTGTCTGCAAAAATTCAAGAGCTGCAGTGAGCGCATGGAAAAACAATCGTTTATCGTTTTAATTTAAATAAAGTTTTAATTTAAATAATATAAATAAATCGAGCTGACGTTGCATCGAAGAAGTTTGGTAAACTATTGTTTTTTGCCACGACACTCTCTTCGCAACTTTTACTCCATTGTTTACAGTTCGTGTATTAATAATAATAAAAGCACATCCGGAAAAACGAATTCTTAATTGGTTTAATTCGTTAGCGAATTTGCCTATCGCGCTTATATGGAATGGAATACAGGATGTGTTCGCAAAGCAACGAAGGCATTCAAATTAAACGATTTTGGATTTTGTAAAGAGAGTAAGACAACTAACTTTTGCTTTAATTAATAAAAAAGTTATTTAATTAGAGAGAACGTCCTGAAACTGCAAATGAAGGACGAATTAGGGATCCATATTGCCAAAAATACAGACAACGTGCTTTTTTGGAAAAGCAAAATCAATTAGCAGCGACTCTTACGATGGAAGAAAAGGGGAAGTGAAGCACAAAAAAGTTCGTTTTGCGTCATTTGTGAAAGGTACGTAAGTATTGGATTAGCTCTTGTATATTATACATCGAATATAATAATGAGGTTTATAATGAGGTTACATAAAATTAAATTTACATATTTCGCGCATTCAAATGAGTTATTTTTTTTAACAAAAAGCTTTGTGAAGTCGTTTTCGCGAAGAACAAAAAAAATCAATTTTTTTAATAAAAACGGAATGGAATACCGTTTTGTGTTATTTAATAATAGAAAGTAAAACGGCTAGAAAACCGAGTAAGAATTTCATAGCGCTGACTAATATTTAAATTGGAAAGAGTCCAGCAAAAGTAAATTTACATTGAGTAACGAAAACGGGCAGAAAACGCTTTTGCCATTGAATCTTTATTAATCTCTTTCGCATACGCATTCCTACCCAAAGACTCGACGAATAAAGTAACGATGATGACTAGCGAATCCACGAAATCAAAATTAAATCGATGACGTTTCACGTCAATTAAATTAAGTCGATAACGCACGATAGCAAAAAAAAAAAGAACGTAAAAATATTCGCCTGTTACTAACCTAATCCAAATTTAATTCAGTTCGAGTTTTTAACTCGTCGATTGCAACGTTAAAAGATCATTCGGATCAATTTAATCCATGGGGGCGGGAAGGGCGAATCTTTTACCTGCATTAAAGGCAATGAAGATGGATCCTCGTCGTTGGAAGGTTCATCATCGTCATCGTCACCTTCTTCTAAATCGGATATTTGCACGCCGTCCTCCGCGTCGTCATAGAGATCGATCTGATGGTCGTCGGATGGTCCGCTCGAATCGGAAACGACACTGCTGCCGCAACTGTTTCCGGAATCATCCGTGTTATTATTACTGTGGACGATGGTGGCGGCGGTCGGCGATTCAACAACAACATATTTATATTCCGTGCCCATAATTTACACCACTTTAATCGACGAAACTCGTTCTTGTATATATTGATTTAATCGATTTTCTCTTGCGGATGCCCTGCGATCGATTTTAAAGTCTTTCAACTTGTTCAATTGCGGAGAAATGAAAATCAAACCGAAAGGATAAAGCCCGAAATTAAGCAGCACTTCTCTCCGTTGCAGCAGTAGCACTTTCTTTCGCAGGGAAATTACGCCTCGGAAAATTCTTACAATTTGGCTCTATCTTCTGCGCGTGTGGAGTACCCAAAATGAGAATTGAATCGGCGATGCGATTATTTCGAATGTGATAAGAGCAGGAAACAGAAAAGTCGATTGATTCTTTCGCTTGTTATATATTTTATTTTTTTTGATTAATGAGTAGCAAGAATTAAAAGCCCGACCGAACGCGTCTCGTACACACGCCGCACTGGGCAGAGGCAACAGTTGTTGGCGTACGCGGCGGTGGCAAAAATTATTAACGGAGACGCATGCGTTACGTACCACTTTTTTCGCTTCATTCTTGTAATTATTAATTATCTTTCTACATTCATTTGTTCGTCTATCTAATCTAATCTAACCCAAAGGAAAATTAAGGCATTTCAAACGATTTACGACTCCTTCACCTCGATCAATCGCCACCGAACAACGGAGCAAAGGCAGCAGCTGGCAGGAGGAGGCGAAGCTTTAAGCTTTATTCTTGCATCCAGATTGTTCCAATTAATTGCGTTCTCGAAATGAACGAGATCCGGTACGACCGCGCAACAACGTTCGACCTATTTAACATTTACTTGCGCTCACAACGAACCGCGCGCGTTCTAGAATTTTCCAGTAAGATTTTCACGTAAACAAAAACGCACACGAAAAACACGCGATAGAATAATTCGTTAACGAAAGAACAAAGGAAAGGGCACGAGCATCCGATTGTTTCCACGCTACATTTCGCGACTTATCTTTAATAAAGGAATTTTTTGCTCCGCGTCCCTTTCGAATGAAACCATCGTTGCATCATCATCGCGAGCGTATCTTTCTTATTTCGAAAATTTAAGGAGGATTAATTTGTTTTTGAAAGAGTTACAAATTGTTGCACGGTTTATCAAACGATTATTTAAAAGTTCGCGGATGCCTCGTGCGGATTTTTGTATGTTTGATTAAATTTCGCTCCTCAATCAATTGCGATGCAATTACATAAATGCAACAATTTCGCTTGCGTTTTTTTATTATTATCTAGCGAAAAAGTTTATTATCAGTTGTGAATTTTGCTGAATGAAATTCGTACAACAATCATATGTCTCTCTCTCTCTCTCTCTCTTTCTCTCTCGCTCTCTCAGTAATTTGCGCTTAAAAATGCAATGTGTGTATGCACTCAATTTGATTGTGCGTTTTTATACAATTTCGCATACACATGTTTTCTTTTTTTAAATTATTTTCCATACGATTTGCATAAATTTTCAATTACGTATAGTCGCAGTTGTGGTTTTTATTTTCGCAAAAGTTTGCATGTATGCGCATTGTACGTGTCACTTATTTATTGCCATTGTTATTACCATTTTTATTATAATTAAATGAAAACTACACGCGGAATATATGCGCATTTATATGAAATCGGATAATATTTTTCGTTTTAATTGCACGTCGTTTGTTGTTTGCTCTCTATGGATTTTTATCTGCGAATATGTGCAAATTAGAAAACCGATTATATTTATTGTGCCCATTCGATTTGGTTTATTAGTGGAGACGAAGAATAACGTTTTCGCGTTTCTTTTTTGCGTAGAGGCGAGAGCAAAAAAGTGAAAATGCGATAAATAGTGAATAATTGCCAGTGCAACTTATGCAACAATCGTTATTATTGTCGCAAATGAGAGTGAAATATTTTCGAAGGTGCCTTCAATGCTGTTTTGATATTGTTCGGAGTTGAAAGAATCGAATGAAGAAATGAAAAGATTATATAATTAAATTGCGCGCGCAAATATAAAATTATTAATACCTATTATTAAAATGCAAATTTTTTATTGTTGATAACGACTTTTACATTCATAAAAATAAAATTTATTTAATTACTCTCTCTCTCTCTTTATTTCTCTTTCTCTTGCACGTATTTGCACACTGATTATGAAAAGAAAAAAAAAATGTTTTGCATTTTATTTTTTTCGCGATTACTCGATTTCCAAAAGGTTTCTGCGGTTCGCTCGAAACCGCGCTGTCTCTCCGATATCTCCCTTATTATTATTATTGCAGAATAAAAATTGATGCGATAACCTCACCATTGATACTGTTTGCAAATTTTATAAAACCATTTCCCTCGCGAAAAAATAAAGTTTAACCTTTAATCTTCACAAAAAAGGAAACAACAAATAAAAGCGCATCTAGCAAACGAAGGTTCAATTAGTAGTTGAATGAAGAAAGTGGCGACAAGTTTGTGGGATAGAAATCCAACTTCATAAGTGGAAATAACATTTTCAAACGCCCTGTATTAGTCCGTATTAGGGCGTTTCTTTTTTTTTCTACAAAAGAAAACAGAGCAGCGAATACGATACAAGACATGCAATCGTTTTCGAATCCAATTGGGAATTTCGGTCTTTTTTTTTTGTTCTATTTGTTGCTTTATGACGATACCTTTTAATGTCGCAAATGGAATAGTAAATAGGTCGCATCGAAATAATATTTAAATGTTATTCAATTATTGTCTAATGAAATGATTTCTGTAAAGAAAAACACGAATATTCGACTATTTTTTAACGATTCTTTTACGTAAACTCATTAGAAATGTATCACATGCGAAAGTTTTATTATATTATCGTTATTACCAATTCCATTTGCATTTTATTTATATGTATCATCATCGCCGATTGATTAACCAATAAATGTGTAAGAGTTTACATCATAATGGTGGAACGAGAAAAGAAAAACCGTTCGTTATGGGTTTCGATTGGACAAGGACGCGTTCCTCTTCTGCAAGAAGAAACTTTGTTAGATAAGGTTTTACGTATTTTCCTAGGGATTATTAATAACGATAGCGCATTTTTTTGCAAGAAATATTTATTATTATCGTACACATATATTAATATTTAAATAGAAATAGGTGTGTATGTGAGTGTTTAACATTTAGAAAGTAAATAATACAATAAATATTTGCACTTAATTTATTAGTATTAATTTTAGTAATAATAAGCGCTTAAATGTCCCTTAATTTAACGTTTACTTCGTTTATTAACGCAGCAGAAAGTGAACAAAAAATTACCCGTGCAAATTTTGCTAAATTATTTCCCAAAACTCGGTCAATTAATCTCTTACGCAAAAAAAGAGAAGAATTTATTCGATTAAAAAAAATTAAATCGCTTTGCAAATAAAAGCAATGCATAATAGTGAAATGGTAAGCGATATCCTGGATTATGTTCGTTATTAGATATTAATGACAAGGTTAAATATTATAATTAATATTAATAATCCGGTACACACAATATGTGGATCATTTCTCTTATGTTATGCAATTAATTTTTCCTTTTTAAATTCGTCTACACCTACGTAAAAATCGACTTAATTACGACGTCGAATCACGTTTTAACTACGAATTGAGAATAATGAATCCTTCACACGTTAAATGCCATCAAATCTCAAAGAAGTTTCGTGAAATTGCAACGTCCAAATTACGTCTGTCAAAAATGATATTGTCTTCATCGATCTTTATGGTTGTTGTTCAAAAATTGTCGCTGATTAATTATTCGCAAATAAAATGAATCATTAATCATTTTTAAATGATATTACGACCGATTCAATAAGGAAAAGTTTGAATCGAAACGTGTGCGTTACAATTAATTATAATTCGTATTTATAAATAACTCGCCGTTTATTCAAAACCTACTAAGCTGCTAACATTATTCCAGTTCGGCAAAATAATCGTTATTTCTCAATTGGCGAATAATTTTTTATTGTTGCTAATTTAGCAATTAAAGTAACTCGTTTTGAGATAGTATAAGAGGGGCTAAGTTAATTAGTTAATTGACTAGAATTTTTACAAGATTCCTCCCGAGCGTAAAAGAAAGACGAATTCTAAATCCACTCAAGGTTTATTAATCCCCGAAAATCCTTGTTACACAAAAATTAATCATCCTTTCAATTCGGACAACCACTAGGAAGTGTTTGGTAATTAATCATTTTTTTAACGTACTCTCGTTTGAAAATACCAAATGTTGACATTTATATGAACATGATGATGATTAGACCGAGAATGAATAATTAAAATTAATCATTATACAAATTTAATTTAACTTAATCCAACTACTAACAAGAAGATACTTTGTAAGACGCTTCCAGCAAAAGCGACTCTCGCAAAAGCATCTTTTGCAAAAGTCCTACATTTATATGGAGCTCGGTGAAAAGGTCAAAGAACTATGATCGATAAACAGATGTAAAAAGATGGGCGAGCAAGGGATGAAAACCGCGCAGGGAAAAAGGCAAAAATGGAAATGATAAATGGCTTCCTACGCTTTTCTCTCTCTCTCTCTCTCTCAAAATTTCCATTTATAAAAAAGATAGTTATTCGTTCGTTCATTCCATACGGCTTTTGTTATGTTAATTATTTAAACAAATCGCTAGATAAAAAAATAATTAATTATAAGTTGATTGTGCAAACTTTAAAAGGATTGAATTTAATTTAATTTAAACTAATCGAATTAAAAAAAGAAAATCTATTGATAGACTAAAGTAAAATTAGCAAAAATTCCATTCCTACAGGTGTCTTTTAGTATACCATAAAGATCAGCAACAATCAAATATGTACGAGCTGAAATAATGTTGCACGATGAAGAAGAAAAAGGAAAAAGTAGCAGCGACAAAAGTAACCTTCACATTTCCATCTTCTGCAAAACAATTTCTTGTCAACACATCTGCATAATGAGAGTTTTACTTTTTATTTCTGGCTCTCCTCCTTCGTTTTCGCCTGCCTCAAATTAAATGACTTTATTAACTCCTCTTCCACCCCACGTTCTGCAAAAGAAATATTGGTTTTAAGCCATTTCTCTGATCTTATTACACGATTGAAAATTATTAAAATTCGCTGTTGACGTTTAAATTAAATCTTTTCCAATCTTAATTAATCATTATAACAATAAATAAATTGATTTTTTGAGGTTTGCAATGAAAAAAAAACAAACGGAAGGTTCCGTTCTTTTATGTTTCGAAAATTTGGAAAACTCAAATAACGGCCATATTAACGTGGATGTTTTAATGGTTTTTAATTAAACTCCATATGCAAATTTCAAAAAGGCCATTAACTTGCCCACGCCGTTTCTATTCTTTAACTTATTCTATTGTAATCTGACTGAATAAGGATTGGAAATTTTCTAATTCTTTCACAAATTTTTAAATTCGTCTTTGTTCGAAACGACGACATAAATCTTTCAAGAATTGTTCAAGTTTTACTTGGCGAATAAAGACTAAAAATTGCCAATAATTTCAATAAAAAAAAGTTATTTATTGGGAGTTTGTTACTATCTGTTACCAACAAAATAAACTCCGTCTACTATATTGTTGGGGAAAAATAGATTTAATCAATTTGTCGCCTCCAATTTAGGTGAACAACCGGTTATACGAACATATAATATGCCATTCGCACATTCACAAAACATTCGCACGTACCAAAAAATAATTTTCTTTACATATAAATTCACGAGTAACATGAACCGGTCGCATGCAAAAAGAATTTTGTTCGTTTATGTTAAACAGATGCTTTTTTAGATGAAAAGTACGCAATTAAATTGCTTCTTTATGCAGTTAATTAATTTCAAAATAATATTAATTTGGAGCTTATTTTTTTTGTTAAAATGATTCGTGCACATTTCAATTAATAAACGAAACCATTCAGTTGAATTGACAGAGTTAACAAAAAAATGTCTTTGTTGCAAAAAATTAAGATAAAGTAAATAAAGGTACATGCTACGAGTTAGAAGTTCAGTTTAACGTCGTTTATATTTTACCTTTTAATTAATTTTCTATTTAAATGAGTTGGACAAATTCCTAAAGTTATTATTTATGGTGAACGTTCATAGCACATATTTGAATGCATTCCCCATTTTTTTAAATAATAACTACAGTTAAAACTGTAAAGTGGCAAATGTAGCGTAGGAGTTTGCAATTCTAAATTACAAAAATCACAAAAATCTACTTGCTTTTCTTTCGTTTATTTTCTATTCTCTCTCAGTTGGATCCATTCCATCATGAAGAGCAACCACATAGAGAATTCGTGCACCACAAAAATTTGTTTGCAAAACGAAACATAAAATGAGAAACGAGAATAAATGGAAAACCTTTTTGCAATTTTCTTCAATGTCAGTGGTTATTATATCAAAAAAGTGGATTCTCAAAGTAAATTCTCAAAGAAAGTTCTCAAATTTGATTTTCAAAACAGGTTACTAAAGTAGGATTCTCAAAGTGGATTCGCAAAGTCGATTCCTAGTCTAAGTCCTCTTGTTTTTTGTCTTTGCTATTTTCTATTTTACTTTTTACCTTTCAGACTTTCTCAATTTTTGCTATTATGCAAAATGATCTAATTAATTTAAAAAAACAAACAAACTTGTCAATCGAAGTAAAAGCCATTTGTTGTTACATCATCATCATCATAACAACGTTCTCTTCGCATTTACATTGTAAAAAGTGAGTGACCAAATGAAAAAAATAGGACCAATTCTATAGGAATCCCTTTCTCTTATCTAACAGTAAATAATAACAATCATTTACGTATTTTTCATTTCGGCCCATTATTATTATATTACACATTATTGCTTTTACTTTCATTTAAATTATTACGATGGAAATCGATGCCTTTCTATTTATTATCATAAACAACGACTTTTTTCCATTTTACAATCTTCTCCTTTAAAAGAGAATTGTTTAATTGTATTTTTTCAAGAGGAAACTGCCACAAACTTCAATTAGCAATTAATTAATAAAACTGAAATTAATCAACAAACAGAATCCAAAAAATATTCGTCCAGGTGATAAAATTAATTAATTAATTATATTTTCTTATATGAAGGAATCGTATGAATAGCAAACACAAAAAAAATTAGAAAGAGAAATGTGTCGCTCTCATAAATTTGCGCAAAATTGCGGTAGAATATTATTAATATTACTGCTGAAATTTTATTAAGGGTTATGTAATTTTCGTAACGCCATTTTTCTCGCAAATTCTTTCAACTTTTTTTCCACTCAACGCTACAATAATTTTGGTAAAGGACAATAGCAGTTTAAAAACAAATGGCGGTCTTCAAGCGGCGAGTGCAAAAAAGTACGAAATAGTTATTTTTTAGTTAAAAAAAAAAAACAAACTAGGAGGAACGTTGGATAAATGAACATTAATAATTTGTATTTGTGAATTTGATTGAAATAATTGAATTAAAGTTCGTTGCTTGCTGTATTTAAATGCCCCCGTAAAATTGATTCGAATCGTTTTTTGTTTGTTTGTTATTATTTCGATTGTAAAATAAATTAAAACACAATTTGTGTATTTGGTAAATATAAAATGTGCATAGAGACACACATACTTACGTATGGTTTCTACATAAATTCAAATATCTGTTACGTAATTAAAAGTAAATTGCATAAATTAGGAACTTTCAATTTCTTTCGCAACCTTTACTACTACTACTAATTATTAAAACACTTTTTTTAAATTTATTTCTTTTTACTTCTCTCTCTTCATCTCGCTTTATTATATGCATCTCTCTTGTTTATATTCGAATTCTGTTCCACATAACGCACATATCGAAATCTAATTTCAACGTATAAATGATACGAATATAATAATTAAAGAAGTACTAAAATATTTATAAAAAGGAAAGAAATAGCAGATGTGGAAATAATTAAATTAAAATAAATTAATATTAATGGAACGAGGGGAGATTAAATAACATTCCTCTCTTTTTTTTGCAATTGTGAAACATTATAAACGTTTATTACGAGGAAGCCCATTTAAGTTATTAATTAATTGCGAAGGTACGAATCGATTATTTAGAGCAAAATTTCAATGAAACGTTTCATTTTTTGCGCAAATGGGTAACATTGTAAAGGTGATTTGTCCAAAAAGACATTTAATAAAAGAACTTAACTTCCTTTCACTTTTTTGTACTTGATCGAAATTTACAAAATTGTTTTAAATGCTGAAATTACCTATTTAAAACAATTTTAAATAACAAAGAAAGTGGATTAAAATTCGGTGTTCGTATGGAATAAGAACCTGATGCCGGTTCGATCGATTGTTGTTCTACTTTTTAATATCTCTTGCCATTCCTTTTTGCTTTTTTGGAAATAATTTTGCACCAATGTAAATGACGGCTAAAACCATCGGCTAGATAATAACTCATTGAAAAGTTTCGAAAACCTGGCGAAATAATTAACATTTAACGAAGAAGTTGTTTCTTTTGCCCAAGGGTCTTCGTTTTTCAAACAATTTTATTCAATATATTTTGGATGAGTAGTAGTGGAAGAAAACGAAGAAGAAGAAGGTTATTTAAATTAAGATTCGTAAATTGAAAACTTTTATTATTTTTTTGGGCATTAAATCTACTTCTATTGACATTTTGTTAATAAAATTTTCGGTCGGACCCTGACTTTAAAATCGTGCCACGGTCAATCGAATTTATTATCTCTCTTCGATCGTCGATGATCCCTTATAAAATAATTAAAACAGAAATAAAAAATTGGCTTCGATTTGTGCCTCGAAATTGGCTCGCAAATTAGTAAATGCGCAAAATATAAATTTTCTCTTCGGTTTTCGTTAATGTTTAATTGATTAACCTTCAAGCAGACGAAATTAATTTAGTATTTTCGGCGTCCATACATTTAAATTTATTCGTATAAATTCCTCATTAACAAAAGTGATATCATTTTTTTTATGTCTATTATTAAATCCGAAAAGAAAAACGGTATCTGAAACGCACAAATGTTATCAACAGAAATACTTTCGAATTATTTTTATTCTATTTTTTGTGATAAGATTTTTCGAAAAAAAAACGTAAAAATATGCACTTTATCGAGCAAATAATAATCGTCAATTGGCTATTTTTAAATTATGGATGTAATCGTCGTGTTCAATGGGTTCCCATATCAAAAAGAAAATTAAATAAAAATTGATAAGAAAGCCATTTACGTATCGAAAACAAAGAGGATCCATAAAAAGGATTCTAAAAATCGCAATTGATCCGTTTTATAAGCATTAACATTTCGATCGAATTGATAAATTGGATAAGAAACAAACTGGCGCGAAAATTGGAGCACAAAATTTTTTCGAATTACATAACGAATTTATTAACAATTCTCTCGCTTTTTCTCATTTCGTTTGTCGTTCTATTTAATTGGCTCGGTTTCATGATTAACTTTTTCTTTCGCCTCTCGTTTTGCAAATAAATTATTTCATTTAACACGTTAATACTAATAGTTTTTCGTTTATGTTTCGCTTAATTTTCGTTTGCGAAAGCTCATGTAGCAGAACCAAAAAGGCAAAACAATTTGAATACAAAAATAAATTACATAGCAAAGCGACGAGGGTTTCAGTTGAAAATTCGTTCGAAAAATCGAATAGCACAATCGCTATTATTATTAAATGAAATAGATTGTATGTGTTATTTTTTTTTGAGTTTAATATAACCTTGTAACCGATTGTTTCGTAATTTTAATATTTATAAACTCTTTCATATCCACTTCTTCTTTTATTTCTCCCTGCCTGCTCTCGCAGATTTAAAACTGATGCAGCAAACAACAAGAACAGAAACAACAAAACGGAATGATTATTAAATATATCTCAATAAATAATTTATGAAAACGTATCTCGTTGGAAATTGAAAAGGGACAAACGCCACTTGCAATCGAGCGATTTAATTTTATCGAATAAGCAGCTAATCGTCGACTTAATATAACGATTTGGGAGTAACAGTAATTTACGGCCCATTATTGAACGTTTTTATTTTCGTTTCGTTGTTGTTGTACCGGATTCGATTTTGCAACAAATACAATTTAGTACGCGGTGTATGCGAAAATTACGAAAAATTTATGCACATAAATTATAATTCAATAACCCCAACGTGATAATAATTCCTTTTAAAATAATAACGCATTTGGGGTTATCGTTATTTATTTTTTCTTCGACAATTTAGCTTTTTTTTGTTTAAAAACATTATTTTTGGCTGCTTTATCGGGCATTTTGAGCACGAAAATTTATGATATGCGTTTCAAAAAAAAAGAGGCAAATTAACGTGTAATAACTGCAGTAGTAACTGATACTTATTTAAAGTAACTCATTATTTTTACTGGGTGTTTTTCTTTTTAATTTATTTTTATTTTTTAATAATGAAATATGAAAGAGAGATTGTCGCGCGTTCCAAATGGCGGTGCGACTACTCTCTGGTTGTTAATACGTGTGTGTGAAATGTCAAGGCTGATCGGTCCGGTTGGAGAAACAGCTCCGGCTTGTTGTTCGCAAAGTGAGAGTAACAACTCTCGGTCAACTTTTCAAATTCTTAATTCTTCTTTTGTTGGTCCTCTCCACCTTTGTTACCACTGGTAAATTGGTTTCATTCTCAGAGAACGATTTGGTCCTAAAGCTAGAGAACGATCACTAAAAGAAAACGGATGAAAGCTTGAAAATTGAACTATTTGAAAGCAATAATTTTCCCTCCGCTTTTTCATTTTATTATTAATTTGGTATCGACATATTTAAATTATATGCTTGGGAATAATTCAATTGGAATGATAGACATGTCGAAAAATAAAGTTTTCAATTCGGTTCGATATTTGAATGATCGATCTTCTATTTAAAAGTGCAAAAGCATTGCTCTTTTACTTTCATGCAGAAAAATAGTAATAAAATACGATTACGATTGTTTATTACAATTAATTAATTAAAGCAACGGTCGTATTAATTATTTTAATTTTTTTTCTTCAAGGAGATTCGGGTGTAATTCATAATTAATAAGAAACATTCCCAACATAATTTTCGAAATTTTCCTTTCGAAAACCTAATCTACACTTACTATCGTTTAATAATAATAATTAATAAATAAACACATGTAATGCAAATTGTGAATATTATTTATTATACAATTCTAAATTCTACAACTGAAGGCCGTAACAGTTATTAAATTCATTTCAAAAGAATAATATTGATTAAAATGAAAACAGAAAAGCACTTTCATCGAGTAGGGCATTAGGATAAGAAATTTTATTTCTACTCCATTCGATTGTTATTATTCTTAAGATCGCTGGCTTAACACAAAGAAAACCGTTAATAATCTGATGGAAAATGCAGAAACTGTTGCAAAGGAGCAAAAGGAAAAAAAGGGGTGGTCGGCCTTCGAAGTACATTTATTTCTATACTTAATCGTAGGTCCAAATAATAAAGTCACACGCTTTCAATTCATACACGTATAAATTGTACGTGGTGGCATTTAGATTTGCAAAAGAGTTGAAACAAAGTGCGAATACTTGATGGCATTATCAAATGACGATCGTTTACCCATCGATTTCTTTGCAGTGTTGCTGCTTTTTGTTTGGCATTCATTCGTGGAGCCATTCACAATATTGGCGAAATTGTATTTTAATAAATCATGCGCTTACACTCTGTAATTTATCGATTAATCAATTCTTTAATGTATTCCATCGTAATTCACGTTATTATTATCAATAATGATTTTTTTCTTGTTGCCAGTTAATCTTAGCAAACCAATTAAACAAAGTGTTATGAAACCATGTTGCAGAATTAAAAACGGATCTATCGAGCCAATGATAGTTTCGTAAAAAAATAATTTCAAGTTTATTTTAGTGCAAATACATTATTATATCGATAATTGCTCGTTTGTTTCTGATTTGGCATTTTGTTTCCCCTTCAATCATTATTATTAATTCCCTTTTATTTAACGTATAAATTGGTTGCAATAATTTATGTATTCATTAATTTATCATTCATAATAATAATTAACGATCAAGATTCGCATAAATTATTTATACACAGTTATTTGCAAAATAAAATGTAATCGCACACGTATTAATATACATGATCGCTTTAAAGGTTCTTAATTAGGAGATTGTAATGAAAGTAAACTATATATTCGTGGAAAACCTTCCAAATTAATTAAATTTTTGCTTAAATCAATGGCAACTTTTTCACTAATGATTCAATTATCAGCTCAAAATCGAGTACTTACCCTATAAATATAGCGTTGACAATATATTGATAACACGTTTTTTGCTTCGTGCGAAAACCCTACGCAAAAAAAAGCAAGAATCATTTTGACGTCATCGAGCTATTTATTATCATCATCGCGATTAATATTCGACGCATAATAATGTTCAGATAAAATTTGCAATATTTTTGTTTGTTTGTTTTTAAAGCGTCATCGCTCCGATTCGCTTTAATTTTCCCCATTTTGCAAATATTGAACGAGCAATTTGGAAATTCAAGTTATATTTCGCACTTGTTTAGCAAATATCTCATTATTGTGATTTCGCAATACTTTTAATGCGCTATTTTTAGTAGCCCCATCCTTTCTTGCAAATATTGACCTTATATCCACGACCACTTTTTCTTTTAATTATTATTATAATTTCATCATCATTGGCGTGCATTTAAGTTAATAATAAATGATCCAAACAGTCAGCATCAATCAATGCAATCGATCTATCGATTAATTATGCAATTAATGTAAATAATTCGCGAGTAGTTAGAAGAGGATTCCCTCTTGCAAACTGCTTTTACTGGACCGAACTCTAATTAAGAGTCCATTCATTATTACGAAAACGACGGTAAAAGCAAAAGAAGTGGAATAAAAAGAAGCTATTAGACCAAAATGAGAAAAAGTTTCTTTTTCTTCTTCTAGCATCGAACAAATCGCTCTTACATTTTTCAATGAAAAGAATCATCATCCACATCAGTACAATAATTCGCGATCGTCTTTAAATTCCAAACGTTTATAGGTTATACGATTTATTTTTTATTTTGCCATTCTTATTAGTTTACAATATGCTTCAAAGAAGATTGTACTCTTTCAAATGCCGTTGTTGTTGTTCAAGGCTGAAAAAAATCAAAGAAGAATTCGTCTTTTTTTTGCTCTTTTTCCAATCGAAATATTTGGCATTCTCGCAACTTCTTAACGTCTTCAGAGCCTGTTCGACGAAGAAAAGGTCATTAATAATATTTAATTTCTTCTTTTAAATAAAATTATATAAAACTTTTTTACTGTACGAATTCTTTTCTCTTAATTTTATTCCACGGCCCTGACTTCAATCAAAGTGCACTCTTCTTATTTATTCAAAAGACGAAGGCACTAGAGCAAAAGTAAAATTTTACTTCCCTTGCAAATAAATCGCAATTATTTCGATAGATTTGCAAGCGAACGTTTTGTTGTTTGTTTCTTTGTAAAAATGTATTTACGCAAATAAGTTTTTTTTTGTCATTTTGTTTGTAGTAAATGCAAAAATTCCACCGCATACTGATGGCAAAAAACTTATCTATCCTGAATACTTTCTGCACTAAGAATCGCATTTATTAAATCCTAATCATTCGAACAAACTATCAGGATATGAATGCATTTCTGAATAAAAGGAGATTGTTGCTCATATCAAATTAAGAATTTGTCTTTTGTAGCTTCCTCATTTCACTTTCATTAACATATATTATTTCTTTTAAACGCTTTTTCGTTGCTTTAAATCGATTGAAAGGAACGTTTCCTTTCATAATTTCTTTCGAAACTAAATGCAATAAATTAATTTCAAACTTAAGCCAGACGAGTATCCGAAACAAAACACTTATACATAATTAACAGGTTGTATTCGAACGTTTGCAAATGCGATTTTCGAAAAAGCATTTATTTTACGTGGCCTTATATCTGCCAGAAATCGATCCCTAAAGGCGTTTCCTCAATGATAATTAGCGAATAATTCATTTCTGGACCTTGTTTTGTTTGAATTAATTGAGACATTAATTATGCTTATACCATCAATTTCCTATTAATTAGTTTCGAAATAAAAGTTTTACTTCCCCTTTCTCACCTTTCTCACTCGAACGCAATTCTTTTATTTTTAGTTTCGCATTTGAAAATGATAATTTATTATTACAGCATATAATTATTAGGAAGGTATACACATATTTCTCTTATTAGATTGCCAATAATTTAATAATTATTTTTCTTTGATTTAACAATTTTAAGTAGCAGAAATAAATTGCCTTTCACCATTCAAGACTAGGCCGTTTGAAGGGCGTCGCTCCGATACAATATAATAATAATAATATAATAAATAATTTCGTTGTGATTTTGTTTTTAATTTCGACTTTGCAACATATCAAATATCGTTTTTTAATTACATTCAATTGGCACATTTTCCATTTGGCAATAATACTGCAATTAAAAACTGTTTGTTAACACAAATAAAATGTGGGGAAAACGAAATATGATATCCTTGTAAAATGTAGGTGATAATACGTATAAAACTTAGAGGACCGCCTAACAGAACTAGTTAATAATTTCATTTTCCTTTTTGTTCACTCACTATTAATCTACAGGGTGTCCCAATTGTGCGGGCTCGGAGGATTTCGCCCAAACGCTTGACGTTAGAGAAAACTGTTTCGGATAAAAAAGTTGCTCCGTTTCGGAGTTCTTTCAGTGTTTTTCCCGAAAAATATCATTTGGAAGGTTGTGGAAAATCACAAATATTTTCGGAACTCCTTAAGATAGAGAGTCGAACTTCCTTTCGTTTCTTTAAGTAAGAATTGGCGAAGACTCAGCATACATTTAATTGAAAGTATTACTGACTACATTTTGTGGGCTGTTAAACTTTGACATTTTGATTTTGAAATGTGCCTAACTTAATTTTTTTTTTAATGGAACCCTATATTTTTATTGTCGCATTAGATGCAGAAAATTATTCCCTCTTTACATTTATATATGAATGTTTAATATAAAAATGATTCCGGAAGTTCGCCATCTTGGAAAGTGCTTTTACGTCGTAGTACTATCCCAGCGAAAACTTTTTTATCTGAAACATTTCTCTCTAAAGTCAACCGTTTGGCCGAAATCCTCCGAGCCCCCTGTATAAGTCTCAAGCAAGCGTACCAACCAACTCTCTCGAGCAAAGAAGAAAAGAAGAACAAGTCGTACCAAGTTTTTATTTTTCCTCTGGTTGTTTTCTTACATTACTTTCTTTCGTATTTTATCTTCGCTCATCCTGTCGAACAGGTTCTTTCTGCAAGTTTACATTTTTTTTCTTTCGTTTAATTTACAAACTGCATTAGAAAACCCAACAACAGCACCGTCGTCGTCGAAATAAGAACGAAAACAACGCCACCATCCACCACATGAATCCTCCTCGTTTATATAACATAAATAATACAGCTGCACCATTCTTCGATAAACTTTTATTTTCGGGTTAATTTATGTCTTCTTCTCATTAACACAACAAACCCCACAGGTATAATTTGATGTTTGTTTTTATTATGCGGTAGAAAACAGGTTGGCGAATTTTACCTCTTGTTCTCTCTTAAAGAACGTCAAATAATCGTCGAGCAAACAAATGGATTATTTTCGTTACTCTGATACCAGATGATTTATGCAAAAAGAAAGGACGACTCGCTCACAAACCCATTGGACGAAGTTTGCTTTTAAGTAAATTTTCGTTTTAGCACTGATGGAACAAAATTTGCAATTAGCGCATATTTGTGGAATGATTGACAAATCGACTGTTGTTTGCTACTAAATTTGGCAATATCGCTTTTAATTAATAATCGATTTTGCACAAAGAAACACCAAACTGGCTAACAAAGAAGTCATAAAGAAACAAAGGCACCCAACAAAGAAATTCTTCTGCAACACGTTACCAAATAGAATTGCGCAGTCTTTTTTTTGCGTGCGTATTAAATTTACGTTTCGCTCTTGTTTTACGGAAAACGCGACTTTATTACACTTAATTTGAATGCACTTATACCAGACGATCATCAACAACATTCACCTTTTTTATAAATACTAATAGAACACACCTGGTGCAACATGTCTGGCACAACGGATTTTTTCCGGTGTCTCTTTGTTTTTTTAACTTTAAACTATTATTAATAGATCTTAAATGTTATTAATTAATCAATTACGGATCAATAGTTTGAATACAAAACAAAGATCAACAAACGCTCTAGAAGACATATACCAATTTGCAACACCAATTACAAACGTTTCGTTTCTTGATCGCTTTGTACGTTAAAAGTAAAATTAAATAATAGCGAAACAGAGAGAGAGAGAGAAAGACATGAGAACATGGAGTTTTTTTATTTGTAATTTTGCATTTAAACACACTAAAAAAAGTGTCGTAATCATATGGAATGTCGACCTCTGGAGGAAAGTTGAATTAGAAATCGAATGCTGCTTGTTGCTGGCTCGCAGCATTTTTAGCTGATTTAAATTACCAACTACACACATTAAAAAAAAAAGACGAACAAGAAGAAGAAAAAAATTACGTTTATCGGATTGAATTACTCAAAGTAAGCAGAGTGTGATGGAACAATTAAATAATGCGCGCGATCGTTATGAAAGGGTTAAGAAAGGACAGGATTCAGTTTCTCTTTGTTGCTTTTTTGTCTTGCGTTCGCCACGATCTCTCACTTTGCAGTGAGTGAGAAAGAAGGAAAAAGAAAATGGAGATTTTGCATTATTAAGTGAGCGAATGTGTGTGGGGAAATGGATTGTTGTTGTTGTTGTTGGCGAAACCGCCCGCAATAACGGCCTTGTCAAGGATATCAACTGCCGTTTAACAAACCAATAATAATATACAATCCGTTCTTTTTTTGCTTTTCCTCTCCATCATCGAACGAGGTTTCCACTCTGGACGAGAAAGACAGCTAAGCAAAAAAGCTAAATTACAATAATTACGATTACATTCGCGAGCAAACGAAAGCGATTTTTTTTTAAATTTATTTAGAACGGAATCGCTTTTTCTTTTTTGCTTCTCTTGTATAACAGCTATTACCAAATAATCGGTGAATTCGTGTTATTGTTATACAAGAAGTTAATTAATTGTACGAGAATTAATTACGTATCAAAGAGTTAATTACACCGAGTAAAGTGATTTCGATGATCGACAGTTTGTTCAATCAACGGCTAAAGGAATTCTTCGATGAAATCGATGGCATAGCGGGAAAATCTTCAAGGACTCGGGTGCATTTTTAAATATTACGTTACCCATTTCGCTCTCCGATTCGTTTTTCTTTGCTTTTTCTTCGCTTAATTTCTTAACATTAAACGAACTATAACAACAACAGTTACTAATTGGCTCTTTGCACAATAAATAATTGTACAATACGAGCACGTTTCTTGCTCCTTTTTATTTCGCTGTGATCTTTTTGGTTTTCTTTCATTTACCTTGATACCTTTCTGCAAATTACTCCCCGAAAAATGAAATTTAAAAAGTTCAGGGAACGCGTTAAGCAATTTTAACGAGCGTTTCATTTTCTAAACAAGGAAGTTGAACGAAGCTAATGATGATGATATTGATGATGATGATGAATTTCTTTTCCGATTTATTCGACCTTATATAAACAAAATCCTTCATTATGATGATGATGAAGGAAACTTTTGAACGTACTTTAAAATAAATCGTTTGTAACCTCGATACGTTCATTGGGGACTCTTTGATTTTCAAACACGTAACTTTCCTCTTGTTGCAATTCCTGTATCCTTCTTCAAATTCGTGTTCGATTCAGCAATAAATTCCTACGTTTTATGTGGGACATAAAATATTTTAATCGCACGCCACGAATTTGTCCTTTATTTAGCAACAAAATTTTGTTTTTTATTTCTTTCTTGACATGCCTCCGGCTCTTTTTTTCTTTGCTAAATGATGTCGGGCAATACTGAATTATTGGCTGTGGCATAATACAATAAAATAGGCAACAATGGCGATGTTGATGATGAAAGGAGAAAAAAATTAACACCTTGTAATATAAGATAAACCATCTAAGTTTTTTTCTGCTGCTGCTGAAGATTCGCTTGTGTCTCACCTGAAGAAGAATTTATTGATAACCGATTGGAACGGTTTGCAAATGGCATACGACTTTTTATTTACAGAAAAAACAAATAAAACGAAAATTATAAAAGGCTAATGTGCAAACGAATTCTTAACATGTACAAAATAATGCTGTTAGCCTTTGAAAGAACGTTGGCAATGATTTATCCAATTTTTCGCATTATAAAACAAAAACATTATTCTTCTTTTAATTTTCATCAGTACATTAAAGGGTGTGGCCGTTTTATTTATTTCTCATTAAGCTAACTTCTTGAGAATTTTTTGCGCAACATTTGTTGTCAAGGACGGTTTTATGTTAATTTAGTTTTTTTTTAAATTTAAGTAGATGAATTTTTGCTTCTCGTTTCATTTGGGGAATAGTTTGTCGATGATGTAACCGTACCTTGTCTTTTTTTTTCGATATCCGTTAGGGATAACGGATTAAAATTAGATTGGAATCCTTGATCTTCGGATTCTTGCATTCTTATTAGGTCAATCTCTTAACGCTTTTATTAAATTCAGCGTAGTAGTACATATATTATATTTCGCGTTTTCTCTTAGTTTTTCGTCCATTATCGTGCAGTTTTCGATACTTTTCACTTATTCGCATCGATCCTGATTAAATTCCGCTCGATTTAGAAAAAGTTGATTTTAGCCATTTTTTGCTAAAAAAGCAAGGCTAACCCCTTTGGATTTTTCTCATTTTTCGCATTTTCCTTCATCTCGCCGAATAGGCTGAAACTCACACCATTTGTAGGGACAGATGAAACATAATTCGTACGCAAATTACAGCCCAATCGGTCCATCGGTTTTAAATCCATAAATTCGCATCTTTTTTTGTTTATTAAAGATTAGGACTATTTGCAAAATCTATTTATCAAGCAAACCAAAAATATGAGCAACAGATCTTTCGAATTTGATTATTATCGTAGCATTTTCGGTGCATAGGACTTTTAAGACGAATACGTTTTAGCCCGCTGTTGTTGTTATTGCATAATGTGCAATAATAATAAAATAATATAATAAAGACAAAGTAAATAAATAACAATAATGAATTATAAAGTCGTGCAAACCTACCCTAAGAAGGATCTATTAAGCAACAATTCATCTGTCGGACGAAGCACGTATTCCACCGCATTGTTATGGAGAGAGATCGATCTTTGTCTTTCATCAACATCTTTTTCCTTTTGCAAACTTTTCTTGCTTATTCTATTTTGTTTGTTATGGAATATTAGTGAAAGTGATGCGCTCTTATAAAATCAGTCGTGAGGTTTGATTTAAATTTCAAATAAAAACTCATTTACGACCTGGTTTGTAAAATAATTTTAATTTTTACGTCCCAAATACAAAATAGCTACAAAGTAATCGTAAAACAAAAGAAAAAAGAATAATCGAAGGATCTTTTGTGATGTTTTTTTAAATTTGATTTACAAATTTTTTGGTTGCAACAGGACGTTGACAAAATTTAAAAAGAAACAAAAAGGTTTTCCGTATAAAGAATCAAATGGTTCGCTGATTTTAACTGAAACAGTTCGCAAATTGTTTCAATTCTTTGCAAATTTCGGCGAAGATCATCAAATAATTACCGAAAACCATCAAATTAAACTCGATAGTTTATTTTTCGAATAAAGTCAGTTTAATGCAAACTTTAATCAAATTTTAGCTCATAAGAAATGTTAAAATGAGACAAACAATTCGGGAAAAAGTGCAAAAATCGCTTTCAAACAAACCCTGGCAAAAAATTGGCGTACACAAATCGTTGAACTTTCATTCCAAAAACGAACTGAAAAAAAGGAACTATTCAATAGAGGTAAATGGCTCTTTTTTCGAATGGGTAATTTAAATTTTAAAATCCGGAATTAAATGAAAGCTTTATCTTTATCTAATACGTTTAATTAGTGGATAGTTGGCACGGAAGTTTAATTAACATTTCATTTCCATTTTTTTAAATTATTTCACTCTCAATTTTGTCGTTTTGTTTTTCATTTACTTGGTTTTTTTTTCTTTCTTTTAAATAATTCGATGAAAAAATTAAAAATGCATTAATGAACGTATGTAAACGATGCCGCATTATTGTTATATTATACCCACGAAGTCGAAATATCTTTGTTACCGAGACGGGAAACAAAAAATAAACTGGATAAACTAGTCATTGGAATGAAAAATGAAACGATATTTAAAGTATCGTCAACGAAAAAGAAAATTAATTTAGAATTTATTCAACGACTTTACCTTTTACTCAAAGTACTTCCTCTCTTAGTCCATTAAGAAAGGACAAGTGATGGAAGTCGAAGGGAAAATTTGAAAAAATTAAAATATATCGTTTGCATATTAATTAATCAACTTTTACTAATTAGGAACAGTGTTTATTTGGAATGTGCATTAATTCAAACAAAAAGAAACAAATATAATAATAGGATTTAGCGAATTGTACATATAAATTGCGCGTTTATTATTCAATTATTCGCATTTAAAACTAAAGAGATCGATTTAATTCGATGCGAATGTGAATTAGTTTAAGGTCTCCAATTAATTAGATTGCAATGAAAATTAAAAATTGCTAGTAAGTAAATAAGAAATTAATGTCATCGTAACTTAACTAATGCACTTGGAAAATAATTATTATTAAAGGCGAGCGAGCAATTGAACTTCTTTTTCGAACTCAGTCGCTTTGTCTTTTTGTTTGGTTTTGTTAATTGATGTCCGACACAAACGGATATTAAAAATATAATCATTAGCATAAATGGAAATAATAATAATCGGGTGCAATTAACAAAATTGCGATAAATTCGCAATTTTATGTTCGCTTTTTTTCCGTGCTCTATTTTTCAAATCGTAACATTTTTTTTATTTTAGAGCAAGCGAGAAAGAAATTGTCCTCTAATTAATCCGATTAAAAACGAATTCTTGCCGTTAATTAACGTTTCGCTTAATCAATGAAGAAAACGCAAAAACTCGACATTAATTTCTAAAATATTTTATTTTGTAATTTAATAATTTAACAATTTCTCGATGCCCGCCAAACAACGCCACTTGTCCGGCAAATAAAATGGTTCGAAAACGTGCGGGAACGGGGTGTCGAAGCCGGTGACACGGGCGACCGGAGCCTCGAGGTGCAAAAAACATTCCTCCTAGAAAAAAATCAAATGTGCGATCTTCTTGCAACAAAACTTTATTACATCCGAACCTGTATCGATGCGGATAATTCCGCGCCGAAACCGCCGGTTAATGGTGCCTCGTGGGCGATTAGAACGCGCTGCGTCTTCTTCGCCGACTGTTAAAAAACGTTATCAAATTTTCTTCTTTTTTTCAAATTATGCAATTTCTCTTCACCTTAAATAAAGTGTCTCTATCCCATGGTAGGATCGAAACTAAATCGATTACTTCGCATTTCACGTTAAACTTCTCTCTCGCCAATTTAGCCGCTTCCAGTAGAACGTAGATCTGAGTGCCCCAACCGATCAAGGTAACGTCAGTACCTACGAAATATTTTGCATCAGTTCGCAATAATAACAGAAAGAATATTTTGAACCTTCAAGTAGAACGTCGGCCTTTCCAATTGGCAGCACGTAATCGTTAATCGGTACCTCTTCGACGGCCGCACGATACAAAGCTTTCGGTTCGAAGACGAGACAAGGATCCGGATCGCGAATGCACGCCAATAATAATCCTTTCGCTTTGATCGGACCACGTGGAATGACAATCTAACAACAAAGAAAGTATAATTGATTTCCAGGTGTGAAATTGAATTACATGATTGAAATACAATATTAGATGATGGTGGTAACTTACTTTGAGGCCGGGCGTGTGCGCGAAATAACTTTCCGGACTCTGCGAGTGATATAACGCGCCGTGACCGACCGCACTGCACGGGGCACGTATCGTTAAGTTGCCGCAATCGAACTGATTGCCGCTTCGGTATCGATACTTGGCCGCTTCGTTAACAATCTGAAGAGTTTAGAAAGAAATTACAATCGCAGCATTTAGTCTAGTTAAACGTTAACTAATCCTTTGCTAATAATTCGCAAATTATCGCAAACAATATCCACGTGAATCGGCGATCAACTCACTTGATCGAAGGCCGGAAATATATAATCGGCAAACTGGATTTCGGCAATTGCAGTCGAACCGACGTTAGTGACGCCGATTGCGAATCCTGCGATTCCTTGCTCGCATAGCGGCGTATTGAAAACGCGCGTCTTACCGAACTTCTCCTGTAAACCCATCGTGCAACGGAAGACGCCACCGAAAGCGACGTCCTCGCCAAAAATCATCGCCGATTCGTCCGTACGCATCGCGATTTCTAACGCATTATTGATCGATTGGAACATGTTCATTTTCTTCTTTTCACCTAAATGAAAACAGAATGTTATAACGTTTAATAACGGAGAGCGCAATCGATTTACTGTGGCGTTTAATAAATTGCCTAGATGCGAGTTTTGCTTTTCTCTTTTTTTTTCCGCGAAAATGGAACATATGGAAACTTACGTCCAGAAACTTTAAAAGATTTTCATAGTTAAGTTTATACTCACCTGGTATGGATGTCTTCTTAACATCTGGCACGTATGCGAAATGTATGCCTCTGGATAACGATGGTAAAACATTCTTTGTGCAGTTTTTATCCAATCGATTAACGAATAACCTACAAGAATGCACGTTGATTATTTTATTTAGAACCATATTTGTCTCTTATCTAAATTAAAATAAACGAAAAACATGCGTAGAAATAATTTGTATCAGTATGTAGAATGTTAACCAAATAATAGAGAATCGTATTTTATATGAATGTTACCCGACTAATGTATTCTTTAACGTTTTGACCTTCATGCTAATATATACACACGCTGGCGATTTTCATTTAAAATAACAATCCTTCCTTAAAGAATATAAATTTAAATCCTTTTGTTAAAAAATGGAAAAGCGGATTATTAAATATTGAACTTTATATGATTTTCCTACTTAAATTGATTAATAATTACGATTATTGTATAATATAAAAGTAGAAAAAATTATAAGCTTAATGCTAATTTCCATTTTTCTGCAGCAGCAACAGCAGCAGGACGCCTTTTTCTTGTTCTAGATTTTCCAAAGCAGAATTCAAGCGCTATGCACCGATTGATTTTCCGACGCGTTTTGTCGCAGTGCTGCAATCTGAAAATGAAAATTTTTCATTTTTTATCGTACGTCATCGTTTAAATAGTATTAATGCGACGCTTTTAAATTAGTTTCGTTGCAATGTTTTATCAACGTCAATAAAATCGAAAAGAAAACGATAAATACGACTAAACAACAGGTTTTATATGCTCGAGAATTAAAATCAACGTTTCAATTTCGGTGGATGCTTAGAAACTAATTTTTATGGATTTTGCAAAAATTTTATCGGTGGAAAAGACATTAAATTTTGTGACTGAATTAATTGCAAGTGATAATACGTTAGTTAAAGTTTTTTTTTACAAAATCTCTCTCTCAATTAACTTGAATTGCCGTTTATTCGCTTACGATATTTGACCTTTTCTATTATATTATTCGCATGCATTTTAAAAGCAATTTGCAATTTAATTTTAATCAACGGCCAAACAATAGCAATGCGAAAATGTTTATCTTCGTGCTCGTTTTAACCATATAAACCAAATAAATATACGTTTAAATCGTTAAACTTCGCAGTAGAGATTCCTCTCGTGTCATGAACCAAACTCACTTCGTCATTGAGCGCTTTCTCCCGCGATGCAGCGCGATGTAAGAGAACTTTAACTTTATCCAACAGTTCGCTCTTTTGCGCCAATTGCATCTTCGCCTCGTTCAATTGCAACGCTAACGTTTGCAACGTTTCCTCCGCAATCGATTTATTTTTTCCCGCACGCGACGTACTTTTGATAGTGTTCAATTCCCGTTCCAATCGTGCATTCTTTTGCACGCATTCGCCATACTGCTCCTTCAGATGTTGATAATCATTACGTAAAACGTCTGCAGAACACTACGGCATAACAAATATAATGAGGTGAGCGAGGAATCGAAACAAGTAGAGCTTTTTGTGTAGTTACGTTGGCGATGGCGTTGTTCTGCGCGCACAATCGATTCCCGGTGCTGTTCAAGCGTTTATTCTCCGCTTGTAACTTCTCGACGAGCCTCTTCAACACGAAGACGGTGCGTTCCAATTCGGAGACCTTCTTTTTCGGCGATGGTGCCTTCTGCGGCAAATGATCGCCGGAATTGTCGATTTCGTGTTTGACATTCTCCGATTTGAGGACTTCGATGTAACTGCAAAAGTTTAATTATTCGATTGTTATCGGCGCGATTGTTGCGAAAACGTTTGTGTTACACAACAAGGCTATTGTCTGTAATGAGTTAACTTAAATTATTAGAAACTTTCGTTTTCGCAATTGCAACCGAGAAGAATCCCTACTATTTACTCTCACCTCTCCAAATACTGGATTTGCTCTTTCAAATGCGGCGTATCCGCACGACACTTTTGCAAATCGAAATTGATCTCCATGTTTTGCGCCTCGAGTTGCAAGTTCCTCTTTTGCAAATTCGCCAGTGAACTGTGTAATCGTTCCATCTCCGTGCGAACTTCCAGCGGGCACTAGAAAAGTAAATTAAAAGAAATTGTAATGTGCGACGTTACGTTATTGTTATTATTATTAATAATAATACTCGCATGCGGTTACGTTTATGCGAAATTTCGCAAATCGTTCGCTTATTGGCAAACGCGTAACGTACCGTTTGTACCGCCATCGTTTCCGTTCGGTAACATGGGCGATGTGATGACGCGACAGAAATGTATGGGCGATAAGATTTGCGAGGTTTATAACGTATTAAAAGCGCGCAATTGCAAATACGGCGGTTTGTACTTTTTCAATCGCAAATCGTTCCTCGCCATCGATCCGCAATTAATCAAATCTATACTGAGCACCGATTTCCGCCATTTCCATGATCGCGGCATCTTCTACGACGAAATCAACGATCCACTATCCGCGCATTTGTTTTCGTTATCGGGCGACAAGTGGAAACGTTTGCGAACGAAATTGACGGCCGCTTTCACCGGCGGCAAAATTCGTTACGTTTTCCCCTGTATCGAACAGTGCGCGCTGGAAATGATCGATGTAATCGAATCAACGCGCGACGATACGATCGAGATCAAAGATTTATTGGCGCGTTACACGACGGACGTGATCGGTTCCGCCGCTTTCGGTTTGCGGTGCGCGAGTTTGAGAGACGCGACGACGGAATTTCGCCGGATGGGCAAACGGGCGTTCACGCAAACCCCGTGGGACACGTTCAAAATGATCGTGATGCGTGCACGGCCAGATCTGGCGCGTACGTTACGATTGAGCGTTTTCGCACGCGACGTTTCACAATTTTTTCGCAATGTTGTCGAACGAACGATCGAGTATCGGCAGACTAACGGCGTGACACGAAACGATTTCTTGCAGTTGTTGATTCAGTTGAAGAGCGACGACGATGATGATGATGAGGAACGATTGACGACGGAAGAAATTGTTGCGCAAGCGTTTATTTTCTTTTTGGCCGGATTCGAGACGACGTCTACCGCAATGAGTTTCGCCCTGTTGGAGTTGGCGGTTAATGCGGACGTTCAAGCGAAAGCGCGCGACGAAACGCTGAATACGTTGAAGAAACACGACGGGAAAGTTTCCTACGACTGCATAAGCGAATTGCATTACTTGGATCGCATCATGTGCGGTAATTGAATTTTCTAACATACATTTTTCATTTCTAAAATACTCACTTTGTTAAACGCAACTTTCTCTCATTAGTTTATATCTAAACAGTTTCACTTAACCAGAATTGAATTTTCGCTTTCCTAGAGTCTATGAGAAAGTACCCGCCGGCGCCGGTTTATTTGCGTAAATGCACCACAGATTACAAAGTGCCAGAAACGGATGTGATCGTGGAGAAAGGATTGTCCGTGTTGATACCAGCGCTAGCGTTACACCGTGACCCGGACTATTTCCCCGAACCGCTCGCATTCGATCCTGATCGATTCAATGAGCGAAATAAGAAGAAAATTCGCGATTACACTTACATCCCGTTCGGTGGCGGGCCGAGAATTTGTATCGGTACGTATACGAACGGCGAACGTATGCCTCTGATTTGCTCGATTGCAAAATTTGAATGTTACAGGTATGCGATTCGCGATGGTTCAAGCCAAACTGGCGTTAATGGCGATATTGAAAAATTACAAATTCACATTGAACAAACGCACGCCGTTCCCTTTAGTGATGGCAACGAACGGTTTGGTTTATACGACGAAAGAAGGCATATGGTTGGATTTCGAAAAGTACTCGCCTTAGATGACACCTCCAAAATAGCGATCTTCCGTTCTTGCGCCTCCAATTTCTCTTGCATCAACGCGGCAGCTAAACCACCCGCATGACGTTGTTGCACGTCTAATTTCGCCGTTAACATTTCGATTTGCGAGAGCAATTTGACGTTGTCCGCTTCTAAAGCTTCGACGCGATGATTATTTTGCGGATTTGTATTGTTGTTGTTGCGGTTCTTTAACACTTTCATACGGTTTTCGAGCGCGTATTTCTCGCGCTCCAATCGTTCGATTAGTATCCTATAACCGGCGCAAGTGTGTTGCAATTTGTCGTAATCGTCGTTGCGCTCTTTCAATTTCGTTCTGAACTTCTCTGCCGTCTGTTGCCATTGCTTTTGCTTGTTCCACTTTTCGAAATCCTCGTCGACTTTCACGCGATGCGATTCGTTGATGGCGACTTGTCGATCTAATTTCTCTCTCAAATCCTCCACTTCCTTTTCTAAATTGCTGGCGCGTTTTATTAATTGTTGTTCACGAGACGAATCGCTTCGGTCGCTTCTCGCAGATAAAGCAGGCCTAAAAATATTTTTATTCAATAAAATCGCCAAGAGCTTCCAATAGCGAAACCTTTTGATAAGTTGTGCTCGCAAAGTCCGTATTTCTTCGCGCGATTTCTTATCTTTAGCCATCAACAGATCGAATCGTTTCTTTAGCGTTTCGTACTCATCGCGCAAATGTCGCTTGTCCTCTTCGTGCTCGTTCATTAGCACGTCGACGTCAGGTAGATTGTTCATTTCTTTCTGCGAATTAAAATCGATTAAAAAGAGCGAGAAAAATAAATAACGACGAGAACCTGTAGACGGCGCAGTGCGTTCGTCAATCGATGTATTTCATCGTCTTTATCTTTTAACAGTTGTGTTATATCGATTTTCACTTCGTTTGCGGATTCGCGATACGAGCTAATTATGTTATTCAATTTTCGAATTTCGCTTCGCCACTTCTCGCACTCGTTCTTGTACAAAGCGTTCTCTTTTTGATATTTATCGGTTAATCTACAAATCGCAAGCGATTATTTAAAAAAATCCATCGATCAAGCATGAGAAGACTCACTCTGAACGAACGGCATCGATGCTTTGCAATCGTTCGTTCGCCAACGTTTTCCAATGCAGAAGCTCCTCGTGGCTCGCCAACAATTGACCGTTTAAAGTCGACACGCTGCCGTGCAATTCGGTCGTGTGTTGTTCTAACGCGTGCACTTGACGAACGTATTGTTCAATCGCGGGCAAATTTGACTGATACGGATCGTTTGAATCCCTGCAAATATTTTTTTTAAGTATGATGTTTACAATACAATACGATGTGTCAATTCTTGCTTTGCGTTGAGTAAATCGTGAAGCTTTTTGAGTTCGTTTTGCGTGCGCGCGGCCGCCAAACTGTGCTCATCGCGATCTTTCTTCAACAGCGATTGCAAACTGGTAATATTCTCTTCTTTTTGCGATATTATCAGTTGCAATGCAGCCACGTTCGCCTACAAAAAAAAATGCAATTTTTAACGTGTTGAATTGGAATTAATCGAATCGAAATCACCTTTAAGGAAGAAATTTCCTCCGCACTATTTTCCGCACCGATTTGCGCAACGTTTTCAGTAACGTTTTCTGCAACGATCACAGGAATCTTCTCGCTCGGCACGGCGACTTCCAATTTACTCTTCAACTCTAAAATATGGTTCTCGTAGAACGTGATCTGACTCTGTTTGTCGCCCAATTGCGTTTTAAATAGACTAATGTTCATTTCCATCTCGATGAGTTTCGATTTGTAGTCTTCGATTTGTTTTTCTTTCGTGGTTAATTCCGCACGCGTTCGCATTAAATCGGTTTGCAATTGATCGAACGCTTCCGCTTTCAACGAATCGGCATCTTTAAATTCGCACAAATCGATCGACGTTTGCGCCTCTTGTGATCGAAACATTTTCAATTTGCGTTCTTTCACGGTATCCTCTGCGTCTTCCTTGATTTCCTCATCGATGCCATCGAGGAAAAGTTCCGGTTTCTGATATGCAAGCAATATGTCCGTTTCCAATCGTTCTATTTGATCGTCTTGGATTGTAATTCGATTTAACGCCTGTTTCAATTGATTGTCTTTAAATTCGGCGTGGCGTTTGTAGCGCAACTCCTGAAGATTAAAATCGAAAATAAGAATGTTAGAATAATTTGCTCAATGGATATTTTTATCACCTGCAATTGTAAATTTTTCTTTTCTTGATACCATTGCAAAATCTTGCTGCTAGCGCTCGATTCGGACTTTAGCTCATCTAAAATATTAAGGTGCTTCTGTAGTTGGGTCTTGAGTAAATTGCTTTCGGTTTCCTGCTCTTGGGCTTGCCTCAAACTCAAGAAAGCTCGATGCTTGTCTGCGTGTGCTTTATTTAAAGCGTTAATAAAGTGCGTTTCGCTAATCAACGGCACCGATCCGTAATAAAGAGAACGCTGTTGCTTTATGATTTGATGCAATTCCCTGTAAATAAATAAAGTAAAAGTTTCAATGAAAAATTTCCTAATTAATTTCCCTAAATTGTATCGATCCGGAAAATTTCAATTGGCGTCTTTCGAAAACAGATGTCACGTCGGTGCTACCGCTATGTAAAAGAGTACGTAATGTTGATAAATAGCGGTGGATCAAAGTGACTCGCCCTTCCTTGTCTAGGGGAGCATAACAACCAATGATCTGTTAAGTGAGGTTGTTGATGCTGACACCCTGTAAAGTAATTTTACCGCACCCTTCACAATGAAGAGTGCAATTTTTGGAAGGGCTCCTTTACTTTGCAAGGGGCTCACATTTTTAAAACTTTAATTAAAGTTTAAACGACTCACCCGATCTTTTTGTCTTCACAAAGACGAAACCGATCGTTTTTGGCACGTTCTTCATTTAGCAACAATTTGCAGTCGTTCAAATCCGCTTCGTACCCTTCAGCCTCCAGTCTTAAACTTTCGATTCGGTTCCGACACTCGCTTTCGGCTAATCGCGCGTTGATGACATCCGAACTTAATCGTGCGATAATCGCTTTTTCGTCGGAATTCGACTGTAAATCGACGATTTGATGCTTTAAATTTAACAACTCGTATTCCTTCATGCTGTTCCATAATGTAGTAGCATCATCTTTGCTCTGTGAAACCATCAAAACTTCTTTTAAACGCAAACATTCCGTTGATAGCAACTTATTTTCATCCAATAGCTTCTCATGTTGCCTTTTAAGCGTTTCGACTTCATCGAAATCGACGTAGTGTACGAGTTTGTCTTGTAAATCCTTCACGTTCTCTTGCAATTCTAAATTCTTTCTCATAATCTCCTTGTTAAACTTTTCGAATTCCGTAAAGCGATCTTCGGACTTCTTCAATTGCTCTTTAACCAATTCGTATAAATTGTTTATGTGATTGCCACGCTGTCTTTCGCTAATCTCATTCACTTCGCTTTGCGCCAGTTTCCTCGTCAACGATTGCACGGCACCGTCAACGTTACAAGACGATTCTTCGAATATATGTAGCTTATTGAACGTTTCAAGAATTACGCCGTTTAATTCCTCTTTCTCTTTCTTATACTCATCGTTCGACTGCTTTAGAATTTCGAATTCTCGACGATGATTCTCTTGGATTTCGGTCAATGTTTTGAGCAGTTCTCTATGTTCGATCGTTAAACGATCGAATTCGTCTTGTAGCTTCGTTAAATCGGCTTTGTTGCACGTGTTTAAATGCATAGTTTCGATCTTTGAAATCGTACATAACAGTTCTTGTTTCTCAGCGTCTAACTTATTAACTTTGCTTATGTAACACGTTTCTGAGTTTAGGAGATTTTCCTCTAACGATTTAATTTTTCGACATAATTCGCTTTCTAAATTCTCCAAGTAAATGCATTTTCTATTCAACGTTACGATTTTCGAAGCCATTTCTAAGATTTTCTCCTTTTTAGCCGCCTCGTCCTGTGATAACTGCGACAAATCCTTATGTAAATCCAATTCTTTCTCTAAATCGTCGACTTTTGCTAAAAGATCTAATTTGATCCGATTAAATTCCTTGTCTTGCTGATGAAATTTGTTCGTTTCATCGGCATATTGTTTATAAAGCATTACAACTTGCTGGTGCATCACGGAGAACTCGTTTCGATACTCTTCTATTTTCTCCTTTAGCGCTTTATTCGTAGTTTCTTCGACTTTATAATTCTAAAAGCGAAACTCCGAGAATCTGAATTAAATCAAGAAAAAACAAATAATTAATATTTACGCTTAAGACGGTCAAAAGGTGACTGTTAAGGTTCGCAATAATTTCGCTATTGTTGAAATCCTTCTCGCCAATCATTAACAACGGATAATCACTCGATCTGGGACTTTCCATGTACTTGGACAACTCCAATCTAAAAATGAAAATTTTGCTGTTGATATCTACGAGATGCAATTAATTCTGCTATTACCTAGCGAGTCGCAGTTGTTCTCTTAATTCGCTATTCGTCCCTTCGAGCGCATGCAGTTCGGCTTGTAATCTCATTGCTGGATGATACCATCCAGACACGTGGCGCACGTCCAAAGCCCTCAGCAGCTTTTCCAACGTGTCTATTTTAATTTCTTGCGCACCTACAATAAAGTCATCGATAATTTTTGAATAACGATCGCACAAGGAAAACAAATACCTTCGCTCGAATGCAGTTTATCCAATATTTCATGTAAACCCTTCCTTAAAGCAGCATTTTCATCGACGATTTCTTTATAGTTCCCAGCGCCTTCAGTTTCAATCCCTTCCCTCGTTTCTTCCTCTTGCAGTTTAACATTCTTACACACGGTCGGATCCTTTTGCTCACATAAATTGACAACTGCCAACGAGAGTTCTTTATTCTTTAATTTCAATGCGATTTTCTCCTCTTCTAATTCGCCGTTTTGTTTTAATAATTGTTTCAACAATTTATTCTGTTTTTGTTGCTTGGCTACGACAGCATTGATGCCGGCTACACGTCCATCTTCGGGCAAACCCAATTTCGATCTACAATCAATTTGATGAAAACAAAATGTGCGTGCGAATATTAGATAAAAAAACCTTAGTGCTAAATTTTCTCGTTCGTAAGCATCCAAAGCGTGTTGCAATTTATTGCTGGTCTTCACTAGTTCCTCCACTTGCTTATCTCGCTGTAGATTTTGAGCAGTCAGCGTTCGATTAAGTTTCAGAATGTCTGCAATATCGATTTGACCATCATCAGCCAATTTCTTCGTCAAATTGTTAAACTAAAAGAAAACAAAAACGTTTAGAGACTTTAAATCAATACAAATCTACTTACTCTTGTTTCATTCTCTCTTAATAATTCCTCAGCATAATTCAAGTTGTCTTGTATCTCCTGACATCGATTGTGCGACGTCTTTAACTGCTTCTTTAAATCTTTCACAAAGACCGCGAGTTCTTTCATCTTGCTGTCGCCGTTCGTCTTCATCCGTTTCAAATCCTCGATTATTCGCGTATTGTCCTCGATGTCTTTCGTCGCAATTTGCAATTGATCTTGTAATTCCAAGATTTTCTCCTCGCGTTCGTTAACGACCTTCGTTAAGACGTTCATTTCTTGATTACATTCTTCCGATACAATCGACGGCGAATTCGACGATTCAACTTTACGCTGATTTTTTAACCTTTGAATCTCATCGTTTTTGCTTGATATTAACGCCTGAAATGCAAAAGAAAAACACGTCAGGAAATGTCTTAATTCAAACAAATTAAATTTTTCAACCATCCACTCTTGAATTTTAGCATCGACGTCCGTTTTAAATCGCTCAACTTCCGCATTGTGCTGGCTTCGTTCCTCCTCCAATTCTTGCACCTGATCTTTAAGCGCTTCGATTTCAAGCTGTTGTTTTCGAATTTTCTCTATAAAAAAAAAACAATCTAGAAAACGAAGCGCCGCACAAACTTTGTTTCTTATACCGCTTTGCTCGTCGTTTTGCTCTTTAAGACTTTTGGTCAAATTCGATTCGATGGTCAATTGGCTAGTGGCTTCGATTAATTCGTCGCGTAAAGCGGTCGTTTTCTCTTTCAGCACGACGTTTTCCCTTTCGGTGTGCTGAAAAATAATTGATTAAACTTCTCCCAATGAAATGACTTTTATCAATTAACTTCGATGTCATCGAGTAGCTGCGAGATTTGCTTGTTTTTCTCGTGTATCGAGTCGATCAGATCTTTATGCTGATCCTTGATGGTTTCGGAAATGTCCGATTGCGAATCGTCTTTATCGAAGACTCTCAATTCTCCACGCAAATCTTGATTCTCGTCTTCTAATCGCAACAAACGATTTTGCAATTTCTCCATTTCGTTTCGCTGTTTCTCATTCATCTTCGTTTGATGCTTAAGTTTGTGCTTTAAGTCTTTAACTTTCTCTTCTAAATCTAAAACAATGCATTATTAAGGAATAAGTTAATTGTTGCAGTGGAACATTCACCATCGATTTCTAAAGAGCTTTGCGACCTCTTCGATTTCACACTTTTCAAATCTTCTTGTTCGGCCTCTTTAATCGCAATCTCGTCTAATTCCGCTAATAAAGTTTCTACCTGAAAAAAAGAACGATAAATCGAATTCGTCGCCAGAAGAAAAAAATCGCTCACTTGTTCGCCTTTATACTTTAACGTCTCTTGAGCCAATTTAAAGCCGATGAGACATTTTTCCAGCGTAAGATCCGCGTCGTTTTCGCAATTGTACCATGTTATTACGCCAAATAGTTCGTCCTTTTCAGCATCTTTCAATTCATCGAACGCAATGGAATTTAAATTGTTCCAATCCATATTCTTTTCCTTTATTGATCGTTAATTGTCCTTAACACTAATTGTATAAATGGAGACTTTGAAATTAAAACGATTTCTCTGCATAAAATGAATGATTAGCTTTTGTTTATATTGCGGTTGTCAAGGTGCAGTTTAAATTTTCTTCTTATTAAGTTTACACCCACTTCCGGAGTTGATTCCATGTCATACGGATACGGAAACTTCAAATTTGAAATGAATAAATATCAGGCGTTAATTGCTGAAACCCATTGTTGATTAACTTCACTATTAATTAATGTACTGCACCATTCGATATTCGAACGATTTTTCTGAAGATGGCAACGAGAGCGGCACCTCCTTGCAATTAATGTCGGACACGTTATTGAATGATAACGAGGAATTATTAATCAATCCAAACTGCTACGTTCGTATATTAATCGACTATATTGCGACTGAAATTGGATTGTTGCCAACGGACGCATTCGATTTATGCGACGACAATGGTCAATTAAAAAAGATCAAAAACCATCCGGCCAACATGTACGCCACGGAGATATTGAATTATCAAGAAACTTACTATGTAGTCCTTTATGAATGTATGGACGGCACTTTCTTTGACAACGGTTTACTGACATTAATTATTTTGTTTAGGTGCGGAAGATGGGAAATATACAAAGATTGAACCGGTCTTAAGGCGAACAACGAAAGAATTCTCGGACATTAGCTTGAAATTGAAGCAAAATTTCTCGACGACGAAACGTCGACTATCTTCGAAGCAGCTGCGGGTAAATAATAATCGTTTTCAATCGTATTCGTTTGTTAAAAAATAATTTCTTCGCACTAGAAACAGAAATCATTCGGTTCGCAGACCAGCAACTGCGCCAAACCGGGTAAAAATCAGAAGAAAAATAGTATAGCCTTATAATAAACAATCGAGATAATTACATCTTATCATCGCCAATCGATTCCCAATGTAATAATTTCTTTTCGGTTAAATGATACGTTTTACCATGTCGACCGATGCCATCAACGAATTTTTTTGCGCCCTCCACTGATTCCCCGAGTACTTTCCTCGCGTTGTCCTGCTCGAATCGCAACGCGTTCGAATAAGACGAATTGTATGCGGCGTTATAAGTCGATTCGCGATCCGCTCGCATGCAATTTTGCGGGAATTTCACTAACGAATTGGCCAAATTGATTGCCTGACCTAAAGCTATCGAGGGAGGTTGCTTTAATTAATTCGAATTGGTCGAGATCTAGCGAATAATTCACCTGTGCCGCAAGCAACTATTCGATTCGCCAAACCCCAATCGAGGGCTTCTTTCGCTTCAATTGGGCGTCCGGTTAATATAAGATCCAATGCCCTGGATAGGCCAATGCAGGCTTGTAAACGTACAGTTCCACCATCGATTAGAGGCACTCCTATATATACGAATTGCAAGGTTATTATATGTATATTAAGGCGTTAAGGGCATTATACCGAATCTTCGGCAGAAGACACCCATAACAGCTGTATCTTCCATCACGCGTAAATCGCATAGAAGCGCCAATTCCAAACCACCTGCCACTGCATAGCCACTAACAGCTGCAACCATTGGTTTTCGAATGAAGCGTAAAGTTGGCCCCTACAAGAACTAGTTTTTACTTTCTTTAAAGCTTCAGATTGAAGAAGTTACCATTGTTCCATGTTCGTTAAGTAAAGTTTCAGGTTTTGTACATTTACCATCAAAATCGGCTAAATATTTCAAATCGTATCCAGCGCAAAAGTTGCCTCCGGTGCCGTACAGAACCGCCACATACGATTTTTCGTCGTTCTCAAAGTTTTCTATTGCCTTCGTGAGTTCTTCTGCTAATTCGCTGTTAACGCAATTTCGCTTCGATGGATTATTGATGCCAATCAATGTTAATGCGCCTTCATGATCCACTAATATTGATGAGGCTGTAAATAAGTTAATTTTGTTTCTGTATATGATAATTACTTTTTTTGCGATACTCACAATGACGAATGTGATCGTGGAACTTTCGAATCGTTTTCAATTGCTTTAAAACATACATTATTATTAAAATAACCTAAATAACCTCTCAAAAATTCTCTCACTGTCATGATCTTATAAAATCTTTGGTACAAAGGATCAAAGTTAAGGAAAGATAACTTACAGTTGGTTACAAAAGCTTTCAATTTTCTATTTTACAAATCAATTTATTTCAAAACAATCATATTCAATCCTCCTTGAGAATATGTTTCTCTCTCTCTGGCACAAATGGAACTTCACCAGCACGTGAATGTATCCTCTTGTTGCTTTCCTTCCTCTTCTGTTTGTGCTTGATCGTTGACAGTTCCTTTTGCGCGTTATAAACGTGCTTGGGTACTTGTCGATGACGACTGATTCTTAATATTTGCGGATGCGCCGCATATTTCTCTTTCAGTGCTTCACTATAATTCAATGCAGCCCTTTCTCTAGGCTTCAACTTAAAGAGAAAAGAAATTAATGACAATCAAATGCACAAGTGGATTACAACTTACTGGCCCCAATTTCTCAGAAGCTCTAGCTTTCCAAATTCTGATGTTCATTTCATCTGAACCGCATAAGATGTATTTGTTATCTAAAGACCATTGTACGCACGTTAATCTTTGCATTCGCTTGGTGTGGTAAATCTCTCTGGAGTGGCCTTTTCCAGATTCAAAAATTCTTATTGTCTTGTCGTAACTGCCGCTTACGAATTCTCTACCGGTCGGAGAGTAGTCGACGTCGACAACTGCGCTCACGTGGTCCTTATGCACGTTGGTAGCATGTTTTAATTTCCTCATATCAAATGTGTACAAACTGAAATTGTCAATTAATTAATTTTTAAATTTCTTTAACCTTTGCTAGATACAATTACTTATAATCCTCATTTGCTGCAGTGAATATGAAAGCCTCCATAGGATTCCAACAAATCTTGTTTGTTCTCAATTTCAAGACAACCTTCCTTATTGGTCCATTATCTCTGGTATCATATAATATGATGCTCCTATCGCTAGCACATGCTGCAAGTAGATTCACTTGGACTGGATTGAATTTAACGTCGTGCAAACTATCAACGCCCCATGAGAACGTCTTTATCGACTCGTTTCTTTTCTCTTCCCACAGTTGGCACAATTCTCCACATGTAGCGAAAATCGGTCTCTTTGTATTATACGAAATACCCGATAACACAGTCTTGTTTAAAATTGTATTCACAGGTTCTTCATCCTCTCCAAATTGCGGCAACATGGATTTCCAAGTTCTGATTGCTTTGTCATCACCAATTGTTATGAAATGTTCACCATTAGGTGTATAAGTTAAACCTCTAACTATTCCCTCATGTGCTGTGAAGTTTCTCAAGCAAATTCTTTGTGCTATATCCCAGACTCTGATCTCCCCATCAAATGCTCCACTCAGTAAACTGGACAATTGCTTTGGGTGTTTGCTTATTGCAGAAATTGCGTCTAAATGACCATCTAAACTACCGACAAATGGTTTAGCAAACACTTTTCCCAGTTTCGTTGCGTTCAATGCTCTCGTATATTCACGAGCTGCTTCGAATGGATGTAGTGCAGGATCATAGTTTCTTGGAACTAAGAATTTACGAAATTGAGTCAACTACAATTGAATATTCAAACGATTTACCTTTGTGAATGTCACGTTTTGTTTCTCGTAAATATTCGTCCGGGTTTCTACTGATCACTTTAACTTTCATCTTTAATCAATTTCCTCCACTAATTAATTAAACGCAATTGGCAACCACATGCTTTTTCCTATTTATGTGTGAAGTTGTTGCAATCAGCTGGCACAATTTAAAATATACCGGCGCTACATTAATGGCTGTTATTTAGTAATAATTGACCAAGTGTTGTTCCTTTTTAAAGCCAATTATTGAATTACTAAAAGAAAATGAGTGCAACATTTAAAAATGCCAAGAAGAAGGTGGCACAACAAGAATTGCGAAAGATTATGAACGAACATAGAAGCAAATTGAAACCAATGAAGAAGATTGAATCGCCACTTGCAAAATATCCTTTCACTTATTTTGTTATTACATCTATTTGCTCCACAATTTGTAATATAATGTTCCTTAACAGATTTATACATATAATGAGGCAGGCCAATTGACATGCATATTGTGTAAATCGATTGTCAGATCAGAAGCTGTTTGGAATGTTCATATCAATGCAAAACAGCACAAGGAAAATGTGGAGTATGCTAAAAAGTTAAAGGAAAGAACAAACAATTTCAGTAAGGTACCTAAAAGACCTATGTCGCCAGTGGAACAAGCTCCTACAAAGAAATTGAAGGGGATATTGAAGAATTCGATATCAAACCAAAACAGTGAAGATGATGATGATAACAAGTTACCAAAGGGTTTCTTTGACAAGGAGGCCAATGACAAACAACAATTACTATTGTGTAAAACTGATAAGAGTGAGGAAAAAATGGAAATTGAAGAAAAAGGTGACACATTACCAGAAGGCTTCTTTGATGATCCCAAACTTGATGCAAAAGTATGTGAAACAAAGATTATTTTTTATTATTTGAAACGTTTCATTTTAGGCCCGCCAAATTGAATATAAAGATCCAGTGGAAGAGGAATGGGAGCGGTTTCAAAAGGAAATCCGAGAGGCGAATCATTTGAGTGCCGCCATAATTGCTGAAGATCAAGAAGAAGCAACCAACGAGCGACAACTGGACGAAATTGATGAACAAATGAAGAATTGGTCGAGGTAATTTAAATATCAGATTTAATAATCGACTTTAATAATTGGTTTTAAAGGGTATTAAACTTGGAGAAGAAAAAGACGGAAGTAATTTCATCTGGTGTCAACAAGAACGATATTTCAATGGCCAGCGAAGAGTCCTCCACGAGCGACGAAGATGAATTCGATGAATATTTAGATTGGAGGTCGAAGAAATCGTTTAAATAAGAATAATTTGTTAATTTTGTTATCAATCCCTTTTATCATAATATTCAGTGTATGCAACCAACTTTTCATATGTTTTACAAGCATTAACAATTCAATTTGTGATTAGATAAAACCATGTAAATCATCGCAAAGTCTTTTGCATCGAATTAATTTTGTAAAAATCGAATAGAATTTTCTATTTAATGATGCTTTATTGATTTTATTTTCCACGCAAAAATTTTCTGATACATTTGGCAACGTTGTTGTTCCTCCTCCACTTGACGGCGCAGCGTTCTCTGACGTTCGAATTTTCTAGAATCTTCTTGGCATTTAAAAGTCAGACACCATCTTGTTCTGGAATAAAGTAACGAAGTTAATCTCGCAAAGTGCACGTCGTTTGGAAGAAATACATAAAATCTAGTTTGGGATATATAATTTCAACCGTTGAATTATATAACTGAAAAGAAAGCTTCGCAATCTACGTTATTTGTGAGTATTCAATCAATTCTTAACAGTGCTCTTCGTTAGTTTCCAATCACCACGTTTTTCTTGTATTTTTCAATAGAAATTGCGGCGATCTACTGAATGATCATTGATTACTTTAAGTTTATTCCATATGCTAACAAAAAATCTCTTGACATTTCACTCTAAATAAATCAATCAATGTTGAATATTTCCCTTTTCTTTTAAACAGGAAATTCTACCTTAACACCTTAAAGAAAATGGTGAAAGAAACGAAATTCTACGATATACTGGGCGTCAAACCAGGATGCACGCAGGACGAATTGAAAAAGGCTTATCGAAAATTGGCTTTGAAATATCATCCTGACAAGAATCCAAATGAAGGGGAACGCTTCAAACAGATATCGCAAGCGTATGAAGTTTTAGCTGATCCAGTGAAGAAAGACATCTACGATCAAGGTGGCGAGCAAGCATTGAAAGAGGGCGGTGCCAGCGGTGGTTTCTCCAGTCCAATGGACTTATTTGACATGTTCTTCAGTGGAGGATTTGGTAGTGGTGGACGCGGACGAAGGAGAGAACGACGTGGTAAAGATCTGATCCACCAATTGAGCGTCACGTTGGAGGAATTGTATAAAGGCACCGTGAGGAAGTTGGCATTACAAAAGAACGTTATCTGTGATAAATGCGAAGGTCGTGGCGGCAAGAAGGGCGCCACTGAACAATGTACAACTTGTAGAGGCACCGGGATGCAAATTCAAATACAACCATTAGGGCCAGGTAAGGTTATCTACATGTTATTCAGTGAAAATTGCATTTCAATCTATTTGGTCGCGTTTTGCGTTTTTAGGCATGATTCAGCAAATTCAAACGGTATGCAGCGATTGTCAAGGGCAAGGAGAAAAGATCAATCCAAAGGATCGTTGTAAAGAATGCAATGGACGGAAAATTATCCGTGCCCGTAAGATTTTAGAAGTGCACGTCGATCCGGGCATGAAAGATGGGCAAAAGGTGATTTTCAATGGGGAAGGCGACCAAGAACCAGGTCTCGAACCCGGCGACATCGTGATCGTCCTCGATGAAAAGGAACATCCTGTATTTAAACGATCGCAAAACGACTTGGTCATCCGACAGGAGATCTTATTGGTTGAATCCCTTTGCGGTTTTCAGAAATTAATCAAAACCCTCGACGACCGCGAATTAGTGATAACCGCCATTCCGGGCGAAGTGACCAAACACGGCGACATTAAGTGTATTATGCACGAGGGTATGCCTGAATATAAGAATCCGTTCGAGAAAGGTCGATTGATCGTACAATTCTCCGTTGCGTTCCCACCAACAATCGATCCGACCGTCGTCGCTACGTTGGAATCATGTTTGCCGCCGCGGCCGGAAATCATGATACCGGATCAAGCGGAAGAAGTCGTCTTGATGCCGTTCGATCCTCAACGCGAGGCCCGTCGACGGCAATATAAGAACGCTTACGACGAGGACGAGGAAGCGCACGATGGACGGCCGCAAGTGCAATGCGCCACGAATTAAATTTAAATAATTCTTACGTGTATGTAAAGAAGAAAGCGCCGTTTATGCGCGAGAATATAATTCCAATTCGTATTGTCGTTCGATGATTGATTGAGTATTGCTTTAGAGTCTTTTAATAGAACCTATATCGTCATCTATTTATTTAATTAGGATAGATTAGTTCATTTTTATTAATTCGTTTCCAAATTCGTCAAGTAATTGTATGTACGAGAAATTAATGATTCATCAATTCGTGAACAAGAATAATTATGAAAAGAGTTTCGTTTGAATTGTATTAACGTTTGACACATTTATTATACATAAATATTTTGCAAATTGCAATCTGTTAATTTTTCTTCAATTGATTGTAGATCAATTGCATTTTTTTTTCATTTTTGAATTAAACATTTTTACTTCCAACTTTTGTTTATCATTTTATAACAAATCCTTATTCGTGCGCTGCGCCGACTTTAAAAGTGCGCTCCCGATTGCGACGATGCTCTCGTCTTCGTTCTTTTTCAATAAAATATTAACGAACGCCAATTCGTCCGTAAATTTCATAGCTCTGGCCTCCACGATTAATTCATCGTTTATTTTACTTTTTGCGACGAATCTAAAAATTCGCAAATTAATTAATTAAATAAATAAACTGTTTGCGTACTTTGCATCGAATGAAACGGTGAAACCGGGTGTGTAATTCCATTTCTTCGAGTACGTCGATAGTATGGCACCGACGTCCATGTACATTGCCAAGAAGCCGCCGTGTGTCGTTCCTTTGCTATTACAATGTTCCTCTTCGATTTTAATTTTACCAACGAACGTCGTTTCGCCAATTTCTATGATGTTTAACTGAAAAGGAATATGAATTTGGACGATGTTTTTCTTGTTATTTGCAAAAAATACCTTCTTAAGGATCCTATCGAAAGTCTTCGTCGTTTGTATGTAAGTTACTACACGCGCGGCCACCGGTGGAACAACCATTGCTACTTTTTAACAATAAAAAATGAATATATTTGTTTCAGTAGTTTTATATGTTAATTTTAAATGAATTTACGTGCGTTTTACTTGTTATTTGCATTAGGTGACCACGCAATTTAAGTAATTTTCTATGTATAAGTCGAAAAATAATTGGTACAACAATTATTGAAAAAGATTACGAAACTATAAAAGTTTCCTCTGCAATTTTATTTTACGCTATAAACATTTTCAATATAATTATATACATTTTAGTACGAGCCAGAATTCACTAAAATGCATGGCCTGCGAGGAAATTGCATTTGTAACTTGGATTTCGCAGAATATCTAATGATTGATTAAATAATTAACACAAATTGCAAAAATTGAGCATTTTAATTTAATTGACAATATCTTTTAATATACAAAATACAATATATTGCAGTAGAAGCATCATAAATTGGAAAAAAAATTATAGAGAAAATAATAACAAATAACGATAATATAAGTACAAAGCCAATAATTGCAAAAATATTTTGAAATATGCATTACAAAAAAAACATAAATCTTGTATATAATTAATTATCATTTAACAATTGCCCGTTATAATATCTGGTATAAAAATAGAAACTTGCGATCTCTTTATAAGAGAGTTTATCAAAGTCTTTTTACGGAGCCAACGAACTCGGAAATATTCTCATTGTAACGAAATCGTCGACTATCTCTTTAATCAATTTAACAGTCGGCTCGGGCACGTTCAATTCGAAACCCAAATCGTTCAATTTCGTTCCATCCAAATGCAAATGTTTGTGCAATAACAATTCCGCATCCATATGAGGCGACAAAGGTGTGTTAAGTACTTTATCCCGGCGACACGCCTCTGCCCACGGTTGTAAATGTTTATCGTTCGCCTCATCTGCCGCATTCGTTAAATCAACCGCTGTGGAGATTAAAGTGCCATAATAATCCACTTTGATTTCGAATAACTCCGCTAAAACGCTCGAAATCGATCCTTGCGTCGAATTTGCGTTATCGACAACATTGAAGATCTATGAGGAAAAGTTATCAATAATGAGATTGAATTCGTTAAAGATTCATACCTCTCCAATTGTATCGTCTTTGTTGCAAACGAACCAAATGGCCCGGCAAAGATCGTGCACGTGGATCGTATTTAATTTCAAATCGGAATTCCACAGTAACTTCATTGTTTCATTCTGTTGTTTATAAATTGCAGCGATTATTATACGAGTCGTTAGGCCGTACTTATCGCCATTGCCGTAGATCAATCCTGGGCGAAAGATTGTGTATGGAAGATTTGGAATCTTCATAATCTCTTCTTCAACCTTAAAAAAAAAAAACAATACAATTTTTTGCAAATAAGTTAAAGACGAATAGAACGAACGGATCGTTTCCATTTGCCCATGAATGTCCACGGTTCCACGTTATCATTCTCCTTGTGCTTACGCTTCTCGGACGAGTACATTTGTCCTGACGAGATTTCGACGTAACGTTTCGCCCTTACGTTTGCCGCTTCTTTCGCGCAATTCACGCTCAACTTCAAAATGCCCTCATTATAAACGGGATCTGTTTGCCCTAATTTCGTTTCACTTGCACAATTTATGATGTAATCCCATGTAGCATCGCCATCCGATGGCATAAAAGCGCTTCTACACGATTCTGTTAACAATAACTGCGATTAAATTAAAGTTAATGCTTAAGAATTCATTTACCTTCGTTGATTAGGTTTGCACTTTTAAATTCCACACGCGGGTCTTCGTAATATTTCTGGAAGTTAGGGCTTAACCAAGCGACTTGTGGAGGCACTTTATCGATGATTCGAATGTGGCTCGCGAGATTATTCGCAATTAGATGCGATAACAAGTTTCTGCCAACGAAACCACATCCTTTTTGCAAAAAAATAATAATCAAGAATTATTTATGTTAATATATTTTTATGGCAATCAATAATTACCTCCTAATATTAAAACTCTGGGCAATTCCATTGCGTAAAGAAGATGTTGCTTATCTATTTAATAAACATTTATCAGCCGGCTTTTTATAGGCTAAAATATCTTTTATGCAATTTACGAACGCTAAAAAACTGAAGTGATCACATGTTCAGTAAATGTCAGTTGAAGTTTAGTTTAGCAAAGCACCTGGTTCTTATAGTGCACTTCCATAATTTCGTAGCGATCTGTAATTCGTTTCGGTACATAACCGAGCTGCGTGTTTTTATTAATCTGTTGTGGCTGCTGGTTTGGTGATCCCATTTTTTTCCTAGAGTTTTGGAATGATTCTAAACGATTGCCGCACAAGCAAGGTAATTAATCAGCTAGTGAAATTAAGGAATAACATTTTATTGTTTTAGTAATGGTTCCTAACAAAAGAAATGTAGACGGTATAAATTAGAAAAGAAAGAAAATCGTAAATTGTCCGAAATGGACGAAGCAGCGGCCCTGCCACAAGGACCACCGATTAATATACTGCCACCGACACCTGCAGGATTGGAATCGTTATATACATTATGCAGGAAGATTTATCCTGATCAAGTGAATCCTTTACAAGTCACTGCTTTGTTGAAGTATTGGTAATTATTAAGGCTTTTTTTAATACAAATCTATTTATAGTCACCCCTATTTAATTCGACTTCCTGTTTCTTTTCCTCTTTATTTCATTGAAATAACTCAACATTCTTAAATTTTTTTTGTAGGCTTGGTGGACCAGATCCCTTAGATTACATTTCGATGTATGCTAACCCAGGTGTACCACAGGATAATGTTCCACCCCATTGGCATTATATTAGGTATAAATGAATAAGAAAACAGCAAACAATTGCTACACATTTGCAATTTGTAGTTTTGGCCTATCGGACCTCCACGGCGATGGTAGAGTCCACGACATTACTGGATCGGATGGCCCTTCAGGTTTCGGTTTCGAATTAACCTTTCGATTGAAACGAGAACCGGAAGAGACGGCGCCGCCCACGTGGCCGGCAACGTTAATGCAATCCCTCGCAAAATACGTTTTCCATTCGGGCAATAATCTATGCGCGGGTGATCACGTATCGTGGCACTGCGCCCTCGACAACAGCGAATCGCGGATACAGCACATGCTAATGACGCGAGACGTTCAATTGAACACGACACGAACACCGTTTGGTTGCGTCGATTTCGTACAAATCGTCGGCGTTTGTGCGGACGAATTGCGAGCGGCACAGCAGTGGAACGGTTCCGGCGTCTTGGAAATGTTAAATAGAACAGCATTGTATATATGATAATCTGTTGATGATTGTGAGATTCAAAGTGTTTTTGTTTTTTAGAACTGGAGGTCCCTGGCATATAACCGATATGCGTCGAGGCGAGAGCATTTTCGAAATCGATCCCAATGCACACGAAGAAGTGGAGAAAGGTTTCGAAGCGGAAGGGTCGAATTTGAGCGGCGTAAGTGCGAGATGCGATTGGGCGGAGCAAGATTCTCGAATGTTGGGCGGTTTGGATAAGAAAGATTACGACGGAATGAGCGGTAGAATCAGCGAACAGGATTCGGAGCAACATGGCGGTGGCAATAACGTGCAAAAGGGCGAAAGTGTCGCTAACGCAAACGTGCTCGAATCGTCTGAATTGTTGCACGTGAAAAAATTCGAGGGAGTGCATTTAGTTTTTAATTTAGAAGCCGGCAGTTTATTACCTTTAGCCATTAGGTTAGTTAATTGTACTAATTAATTGAACTGTTTACTGATTAGTTTGTTAATTTCTCAGGGGCAGAGTAAAACACGGCCGTCACTTTACCTTTAAATCAGTATTGGGCGAGACGGCGATCACGTTAGTCACGAATTCGGTGAGCGGTACTTTGGTGGATGCGGACAATCCGTATGTGGCGAAAGGATCGTGGTTACAAGTGCTGATCTCGGACGATTTGGCCCAAGATATGGCGATCACGTTTCAAGTGTTGGCCGTCCCCGAAGCGCTCTCGTTACCGAAAACGTTCGCATGGCCGGATCGGAAACTATCAATCACAATCGTCGCCGATAAATTATAAGAATGCAATAATTAATTAATAATTATATATTTGCTTGCGTATTTTACAATATTATACAAAATATTTTATATTTTTAATATTACGAAGTATATAGCAAAAACAAATGAACGCATAAGCAATGATATTAAATGTGCCTTTTCTTTTTATATATTTATACAAAAATGTAATAATTTTCTTAATTTATTTATGTATTTAATTTTTAAGAAGACTTTGTACTTTTAGGAATCTTTAAGAGTGCTAATAACATTATTTATCAAACTTGATAACGGTTCCATAGTTATTTCTCGATTTTCCTTTTGAGCTCGATCCAATACCAATTGGAAATCGTCCTGAAAACAATAGCTAATTAATTTGACCCCAAACAATTCCTACTAAAAAAATAAATACTTCCGCTCCTTCATAATTCAATATACCGACGCAACTAATCGGCATATGCTTCAACGTAATATTACCCAGTTTCCTTCTGGTTAACGCGAAATAATGAGGCACCTCCTCTTTCGTTGCGGTCTCGACAATCTCTTTGATAACCGAATGTAATGCATCTAAAAAGGATATGATTAAATTTAATTCTGTCGTTTAAGACAGACAAACCGTTCTCTTTTAAAACTTTAACGTTTGTTGCGACGATTAACATTTTCAATTTTCCCAACTTCAAATGCTTCTTCGTCTCGTGGAAACCGGAAACGTATCTCCTTTTGATTTGGCCTTTCAATGGGTTCCTCTTGTAGAGCTTCTCTTGAAAAGCGACTATTTTTGAGAGGAATGTTTGTATGGCATCATCTAGCTCGGGATTCATTTCCTGACTGAAATATCTATAAATAAAATAATTATTTTTTTAATTAAACTTTTAGGAAAGTAGTCTTACTTGAAAGAACTTTGGACGTCTTCATCATTGCCGCGATCTTCTCTGATCGATTTTTTTAATTTGCTTTGTCGCGTAGTTGTTCGCCCTTGCTTGTGTTTGCCCTTCTTCCTTTGCGGCCGCGATGCATCCAAAGGATTACCGCTGTATAAAACGCAAGAAGTTTCTGCTTTAGGTTTGGATCGTTGCACTTTCTCATTGTTACTTATTAAATCTAACAAGTTTATGTTGATGGCTGATTTCGCGTTGGTGTTTCGTTTAATATCATTCTTAGGCTTCGCTATCGTTTCGTTTATGTTACTATTAAATTTATGCTTATTGAATAAATGCGTTTTGGAAGTTTCTCCAATTGGAGGAAAATCACTATCGCCTAAAACTATTTCCTTTTTTGTTGCGGCCGGTTGCTGCTGATGTGAAGTAGCAGCGAAATTGACAAAATGCGACGTAATTAAATTCACATTGGATCCTTGCGGTTTTACGGTTAATAACGCTTCTAATTTAGATTTTTCCTTTTGTTTCTCCAGTTGATTGGCCTGTCGCTTTTGTTTATTCCTAATGCGTCTCTCCTCTTTCAATTTCTCGCGATCAATTGTTGTGTTAGACAAGACATTGGTCGACGTTTTTTCCATATCTTAGAAATTAACTTTTACTTCTTAGTTATAATGAAATAATTAATTAAAAAAAGGATATAATATTGAATAGTGAAGACACTAAATATTAACTCAAATTGAAATTGTTAATAATCTCAATTGGCAACTGATCTCGATTAGCTTTGTTCACCTAAAACAAAAGGATTATGTTCAGTGTAAGCAGCAAATAAAAACATTTATGATTGTTACATGAACCACAATTGTACTGTCCAGCCTTTTCAAAGATTCAATCAGTTCATTAGGTCTTCCTTTGGACAGTGGGATTGTTGCCAAGATTGGTCTGGTACCTTTTTTGAAAATTTCTTGCACTGACTCTTTGAAACTGGTAGAGAACAATTCCATTCTACCAATTTCATCCAGGATCAGCAAGTTTGTTTTCTCCTGCAAAATTAATGCCACTTAAATAATATTTCTCATAATTTGATTTCAATATTACTGCTTGAATAATTGGGACGACGATCCGTTGCAATTCATCTGGATAAACAATATATTGCCCCACAATATATTTCGTTATATCCTTTCTTTCCACACAATCACTACAACACAAACAAATGTTATTTCCTTACTGCTTATCCTATGAGCAATGATTACATACATTCGTCTGGCAAGTTTAGAACATTTATTATCCAACGTAATGATATCGAATCCTAATCTCACATTGTTACTATCTCGTAATTCTTGCGTATAAAAACCATCAACAGAGACGTTTTGTACGACGAGTCGCTGGCAAATTCTTTGCACGATCGTCGTTTTACCAATACCTAAATCGATTCAAACATATTATTTAATTTCAATTTATTAATAATTATCGCTTAATTACTAACCTGGTGGCCCTGTTAATAAAACGTATTTGGTCATTGTCAATATTATTGTCAACAGCAGTCGAATGACATTTTCCTAATCTAGAGAATTCTGCTTGAAGCTAATTTCGTCTCGTTCGAACTTTGATTCAAAGTGCCGCAACTAAGAAGCAAATTTTTTAAAATTAAAGGCTGGAATCGGTGTTATTGTTATTAACCCGTTTATAGACAATTACTTTAATTAATTTCGGATTAAAGAATGCATTTACTTTATTGCGAATGCTTCTGATTAATAGAGCAATTGTAGTCTTTAAAATAAAATTAAAGTAGCATAAAATTAAATAATATGAAGTAAATCTTATCAACTACTATATATAATTACTTTTATTAACGCATGAATTATTTAAATACTCATACTTATCGACTATAACTAAAATTCAGCATCTGAATCTCTTAATTCGTATAACAATTCTTGCTGCAATTTCTTCTCTTACAGAAATGTACCTGGCAGTATCTCACATTAATTCAAAAGCGCGTAGCCAACAGATTCCAATCATGTCGCTAAAATCATAAAAAGGAATAAGTTAAATGAAATAATTACTGTTAAAATATGAAGAAAAAAGGGCAAATTTAATTGCTTATGCAACCCACTTGACAAGCTATTAGCTAACTAAAAATCCAGTCACTCATTTATCTTCCACATGGATTTAAAAAATCTTTCCAACGATTATGCTGGTATTTCCTTAGTAAAGAATCTGCGTTATATACTAATCAGTTACAGTAAGTAAAGTTATGCAAGTTACTGAAAGGTTGTTTAAGAAATTGTCAATAGATAGCAATACATGGATATCTTGGAAATGGAATGTAAGAAACATAAATTATACAATTTATTAAGTAAATCCAATCGATTACTAAATATAATCACTTACATTGGTCTCTGTATTATTTAAATTTTCATATTTATGTACTGTAACTCAAGTTCAGAAATGGAAATATGTCCCATTATTTATGTCGTTTTCGATAATAAAATGTGTTTTAAATTCGTTTCGTTGTCCCCGCCCTTTTTGCGATGATAATTTTGATTTTAGTATTCGTCATAAATCACTGTCGCTTTATTTCCCTCTCACATCCTTTTTTAATAGATTATATTCGTACGTTATCAATGTGAATATAATATTCCGTTAGTGTACATTCGCGTTCGGCGAATAAATTTAATTTAACGAACGAAAATGTATCGATCACTGATTATTGCCGCGGTTTTCTTCCTCGCAATTGGCGTTTGCGAACAACAATTAACTGAAGAATCGTTACGATTCCCGCACGATTTCCAATTCGGCGCATCGACGGCCGCGTATCAAATCGAAGGCGCTTGGAACTTGGACGGTAAAAAAAATGAGCCCCGGCTTAATCGCATTATTAATCCAAAAATAATCTTCTTCGCATAGGTAAAGGCGAGAATATTTGGGACCGTTTGTTGCACACACGCGCGAACTTTACGAAAGATTCGCGTAACGGCGACGTCGCTTGCGATTCGTATCATTTCCATCGGGACGACGTGCGAATCCTCAAAGAAATCGGCGTCAATTTCTATCGATTCTCGATCTCGTGGTCGCGCATTTTGCCGACCGGACGAATCAATCGCTTGAATCGCGCCGGTATCGCGTATTACGATCGATTAATCGACGATTTACTGGCGAACGGCATCGAACCGATGGTGACGCTGTATCACGGCGATTTGCCGCAAGCGTTACAAGATCTGGGCGGTTGGACGAACGCGCTAACGATCAAACATTACGAGCGCTACGCGAATTTAACGTTTGCGATTTACGGCGATCGCGTCAAGAAATGGCTGACGTTCAACGAACCGATACAAATTTGCGCGTACGGTTACGGCTACGGTGCCGAGGCGCCCGCCATCAATCAATCGGGTTACGCCGACTACATTTGCGGCCGGAACGTGCTCATTTCGCACGCGAGGGTCTATCGATTGTATCGAGCCCTTTATGCGAAGCGGCAGAAAGGTAAATCGATTGCGATAGGAGGAAAACGCGAGAGAAGGAGCGGCGATTTTTCGTTGTTTTTTTTTTCTCTTTTCAGGACAAGTCGGTATCACGATTAACACCATTTGGGCCCAGCCGAAGACGATGGCCGCCGAGGACGCTTTAGCAGCCGAACGCTCCTTGCAAATGGACGTAAGTGTTCGATTGATGCGCAAACGTTTTAAAAAGTTCGTCAAACTCTCTCTCTCTCGATGTCTAACAGTTCGGCTGGTGGATGAATCCGATATTTTCGAAGGCCGGCGACTATCCGAAACTGATGCGCGATCGAATCGCCGCGATGAGCGCGCTCGAGCATTATCCGCAATCGCGATTGCCCGCGTTCTCGCCGGACGAAATCGCTTTGATTCGCGGCACGGCCGACTTCTTGGGCTTGAACCATTATTCCACGTGGCTGGCGAGCGATCGCGCGTACGCGAACGATTCGCAAACGTCGCGGGATAAGGACGTTGGCGTGCGATTGGAACAGGATCCGAATTGGCCGTCGTCGTCGTTGAATTGGCTGAAGGTCGTGCCGTGGGGCTTTCGCAAAATATTGAATTGGATCCGCGCGACGTACGATAATCCATTGGTTTACGTCACGGAAAACGGTTTCGCGGACGATACAGGTTCGATAAACGACAGCGACCGCATTAATTACCATCAGGTAGTGTGAAGAGAAACGAACGTTTTATGCGCCCCTCGTTGGCAATTAAAAGTTTGATTTATTTGCTAGGGTTACTTGAAAGCCCTTTTGCGAGCCATCCATTTCGATGGGTGTAACGTGAAGGCTTATAGCGCTTGGAGCGTTATGGATAACTTCGAGTGGGGCGAAGGATACACGTGAGGCTGCTTTTCATTTAAATACACCTTTTCCCATCTATAAAGTAGTTGGCGCTTAATAACTCTTAAACTATTTGTATTGCTGCAACTCGAAGCTGCATTAGTTGGTTGCTCTTCCATGCAAGTTTCGTAAAGTTTTCCGGTAAAGACACGTCGAAAATTAATCGAAGTCAATTTTGTTTCAGCGCGAAATTCGGTTTATATTACGTGAACTTCACCGATCCGAAGAGGCGCCGCGTGGCAAAAGCGTCTTCGCACTATTACAAACACGTGATTAAAACGCGAAAAGCAGATGGATGGATTGCAAACTAAAAGAGTTAAATCGCTTCGTACAGAAATTATCGTCAGTTATTATCGAAAGCAGTGCTGCAAAGTTTCGCTTTGTTCTGGTAAAAGATAAGCTCGAATTGTGAGAGAACTTTGCGATTGCTTGCACTTAATAAAGCTGTGTCTATCATCACCGATAATTCGAAGATTGATTGATTATCATCGCAATTAACGTTGTCTAATCCAGAATTAATCCATCAAGGACTAATTAAACTGCGACTTATTGTCACTATAAACAATTTTCAAATACGTCCAGACAATTACCACTTTATTATACCTAAACAATTAATGTCTCTAAAAAATTTTATTCTCATTCCTTGATTATTTGCTTTCCATAGAAAGGTATTATCCCTAGACTTTTTCCCCAGATTGTTTAAAGATTGTTACGTAGCGATCGTTTCGACGCGGATTAATTTAATTACATCGCGCTCTTTATTTAATTTAATTTACATGTAAACGATTCATTGTTACAGATTTTTCGCCAAGAAAAAGAAATTGCAAAAACGTTATCGCGCGGATTCCTTCGGATTAGCAAACATGATGATGACTAATCGCGCAATTTAATCCGCCTTTTTCTTCGTGTTAATAACAATTTAATCTGGAAGAAAGTTTTATTGCTATTTTTTGCATTATTGCAATATCTCGCTTTAAGTTTCGCTGCTTATTGTTAAGACTTATTATATAGGTGACACAAAAGAAACCTTATCGAAGATGAATAAATTATACGTTGCAAAATTGCGATTTTTCCCCTTTCTTGTTTATGAGGCTATTAAACCTTTCTGCGAATCGTACGTAAACTTGCCCAAACCCCAGAGAAATAGAAAAGCAAAAGGGCGTTAAAGAGAGAAAGCAAACTCGTAAAAGCGAAAAATTGAGGCGTTATAAAATCGAAGGATGTTGCTAAATAAAAATTCGCCACGTTTTTGCGAGGGTCCTTTCATCATCAACATCAGCATAACAATGAAAATGTGCGTCCTTCTTATTCTTCTCCGTCGCCCTTTTGCCATTATTATGCGACTATTACTACCTGTTTTATGCGACCTTATTTATCATAGGGAATTGTTCGTGCAAATTTCTGATGTGCAAAATCCCCAACACACACACACACACAAACGTACGTATATACAAATAAACAAAAGAAACGTGCGTGTAAGAGGGCGAGCTGGCTGAAATAAGGGATGAAAATTCCGGTGGGGTGCAGCGAAGAAGAAAAAAAAAATGAAACAGACGAGACCGACGTTGTTTACGAACCGCGGAGCGTACGAGGAGCGCAGAGTGCGAGCAGAGAACGAAACGAGTGGCAAGCAGCAAGCAGCCAGTCGGACAAAGAAACGCGTGCAGCACCAATCATCACGGATTCACGTTTTTAGTTAGTCGGCGAGTGAATGTGTTCGGTTCGGATCGACGGCGTGTTAAACGGGAAAAGAAGTGCGCTCATCGACGAACAATAGCAGCGAAGAAAGTCGAGGGGACGACGAAGTCGAAGGTGCAGACTTGGAAAATTGTTGATGGATGTAACAACAACAACAACGAGTTGAAGAAGAATAATAATAAAGCGCGCGCTTAATCATCTCGTTCCCCTCGTCATCTTCATTTCTGGTGCGTTTTTCCCGGGTAAAGTTAAGTGCGAAAAATTGGTTTTCCACGTAGATGGCAAGGAAACGTGGATGGAATCGAATGGAATTGTTTGTGTGTTGATGTAAATGAAGAAATCGGTTCAATAACGGAGTAAATTCCAACGAAAATTGATAACCGCTTCAATTATTATTATAATCATTCTTGTGATGATGATTCCGTTGCGTTCGAAAATAATTAAAACGTTCATGATGCGATAACGTTCCGCTGTAAATAAATATATTTTGTTAAAGAGAATTTGTAATAGTCGCCGAGAAAGAAAGTGAATTATTTATTAAAAAAGAAAAACATAAAATAACATGTGTGAACGATTGATAAATTCGTGATAATTTATTAATAAATAATAAAATAAAGTTTTATTTATAGAAAAAGTGAAAGAAAAAACGAAGACTTCTTCGCCATTCTTCCATCTTAAATCGGCGATAACAACAAAAGAATAATCGCAAATCAATCGAAATTAATTGTAACTCAATTCTAAATCTTCGGACTTCGATAAAACTTTATCTCTCTCTCTCTCTCTTTCATTTTCTTTGCTTTCTGAATTGAGTAAAATCGAATTCAATTCGAACGAATTAATAATTAACAATGCGGCGCATTATTTCGTTTAAACCGTTTAATAACGCGCCTAATCTCTGTCATCTAGTTTTATTATCGTTATTAAATGTTAATCCGATCGCGTGCAGTTTAGCAAGGACTAATAATGCAAACGGCGACGATTACTCGAATGGACGATTTAAATATACGATCGACGAATTGCTAACGAAACATTTCCCGAAGAAGGTCTCCAACGATTTGGATTTGGATCCTTGTAAAGCCGGTGAGTGCCTCGTAACACGTTTTCGTTTATATTTCTTAATTGTTGCGAACGTTAATGCTCCAGCGAATCTCGCAAATTTCTAAGCGATTAATTAAAAAAACATCTCGCTAGTTTATTTCCCATTTAATTCTCTTGTTTTTAATTAGGATTCGACGAATTATTTATGATTAAATCCGCTTTTAAAAGGGAACCGACGTTTCTCCTTTGCTTCGGAGACAATTTTAATTAGGCGAAATTAAATTTATAAGCAACGCTCTTTGTCTTCTTCTGATTTCTTCGTTATCTTCGCATACAAATACAAAACGTTGTCGCCATGCCTCCTGGAAAATCTCGAAGATTCATTTCCCGTTAATTTTTAATAATAAATTTTAATTAATTATGTTTAAATTATTATCGTTCGATCGCTTGTCGTTTAATTAATAAGGGCTTTATGTTTGTTTATGTTTGGTTTTGTTGCTGAGTAGATTGGGAGATTTCGGTGAGTGAGTGGATGGGCCCCATCGAACCCTTGTTAAGCCACCAATAATTCCCGGCCTCTTCTATCTTCTATTATAAACCATGATGATGTTGATGGTATCCCGCAAGTTTCCATCATTAACTGCGGCTTTTTCTAATCGATAAACCTTAACAAAAGCCACCGGACGTGTCATGTTCAGACCTTTTTCGCCCATTAACTTGTACGATTTTGCCTTTTTTTATTAATCGCCCAACTTCAAGTTGTTTTCCTAACTCGTTCTTGCTCTTTCTTCCCTTCTTTGGATATTTCTTTAAATTTCTTAATAAACGTAAACACTAAATGAGATTGCTAACAACAAAAAATGCTTTTTTATAAGTTAAAGATGCTTTTTTATAAGAAACTTTTTCATTCTTAATATTTTCGGTTGGATTTGTAAGACAAACCGATTTATTCCGCTGGGAATACGACGAAAGTCGTGTAATTATTTTCAGGTTCCCTTTTACCTGCGTTTTCTTTGGATTTTGTTTTCGGTGATTAATTACTAAGGTACTCGTAAGGTTTTCTTTTCAGGTTTTGCACGCATCAACTTATTAAATTTGTTTTGCTGATTCTTCTTCCAGGAGAACGATTAATTAATCCTTCGAAAAACCTCTTTTTGGTGGCCAATAACACTCTTTTTATCAAATCTTTTTAGCGTAAAGATTCCTTTTAGTATAACCACTTTTTAGAAAAAGAAAATGTTGCTTTATTACATTTTTTATTTGTGAAACTGGTACGAAAATAAGGCAAGAAAATTATATGTTGGACGAATGGCAACGATTCGCAAATTATGTAAATACGATGAGATAGAAAAAACAAAGAAAGGTGTGCGAATGGTAGAAATTGGAGTGCTTGCTACAACTATCATTATCGGAATGCCTTTGGGTAATATACTGATTCAACAACAATCGCAATATGCGAATGAACCGCAATAAGACAGAAGAATATTGCTAAATAAATTCCCAATGGCAATTTTGACTGTTTTCCCATAAGAAAATAATTTTGTTTGCAATCAATTTGCTTTGAAATCGAATCAACGTTTGTTGAAAAAGGAAATTTAATTCTGTGACCAATCTGAACGATACAGTTTGAATTTTGGTCATCTCGAGCTTCGCGTTCATGAAGATGCGTATAATTGTAAAACGAGGTTGAACACGAAACAAAGATTCATCCGAAGATGCGAATGGTTGGCATACGAACTAGTGTCATAATAAATCATGTTTATCGCCGCAGGACCAGCGAGAGGAATCGATGAAAATGAGTGCAAAAAGTTACGATTTGGCAACATTTACAACTGACAAATAAATAAATGAAAAACAATCCAAATTGCAATATACGTAGTCTTCCCATTTAAATCGTTATTGTACCAATTCCGATTTGAGTATTTGTTTTACCACTTTCAGCTGAAAGTTGATTTGCTTTTTGAACATTTTTTCCTTCTTGACCCATTTTTTTAGGGTTTTTGCATTTAATCGTAACTTTTAATGGCATTTGATTATCGCTGAAAATGGCCGGACAATTTTGCAAAAATTGTAATCGCATTTTGGTGTGTAACGATAAGGCCGTAATGATCTGTTAATTACGGCCGAAATTGATCCCATTCTCGCTAATATTACTCACCATTACGAAGATGGCGCTTAAACGGGCCAGAGCGAACAATTAAACTCACCCGGACTTGGCAATTTATCAATGAATTAACGTGCAGAAAAGTTTCCTTTTTCGCATGAAGTTGTTATTGTTGTCGTCGTTGTAACATTGTTAACGTGAAATAAATCACTTTATTCTTTCGCTAAAGTGAACCGACCGAGCAACAAATTTTATTGTTAAACCGGTATAAAAAAGCGGGGGGAAGGGGGGGGGGGTTGGAATAAAATCAAAAGACACGGAGAAATAATGACTCCTGGGGAGTAGAAAATCCGGCGACGAGTTCGGGAATTAATTCAATTAACTTCCCTCGAACGGCTGCGACGACGAGCGATTACGAGGGTGCTGGATATTGTTACGTTCGTTTCTCTTTTTTCACGTTTCGCATCTAGGCTTTTTTGCGCATAATACAATGTCTCTCGCAATTAGTGAAAACCTTAGGCTTTTAAACTAACGTATAAATCATTTGATACAATCCATCATCATCGGGGTGGGACAAGAAGCGAGAAGCACGTAGAGAAAGAGAGTGGGATCGTAATTAAATTTCCTTTTTCGCAAAAATAATAGTGCTGTTGCCATAACGCTAATACACAGCGAGCTTATGGTAGACTAACTGTAATTTATTATGTTCGCGAATTTAGGTACGAAAAGTTAATTGAGACCTCGCAATCAAAAAATTGCTGCGCGACACGCGTCTTCTTCCATTTAAAAAGACAAGTTTAACAAGAATAAGAATGAGGTTTTCCTTTTGAGTTCTTCCTTTTTGGTTAAAATTTGTTTTCTCTTTTGAGCCTTTTCCTGTTTTTGTTTTTCAAACTTTTTTAATTTGTTTTTAATCAAATATCGTCTCTCCCAGTTTTGCAAACATTGCGATTTAATAATAATAAATTGTTCGCTTTTAATCGCGTTGCCGTAATCAAAAATGATTTTCCAATTTCCCAGCGAAACAAACCGAATTTTAAATGTTAAAATCGATACAACCGTAGGAATTAATACTAAAAGTTCGTACAATGTTATTATTACTATTAATAATTGGCCGAATTCGGTTGGATACATGTATGAAATTTGCAATATTAAACAATCTCGTTAATTAATAAAAAATATGCCATTAACGTACAAATCAGCCGAATTCTTTTTGCTTAAGCTCTTTAGAAAACGATTCGCGTAAACAGTTTAAATTTAACAATAACCAGAATAATGTTTAAAAGATGGGGAGGAAAATTCGCAACCTGTCGTTGACATTGTTACACAATAACTCGATTTCTTCAACAACAACTACAGCGTTCTCGCAAACGATTTTCCACTTTTCTTATTATTATCATTCCGCTGAAAACGTATGCATACATTTCAGATACATACGTTTTACATAATTTCACTTCTGAATGGTGGAAAATAAACGGGAGGGAAAACGACAACAAAAAGAACGTAACATGTTTTTTTGTTGTTTTTATTACATTTTTCGCCGGATTTAATTGCAATTTTATCAATCGTTTCGATTTGAAAATCGTCGAAACGATTTAAAATGTTCAACGTTTTCAACGTAATTGAGTATTAGCGAGTTGAATTGAAATTAATGAATTTGTTACGTTATTAAATACATTTTCAACTCGATTTCAATTGCGGAGGGCTCAATAAATTTTCATTAATCGTCGACTGTTTTCCAACCCCTTTCCCATTTTTTTATTCTTTCCATAGTCCAATTTTAATTTATTAATTAAACAGCCGAATTGATTAATTGTAATCGGAGCCGACGTTTATGTAAACCTTTATCTCGAAATTTCGGCATTTTCGCAAATTTCACTCTCCTTCGTCCCTCCCCAGGTTCTTGATTCTTATATAAACTGTCGTAACCGCTCAACTAAAAAACTTTTTCTGTTTGTCTGTTTCGATTTCTTTGCCCGTATTAATTTCGCCTTCGTTAGCTTTATGATTTTGGCCATCGTATGGACTAGTGGCGATCGATTCATTCGAATCAATTATTATTATAAATCATCCTCGAATTTATTTGCTTGTTCGCTGAAGCTTTATCTTTTTTATATTTATGATCATCGTAACGAAACTAACAAACGACAAAAGCAGCCAGCAACAACAACAACAACAACATGTCGATAATAAACTGAAACCTCGCCCCATTATCTGATGTACGTGTACATAAAACAATGTTAAAACATCGGTGGGGTTGGCCGACACGTGGATATAAATTTTAACAAAGCGAATCAATTACCATACATTCTACCTGAACGCAATTTATTGGCAACGATGACTGTGATGCTGCAGCAACGGCAATAATGGTAAACGTAACAAGAAGCGAAAACAGACGCTAAAAGAAGGAATCTGCCAGTTTTCGCCCATTGTCTATTATGTAATAACATTCAAATTGGCGAAAATTTACATATTTTCCTCGGGAATAACGAGGCAATTTCTTTTGCTGTTGCGCTCGTTATTTCTTTCTTTTTTGTGCTAAAACCGTTTTCTTAACGAGACCGAGAAAAATCTTTTTCTTTCGATATAACGACCGTTTTTGTTGCAATTAAAGTCTAAATAAAATCTGAGCCGAGGTGGGAATGCATGCAACGAATTCATCGAATTGACTGTTTGACCATGATTTTTTTTTGCGTTATCGTTGCGACCTTTTCACGACCTAGAAGATGATGTGGAAACAGAGCGTCAGTTCGTCGTCGATAAGGAGCTTTATGCTGCAGACACTTTGTCTCTTAACTTTAACACACAAATACAATCGCTTTTGCCCTCCAACTTTTGAATGAGTTGCTCTTTTTTGATTTTCTATTTATAACAACTTTTTTCTGTTGTTTCATTTTTGCAACAAAGTTTCTATGCGATATTGAAATCGCCATGAATCTCGTTCGAATTTTGCTCCAATTTCGGTCGAACTTTGTTGGAATCGTGCCCGAATTTCAGTCGGATTCCGTTCGAATTCTGGATCGAAATTAAACCCAATCGTCAATTATTTCTTTCTTTTCGTTTTGCAGGTGGTTTCATGGGCGATATCGCGCTACCCGTGGACTATTTGCGCGATTTAAAAGATCCCCTACTGTTAGAGCAAGTGACGCAATACAAGCAGGACGTGTTGGATGGTTTGCAAATCGAGGAGGAAGGCCTGACCGATTTGGTTCGCAAGAAGACCAAACAGCACTCGACGATCGTGTCGACGAGTAACGCGCGCGATTACAACGATCCCGCGAAGAATACAGAATTCGCAGCGAGTAATTTCGCGAATGAGCGCAACAATAAAAATGGGCAAACGTTGAAATCATCGATTCCTATCGGCGACAATAACAATAATTACTTTCAAACGAACGGTAATTACGACAGCAAGCGACCGAACGAGACGGCGAACGACGACACCGACGCCGACGTCGACGAAGGTGGCCACAGCAGCAAGAAGAAAGCGGGCGTGCGGCATCAGCAGGCGGAGAAATTGAATCGCGTGCAAAGTAACAGTCGCGAAATCAACGGCGGCGATCGCGTGAAAATTCGCCACCAGCGGAACATACGGAAGAGCAATCGCCGCATATCGAGGGAAACCGTTGGAAAGAGGACGAAATTCAACGAAAGGTAATCGTCCAATTTGTCGTTAAAATGCGTTAATAAAAACCTCTTCCAGCGCCGTCGAGGAGAGGGCGAAAAGTGGCGAGGAGACGATCGTGCACGATTTCCTGCCTTCGTTCGACTTTAAGGCGAAGCAATCGTCGAAGAACAAGCGACGAGCGCCGCGTGCGGCGACGGCGAGGAAGGAACGCGTCTGGGACCACGGCGTCATCCCGTACGAGATCGACGGGAATTTCAGCGGAGCGCACGAGGCGTTGTTCAAGCAGGCGATGCGACACTGGGAGAACTTCACCTGCGTGAAGTTCGTCGAGAGGAACGAGAACGACCATCCGAATTACATACTCTTCACCGAGCGGCCGTGCGGGTAATTATTCTCTCACTTTCTTTGGGGCCCAGAATTTCACTCAAGCTTCGATCGCAATCGAAATCAGGTGCTGTTCGTTCGTCGGCAAACGGGGTAACGGCGCGCAGGCGATCAGCATCGGCAAGAATTGCGACAAGTTCGGCATCGTCGTCCACGAATTGGGCCACGTCGTCGGCTTCTGGCACGAACACACGCGGCCGGACCGCGACAAGCACGTCAACATCATTCGTGACAACATTATGACCGGTAAGTGAAAGAAAGGCCCCACGAAATGAAAAATGGTAAGGGACGAGGGAAACTTAATCTCTTGCACGATTCATGCGGCCATGCACGAAAAACGAAAATTAAAATATTCGTCCCTCAACAAACTCTCTCTCTCGCTCTCTCGCTCTCTTCCTCTCTCAATTGCTATCTCTCGACACCTTCGTTACGCTCTTTTTTTTATTGAATTTTATTTCGCTTTTGCGAACACGCAACGCTAATACTTTGCACGTCAACTTACGTAATAATCAGTCGACGGCCCGTTGAAAATTTACGCATTATTTTAGCGAAGAAACGTCATCATTTATCGGCAAACTCAAAAAAAAAAAAGCTGCAAAGAAATTAAATTGAAGAAGAAGGCTTTAAAAAGAGGGACGAATCGTTTTATTTGTTAATCCGGAACCCGATTAAAAATATTAGGTCGGTGCATAATTATCCGCCGTTTTTGAAAGTTATTTTTCAAGTAAAAATTTATCGTAAATACAATCAATTTTTGTTTTATTTTTTATTAATAAGTTAGTGGTGTTTACGATAAATTTTTGTGTTGCGAACTGCCTAAAAAACATCTTTCAAAAACGGCGGATAATTATGCACCGACCTAATATTTTCCTCATAAACTTTGCTTGAAATCCATTTCGTTTCCTTCCGCAAAATTGATAAAATTCTGATGAATAAATTGATTAATTCGCAGGTCAAGAGTACAATTTCAATAAATTGAACGAGGAGGAAGTGAACTCGTTGGGTTTAACGTACGATTACGATTCGATCATGCACTATGCACGCAACACGTTCTCGAAAGGCTCCTACTTGGACACGATCCAGCCGATCGACGTGCCGGGCAGAAATCGCCCCGATATCGGACAACGCGTGCGATTGAGCGAGGGCGACATCTCGCAAACGAACCTCCTGTACAAGTGTCCGAGTGAGTAGTAGTATCTCTTACGCGCGATTCCGTCCGCTTGCAGACGATTCGTACGCCGTGCGAACGGAAGAAAATTCATTAATTGCTTTCAGAGTGCGGCAAAACGCTGCAAGCGAACGCCGGCTCGTTCCTGTCGCCGAACTACGTGACGCAGAAGATCGGCGACGACGGCGGCGACCGTTGCGAATGGCGGATCACGGCCACGCACGGCGAACGGATCGTGTTGAACATCACCGATTTGGACATACCGAAGACGGGCGAATGCAAGACGGACTTTTTGGAGATACGCGACGGCTACTGGTACAAATCGCCGGTGCTCGGCCGCTTCTGCGGATCCGGCAAACGGATCGATCCGATCGTGTCGACCGGCAGCCGTATGTTGTTAACGTACGTCACGCAGAGTTCGAACGGGCATCGCGGCTTCGCGGCCAGTTACGAAGGTAACAGAAACGCAGAATCGCCGGAAATGGACCGGAAAGTTGCCGGAAGCGAGTCGAAATTGTGATTTTCGTTTTGTTTGTAGCCGTATGCGGCGGCGAGGTGGATTTAGTCACTGGCGGCGGTCATCTGGAGTCGCCGAATTACCCGGACGACTACCATCCGAACAAGGAGTGCGTGTGGAAACTGTCGGTGCCGAAGGACTATCAAGTCGCGCTGCGATTTCAATCGTTCGAGGTCGAAAACCACGACAGTTGCGTGTACGATTACGTCGAGATTCGCGACGGTCTGCAGATGAACAGTCCGCTGATCGGCGTGTTTTGCGGCTACAAAATACCGCCGGAGATCCGCTCGACGTCCAACCATTTGCTCATCAAGTTCGTGTCGGACGGCTCGGTGCAAAAGGCCGGTTTCTCGGCGACGTTCATGAAAGAGTACGACGAATGCCTGATGACCGATCACGGCTGTGCGCAAGAATGCGTCAACACGTTGGGCGCGTACGAGTGCGCCTGCCGCATCGGTTACGAGTTGCACTCGGATGGGAAAAATTGCGAAGGTAAAAAAAATGCTGGAATTTGCCTCGCCCAAAGAAATTATAAACGATTCGATTGATTTTGTTGTTTTTTAGATGCTTGCGGCGGTATTTTGGACGTACCGAACGGCACGATCACGTCGCCGTCGTTCCCGGAATTCTATCCGTCGAATAAGAACTGCGTGTGGGAGATTTTGGCGCTGCCTCAGTATCGGATCACCATCAATTTCACGCACTTCGACATCGAGGGCAACAACATCCATCCGCAACAGTGCGACTACGATCGCATCGAGGTTTACAGTAAACTGGCCGAGGACAAGTTCAATAAGCACGGCGTCTTTTGCGGCACCAAGATACCGCAACCGGTCACGTCCGATAGCAATGCGATGCGTATCGTTTTCAGTTCGGACGCTAGCATACAAAAGACCGGGTTCGCAGCGATTTTCTTTACCGGTACGTGGCTTTTAAACAATAAAAAACTGATCTAAAGTTTATGTCAAACTTCTAAGCAATAAAAAAGTTGTCTTAAGTTTATCGCAAACTTTGAAGCAATAGAAAACTTATTTAAGGTTTACCGCAAACTTTTGCACAATAGAGAAACTTTACTAAAGTTTACCGCAAACTTCTGCACAATAGAAAAACTTTCCTAAAGTTTATCGCAAACTTTTGAAGAATAGAAAAACTTTCCTAAAGTTTATCGCATTCTTCTAAGCAATAAAAAACTTTTCTAAAGTTTATCGCAAACTTTGAAGCAATAGAAAACTTATTTAAACTTTACCGCAAACTTCTGTACAATAGAGAAACTTTACTAAAGTTTATCGCAAACTTTTGCACAATAGAAAAACTTTCCCAAAGTTTACCGCAAACTTTTGCACAATAGAGAAACTTTTCCAAAGTTTACCACAAACTTTTGCACAATAGAAAATCTTTCCTAAAGTTTATCGCAAACTTTTAAACAATAGAAAAACTTTCCTAAAGTTTATCTCCAAATATAAAACAGCGAGGAAACTTTTCTAACGCCTTTCTTGTTTGTTTCTTTCCCAGATATGGACGAATGCGCGACGAATAACGGCGGTTGCCAGCACGAGTGCGTCAATACGATCGGCTCGTACATGTGCACGTGCCACAACGGGTACACGTTGCACGAGAACCGGCGCGACTGTAAAGAGGGCGGTTGCAAGTACGAAATCGGCACGCCGACCGGCCAAATAACGAGCCCCAACTATCCGGAACATTATCCGAGCCGTAAGGACTGCGTGTGGCACTTCACCACGACGCCGGGCCATCGCATCAAGGTGCAATTCGTCGCGTTCGAAATGGAACCGCACCAGGAGTGCTCGTACGATCACGTCGTCTTCTACGACGGCGACTCGCCGGACGCGCACACTCTGGGCCGCTTCTGCGGCTCAAAGATGCCGCACGCGATCGTCGCGACGAGCAATCAAATGTACATGGTCTTCAAGTCGGACGCGTCGGTACAGCGGAAAGGTTTCCTCGCGAACCACTCGACCGTGTGCGGCGGGCACATACAAGCGACGCCCGACCGCAAACATTTCTATTCGCACGCGAAATTCGGCAGCTCGGGCTACGAGAATCGCGCCGACTGCGACTGGACGATCGAGGCGCAACCGGGCTACAACGTCCATCTGATATTCGTCACGTTCAATTTGGAGGGCGAGAAGGATTGCGGATACGATCACGTCGAGGTGTTCAACGGTTTGGACTCGAGCGGACCGTCTTACGGACGATTTTGCGGCAGTAATGTACGTTGCTTTCGAGGTTTTCTCTTGAGGAGTAGCTTTGGTTGTTTTCTTGCGCTGCGTTGCGGTATTTTATCGCGCTTTATTTCTTTTTCTTTTCTAGAAGCCGAGCGATATCTATTCGACGCACGAGGCCCTATTGATCAGATTCAAATCGGACGATACGGTGACCGGGAAAGGATTCAGTATTGCCTACGAGGCGACCGAGCCGTATAGCAGCGAAGAGGAGATGTAAAAGTGATTTTCCTATTTATATAATTAATAAGATATTAATATCCTGTGGGAGCAAAGAAATTCCAGAGATGGGTTAATGTCAGTTTTAAGGAAAAAAGAAAATGAAAAAAAAGCACGAGTCGACGAGGAACGAATCTTTACTGTGTCCAACTTAAGACGGTTTTAACGCGATTTTTAGGTGATTTTAATGCGATTTTGCGGTGATTTTAAAACGCCATTTTAATGCGATTTTAAGTCGATTTTCAAGTCCGTTTCAAGTCGATTTTCAAGGCGATTAAGATGGTTTTCGAGGCGATCTTTCAGGAACTAGCGTTAACACGTCCTGATCCCAATTCCTTTAGTCCTTCGCGCGATTCGAACGCAAGGAAGTAAGTAACTGATTGTCCTGCAGCTTTTCTTCCGGTCGTCGATTGATAGAGGTCGCCCAAAGGCTACGTTTTCTCTATATAAGAAAAATTCAAAGGGAAAACTTCTTTAACTTTCTATAAGATGTGTGAACGTATGAATGTAAACTTGATATTCTCGTTAAAAAGAAAATGTACGGATTTATATATTTTTTTTGTATCCTCCTGTAATTATTTTAGCAATAGATTTTGGTTAATTCAATTTTTAATCGATTAATTGAACAGAAAATACTTTGAGCGAACAATAATTGAATATACCTCATCAATATGTCTTCTTTACGTTGATTACAACAATTAAGACTTGTTTTTGTTCTTGTCTGTGCCATTTAAGACAAAAAAGCAACAATAAACAAATTGTTTGTAAATGTTTCGTGGGTGATTGTTGTGCGTAATCTTTTTTTTTTTCGCAACGTTTGTTGTAATAACAATAACAATGATAATAATGTTGGTTTGTTTTAAAATAAATTAAACGATTGGATGTTCGATAAGATCGCAATTTGGTAATTTTTAGTAACGATACATTTATAGGCGAATACAAATTCTTATACGATAAACATTGTTGACGCTTTTTATTGCCTTTTCATTTCCCAATTCCCCAATTTGCTAATATTGTTTTACTTCTTCTTCGCATTAGCTATTAAATTATTACCAAGCCGGTTAGTTTTTCTTTATGGGCGAATAGTAAATGCTTTCACGAGGTTTTATGCGAAAATAGTAGCGCAACATCCATTCGAATGGTTCATCCGATCGGTTCCTGGGGCAAATAGCGAAGACTATTCAATATTTAAAGTTGCACTTTGTATGTGTTCTAATTTTGGCCGTAATTTAAATTTCGATTTAATCGAGACCGAAAATGCAATTTAAAAAAAAATTAAAGAAAACCCTCTTAAGAGAAAAAGATAAAAAAAAACACGTGCGAAATTGTCGATGGGGGTGTTCGTATATTTCGCAGCAATTCTCAATGCAAAGACATCTTTTTTCGGTCGTCTTTATTTGGCTCTGTCTCAAAGAAGTAATTCGCAAAGGAATAAAGAAGAGGCAAAAAAAAACATATTCGTGTATCCCGAGGGAATGATATATAGATCCGAAATATATTGCGAAATATATACGTGTACGTTTGGCAATGAAATTGCAATAATACACACGAAAGAGAAGAATTTCGAAATACATTAATACGGCGGTGTTAAAAAATTCAAAATGCGGCTTACATTTACTTTATTCGGTGCTCGCGTCCTCGTTCCTCATTTTTTTTTGCAACATTCTCATCTTCATCTAGTTCTTTCTCTCTGTCTGGTTTTTGTGCACGTTTTTGCTCGTCTTTTATTTTGATGTATATCTTGTTGCACGATAAATCTTTCGCTTAAAACCTAAAGGATAAAGTAGGAGTAAAATACGAGGACAACTATGCGTACGAGAATGAGACGAGGAAAACTGGGACCGGAAATGCCAAAAGAAGAAAGTTTTTTTTTGCTTCTATTGGATTTTCTTTTGCAAATAAATTTAATTACTAAAAAACGGAGATAAGATTAAAGGTGGGAGGTGATGGAACTTCTCTTGTCAACTGAAGCATTTCTTGTCCTTTTGATTTATTTGGTTAACTTTTTAATTAACTCAAAGAAAAAGGCATAAAAGTGACAAAAAAAGGCGAACGAGTTGGTCGCTTTTTAAAGTCGACGATACTTAAAACTATGTTTAACGACAAACTTCCCAATGTAATCCATCCTGTTTATATATAGCGGTCGGATGGTTCCGTTCTAATTTCATTTCATCATTTTTATCTTATTATTTCGACAAACTAAGAAAGAATAAAGAAAAGGAAACTAAAAGTTCCCACACTCGATATATACTAACCGGAAGACTTATTTAACGGAAGACTTTTCCATCCAGTCTTTTTGCGCTTTATTCTTCGACTTCGATTCTTTCTAAACTAATAAATTCCGTTTGCACACAATTTAATCCTTAATTCGTGAACTATTATCGTTTAGATTCGACAATATTCTCTTTAAAAAGAAATATTCCATTAAAGTGTTGGCTTCTATATTCGTTCCCTTCGGAGAGAAGAAAGAAACAACATTAAATTGAAGCAAAATGAAGCCAATCGCCTTAATTAATCCCATCAATTTACGCTCGTACATATGCGAACGAGCTTTTTTGGCGATTTGATTTAAATTTAAATCGCGTACGCGACTTCGAAATAGTTCGCAATCGAATTGCAACGTGCTGCAAGTGACATGTGAAGAAGCTTTTGTTTGCTCGGGAATTTTTCAATTAACGTAGAAGAAGCTCTACCAAACAGCAATAAAAAGAAACAAACATGAAAACCCATCGACTTGCGAGATACGTTCACTAACCGAACGAAAATCCGTCGAATATGAGAGGATACAGGAAGTTTATAGTTTATTTAAAGGCGTTTCCCTTTTTCTCTTGGCGTTCGCCAAAAAAAAAACAGGAATAAAGGGAGAAAGTTTTATTTCTTCTCGCCCGTATCATACACGTGAAAAGATCCTATCGTTCGCTTATCATCTTTTTTTAACGCTCTTCAGAAGGGTTACCACTCACTCATGTCGAGTGATTTTAGACGTATGGAAAAATTCGCACGTGGGTTCCCTTTTTTTTCGGATTTTCCATTTGATATTTTGATATTCGACTTGTTTTAGAAGACGAAATGAGAGTTTGTTCGTGATTTATGCTCCGATTCGTTCATCAACGGTTTATTAATGACGATTAATGGTTTAATTGTGATGAACTATTAAACGATTATCACGGTTTCTGATTAAATCGTTTTACGCACCATAATCTTCATGATTTCGATCATATAAATAAGAAATGATGTTTAATAATAAAACAAGAAGCATTTTGTGTATGAGTTATTAGTTTAGTTATGATTACTTAAACCGAATAATAAATTAATATATTAAACAACAAAACCGGGTTTATTTAAAAGGTCCGGGTAATAAGAATTTAATTCGCCACTAAAATCGCGTTATGGCATCCAGTAAATTGTAGGCGAAGCTAATGTAGTAACACGCGCATTTGGGCATTTATAAAATTTCCTTTTACCTCGCTTTTTATTAAAACTAATTAGATCTCTTCATCCATAAACTTGCCACATAAAATACATTTTTTTTAAGAAAAAGTCGAATTTATGGATGGTTAAATGCATTTTTCTTCGACAACTCACAACTATAACTTTTGATTAACATTAAAGCACCGCGAACACCGACAAAAAGATTTGAAATGAAGATTTGAGCAGTAGTAATGTTATCTTAAAGCCTTTTGTGTAAGAGGCCGGCATTGCTTAATAACAACAACATTATAACGCCTCTATTCTTCGTTTATGACCACTCTTTGCCTTGATTATTAAGCTACCAAGCGAAATAATTCTTGATTGAGCCGTAGTGCAAAAAGCGTACGAAATTTGCAAATATAGTGGAGCTTCTATCGATAATGTTTTAATTGGCTTTTGACGATTTATGGGCTGGATGAAAAAAAAATATGCAAAAACGATTTATTTGTTAACAGCACGAAGCATTAACTTGCTAAAAACAAAACATTTTTTAAATTGCTACGGTTCGATTAATAAAAAAAAACCCTCATCGCAATTTTTCAGTCTGCAAAACGATGATAAACCTGTTAAATAAATTGTTCGCAAACTTCTTTTTCCCGCTTTTTCAATATTTTATGTACAGTACGTTGTCGATAAATTGTCGAAGAAGCGATAGGGCGTGAAAAAAATATTAATATTAGAAAATTTCCTCTTACTTTTTTTTGTTACACTTCCACGTGTCACTCATTCTTTTTTTTTTCCTTCAAAGCGATACGCGAGGCGTGAAAAAGTTATGAGAACGATTAGATAAATAAATATTAAATTCCATTATTTAACAATAAATAATCCTATTTGACGAATTGTTAATTTAGTTTTAGGATGCAAAATCCGATGCATTTGCGAATTGTACAATCGCGCAAACACAGTTAAAGTGCACAACGCCCTCGCGCGCAAAATTGATTTTGCATCGTCGTTCGCCGATTAATGTATCATTAAACTTTGCTAACGTTCATTAATTAATCCCGGACGCGAATTTATATTTGCACATAGATAATATGCGGTTATAATTGCCGGGATTTATCCCGAACGGCTGTTACGCCGTGGTAGTAATTGATTTCCTTTTTCGCATATATATTCGCGAATTTTGCGATCGCATATTTCCCCCTTTTGAAAAATTAATTGCATGACGATGAGTGACTTTGAAGAAGAAATTCTTCTGACGTGACCGAAATTGTTTCTTTGGATTTGATTGCATGGAAGCCTCATATAATAGTCGTGGGCGTTTCTTATTAAAAAATGTCTCCCACAAAGAAACGCTACTGAACCCTTCGAACTATTATCATTAATTATCGAAATGATAATAACGTATCTCAACCGTATGGCAATTATAATGACGACGATGATGACGATGACACAACGGAAACGGATATAAGTACTTTTCGGTTAAAGTTGAACATACTTTTTGTTTCCCCATCGTCTTACTCCTTGTTACCATCGATTCGTGTTAAGTCTAAGTCGACGAAGAAGAAGTAAATGTATGCTTATTATGCGAAGATGAAGAAGATAAATAGATTATTTCGTTTCCATTCTATGCGAAAATTATTGCTATTGTTGCGATTAAAAAGCTCGACAGTGGCTTCAGATTGGAATTGTTAAGATTCCTCCGCAACTTCTGTTCTGTATCATCAAGAAAATCTTCATTATTTCGTTGTTGGGGGGATTCATTGGGGGGGGGAGCTTCTTTCCTCGCAACGTTCTTATTTTAATCGAAGCCCACGCGTATATCGTTTGGCTCCCTGAGGACGTGAAGAATAAAAGAGGGTCAAAGGAAATAGAGGAAAAGGGTATAAAAGCGATGCGACAGCAATTCCCTATTTTCCATCCTAATAATACCTACGAATCGATCGTTTGTCTTGATACATTTGTAGAACCGAAGCTTCCATGCAAATTCGCGTAATTTCAGCAGCAACAATCCCATTGGAATTATTTCCTTGAAGTAATTATTCGCCAATCGAAACGAGACGTTATTAATTCCGCGCTTCCAATGACGCAAATTAATTTCCCTTTTCTTATTGCGCCCCTTTTTTCTCTCCCATTCCTTGCTTTCAATTCCATTCAATTTCTACGGTGCCGCGGTGCATTAATCCCCGAAAGTATTTAGTTAATTAAATTAAATTTCGTTTTTACTTCTTTATAATTTTTGTCCTCCGTTCTTATTTGGCGTACTGGAATTGCATTCATCGAATGGAAATCGTTTTAATACCTTCGCGGGCTCCGTAAGGAAATTTATTATTAAATTTCACGCTGATGGCATTTCAGTGAATAATCATTAGAAATTTCGCTCACGCACGAATAACTTTAAGGTCAACGCGGAGAGCGCATGGAATTGACGCCAGTGAATATGGGCGAAAAGGATTTTTGCGAGATCATTTCATTTAAAACGAAACACGGATCTTTGTAGGTTAAAAGGGCAAAAAAAGTTCGAATGGCAAATGTATGAAAGAGAAATAAAAGACTCGCCAGCTCCGTAAGACACTAACTTGACAAACTTATATGGAAATTTATTCGCGAATATTGCTATTATTATCATAGAGCTGACGTTTTCTTTATAGTACGATTATCATAACTCCACTTTCCTTTTTCTTTTCTCTTCTTTTCTCATTGCTTTATTTTCTACAAGTCAACGAATATAAGTCGAATTCATTAAACAAATTACGTCTGTTCTTTCTCCATTTATGGCTAAACCTGAAAAAAAGAACTGGATCTCTCCAACTCGTCTCATCTTCATTATTATAATACGAAACATATGAAGGAATCGATTTTGCTAGAGATTTGCTAAAATACAAAATGAAATAACACTTTGACTCGGAAGAAGTCTAATAGAAATCTTTGAAATAAGAAAAGAGTTTCAAAAGAATGTTTGTAGTTGTTTTTTGGATTCCAGCAAATTAATCATTACCTTTAATTTAATTATCTCGATGAATCTACTTGATGGAGGTGTATGTGAATGGTTTTTAAAAGTCTTTCGTTATAAACAACGTTCAAAATCAATTGTTATTTATTGGAAATCCTCGCACTATCCACCACGTAATAACGGAATTGATTTATAACATTTTAAAGTGTGATATATTACAACAACAACAAATAACACACGAAACTAATGTTTATAATAAATTTATTACTTTACAGATTTGATTTAATGGCCTTCGACTTCTTTGTCCCTGTTTTTTCCGCTTAGGTGAAGTCGTATGATTTTGCATTGTAACAATCGCAAATTTTATAGGATCGTAAAATTAACGATTCGCATCTTTGGAAATGTTGTGGATTTGTGAAAAGAATGGTTTAACCAAACCAACAAACATACGAGGGAATTATTGCAATATCTAGCTGAAAAAAAAATTCGTAAAGAGAATGAGAATTGGTGGAGTTTCGTGGTCATAATTAGAATCCTTCGCAAACATCTTCACGAATCGATCTGAGCTTTACAAGCGGCGGTGTTGACCGAGGGTCGCGTAGTAATTAAAGCGGATCCTTGACTTGGCGAGCAACTTTAATAAGGTGTCCGGCGAATTGATAGCTCTCATTTAATCCCTCGACCGTAAATAAGCGATTCCTCGCGCAAATCAAAAGCCGATTTCTTACAATTCCTTTCCGCAATTATTACAGATTCTCTAACGCGCGTACTTTAAAATCCATTTAAATTTCGACGATGCCTCCAGAGACTAAAGTCACTTTGTTTGCCCGTCTGACATTCGAGCAGAGAACAAATGAAAGATGTTTTGATTTAATGCTAATGCCAACATTCGGTTTAGCATTATTATCAAGTACAAAGCATTACTAATGACAAGGGCGATGATAATAATCGTATTCGACGCCCCCATTGTTGATTGTCGTTTGATAATTTAACATTGAAGTCTCTCGGTGACGAATTTCATGTGGGATAAGTAGGGAAAATTATTATTATCATGCTTGTTGCTCTTGCGTATGTTAATAAGTTAGTTAACAATACTCCACGTGCATGCGTTAATCATATTAGCACAAATGTTTTAATTAATTCGATTTTAGTAAGCGTTCAATTATGCGAAATTCTACTGAGCGATTTAATTTTTTTTAAATAATTTAAAAACTACGTCGCAGAATATAAAGCAAAACGACACAAGAATACAAATAAATAAATGTCCGTGCTTCATTAATTAACGATATACATTCGTTTGTCTGATTGGCTTAAAATGTTCTTCCTTTTATTATTTGGACAACTTTCGGTTAAATAAATTCACCCCAAAGAGCGATTTAACGAGCGAAAAAAATGGATGGTGGTTGCGAAAAAGTAAGCGTATAGTACAGCGAACGTTTTAATTCCTTTTGTCATTATCATTATATCCTGTAGGTATTCGTTAGTTTTGCGGGTTTATTAAAAAAGTTTCGCGTGTGGAAAAATACAAATTTTCCTCTTTTTATTATAGACACTAATAACGGACAATTTACCCAACAATGTTTTCTATACCACTTGAAAGTTTTGATTAAACTTTTTGCATAATTTTTCAGCAGCACGAATTGACACATTTTATTTTCTATTGCAACCGTAGCGAAATTTTCAGTAGATAGGGAAATTTCTCAGCGCCAACGGATGGGGCAAAAAAAATGAAAGGAAAATGTTTACGATTTCGTATTAAATTTTCATTTATAGATAAATATATTGTACGTTTAAAAGTGATTTTAGTTCGACGGGCCTCCCATAAAATCCAGCATTTATTGCTTATATTACCATCATACGTTTTACGACGGTTTTAAATCCATTTTTATGGGCATGCACAATTACTTAAATGGACGACGCCCTTTCATACGTTCCCCATATTTTTCCCTTTACTGAAAACTTTACAAATCCACCTTTAGCAAATTTCGTTAGCCAATCGCGAATACATCCGATTTTCTTCATATCTACGTACCGCAACGATCTCGATAACAATTAACATTTTCAAAAGTTGCTAAATGCAATTTCCACAGTTTCAATCTCGTTCTTTTATTTATAAAGTCTTCGCTTTAATCTTCTGTCGCACGAATACGATACAATCTGCAAATAAAACGTAGTAGATGGTGCCACCGGATTTCGCAATTCGCGAATAAGCGAGAAAGATACCGCCAACTACTCCGCACATATAAAGCGACTTTGATAATGTATTTTAATTGAATCATTAAAATAAATTGAGACACTTATCTCGGACGAGCAAAGAATTATTTGTACGTTCCGCATCTGAGAGAGAGAGACAAAAAGTGTGTGTTTGTGTGTGTGTGAGAGAGAAAATGAGTTAGCGAATGAGAAAAAAAAGGAAATTTGCAATTTATTTCCTTTATTAGAGGTTTCTATTTTCGTTATAGAGGAAAGTCCGCATGTAGTTGTCTATTGAGTGGCTAATGGCAGTTAAACAATTCTTTGTTTTTTTTTGCTAATGCCCAGAAATAATTTTAAGGGCAACAGAATCTGCAAACGGAAAATCGTTTGGCCTTAATTAAATCCCCGTCCAATTACAATTATTGTTCGCAGTTGGCAGCAATAGAAGCGTAAACGATGCGTATTTTCTTCATTTCCTTTTTTTTTTCTTTGTTGCTTGTTATCATTGTTATTATTAGCATTATTAATTGAGAGCTTCCCTTTGATGCCGCTTACGACGACGAACGTAGACAATTATTAACACGCAGCAGCTGGAGCTTTTCATGTAGATATTCCTAAACTAAACGTATAGATAAGGCGAGCTTTATAATTAGTACCGGAATTGCATAAACAATTTCCCTTGGTGAAAACTTTATTTTGAGTTCATTAAACGCAGTTAATTAGCAAATATTTTCAAGTGCCCTTGTGAAGCACTTGGATATTTATTCAGAGTTGGAAAAAATCTCTTTGCTTATCGTTTAAACATATGGCAAAAGACAGTGATAATTTAATTTTAATTGTCTCGTTTGCCGATGCTTACTTGAAGGAGATAGCAAATTGGCACCTGTTAAATTTGCAAGATTGCGATGATAATAATAATAATTAACGGTCGTTATTAAGGCGAATTGTGAAACTCTGATAGCCAAAAGGGAAAATGAAATTTATTAGAAGTAATTATATACCCAACGCACTTACACAAACAATACAACACGTTAAAATACCCTTTTCGCAATTATAATTAAAGGTGTAAATAAAATTGAGACAAATTCCAAAGGACTCGAACGTTAGAGTGTAAAATAGTTAATCTTAATGAAGGAGAAACCTTAATTTATGTCAATTACCAAATTTATTTCCTTTGCCAAAGCGCTTTTATTATGATTATCATCGTCGATAACAAACCGTATTATAATTATTGCGATAATTAAATGTTATAAAGGTCGGTCGTTAAATCGCAATTAGGTTAATTGGCGAATGGAAAATGTTAACACACTCGCTATTGTAAATAATCCAAATCCTTGTACTCCATTGATCTTTTATGGTCAATGAATCCGGCGAACGACCGTGTTTTCCCTTTTATTTTGCAAGTTAACATTACACGTGACATTTCCTTTTGCGATGGGCAAAATAGTGTGTGCAGAAACGGAGAATGCGAATAAAAAAGGGGTCGACGAACGAAAGATCAAAAGGAAGACAAAGCGATGTTCCAAATGAGCGAAGGAAACTTTAAACGAATAAGTTTTGTAATATTTAAATGGGAATAAGACACTTTTCACTGGATTCTTTTTATATTCGAAAATTACCGTACTTTACGCGATTTATTCTGTTTTAACAATATTTCAGTTGTCAAATGGGGAAGAATCGAAGCTCATTTACTTAAAAGCTTTAATAGTCCTATCAGCATTTTGATTATTATTGAGTTTAATATAATTTTCTCCCCATTTTCCGTTGCCCGTTGTCAGTGCATTGAATCATCAAATTTGTCTAAGTAATTGAATTCGCTAAGTACACAGAAGAAAGTTGGAAATGAAGAAGGACAAAGAGAATGAACCGTTTTTATAAATGATGAATTATTAAATAGATTTCGTACGTGAAAAATGGATGGAAATTGTAAAGGAGGAGGATTTTCCTTAAAGAAGAAATTGGAGAGAAATGGATGAGTCACTTAGCTAAAAATAAAGTACACTTTCATCGAAAAAGAAAAGACGTTGTAAAGCTTCTCCAGACTAAAATAACGAGCGAACTTAATTTAATTAAATAATTATTTTAGTCCTTGCAAAATTCCATACGATTTATAAACGTTTAGATTCAAATTTTTCAACATATCGTAAACCGAAACAAAATCGCATTCATTTTCAAATGAATGGCTTCTGAAAGTGAACAGAATCTTGTGAAATTAATTTTGTTTCGCAGAGTTTCCACCTCGATCCTATCGGCTGCTATTAATTAAATTTTATTATATGTAGATATATTTTGTTGCTAATAATGATCAGATTTCTCATACGCTTCGTATTATAATAAATAAAACTTAATTAAGTATTTCCACTTTATAAGTTTTCCCCGTTGAAATCGATATCCAGCTTTCTATTATCAATCTTCGGTTCACTAATGTATAACGAAAAGCAATTGATTGTTTTCCTTTAATTAATTAATAATAATCAAAGACGAAGCAAAAAAAGCTAAACAAGATAATAACTTTTCTTCTTGCGATATCTACGTGTTTTCGGAATGTTTGCACGAAACGAAATTGGGGAAAACAGTTTGATAATAATAATTGCGCAATCTAGATTTTAAGGAAGTTTCGCAAAATCCTAATCCTCCGCCGTCTAAAATAAACAAATGCCCCGTCCCTTAACGCATTGATTAAGTTTCGTATAATCGCAAATTTGATTTATTCTCTTAATTTCTTATCATTGTTACGATTAATATTATTATCGCCAATTCCCTCGAAATAATTCAATAACAATTCGCACAGATTGACAATATGAGCACCGTGCGACGTAATTAATCTCCAAGGTTTAACTAATTTAATATTTACGCCCTTTCAATTTCTTTTCCTAGTTTTTATTTTTGCTTTAGCAAATTCCTGAAAAAGAAACACACAAAGAACAAAACCAAACGGGGGAAAAAATTGAAGGGAAAACGTATGGAAAACGCAGTATTCGAATGAGAAAAATGAGTCACGATAAATCTTCTTCGAACACAAACAAGCACATAAACGTCCCATGTGCAAAAGACGCAAAAAACAGACCTTTTTTTGCATTTTTTATTTTTGCATACGGTTCTCCATTCGACATTCATAATCTCAAGAGTAATAATAATGCTTACGAATGGTTTGTTTCCATTTGTTATACATGTACTATTTTTGCAACAACAAATCTATCGCAAAAATGCGAATTGTTTCCAATATCCGGCAGCAATCTTCACGCTTAAGACCGTTATTTCTTTTTTTGTTCGATCCCCACCGGACAGTGTTATTGATGCAATATTACGGGCAAATTTATCGCTCGTCTCGCAAATCGAAATCCTTCTGCATAAAATAATTATCGCCCAGTTTAAAAAAGAATCTGTCTCATGTATTTTGAAGAATTTTGTGGGAAAATTGTGTTCTTTTTGCAGTACGAAGTTTTTGGCAAAGAATAGAAGAACACTTTGTTAAATTTGTATAGATGCATTGTTATACGAGTTGCAAATAATTAAAGCTATAATTATGCAATTGCAAATGAACTTTTGGAGAAACAAATTTTTGCAAATGATTAATAGACTGATCGTAAGCTGTGGGGCAATAATAATAAAACTCGATCAATATTGATTGATTCATTTATCGATTCCATTAACAAGGAAAGGTAATTTTTCAAATGGTTATTTCGCCGCCTTTTTTTTGTTGCTTTCCTCGTCAAACTTTTGTGTGTCCACGTGTTTTCGAGGATTTGGATCCGGCCGCACTGGATATTTATGAACACATCAGTCGGCGAGACAAGTAACAAATGTTCTACATTATGTGTATAAACTGCGAAATGCCAGCAATGTCAACTGAAAACATTAAATCAAAAGCGTTTGTTTGCGAGCGAGACGAAGAAACATAAATTTCTTATGTTTGTCGCACACTTCCGCACACTTTTATATCGTTTGGGCACAATGATCGTAGCTTAAAGTCGAGGAAACGCAGATTATTGCTACCAAAACGAATGTGGAACAAGGGAAAATTTTGACGACTTATTTTTTTGGCAAACCGTAATTTTATTGTTTCATTTTGCAAACGCAATTTTCCAAACTATTTTCCCCCGGTTATTATTACGACTAATACGAATTGTTTATATTCGTACAAAGTAAATAAAACATTTATAACTGATGTTTACCGCAATACTAGGAAAAAAAGAACCGAATAAAACACACACACACACAGAGAGAGAGAGAGAGAGAGAGAAGTACTTTGTTTTCTGAAAATGGGATGTTATATAACTTTACAAACAAATAGATAAAGTGAAAATGTGTATGAAAGAAAAATATGTACCGTTCGAGTTCGAAGAGAGAGATGGGAAAACTCGAGGGGGAAAACCGAACAAAATAAATTCTACCACGTAATGTTTGATATTGGTCTAAGGATAGTTCAGGTATTTTTCGTCTTCGCTTATTTACACGTAATCTTAAGAACAAAACAAATTGCGGATTACGATACCGAGGAAAATTAATTTACAAGTTTTTCTGTTTTACAAATTCTGTTCAACCGCTTTGCTCGCGCCGTTCATTTACTGTCTGTTTGTTATTTTTCTGTTCGCCCAGCAGTTAAGCCCTTTTTATTATTAATTGTTATTTGATGGCGTAGGATTTTGACGTCGCATCCTCGCAAAACATGACGTTGAACGTAATAAATTTCAAATTTAAATCGTATTTATCACCGTTCCTATTACATAGCCTATAATCTAGTTGGATGAACGTCTTCCGAGACTTGCGAATGGTGTCACGTTTGCAAACTCGACTTTAACATCCAACACAGAATTTCTTCAGCAAGATCAACAACATCATCTTCGTGGGAATAATTCCCATTGCCGCAAACGTGCACAATAATGTCCCCGCAAAAAAAGGAATGATTAATTAATATTAATTCACTTATTGCATTCGAGTTATTGTCACGATTTCGTGATTGAAATAGATTAACTTAAATTGGATAGATGTAGACAACGAATTTAAGTCTAAAAGATTAATAATAATTAAAGGAGTACGTTTGATTAAATTTGCATAAGGTATTGCGAAATGTGCAAAAGCATCGAAATGGTAGTTGACCACATTTCTATGAACGATATCTGCACATTCGGGCGAATGCGACGAAGATAGTCATCTGAAACTTATGTCGTGTTAAAAGCATTTCCTAGTTTCCCCGTGTCCTATCATAATAATGATAATATGCACGGCGAAAATGCACAAAAGTAAATAAATAAAGTTCCGCCTGAGAGAGATTGCAAAGTGGAAAACTTCTTCCATATTCTGCATTGTCCGCTGAAAAAAGCACCGAATTTTTATAATCGACAAACTTTTCCGTTCCTCTCGCGCTGAAATTAGCTGCGCAATTAGATTTACTTCGTTGTCGCTCACGTACATTTTTTTTATTATAAAAGGCAAAAAGAAAATAAATGGACGGTTATGGAAACTAAAACTTTCGATGCGGTTTCCTTCTTTTTCAACCCTCAGAGTGAAGCCGAATTATATTTAATTCTATTGCCGAATTCGATTTGCAACCAATCAATTCAATTCTTTACTATCTATAATCGAATAGAAAAGGGAAGACAAAAAAGGGAACGTTAAAAAAGTCGACGGACTTTCCATCGTCATTAATTAAGTGGGAATTTACTAGTGCTGCGAAGTGAAAAGAAGGAAGAACGATAAGAGGAAGAAAAATCAGTCTCTAGTGGCCGAACCGTTTGATAATTAGCGAACGCTCTTTAGTTTCGCTAGGAATCAAACGAAAGCAAGGTGATAATGGGGAATAATTGAAGGGTTGTTGAAGCAAGAAAGAAGTTAATGAACAAAAATGTAATAATTTCCGCGCATTTCCTCGTTAACAAAGTCCTAGACGAACTCTTCTTCCGCCCCTCATCGAAGGAAACGTGTTTGTCCTCCTTTATTAAATACAGACACTCAAGGTCGACAACGTAGGGAAACCGTTAAAGGACGCGATTTGCATTTAACTCCGAATATATGAAATCGAAATGCTAGGGCATTACGTATTCAGCAACAGACACCGGAAATTTGTTATATACATATATATGTACGTGCATAAATTCAAATTTCATTTCGTTATTATTGCCATGAGAATATGGGCAAAAGAGTCGCGAAAAGATTTACTATTCAATTCCACAATTTCCCGAAGAATATGCTTGAAGAACAAGCAAAATGAAAATCAGAAGAGAGAAAGAGAAAAAAAACTGCGGAAAACAAATTTTACTTGCGCTAAAATCAAGTTGGAAATACGCGGCGCCTCCACCAAAAATGAACAACACGTTAAACTCGTTAACAATTTACCGCTTTGTAAATCACGAGCGCGAACTTCTTGTAAATTATGCCGGAGACGTTGAGAACACCAACAAAATCAATTATTATCGCTCTTTCCGGAGAAAAGAAAAATGTTCGCTTTTTGTCTCTTCGCGAACTAATAAATCTTGCTGATTAACTGTTAACTGTCACCGATCGACGGTTAACGGCGAATGTAAAACAATGGTCACGTGGTAATCAACTGATGATCGGAAGAAAAAGCGGGGGATGGAAACGAATTAATTTTTTTTTGTGTTTTGGTTGGCAAAATCGACTAACTGATTTTCCCCCGAATTTTTCCGGAAAGTGACTAATGGCTTTATTTTTTTTCTCCGTTCATTATAAAGGCATTCATTTTTCAGCAGCTTTCCATCGGCATCTGGGGCATATTGCGAATTCGATTCGGACAAAACTACACATTTTCCTCGACTTGATTCAATTTTTTTTAATAATAAACTCAAAATATAAACTTCAAATGAAAACTTAAAGAATCATATAATATGAAACTTTTTAGTTTCCTGCGAATGATATTGCTGTTGTTGATTACGATGGAAGGCTAAATAAAGATTATTGCACAAAAAAAAACAGTAGAAGCTAATTTCATTAGAAAGAGAAGGGAAGGACGATGGAAAGTGCGAGACCGCAATGGAAGGAAAAGCTTTTAAACTGGATTGCGAAATACAATACCGTCAATAATCAATATTTATCCATTTTCGTTGCATGTGTCGTTAAATATTTTGCCTTCCTGTTTTGTTTTCTTTTTCTCGCGCAAATTAAATCGATAATCAATTAGCACTTCAAAAGGGAAAATAATAACGATGACGACGATGATGATAACGCACTTATTTCCTGTACGTGACATATTTATTCTTCCCTCTTACACTTTTGTGTTTAGTTTCGCGTCTTGTTTACAACAATTAATTACAATTGTATTATTTTTTCGCTATTATCTTCATTGCGAAACAAAAACATCGCTCGAATCCACAATCGCAAATTTAATATAAATTGATACGAGAAGGATTCCCCTGGATGGATTTAAGTGAATAACTAAAATCCAATATAATATCGCTCTAAACGGCCGAATGGGATTTTGCTTACTTCGTGAAATAAAAGAGATGGAAGAGATGCGAGGGAACGAAACAATTTCGCAAAGAAATAAAAATTAATTCGCCTCCTTTTTTTTCCCTCGTATTTCATTCGTCTCATACGAAAATCTCGTTATTTATCAAAATATCCCTTACTTCATGAATAAGATGACGGCGAAACCCCGAAAACTATATTCTTGTTTCTTTCCATTAGAAAATACAAGAAGAAGTAGTTGCCCAAGACGGAGAGAGAGAGAGAGAGAGAGTTTCTTTACTCAAATATTAAAACGTGCGTCACGTAGTGCAAAAGCCACTTTGGATGAAGACGATTGGAGGCATAAACAAAAGGGGAAGAAAACGTGAAGGCAAGAGAAGAAGAGATTGTTTTTCTGAATGTCGATGGACCGAAATGGTAAAAGCCACAAAGACGAGCGAAAAGAATTACTTAAACGTGCTTAATAATCCAATTAAAGTGACGCCTGACAAATTTGCCATTCAAAACATTACGAACAAGGGAGATTAAGAGATGAGTATAAGGAAGGAAAATTTGAATACAAATTTTATTTCGATAAAAGGATTTCCTTTTTAACCGCTCTGTATATACTCGAGGACATATATTGTTTGTTTTTGAGAAAACTTTAAAAAACCAAGGGAAAGCTGTCTGGAAATTTTCCATCCGTCCATTACATATCACTCCAAAGTTTAATAACTTTTAAAGCCATAAATTGTTGAAGACATGATCTGCTGTTAATAATAATCGTACACAAGATGACGGTTATTAACATGTTGCAAATGCACTTGTTGATGCAAAACGTCGCGAGCAGAAATCTTTTAAGTTCGACCGAAATTAACTGAAAGTTTACGCGGTTTTAATTAATGAAATTAAGATGGGGAACATTGTTTATTACATTTTATTAAAAGGAATATCTTGCATCGTCGTAAATTGCGATACGAACGCAGTTTTGCATAGAGATACGAGATGATAAAAGTTCCATTATCTCGATAAAAACGCAACGTTATGATGGTTTAATAAAAATTCAATATTACTCCTTGAAAACGTATAATAACTATTTAAATAGAGCACTTATATTCGTACCTTTATTACTACTGTAACGTCGCAAAAAAAATGGAGAAAGAAACGGAAGCGGAAACGCATAAAGCGACGTATTAAAGAATTTCGTTTTAATAAACGTTCATATCTGAAAATGCATTTTATTAAATCGACTTCTATCTCATTTCATATTATGGAATTAACGAATTTAATTAAAATAGTTTGCAGGAACTTTTATCGCCGTCATCAGTCAAACTCTTCTTTAATCGAACCTAAGAATTTGTTTGTAGGCAAACTGTTTTATTAAATATGAAACATAATCAATTTCGCAACGTGATTCGCAATTTGTGTCTGCCTGATTGTAATTATTTTAATTTTTCTCTTCTGTTAACTACGCGTTTTTATTTTAAGTAAACCAACGCAACGTTTCGAATGGATTTAATTAATTTCGTCGCTCGATCAATGTCAGTTTCTGCGCCCGAACGCGAATCTCTTCTTTTTCTTCTTCTTCTTCTGTTTCTTTTTCGACTTAAGTATGTTAAATATGAGTGATAAAGAAGAGACTTTTATATATTATCGAGAAAAGAAAAGCAATTTGCATTAAAGAAAGTTTAACGTAGCAATCATTCATTAATTACGTTCGTTTTGCGAATTCCTCTTTGCAAATTCCTGAACGGCGACTTTTATTATTAAATAAACGCAATTGATAAGAGACAAAAGTTTCAACTTGACGATAACGAAATGGAAAATTCAATAGCATAGAATTGGGACTTTTCTCATTTCGAAGCGACTATAAAACCAGTTTTATTTCCTACCTTATCAAATAACGATATTAAAGGCTAAATAGACGGGATTAAAGCGACTTTTCCCCTACGTAATACCTTAATGTTATTATTATTTTACTTTATTGTTCTACCATTTTTCAATTCCGACCCGGCAATCCGTTTTAGCAATTGCATTTAACAAAGACTGGCAGACGATGATGGCTTTAAAATCATTTATCTTCTTCGCGGGAAGTTTCATAAATAAGCCCACATTTTACTTGTTTCTTACACCGATTCTTATGACTTTTAAGCCTTAAAGAGCAAAAGAAAATTTCAACAATTCATTCAATGGTTCAATGTGATTAATTAAATAAATTCTTTACATCGAATACATCGCAAAATTGGCGAAATTTTAATTGTTTTTCTAATAAAATTCATACTAGATAAGTAATGAAAGTTGTCGGCAAAACAAAATGTATATTTTTTTTATCCGAGATGAAAAATCGATTCTTTCACATACCTACAGCATAACATTTGGAAAAATTCCTTGAATACGACGGCGATACCGTAAGTAACGATGATAAAAGCAGCGAATCTATCAGCAAGAAGAAGAAAAAGTCTTTGCAATAGACGTCGAATGCGTGGCAACAAAATTACAGCTCTTGAGGATTGTTGTCGAAATGAAAATTGTATACGAAGAGGCAAAGCATACCTCAATAACAGCAACATACTATACTATAAGTAACAACGTTATAAAAATATTCCATTCTCTTCTTTTACTTTTTTCACTCAAAAGAAGTAGAATATTCTGTAAGGAACAACTTTAAAGAGGCATCGTCAAAGACGTAAACTTAATTTTGCAAATTTCTCCTTTTCCGCAGCCCGGAAAGTGCCATTTGAAATATTTACTCGATGCGAAACTTGAAAGATGATCGTCGTTTGATAAGAGGAAAGTTTAATTTAGTTCTTTGCAAAATGAAATCGTAGTGGTGCGATTTAAAATAATAAAACAGTATTAAATTGTTTATTCGACGATGCGCCATTAAAAAAAATGTTGCTATCCGCGAAAAAAATTTGGTTTTGAAGCGAATGAATTTATGGATGATCGACGAAAATCTAGGCGATTATTACAATGAAACAATAGTTATCGAATTCCATTTATAACGGATTTATAATTTAATGCGATTTCATTTGTATAATTTTTTGTCTATTATCCAATCCCACGTTTATTATTGCCATATCGCAAAAAAATAACAAACAAAAACAATTTTTAAATGGCAAAAGTTTATAACTTAATCGAAATGTAACAACGTCAAAAAGTTGATCTATTTTTCTAAATAGAAATTGGTCAAAAGTGCGACGATGGCAAAATTACGAAACAAAATCATAAAGAATTTTACGATCGGTTCGGGGAAACGCAGCCGTAAACCGGATCCGGAAGCGAACAATTAAAGCCGGAATCCCATGTCACATCATCTCATATTCGGTTTCGTATTAGAGAGACAGACAATTGTGGATTTTTGGCAATCAAACAACGATGCGATTTCACCGGAATGGAATTCGCTCTAAATCCTGATTTATTACCACACAATCTTTCTTTATCGCGTAGAGATAAAAATCGTATGTGATCCAGTGCTGGCCGGCATCAAAACATTCGGGAGAGAAAGAATTCGTCTTCTAAATTAAACATTGAGTTATGAAAAGTTTCGCATCAATCTTGGATTTCAAATTGCAAGTAACAACGTCGATCAATTTGTGCGTAGTAATTGATTCCATTGATTTATCCGCCATGTAATTAACAATCGTTTCGTCGCACTAAATCTGAGTGCGTACTATTTGCTAAGGATTCATTTGATTGAAAACTTTGCGGAGCAACTTATTTGATTAATTGACATTGATTAGAGATGACGATGATCAGATGTGGATATCGGGATAGATTCCGAGCGAAAATGGAGCGAAGTAAATGCGAGGAAAACGGAAACGGAAACAGCGACAGAACGAATTGTTATCGTGATTGTAAAGTGAAGGACGAGGTAAATTATTGGTCTTATTTGTTTCTAAATCAGCAAGAGAAAGGAGCGATATTATTCTACTTGAAATATCTCTTAAAGGACACCCACAAAAAGAGGAGAGGAAACGGAAAGAAAATTGCGGAGGAAGTCGTGAAAACGAAGCAAAAATAAAACTACTCTATACACCCGAGAGAGAAAAAAAGTATTTGCAAAACGAACGAGTCGAAGAAGAAGAATAGCCCGAAAAGTGTTATACAATTTTGTATATACTCGTATTTGCGACTATATGCGAATATTGGATTTTTTTAGAGAGACGCTTGCAATTTATTTTTGGCAATTTTTCTCGCGTCTTTTCTTTTTTTTTGCAAATTGCTCTTAGTACTTTACATTATCAATTTTCCCTCAATGTCATCCCCCAACTAGTGCAAGAAGCTTTAGAAACTGCAAATTTTAATTAAATTAATTTCATTTCGCTTATTTATTATTAGCACGCCGACTGTTAGGTTTCACTTTGCGCACAATTAAGAGGATTCGTGTAGAAGAACTAAACTAAAAATGACAGAGAATTGGAGATAATTAATTTACATCAAATCGACGGCAGTTTATTAAATATCGACACCAGTTGCAAAAGACAAAAATGGTTAGAAGCAACAGCAAAAATGGAGGCAAAGGCCCACGACCTACTAAACGGGTTGTCCTCGAATATAAACATCTTGGTTATGCCCTGGGTACATAAATAACTATTTCCTCATAAAAACAAACAGTTTTTCCGTAGAAAAACAACAGCTTTTCCGCACCAAAGAAGTTATATACGATTCCATAAGGTACAGTTTTCATTGTTTTAAAGTCCTTTTTTCGTCATAAACGTTTCCGACCATCATATGGGTATAAGTCATATTAAGATACATGATGAAATGTTCCCCGTGGAGCTGAAGCAGTTGCGAATAGACCAAAAAAGAAAGAGAAGTATGAAAAGCGGCGATATTATCAACTATTATCTTCTTGCTTTAATATTAAATGAGATCCACAACATTATCCCATTCAGTTAGACACTGAACGATGGTTAAACGTATTGAATTATATAAAAGTGGCACAGAAATAGAACAGGGCGCAAAGAGAAAAATTAATTAATTTTTCGATTCTCTCGCGACATTTCTTCTTGGATACCTTCAATCACAAGGAATTAATCGCGAATTAATCCTCTTTAAAAAGGAATCATCGAACAAATTCGTTGCAAAAACCAACTAAGCTTCTTCATCTCCTCCTTTTGCTTTTGTCCGATTTCCGGCAGCTTAATCGAAACCAATGAAACTATCGTGATCAATTGAATCGAACTATAATAAGTGCAAAAAGGGAAAAAAGTATGTAAACTAGCCGTGGACGAACGGGGAACGCGGAGTCGAATTGAGAAGCTTGCGTAGTCGCGGAGTAATAAGAACTTTTGCGAAACGCTTTCAGCGGCGGCCCCAAACAGCAACAACGGCAAACGTATTTTAGTCTCACGTGCATTATCGTCGCGGATTGTCATAAGAAAATAATATTTTTTTATCAAAATAACTATAATAATCTTTTAACGAATAAGCAAGCAGAAAAAAGTCGCTTGTGTGTAACAACACGTAATTAAATTAAATAAAGACGTAATAAATTATTATTATTTGGTTGAAAAGTGGTCGTAATTAACAGCGACAGTGAATGCGTTGAATGGAACGAATTAAAACTGTTACAATTTGTTTGTTTATGATGAAAATAAAGGTAAGTTCACATTTTAAACCAATTTGCGAACAATTCAAACAGGCAATTGCGTATTTTGTGATTGGCTTTACAAAAAAAAAGTTTGCGCTTGGTAATTAGAATTAAATTATTTGCAAGCTTTTTTGTGCGGTTTAATTAAATTTTATCACACATGGACGCGAGCGAGCAAACTTTTGTTGTTGTAATATTTGCGAAATAAAAATAATTCAAACGCTTTCTGGCTGCGCTTTTTTGCCATTAGGCGAGAAAAGCGTTGTCGACGTTTCGCGCTTTTTTATTGTTGCAATTAGCAAGTGTAGTTTGTTCTTGTAAAAAGAATGCAACGTTTTGATTTAGGAGACGATTATCTGTGTGCATGTAAAAGAAACATGATCTTTGTATTGTTGAAACTGCGAAAGAAGGCTTTAAAATCGCAAACTTGATGGAAAACTTCGCATTCTTTCACTCCGACGAAAATAAATAAATTCCTCCTTACTTTTAATTTTAACGAAACCTTCGCCTTCCTCGTTTTAAAAAGCACTTTTACAAATTTTATTAAACTTTATTTATTAATAATTACTTCTATAACACAGAAGCGTTATTGTTCAAATATTGACCGTTTCTTTTTCGCTGCTGGGAGATTAATTTTGCGAATATTTCGAAAGCCCTTTATAATTATAAATTACGAAAAATAAATTGCCAATACTTGGAATTAAATTCTTAAATAAAATTCGCTCCCTTTTATTTTCGACCTTGTAGAATATTTTCCGGACTTCTTTGAAATTAAGTTTTACCTCGAGTGAGATTCTTGTTTAAATTTAAAACGGATAAGCCCATAGTTATTGTGGATGTTCGCCCATCACATTCGCAGCTTCTGTGCGAGCCGATAATATATTTGCGGTTAGATAAGTTGGAAACGACCATCTGCCGCCGCCCCCCAAAAAATAACGAAATAATTAGAGGCGAGAAATGACTTCGCTCCTGGTTTTCCAATCGATAATAATTTACAGAAACCAATTTAAAAAAGGACAACTCTTAATGCAAGTTTTATGTAGCGTAAGCTGCTGTTCGAAAAGTAAAGTAGATATTATTAATGCTGCTTATTGTTGTCGGAAATGTACGGGGCAATTGCAATCTTTTGTTGAAATTCCTCTTCCCAAGTGCAATACTAATCGATGCCAAAGCGACGCATTTAATCCATTCAGTATAAGGATCCATCCTTATTCGCGAACGAAATAAATAAGACGCCCCTTTCCCTCGTTTAACAACTATTTATTTCTTTAATCAAACGCCGGAGGAAAAATATTTGTAACGTACATGTAATAAATAAGAGTTGAATTGAATTTAATGAAACGAAACGACCCATTTTGCGGAGCGCTAAATTAACCGGAATTTGTTTGAATTAATCGAAAATTGCGATCAATTAAAATTGCGAGGAAGACGAATGATGGCGACTTTGATGTACGAGAAAGTCCTTCCAGCTAGTTTATTGCATGTTTTGTTACGAAATAATGTTGTAATAAGAACAACGAAATTAACTTTAAATGTTGCTGTTATCAAATTAAATTAAATTGGTTGTGAATTTTCGTTTTCTTATTGTACTTAGAGCATTTAATATTTCATAACTTTCATGTTGGTATTAACGTTTTAAATTAATAATTTTACAACGAGGATTTGCATTGAATTCCGATTAAAAATATGCAAGAAACAATGGGGAAGGAAGAAAGAAAAACGGAAGAGAGGGCAAAAGCATCGAACTTTTGCATACTTAACAATTCAAGACAAAACTTTCCTCGCGCGCAAAAAGGGTAACTTTCAAATAAATGCATATTTTTGCATCACAATTATTGTTTGTAATCTTCTTATTCCGCGAGGTGGATGAAAGTACAAGCGGAAGAAATAAAAATCGAACGAAGAACAAGAACGAAGGCATAAAATATAAACTGATTGTTGTTAGGTCGTTCAGATAAATGAATCGCCCGGTTTTTATGATAAATTAGATTTACGGTTAACTAACAATAGGGGCACGAAACGGATGATGATGATGGACTCTTTTAGCGGCATTCTCTTTATCTACCATTTTCGGATTCCATTCGAGTTTCCCTACACGTAAATCGTCGCCCGGCATATGTGCGAGTTGCCAGATTTTTCTTCTGGGAATCATTAAGTTTAAGTAGATGGGCGAGCAGGGAAACCACTTCAAATCGAACTATTAAGAAGCTCTTAGATTGCTTTATATAGAAGAGAATTTCTTTTAGTTTTCAGAGATTTACATAAAAGCGAAATTGCGGCGAAACGCTTTGTTTTTCACTCTCTTACTAAACGATTTTAAATGGGGGAAATTTATAATTGCAAACACGTACGCCAATTATAACAATTGCGTACGTTGTTATTAATATTACTTTATATATTTGTACTTCACGTTTTCTATCATAATATTAATATTTCTTTAGGCTTCCTAAATACCGTGTTTGTTTAAATGTATAGCGTTGTGTTCACGTAAGCAAACTATAAAATGGAAACTTGTACGTCGAGCATAGATTTCCCACGAGAGTTGGAATTATACGTAGAATTAAATAGATGGGCCAAAATGTTATTTCCAAATTGTATCCATCGTCGTCGCATCCACATTTCGTAACGCTTAAAACGCAATAAAGATTAAAATAAGGCGTGTAAAGTAATTAAGTTTTTTCCTTTCATAAAGCAAACGAATTTCATTCATTTTAATCGACGATGATGGCAAGTTCTCTCACTTAACCCACTTTCCACGACATTTTCTGGCTCATCAACTTGTTACATCAACAGTATCGTTCGTGGTTAAATCGAGTAGAATTTTAATTTATTTTTATTACAATAATCTCACATGGAAAAATTATCGCTCGATGCGTTTATTGAAATCTCGCAGCGATAAATTAACGTTAATTTATGGAGATGGAGCGTTTGAAACAAAGCTCAGAGCGATTAGTACACATTGAAGAAAAAACTTGAAATTGCATTCGATCGAAACGTTTAATTGGAAGCGTTACAATTAAATCGACTACTAATACTCTTAATACTGCAAGGCAAAAATAATCTGTCTCATTTTTTGTATATACTTTTTCGTTTGAATTTAATGGCTCCTTTCCCATCCTCAACTAATAAAAAAAAGTCCGGATCGTTCGGTTTCTCCATCCATATTTATTTATATACGTTTCATGCTGTTGGAGAGAGGCTTTAATGGAAATCGCAAAAAAAAATTATACGATTCGCCAGTAAAAAAACCGATTTTTTGCGTTAAAAGTAAAAGTAGTGATCGCAAAAACGTGAAAATAAAATATATCGGCATTTTACGAGGGTTTCGTTTCCTATTTAAATGGAACAAGCTTTACACACGAAATGAAAATCGCATCACACTGTGCAAAGTGTAATAACAACCTTTACCAAACGTTGATTCACTTTGTAAAATTTTTAGCACTACGTTTCGCAATAAAAAGAAACATCAAAACAAGTTACTGAAATTATTTGCGAATTGATTGATTAAATATCGGACGAACGTTTACGTGTCGATTTTAATTTTACACTTCGTGCAAAAATGAAACGCTAAAAATTTCGAACAAATTGAAAATAAAGGCGAATCCTCGCAAACATTTTGCTTCGATTTTTAAAAATAAACTTCACGCTCAATTTCTACTTATTTCCCATTTTTTCCCAGCGTTATAAATTGACTTTCAATCTGTTTTTTCGTACACCGTATATCGGCAGATTGTTGGCCAGCTATAATTAAAGCCTAATCCAATAAATTATTCCCAACTTTTCCACTTAGAAGCGGTCGGAAGAAGGAAGAAAATATAATAATAACAATGATGATGGCAATCTTTGGCGTCAGTGGATCGGTTTAATTAAAAAATATTAATCGATAAATGAAAATGTAATTATTACTGTAATAATTCTAAGTGAAGAAAAATTGAGCCAATATTGACGAAGTAATTAAACTTTCCTTTTCTTGTTGCTTTGTTCCTCTAAATTTTCTTTATTATTAATCTTGATAATAATAAGCAAGCAGAAACTTTTTTTTTTGCTACTGACCGCTTCTTCCATCTGAATGGATTTTAACGATTTTTTTTCCGAGCTTTATCTTAAGTTACTACGAACCAAACGATATGATTTGCGCATAATTTATTGTAAATTACTTTTGCGAATGCATCTGCTAATTCCTTTGATCTACGAAATATGTTTATTCGCATGTAAATCTGACCACGTAGTCTCTATATTTCATACCTGACATACGTACGTAGGAAGCTGATAACATTGCGCGATATACGTGATATTGCACATTGAAATTCATGTTTTCTCCGTAGGTTAATGGAATTGCGCCGGACTTTTAGTGTTGAAATTAATTATTTAGTTCAATAAATACTAAATGGGAAAGTTCGGGCTGATATGATAATGAAAAATTATTGCATTATATTACGACTGTGCCGGCGGAATACGATTCAAAGGGAATTGTTGCAATCATTCGTTCACTTTTCGTTTGAACACTTCTCTTATTCTATTTTATTTAAAACGTTTTATACTCTAATGAACCACCGCAACAAAAATCCTCCAGACATTCTACAGAACCAACATAAGAAGAATGCTGAGTTTCATTTTTATTATTTAGCAAACGTTCCTTATCAAAATTAAAAGACGTGTAACTCATACTTTAATTTCCCAAAGGAGAAGCGACCGAATTTACTTTAAACATTATTTACACTCTCTTTTTTCGCATAATAATCTTTGATCCTTAATGCTCTACTCAGTTTAATTTTCATTTCATCATTCGCGCCGTTTCGCACGTTCTTCAATCTAACGAATTTTTTTAAATCCATTTTGCATAACACACACTTTCATCCATGCCAGCGCAGAAAAGAAAGCGAAAATTACAAAGCTAGAGGACATAATCAAACTGAACTTTTCAATTTTCCTTTTTTTTTTCTGCTAAACAGGCAAACTTCCTCGTGTCAAAAAGTTATTTTAATACATTTTATTCTTGGTGCGTGCTACGTGCGAAGATCATAACGCAATTTCGTTGGGATTAGTGCGAAAATAAAGTTGGATGAGGGGACACGATGTTAATAGAATAACTTGCAAAAGTTAAAGGCAAAGAAGAGTGTCGTAATAATAATATTAGGGGATAAATGAAATAAGTTGCGGTCGCAAGACGATGATTGATTGATTAACAGCGAGTCGAAGAAAAATTAGCCGGCGGACACGCAACGAATATGGGTAAAAAGTACGAAGCGAATGTTAGATAAAGCTGCTGGTGGGTTATCTCGAAACACGAGGCCGATTTACTAAGAGATTATGTTCTTGCGAGTTGAAAGAAACCGGCGGCCTTTCTTATCCAAGTTTTCCTCGAGAAAGTGCATTCAATTCTCTAATGCAAACTTTAATAATCTAACCAGGTTTGTTTATAATGAATAATAGATTCACAATTAATCACTTTTCAGGCATTAATCTCGTTTTCAAGCGCGATATCTGCATCAAAAATCTGTTATTACTTTCAGGAATGCATTAATATTGTGTCAAATTACAAAGCAACGAGGCACGTGATGAAAAGCCAGCAAGTAACTAATCGAAGAACACAATTTCAATGTAAAGCATATTAATAATCGCAGTAACTGAAACTCACTTAAATCATTCATTTATTACTTTCAAAAAAATCCAAATGAAATACAACGCTCGCTGTTTAATCTGCCCATAATCTTCCTAAATAAAAAAAATACGAATTTAATACTTATTAAGTATTTATTTAAAGAGCGTCGAATTTGCGAATCAAATTAAAAAGTTTTCCTCCGCCTCCAACGAAAAAAATAAAATAAAATAAAACAGTAATTGAGGGTTGTTGAAAGGCAAAAGACTCTCCACTCGATAAGTGTAGGCTTTGTACGCGCAAAAATAAATATGTATGGAAAAGGAGAGCGTTAAAATAACTTGAAATTTAATTAATTCGCATACATATGCATACGTAAAAAAAGGAAACGGGCGAGAAGGAGTAACGAGAAAGTGAAACGCAAAAAATTACTGTTTATTTAAATGAGTCCTCTCTCTTTGTTTGCATTTAATATATGTCTCTTTCGTTTAGAGCGTCGAGAAATTACGACAAAGTTGCTTTTTTGTTGTTGTTGTTGCACGCCCGATGGAAATAGATGAAAAAACGGAAAAGTGACAAAGTGTGCTTTGCTTTTTTTACGAGTTTAAGCATTTCCCTCCCAACTGGAGGAAGAGTTTGGATAAGGAATTTTATTATCGTTTTACTACCGAGCAGATTGAAGGTATTATAGGTGTATCTGGTCCAAATAATCCAATCTTATTCTACATCGCGTCCTCCAGAAGATAAATACATATGAGGCAACCTAATGAAACTTCAAACACTTCAAATGCCCTCTAAACGAATATGCAATTAAAATATGCGGCGAAGTTCGAGTCCGAAGATAAATCTCGGTTGTTTAAGACTCTTTGATCGCGCCACGTACACTTCTTCTGGATGGATAGACGATAAAATTGAAAAGTGTTTCTTTGGACGTTTCAAAAGTAACGATTTACATATGTAGCGATGATGGCAGTGCTAACATTGTTACATTGTGTAAAACCAATTTAGATGCTCGCTCTCTCTTTCTCTCTCTCTCGCCCCCAGATTTTTGTTTGTTTTGTTCGGTCGCTATTTATTGTTGTATTGGAGTCTAGAAACTTTAAACAACAATGGGGTGGATCGAAAGCAACGGAAAAAATAAAATAAACGCGTTGATAAATTGTTCAAATATTACGATTTCGGCAACCACTCAGAAAAAAAGAAGAAACCGCAACAGCGATCCAGTTAGATGGTCGAAGTGAAAGCAGTTGATTGACGTTGCCATTCAAATTTCGTGCGATTTATTATAAAATTAATACGATATCATCAACATTTCAGAGTTTCGCAACGAGAATCTGCGAAACAAACAAAAAACAATTTGTAATTTGGGTACAATAACAAATTATTAACTATTCAATATAATTACGGCGACAGATAAAAAAGAACAAAATCCCTTTCGTTGCTAAACTAATGTGAAATTAAAAATTGCAATTGCATTCGATCGTAATTGCACAATAAATTTCGGGAGAAAGGAAAAAAATAGTCAACCCTAATTTATGGCTTTTAGCGTTGCACATGTGCAATTTATATTTAATAATAATTGCACATAATTAAATTTTATTTGCATTATATTATTTAACATAAAAGATACACTCTCACGACCTGCATAATAAATGCTTTTATGTTCGCTTTTAAAGGCCGTTTTACAATAGAGTTTCCTTCCCTGTGTAATATTTAAGAGATCGTTTAATGGACAAGCGTTAGCGGTTGTGGTGGATGCGCCGGGCCCTAACCGTTTATAGAAAATAACATTATCGTAAATCACTCGCGAAAACAAACAGATCTCACTGTAACGTGCAAAGAATGAATAAAAAGAAAAACAAAAGGACTAGAATATAATAAAAAAAAATCGACTCATTTTTCTGCAGGTAACATTTGCACGCAGTTTAATAATAACTGATGGCTTTATAATTTTCGTTCGGAGTTGCCGGAAAGAACATTAAATTCAATTCAATTTTAACTGCGATATTGGTTGGTCGGAAGATAATAGTAATAAAAGAATCAAATGTTAGTGAGATTTGCAACTTAATTTTAAAGCCATTACATTGACATAAAAAGCTTTTTCTTTTTTCCGCAAACCAATTCAACTCGCAAGAACGTATCAAATAAAATTTATTGGCGGAATCGTACGGCCACATTAAAATTTCAAATTAAATTTAAGGCATTTAAATGAGGAACGGAGAAACGGTCGTTCGTTGTTTTGTTCTCTTCGTTCGAATGGACCGTAAAAGAATGGGAAAAAAGTTAATAATAAAGAATTTGAGGAGAGGATGGTGTTTGCAAATTTTATATCTCTCCCTCCATCTCTGTGATAATCTTTTTTCTCTGTAAATGCTGCGCAAAAAGAACTTTTCACTCTTAAAATTTATATTGGCAAACTTCATTTACATCCTAGTGTTGGCACGTTAAATAAAAATAAAAGCAGAATGTTGATGAAACAGAAAAGGAAGAAAAGTATATTGCATAAACATGCAAATAATAATTTATAAATTTTTTAAGAAACAAAGGAGGAAAAAGGAGGAAGAACGAAAAGTTGTTGTTGTTGATGACGACAGAGCGAAGGAAAATCGCATTCGTATGCAAATATTATTTTTTCTTGGTTCCTTTGCACAAGTATATTTTCTCCAATAAAGAAATCTCTTTAAGGAATATCGGCATTCAACAAATTTTCCAGGGACATGTGTAAATTTAATTGTAATTCTTCCTCCTAGTTTTCCTTGTTTTCGCATTCGTTTACTTAAATAACATCCTTAAAGGTCTGCGAGAAGGAAATATCGCTAGAAAATGTATATGAAACGGTTTTATTATTCGAAGAATCTTATATATTAATTGTTTTATTTGCATAGATTAAATCTGCATAATATTTCCCCCCTTTTATTCTATTATTCCGCTCGGAAAATATGTCGACTTTACATATAATTTCCACTCGTTGCCCTCTTTATTTTTATTAATAAGGTTTTATACAAAAGAAAGAAAGTGTACGTAAATAATCTTTGTGAATGATTTACGATCCTTAATTAAGAATAATATTAAGTTAATTCTAATGTTTCTCTCTGTTTAATGGCGCCGGGTCTTTGAGCTTTGGCACTAATTTTTCAAAAGATCTCACAACATACAATTTCATTTTTTGTACGTTGGAATAATTAAAAATTTACAGCAATCGTTTCTGCTATTGCTTACAACAACGAAGCTCTTTCGCTCCTTTTTACATTTTACTTTTCATTCATTTTTCTTTTGCACGAATCCATTAATCTGTTAAATTATTTATTTTAAGTGCTCCATTTTTATGTACGTATTTATAAACATAATGCTAAAACTTCACACACATCAGATGGAAAGAAATGTTTTCCCAACAATTAAGTGAAACTTGAAGAATTTCCTTTTTTTTCAGTAAAGTAAAGCATTTTTAATGTACAACTTTTCTTTTTGGTCCACTTGCTTTCACGTTTAAAAGTGGAGGAATTAATGGAAAACTTGTAATTTGCCATGAACGAAAAGAGGATATTCACTTACTTCTTCAAATAATAAAAATCGATAGCGAGCTTGTCTTAATAACTTATTTTTAGAAACATTCGATTCCTTATCTCGACGAGCTTAATTCTTACTAATCGCTCGGAAAAGTTTCCTTGTAATTTATGTGCTAATGTAAATCTTATACGCGAACTTACTGTCAGTTAAGTTGTTTGCTGCCTCTTATTAATGTGTGTTTTGCAATTTTGGCGTACACTTACATCATTAACATGAATAGCATTTAAAATTGCACGCGACCACATTTGTTATTGCAACTTTTTAGCAAACAAAAAGAAAGTTGAACAATAATAGGATTTTCGAGTAATTAGCAGAAGATGTTACTTTATCCATGTCTCTATAAATTACAAATTAACTCCACCTTTACATGGACAAACTCGTTATCGCCATCATGTTTGGCGCTAACATTATTTTTCCATTATCAAATTATTATAATTATTTTCGAAAAAAATCAAATAAATAATAAACCGCACATTATCTATTTAGGTCTTGCGAGTTGATTGAACTCAATCACTATGAACGTCCTCATTTAAGATAACATAATTTGACCGTTATAAAAGCCGATTAAAATTAGGTTGCCCCAAAAAAAATATTTATAACAGCATAAAAATTGCGGTTTCATTCCGTTACGATAGCAAAAAACAACTAGTTCCTCTTTTGATAATTCCCTTGTTGTATCATTAGATAAGCGTATAATAAAACAATAACAATGACACGTGGAAATAAGCGCTGGCCGGAAAATTCAAGAAATAAAAATTCAATCATGTCTATCGCAGTTTTTATTCTCTTTTGTTTTCGCCCACTCTTATTCATCATCATCTTAATTCGACACATAAAGATTGCGTGACCGGGTTTATTAAATGGCGAAAGAGAACAAGGGGCGAATTCGCTTTTCTTTTTTCTTTCTTTCGCGTAACATGTTCGATCGATTGCCATTATGCTCGTCTCATTTTCTTGTTCTTAAATAGAATTATTACTCATAGACACAATAAGCTTTAATTTCTTATCGTTAAAAGTTTTAACAAAGACAAGAAGAAAGAGAGCCTTTAAATTAGTGAAATTGGCAACTTCTCAATTACGAGTGACAATAATCTTGTTAAATTTTTCGTTTTCTAGTGCAAGAAAAACTTTCTGGAAAAGTTCATATTAGAGAAAAAGTCCACCAAACTTTCTCCTTTCACATCGATATTCTTCTAGTCGCTTGCATAAAATGCAAATAACTGATACGAAAAGAAAGTGGGAAACGTACGAAACTAATTAGTTTCCTTAAAATATTCAATCTAATTAACTACCAGCTACTCTGTAACATAGTCTCATTGGCAAATCCCAAACGAATTGACTTTCCTGTTCTAAACTACGGGAACTCGAAGAAGAACTCGACGAGGAATAAAGGACTCTGCAATAAAATGAGGAAACGAACTAGTAGTAAACATAAAAGTGATGATGAACGTCCTCGACCTTTATTTTTATATTTTTCTTCGTTATTTTTCTCTTTATGCTGTCGATACTTAAATTCCTATAAATTGGCACGACGATAAAAAGAAAATTGAAAGAAAAAGTCAATTCCCGACACAAATTAATACGGTTAATTCTACAATTTCCCATTGGCGAAGGTCTTATTTAAAATTAGGTTTGAAAACATTCCGAGTTTTTACACGTTTCATTTTATAATAGAACGTCACCCATTCACATTTTTCTTATTTTCAGTTGGTTTAAAATGTCCCAAATTAACTTGTCCGGCTTACGCAAAACCCTAACTGTTCGATAGCTGATTTTATCGCATTGAAAAAAACTAAACGAGTCGTCCTCTTCCTTAACATTAAAGGAAATCTTATCGAGTCTTTTCTCTTCGTTTTCCCTCTGTCTCTTCGATAAGAAAATAATGGCAAAGGACAAATAACGAAAAAAATGGGTTCGTTGCGATCCTCCTTTTAAATCTGGGCTTATAATTTATTTAACAATTGAAATACAATTACTTTTAGTCCATTTGTAATATATAAAAGAAGTTCGTACAAAGACAACGTCAGAACGAAATGAAAAAGCGTATGAGAAAAAGGGAAATTGAAACAATGCACATGACAAGGGGCCCCGGAAAAAAAGCGACGAGAAAAGTTAATTCAAGAATAACAACAATTACTTTATTCCGTTTTCTTACAAATGAAAGGCTCTATTTGCTAAAAAGAAAAGTCTACTCGAAATTATTCAAAAGTATTACATGATGAGCACGAGATGGAAGAGAAAATCTTTAAACGTTTACAGGGAGTTTCTTTCCTTCGCATCTGCCAGAGACGTTTTTAATTAATTATGAATACGATTATTATTATTTTACACTGCGGCCACGCAATTGCCTTCAATTAAATTAATTATCAGCGAGTAATTGAATTAAATTTTTTTCGTATAAAGGTTTAACGTTTGCTTTCAAAGAAATCGATTAAAAAGGTGCGAATATTTTTGAAATCAACAAAAATCGAAGCCAACTAATAAACAATTTCGATTATTTAGTGGTAAATTACTCCTAAAGGCTTTGTTAATTAATGGACTTAACACACATATTTCATAAGTTTTGTACTACAAAACCAAATTTTAAGGGATTAACCATTCGCAACACACAGACCTCAATCAATTGATCAATCGCTTTAGTTAAATTGTTCTTCGCAGATTAATAATTTACCTCCATCAAATTGTTCGCAATGTGCAGAATCCTTTAGAATCGGCATCGAGTTAATAATACGTCTATTGAATTCTTCGTGCTAATCAATGAGCGAAACATTTCGAATATCGTTAATGCAAAATTGCTTTCCATTTATACCGATACAAACGGCAAATTTTACGTCATATTTGCAACATTGATTATCATCATTCAACATTCATCTACCTTGTACAAGTTACACAAGTTTCAGTAGCAACTGTTGAAAGTTTACCAACTTATTTGTTTGTTATAATAATTTACATATAAAACGATACGTAGAACATGAATATTCCAAAGTTTGTCGTATACGAAGTAGGTTATCGTTCAAGGGGTCGAACAATATGATGACGATGCCCACAAGTGCCATTCGAAAAGCTAAATTTCTTCTATGCCAACAAAAGGGTTTAACAAATCTTTCTTCTTGAATGTAGTTGTGTTATATTGGATTGTTTGTTATGAAAACGATTTCCCGTTTTTAAAAAACGTATCGTTATGCATTCTTGCAACTTTGCGAATGTATCTTATGGCAAAAGAGGACCAATTTAACTGCGATGCACGAGGATGGATGTCAATTTGCGTCGTGCATAAGGCAAGAAAGAAAGAGAAATGCTTTACATCATACGTGCGGCTTCTGTATGTTGAAGTAAGAGCAAAAGGAGCATCGAGAGAGTCGTAAAGAATCCTATCGAATGTAAATGGCAAATGTATTTATCACGACGAATTGAAAGAAACATTCGTCGAGCTTATAAAGTAATATCGTTGTTATGCATTCACCCGTTTATTATTACATCTTCCATTTGAATCAGGAGGACAGAAATAAGGGTTTTCTTGAAAATAATATAAAATTATAGTCGATGAATGGGAAACAAATTGTGCCACGATTGCGAAACAATTTGCTACGGCCCATTTTTAAATCGCAATCAATCATCCTCGCGAGATAAAGTCTCTTTTATGAAGCTTAAATAAAGAAAGGAATCGAAGATTATTAATATTTTAACGCAAGAGAAAGGGTGAATGAGGATTCGCAACTGGGGTCTGCGTATGAAAATGACGAATAACAAGGAAAAAAGAACTGCGGTATAGCAACAATAAATGGGAAGAACGTCGAACAAGTTTATTTACAATTCAAACGAGGCACGACGACGATGATGTCTTCTTGTACCCAGAATTCAATACACGCGTTCCGCTGCTATCTTTCCGCCAATATCGTTGCGTACAATTCCGCAGAAGAATGCAAAAAAAGGAAACTTACAATACGTCCAACATTTTGCTTGGTTAGTTTTTGCAAAGGAACGAAAACGAATTCGGAAAAGGCAAATTTTCGTTCTTTCGGTAGCATTTTCTTCATTCTCTCTTTTATTGCCACCAATATATTACCGTTATTACATGTACGTAACATACGTGTATGTAAGCTATTGTTGCGGTTATAAATTATTTGCATCCCAGCGCAAAAATAATATTTTACAAAGAAAAACGAAACGGCACAGGGAAATTGAGCAATGCAAAAAAATCCAATTTCAACCCACGAATAAATAAATTCATCCTTGTTATCGTACTTTTCTCGCTTGCATTACACACAATTCCGCAACAATTTAGTGCTTAATAAATTAATTAATCTTTATTAAACGTGCGCAAAAGTCGTTAAATAAATTATGGTTTAAATACGAGCGCAAGTTACAAAGGGCAAGTCAGCTGTAATTTGCACAAACATTAGTTTTCTGCTCGCATACTACACCAATATAAGTAAATCGAGCAACGAGTTTTCTCTCCAAATTAACGGACAAGAAACTCGCTATTTTAACCTGCAATTATCACTTGCAAAAAGTTTTTTAGTATTATTTTTTTGAAAAAAAAAATTATAACGTCGCGTCAATTAAAATTAAGCTTAATTAGATTTCCACCTCTCGCGAAATAAATGGAAGGATTCAAGACGAATTGTAAGAATAAATCGACGGAGGCAATGGCGAAAAGATTCCATAAAGTTAATGAAACTAATTGCGCTAATAATTCCGAATTTCGAAAGAAGAAAATTTCTTTCATTTTGCATTCAATCGTTACATTTCTTTAAGTACCCCACTTCGTTCACTCCAGCTTCTTCCACTTTGGCCGTTATGAAAAATTTTAATGATTTTCCAATGGTAATGGGGCACAATTAAATTTCTTTAGGTTGATATTTTTATTCAGAAAAATATTCCTTTTTGCTGGCTTTCATTTGTATTCCAACGGATTTTACCGTTTACGGCTTGTTCCATTGCTAATTATGAACCACTTGTAGTTATTCGTTTTCGGCTTTTGTACGCGCAAGAAAACATATTAAATTGGTGGGACGTGCCGGTTTTGTGGTGGAGGCGCCGTGTTCGTTTTGCATTTATTTGCTACTTTAACGCTTTCTGCTATTTATATTCGACCAATCGATAAATAATTCAAGTAAACGAGGTTTTCGCTTATGCTAAAAGCCAATATGCGCAATTTAAAAGCGTACGCTAACGTTATTATTGTTTATTAATATCGTTAGCGCATGTTTTTGTATACGTTTTCAAGTTAGTTTCGATGCAGTTCCGAATTTGCGATTCGTTTGCAGTAAATTAAGATAAACGATACTTCAACATATAAATAAAGAAATAAGATACAATCATCTGCGCAAATATTGTTATTGATGACACGAAGAACAATTCGCATTTAACAAAATTGCTCTTCCGCTATTACAAAGCGTCTCTTTTCTTACACCTGATCATCCGTCACATTCTCTTCTGAGAATTTAATTTCTACTCTTATAAACACTGACAATCGGAATCATCGGCGTCGTTCTTTCGTTCCTGCTTCAATTGAAATCACTTTGAAAACTTCAAAGATAGCGCGTTAGAAAGCATGTCAATTCAATTAAAACCGTTCCTCTTGACCCTGCCTGTTGTTTTCTCCTATAATTCCTTTTTTCTTTCGTCGTTTGTTCTGCAAAAAGTTTTAACACTTTTTTTCGTATAATAAAATTCGCCATTAGGCCCCTTAGTTTCCTTTTTTTTGTGTTTTTAGCTAGAAAAAGCGCTGCCGACATATCGCATGGCACGTAACATGATTTTCCTTTCAATAACATGACGATGCTACGACGATGATGAGCCAGAAAGAGGAATTCTCCCCCGAAAAAGGGCGAGTAAAATAATAAAAAATAGGGCCCGCGAGTGTAATATTAATGTAATATAAATCCTCTCGAAATACACGAACCGGCAGCAACAGATGTGCTTTTGGCATTAAGCAAAAACGTTGATATTCTTGTTGATGATGATGATGGAATTTATTTCCGAATACGAAAATCGATCCTTATCATCGTTAATAAACATGTGAGCGAAACAAGTAGAATTCGTAGAACATTATTAATGCGAAATTGGGAAAAGAATTGAAGAAACGGTTGGGCGGGGGGGGACGGATTTTAATTAAACGTCAAGATAAGCTCGGGGACTAATTTAATGAAACGGTGGATAATGTGAAGTGGCCCAGAAATGGAAATTTGTTATATTATTATTATTATACGCGTTTAAGGTAACTTTGAATAAAGTTGCCTGCCGTTTAATACAAAAGACAGGGAGAGATGGGTACAAATTGGGCGATCCCTCCGTTATATATAGAAAGGACCATCAATGTAAGGCTTTGATTGCGGAAGTTTGCTGTTTGTAGTGCAAATTATCTTTGGCGTTATTGAGAAAATCACTCCCTTTTTATACTCGACAACAGAACCAATTCATCCATTATTACGCCCAAAATCATACCTTATCCCGAAAAAGTTACCATTATCTCGAAATATAATTGTTTTATGCACACTGAACCGTTATGTGGAGAATTAAAAATGTTGATTGAAAGTTTCGGTTTACGATTTAATTAAAACTATTAACCCGATACTTGATTATGCCGAATATGTGGCCCCGTTTTGTCGTTCGACGTCCCCTAATCTCGATTTCCATTCAAACGCGGACAAAGTCAATGAAAATGGGAAAACTTTTCGGCCGAACGTCGTAAAAGCCGCAAATTGCTTCAGATCGATATGAAAATCGTGTACGTCATTCGAATTCTATCGTCGCCAACACCACCAGCACCGAGATCATCCAGCAGCAGCCGTCGAATTCTTAAGTTGATTGCAAATAACTTCCACGAATAATTAAAATGCTTTAAACTATTTGTCGAGCCTCGAACTGGAAAGGAACCGTACGAAAAATAAATAAGAGAGGAAATTGGAAATGGATGCTCAAATGATAAATCCCTGTGTTAGTTAATGTTTAACAACCTTTTAGTCGCGCTTTTAGTTGTCGTAAATGAGTGCCAAAGAGGACTTTCCTTCGACCGTCTAAACCACTTCACCACACTACAACTTACGTCCCACTCATAATTGCAAACACTCGAACGCTATCTAATGCTGGAGTATACATTTTAACGGCAAAACATCATCATCGCCGCTCTTCAGAATGTTTGCGGATATTGTGCATCCAGACTTAAAGCGCTCGCCTTTTTATAAACGATTTAATTCCGCAAGAGTATTTATTTCACCGAGAGCGTAACAGTTGATTTTAGTGCATTTCATTTTAAGCTACGGTCTTTAAAACGCTAAGAAAATGAGGGAAAATGAGTGACGTAGTTTATGGCAAGGAGAATAGTTTGAATTGTGCCCATACATAGTTGAGGTATTACGATGATGTTGATGAACGTCGAGGAGTTAAAGAATTCGCAGAATGATGTGCGAAAACCGAGCCAAAATCCGTGCAGAGGTGAATTTAATCGATCCCGTTTTTGCTACAACCAGCTCGCGTATTAAAAAAGAAATTTATTATTTTCCCTATAAATTTAACTAATTCGCGTAATAATCGGTCGTATGAAGTGGAGGAATTTTAATTAATTTTTATTATGGATTAATTGAAAATTATTCCGTATTAAAATCATTATCGTCGCTATTAACGTCACAAGCAGAAAATATTATTCAATTCAATAACAATTTATCGATGAAATTCGATTCCAATTAACAACAAGTATTTTTTTTTGTTGCTCCAACGATAATAGCAACAATTTCGAATGGAAGCAACGTGAAGTCTGTTTCAATTTAACTTTCTTTTTTTTGGGGGGGGGGGGGGGCGAATGGAAAACTAATATCCGTTACGCTACCATTAGACGATTATAGAAATCGAATTTAACGCAGAAGATTTTCTCTGCGAGCATGTTATTGAAACGCGACGACAAATAAAATCCGATTGTTCGATGTGGTTCATCTGAAAGAGATTCAATCCTTGTCCACGACAATTCTTTTTCACTCGGACAAGAAATACTAAATGCAACGACCGAAAAGAAATCGGCGAGACGCCATCGAGTGTTATTGTTTATTATATTCGCAATTTTGCATGTTACAATAGACTTGCGTCGAATTGTAGTTGCGGTAAGCTTAAAAGCTTCTAGTTTAACGGCGACACGCGTGCCACTTACAACGTACACATTCGCGGTCTAGTTTTTTACGCAGCTTTTCGTTTCTTTGCCACTTTAACCCTCATTAGTTTCAATTCGATTTAATCGTAAGTGTTCATAACGAAAAGGAAATTTTTTTTTCGGCTAGTGAAGGTTTGTGTAAGTTAAATGCTTGTGATACGCGTAATCCCAATTAACAGTTAAAAAAAAACGGTTGAAGGTGAGTTTGTTTGATTAATTAGAGACGTTGATAACGCCAACAAAAATTCGTTAAATCCGCTTTGAGTCGAACTTTTCTTTCATTCAATTGCGGTTTGTGCGTTTTTTTTTCCTTTTTTCGCGGTCAACGTACTTTTTAATTAATTAATTAAAAACCGATTAACATTGAACCGCAGACATCTGATATGCCACATACCTTTTGCGACAATATAAAATTTATATTTGCTTCAATGCCATTGATACATTAATATATTAACAGACATTTTCTGCTGCGAAAAGACGATGAGAATGGGGCAAAAAAGACGTTAGAAAACCCGGAGCTTCCGTCTTTATCCCCCGGCTCTTTTGCTTCCCCGGACTACTTTATGCTGTTTATTATTTGGTTATCTATTGTGAAAGAAAAAAGTTCTTTTGCTGTTGTTGTTCGGCCGATGATAAATAGGGCAATCATTTCTTCTTTCAATTCTTCTTTTCTTTTGCGCTTCCTCTCTTAATGACCACAAGAAGTAAAAAATGCAACGCAAAAAGAAAATGCGAGTGAATGTATTTGCGAAATAACGAAAGATTTGCCTCGTTGCCGAAAACATGAATGGCAAATCTTTAATAACACTAAGTGAACGATGGTAATGATGATGATAATGTTCCCCTTGAATTAATACGTCGCATAAATAAATATTCAGACAACATCCAGCAGCATCTAAGCATTTCAGCGTTAATCTTCTGAACAGTAGCAGAAGAAGAAGTTGGATGAGGAGGAAAAGTTTCCGCAACGAACTCGACGCCACTTTCCGCTTTAATTAGATTTCTAAATGTTACATTACATTTAAATAATCAGAATAATAATGATCAAGCTGATGAGAATGGCGATGATGATGATAAAAGCTTCTTCAAAGTTGTTCATTCGAATGTTAAACGAAAATTAAATCTCGCGCGAAATGCTCGCGATAATGAACGATTTGCAACTTATTTCATTCGAAATTTCTGCACAGCAAAAATAAAATGCGAATCGAATTGATTTATTTGAATGTGCTTACGTGATTGATTTCAAATTGAAGCAATAAACGACAAATGAAAAAGGCGGGAAGGAAGTGTAATGAAAACTTTTGCGAAAAATCGATGATGCGTGAAAAATTGCTAGTGATTTCTTGTAATAATCAACAATCTTTCAACTCTTACAAGACGAACATTTACGAATAGGAGCGACCGCAGTTATTGCCAAGAAAATTTACATTTTTCGTATTTTATTACCGAAAATTTAGTTTCGTTACACGTAAATTTGCATAAAAACAATAACAGCAAGCGCAGAAAAAAAATCAAGTTTTTGCGAGCGAACTTCACAGATTGAAGCCGCATTTCGTGGCGCAAAATTAATTAGAAACACGTTATGAAAAAGCAGACTGAAAGGCAAAAAGGCAACAACAATCATTCTAATTATTATTAACGTCGAAACGACATCGGCAAGAAAGCAAGCAGCAAAGAACGACAAAAGCAAAAAGAAGAGCGCAAATAAAAGCGGGCTCCAAACGACTTTTGGCTAGATACGAGAAAGGCATTCCGAAATTCCTCATCATATCTCTTATTATTATTATTATACGATCGTAAAAAGCCTTGATTTAAAAATATCTCGCTCTCACCAAAGGAAACACAAGAAGCAAAAGCGTGGAAGAAGAAGAAGAAGAAATTTAATCGCATTCTTTTATTACGAAACAAGATTAGGTACGGCCCAAAGGTGTCATATAACTGAAGGAGCAATGTCATCATCATCATCAACAACAACAAAGACCGTCGATTATTATTTCACCACTCAATCGTTAAGAGAGATTGACAACGAAGAATCTGATAGGGAAAGTTGCCAAAACTATTATTTATTTTTTGCATTTACGCAGAAAAAAACATTCAATTAAAAATCATTAATTTTTGCGGTTAAAATCGCATCGTCGATCATTGCGAAAATGTTGCTGTTTACGATAGTCCACAAGAACTCGGTTTGTTGCCATTTGCGGTGTATGTGCCAATATTAATTATCATCATCGGTTTTTGCATCCTGTTGATATTTTTTTATTTTTGCACGTGTAGCAATAATAACCGCGGATCGATATTCATGTTTTTCAATACAATTTTCGTAACTTTGCGAATGAAGTTAATGCAATTACAATTACAAGCTTTGCGTACGAATTTGTTTCTGGAAAAAAAAGTTGCACTGTTTCGTACGTTGTTAATACAATTAAAGCCGCTGAAACTGAGGCTTGCCCGTTTTTATCGTGCGAAACAATGAGTAATATTAATACAATAATAAATTTATTATAATACAAAGGGGTTGAAATGGTGGAGGCGCGGGGTTGGCAAAGAAGCAAAGCGAAAAAAACGATAACGCATTATAATCACGAACGAGCGAAAATAATAATTAAATGCGAATGAAGAAAACGTAAAACAAACGCTGGCAAAAAAGAGTGGAAAGATATAAAGCTGACGCATAAATAATAATGATAATAATTATGCGGTGTGTTTAATCAAACGCGAAATAAGAGAAATGTTAGTTGGGGGGCGAATACGAGGAAAATGAATGGAAAACGAGTGAAAAAGGTACGTTATGTGCGATTGTTAAGGTTAATGCGTAGAAAATTTGTTCAGTAGTACAATAAAGATTGAATTGTTTGGGAAATAAATGCGAAGAAAAACGTTATAAATCCTTTCTCGGGAACCAAACGCGAAAATAAACTTCAAACGGTAGCAGCAAAGCGAAACAAAAAGTGGTCGAAGAGCAATAATCCAAAACATTTGTTGAAAAAGGGAACTTCCCAATGAGATGTTGGTCCATCGAGAACGGCTCCTTTTCGCAATAATCGACTAAATGTTATTTACGTAAATGAAGTCTTGAGGGAAAGTTATAAATTGCAATTGTAATGGAATATGCATAGTCCAATTTGCGAAAAACAAGTCGTGAAATACTGCGAGTGGATCTAAAAGCGATTCAACGGAGGCTAGAGTTTCGCCCTTTTTTCTTTCGCATTATTATTTCGCTCTTTTCCTTTTGCAAACGACATCATAAATCTTAAATAACCTCCGCCAGCTTTTAAGCATTCGTATTCAACCCCCGCGAAATTAGATTAACCGAAAACGAAAATGGGCCCTATTAACGATAATGCGAACATATTTTCTAATCCACTAATTATTATATTAGAATTAATTAGCGAAAGGACCTTTTTTATTGATTGTGTCTTGTCTCTTCACTGCTAAAGCAAATGAAAACCCTTTTCTTCTCGCTAATAACAAAAGTCCTCAACAGTTACGTTTAAAGAAGGCAATAACAGTCTCTTGCTGTTTCTTCGAGTCGCAATTGTTTAAATTTAAATTGCTTTTTTCATTCGCCTCGAAAACCATTCTTCTATTTGCACTGTTAGAATCTTAATTATTTGCACGTTGTACATACGAATTGCCAGCGACGATTTCTTCGATTGTCATCGTCGTCGTCCGAAGGAAGGTGGTTGAAATGGAAGAAGGAGAAACCAAAAAAAAAAATGCGTTTGCGTGTGAAATTGAATTCCGAGCGAACGTTTAAATAAAATTAACTGGTACACGACATCGATGACGTTGAAAGAACGATGGATATCGGGGAATGAATATAAAGTTAAATCGGGAATTTTGTATTAGCGAAAGAATGGAAGCCAACTGTAGTTGGTAGATGCGGAGGCTGAGAAAAATGCACATCTTTTTACGACGTCGCCCACACATTTTACAATCCATCGATATGGACGCACACAGAGAGAAGATTTTCCCTTTTCCCTCTCTGTTTGAATTTTTCCCATTTCTCTGTTGCTTTCCATTGCTCTTCTACGATAGAATTTCGATTTGTTCCTCCGGCATTCCAACGTTCCGGCTATTAACTCCTGACTGACTAGTAAATTTGATCCTGCGAACGCGCCCTTTGCAGATCTCTTATCATTCCTCGATGACCGGTTGTAAATTCGCATTGTTTAATCGACAAACGTGTACGCGTATCTCTCATTCACTTAGTATTGCGTCGAATTTTGTCCTTTATTTGAACTGACTTTAATTCGCTCGCCGTTATTTATCGCGATTCGTACTTATGTTAGGGGATTTTCTTTTCTGGGTACGTTTTGTTGAGCTTTATTGGCACGAAAGTTTCCTTTCTTTGATATATAAAAAATGGGATCTTATAAATCCATGGAACAAGAATGAAGAAATATTGCGAGATTGTTCCTCATTTTTCATGTAAATTTCGCGCATCCTTTTTTCTTTCTGTCTTTCTTTCTTTCTATCCCACTTTTCCTTTTTCGGTTTTAATATAAACGAAAATCATGATTTTGATCGTGATGTATACGATATATTATTTGAGGTAGATGAAATTTATGCAGACTTTTCCTCTTCGGTTTTCCCTTCTTCTTTTCGTTTTTATTAAAAAGTTTCCTTCTCCGATCCATCTGGAGTCTACAAAGGAAATTTCGTACTTGATAAACCCAATAGACTTCATCGAAACTCATCGAAAATTCATCGTCAACATCGTCATTATTTAATATTGACCTCCAAACGTCAATCACAGTCGTGATTTATGACGGATACGCATCCGTGGATAACGATGCGGTTAATTAAATTTTAAGATTGACAAAATATTAATGTTTCCCAACGAACTTTCGAGCGAATCGATTCGAAAACATCTGAATAAATCATCGGCGACATTCTGTAGATTTCGAATCCGGATGGAGCAAATCGAAATTATTGATTTCGAAGCTGAAACGATTATTATTTTGAATGAAAGCGTGCGATGAAACGCAAAAATCTAAAAAGAACAACGTTCGATACGCAAAAAGGAATTCACGTAAAAGCATGCTGAAAATTGACTGAAACTATTAACATCAACGCGGAAACGAGCGCAAAATAAAGGAGCGACCTTTATGAGACGTACACGAAACGTTTATGACCTGTTTATCGGCGAGCAAAATCTAAAAGACTAGTGCGAAAAAATTCATTTATAACGATTAACAAACGATTTAAACTCGTATCGATCAGTTTGAAAAATAGACTTTCTCTTTTGCATCCCACTTTATCGCTCTTCTTTCTTCCGTAATCCCTTCGCTTTGCTGTTTATTCGCCCATCGACACTTCGTCCTCTCGTTTTAATTAATCATCAAATTAGCGAAAGTTTCGTTGTGCCTACAATCGCGAAAACTTGCTGTTGTTGTTTTCGCAAGACATTTCAAATTTTTCAACGGTCCTTTCTCTCTTTCTTTGATGTAAAAAGGCGCACAAAAACCATTTGTTGCAGTTTCAAAAACACCAATTACTCATCTTCTTCCTGTTCTTCTTTGGTTATTTCTACGTCGCAAGTTGGAGTTTATCCATCGAGAATGATGTACGACTTTGTTTTGAACGTCTTCAACAATCAAATAATACTTCGAATGAGGAATGAAAGAACGGAAATCAAGGGCATCGCATTGCGAAACTAGTGCGGGGCAACTTAAATTGCAAACTTGTTTCGTTTTTATTATATTGTTTAGATATCTCTACGTTGGAAGAAGGAAAGAAATTGACAAAATGCACCACGGCTCTTGAGGGTTGTATTTTCAAAGGTTCGCAACTGAAATCGATTTTCAAAAGAAGCTTTTCATGCTTTCCTCTCTTTCTCATTTAGTAAATGCACTTTCTTCGCCATTTCTGAAGATAAATTTCTGCAAGTGTCGGAGGTAATAAGCGAAATTTAAATTAATAATGGAAAGGGCGATACTTTGATAATAAATTTAATTTAATCGAGCAGCTTTCATTAGCAATAACTTCTTAATTGCCTTTAGTATCATCGTACTGTTGGAATTAAAGTCGAAATAAGTTCATTTAAATTTCTAGCTTAAGAATAATTGCATCTTTTTGTCGCGAATAATTTTTACGACCTCGACTACATTGTAACAAATTGCCAAGATCATTTTTCTTGTCTGATCAACGTGACATCCGATGGATGGCTCCAAACAGCGGGGATAAATGGGAAAAAATTTGACAAGTCGAATGGAATCAAATGGACTCGGCGAATTATCATTATTCACAAAAATATTTCACCTTTCGTTATTTGTTTCGCATGCACTCGCTACAATTCGGTGTAATGTTTAATAGCATTAAAGTGTTTGATTATTGATTAAACCATTAAAAAGTTATTGTGCCAAATCAATTACAAAGTCACTTGTCGAAACGCTTTTTATTTAAACCACTATTTAGAAATGTTGCAAGACGAACTTGGCGAATTGCGAGCCTTAGTTTCGCATCAAATTAATATACATTTGACGTATCGCGAAATTATATAAAAGGGTTATAATATGCTCGAAGGCTAATAGAAATTAACCGTTTTCAATTCGAATCCGATACACTTCGAAGTTTATTTCGAAAACTGTTTAAGCCTAATTTAAAGTTCATTAATATTTCAAAAATAAGTAGTTGTAACTGTGGCACAAAAATTATGATTTTCATTTCACAGCGAGACTGATTCTCAAGAATTTCGTAATCTCGAAAGCTCCAAATGATTAACGAGACTCTTAGCGGAGAGCTTATGACACCATCGATTTTCACTAAAGCTTCTGCAGCCTCGCGGAAATTATAATTAAGCGCTTATTGGGAGTTGGAGGAAATATTTTTCGTTACAACTTTTAGTTGCAATTGGAATTAGTGCTTTTTGCGAGAATAAGAAGAAAAAACTCTTTTAGTGAGCGTACACATTCGTCATCATCATTGCGAATAATTTCTGTTTAAAAGCACTCCCTTAATAATAATGCACTGTTTTATAAAGGGTCTTAGCATAATTCTACATACATTTGAATAAGATCAAGTAAATGAGGATTATTTAAAGAGCCTAGAAAATGTTTTGTTACGACGAGAAACCGTAATTATTATCAACATCCATTTCGCCTTTTTCAACTGGCTCCGTCTTCGGCGCTATTTTATTTTTTATCCACAGTTGAAATAACGTTACCATTTCCACTTGCATTGCGACGTTTCGCAATGGAAGAGTTCGGTTATTTAGTATATTGCGTGCGGTTTAGATTTCGAACCGGCCGCAAATCCCTTATGCGGTTTTGCGAGGCCAATCGACCAATATTGACGATGATTAGACGGATCGAAATTGTTCTGATTGTTCGAGTGCAATTAATTTTGCGCGTGTGAATTGATTTCTTTGCAAATGATTAAATGCAGAAAACGTTAAATAAAAAAGTGCGGCACTCGTTCAATTCCATTCGCTGTCTATTGTGGTGGATGTCGTCGTCGGCGTGCGAGGAAAATGGAATTGAAGGGAAAAAGAACTTCAATCACTTAGTAGAGTGCAAATCCGGACCGCATGTAATAAAATAAGTGTGCGAAAATGAAGAGAAAGTGGGTGATAGCGACTCGACTTTGTCAAGTCAATGTTATTTTGCTCTTTATCTTTTTCGCCTCCCTCCGCGCCTTTAAGGGTTTCGATTCCGTTTCCCATCACTTCGTCTTTACTTATTCCGTCGTTTCGATTTTACGTTTTCACCGTACGTATGTGTTAACTTTGCCGCCGTCCTCTTTGTATTTTATTTATTTTCCTTTCCTTCTTTAGCTTTTTTATTACTTCTTCTCTCGCTCTCGCTGTAAGTTTGTCGGGAAGCCGTCGTCGCTTTTAAAACGATCCTCAGAATATGGGAATCTAACGGTTATTAACCGGAGCGCAATAGACGGAAATACATTTCTATTAAGTTAAATCTTATTATTAGCGAACGTTAGTCGGATGGTGCACGATACGAAATGGAAACGTATACTTATAATTCACTCTGCGGCGGAGTCGAGTTTAATGGATAAAAAGTTTCCCATTGCACGGTAAAACGCAAGAGCAAAGAAAGTCTCGTGCAAATTTCAGATTATCGTTCTATTGTAAAAGATTTATTCCTTCGCGGTCGCCAGCTAATGTACTTTTTCCCATTCTCGTGCAAGACCGAAGCCGAAACTCTTATAAAAACTTTATGTCTCCTCAAAAAGTTCAGTGGGAATTCGCTCTTTTTAAGTACGACCACGCATCATAATCGCCTCCTATCTTTCGCCAATTCCGTAGCGAATTCGATTACAAATTGTGTTAAACGGCGATTAGTAGCGGAAAGAAAATTAATCGTCGACGCGATAAAGAGGTAATCTAATTAATTGCGATTACCTAAAACGCTAAGCTACTGGACGTACAAGTTTATCGAAAAGAAAATCAGTTGGTTGCAATGACAAACTAATCAATTGGCTGCAATCACGATCAAAGTGGTTGGCTGCAAAATTACTTCTTAAATATTACTTCGGTAGCCCTGAAGTTTAAACAATCGAAACGAATCGCAATCGTTGATTGCCCGTAATATTGCTACCAACTGAATCGTGGGCAATAGTTAAATGCTCGCCCCGTACCTCACATTTAAATTCCTTCTCCGGGCAAATTAATTATTCCATCAAATTGTTAATGAAACGCATATTTTAAGAGGGATTTAATTTAATGCAATGGAAATTGGCAAGCGATTTTCCCAATTTTCCTCTTACCAACGAACTTCGCTTTTTATGCGAATAAATATTTGTGGCTGGTCGAATTTTTATCTTTTTTATTTTTTTCAAAAGGACGCAAAACTTGATGCCATTGGCCATCATGCGAATCTCTGCTGATTGGGAATAGTAGTGATATGCGGTGGATGGACGATTGTATTAATTACAATAATTAATAAACCGCAATAAACAAAAAGTGTATGAAAGAGGATTTTTTGCTGTTGCGAATTCCGTAGGTCTATGTGACCCACATATTTAATATCCCGAAGCAGTGCAAAATAAATAAAAAGCCATACATTCGCATACTACATAAATTGATGTACCATCAACTCTCTGCATGTTTGTTGAGAAAATATGGAAATTTGAATTTTAAATGATAGCGTTCCCTCTGTTTTTCTTTTATTATCATTCGCAAAATTTTCGTTCTTCACGCTTCATCTCGCGTATCTTTTTAACGCGTGTCATTTTATTACGTGTGGTTACAACCAACCAACAAAGATGTTGTTGCAACACAACAGAGGCATTTATTGCAAATTAAAAAGCAAACGACAGTAATTAATAGATTTGTGGGAGGATGATGGGATCGATTTCGATGCGGAAATGATTGAATTCGCACAGCTTGTTTTCTTATCAAACAAATCGCCATTCAATTTAAAATTATAATTGTTGGGTCAATCAATCTCTCTTCAGCCATACCAAACCTTCGTTTCCTTTGTTTGAACAATCTAATGGAATTAAGATCGATTCTAATAATAAAGTACGTTGAGATAAAGTGCAAATAAGATTTCTGATGATGTTCAAAGAATCGCGAGCTTTTTGTCAACAAAATTCTCTGGCAATTTTGCAAAATAATAAAGCAATCTGATTAAATTCCCAATGCACGTCCCGCTTTATTACATTGCCATATTCTAATGCAAGCGGCAAGAATGCATGATGGAGTTTGTACGTTCCTGTACGTTTTCCTTTTTTTTTTTTTTCGTAAATAAAATTTAATTTCATTTAAACGCAACCATAAAATTTTCGTTTGGAAAGAAAATTGCAGACATAAATTTTGATGCATTCCCGCCAACAATATAAATAACTCATCGATAATAAACGAAAAGAAAAACTTTATTGAAAAAGCATTTCTTAAATATTCACGAAATGCCGTAGGAAATGACTGCGATCAATCAACGAGCGGCTGAGGGATCAAATTGATTCCAGCCAATTTATTAAATGCAGCCAAAGAACTCGAGAATGTAATAGATAGAGAAAACGAGGGAAAGAATGGCAATTTTTCCATCATATATTTAAAATAGACGTCTGCGCTTCGATCGCATTTAGCGAACGGATTTTGCATGCGAATCTTTCCGGCGAATTATCGTTTAATAATTGCAGCAAATAGGCAAAGAAGGAAATCGAGGAAATATCTGATTAAAATTTGTATTCAATAGCACGTTCTTATTGGATTCCTTAATCCTATCGGGATATGATCCTTATGGTGTTTTATATATATATAAGTATAATTAGCAAATTGATTAATTAAACGTTTGCCTTGTTCTTTCGCGAATTCAGCGAACGACAAATAAAGCCGCCGATTAACAAATGGCAAATAAATAAAGGACTAACTTTGCACAAACGCTTTTACAAACTTTTGCCATTGTTTAAGTTGCAAATTTGTAGAAATTTACGAGAAATTGAAGCGAGCCGAGGATTAACTGATACGATTCCTTTGAAGTTTTTTTTTCATTGAAATGGCGAAGGATTTAGGCGAAAGAAAAATTGCAATAAAGGAAGTTATTGGCAAATGGTTTAGAAGAAATCCCTTTCCTCTACGACGACAACATCAATCGAGTTAATGATGGATACGTCTTCAATATGATTAACAATCGATCCATGCGTAATTAAAGGATTTTGAATTGCGAATTGGCGAATGTTTCGCAATTTGTCGCCCTTAACGTTAATCAAAAAAAGAATGGCTAATGCTTATAAATAATAAAACACTTCGAAAGGGGGAAAAACTGTAATTATGTAAAAACGGAATTAATGTTTATCCGCACGTTTTAGCATTTATTTTACTACCCCCCAACCGCAATGTATACATTTTTTGCCAACGTCATGTAATCGATCCGGAAAAAACCTACGTTTATTAATATTCCTTTGTAAAAGCGAAAATTAACGTTTTAAAGTGAAATAAGCACATTTTTTTCCGCAATTTACTTTTCATTTAAATTGTTTAATTTGCAGATTTAATTTGCAAATCATCTCGAGTAGAAGAAGACCCGTGGGGTGAGGAGAACTGTGTGGAAAATTGTGGCGGGGAAAATGTTGCGTATGTTTCATTACTCCCCAAATTCTTTGCAAAGTTTTTTAGTTGCAAAGAAAATTCAGCATGTAAACGATCTGTTAAGCAAACAAATTTTGAAGATCTCACATCAAATTGCAAATGGTTGTTGTTGCTATTTTTTTGTTTTTCATCAACGTTATAGCTTTATTCTTTGCAATATTGTCCTTTAAAACTTGTTCACATCTCATCATCTTCATCGCCCTTTATGGCAATAATAATAATGTCGCGAACAACAACAACAACAAAAGTATCATGTTGCAATTTTAATTATGCCCGACGCCGTTTCGCATCGTTGCTGCGGGCGGTCATTTAATGCCGCCCACACGTACAACATGCTCGGTAATGCTATATGTGTGCTATAATATCGTTTATTATAATGACTTCTGCATTATTGCAGAAAAAGCTACATTTATGGGACAACGAAACCGCAACGAAATTGCATATCGTCGAACTCTTGCGAAAATTTCGCGCTCAGATTCACCAAAGAACTTTTCCATACGACGACAATACAGATTTGGAATCCAATTGCGCCAAATAAGCCCTTGGAAAACTGCAAAATCGTAATTAAAACTATGAGAGGATAATAATAAAATGACGGTTTCGCAATTTAATTAACAATTTAATAAACGGTTTATCGTACGAATTTTAGCAGGAGTCAATTGAATTTCAGCTCTACTGAAATTGATGCAAAATGCTCGCAGATTCTTTAGCAATTAATCCGTCGACGTTAACACTTTGTCTGCATGAGTCTTTTTGCGATACAATGTTTAAGACGTCGCTACTAATAAATCACTGGTCCTCGGGCTTCTTTCTAATCTCGATATCGTAAAATTGATTTCAAATTCGGTTTAATGCTTATAAGCGGTTTAAGGTACATGCATTTTATGGTAAGATCATATAACAAGAAGCTTACCGCGGCGAGATGATAATAATAAGTTAAATAGTTTAGTTTGTAATCGAAATCGATCGATTGTTAGACTTTAATCCGATGATAAGCTTAAAAAACTCCACCGAAAAGACATTGTAAGCGATAGATTAAGTGATCATTTAATTTTGTTCTTCAGTTTTTATCGCTTAAATAAACTTAAAATGGTGTTTGTAAAAGGAGAAAGGAGTTTATAAAACAGAAAAGAGTTAATAAACGAACAGAAGAGTTAAAAGACCGTAATTTTGTGTGGTAAACCGCGTTGAAGACGATGCAACATTACATTTTGATTCATCTCATCGATGTGGATGCAAATGAAAAGCAATTCGCTAAACAGACGATTCATAATTCTGGTTTTATTTGTGCATAGAAATGAACGTTTGCGAATTAAAAATGCTTAATCAATTTCGCGTATATTATACCTCGTCTTCCTTTTTGAATGCTTGAGGAGAAAATCGCTCGGTGCGAAATAATTTGCAATAGAGATTAATTAGCCATCCCATTCCTTAAAAGAAAACGTCTATTTATATTTATTACCGAATGTATTCCATTTCCCTTATTTCTCCCTTGTAATTCCTCTTCTTCCGCTGAAAAAAGTACAGCTGAAAACTAAGAATTCCTTTGCAGCCAGCTCGCTTTTAATGTCCGTGCAAAATAACTCATTCGGTAGACACGAAGCGAAGCGAGAACAGAAATAAAAGACGAACTTCTTTCAGCTGAAAATCATTCTGCAGCAGTAACGTAAAAGTACAGGGGGTGTCCAATAAGTTAGTGCTTAAATCCTAATTCCCCATCGAGCGTTTCTTTTACTCGCAAACGTCAATAATGTCCGCTATCGAAGTTTTACGTTTTTTATTGTTAAACGAAATATGTTTCTTTTCACATTGTCAATAAAAAGTTTCTCGTTTCTTATCGTTTAACCCTTGTACATGGGCGTCGGTTCAGGGATGGACTTAATATAATTTTACAGAGTCGTAAAGTAAAACTCTTGTTGCATGCGAATGTTTGTCCTTTAGTATAGCCATTTTAAATGGTAATATGTGCAGATCGAGGCATGTCAAAGCAAAAGGAAAAGAAACAATGAAGAAAAGGATTCGCATGCGAAATGTATAAATAATAAGCGTCGTCATTCCCGTCACATTCTAAGTGCTTTCTTATAAGCACAATACGTTTTGCTCACGTTTTCCGTTCATATGCACATCGTGTACGTGAAATTGATTGCAAATTTTTTAATTTTTATTCTGTGTGAATCTTTTTTTTTTTTTAATTAAACATTTTTAATTAACCGACCTTTTTTGCGAAAACTAATACAATTTTGAATTAATCATTACCCAAATATAATCGTGTAAATTTTAATAATCAAACAGGAAATAATTGCAATCAATCGAAGCCGGACGCTTTTTGGCAAATGTGAAATGACACGAGCAACAAAAACAAAAAATATCGTGATAGCGATGATTATTATGATGGGTTTTTTTTTTCGATAAATATTCAATTTAATACTTGCAACAACAACAACAACAAAAAATAAAACGATTATTTATGAATAACCGATAGTTGCGGGCTTATTTCGTTTGGCTGAATTTTTCATAACAGTTTCAGCAGAAGGGAATTAGCATCTAATATGCAAATGCTCGCCTCGTTAAGTTCAAATTCCCCATTCCACCTCATTATGGCTGTTGCTACCACTTGCAATTATTTTGGTGCGAAATTTTACTAATTTGCTAACAACCACGTAGCGCCCAAAAGTGGCTTCCTTATTAAATTACGATAGAGAAAGCAGTTAGTTTTCAACTAAACTAAACAAAAGAAGAACGACGTATACAGTTGTTTTCTCTTTTGCAGAATTAAATCGACTACAATCAGCATAACTTTAATACTAAAGGAGGATAAATGGATTAAGTCGAGCTCTCGCGCTTGGATTTTTCTTTTCTTTCTTCATTTCGTCCAATATTTTCCGTTTTAAATCGTTTGCTATCCAATGATAATGTGCATAACATTGAACGAGGGAAAATGAATGCAACAACGGCGATCGTCATAACGCCCACATTAATCACCAGCTATTATCGTTATTACAATGAAACGACGACGCCGACGACGACAACGACAAATCTCAGCACGGACGATTACTTCGGCACGGATTATCCAAGAAACGAGACGTTGCTGATAGGTAAGAACAAATGTATTTTATTATGATGCAAAGAGGAGACTAAGTGGTGAATACTTTGAACCAAACAACAATTAAAAACGAAGGAAATTTGCGTTGAAAGCCGCTTTGATAACCGTTAGCTTTAAGGTATGTTTCGAGGGCCTGGTGAAAAGAAATGATCAATTAACGAAGTTTTTTCGTTTAGGAAAGTTCGCCCTTTCTTGAAACGTCCGTCTGCTTGTTTTTACGCTCTTTTTAATTGCGAACATAATTTCTCCCGTCTTTTTTATTTTATTCAGATATAAGCAAATCGCATTAAGAAAATTTAATAAATTCCATTTTATTCGCTCCGCAATTCCTTTGCTCTACATTCCCAACTTACATCGAATTCTTTCCGTTATTTTTATGCTGTAAAAATAAAGCAATGTAAACGAGGATCCATTTTAAAACTGCGTTTCTCTGCGCTTTTTTCTTTTAGAAAAGAATCAATTCATATTGCCCGTATGGCGACAAGTGATATGGAGCATCTTGTACACCGGCATGGTGATAGTGGCGACAGGTGGCAATCTAATCGTCATCTGGATCGTGTTAGCGCACAAGAGGATGCGAACGGTGACCAATTATTTCCTGTGTAAGTCTCTTTAATTACTTAACTTATTATGGCCTTTCTGGCGCAAAACAAGAAAGGCAAAGAGGAAGTAAATTCGTGCGAATTTCTAGTAAAAAATTGCGTTAAATTCAGATTGAAATCCCCCTTTCGCCGTAATCCGATTTCTTCACTTCTCCTTCGAGGAATATCATATTTTCCACGTTTTCTTTTTTATCATCGCGATTATTCTCTTCAAATTTATATTGCGAATTGGCAAAATCCACAAAGGAATCGAATTTTCAAACGCCAAACTTAATATAATATCGCCGAACGAATTAAATCCTCTTCATCCTCTCCCTCATTCCAACTCAATCTAACTCTGCACAGGCGAAAGAGATATTTTCCTCTTCGTACCATTAGTTTTCCCTTTCTTCTATTATCGATGAGGACTTCCTTGGGTGATTCGCTATTTAATTAATTAATAATTAAAGAAAGATCATTATCGACCAATTCCTATTTTAAACATTCGCGATTCTTTTTTTTTTTGCAGTGAATCTTTCCGTTGCGGACACGATGGTATCGACGTTAAACGTGACGTTCAATTACGTCTACATGCTGAATTCGCATTGGCCGTTCGGCAAATTGTATTGCAAAATATCGCAGTTCATTGCGGTCTTGTCGATATGCGCGTCCGTCTTCTCGCTGATGGCCATCTCGATCGATAGGTAACACTAGCACGTTTTGCTTGCAACCGATAACTTAACATCCCGCAGGTACATGGCGATAATGACGCCGTTACGTCCGCGGATGGGCAAAACGGTCACGTTATGCTTGGCTCTGACCATTTGGCTTCTGGGCGTCGCCATCTCCAGCCCGTACTTATTCTTCTACACGACCTACGTCGAGGTCTATCAGGATGGGGAAGAGCGCGTGATTTGCTACGGAGATTGGCCGGACGGCGAAACCAATGCGTCCATGTACGAATATGTGTACGTATCTCCAGAATTATAGATGTTAAAGACAATTAATTGTGCAAGAAAGTCCAGAAAGAAGTTCTTGGGTTAGATCAGCGATTTCTAAGCGTTTTTTTTTTTCTTTCTAAATTTCAGCAAGTTTGCAACAGATTTTCAGAAAGTTTTCAACAAGGTTTTCAAAAACAAAAGGTTAAAGTTTTCAGCCAACCTTCCAAGAAGTAATTATGACACTTGACCAACAATTAAATGCTTTGCAACCAGTTTCTTCCCCAAAGACTTCAACATTTGTTCCTGTTTTTTGCACCTTTCTAATTAACAATTCCCTTATCATTTCATAGGTATAATGTAATATTAACGTTCGTCACGTACGTGGTACCGATCGCCTCGATGACTTACACTTATGCAAGGATCGGAATCGAATTATGGGGCTCGCAAAGCATCGGCGAGTGCACGCAAAGGCAAATGGAGAACATCAAGAGCAAACGTAGGGTAAGTGTATCGTATTATTACGTAAAGTAATTGCGGAAACTTTCAAATTAACCGACAGAGCAAACAAATTAACATACGTAAACAAACTATTAAATAAGAAATTGCTTCCTGATCGCCTAATTATATCTCATTCGGTGGATTCCTTTGCCGAGGTACATCGTCAAAATGATTAATTATTACTCTAAGCAACTCGGAGACGAATAATTTTGATGAATTAATAAAATGCGACGTCGGAAATGTGCATAATACGTGAAATTCTTTGAACGAACATTTGCAAAAGGTATTATGTAAAATAGGTAAACTGGCGCAAAACAACGAGCGTACTCCTCGTTTCGCTATAATAATAATTATTATTATTTCGCTTCTATTATTCCAACGATAACAGTATCATCGGCAATAGTTTATATAGCGGTTTCATTTTAACGATGATTTTCTTTGATAACAACGACTTCGTTAATTAATAAAAGTGTGATGAAAACAACATTCTCATAGTGGGAGAAACGACTGGAATTTAAACTGTAACCAAGGAATAAACACGAAATAAATTTGGATTTTTGCAAGGAAAAAGTGATATTGCAAAGGGAAAATGTTAGCAGTCCTCATATTTTATTTATAGCGTGGCAAAAGTTTTTATTGTTGATTTATTAACCGCTGCTACGGTCGTAGAGCGAATTTTAACCAATTACCAAAGTTTTGGTTTTGCGCCCATTCAGTCGGTTAGCAATCGTAATTAAGAGTGTAAATTGTTTGCGAAAAGAAATATTATTAGTACGACTTGCAATTAAAAAAAAAAACATCTGTAAAAGTAACAAACTAGTATAAAGTCGGATTAATTAAAAACTTTTAACCGCTTTTCCATTTAATCTGACGACATTTCCGTTCTTGCATTTCTTTCAAGTTGCAAATTTTATTATTCGTAAAAGACATTCTTCGAAATTCACCAGATGAACATCAAAAGATTTCCATGAAGAAACTAAAGATTCGCTTTAGGAAACTTAAAGCTTATTAATTAGGAACCTAAAACGTCTTGATGAATTTGCAAAAATGTTTAATGTTATAGGTCGTGAAAATGATGATGGTCGTTGTGATCATATTCGCCGTTTGTTGGCTACCGTTCCATTTGTATTTCATCGTCACCTCGTACTTCCCGGAGATCACCAACTCGCCGTACATACAAGAGATCTTCCTGGCGATGTATTGGCTCGCAATGAGCAATTCCATGTATAATCCAATCATCTACTTCTGGATGAACGCCAGGTAAAAGAAAACGCAGAGAAAGCCAAAAGGACAACGAAGAAAAGTAAAAACCGAAAATGAATCGACTTTCGTTTTTCTTAATCCTCGTCCCATTGGATTGTTTGTTTCTGGGGAGAGAATTGTTTATTAAAGCCGAGATTTTCAGATTCCGTAGGGGATTCAAGCAGTTCTTCTCCTGTTTGCCGTTCATCCACGTCAGTCCGGGCGCGCTAACGAGACGCGAGGTGTTAACGAGCAAAAGACGTTTATATTCCGGCTCGCCCGAACACAATCGGATAATACGTAACGGTAAGCTTTTGAGCTTTCGAGCTTTTGCCCACCGAAGAAAAAAAAACAATTCATCTGCGAATACAAGCATCATATTGGATCGGAGTCGATAATTTTTTCCGGCGCTCGCGCTTATCACAAATAAATCTCTTTCGATTATCGGTTCCCGTATTGTTTTAATACAAAAGAAAATATACAACGAAAACCAAATTGAAAAAGTTCAGGACCCATTGATCGCTACAATTTTCTTTTTGCTCCTTGTTGCCGCTTTTTAATCGATCGCATATTAGAGATTAATTGAAAATTTTAATTAAAAATTTACCCCGACATATGTTTTTGTTTTTTTTTTAGAATTCAACCCCCCCGTGGCGTCGAAAGTTGTCTAACCGTTTGCGACGCGATTTTGCCAGAGACATTGCGATACGATTAAATTAATTTCGCGAATAAACTTCATTAAATCCACCTGATTACCTTTTAGGAAACCAAAAGCCAACCTTTGCCATCGTATAATCGATTCGCTTTCAATTTCCCTCGATTATTTCGAGACAGATCCTTTAGAATTGTTTTCATAAACAATCGACTTTAAATTTTGCCAAACTCAAGAGTTTCTTCGAGTTTTCTTCTTCATAAACAATTCGTTTAAGATTATTTGCCAATTTTATCCTACGATTCGTGGACAAAGCGACAATGAGAGAAATAAAATTCGATTTGCAGGGGAAAAAAGTAAGGAATGTGTTGCGATAATGCGCCATTTTACGAAACGTTTTCAGCTACAACGAACACCAATGAATTGATCTACACACAGATATTTCCTGTTTTCACAATATTTTTGCGTCCCATTCAAAACATTCTGTCGTCATAAATTTCAAAAAGGGTCCGCGATAGCAAAAAACTTTATTTATCTCTTTGATATAAAAAAAGGGTAAAATCGGGAGAGACAGGGAAGTGATAAATGAAAATCGATTTTTTCCACGTAGGTACATTAAGGACGCAGCTTTACAATACGATGCAACCGAACGAGATTTCCCCGCATACGTCGTACACGAACGTGCAAGAGGATTTTACCGCATCGCGAATCGGCAGACGGACGAAGAACAACACCGAACTCCGTTCGATCTCCTGACATAAACATTGCAACAAGAACGGCGACCAAGAGGATTCGGCGGAAACGACGCGACAAAGACGCACGTGGATCTAGTACAAGGCCGCGCGGTCCAACGATAATCCGAAGAATTGGAACCGCGACGATTTAGTTCAATCCGAACGGACACGCGGCGCGAAGACCAAACTGGTGGCGGAGACTTTAATGTAAAAAAAAGTTGAACCACGTGAACAGGGTAGATTCATCTCTTCGTCTTCGTCGACTCTCTCTCTCTCTCTTCGCTCTCTATCTCTCTTTCGCTAATTGAGAACTTTACTTTGGTCGCCAAATTACAATGAGAAATAAATGTGAAATGTCTGAATCTTAATTTAAAAGACTCTAAAACAATACGTTAACTTTACAATCACGAGGAAACGCAAGGAAATTAAAGAAACGTTGAAGGAACGTGATAAACGACTTGAGGTTCAGCGACGTTAACTTATATAAATATTGCAATAAATCAAGTCCATGATAAACGTCTCGATGGAAATTAGACTGAACTTTTCCTTTGCCAATTCACATTTTTGCGAAGAAAGAACATTTGTACGCCTCATTTTTGAAATGTGTTTTGCAAAATTTGTTCCGATTCACCTACAAACATTTTAATTAGTTGCCTATAAATTTCGCTCGGTATTTTCGCAATTTCGCACGAAGCCGTAAATTGAATGTGGTAACGTTTTGCAAAAAAAAATGCATTCATTACCGAACAATGTGAATTAATTTGCGTTAATTGCAAATTAAATGTACATACTCTAAAATATAAATTAATCACTCGGTTAGAGGCATTTTCCAATTTGCAAATAGTGTTGTTGGCGAGGAATCAATCAACCTAATTTTCAAAAAATATTTAAAGAAAAATGTATATAAAATGTATTTAAAATTAATAATAGAAAAAATCCTTTTATTATACAATGTGTGACCAATTTCATGTGCATTTAAGAAGCAGAAAATGAAGAAGAAAAACACGTACCAAAAAGAGATCCTATAAACTATATTTTATACTGTAAAAAGAAACTAAAGATTAGCTTTTTAAAAAGCAAAAACTTAAAGAAACTTATTTTCACTCGGATAAGTTAAAATGAATTGTGATGATTAGAGAATCATATCAAATGCAAAAAAGATATTTATACATACACTAAATAAGATTAATTTTTCATTAAAATTTCTTAATAGCCCAATCGGGCTTTAGAAAGATTAAATACATTTAAGAAAATTAAGATGCAAGAATGAGAGATACATTTAATTACATTCAAGAGACACAAATGTACGTATAATTGAAATTAATATTGTAGGGAAACTATGCGCTTAAAATAATTTCGGAAATGAGAAATTTCAAATTCAACAACTTCTCATTGTTAATGTGGAACAAGTTTAAGAGAAAAAAAAAAGTAAATGGAAACGGAAAAATCACAATTACAAATTTTGCTTTAACAAATGTAGTTTCCTGGCAAAAACTTTGCTTTCACATGTCAAAATAAAATTCGTCAAAACCTCCAACATTTAATTCAAACTGAATTTCCTGCTGGACGACTTCAATCTGAGAACGTTTATTTTTTGTTGGCTTTTCAACTTAAAGTTTAATCGAATACGTGATAATCAAAGATCTGTAAATGTAAATAAGTGTAAACATGAAACAAATATGATTTTAAAATTCGATCCTGCTGATCTTTATTAAAATGCTAATAACTAAGGGACACCACCATTCAAAATATTCCTTTTTTCTTGTTGCAGCAATTCATTAACTTATAGCTAATGAGAATTAAGTTACAATTAATTAGTCAATAAATGTGCAATCGTTACGGTCATAATTTCACGCAGTTCCTCAATCTGTGCGCTTTCAAACAATCTATCGAACAGAAGCGATTGCCGGAATATTCGAATGGCACTTTACCGGAAATATCGATGCCGCACAGGAAACAGCGCGTCAAAATGATCGGGACGGTGGCCTCTTTTAAAATCCGTCTTTCAGCGGCTAAAGCCCTCTACAAATTATTAAACGTTAAATAAAATTTCTGAGCAAAACACGGAAAAAAACCTTTTCCCTGTCGCTCAAGCTCAAAAATCGATCCTTCTCCAATTGCTCCTGCTTTTGCATCTCTTTCTCTCGTTTCTTCTCCTTATCTTTATCCCTTTTTATCTTGCGTTGCATACGTTTCTTCTCCGCTTGTTCCTCAACGGTTAACAAAGTAATTGGAATGTTTGCCTGCAAACGAAATTGATTTATAAATTGTTGCTTTCGTAGCGTTTGTTCTTACTTTATTGTAATTATATTTATCCGGATTCTTTTGCGCGAAATCTTTAAACAAATCGCGAACTTCTTTGTGCTGCATGCACGTGTATGGAGTGAAATTTTTCTCGTTTTTCGCACAAACATCCGCATCGTTCTGCAATAGAAACGATATGAAATCTAATTGCTCGTGAATGGCCGCGATGTGTAGCGGGGTATTCTGTTTATCGTCCAACCCGTCGTTGATCAATTTCGTTCTCTTCTCGTTATCTTCGATGTCAAGCAATTTTTGAAAATCTTCGACGTTCCCCATTTTAATTAAATTGCACAAATAACGCCTCTGCTTAATAATCTCTTCGTCCGGTTTTTCTTTCTTAAGCGTTTTACTCTTCTTAGCATTTTTCTTCGGCGACGTCGCTCTTCGTTCTTCCCGTGTTAACGAATCGTCGAAAGCTTTCAATTCCTCGTGAAAGTTAATTTCAAGATCTTCCATCTTGTAAGCGATTTCGTTGTTCGAATCGATTTCCAATTCCGCCTCTTTCGGAAACGGATCGGGTCGCCTAGTCCGCTCGCGCGATTTCGACCGATTCAAGCAAACCGCTTTCTTGGCTTTGACTTGTTCCGGCGATTTCTGCGTTATGAACTTCTTCGAGGCCAATTCGACCGACGCTAAAACATTCAGCTCGTATAACATTAATGTTGTTATCGCTTTATAAACTGGATAATTTACAATAAACATAAATGTTCGATAGGAATTCGTGGACGCGTTTCACTTCGTTAAACGTGGCTCTTCGCGTTGAAAACGGTATCGTCCGCAAACGGCAGTCGTTACGATTCAATAGAGGCGTTTTTCCGCCGAAGAGAATCGATCTATTATACGGACCGGATGCGCGGTAGAGTATTAAATGGCTCCTTTCAATCTCCATTCGCCACAAATCTACAATATCGGTGACGTGCTGCAAATTAACAAATATATTATAATGCAAGAGTCCATGAATTCAATGAGAAACCTGTATGAAAGCGGTTTCGTTGTATCTGCGTAAAGACGAGCCGGCACTTTTCGGTTGTCCGGTCGCGTTTTTATTGTCGCGCGAACTCTGCGAACCCCCTTGGCCTTGTCTCACAGTGTAACTGTGAAAGGTTTTGTGCAAAATCGGTTCGTTACCATTAAAAATGGCACCTGCAAAATGACCACCGCCTAACATCAAAACCGTCCATTGTAAATTTTGATTCACCGATATTAGGCGAGTCAAAAGGTCATTGTCGTCTTTCAATTCCTCCTAAAAATAATTGATTCAATTAATGATGAACTAAATGCAAAACGGCAAACCTTTTTCTCTGCGATTAAACATTTGTACATTGAGAACACGAAGCCATTCAATGTCTTTAGAAAGATTTTTCCTTGTGCTGAAGCAATGGTATCTACTGTATCCTCATCTGATGAATTGGAACCAGATATACTGGACAAATCATCTAAAACACAACAACATATGGAATAAATGATAGCATTTAATATATCATCATCTATCACCTTTGTTACTAAATTCCTCCTCAGATATTGGTAGTTTAGATAAAAGGTGTTGCTTTAAATTGTAACGGTGCCAATCTAATTTATAATGTTCGCGTTGCTGTGTGAGAGTTTCAAATACCATTCGACAATAAGAACAAGATAAGTTTGTGGTGGTCTTATATGGGGTCCATTCGACTTTATCTGCTGAGACCTCTAAAAAAATAAATCGATTTACATTAAATTAAATTAAATTATTTTTAATTACCTTCTGTTATCGGGGATTGTAGTTGCACGAATTGAATTCCATCTTTAATTAAATTATAAAATTTTTCGTTAAATACATTAAAATTATCCATTTCTTAAAGAGACACTTTGTCATACAAAGAGCTGCAATTAGAAAAGATGTTGCTATTGCGAAATATTGTTCACTGTTACATTTAATTTTCCGACTATTTCCCTGGAAAATTATCTCGTACAAATTCAAGATGTTTAGGGATTATGCAGGATCATATTGGCAAGAGACAGTTGGAAATCAAACCTAACTTCATTTCTATTATTATCTTATCGTGAGTGATTTATACAAATTATCAAAAAATTTGAAGTTTGATGACTATAATAATAAAAAATATTCCAAATATTTTAAAATAATTAATAATGTACGTTAAATAGATGTAAGTTCCAATAAAGTGATTAAGATGTATCACGATGATGACGACGATTTTCCTCCAGCAATTAAGTAATTTTTTTTAATGTAATTAATTTTTACTAATTACTTGTTTACTTCAGCACTAATTTAGCAGCCGTCTTTACTGGGACTTTATTAGAAAGTGCTAATACAAGTTTAAGTTATGTTGCACCCAAGCAACCGAAAAAAAAACATCCTGATTCTGTTAAACAAAAGGCAGAGGAAAGTGCAAAAACTACAGTTATTTATGCTAAACCAATCACTTTATATAAAATGTAAGCAATGTGGAAGTTTTCTTTCTCAACAAACTATTTAATTTATTTGTTTTAGTATTGCCAATTTATATAGTTTAATTGGAAAATATGGTTTGGCTCTAATAGGGAATGAAGATATATCATTATATGAAATAATTATTTATAAGGATAAACAAAATATTCTTATTAGGATGAAACTAACGCCTAATTTTAACATAATCATTCAGAGTGAAGTACATGTTACAATGAAGGATAACAGTAATCAATTGTGGACATTTAAATTTGATGACAACAAAGATTTGAACAACATGATTTTGGAGCTACAGAAGAGAAACTGCAAAGTTAACATACAAAAGAAACTAACAAACATGAACATATCTACCAAATGTGATGTTGTTAATAATAACAACAGTCCTACAGGAAATGTAATGAAAATGAATAATAATGTCACTGAAGATGCCACAACAATTGAAAACCCTCCAGCATCAGAATCAACACAATCTGATAATAAAACTAAGGCAGATATATTGTCGAGGATCGTTAAAATGGGACAGAGAACTTTACTCACATCCCGCGACGATTGTGTTGAAACAGAAAGCAGTACATCAGAAGTATCAGCTTCTGAAGAGGTATCATCAAACGAAACTAAAATGGAAATTACCAAAACCAGCAAGAACACTAATAATAGTCTTAAATTAGTAACACAAGAGACTGAGAAAACGAATCAAATTGAAAATATGTACCATCCAAATGAATTATTTCTATCACAGTATTTGCACACATATTCTGCAGAGCAACGCATTCAAAACGCCGAAATTCGCATGCATTTGAATCAATTATCGACGAAATTAGATTCTTTAGACCTAAACACATATAAATTTAAATCAAAAGATGAAGATGTTCTAAAAGAGAGAATAGAAAAGTTAGAAACTAAACTTGCTGCTTATGAATTAGAAACAAGTGAGAAAAATCGAGTTAAAGAAAGTCATGAGAAATTGGCAAATAAAGTCGATGCTCTCATTGATTCGCATAACAGTCTTCAGAATGATATTGCAAATTTGCATAAAGAAGTGTTAAACAAGAACATTATTACAATTCGGGATGTTATTAAAGATTTAATGAATGATTTATACGTTCACGTATGCGCAAACTTTACCAAGGAATCGTATTCATGCGAGGAAGTTAAGAAAGAAATTGCTAAAACCATAAAAGGCGAAACGCTAAAACTTATTGCAAAACTGGAAAACACATTATACAAAGAAATGTAAAATTAAGAACTTATATGCAACTAATTTAAATATTTGTTCATAAAACTGTTACAAAATCAATTTAAAAAATATATAATTAATTACAATTCAATATGTTTTTGCATAATTTTCGTTTCAAGATTCAAATGGATTTTTTCCACTTTTCTCGCTTGTTTCTTTATATTATCTTCCCAAGCAATTTCTCCATCAGATTTGACTCCAGAAGCTTTTACGTTTTTCTTCTCGTTTAAAGCACCTTCTGCCTGCAGATGCCTTAACTTCAATAAACGATCTTCATAGTGTAACAATTCGACTCGAAGAGATTCTAATTCGGAAGCGGAAAAGTTACTAGTTAAAGCAACCTTCCATAAACCTTGAACTTTGGGTTCAACAAACTCTTTGCTGTTTGGACCTTTTGCTGCTAATAGAAATAATCGATCATAACCATCTTTTAAATCTCTGTGTCGTTCTCTAATCACATTCACCCTATTAATGTAGTTTGTATCAATTGGCACTTCGCCAGCTTCTAACATGTTGAAACGTTCAAGAGAATCATCAATGGAATCTAAATTATAAATATTAATTATTGCCTTTTTATATCTAATATTAATACATACTTCCATCTTCATCCTTTGGGCCATCCTTTGCATCATGCAAGATAGAATAATATTGATCAATTTTGTCCTGATGGTGATTGAATTCCTCCTTTAAAGCTTCCAATTCTATTGTGGTGAAACCAGCCATTTCAGCTTTAGCCCACAACTTATTCAACTTCTTGTCCTTAAATAAACTCTTATTGATATAATCCTCAGAAGCTTCATTAAACAAACTATTATCCTTCCTCTTGATTTCATCTGCTGGTTCAAAATGTTCCAACAAGCCATACATACTCATTATACTTAACAATTTCCTTCTTAACTCTGCCTCTTTAATACCATCTTTATCTTTGCCTTCACCTCTCAATTGCTTCCATGTGATTTGTTCTTTATCATGCAACTTTAATTCACCATATAGCGATCGTAATTTCGGTTCTGTTAAACGCTGTAACATTATTAAATTAAACATTTGTAACAGTAAAAGCTATGTGGACATACAATCTTAGCTTTCTCCCATAACAAGTTAATTTTCTGCATGCGAAATGGTTTATTTAAATCTCTCATTGTCGGTGTGTCGTTATCATCTTTGGGTATGTTAGCTTCTTTGGAATATTTATTTTTATGGCACAATGAAAAATCTATCATCAAAAGGAAGATGACCAAGAGAACAGAATGCAATTTCATCTTCTGCTAAAATTAAGATATTCTCATTAACATGTCTCATTCCATATTACTTACCATTACTTACTATTAAATGATAATGAAAAATGTTAAAAGGATTCCTATTAATTAAATAATTAGATGTTTAAGCTGCTAATAGAATTTAATACCTCTGACATCACTGCCATCAAATAGTATGAGATCGCCAATCAATTTGAAATGTCATCAATTAAAAATATTTTCATTTTGTTTATTTAATTTTTATTTTATCTTGGAATTAAACGTTTTTGTTCCCTTAGATCCATTTAATTCAGCAAATATTGCGCTAAATATGGGATAAAAATTTGTTTAATTCGGCGATCTATCTCGATTTATAACTTATAGTTGCCTCCAATTCGTATGAAGTTATGAACGTTATTTTCATTCGGCCATTATTTCGTAGCGTGTTTATATCGTGAAAATAGTTTGACAACGAGTAGAAAATTATTATTTTCTTGTCCTAATTTCATTTACAAAAATATCATGTTTTAAACGTGAGTTTTAATCAATTTATAAATGATGTGACGGTAATAGTAAATGTTAATCAATTATTTGTGTACTCATCTGTAATATTATTAATCGTGAATATGGTGCAAGAAGAAATTGCGTTCATGGTTTGAAAATGCAAAATTTTTTCGAATACGATTTTATATAATGTAATTAAATTTGATTCGCAGATAATCGTTAACTTCACAAAGTCTCCAGTCTTTATGTTCCAGTGGATGTGATCTTCTCTGTGGCGCTTTGTTTGGTGGATAAGTTTCCATAAGTTTGATTATTGAAAAGGTATCCTATAATGTCCAGAGGATATGGTAAATATCGAAGAGGCAACAGCCAAAGCACTAGCTTTCAGTTTGACAATCTCTTCAAAGAGAATACCAATCGTCCTTCAGCAGCCAGATCGGCTGCTGTTGTTGGAAAATGGGGAGTTACATCTTTCACCTCTATTCGAACCATAAATGGCAAGTTTTTTATTTAATAATCTGCAAACTTCCGTTAATATTGCAAATATTCATGAATTTACAGGTATGGGACGTCCCTTTAATGAAAGAGGTAGTGTTGAAGAACCTGCCGCCACTAGCATACCTAAACCAAAGAAATTCTTCAAGAGTAGAAACACTGATCCACCCGACATTCCCGCAGCAATTTATCCTGAAAAAACCGAGCTCTCTTATGGTAATGCAAATAAGAAACAGAAAGTAAATAGTGGCGAGAAAGATACAAAAACGAAAAAATTCTTCTCATCCAAGTCAACTGATTCAGATAAGACTGTTTTAAGTTCAAATAATAACAAACGTACTGAAACTAAGCCACCAATTGTACTTAGGATATGTAGAGGAAAGTCACAGCTTTTAAACGATTCTGACGAATCGGAAAGTACACCTACACCAGCGACGACCCCGTCGACATCAAATGTAACATCACCTAGGACGTTAAGAGACAACCCGCAGAGGTCACCAAATGCAAGAATTACAAGATCTACCCGCAGAAGCATGCAACAAGATTTAAACAATAGTCCGGCAAAAGCCGATACACCTGGCGAATTCTCGTTGTTCACCTCGCCGAAGAATGATTTATCTCCGCAATATATACCTGCAGAGAAATATGAGATGGAAAGAAAAGCGGTGTACGATAATTTGCTAAGGCCTAATTCTCCAGCAACACCTGCGTCAGAAGGTAATGCTACGACCGATATCAATTCGAACGTAGACGTTGAGGAACCGGTTAAAGCTGAAGGGAACACTAACATAGATCAAGGTGAAGCCGATATGGAAATTGAAGAGGAGACTGCAAGAGGAGATATAATTGTTCCAGATGCAAGTGATACAAGTACAAATACTGAGCTAGTGAATAATAATGTAGAAAATACGAATGACGTTGAAACGAATCCGACCGAAGATAACAACGGTTCAAATGTAGTTTTTAATGAGGAGTTGCCGCCAAAGAAAACACAAATTGAAGACGACTGGTCAACAGACGAAGATTCGAATAGTACAATACCGGAGAAGGAGATAAAAGATGACAAGGAAACTACGATTGTTACGCCGTCTATAGAAGAGCACAAGGACGAGATATTGGAGAAAATTTTGGAGCAACAACCGTCGGAAAATCCGGCTCCGATGAAATTGGTAATATCAAAGAAGAAAGGGAGCATCTTCAAAAGTAGATCGATGATCTCCGACGTCACGAACAAGAGACGAGCGTTGTATAAACATAAGTGGTGCGACGGCGATGCGGCCGATAAGAAACCAGAGACGCAAGAACACGCTGCGGCGGCGACGAATAAATACGCGGACGATGCGTTCGGTTTTCAAGACGATCCATTAGTAAGAACTTCTGATAATGAAACAAACATTACGAGTGTTAAGTGCACCAAAAATGACAAAGGAGTATGTTTTTTCTTTACCATTTATCTTTTGTCGTTTTGTCACTGCGCTAAATTCTCGCGATTTCCATCGATTTCTAATTTAACCATTTGCTTCAGTATTATACCGTTGTCAAGAACGTGAAGAAGGCGCATCAAATTCAAGAGATTGGCGAGTTTCAAGAGTTCAACGACGACGTCGATTACATACTTGATGCGCTGCAAGATAACAATCCGATAAGCACGAGATGTCTCTCGGCAATCACTTTAGCCTCCAAGTGTATGGTGCCGGCGTTTCGCATGCACGTACGCGCTCATGGTACCGTGGGCAAATTCTTCAAAGCCTTACATGATGCCACCAAAGATCAAGTATAAACTCGTTTTACGCACAGTTGTACACAACTTTAAAAAAATTGAAATTTCTGTAGAGTTTAGGATTGTGTACCGCGACTGTGATGTTCGTTTTAAGTCAGGATCGCCTTAACATGGATCTGGATCGTGATTGTTTAGAGTTAATGTTGAATCTACTGGAATCGGACGTTAGCTATCAGCAAGCGTTGGACGTGTGCGGATTGAGTTCCGCGCAGTTGGAGAAGAACAAACAGAAGGTGCGCGAATTGTGCGCGGAAATTCAGAGCCAAGGACATGCGATGCACTTAAACTTGGACAACATCACCGTAAGGATCGGAGATCGCCCTGAATTCCTCCCGTTATAATGCAATTTGTTGGTTTGTAGGTCGGACAATTGGCGATGGAAACGTTGTTGAGCCTTACGTCTAAAAGGGCAGGTGAATGGTTTAAAGAAGAGCTACGGGAATTGGGCGGATTAGAGCATATAATCAAGACGATTTGCGAATGTTGTCGTCAGGTGTCCGATTACGTAGTTTCTTGGACTGACACATTATTAGATAAGTTGCGAAAAGTGGATCGTTGCTTGAGGGTGTTAGAAAATGTAATTGCACCATCGAAAACCAGTTTAATTGCAAATTAATCGATCAAATTGCTTTTAGGTCACGCATAATAACGAAGAGAATCAGACGTACTTGTTGAATTACAATTCCGGTGTAATTTTAGATACGTTAGTTAAATTGTATCGATTGTGCGACTCCGAAATACCTCTCTACCCGGTTACCGATATAGCGGATAAAGATTCCGCGGGGACTATTATTCGCGAAGCGTTACTTGTCACGTTGAAAGTATTAATTAATTTAACGCATCATTTTAGTAAGCAATGTAATTTAAAATTCACAATGGGTTAATGAACGAGAAGGAAACTATTTTTAATTTCTGCTCTCTCTTGTAGCTAACGGTAGTTCTTTGATTGGTATGAGGCCCGGAATCATTGATGCAAGCTTACATTTGCTCCTACAAATACCGCATTATATTCCCGAACAGAAGAAATTTGAACTGGGCGTTTTGGTATCTCACTCGGGTCGCTTAAATATTGTATTTGGATTAATAATAATCGTTTTCTAGGTACTTATGCTGCTGATAAATTTAATACAAGAGAACGATTCTAATAAGAAATTGTTGATCGATGCCAAAGCACCGGCCGATTTCGAAAGTAAATTTCAATGTGAGTGTGCGGATGCATTATGTAATTTAACACTGTGAATTGAATTGTAAAATCTTCAGGTGATAAAACGGCCGTTGAAGCGCTGATCGTTCAATTTCATAGATGGGAGGAATTGGCGAGACTAGCGGAAAAGCGTACCGATGCGATTCTGGACGGCGAGAAAGATTCCAATGTTATACATAAAACTAATGAGGAATTTATTGAAGAAACGGTGGCAAAATGTAACGGACTTTAAACATTGTTATTGATTTATTTATTTCACACATTTGCATAGTGTTGCAGAAAGCTGGAAGCCATATGGAATTTACGTTTCTGGCTTCGTATATTGTGATGTTAATGGGTTTCTTAATTATGAACAATGAGGATTACCAGAATATTGTTCGTAAATTTTTGAAAGACCAAAATTTTTCTACGATGGTTGAGATATTAAAGAAGTTTTTCAATTTTATGAATTTAACAGCATCTGTAAGATTAAGTATAACTAATCAAAACTCAGCTATTACTCTTTTGTTGTTTGATTTTAGACTGAAGCTTCCAGTGTGTGCGCTATTAAAGCAACCGAGAAGGTAATTAAATTCTTAGAGGAGTTTTCTGCGGACGAGAAATTGCAACGTGATGATACGAAGACAGAATGTATGGATCTCACCTATTCCGTAAAGCACTAGCGTTTATTAGAATGTTAAAACAATTTTGTTAGCAACTTTTGGTTTCTTTCATAATTCACGAGTGTCGAGTGAAAGAATATTTATATTTTCAAATTATTTAATAAGTAGCATAAGTTAATTAATTATTCAATATTAATTGTTATCACAATTTCCTGTATATTTTTTTGAACCATGTAAGCTGTGTACATTTCTTTTTTCATTTATTTATTTACCTTTTAGGATACATACAGATATTGTTTTTCCTTCAGAAAGAAAGTATGATTAATAAGCATTAAATTCATTAGTAAATATTGTATTATTATTGGATTGTTCAAATGTAAATAAAGATTCATGAATTTTTATTTAACGTTTTTAAGTACAAAAAATCGCATGAGGACGTCTCGGACGTTTTTTTGAACAAATTCCCTACAAGCGCAATTCACTTTTTGTCACCACGTTTTTTTAAATTCCTCAATTATGCAAAGGAATCTCAGAAAAGGGCTGTAAGGCGCCTTCCGGATTTAATTTCTGAACAATTTGATTTGTTGTTTGAATGGTTTCAGTCTGAAATAAAGTCAAATCGTTTCGGTCAATATTTGAATGGTTTCGTATGGGTATTCCTTGTTGCATTTCCACTGCCTAGGACTATTTTCATTTAACTTCGCAATTATGAGACCGAAAATCAAACATCGAGCTATGAGGGTACCACCGGAATTGCTTCCTGAAAAACTTGGTGTTTTCACCGAAGGATTTCAATAGATTCCTATGGGATTAATTGGTGTATTGCTGGTTGCATTTGAGGTAGTGTCGCCTTTTTTCTAAATATCGTAGAGGTAAAGTTCTTTTGATGATTTGTCTTTGTACTAATGTTATTTTCTTGATTATTATAGCTGGGAGTCGATTTAGATAACTATGATTGATATGGAGGATACTTTACTTAAATTTTCGCCAGAATGGAGAATCCAATTGAAGAATTTATTATATGAAAGAAACCAATTAGGTAAATTAATTCAAGTGATTAACTTATTCACCAGATAATTTATTGCAGTGATTGCTCTCACACCAATTAATATCACACCCTACATACACAGCAACAAAGAGGAGCATATAATATATGCAAATCATTTTGAATTGGAAATACCATTTTCTGGAATAACACTTAAATGGGATGTGTTTCTAGATGAGAATGATTATGGTTTTGCACCAGACTTTGACTTCAATTCAGACACATTTTTAAAAGATCCCAGTTTAGATACTATCATGGAACAGATACCAAGTTTATCCAATTGGGATGTACAAAATCCAAAGATGTTCACCATTGTTGTACAAGAGTTTCTTAAACTCTACAAACAAACTCAAGTAATGCAAATCAATTAGTACATACTGTATTAACCTGCTTTAACTGCTTTCAGCTGTACATTTTAAATACGGATGAGAAGGTGAAGGGAATTTGTGATGAATATGATTTGTCACTTACAGACAATGAAATATTGGATAACAAAATGGAAATATCGACTAACATGCAGTCAATAAATATGTTTATTGATTTAAACATAAACATGGAGAATACATCTAGGTCTATAATTGTGCTATATTGAATTTTAAATTAATGTTAAAGTTATGAATTTTAGTTGTGAGGAATCAATTGATTTACATCCAGATATACATAAAGCTGTTTTGCAATTGAAAACTTCCGGCAAGAAACTAATACCAAGTTTACATTTGTCAATACCATTAGAAGAAATACTGGGCAAATCATCTACATTCATCATACCATCATTAAAGAAGAAAACAGCTTTATTGGATTATATTAATACAGTTAAGGAGCTGATAAACGATGCAGTGAATATCAGCCAAAATAAGATCAAGTATAGGAATGAGTACATCAGTAATTTACTTTCTGAATTAACACTTGAAGTCATTGAATACAACAGTGAGACTTTTACAAATGCAACATTTCGCTATTTGGACACAGATTTTCCTTGTCTAATTCAAGTTGTTTTACGTAAGTAGTACTATTTAAAAGATTACTTAAATTTAGCAATGTTAACCAATAATTTGTAGCAAATAAGTTTCCATTTGAGAAACCTTATATTTCTCTATATTCCATAACATTTGAAAGAAATAAGAAGCCTTGTTATGAAGCATTAGAGGAATATCCATTCAGTCCAAGATGGGCAATATCAGAAATGGTAAAGAGATTAATAAACCATTTGCCAATGGTAATTAAAAATTTTGATGACTATTCTAATAAGAATTCTGTTGATTATTGAATTGATGCAATTACTTTAAAAATATAATCGTATTTTAATATAATATTTTCTTCAGTTTTACATGAAAGACCTCAATGTTTTTAGTAGTAAAAGTGACACTTTGATCATGAGATAACCTAGTAAGTGTCATTGTTAAATGGTGGAAGTAGAATTTTTAATTTAAACTTAATTCATAAAATGGTATGTTATTAAACACTTAGTTAGCGTTTTCAAATTTTAAATCAAATTAATTTCAGCCAAAAAAAGTAGACATATTACAATGCAAACATCCAAACAGCAGAAAGGTGAAAACCTTACTTAAGCAGAAGAAAAAGTAATTGAGCAAGTAATTTGAAAAAACGTGATTTTAAAAGCGAAATTTTTAGGGTTGAAACTAAGGATAAGAAAAAATTTGGTAAACTAATCAAGCAAAATGTAATTGGTGAGAAGCTGTTATGGTTCCAAAGTAATGTGTCACCTAATGTAACATGTTGCAGTGCCTTACAGACACAAGAGTTGATTGAAAAGTAAGGCTTTTAAAATCAAAAATATTTTTATTTTCTAAAAATGCTTTTTTAGATATCTAGGTCGTTTTGATGATGAGTTAGTACAAATCAATATGAAGCATTCTGTAGGGCAAAGGACTAATAGACAACATGCCAATAGGGAAGATGTAATTCGAATGACAATTAAATACGAAGAAGATGAATATAAAACTTGTGGCTTAGGTAAAATTGTTCATTTAACTTGTATAGAAACTAATTTCTGTAATTTAAGAAATTCCTAACATAATGGATCCCAAGCAGTTTGAAACATTAAAAAATTGGAATGGAGAATTGAGATACTTATCGAATTTTGTATTGAAGAGGTTTAGCAGAGAATATTTAGAATCCTGTAAGAATAAAAGTAATAATGTTAAACAAAAAGAATCCATAATGGATGTTGAATAAATTTATAAAATACAGGATTTATGTATTTAGATTCACCAAATTTCAAATTTAGCGGCAATTCATCTAAGATCCAATCAGAATGTAGTCGTTTAAGTTGTAACTTATTTAGTTTGACAATTTTGTCAATTTGTCGTATTTATCTAATCAAACAGGGTGGTTTTTTAGAAATATTTGCACAAAAAGTAATTATCTGTTATCGAAGAAATGTGCATTTCAGTCAACCATTGATGGCTAGAAGGAACAAGAGTATGGAATTATTGAACATGGAAAGTCCGACGTATAATAAAAATTTAAGTACCGACTCGTTCACGTCCGATTCGAAATCGAGTTCTTTAAATTCGAAACAAGAAACGGTAAGACGAAGTTAAATATTATTTACGGCTTTGTATTCTTTTAAATTTTAAAGGTAAGTTGGGGTAAAACGTCGCCCAGCAAAAGTTATTGTTCCTCTACCTCGACCTCTACTGAAAACGTTGTTTCTACGTTGGAACGACGTAAAATTCCTAAGGTTAATATTCAATTTAATTTTAATAATAATCAGTTTCCATTTTCTCTTTATTTTTTAGTCGTCCGCAACTGAATCGAGAGTATTTTCCAGACCAGAAGAACCACCATTATTGTCAGGGGAGAAAGTATCTGGACAAGCACGTGAAGTTACATATCTTTGTCCATATTATGGACCAGCTAGAGGTGTTCTAACGGTTACAAATTATCGTTTGTACTTCCGCCCTGTTGACAAAGATACACCTAATGTTGTTGATGTACCATTGGGTGTTGTAAGTGAAAATTATTATTTAAATGAATCTGTAATCTTAAATGCTTTCTTTAAAGGTTTTGCGCATTGAGAAAGTTGGAGGTGCTTCATCTCGAGGTGAGAATGCTTATGGAATTGAAGTGTTTTGCAAAGATATGCGGAATTTACGGTTTGCACACAAACAAGAAAATCATTCCAGGAGGAACGTCTTTGAGAAGCTTCAACAAAACGCGTTTCCTCTATCGCACAAACAGAAATTATTTGCATTCGATTATACAGAGAGCTTCGCAGAAAATGGTTGGAATGTATATGAACCAATAGCTGAATTAAAACGAATGGTAAACAATTGCAGTTGATATGAACTATTTTACAACTTAATGCCTTATAGGGCGTAAATAACGATATGTGGAAGATATCGAAAATCAATGAAAATTACGAGATATGTGATAGCTATCCAGCTGTTTGGGCAATACCAGCTCAAGCAACTGATGAAGATATCCGAATTGTGGCCGGTTATCGTAGCCGAGGCAGAATACCAGTATTAAGTTGGATACATCCCGAATCGCAAGCGACGATTACCCGTTGCTCACAGCCTTTAGTCGGAGTATTTGACACACATTAATCTCTCAAACTTGTCTTGTAATACGCTCTCTTCATTAACAGGTCAGTGGCAAGAAATGCCGTGAGGACGAGCGTTACATTCAATTGATAATGGACGCAAATGCACAATCGCATAAAATCTTCATAATGGACGCGCGACCTAGCGCGAATGCTATCGCAAACAAGGCAAAAGGAGGCGGGTAAAATAAGCACTAAGTAATCGTCTTCAACTAGGTCTATACCGATTTTTTTTTCTAGGTATGAATCAGAAGATGCATATCAAAATGCAGAATTGGTGTTTCTCGACGTACACAATATACACGTGATGCGGGAATCGTTGAGGAAATTGAAAGAGCTGTGTTTCCCAAATATCGACGAGAGCCGATGGTTGTCTGGCATCGAGTTTACGTATTGGTTGAAGCACATCAAATTCATTTTAGCCGGTGCAGTTCGAATCGTTGATAAAGTAACAACTACAACAATTTAACAATTAATTTTATAAATTTGCTCTACAAATTATAGGTGGAGAATCATAAAACGTCCGTTTTAGTACATTGTTCGGACGGTTGGGATCGTACCGCTCAATTAACGGCATTATCGATGCTAATGCTCGATCCGTATTATAGAACGATTAAAGGTTTCGAGGTGTTAATCGAAAAGGAATGGTTATCGTTCGGTCATAAGTATCAGCAAGTAAATAGGCCGACTAAAATGTAACATTTCATTTGATCTCGTTTTCGTATTCGTACAGAGAATAGGCCACGGCGACGATCATCATTCCGACGCGGATCGATCGCCTGTATTCTTGCAATTCATCGATTGCGTTTGGCAGATTACCCAGCAATTCCCCAATGCGTTCGAATTCAACGATTGTTTCTTGATAACTATTTTGGACCATTTGTATTCGTGCCGCTTCGGCACGTTTCTTTGTAACAGCGAAAGGGAGAGACACCTGGAGAGTAAGTTGATATCTATTTCAATGTTAACTGATTATTATAGATTTTAATCGAAAGGATTAAAAGAATGCACGGTGTCGTTATGGTCGTACACTAACAGTCAATTGGATTATTACAAGAATCCTTTGTATTGGGCCAACACGCACCAGCAACAAATTTTGATACCGATTGCTAGTATAAGGCATATAAAACTTTGGAAAGCATATTATTGTCGTTGGAATCCTAGCATGAGGAGTCAGGTAATATTGTTTCTTTACGGTTTACCAAAGAGCGCACTGTTAACGTTTGATTTTAGGATCCCGTCTATCAAAGAACGCGAGAATTGCTAATTTTGAAAGAGCAACTTCAGCGACAAGTTGAAGAATGCAAAAGGGAACAGCAATCGAAAATTTGCAGATCTAACGCTTCGCCTACATAATGTGAAGTTAATTAAAAAATGAACATTTATTTTCACTTTGCTTTTCTTACATCTACGCTTTACGATTTATGTTACTACTACTTAAATGTATTGTAAAGAATTTTATTTATTATTAATAATTATAATCTTTACGTATGTACAAATCAATATGAATATATAAATATTGAATCAAATTAAAAGAAGTGATTTTTGAAAATTCCTGCTAAATATTAGTAGAGTTCAATCTCGCTAGATGGCAAGCGTAAATAACGTTTGGCATTCTATGTGACGTCACGTTATTGATCGAAATCAACCGTAGTCGGCGTAACGCCATTTTGATTTAAGTGGGAAAAGTTTGTTAATTTGTTTAAGTGCAAGAGGAAAATCTACGTTCATCCGTCCCGAATTAATTATCTACACGTTAATTACTTAATTGTTTCGTTGTTTACCCACCTGGACGGACCAAGGTACGTGAATATTTCTTTAAAGAAAAATATTCGAGATGCCAATAATAATTTCGTAATACGATGTTTTCATTGTGACAGTCAAATAGCTAAATAAAACCGTATGAATCAATGTTAAATTGTCTCCTCGTCGATTGTAATATGAAATCAACGTATTAAAAATGTTATAATTGGCTAGTTAAAGGATAATTTTCATTATATATATATCCTGACAATAGTATTGTTTTTATAAGCGTCTGATAATAAAAAAAAGAAGAACTCGGAAAGAAATCTCGGGCTGGGCATTATTATGTTCATTGCTTACGTCGAAATTTATTGTAATTTTCGTATTTACTTATACTTATCTCAGTAATATAATAGTTTGACATTTTTTTTGACTGCTTGTCATTTAATACACATATATACAAGGGAAAAAATGTAAATGAAAGTTACTTTCTTGCATAGCCATTTTGTGTTATTGAACTATACGTACGTTTAACATGGTGTTGAAATAAAATTACAATTTTTCAGAATAAAGGTTCGTTCGTTGGGTCCTTAAGATCTAAATGGTTGCGTGCAGACAGCATGTCTACTTTGTCAGGCTTGACCTCCAAGGGGGAGAAAGGAAAATCGAAATTTCAATCGTTGGACATCAATAATTTATATAAAGTGTGCAGGGTAATATATATAAACAAAATGCTTGCAATAAATTATTAGAAATTCCTAAACTGTACATTGTTTGTTTAGGGTGAGTCTTCGGAGAAACAACAACAAAAGAGTTCCTTACAGCTTAAACATGGCATGCAAAGTCTGGGTAAGGTGCCCAGTGCAAGAAGGGCCCCAGTTAATTTACCGTCAATAAAGTCCGAGCATAGTGGTAACGATACAGCAGTTTCATTAGTACCATCTGGTGGAGCAGGATGGGGCAACAAAGAGTCAAATACAATAACAACCACATCAGCAGTAGTATGTTGAAGTACATTTAATTATTGAAACGTTTATATTTGTTTGAATCGAATTTCAGACTACAGCCGTGAACAGCACAAACGTGAACGTGACCGTTTCGTCGACGAATTCACAAGCGAGCAGCGCACATCATCATCCGCCGCCAGGCAATTTACCGGTCGCGAATTTACCACAACAGGCGACAAACAACAAGCACGTGTCGCCGACGATAATCATACCTGGAGCCGTTGCGACCGTCTCCACGGACAAATCCTGGAGTGCGGTAATGAGCGGTCCGGATTTATCGCATCATCCGCCACCGTATCAGAGTCCGCAATTCCAACACGAGTTCCCAAGCTTGTCAGCTGGCGATGGCGCACAACAACGTACTGGGACCGATGTACAATACGGGCCCGGACCAAGTTTAAGGCCGCAAACAGAAGGTTCGTGGATGCAGGGGGGATCGCGCGGCCCGCCGGCTGTCGACGGTCACGCAAAGGGCAACAACTTGGCCCCGCAGGTTGTCCCGCCGCAGCTCTCGGCCCCGGTCGGCCTACCCTCTGGCCAACCTATACCCCAGTATCCGGTCTTTGCGCCACCTTTTATGTGCAGAGGTAACAATTTCGTCGCTAATGGCCATGGTGGAAATGCAACTGTACCTGGTGGTAATGTGCCACCTGCTGCTGCTACTGCAACCTCTGGTGCCGCTACCGTTGCGGTGAATGGTCGCGGTGCAAGGGTCGATCATAATCGGCCTAATCGAAGCACGGACACCGTCGTCGTCGACGAACTAGCCCATAGACCTATAATCAAAGAGGAAGATTTGAATCGCATGGACGACATGAGAGACATGGGATGGGCTGCAAACGACGACATCGATTACAATCAGAAGATCGCTTTCAGCGACGACGAGAACGAGAGGGAATTTAAGAGAGAGAAACATATGATGAAAGAAGTGGATAAATCCGAAATGCCCGCTGAAGGCGGCGAGCAAAAGATTTGGTCCATCACCCGGAGCGCTTCGGGAAGTCAAGATGTGCGAAATCGCATGCGGTCGGACGACGAAGAAATAGCTCAACGTCGTAAACAACATAACGCAGAAGTCGCTTTGGTCGTTAGCCGAGCGAAGCAGAGGAAAGAAGAGGAGGAGAAACGCTATCAGGAAACTAAGATGATGGCGCAGAAGAAGTTACAAGAACTGGAGGAGAAAATGAAGAAACGCGTAAAGGAGAACGACGAAGGTCAAGGAACGATCAATCCAATGTCTGTTCCTCCACAGTCGATCACGCCCTCCTCCACCATTCCTGTGCCCGATTGGGAAAAGGATAAGGATTACAAGAGCGAGAAGCCAGAGTCGGTGGAAGAGAAACCCAATAAGAACAATCGCGAAGCGAGCGATTTCCGTCAGATGACCCAAATCGAAACAACTCGCAGTTATCCGCGCAAGGACAACAACAACGGCGGCGGCGGAGGCCGTTCATTCGAAAGAGAGCGCGAATCGCGCGAACAGAACGGTTCGAGTTACGCGAAATTTCAAAATAATCTACCGCCCCGCTTTCAAAAACAACAGCTCCGCAACAATAACAATAGTAACGCGGGTCCGCAAACGCCGCCGTCTTTCCATCCGAACGACGGCTCGAGATGGATGCAAAACAACCAAAATGCGAACAAACAATCGTCGCCGCCGATGCCCGTACGCAAGTCACGCGACTTGGATTCGAGAAGGACGGACGATTATGGCGGCAGGGGTTCCCATAGGAACAATTATCAGGATGCGAGTTATAAAACGGATAATCGACAAAAGGACGACGACAACAACGATAATTATCGCCCATACGATACGTATGATTATAATAAGAGAGACGAAGAGAAATGGGAACGTGAGAAGGTCGACAAGCAAGAGTCCTTCGACGACAATTCGCATCAGTCGCGATCGCAGACGAGCGACGAATTCCACGAGAAGCGCGACAAATACATGCGAGAGGATAAAATGCCGGACAGGTACGAGCGTCCGCAACGGCCGGATAGTCGTGATTCGAGAGCGTCCCGCGATTCGAGACATTCACGGGAATCGGTCAATCGAACGGACGCCGAATCGAAGGAATACTTTTCCTCGTGGACAGCCGACACGCATTTGGAATCCTCGTTCGAAGAGAATAAACGCAAAGATATGGCGAAAGAGGATCGTCGACAAGTTCCCGGACCGATTACGAAAGATCGAATCGAGGCGGAGGATTTGAAATCGGAGCGTAGAAATTTGACGCAATTGAAACGCGGTCTCGCCGAAAAGAAACCCGAGAATAAACAGGACGAGAAGAAGGAGGACGACGGATGGGATCTGAAAAAGATTAAAGAGAGCAACGCCGACGGCGGCAAAAGTTGGAACAATTCAGGCGGCATGGAAAGCACGATGAACGATAATAAATTTGCTGACGGCAAAGTGGAAAATTGCAATGAAGATTCGGATAAGAAATCGGAAAAGCTAGCGTACGATATTAAAGAAAAGGACGAGAAACGTGGGCAAACGTCTCGTATGAGGAGCGATAACCGTAATCAAGGTTGGTCCGGTGGCACGGTTTATCGTAGCAGTTGGGCATCGAAACGTGGACCGATGCGAGGCGGTTCGCGCAGCGGCGGTTTACCGAAGTCGTCAAATAAAAATGCGGAATGGCACGGTACGGATTCCGACATTTCCGCCGACGAATTGTCGCAATCGACCGAAAGCGTGAAAGACGACAAGGGCAAGCAACAGCAACGGAGCCCAAAACCGATGAGGAAATTCGATAAGGACGAGAAGAACAAGGATAAGCTGTTGGAGCGGAAAATTGATAAACCTATGGATAATCGCAAAGATTATTTACCACGTGGCGAACCGTCACGTCACGGTAGAGGCGGCGGTAATTTCCGAGGCCGCGGCGGCGGCGGTATGAGCAAACGGATCGATCATTACGGACCGCCGTCATCGAAGAGTCCGTTCAGCAATGCGGACGATAAGGAGAAGAAGAGTTGCGAGGAAGTGAACGACGACGCGATTGGCGCTAACAGATGGAAGGAAAACGTAAATCAATCGAGTATGAAGTCGGAGCAAAAGATCGATGGGAACTTCGATAAGAGCCGAGGACGCAAATTGAGCGACAATCGTCGAGGTAAATCGAAGAGCAAAGATGGAAAATCGGAGGATAACGACACGACGTCCGAGAATTCCGACGAGAGCGCTTCGAAAGACGGAAAATCGAGAAAACCGGCCAAATTGTCGCCGCCATCGAGTCGGATGTCATCGACGCAATCGCGACGTAATCCACCGCCGAGGCTATCGATTAACGAGAAACGCAATTATCTGGGAAGGAACGACATGCCGCCAGGTAAACCTAATAATTCGACATCGACGAATCGTTTGCAGGGCGTCAAGAAGGACGATAATAGCATATGCAACGCGATCGCGGACATTTCCTTAAAGGGCAAAGACGTTGAAGATGCGGAAGTCGTCGAAGGCGACATGGAGGAGAAATCACTTCAAGGTGATTCAGATGGTTTCCAAGAGGTTAAAAGCAAGAAGAACGGCAAAGAGCGGCTCAAAATCGACGAGAAACCGATAACGAAAACGATTAACCCGAGTATTATCAATAAAGTCGATAAAGAAGTGAAAATCGATCGGAAAAGTAAACCGGCACCGCCGCAAATGTTACAACAGCAGCAGCAACAGATTTCGAATATTCCGCCGGTTATGCCGCAATCGTCCAATAAAAGCGCACGCATCAGTAAATTACCGCCGCGATTCGTTAAGCAACGTGAGAATAATCGCTTGCAAAAACAGCAATTGCAACATACGATTTGCGACATGAACGACATCAATAAGGTGAATCAAACGATGACCATGTACGCGGTGAAGGACAATTCGAATGCGACGCTGTCGACTCCGATTTCGAATGCGTGGGAGAAACCGTTATCGTCACAACTGCGGAACAATGGAATCGAACAAGAATCGTTGCTAACGATCGGCATTGATAATTGCAAAGGCATGGAACAAGCACAATCGCCGAGTCAAATTAATAATAGCGAGAAGGTAATTTAAAGTTATCTAAGCTTTAAATATAATAAAACGAAGCTAATAAGTTTATTTGATGTTATTTAAGGTCATGACGAAGTCGAATCAAGACAAAGCCGTATTGGACGGTACGTCGCCGCCGGTGACGACGATTATCTTCGAAAACACCAATTTCAAATCGGCCCCGGGTTCTTGCGTTCAGCGCAATTCCAAAACGCGTGCGAACAAAATGGAAGACGGTTGCGTGGACTCGTCGGTAATGTCTAACTTCAATAAACCGATAACGGACGTACTCAATAAGAACGAGAAACAATCGTCCGAAACGATGATGCAGATCAATTTCACGAAAGAGGACGGTGCCGACATGAAGTTGGATTTCATCGAATCGGAAATATCGTATTTGACCGAGGACAAGACTTCGAAAAATGTCGGTCTACCACGCTCCTCCATGCACGCGATAACCAGCAGCAACACGACGATATCGCCATCAACGGCGGACGCGTTGAACATGAAGATCGCGTCCGTTAAGAAGGTGTGGGAGAGTATGCCTACCGTTGTCGAGCACGCGGTCGTCGGCCAAGACGACAGCAGTTTCACGTCGTCGTTCGGTACAGATCCGAATGGTTTGGATCCGTCGAGTGCGTTCGCGAAAAGTAACGACGCGCCGGACGACAATCATGAGGTTTACAGCCCGTCGCCGAACAACCAGGCACCATCGAATAACACTACAAATGTGTGTAAGGTAAATGATCAACTTTATTATCTTTAATAAAATTTTATACGATCACCTTTATTAAGGTAAAACCTACTCAGCAAGTAGCCGGAAGCGTCGGACAGACCGTTCTCAACACGAGCGTTCACCAATCGCATTCGTCCTCGATGGTCGGCGGACCGGGACTGATGAGCCATCCTTTATCGCCACCGCCTCCAATGCAACCGGTCATCGGTGCCGGCGTCGGTCTAGGCCAACGACCGCAACAATTTACCGCAAACCAACACATTGGATACCAGGTGAGCTATCTCATGATGTTTAAGTTTGTGTCTCACCACTAATCCCATGCGAAATACTCGCTTCAGGCCGGATTAGGTGGCAGCACGCAATACGGCGTCCCGGCGATACCGTCGCCGCCGACGGTTCTGTTCAACTCGTCGCAGCAATTGCAAGCGCAAACCGCTGCTGGCTTATACGGAACGTTTCAAATTGATCAGACGCAAGTGCTCGGCGGTCAGGGACGTTCCCAATACTCGCAATATCCGAACCCGTATAATCTAGGCCAAACCGCGTCTAGCCCCTATTCGGCGCAATCGATGTACTTGCAAACGGCACAGCCGCATCCGCAGACAGCTCAAGCGCCGCCGGACATATATCAAAACATGAACAGCTATCGCATCCCGGCGACGGCACAGTTCGGGCAAAATCAACAATTGAACAATCCGAGCACCGTCCTGATCTCGTCCACATCCAATTCGTTGATGTCCGCCACGGTGAAACCGAGCAGTCAACAAATCAGCGCTATCGGTTCGTTAATTCGTCCCAATTGAATCCGTTAATTATGGCGTTTTTATTAATTTGTTTTTTTTGTTACTTTTCGAAATAGGCACTAAAGCCAGCGGCGTTGGGCAAACGTACCAGCAGCAATCGCAAACCGGGCAACAGTTGTACATGGCGTACGATCCGTCGTTGCAGGCCAACTTTTTGCCCAGCACGGGCGTGATGCAACGCGGACCTGCTGGCCCTGTTCAGAACAACGTCGTGCCCGCCCTTCAGGCCTCCTCGTCGTTTTATTCTGGATCGACAGGTACTTCAAATGTTTATAAGAATCAGTGGAGGTATTTCAACTAACTTGAGGCTTTCTCTCACACACACTCTCTCTCTCTCTCTTTCCCCTGGGTTTTAATACCTTGTCATTTAAATTACGATGTATTAGTACGTGTAGAATTGAGCTTTAAAAATGTTTATTCGGTGCGTCGTGTTTTTTTTTTGCCATTATTCGCTGCGACTTCTATTTTAAATCGTTTTTTTTTTTTCATACGATTAGAATTTAAATGGTTTAAAAAGGTAGAATTCTCGTAATTTTGTTCGATTTTAGTACGCTCGACATATTATCTCAACTTTATATAGTCTTTTTTGTATTTGAAAGACCTTTTGTATTATTAATTGCTAATTTACCTGTAATTAAAAAGTAATAAATTTATAATACGTCACTTTTTTGTTTAATTATTTTTGCATGACGCTTTGTTGCCCTTTTGCAATTATTTCGCAAAACATTATTGCACCTATTTTCACTTGGAATAATCTGTTTTTGTTTCATTTTTAGGCGGCCAAACGGGATATTTCCAACAACCGGGCAGTTCGACGTTACAATCAGCCGGACCGATGCAACAGCACCAAACCGGTTACGGACTACAAGGCAACGTCTTCGGCACGCACAATCAAACACATACGAATGCCGGAATGCAAAACTTCAGCTCGCATTTCCTCTCGGCGCCGATGCAATTGGCAGCCGCAGCGGCCATCAGTGCGCAACAATATCATTCGCCGAACATGCAGAACGCCGCAGCATTCATGAAGGGCGTCGGCAGTCAACAACAACAGATCAACGATCAAAGCGGACGTTCGCAACAATTGAAAAGTCCGAGTGGCGGCGGGCAACAGGAGGTGCTCTCGTCCGTCTTCAATTCTGGTAATTAGTCTTTTGCAAAAAAAAAATTGAATGCGACAATAATTAGCGAAACGATGTTATTTTTGTTTGTTTTTCTGTGTTTTTTTTTTCTCTTTTATGATTTCATGATGACTCGTCAAGATTTGAAGTGTTGTCAACCACAGTCTCTCCAATTTTTACTGTCTACAGGTCAGCAGATACCGTCGCCGAAATCGCGACAGGCGTGCAAACAGCCGCCGCCGCAACCAAGTCCGACGGCTCAGCACAAGTATAACTTGTATCAGAATGTCGGCAATCAACAATGTAATCAGGTACAGATTTTATTCAAAACTCTTTGACGCAAATTGATTGGAGACTGTGTGCCAACTGTTCGCGCAAATTTATGGAAACTGCAAACTTACGTAGTCTGCGTGCAAACGTAACACGTTTATTTTCTTCTTTGCAGTCTCAAAGATATCCAACTCCAATACAAAGACCGGTCAACTATCAAAGCGGATTGAATTCAGTTCAAAATAACGGTGGAAATCCGAAACATAGGTCGAATCAGAACAATAGACCGCCGCAAAGGCAATACTACTCATCTCAAGGTAATTGTTTAATTAAGAAACTGATTGCTTTTCACTAATCGTTTGGTGATCATTAATTTAATTTCTTTTGCAGGCAACTCGTTATCCAATCAGTCCGATAAAGCGGACGAATCGAAAATGAATGAAAACGTATCGACGAACGGTAGCAACACGACGAATTCCAGTGCTGCCAATTTGGGCAAATCCGGCATTGGCAATAACGCGCAGAGTAACGTTAATCAATCGTCGGACATTAACAAAGATAAAGAGGAAACTAGTGTTATAAAGGACTAAGCGGATAATTATCGTTATCCCATCATTTATATATCGATAAGTTCTAAAGAAGAAAAAAGGAAGTCTTTTATATTAGTTATATTGTTATTTATTGTGGTAACAGGATTATGTTAGCGAAAAGATTGGCAAAAAAAGAAAAGAGACAAATATAACGAAACACTTGTCGTCAGAGAAATAATTATAAGTCGAAATTTATGATTTTGTTTGGAATAGAATGTAATCAATTATCTCTGTCTCTCCCCCTCGTTTTGTGTTCAGAAATAAGAGAATAAGTGAATGTAAAAGAGGTGTAGGCTGCAGCCCAAATAATATTCAAGTTTGTGGACTGAATTAAATGAAAATGTTTAGCTTTTAAAGAGAAAATACGTTGTGAAAAGGAGCACCAACTTGTACTAAGCGGGCTTTCTTTTCACAAATAAGCATAATATATGAATATAAAAAAATAAAACGAAAGACATTCGATATTATGTAGATTGTAACGTAAAATAACTTAAATGTAAACTTTCTTACATTTTATTTTAATTTATGTAGTGCGTGAATTAAAAAGAGGAATCGAATGATTGATCTTGGTTTATCGTGCGATTCAAATCAAATAGAAGTAAAAATTGATTGAAAAGTGTTACGGGAAAAAGATGGAATTTTGAAACAGTTAGAAATTTCTTTCGTTGGATGTGTATATTAAAGCAGTGCAAAAAAATAATTAGTAGACTTCGCGATAAATAAGTTCTTTCTGGACCACCGTGGCCACTTGATGATGAAACGTGCTGAATTTTTCAACAGAATAATATTAAAATAAATATATCAACTTCAATGAAATTATAATTATTAGATTGTTAAAAACAGATTGTTTTTTTAACAATTATAATATTTAGTTGTATTATTTAGATTTTCATGTGTAAGAGGTGCTTCTTATGAATAATTCTCTGTAATAAGCCCATTCATTTAGTTTATTTTTACTTATACGATTTTTTTGTTAAACAGTTTAAAAAAATGCACAATTATTTATTCACAGTATCGCCTTTTATTATTAATATAAAAATAAATTATACTGTGCTTTTTAAGAAAAAGAAAAACACAGTTCATACAAGTTCTAATTGACGTCTTTCGAGTTTTTTATCCTTATCATTCACTCGTCCTTTTTCATTTCGCTTTCATAAAAGGATCAGTTAAGAGTCCTATACACCGAAAATGCAACCAGGAATACACTATGAATCTTCCATTGAAAGCTTTGGGCCCAGATATTTCCTTCATTTCAGACTGAATCCATTAAAATAATGAATCAAATTGTTTATAAATGAAATCTCACGGGGCTGTCACAGCCCTTTTTTTGCGTTTCGCTTGCATAATTGAGAAATTTCAAAAAATGTGGTGAAAAAAGGTTGATTTGGTTCGAATGGAATTTATTCAAAAAAGGCTTTTGACAAGGGAACAAGCTATTTTTTTAATGAATTTTGGTACAAGTACTTTTTAAAATCGTTAACTGTAATTTGCACACGAATTAGGTTTCATCTGTCCCTACAAACGGTGCGAGTTTCAGCCATTTCGGGGAGATGAAGGAAAATGCGAAAAATGAGAAAAATCCAAAGGGGTTAGCCTTGCTTTTTTAGCAAAAAACCGCAAAAATCGACCTTTTCTAAATCGAGCGGAATTGAATCAGGATCGATGTGAATAAGTGAAAACCATCGAAAGCTGCGCGAAAATCGATGAAAAACTAAAAAAAAAAAAGCGAAATATTCGTTTAGCTTGTAATACAAATGTACTATTAGTATTTTCTGAAAATTATTTCCAAGATTAGAAATATTCTGTGAAATTCGCTTTCAATATAGAATTTGAGTTGAAATAGATGACTTTTTCAGGACAATTCTATATTTTATTGTACTCTCTTCCATTTCGATTGAATTTATAAATTTTATAATCCAATTTTGTAGGTTTTATTATAAAATTATACTTATATTTACTGTAATAAGTTAATTTAAGGGAATAATTTCATAAATGAGCAATTAATAATTATTTAGAATTTAAATTCAATGTGCCACATTGGAGTTGATCAGCTGGTGTATAGGACTCTTAAAAAAACAACAAACTTACAGTGCATAAAGATATATTTAAGTCTTCATGTACAAGCAATATTACATATTCCGTATAATTATTAATAACCCTACAGTTTTTGAATATTTTTTCTTCAGTGGGGTTCAGCGACGATACCCACACACGAGAGTGCCTTACTTAACGCTTGACGCAACTAAAGAAATATTACTTTTAGTGCGTACAAACATTGCGCTTACACATGTATTAAAAGAAATAATAATATTCGAATAGAGAACAAATAAAATCACAAGTTTTCTTTTTTTTTAATAGAACTTGTCCCTATCGCCAATCCCTTTTAACCACTTTCGCAACTACTACAATATAATAATGATTTTAATTTTATGATTTTAGTATATTTAATTATATTTATATATAATTGTTTTCAGCTTGTCGGACTGGAAAGTTATTTAGCCGCTAGGAAAGCTGATATTCTTCTTTTTCGTATTATTTTTTCTTTTTTTTGAGATTTTTTTTTATTTTGAAAGTATCCTTGGCTACAAAAATTAAAATAATATATACTTTTTAAACTATAAGCGGGTCTTGTATAGAAAAAAGAAGAGAACATAAAAGTAATGAGACATGCAAACTACGAATTGAATATAATGAACGAGTTTCCTCTCTTTCTCTTAATTATTATTTCCTTTTTTAACAATTTATTATGTACATCGAATTGGGTTCTAAATTGAAGGCGTTTCGGCTAATCACCCCTTCCATTTAGATTTCATAATCTAATCCGGATCGACCCCGAAATGAGAAACTTAATTATACGTGTCTTCGTTATTTGGGTACGGTTTTGAGAAATTTAATGAAGGAAATTCTATTCAAGCCAAAAACGCTACCGCTCTTGTTAATCTTGTAACGAAAAAAAGAAAACAATTAAAAGACAAAATCACAAGAATGAAGCTAATTTCGCGATTAACTGGACTTTAGAAAACGCTTATAGTACTAAATTCATATCATTCTTCATAAAGGGTGCTTCACTGGCTCCAACCTTTCCATCCCTGCAAAAAGAAATTAAAAAAAAAATTAGTTTATCTTGCAATTTCTTTCTGAAAAGCAACTTACATGTTGCGATTTCTCTTGCATATCGGGCAACCGCGAGCTGTCCCAACCTTGTTCGACTTTCAACAATTCCGACGGTGGAAAATCGTGACCGCGTATGTTCGGCATTTGCGATTGCAAGAATACTTGTTCATTGTAGGTGTGCGGATTCTCTAGAGGCATACCGCCGCCGCTGCCAGTCTTAAACATGCAAAAAGAACAATTAAACTTTCATAAAAAATCGTGATAAACTAAATATACCTGAAAATTTTCCATCATTTGATTGAAATTGTCGCAGAGCTGCGGCGTACGCGGCATCGAGACGCGATCCAAATTGCTGCCGCTGCTGTTGCCCACCCAGCGATTTACCATAATTTTCGGATCGTTATTCAACAGCCAATCCGGCGTCGGATTATACGATTTCCTTGCCCTCTCCGTGCCGATCGGTTGCGGTTTACGCTCTTCCATGAAATGTCCGACGCCATCGTTGTTATGTAACTGATGCGGCACCGAGGACAAATTCGGCGACATCGCCGGCGAACTGTTGCTCACCGTCATTTCGTTCTCGTACAATAAATCGCAAACGTTACCGCCACGGCTCAGCGTGTGCAAATTCATCGCGTTGATCAACTCGTTCGGTTGCGTGAACGGTTGCATCGGCATCACCCAGCGATTAGTCGGCGCCGCTACCGGTGTTCGACCGTAATTGTTCATCAGCGGCTTGTTCAACGGATAAACGCTCGCGTTCTGATTGAAACCGTTATACAATTGTGGTCCTTTCGACGGCGGCATCGTGTGCATCGTGCTGGAAAAGTCCGGCGCTTTCGGATTCAACCGCGACATACTGACGACTGGCTGTTGCGTCAACGGTTGTTGGGATTGCGTGAAATTCAAATGCTGATGGAATTGCATCATCGGTGGATTATCGTTCGTAGACATATTCAAAATGCCGTTGTTCTCGTTATAATTCGATTTGCAGAGACCGCTTTCCCCGCCGCCTCCATGCGACATGTGCACGTTTCTCGACGGCGGCAGATCGGTGTTGGTGTAGAAATGCGTCGACGACAGATCGTTCGTTGTCGCTTGCGAAACGGCACGGTTGTAAATGGTGCTACCTATCGGTGGTAACGGTTTCTGCTCGGGGAATGTCTGATAAGTCGATGATAGCGGCATATTTGGCGGCGTCGTACTGTTGCTACTGGTTTTCGACGAAACCGGCGAACAAACGGCCGTTCCCCTGTAGCCGGGCGCTTTAGCCGCGTCCACCTGCGGTTGTTCTTCGATGAACTGCGGCGGTATGTTGATCTGGTTGCCGTTACTGCTGTTGTTTCCCCCCGTTACCGATGCGAAATTGATCGGTTTCTGAGATTCGTTTTCCGGCCGCCACATGGATTGTTGCGCCATCGATTTCGTATTGAACAGCGTGTACTCTTGAGTTGTTTGCACGTTAGTCGCGTGATTCGTAATGTTGTCCTCCACAGAACTACTAACTTGCGACGTTATTGGATTAATGCTAGTTTGTTGAACTAAACTAGATGTATGATCCGACGGTTTTGAAACGATCGCTTGCGGTACGGAGCTTTGGAATCCGGTTTTGCTGGTAGTGCTGGCGAAATGCTGAACGGTAGGTGGTGCAGATCCCGATGGCGCAGGTCTATGGTGTTTCGGCGACGACGACGGAACGACTGAAGGCTGCTGTTGTTGTTGCTGCTGTTGTCCCTGCGGTGAAATCGGGCCGATGGTCTGTTGCGGTACGCTCAAGTTCGTCGTCGTTCTCGGTTTGGTTACGGTCATTCCCTGGCTAACGGTCACCATCAATTGCGACGTAGTCGTCGTCTCTGTTAATTTTGCCGCAAACGTTTGCGTGGCAGTGGTCGTTATTACTTTTGTCGTTCCTCTGGTTACGGTGACGACCGTGGTCGTAGATGCACCGGAGGACGTTGGATTACGCGGTGTCGCCGATGAAAGAGCATTCTTCTCCGCCTGTGCGATTTGCAATCTAGGAGGTGCCGTTACGCGGGCGCTCTGACTGTTGATGGGACCTCGACTCTTGACGGTCACATTAGCGAATCGCGATGTCACATTAATCGGTGCCGTCGTTGTCACCGGTTTTTGTTGAACCGTCGTAGTGACAACGGAAGAGGATGACGTAGCATTTAATACTTTTCCCGCTAATTTCTTCGTCTAAAAGAACGAAAATAAAACGGTTCCATAAAGGAATTTCTGACAATTGAATTATTTTCAAACACTCACCCCTATTTGAGTTTTATCCCACAGCGTCAACGTGCTGGTAGTTGTCTTATTCGCTTTCGGGAGCATTTGCAAAATATCAACGTCCGGATCACGAATTAACATGGCGATGAGGGAATGTGCTTGCTTGGTTGCATCAGCCGAACCCCTGAAAAATTTTCTCGTCGAATTACACGTAATTGCACTCAGATTAATAATTACTTGATGGTGATAATTCTCTCGCCTTGACCTTTGCTCTGCTTTTCCACTTCGATGTGCGCTCCGGTTGCGCCTCTAATTGCGTTTATATTCGAACCGCCACGTCCGATGACGCGCGAGATTGCGTTCAATGGAACGGAGACTTTCTTAATTCCGGATTCGGTGGAAACGGTTTGCACGGAGGACTTTCGCACCACTTCCTTCCATCCCTCTTCGCGTTTACCACCCTGCTTTGGGCTGATAGACGAATGACTCTTCGACGTTGTCGGCGATATTTCGTTATCGTAATGACTAAAACGTTCAAACGAAATTATTGATAATGCTCCTTACAAGGACGATTGATGCAACATACTGTTTCTTTCCCTTTGAGGATGACACGTAGTTCTCGTTGCCGGTGGACTCAAAATCTTCTCTCTCGGCCGGATGTCGCGACGATTCGAACACCAATCCTTTTCTGATTTGCTGCTGTTGATTAACCATCCGCGAACCTTTGCTATCGGACTTTTCGCCGTTTTGCTTATCCGAATTTACCATCATGTCTTTCACATCGGACGTTTGACTCTTATCACCGTTATTATTGATCCTCGAGTCACGTGAACTGCCATCGTTTTTCGAATTGCCGGCATTCGATTTTTTCTTCTTCTTCTCCTTTCGTTTCTCTTTAGATTTAACATCGTTGCTTGAACAACTACCTTGACTGTTAGCATCGATGCCACTATCACCTTCTTCTTTATCCACGTTCTCGACGTTTCTTATGGCTTGGTCTGGTTCAGCTTCTAAAATAGATTTCGTCGCGATTAGTTAATAAATTGATGAGAAATAAAAGTTATTTTACCATCGTCATCCGCTTTTTCGCCGTCATCATCGACGGACTTCTTCTCGTCCTTATCATCGTAATTTTCATTCTTCTTGTTCTCTTCATGAAGCTTCCGTTTCTCCTCTTTCTTCTCGAGTTTCTTCTTTTTCTTCCGTTCGCGACGTCTTGCCGCCGCTGCTTTCTTCGATTCCTCCCTGTTCTTCTCCATGTCTAATTCCTCCAACAGGATCGATGCGTTTTTATTCGCTCGAGCCGCCTGAGTCTCCTTCGCTGCTCTAATTATTAGCACGCACTCCTGACACTTTTCCAGCAGATCCTTATCGCTGACGGTCGAAATGTAACGCATCATCTCTTGATCGCTCGGAAATTGCGTGACGTGATTCACCATCCATTTCACGACTTTCGTGTGACCTTTACGAAATGCCGCCATGAGACACGACACTTTCCGATTATCTTGCGAATCGATGTCGGCGTTCAAATTGTAGAGTAACTCGACGACGGCCAAGTGTCCCCCGTTGGCAGCCAACCAAAGGGGCGAGTTACCTTTCTTGTTCTTCACTTCGACAGCGGCATTTCGGCAAAGTAACAACTCCACGAAACGGACATGTCCTTTGTCCGCCGCTATGGTCAACGCCGTATCGCGCGACGACGGCACGGGTGTTGCATTAACGTCCGCTCCTTTATCGAGTAATACGCGACCGACTTCTACGTAGCCTCCACTAGCTGCTTCCATCAGTGGCGTTAATCCGGTCTAAAATTTAAGAAAAATTACGTTATAATAAACGTGGAAATTTCATCGAACATTTCTTCTTTACCTTAGCTCTATGTTCCACGTTCGCCTTTCTGTCCAGCAATAAACTGACAACCTCGTGTCTGCCTTGAAAGCAAGCGAGAGTCAGAGCCGTATTACGGTTGGTCTCGATTTGTGCATTAATGTCGCTTCCCATGTCGAGCAGCAATTTAACGGCGGCCGTGTGACCGTTCATCGCGGCCAACATCAACGGCGATATGCCCAACTTGCTACCGGTACGCGAATTAATTTCCGCCCCGTGACTCAACAGCAACTTAATGATATTCACGTAGCCGCCGGAAGCGGCCAAACTCAACGGCGTATAGTCGGAGACGTTGCGATGTTCCTTGTTAGCATTACGGTTCAATAACAATTCGACGACTTCGTATCGGCCGCCCGAACAGGCCAGACTTAACGGCGTATCCTTGGTCCTTTCGGACTGCGCCTCGATGTCCGCGTTATGATTGAGTAAGATCTCGACGACTTTCTCGTGGCCAGCGGTCGCGGCCAAGATCAACGGCGTGAAACCCTTCTTGTCACGGTGTTCGATATCGGCACCTCTATTCAATAGCAATTCGACCAGTTCTTCGTGCCCACCGGCACAGGCTAACGTTAGGGCGGTGTCGTGGTTACTTTCGGTTTCGGAATCGAGTTCCATCAGGAACGGCGTCGGAGCGATCGTTGTAGAAGCGGTACAGGATTGATTATTTGCCGCGCCGTATTGATTGATCGCTAAAAAAAAATTAAAATTGAATGCAGTCTTTAATAAGCGCAAATACACTGGAAGAATCCGCATAAATTTAGTGTCTACCATAATAAATTACAAAGCGACGAATGTTAGTTAATTCTTTCGTTAGTTAACAATTAATAAATCGTACCTGCAGCGTTCGTGTCCAAAGAATAATTCTGATTCTGTTGGAATTGATTTCCCTGCTGCGACTGTTGTTGCTGCGATTGTTGGTTCTGTTGCCGGAGCTGTAGCCGGCCCTTTTTCTTACCGTTCTCCTGGATGTTACACTTTTGCTGTTTGTTCTTCAGTTCGTTCGCAGCGGTAACCGGCGGTGCGGTTTGCGGCGTTTGCGTAGCCGCTTGCACTTGATGCGCGACAGCCGTCGGATGAACGTTACCGAGAGACGACTGATGATGCTGAGTGCACGGCACTTGGCAGTGATGAGCCGTTTGTTGTTGTTGTTGTTGCTGCTGCTGCTGTTGTTGTTGTGGTCCGCTAGCTAAATGATTGCACGGCGACGACGGCGTGCACACCGTTTGTCCGTATTGCGACGTCGAACTACCGGGCAATGCGGTTGCTGTTGTCGGCGCCACAGTGGTTGTTGTTAATGTATCACTCGAACTGGCATTTGGACATGCTGTAAGTTATGTTAGTCATTTAGTAAATGAAAAATTGGCGAAACTTCAGTTAGACGTTACGCGCGTGTGCGATTAAAATGAATCGTTTAGGACTTTCGACGAAAGTAGAAAAACCGAAAACGCGTACACGTTCAAGCGGGATCGGTGATTAACGATTAAGGGAAACAAACCTAATTGCTGTTGCATCAAATTGATCCCAGCTTGGAAACCGGCCTGGTACATTGCGCCGCTTAGCTCCTTCGTCGGCATCGTGCCGACCGCTTGCAAATAATGCTCGTACGGATATAAAGTGTGTTGCACCTGAAAGCGAATTAAATTAGCTTTGATGTCGTTAATACACGATCAATTTTTCTTTTACCTGAACGGGTTGCGTCCCATTCGATGGCACGGCAAAATATTCGACTCTCGAAACGTCCGATTGGGTGGTCAAATCCTGTTGGGCCGTTAACGTGGCAATCATGGATTCGTCGATGGTGGTCGGATAAGATTGTACCGCCGTGCCGACGAAAGCGGCACGAATCGTGCTGATGTGCGGCGAGGTATGGAATTGTTGTAAAATCGAGGCAGTCAATAAGTTCTCTTGCGTATCGTCTTTGATCACGAACGATTCCTGATCGAACGAGTCCAAGTCCAATCCTTGGACATTTAAACCGTCCGGCAGCGGTGACTTATCGGACGATTCTTGTACAGCAGCAGCAACGCATTGGGTTTGTTGCTGCTGTTGCGGTTGCTGCTGCGACGATTGTTGAACGGGCGGCGATGCTTGTGATGTAAACATTGGTTGCTGATTTTGACCGTATAGAGCCGGTGCGAATTGCGGTTGTTGTTGCTGCTGTTTGCGCACATTTTTCCCTTCTTTCTTCGATACCGGCTTCGCTTTGGGTCTGTCGCTGATAGCGGTACTCTAAACAAACGAAGAGAGACCGTTAAAAGATGCATCCGGATGTGACAATCCGCAATTAATTACCTGACTAACTTCTGCGTGCGAGGTAACCGTTTGAAACTTGATCGGCTGCGTGACGACACTGGAGGACGCGGCCGTTGATAGCGGCACGGAAACGGAACTGTTCAGTGGGGCGAAGTAAAACGCCGGCTGAGCCTGATTCGCGGAAAACGTTGCGGCATCGCCACCGCTGACGGCCAATTTAAGAGGCACTCCCGGCGATTGTAGACACGCGGCTCCTGTGTAGAAAGCATTATGGACTTGTAGATTGTTGCTTCCGGGGAAAACAGAGCCCGACATGCCGGTAGTACCACCCAGCCCTGACAAATATGCGCCGCCGTCAGAACCATAGCCACATTTAAAGATTTACGAAAAAAAAAACAACAACAACAACAAAAAGGAGAGCAAAAACATGCAAGTTACGTTTATTAAATTGATGCGGTTACATCATGCCATTTCTTTCGTTCATAAATTAAACATCAAATAACGATTATTAACGCGACTGAAAATAAACAAATGGTAACTGCACATAATGATTCTGGTTAATGTATTAGTTGCGATTAGTTTAAGCCGAAATAATAAACAAAACAAATAAGCTCATCAAATCCCTTTGTTAGTGTCGCAACGTAATATAAAATAATCACCAACCTTGTTGTTGTTGTTGCATTGCAATGTCGATGTTCAAAGTGTGTGGGGGCAGTGAGTTTTGGGCGGCGGAAGTACATTGTTCTTGAGTAACTCCATAGTGCGATAGTAGAAGATGATTGTGGGCCTGTTTCCCGTGAAATTCACGATCGACTCTCTACAAGATCGGAAAAGAAAAAACGAAAAATTACAATCAATCGAATAAAAACAGTAAAGAAATATTTACATGAAGTTCTTCAAGAATCTGCTGCTTCTTTTGCGTACTTCCTTCGTCGCTACCAGATGACGAGACGCTAGTCAATTGTTTCTTCCTGTTCTTCACGTATTCGACGATACTAGCGTTCTTTTCCATGAAATTTGGATCCTCTTTTGCCAACAATTCCATCGTTGCGGTTGCGTACACATCTACATCTTCCAAGTCGCTCAACATTAGTGGCTGTGTTCTGACTTGCTGCGCCTCTGCAGACGTTAGATTACTATCGAAAACCGCACCGGCCGATCGGCTTTTTGGTAATAGACGACTCGTAGTTTTGCCAGATTGCGGATCGACGAAACGTACTGGGGACGTATTGACCACTTGTTTGCCAACATCGATATTCGGATTTTGCACCTCCTCTTGCGACACTATTCGTACGGCTTCGGGAACTTCTTGTAAAACTACAAATATATTTTCTTAATTTCATTTTTTCCTAGTTTTCAATTAAATACGTACCGCTGGAGTTTAAGTTAGGCGGTGGCGGTTGAAAGTATGGTTGGGATAAAGCTGTTGGCAACGGGGAATCTCGGCTACCGACCTGGCCAGGGAGCATAGATAGATTGGTAGCCGTAGCGGCCCCATGTTGATTTAAAGTCATCGAATGAGGAAAATCCAGCAGCAATTGAACGACATTCGTATGACCGCCTTTGGCAGCTTCGATTAGCATCGTAGAATTATCCTAAAAGTGAATGAACGTTAATTAGCGAAAAATAACACTCTTCCATCCGATTAGTTACCTTTAGTTTATGATGTGGATCTGCTCTATGGGCCAGCAACAGTTCCACGACAGGTAAATGACCGCCGGCACAGGCCAATGATAACGGCGTGTGATCGTTATTGGTCGTCTGGCGTCTGACGTTGGCTCCTTTAGTTATCAGAAATTGAACGGTGCACAAATGGCCAGCGCGACACGCCTTCATCAAAGGTGTTCTTCCTCCTTCGGACTCGTGCTCCTAAAAAATAATATCAACATTAGACTATAGATCTTTCTTTTTGTTTGTCTTTGTGACGTACTAAATCCGCTCCATACTGCAACAATAGATCGGCCACATCGGTATGACCGTTCTCGCAAGCGTACGTCAGCGCCGTGTCGCCGGTTTGCGTCGTAGCGTGAACGTTTGCGTTATTCTCCAGGAGGTACTTGACCAGATCGAGGTGACCCTCTTGTGCCGCTTCCATTAACGGTGTCGACGCGCCCAGCTCAATGTCGGCACCGGCTTTTATGAGAAAATCCGCCACCTCGGTGAAACCGCCGCAACAAGCCAACGTTAGGGCAGTCTCTTGCGTTTCGTCCGTTTGCGCATTGATATTAGCCCCTTAAAAAGTTTATGTTTTAATTTAATCGCACTACTTTGACGTAGATTTAAAATTTACCTTGACTGAGAAGCAACGCGACCATTTCTTCGTGCCCCTCCCTCGCGGCTTCCATCAGCGGCGTGTACCCTTCGTCGTTTACCTCTTCGATATTCGCGCCGCGCTCGATCAGTAACATTGCAAGATCGACGTGACCGCCGCAGGCGGCCAACGTGAGCGGCGATTCGAAACTATCCGTTGGCATGTTCACTTGCGCACCGGAATCCAGTAACAATCTGGCGACCTCCACGTGGCCGTCCATCGACGCCTCCATCAATGCGGTGTGCATTTCGTCCGTTTTGTGCTCCTGATCCGCGCCGGCTTCCAACAAGAATTTGACCATGTCCAGGTGTCCCTTGTAACATGCCAACGTTAGAGCGGACTCTTTGAACTCGTTGGAATGCGTATTGATGCCGGCGCCGTGCTGGAGTAAAATCTTCGCCAAACCAACGTGACCGGCACTGGCGGCTTCCATTAGCGGCGTATGGCCGTTTTCGTTGTGATCTTCGACGTTGGCACCGTTCTCCAGCAGGAACTTCACTACCTCCTGATGGCCACCGGCGCAACCATACATCAACGGTGTGTTACCTAAGTGAACAAGAGTTAAAACTTGGTTTGGCATAAATGCATATTTGTTGCATTCACCTGAAGATGACTGCGCGTTGACGTCCGCTCCATGGGCGACCAACAATCGAACGATGTCCAGGTGGCCGGCGGACGCGGCCTCCATCAACGGCGTGCATTCCCCTTTAATGCCACGATCTTCTACGTTGGCATGCATTGCAAGTAGTACCTGTTAAACATAATGAAGAACGTTAATTGAAACACTTTGTTCCTCTTGCGAACTAAGTACGAGGTGGTTTTGATCAATTTCAGGCCTGACACACAATGAAGTAACGATTGTCTCGAAGCATTATTTATTTCAACGGTTTTAATATGTAAGCGTACATTTATTTACAAAGTAATTATTAAATTTTCAACGAGGCGTCCTATTATCTTGTGCCCGCAAAACCATTTGCAGCATTTCTTTTTGGTTTAATTTTTCAGTTAATCACGAGCAATTCTTTCTCTTCTAAGATTTTTATTGGTTGTCTTCAATAACATCGTCTTTGCACGTCTTTTCGCGACATTCTAACGGGATTTTCGTTCAAATTCGCAATTCGCATACATTATTTTTTTTAATCCTTCGCTTGTGATCTTTTCAGTATCCGAAAATTCCTCTCTTCGCAATCTCCTGCCTGATCCCGACACAATTTAATCTTGCTCGTCCGCATCGCATTTTTAGCAATTGCATAATACGAGAAACTAAAGGCCGATTGCAAAAGTACATATTATATCAAAACCCCTCCACCGTTGCTTGTGTTTGAGCGTGTCGAGAGAGACTAACCTGCGCCAATTCAAAGTAACCCGCGCTACAAGCGAGCGACAACAAACTCTCGCCTTCTTCGGACGTCTCGTGTACCGATCGACCTTCCGTTAGCAGTTTACGCACGGTCGGCACATCGCCGTCCGTGCAAGCTTCGACGAGGGACGTTTTCTCCGGCTGCGGACGCGGATTGTTATCCGATCGCATGCGGGTCAACGCGGCAGCGGCTTCGTCCAAAGCGCAAGACACGCTCGACGTTAACCTACGCAGCACTTCCGAATCGGCTAGATGTTTGCCATCTTTCGTGGACAGTTGCCCGATACCTTCAAATTGAGCCGAGAAACAAACAGAGGTATGGATATATTTTATGTGTATGTATATAGCAAAAGGCCGCCCCCCCCCGGCGATTAATGATATCCATACCTGCAGCTTGCAGTAAAGCCTCCAGACGCGATTGCGTCTCCGGATCGACCGACGACCGCGTCTCCGGCGAGCTGAGCAAGAACTTGTCCGGCTCTATCTGCGGATCCTCCTCGAACTCCTGATCAATCACAAATGACTCCACCTGAATTGAATTCATTTAAAAATACTTTTCAAAGCCCATTCACCCGCATTTTCTCAATTCCAAAAAAGAAAAAAACAACAACTAAACTAGACTAATTTTCCAATCTCGACCCAATTTCCTTCACAACGAATCAAAATTTATGGATTAAAACCCCAGAAACGGATCGGCAATAATAAAAGGAACGCTCGAATTGGTTGCAAAGATCTGATCGTTCCGCATTAAAAAAAAAGGGTCATCGACCTACATACCAACAATTTGACTCTTAATTATTTTTTAGGTGCATCCTGTATTAATTTGCAGTTTCTCCTGCATCGCACATTATTAAATTATTAAAATAAAAAATAAATAAGAGAAAACGCAAAGTCGGAAAAAAGAATCGGTTTTAGCTAATTGAAATAAGAATGTAATTCGTTTTTGCACAGAATAAGAAACTGCGTGCATTTCAAGAAGACTTTAATTAAGTCTTCTACCGTTTGTTATTTGTGATTGTGGCAACAACTTTTTTGAGAGGAGAGCAAAAATGATTAAAACCAAAATAGAAAACAGCGTGAATCATTCGAAATAAATATAATTATGATGAAAGTTTTCCTTTTCTTATGCAAAAAACTTTTCTAAACAAAAAATTTAATGAATCGCGCTTTTATCGCAGATTAAAACTTAATGAATCGAATTAACGAATTTTGCTAATTCTTCTTTTAATCAATCACATAGTAGCGGAATCGATCTTAGCAAGTTTTTGTTTAGTTTGCAGCAAAACGAAACAATATTCGCATTTGAACATCAGCAACTAATAAAATAGTGATTTTCATAATAAAATTACAGGTCAAACGTACACAGCAAACATTAATTGTTTCTGCATGACAATCGTTCAAATTGCACAAATCGTTTGCTCTTTTTGCAGAAGATAATTCCAAACGCACGTAGACATGCAGGCAGATTTAGAGCGACTTTCTCTTCCCCATTATTATCACCGTCGCCTAAAGATTGTGCCTTGAATCTTTTCGCTTGACCATGATTTCATGTACAAGATCATTCGCAAAAAATACAATATCGAACTCTGTTTGATTGCTACCTGAAAACTGAATATGAATTGTTTGTTAAATGCTCCAAGGTTTATCCAGTCTGACTAATCATAGAACGATTTTTTCCATTGAATAATGAACGTGGCAAATTTGCAGATTACTGTTGAATACGAAATAGTAGTTACACGAATTCGCAGAGAGCAAAACAACTTCATTTTCGAGAATAATCAATGAATATTCTAGTAGAAGTAGACTTTTAACAATTAACTTCTTTTGCAAAAAACTGCAGCTACATTATGAAATTAACGTGGTAACAATTTAGAATTACGAAATACACATATGCAAATGAGTAATTAATTCAAATTAGATAAACTAGAACTGGAAACAAAATTATTAACTGTTGAGAGGAAATTAATACCGGCTGAAAATTCACGAAATTGAAGGGATACTACAAACTTTTGGTGGCTTTAAGTGAAACGTTGGCGAAGAAAACCGATAACAGATAACGCGATTTGTCATAATCGAAATCAACGTTTTTAAGTGCAAGTTTTACATAAAATTTTGCACATTCTGATTCACGTCAAACAGCTGATTAGCGTACATTTCTGTCGAAATATTGCATGGCCTTGCTATTTATGTTATTCATTATTCATGTAAGTTGCTTCCGAGCAATAATAAGTTTATAAACTAATATTTTCCTCTCTCTCTCTCTCTCTTTCTCCTTTTCGCTCTTCGTTCTCTATGAATCCCTTCTCTGCTTCCAATTTATGATTATTATTTATATGAATAAACGTGAAACAATAGCTGGGGAGAGAAAGTCTATTCACTCCGATAGACATGCAGGTTAAATTTCATTTAATAACGCCACAACCAAATTCGCGTTCATAACAAATTCCAGATCATCGCCATCATCGTTACTAAAAAAAATAAGCAAAACACAGAAAAAGAAACAAATTAAAATGTATACGTACGTGAATAATATAGCCAATGCAATGCACAACAACTACGTGGAAATAAAAGCTATTTTGCAATTCGATTTTTCAACACACGTGCAAAACAAAAAAAAAACACTTCTGCGACAACGATGGTTCTCTATTTTACTAACTAGAAACACTTTTAAAATATTGCGATTGAACGATTGAAATTAAAATCGGTAACAAAGTAGTGAAATAACGACGAAAAAGTCACTAACTAAACGGGCACCCTTCGCGATTCCATTTTGCACGAGTTAGTGTGTGCACTTCTTTTTGCAACGAAATGATAAAACGCAAAACGATCAGGATTTTAATAATAAATGCTCCGACGATGTTTCGTAGAGGCGAACAAAAAGCGGTTATTCGTGAAATTCAATAAACAAAGGCTCGCACTTAATGTGCAAATTTTTTATCAACCAAAAAAAAAGTATAAAAGAATAATAGAATGCAATCAAAGCGATTAACTATACTATACGATTCGTTCTCTTTTGATGCTCCTTATGTAATTCTTGTTCGTTATTAATTAATAGCAATAAAAATGGTGGTGATTTAATCGAATATTCTCGCAGTCCGGTAGCTTATTACTAAAAAAAGGCGATTGCGAGATAAAAGGCGAAGGGCGAGCACACATTTATTATTTTTCTTTTTTTATTATTACTAACTAATAGTAATAATAAATTATAAAGGAGCAGACAGACGGCCACAAGATGTCTCTCAGAAGTTCATTGATACTTGAGCCTCGAGGCAAAAGCGATGGAAACAATCGAAAAGATTGTTTAACATTAACGCAAGGGAACAATATAAAAATTGATAAAAAATTTAAAATGAAATCGTTATTAAACGGCATACCTCAGAAACACTGTCTTCCTCGCTCTCGGATGAATCGGACATATATCGCTGATGTTCTGAATATGTTTCAGTTTCGGATTTAGCAGGGCTGGAATTGGCCGAATGGGGAGTCGACGGCGAGTTGTTAGCTATATCGTGGTGTACGTTCACTTTTTCAATTTTAGGATTATCCGTGGTAGATTCTTGTGCTACATTCTGCATGTTTGCCTTTCATTAAAACTAAATACGATTATTACACTGTTTTCTACAATTATAGCACTTCACTAATCGAACAAATTAATATACATTCGTTACATTAAATTCATCACCGTCGCCATTTTCTAATATGGCCGCACGCAAAATGATAGTTCCGTATCTCTGTAATTTTGACGACATCGTGGCGCCATCTCACCGCCGTCCATTTTAAATATTAACATTGCCACGAAATTCAAAGATGTTTTATATAGAAATTATCTTTATTTAATAATAATTTATTCCTTTCTTCTTATATAACAAATTATAATTAATTATAAATTGTAAATGCGAGACTCGTTCAAACGAACTGCTGTATATTAATCTCAATGCACGAGCACGGATTCGTCAATTCGAATTTTGAGAGGACATCTGGATGGAGGACTCCTATTCTTCCAATCTTTATGTTGTTGCATATAATATCAGCACATCTTGCAGGAAAATAGGCCGGATCTAAAGCAAAAAATTGCCATTAGAAAAAAGCGACGAATAACGAAATTGTACCTTCGGATGGCTGCAAATAATATCCCGCCGACGTTTTATCTTGGCTCCAGGGTACCTCTAACAGTAGCATGATCCTGTCTAAAAGACCATGCACGACTTCAAAACCAGCCGTCTTATTGCAATTCACCGCGCAAATTCTTCTTTCGTTCCTAGCGCCCACCTCTGCAAAATAATGATTTCAGTAAGAATTTACATAGCAACTGAATGTAAGAAGTAATACCAGTGCCAAGATCTTTGAGTACGACATCAGAGATTTCGAAGATTTTAATTGGTAACGGCATCTTCTTGTTTGCCGCGATGGTTTTTAAAATGCCAGGCAAAAGTGTCGTGCGACACACTTGGAATTCTAAAGTTTTCGGATTGGCGATGTGCACAGCCGGCACACTTTCAATTGAAACACCCAACTTACTCGATACATCGTCTCTCGAGCACTAAAATGTCATGCGTTTAATTAAGACGAAAAATCTTTATGGAAACGTACCAAAGAGAACGTTAAAGCTTCTGTAAAACCCGCTTGTGCGATCGGTCCTCGCAATAGATCCGACAGTTTATTAAACGGACACTGCTCTCCGATCGTGTTCGTTTGCGGCAACGTGCGTTTTATATTATTATATCCGTAAGCGATCGCCACGTCCTCGTAAATATCGCAAGCGTGGATCACGTCGTGCCTCGTGGGCGGAATCGATACTCTAATATCCTCGTTGTTCGGGGCTAGTTCCGATTTTAGGCACATCTTCGATAACATCTTGGACAAATTTTCACCGCTCTCGCTTAGAAATAATAGAACACATTTTATAAAGCGATTATTTTGCTTATTTACGCATACCTAATGCCGACCAAACCGTTAGCTTTCTCCGCCTTAATGATTTCAGTTCTATATTCTAATTCCGGATATTTCGCAACGTCGCCGTTAGGATATTGAATTTCGCAATACTCTGCAGTGTACTTATCTTTACAATACTTGCTGAACATGCAAACGATTGTGTCTAATACGATTTTCGCCTGTGATAATGCAAGTTGGATATTTTAAAATAATAAGTTGATCTTAAATATAATACAAACCTTAGTTAAATCAGTTGCAGTGATTTCAATGAAGACATTCTTAGTGTTTAATGTAATCTTTGAATGGTCACCATTGATGATTGGTGGCAGTGAGAGAATGCGCCCCTTGCTGTCAGTAATAACAGGATACAAAGGACTGTCCTTAATTATGTGCAAATATTGTTTCAGCTGTGCATGAGTCTAAAAATGTAGAAATTCAATAAATCAATTGCTTTGTACAGCATAAATTATAGCATACAGAATACAATTCCATCAGTTCTTTTGCAGTATGTTGTTGGGTTTGATTAAGAGCTATGAATTTGATATCTTCTGGTGGTTTAGCATCATAAATGAATGGCCCTTGAATGGTATCTAAATCATGTGTCCCTATTGATGCTAGAGTACGTTTCCTGCATATATTCTGATGTAATTTATCTTGTAAATCGATGAAACTGTTGTATATATCCTTTGTGAAAAACAAATTTCTTAGAACAGCTCCCACTACATAAGGCCTCACATTTGCTGTGTCAGGCTGTACAATTATTTTTTGCATACTTCCATCCATTGGTTGTAGTGCCTTGTAAATAGGAAGTTGTAATCTGTGTATGGATTATCTATCAATAATCAGTCATTCACATAAATATATTAGTTTCTTACTGTCCTTGGAAGATCAAAATTCCCATAACCAGGCCTTCCAAGCAAAGCAGATCATATCTATTTGCAGGTACATCAATTCTATAAATAATTTCTTCTGATGCATTTGCAATTAACTGTGAATCTTCACCTTGCTCTTTACTAATCATTTGCTTCTCAGTTGTCTATGAAAAGGCAGCATTGTCATAGAGATTGTTATAATATGAAGACATACTTACAACTTCATCAAGCTCTAAACCAAATGCAAAACATAAGCCTTGAAATTCGTCATCGCCTAAAATCAATTTAAGTAACTTTTAATTTTGACATCATTGTTTCCACTTACTGTAAGTTTTTCCTAATGCTTTGAATAATAAATCCTTTTTTACTCCGATTGTCGGCATCGTGCTTGCTTCTTGTAGTGTGTATGAGAAGTTACGATAAGTAGTTGATAAGCGTTTTGTCGACAAATTGCAACCGATAACGATTCTGAAAAGAGCACGTGTTAATATATAATTAGCAATAACAAATCAATAATATTAAGCAACTAATCGCTAGTAAATAAATAATGTTTCCTCTTTAAATAATTACCGAAGAGATGATGCAATAATAATGCAGAATAATTTTTAAAAATATCGATTTGTCCAATATTCGACCTGCACATTCGATTTGACGTTGACGTAATACTAATTTGAATGCTAACTTCACATGATTTCAATAGATGTCGAACGTTTATGAAAATTAATGGAAATTACTCACGAACTCGTAATTATTACGTTACAAAATAGGTAGCCGTAATTTTGTATAATGTTCGTTAATTATAATATAATTAGTTAATAATGTGAAGTTGATGGTTTAGTGTAAAATTGGTTGCATACATTTGGTTGCTTTTGGAATTATTTAATTTAACACGGCGCCTCCATTTGAAAATTTAAATTCTCAAAATTCTACGTATTACAAAAGCTATAAATATCTTGGTGGCTCGTGAACATTATCGAAATGTTATCACAAATCCAGAGGAATTTTAATGGGCCTCTTGTAGATTAGTTAATGATACTCCCCAAATGATGTAAAAGGGAAAGTTCCCGTTCGTTCTGTGCTAATTACATTCCTTACCATTTTCAGTGAACAGTCACATCAGAAACCACATCGAAAAGATGTTGCGCAAAAAAGTGTATACGTTGATATTCATCTTAAAGAACGGTCGCGTCCTTTTGGGCCACAAGAATCGCGGTTACGGTTCGAACAAATGGAACGGTTTCGGCGGCAAATTGGAGGGCGGCGAGAGTTGGATGGAATGCGCCCGGCGCGAATTGAAAGAGGAATGCAATTTAGATGCGGATTTGCGACATGTCGGTGTCCTCTTTTATGTTTCGACCGACGATGTTTTGGAAATCGTACACTTGTACACTGGCATCAATATTAAAGGTGAAATAATGGAAACGGACGAAATGAAACCGATCCGTTGGTTCGAAAGAAGTCAGATACCATACGACAACATGCTGCCGGATTTCAAATATTGGCTGGATTTGGTGTTCAAAGAGGAAACGTTCTTTTCCGTCGAACTCCTAAAGGTGAACGATTGCAAAACGCAACTGTACGAGACGTACGAGGAGTTTTTAAAGTTCTTGCAAGACGAAGATTTAGATTAATTTGTTATCGTTCGTTAATTGTTATTAGGTTTATTGTTGTATTTCTACGTTTATTATTTATAATATCTACAAGCAATGTTTAATAGTTTTTAACAAAAGTACAATTAAATACGTAAAATCGTACATAAAAACGGATTATTACAATAGACACGTGTTCAATAAGTAATAAGTCGATTGTTGAAACGCCTAGATCAGAAACAGAAGAAGAGAAAATCATTGATGCATTACGAATGAACCATGCTTAATTTTGGTATTTTTTTTTAATTTCTCTTGAACACACGGTACTTTTATCTCGAGTGACATCGATTCAAATCAGGACGAAAATAAAAAATGTACATAATTACACTTTGATCAGATACATTTCGTAGTAACACTTTTTAACTCTTGAACTCATCATTATAATTCACTAATGAGTTCGGGTTTTTATTGCACGCGCATTTAAATTAGGTGCTTTATTATTATTCTACGAAAAGAAAGCAACAAAATTTACTTATTGGTTTTCAAATTTGACAGATATGTTTTGCTAATCCTTCCTCGCAGAATACAACTTCTTTCTTAAAATTTAGCACTCTTTATTATATTTTAATTTTAATAAACGTTTTATTCTTTTAAATCTCTTATTCATCTGGTATGATAATGTATGAATTTATCACAGGATTGACGTGATAGTTTTAATTATATTTACTATTATTATCAGATTTGTTATTAAAATTGTTCGTTACGTCTCTTGTTTTTCGAAAACGAAAAAAATTAAAAAAATGATTATTAATTTTGAGTTTTTATTTCATTTCAAACTCTGCTTCCAAAATAATTATATGACAAAATAAGGTATAATTTAATCATTTGGAGATATTTTGAGTAATCTCCATAAGTACCAGTATACAATTAATTAATTATTATCGTATTTGACTAAGGTATTTTTAGGTATCACATTTCAATTTATTCCGGACATTGGAACAATTTATTATCATTAAATTTAATTTCTCCACTCAAACGTTTCTTCTCGTGAATGTTTCAATATTACAATGATATAATTAATACGGATTGAATCTAAATAAAATATCTTCCTGGTTCTTATTAACCGCATAAATAATTACGTTCAAGATCTTGTGAAATCTAAACGAGCGGACCGGTTGCTTTTGTACCGTTAGGGCTCATTTACGGGCAAAAGCGTTCGATCGTTCGTTCAGATTTTCTCCCATCTCTCAAATAACGATTTCCTTATTCCCTTCCCACTATTTTAACTTACTCTTACGATAATCATCTATACAATTGATTAATTCACTTCTTATATCGAGTATTTACAGTAAAAGTTGCTTGTTTGCTGTGAATAAAAGCTGTTTCCTCTACGAAATAAACTCTCGTTCGCAGCAAATCGGTTTGATTCAATCGATTTATTTACAAATAACAAATCTACAGACTCCTAATTAATTATTATTATCATTTGCTGGGTTCTATCGTAGGACTTCAAATGGGATTCTCTTTTTGTTTAAAAATTAGCTTACGTCTAATCTACAAAAAATTTCAGTTTATTGTCCTTTATTGAATTATTCATTTTAATATTGACCTGAACAATTTAAAAATTTCTCCCTTCATTTTCCGCCAAGCACGAACAAAAATCGTGAAGCGTGCCACCTTATTTTATCATTTAATTTGCATTTATCGCCGTTTAAATAATTACAATTATTTTCTCTAAATTAATGGTTCCTTATTAATTCAGATTCATTTCCAATGATCGTCGTATTAGAAAATTGTACAAATCTAAGTTACATGATAACATCTCTTACAGTTTTAATTATTGTTTCTAATGCACGCTTTCTCTTGCTCGAATACATCATCGTCATTTCTCTCTCTCTCTCTCTCTCTCTCTCCCTCTTAAAGTCTGCGTAAGTTACACGATTCGATTGTCGAAATCGCGCGTCGGATCGTAATTCGGAGCGGTGGCGAGGTCGCGCTCTAAGTCATGTGAAGATCGCCCTTGAGGATTCGCGTGAACGTCTTCTTGAATTGCTGGTTGGCGAGCGCGTAACAGAACGGGTTCAGCGGACTGTTCGCGTAGCAGAGGAAGTACGAGAACATGTAGAGGTGCTCGTTGGTGCACGGCGGCTCCGAGCAGAAACCCTCGACGAGGGCGAGGATGTGATAGGGCGTCCAGCAGATGACGAACGCGCCCAATATGAACGAGATCGTGCGGAACGCTTTCCGTGCGCGATTCTCCGACTTCGACTTCTGGCGACCGAACGCGCCGAACGGCCCGCCCGCCGCCTTGTTGTTCCTCTTGTCGTCGTTGTTGCGCTTCTTGAACTTCTTGCCCAGGTCCTTGACAAAGTCCCGCCTCGTCGCGCTCTCCTCCGCGTCTGGTTTATCATTATTAGAACACGTTTTATTTCGCATGCTACTACTAGTACACGTCTCGATCACGGCCACCGGGGGATTACCTGTTTGGCTCAGGGCCGAGACGCCGATCGGCGTGCTCGGATCGGACGTGCCGGCGTCGTGATAGTAATCGCTCGTCGCCGGCTCGCTCACGATCATCGTCACCGGCCGGTCCGCGTTCGTCAGCGTCACCTCCGTGTCGAGTTTCTTTTTCGCCGTCGTCGCACGAACGAGCGCGGTCTGAAGCAAGGAATTATTAACGGCAGTGGCAACGGCGGCGGTATTAACATGCGCGGGTGATTCGTGCTGTGTCGTTACGGACGACGGGGGACTTTCGCAAGCGGGTGAGGGCACGACCACCGAACTCTCGTCCATGTAACGCAAATCGGCACCGTCCAAGCCGGTCAGCACGTCGTACGTGGCCGCCGCGGCGATGGGCGGCGGCGGCGGCGGCGGCGATGAAGATGATGATGAGGAGGTTTGGGGTCTAACCGATAGGCTGCGTGGTCGCGGGGGACTACTACACGCGTTACTTTGGAACGGCGACGGGGGCGGTATAATGATCGACGGCGAACAATTATCAACGGCTACGGGTGCGGATGCATTCGGGTCACAGGCGTCACCTACCGCGCAACGATCCTCGTCCTTGTTCTTCTTCCTCGCCATCGCCAAGCTCTGCTCGAGCACGATCGAGAGCGAGTGCGAGCGTTGCTCCGTCTCCGTGCTGCACGGCACGTCGCCGTTCACCTTGCTATTGTGGCAGATTAGCGACGGCGCGCCAATTTGCACGACGATGCCGACGATCGAGGACCGTTTGCGCATCTGTTGGGATTGCTGCTGCTGCTGCTGCTGCTGCGTCGTCGGTTGCAGAGCGTTCGCCGTGCTGTCCTCGTCCGATTCGAAGGCCGGACTGCTCGACCGCTCCGACTTGTCCGTTTCGGCGATCAGTTGCGAGTTCGGTATGACCAAGTTCCGGCGGTCGCCGTGTCCGGTCGTCGAATCGGCGGTCGTCGTCGTCGTGCTGTTCTTATTCGAGCACGTGCGCTGGCTGGAGTTGGAATCGGCGGAAGCGATCGCAGCGAGATTCGCGTCCTTCACCGTTAGATTGCATTGATTCGCGACTTGCTGGTGGAGTTGCTGCTGCTGCGGTTGTTGCTGTTGCACGTTGACGGTGCCGCCAGTTAAGTTCGGCGGTTTCTCTTGGCTCAACAGCGTGCTTTGCGTCTTCGACAGTCCGATGCCGGCGGCGCGACCGGCCATCCCGGACATTGCGCCGGCACTCAGGGCGACCATCGATTGCATCTTCCGCTGCTTCGCCTCGCTCTTCTTCTGCATGTCGTACGCCGTCTTATAGATGCCGCCGTACAGGATGAAGAGGACGATCAGCGTCGTCCAGTAATAGCCGATGATCAGGGCGGTGTTGAAGATGGGGTCCTTCAAGAATTGTACGGCACATTGGCCGGGCAAGAGGTCGCGATAGCCGATGAAATGCTCCCAGCCGAAGATGCTGATGAAGAATAGAAGGGCCGGCACGATCCACGTGATCGTCACCATCCACACGACTTTCGGCTTCGTGCGCCAGCTCCTGTATTTCGCCGCTATCTTCACCGAACAGAAGCGATCGATCGTTATCAGCAAGACGGTGTATTGCGACACGAGGCAAACGGTGTAATCGACGGACAGCCATAGATCGCAGAGTAACGGACCCAAATCCCACGTGCCCATTAACACGTAGACCGTGTAGAACGGCATCGAGACCGTACCTGAAGAGAAACGGAAACGTATCGATGAAATTTGTTTAGGAGTTATCGTTAGGACGTTGAATAAGTTCTGGCTGTTTTCAAACAAACGGTTTTACCAGACATTCTGGTTTAAGTTGATAAAGCATTTATGATTAAATAATCAAACATGAAATTCGGTGGATTTCAGGTTGCTGAAAGATAAACAATTTTCTTTTTCGTAGTGTTAAACATGCCGAAATTTTGTAACAAGCAATTAGTATTTGCGGGGAATGTTATTAGACCACTTCATTTTTAAAAAAGCTGCAGCTGAAGCACACCGAATTCTTGTTGAGGCTTTCGACGACCATATTCCTTCGGAGACAATATGCAGTGATCGGTTTAAACGCATCAAAAATAATGTTTTTCACAATAAAGTTCTGGCGCACCATAAGCTTGAAGGCGAAGAACAGGAGGCACAACTTGATGAAGACTCATGTCAGTCGCAAGCTAAACTTGCTGAATCATTAGCAGTTGACCACACAACAGTTTGCAAACTAACAAAGCTTAAGGAATGATTCGAAGGCAAGCACTTTGGGTACCGCATGAGACGTCGAATGACGCCTTTTCATGCACGAACAGCTGCTTCGACGACAGAATGTCTCTTATATATTTTTTTAGCATAAAGCATTAATTTTCGCTAAAGAACAGCGAGAACTTATTCGACGTCCTAGGACAACAACTTCCATCGTTGTTTTGCGACAATTAATGGCGCGACAAAGAGAGCTTAAGCGTTAACTATTTACCTATGAGCATGTCGGTGGCGGCGAGCGACGCGATGAAATAATTGCTCGGCTGTCGTATGCTGCGGTCGACGATGAACGCTAAAAGCACTAAAATGTTACCGGCAACGGTGAGTATGATGCAGAGGGCCAAACAGATCGCGATACAAATCGTTTGCCACAATTCGAACGGCGGCAGGACGGGCGCCAACGCTATCGGTTCCGTCGGTGCGTAACCGGCGTCGTATGCGGTCGCATTGCTAACGAAATTGCTGTTATCATTGTGGGCGAACCAGTCGATGGCGAACGAATTGTTCTGACTCCCGAAGAGATTCAACGGGTCCGGGTTCCACGACTGCAGCGACACGGTCGCATTGAACGCTTGCGTGCATTCCGTGTACGACAGGACGCCGCTGTACACGGTCTTGCAATATCTATCGCGCTGACGTTGAAACTTCCTGCAAGTAGAAGAAGCAAATGGGCGAAAAGCGGAAAAGCCGGAAACGGGACGGCGAACGGCAATTTTCCGCCGTCCGACGCGAGTCGAGTGGCTTAATTACCATTCGAAGGCGCTTATTTTGACGTAAAGACGTATTCAACGGTCGCGATGGTGGAAACTTTGCGATAATTTCCGGCGGGCGAAAGCAAACGTAAAAAGAGGACGATGGAACCGGCTTGCGGTCGCAACGACTCCGGGAAAATCTGTTATAATACCGTTTCGCAGTTAAACAACGGGGCATTAAAAGTTTCCCTTCCACGAGGTTTTATAGTTTATCTTTCAACGTTGCTCCGTTTCGTTTTGAGTCGCCCACGAAAAGCGGCAAAAAATAAAATGGGCACTTAACGGCTGGGCCCTAATATCGTTGCCTCTTCGTTTTTTGCCCTCGCACTTTATTTGCCTTCTTCTAAATGCGAATTCGTCCGCTGATTCACCGGCTGGCAGTCGTTTGAGTTTAAACTACGTTTAGATAATTCATTTTCTCCTACTTTTTTTTTCTATTAAGAGGCTTTATGATGATTCTTGCTGGATTACAATTCATCCACTTGTTTGGCGAAATAAAACGAAAGACGAAGTATTATGCAATGAATTATAATTCGCATAATTCACGTTAGACGTTATGAGTTATTTGCAAAGTCCCCGGGGATTCGCTACTAATGTTCCACCAAATTTGCATTATCTACGACTGGAATCTATACAATTTGCAGGTACGTTCATTAATTTACCTTTCGTTTCTCACTCGTACAATCTATTTTTTTTCCTTTCGTCCCCTTGGCAAAATCTGTTTGATCGCACCATCACAATCGCGCGGATTTATTTATTAATCATCTACGCTCTTTATTATTCGTTTCTTTTATTTCGAAACGTTTGCAAAAAAAAACGCTCAGTTTCACCATTAGCTGTGGAATTTTAATTCTACCGCTAGCGGTGGAATTATTAATTAATTAATTAGCGGATGGACAATGACGATAGTTATTTGTTTAATTAACTTCATTTTTAAGCTTAAACTACTTTTGAAGTTCCTGCTAATTGTTTGTAAAAAGCCCCATTGAGAAACGATGAATTTTTGATTCACTTATGCGATTCTGTATTCGGCAAATAAGATTAAAGCGTTTCCTGCGACGTTCTGCAAACTTTAATCACAAACAAACGACTCAGAAATTGACGAATCTTAATTATCTCTTATCTTCGTGAAATCGCGCAAGAAAACTTTTGCGTTTGCCATTATTTTTCATAAGCAACAGCTTGTTGCGTCGTTCGTTGCGTTTTTTCCAGCTGCTCCTTTATAAAATCGTCTTCATATTTATACGGTTCAAAAGGCAATTAAATTAACATACAACATGTAGCAAGCAGCATATTGTACAACGAATACATGCGACTATAACTAATTAAAGTTACGTTTCCTTCTCCATTAAATTTTATTCCCGGTTACAATGGCGCGGTTTAAATTGTATTATTATTAACTTTAGCGAACTACATCTTAGAACTCGCAATTTATATGCTCAGCCCTCGCGAAGCCACTTAGAAACCAGGTGGATGAGAAACGAGATTCGTTTTCATCATATTCGCAATGCGATTCGCGCAAATATCGATGTTTTTTCGATTAAAAACGCTTAATTCAAATTAAATTATTAATGACGCTAAATTGTCGCGCTTAATTACAAAAAGTTTTTAACGCCACATTATTTGTGGCCGTTAATTTACCGACATTAATTCCGCGCTTTTTCCAGGTTTTAATCCCCTGAAAAGTTCGTCATCTGCAACCTTTTTCGGCGAATAATGATGCGAGAGCGAGAGGAAAAGAAAAAAAAGCGATTGAATTCCTGTTGCTCGCAATAATGAACAATAACGCGTAGATTGCTAATGTAATAATAACGTAGGCAAAACAATATTTTGCGAATAATAAACGTTGATACTATTGTTCGTATTGTAACAATAATAGAAGGTGAGAGATACGAAAGCGCAATGACGAACAATATATCGCTTTAAAAGGAAAGACTCCGGGCAAAGATTGATCAATTTCGAATCGTGCAACTGACACAAATCGACGGGCGACGATGTTAATAATTCATAAATTATTAGCAAGAGACTCGCAATAAATTCCGTTCGGATTAAACCGATTCGTAAACACGTTTAATAGCCGTCATATATTTTTTTTCGTTCTCCCGAAAGAAGCAATTAAATTATTTTTAACGCTCGCTATAAATAATTAAATTTCGCCCCTTGTTTCGCTCGTTTATTATTTTCTTTTTTTTTTTTCGCTTGCATTATTCAAACGAAGTTTAAGATTCAACGCGATGATGATGAAGAAGAAGAAGTGTTAAATGGCACTTGTACGATAATGGCGAAATATTTATTTGTTTAGCACTCGTTTTACAAGCAAGCAAGCATTATTTTCTTGCAGAAGTGCGACTCGAGCGGAGAAAGAATGCGGCGAAGGAGATGAAGAAGATCGTGGACAATTTTTCTTTTTCTCGCATAAAAAATTTCATTCTTTACTCGAGGCAGGGAGAGGAATATATATAAATGTTTGCATACATTTCGTCCTTTTTTTGCAAAGAAAGAAATACCATACAACAATAAATGGTTGAGGGAAAGACACGCTGAAGAGGAGCAAAAAAAAAGGGAAATAAACTGGAGGAGATTCTTTCAATTTGTAGATTATGAAAATATTTTCATCTTATCTCCGCTCTAGTACTATTATTATTGTTACACACAAGGCAAGACATATTCTTGCAAACGCGAAAGGAGAGTGACTTTAATAACAAAAACGAACCTCCTTTTATCTTCTCCTGCCAGTTTTCAGCGGGCGACACGCAAAACATTTTCCGTACGTCCTTGTGCAAATTCGTATCCTCGAGATTACACTTTTTGCTCGGCCACGAAACATATTTCAGCGTTGAACGCGTCGATTTAACATTACGATTCGAGCATTAAAACCGAACGCAATTTATTCAGTTTTCTCTTCTCTCTCTTTTTTCTTTCTTTCTTTCGCAAGTTGGTTATTGATGAAAACGATTTTTGCCGAGCCTTCAGTTGATTGCAAAGGCAATCATTTCAAAGATAAGTCACGATTTTGTTTTGCGTTACATTGTCTCTTATTATCAGCGGTAGCAGCATCATTATTAAGTGCTGAAAGAGCGAGCGTGGGAAAGAGGGGCGACGCCTGAAAATCTCTCGCAAAATCTTTGTGCGCGAGCGAGCGAGCGAGCGAAATACAAAATTTATTATGCATATAAATAGCAACATCGTGCATTGTGTGTACTTATACTCTTGTCACTTTTAAATGAGCTTTCCACACGCTTTTTCCCCATCTTGCTCACATTCTCTCTCGATGAACATTTATCAAAAGGAAAAAAAAGGAGCCGCTTGTTCCTTAGATTGATTGACTTCAACTTGGGCAACGAGATTTCTTCGCGAAAAACTAGCGAAAAGCATCGATTGCAATTTGTGTGTCGGCGATGATTAAATCGAATCCTTGCTCGTTAAAACTTCAGTTAAATTGTAAAACGAATTTAAACGAACGCAAAAAAACGAATCTCCCACGGCCCAGAGGTACGTGTTAAACGCGCCACCTTCAACTTATTCTATTAGCGGCGTGTCTTCGCGCAAAAAATCCTCGTGAATAGAAAACGAGCGTTTTTTATTTTTGTTCCATCGTCGTCGTCATCATCTTTGGTACGATTTTTTTTCGTCTATCTATCCCACGGGACTCATCACGCCGATGTGAATATTACCACGTCTAAACGCTTCTTCATTTTTCCTTCTAGTTTATTCCTTTCTCTCGTGGTAACACCGATAAGAGTCTTCGGGATGAAGCTGTATGGCCGCATCGATCAGGCGATGGCCGAAAGCTAATTTCGCAAAAAGAACGGCGATTTTTTGCGGCGTTATGCCTGTTTCTTTTCGTAATTTAATGGTATCGACGGATTCTGCACGTGGTTTGGAAAGTCGCAAACGACATTTCGGATTATTATTATGCAGCCGAGTCGGGCAAATGTAACATAGTATTCCTGAAGGTCTCGTAACGTAACTCTATCTGTATGTTTTGGATTATTATTACTGTGCAAAAAAGAAGACAGAGAACGAAATAGAGAGAGAGAGAGTTCATTTATATGGTAATGTAAACCGTACATTTGGGCCAAATACAGGGCCGTGGTGTCAGAAGCGATTTCGCGATATTAAAATTTAATCAATACCGAATGGTTTAGCTCTTTTATTTTCGCAACAATTATTGCCAATCGCAGGGAAGGTTTCACGATTGCATTTTTAAGCATTTTGAAATACTTTTCGCATCCCAAATATACCAATAAATCCTTTTAAATATTAATCCAACCATCGCAAAGAAAATCCAATGTCCAAAGTTTCTTAAGTCGAATTTGCAAAATTAAAGACCGTTTATGAATAGCGAATTATGATTTCCACGTGTTTTCCTGCATATTTCTTCGCGAGAAACGGCAATAAAATGAGAATTGGCTAAAGTGGCAATAGGGAAAGTTTATCTATGCGTTCCATTAATCTAAACACTTGATGCCGTCGTTATACGCGAGATTCTATTTCTAAGCGATATGGATGTCAACGTTGTAAAAGGCGCATTATCATCCTCTTGCTCGCGAACGTACGTTGCGCTGAAGATGATATGACGACGACGAGGATGATAATAAGCGGTGGATGCACGTTACAAACCGTTATTTCGCCGCTATATAATGGCAAACGAATTTTGAGCGATGGCGTTCGTTGCTAATTAATTTAATTAAACGTTTTCGCATAATAACATAGTTGGTGGATTGTTACTGTTAAAAGTTAGCCGCAAAGTTACGCGCTTTTTTCCCCTCGTTTCATTGCCGTTATTTTCGCTCCTTTTTCATTTCATTTACGAACTAGTTCTTTCTGGTCTCGCAGTAGTGATTAATTCCTCGCTCGTATTTATTAATTCGATATTGAAAAATCGCATTTACGGCTCGCGAATTAATTTAAAAGGTCAATGCCGCACGGCCAATAACGATCAATCCACTTTTAATTAAACACCTTTTGCCAAAACGCAATTATTTAACGTACACGATTAATTGATTGGAAACCATGCGATGCGCATTAAGTTTTCCTTTTTCCGTTTTCCAGCGGCACGGTAAAAAGTTCGGACGTTTTAATTCAATTGCCATGCGATTATCGTTCAAGTATCGCGCAATAATGATTTGCTTTTATTAATTCGCCTTGTGGACGACTTTGTGCGATAGATTGCGCTTTATTACACGTACTTTTATGTTGCAAGACACACTTTCGAAACAAAGTCCGCGCTAAACGTAAAACGGATCTTTCCGGATTTTTTTCTCGGCATTATGTAAAGTCGCAAATCTCCGTTACGTGTCCTGGCTGCGATAGGAGGTGTTAACTGGTAATACACAAGATCCTTTAGCTCGTGTAGCCAAAAGTAATGTTTGTTACACTTTTTCCCCGCATCGTTTTCCTTTCCTTTTCCCTACCATCAAGATACGAAAGTATTTCGCATAACCAAAGAGTGTAAGTGGTTAAATCATTAAGAAACCCTTTAGATAGCAATTTCTTTCCACTTGCCATCGATCTGCGAAAGTTTGCACGTATCCATCGCAGATAAAGTTGCGAGGGTTATCAAACATTCCGCAATTCATTCGTCTCGTGTCCGATTTTTATTTCCGCAAAAAGAAATGGTTCTCGATACCGTTTTCCGCGATCGCATTTGAATAAGGGAAACGTTCATTCGCTAATGGCAGACCGTTATTCTTCTGGACGCCTTTTTCTCTCTCGCAAATTAATCACATTTAATATTAATTACTTTACGCAAAGTTTGTGCGCGGGAGGGACTTGTTTAATGTTAATGCAATTAAGACTGTTTCAAAATGAAATTATAATAATTTCGCTAATTAAAATAATTCCCGCCCATTAAAATAATTATGAGGCGACCAAATACTATGCAACCAGCTGCCTAATTATCCGAATTGCAAATCGGCAGCCGGATGGAAATCGTTTGAAATTGCGAAAAGAAAGGATCTGGTTTAGGGAAGCGTGCGATCAAGTATCAATTTCAATTCGAGAGGGAAACTTTTAAAGTTTCACCGATCATTTTGTTAATTAGTGCTTTAGCTGTTGTTGGACATCAATTAAAGTTTAAAACTCGCGCAAAAGCAACGCGAATTTGGGGGGCCGTAATTAAAAAAGTCGCTCGCGAAGAAAAGGCGTTTAGAATTGGCGTGATAATTTATTACCTTTAGCGTTTTAAGTCTTACGGAAATTGAAAGAAGTTGATTGATTTAATCGATATTTACATCAAATCGAAATCGTTTATTCTTTCGTCACCTGGACATCGTAATAATCGACGGAAAACAGGAAAAAAAAAAGGGAGACGTAAGTGAAAACGAGTGAGTGACAGAAAAGACGAGCAGGAAACCGTTTATGCCGGTTCATTACATTTAATGTCAATCAAATTGCGAAACTATAACACACACACGTGGGCAAATATCGAATGGCGATGCTCCATGTATCGGTTTCCATTGTCCATTGTGTGCTACGTGTTCGGCTCTTGATTAAATTGAATGGAATACTAATTTGGAATTTTCGCTGATGACCAAATGCCAACCGCTGTTATATTATTTGGATGCGATGTGGACAACGGACAAACGTATCTGCACGTCAAGTGGCAAAAGTCAAAACGGGGGAGGAAATTTTGCCCCCCCCAAAAAAAAAACGCTACTACTAATTATCTAGTTTTCTATCGATTCCCATTTATTTTCATCCAATTACTAATTAACAATTAACGTTTAATTAAATTCGTTCGAGTGCCGGCAAACACCGGTTCGATCGTTTGCCAAACGTCAATATTTGCACGGTAGTTGGGAGTTGAAGTGCAAGAGGTGAACACATTTAGCGACTCTTTGCGAATTCATTTACAATTAAGTAATATGAGTTGAGAACGATAACATCTGGATCCATTTCATAATTTGCAAACGGTTTGTGTTCCGTTAACTTCTTTTGCACGACAGTAAAGTTGCAAAAGAACAATATTTGAGTGAAATTCAAAGTGCTGGTAGTTTGTTCGTATGAAGAGGGAACGCTTTGATTTTAATTTTGATTTGTCGTTGGAAATTCGCGAATTACACCTTAACTTTGCGGCATAAATGGATTTTTTTCGCACTTTAACTGCAGGCATTAATTATTTATAACATTTTATTACCGCGCCGGTGTAATAACGTTATCCAAACGAATTTATTATGCTGTTAAATGTACGTGAGGAAAAATGTAATTTGCAGAGAGAGTTCTTTTTCAGTTGGATCGTATTGTGATTGCAAAAGAAGGAGAGAGAGAGAGAGCGCGCGAGGGATCGAGACAGAGGGAGGTTTTAATTTGCAAAATGTTTGGCAATGATTAACATAAATTTACATGAAAATAATACGCGCGTCTAGGGAAAGATAGTAACATTGTTATCAACAATTGTTTTTGTTTTAGGGCAATGATAATACTAGCGTATGCGATACTAATTAAAGTGAATGTCGGGAACTTGAGCAGCCAATTTTTCTTCGGATTTTCGCATAAATCCAACAACAATAACAAACGAGCGAAAACCGGAAGAAATGTTGAAAACTCCTCATCCGCATTCGCGGCGATACCTTTTTACTTTTTCTTCGCGGTACGTCATCCCATACGCAAAAATACTTGACATTCAATCAAACAGGATAAACTCTTATATCCGCTTCATTCGGCCACATTCATGTTTCTCTTTGCCTCGTCTCTTTTTCGCTACGTTTTACTTACATTCGTTATTTGTCAATATAACAAGAAGATATACATAAGAGCCCGTTCGACAAGAGCAAATATTTACCAAAAAGAAAAAGAAAAAAAATGAGGAAGAGGAAAGGAAGAAGATTTATTTCAATCTTATCCTTCTTGCTGCATATTTACTTCTTGTACCAGTCTACGTACGACGGAAGAGCTTTTATTGGAGTGGCCTACATTTCGAGGCAGCAGCAGCAACAGCAGAAAAATTATTACGGCAGAAAAAATCTGCATTCCTCCGGAACGCCGCATTCCATCCATCTGTTTCATGGATAAACATGTTTTTCCATTGCGTTTAATTCGTTTTCTTTCGTAATCATTCCTCTTCGGTTCCCCGGTTATTATTAATAACATCTTCATTTACCGGCGCGTTCTATTGGCGTTATCTATTGTCGCAGAGCATGTTACTGTACTTTATGATTATCACGAGCGCGAGATAATGGACGAATTATAATAATTAGGCCACCATATCTATATCCAAATATAAACGTTGGCATAATATAATAGAATTTGGGCGATTATCGCTCCCAAATTGCTCATTCAAATCGATATCAATCGATTTCTTCTTTAACGTTAATTAATAACACCACACGAATTCAATTTTGGCTCTCTTGGAATGGCCAAAATAATTGAACAAAAGAAATCGTAAAATCGATTCAGAAAAAGTCGATTTTTGCTACTTTTTGCAAAAAAGCAAGGCTAACCCCTTTGGATTTTTCTCATTTTCCTTCACCTCCCCGAATTGGCTGAAACTCGCACCGTATGTAGGGTCAGATGAAAACTAATTCGTGTGCAAATTACAGCCCAATCGGTCCAGCAGTTTAAAAGTTTTCGCACTTTTAAACTCTTAAATTCGCATCCCTTTTTCTCTTAGGTTTTCATCGATTTTCGCGCAGTGTTCGGTGTTTTTAACTTGTTCCTATCGTTTCTGATTCAATTCCGTTCGATTTAGATTAAGTTGACCAAAACGAAAATTATAACCTGAAGAAATTACAATAGTAAAGGAATCGAATGATGTCCAATAGCCCGGCGCATCCACCAAAAAAACATTAAGTTTAAAATCCCTTTGGTTGACCAAAACTAAAATTATAACGTGAAGAAATTACATTAATAAAGGAATCGAATGATGTCCAATGGCCCGGCGCATCCACCAAAAAACGCAAACCCTTATTATTTGTTTGTCTTTCAGCGAATTTAATTTTTCTTCTGAAACACGTCTCTTGCGGAATGATTCAATTAGACACAATTGCCATCGAATCTTAAACAAAATTAAGGTTTCGTTCAAAGGGAGGCCGCGATTCTTGCGGAATAAATTGCGATTGATGCGCGGAAACGTTCGGGGCCGGTTCGCTTTGTGCACCAAATTGCTTAATTGAATTCGCAACAGAGTGATAGTAATTCTAATCGTGACGGAGGAACGATGTCGTTGTAAGAGGATTTAGGAAGAGATAAAAATTTCGCTTTACCCAGTTTCGTGTTTCTTCTTTTCTTCCCTTCTTTCGCTCGCTTTATCCCTTTTTCTAGCAACTTTTTTGGGGGATTTGTGCCACGAAATGCGACCCGTTGCTGCGAACGATTCGCCAAAAGCGATTTAATTGCATTTATTTATTTTCGGTTTCGATGATGATAAAGTTTCTCTGCAAATTTGCAACATCATCTTCACAATCTTTTAAGCAAACCGTTTGAACGTTGCGAATATGTTTCGCCTCTCTCATCTACGTTCGTTTTGCGAATTTAACCCCTATTGGGGGCGGGCGGGAAGTAAAAAATTTGTATGTAAATATAAGACCGAAAATTAAAGGGACTTTTTATTAGAGAGAAGCGTTCATTTAAAGCAGACGCTTTTTTTCTCAATTTAGTTATCGTAATTTAGCGACTTTTAAGCATTCTTCCTTCCTTTAAAAACATTGAATAGGAGACGATTTCATTTTGCGTTACTTTGTCGAAAATGCAATCCAAGTCGAGATGGAGTGTATTAAATGGAGTTTCATTTCCATTCTTATTATTTATACATATAATATTCTCTATTATGTTAGTACGTATGAATGGGAATCTTTAAAAATGATATTCGCAGAATGAGCACGAACGAGGAGCGCCAGAAGATCCGTATTGAAACCGTGTGCGGTTTATGGACTCTCTCTCTCTCTCTCTCTCTTCTCTCGGCAAAGAAAAGTTTGCGAATTAACTTCTTCCACATCTGCCACAATGTTATCGCGAATAGAATCGTACGTCTACTCACTATAAAATCGTGCTTTTAGTCACTAGAAAACGTGCGCGAAAAATAAAATAAAAAATCGACATCCAATTCGCACCACTTTCGTTTATTACATCGCACATTATTACGTTGGCAACGACCGTGACCATTTTCCTCTAGATGAAGAAGTTAAACAAATTACGCCCCCTAATCCGTTTTAATTCGACGACTTTTGATAAGTCACAGAACGTTGCCATTTATTTCGTCTCGTCCCGTGACTTTTCCTTTATTATTACCATTTCGACATCGAGCGCCATAAACGAATGATCCTCGAGATGCGGCGGCAAGTATGTAACGGAGAGAATGACTGATAACGCCAAGAAGGAATAAGCCAGAAGAACTAACGATCCGGCTCGTACCCAAAATAAAATGGCAAAGAAAATAATAGGAGAAAGTCGTAGAAGGAAAATGGTAATAATAATAAAATGTTATTTCCAAACTCCTTCTGTAAAATCGTTACGTTAGGCACATAAAAAGCGAAAATAAAATGAAACGCAATCCTCGGCTTGTTCGCAGGCGAATGAGAATCAAATCGCAGAAACGCAGAAATCTCTTTTTTTCTCTCTCGATGGTCTCGTGATGAATACAGCGGGGAACGACGAGGAAAAGTGAAGAGAAATGAAGGAAAAATTAAGGCAACTGAAGGGAAGCCCAAGAAAATGCGAGGAAACTGTTAGAAGGCGAGGAAAAGTGAAGAAATACGTAGGAAAGTGAATGAAAACTGTAGGAAACCGAAAGAAAAAGTAAGAAAAGTGTAGGAAAGCGAAGGAAAATTCGGAAGGAAAGGACGTAAATCAAAAACAATTGTTTGAAAATAAAATTCGACTATTTTTCGCAACTTTTTCCCAATCCTTTTATGTTCAAATCCCATAAATTCAAGCGAAACCAAAAGAAAGCGAAGTAATTTAGCACTTAATAATTACAAATTGGACATTCTCGGGCATAGATAAGGCGAATAGATAAGTGTTAAGTCGAACACGAAAAGAATGATAATTGTAAATCACGTTTATTTAGGTTCAACTTTATATTCTATTCGAAGAGCGTAGAAAAGCGGTGGCAAAGGAAAAAGCTTCTTTTTCTCCCATTGTCCTTTATTCAAATGCAGTGGGTGTTAATTAGCGTGATTCGAAACCGACGACTTTCATTTAGGATTCGCTATAATAGATTGTCATCCACGTGTACATATATTGTGTACGTGTGTGTGCAGTCCTTAAAATAACCTGAGAAATCGATAAATACAGGTACGTATGGTAAATGTGGGCACAATACAAACTATTGGAACGTGATATTGAAATTGCAAATTAAATTTTCGTTGCCCATCTCGACGATTTCGCTTTTTGCGAGCCAGCGAGCGAAATTATTATTTTTCCGCTTGTACGTCTCGCACGGAAAATGCGGAAAATATTTCAAAAATCCTTTCGGCTCCCCATTATTATTATTGCCAATTTTTTCTTCTCTCCTTTTTGGGGCGAAACTTCGGCGAGCGATTGATCGAAAGGGAAGATTCGATAGAAATGTTATTTCACTTTTCGCGTTTTCCGTTTGTTCGGCGTCTTTCTCTCTTCCAAGGAATGGATCGAATAAATTTTTAAATGCGATCAATCCGTATAAGTGCTAAATTACATTTTGACCTCTCATCTAACACGCGAAAAAGGACGCGCTCACTCTCACTGTTCTTTCGCATCAATTATTAACGCGATCAATTTGCTCGCTTAATACGGGGGCGGCGATAAAAATAAACATCATAATCCATTAATAGAAAAATCATTCAATTCAAAACGTTTAAACAAACCTAGAATTCCGTTAGAGGGAGTCCTTTTGAAATTATAATAAGTTTGAATTGCTGCAGCAAGCGGAAACTTCTTGTCCTTAAGCAAATGAACGTTTGTAAAAGGTCACACTCACGTGTGTAAGTTTCGCCCGATGAAGAATATAAAAATAAATGCGTGAACGTACACGTGTTTATTATTGTCGTTGTCGTACGCGAATCTTGAACTGATTGTTTACCAGCGTGAAACCGCCTCCGCCGCTTTTCTCCTTTTATTCACATCAATCTCTCTCTCTCTCTCTCTCTGGTTAACGTGAAAGGAAAGTCTAGCGTGAAAGCGCGTTATTTCAGTTCGATGGGTTTCACCTGAAACGAGGCAACCACATGGTTGGCCCTTTTTTTTGCCCCTTTATTCTTCCTCAGCCCATTGTTATCCGCAACTATCCGTAGCGACGATGGGAACGAGCAGGTTTGCGAAACTATCAACTCGTCGACGGATTATCGATGTGTCCTAATCGAACTCTCCTTTTCTAAAGTCCCCGTCCCACGTGCCTTCAACCGCACGGCAGAACTTTGTTGTCCCATCACGCATTTCCATGTCAAGGTCGTATCAGTTTCCCTCCGTCCTTTGTTTTCCACTTTTTCCTCTCTCTCTCTCTCTCCCTCCCTCTCTCTGTTTCGCCAACTTTTTGTTGTTTGTTGTTCGCTGAATTTTATTAACACGTAAACTCGCCGTTGATTTACGTTGCAAAAAGCTCGCATTATCATTTATATTGTTGCTGCCAATCGATGAACAAACACGGAACGCTATTCCTTTTTTTTGCAAAGGGGTAGGTTGCAATAAAACGGTCTGGTTATGCTCGCTGCTAATGGAAAGTAATAAAAATAGATTTTTTCGAATAGTTGCGATTTTCATTCAATAATCGCTCGTTATTTTTTGCACATTCTTCCGTATTCATAACGATTTATTCGTCATAAAGAGTTGCGAAATGTTAAATGATTCTCTTTAAGCATTCAAGGACTTTTGCTATTATAATCCACACTCAAGCTTCCCCATTAATTGTTGTTGAAATTGATATGTTTCACGCGTTTGTTGGCGAATTAGTTTCTTTGTTTTTTTTTGGGGGACTGCAACTTTTACTTACCAGTTGCTGATGAAATCGGGACCAATTGAGAATACTGCAGTGGTACGATTAGAAAAATCGGAGGTGGTAAGACCGGAGGGCTCCGTAGAGTTCTCCATGTCCATTTCACCTCCAGATCGTCGACGATGGTTCCTCGCTTATTGCCATTGACATTTAAATGTGGGCAGCGTACTGAAAATTAAAAGAAAAATGAAGACAAAACCGATAAATTCCCCTTTTTTGGAGGGCGATAAAAAATCGCTTTCTTTAGTGGAGGAATTTGAATATTTTCTTGAATTTTAACGCTCTCGACGACAATTATTGAGGGATTTGGATGGATTTTCACGCCGCTTTTTTTTTGCGCTCAACCTCGCGAAAACACTTATATCATTGGCTTTCCATCTTAAGCGGACGACAAAAAAAGTGCATTAAAAGCTTTACGGTTATTTTCCTTTTGTTTTCGATTTACATAAATTTCTGATTCTAATCTAAGCGAAAAATTCCCCCTCCGTTTTTATTACTCGTTTTATTATCGCCAATTTTCGTTCCGTTTGCAAACATTTTTCTTTCGCATATTAAGTACTGCAATTAAAAGTTAATTAATCCGCGGTCCAATTGCGACCCAAGAACCTATTTGACCTTCAGAACAATTCAACCGCATTCGGTGTGCGAAAGATTTTCTGTTGTTCTTTCTTGTTCGATGAAATTCGTTCGCGAGAGAATCTCTCTTTCAATAGAACATATGTACATTTTCGAAAGAATCGTATGTGTCGCTCGCCGTTTTTTCCTTCGTTTTCTCTCTCTTCAACCTCTTTTCCATTAGAAAGAAAGTCCATTCATTCAAAGCACCTTTTCTTCGTGGCTTCCGCAAGATTAATGTTGCCATTCTATTATTCAGCTAATGTTCCAGACTATCGCAAAGAAAAAGGAAGTCGCAGAGGGAGAATCAAATGACGAAGAATTATAACATGGCGAAACTAGTTTTTGGCTTCTTGTTCTTTCGCTTTGCATAGCAATAATTGCAAACGTAACATTGCGACCCTTGATTTTTAAGCACACGTGCATGCATACACGTGCGTGCCGAAAGTATCGTGTACCAGTTGTCGTTGGCGCAGACATTTTTTCGCAATCGGAATTTTAGTTTCGTTTTTGCTTGTCAAGTTAGTTGTTGTTGTATAACAGTTTTCGCATTTTGATAGCCGGTAGAACAGCAACAACACGAAGAAAAACGAGCGAGGCAATGGAAGAAAAAAGGGCAAATCGTTAAAAAAACTGACGTACGGTTTTTGCATTGCAAAAAAATCTGTTTTTGCCACTTTTTTACACACACACACACAGAGAGAGAGAGAGAGAGAAATTATGAAAGCAATCGTTGTTGTGAGGGTTCGTTATGATTTTCCGCGTACCAGAGAAACGGAAGTAACATTGCGAAAGCAAGGTAAACAAAGGTTTTCGCTAACATGCAATTAAAGCCCGCTGGAATTCCGACTCGTCCACATGTTTTGGTCCGCTTTTTTGTTATTAGCCTCACAATTTCTTCGATGATTCAACCAAAAATTTACTTTTGAAATCTTCATGCTTCGACTCAAAAACCGATCGCTTTCAACAATCTTAATAACTTTTAATTAAACGCAAGACACACTTAAACGTTAAGTACGCAGTGGTAGAGAGCGGATCGAGATACTCAAATTGGATGAGTTTGGCGAGCGCAAAGTTTCGAGTAGATACTTGGGGCCCCGAACATACGTGTGTGTATTCCGGTATATGTGCTTACGTGAAACCAGAATGCAGATTAAAATTGATTTATGGTCGCCCCCCCCGCAATACGTAACATGTATACTATTAAATATTACCTTGCAAAACGGGGTGGGCGGCGGCGGCCGGGGGGCCGAGTTAAATTATAATTACACCGGCGCCGGCCCCCCTCGCCCCATCGAAAACGAACTTAATTACATTAGAGGAGAACACGTGATTGCATTAAAATTTCGCATTCACTAATACGATTACCATTATCGCGACGATGATGTTGATGAGCCATTAAACGTCGTAAATGTTTAATCCTCAATAAACGGTTTTTAGTGCCCCCCTTTTGTTTTTCGTTACGTCCGCGAGGACAATAAAAGATCGCAACGTTCAACCGTTTGGATGCATTTTATTTCAGTTTATCATTTGGCATGGAATGACGACAACGAAACGACGAACAAGACGATGGGAAAATAGAGTTTAAATAGCGAACGCGTCGTTTCCGGCCTCGCTGACAATAAAGCGTCGCCATATAACGGTAGAAACGTAATGATAAATGTATGCAACTCGAAGATTGAACCAAACAACAAAAGCGCCAACAGGAATTCATTTGCGCATGCAGTTTCCAAATTTAGGAAAAAAATGAAAGTGTGGAGCGATCGGTCATTTCTCGAATCAAATCGAAACTAATGAAATATTTATGCGCTCGTCATGATTGGATTATACAATCGCATATACGTGCGTGTACGTTAGGAAAGTGTGTCATCAATTAACTCGAGCCGCCAGAATCGAATATTGAGCGTGAAACGAAAATTTCAATCGTTCGCACACATAAAACTCTACGATATGGATTAAACTCTATCTCGTAAACGATCACATTCAAGTGCTTGCGTGCCAATAAACGTCCGACCGATTATCGTTTGCGATTAGGTGGAAAGGTCTTTGCGTTTCGAGTGGCACAAAAATAATCGCACGTTTAAGAGCGAATTGTGAAATTCATCATCGAAAACAGATAAATAAATAAATAAATAATAATCGAGCGTTCGAATGCGATTTATTAATCGATTAATTGCGTTGAATAATTGAAATTCGTCGAATGTCTTTATCGTCGCGCATCAATCTTTCGATTGTTGGCTCGATTCTCCTGCTTCTTTGCCCACTTTCGCTCCGTTTCTTTCACGTGGAAAACATTTTAGTCCATTAACGTGCCCGATATATTTCACGTGGAACCTTGAAGTTAGTTTCCCGTGCAATTAAGTTAATTTGTTAAGAAGTTTCCCAACTAATTCCATCCGAAAGTACATTAAATAATCGGTACGATTGAGTTATTGTTATTTTCAGTTATTATTATTACGTAATTTGCATGCAAATGTGTGGAAAACCCCGAAAATAAAAACGCCCTTACGCGATATGGTTATCGTCGTAAGTAATCGCGATTTGCAGCCAAAATGATACGAATTTATAACGGTTTAATCAAACTCGTGACATTTTGAAATGTCCTGATTTGCAAATAGAGCAAAAAAAAATCGCATAAATCTGCAAACATTTATCTGGACTAATTAATCTGTAATTCGTATTTTATTAGCATCGATTTTGCAATTTTTCCCCACTGCGACGCTTTAATTATTGAATTAAATTTTATTAATCAACTTGAAATCGAATGAAACTCGCTGGATATTAAAATAATCTCTCTACGACCAAAGAATTCGGTTTCCGTTTTTTTTAATTTCTTTTTGCGCATCGAATTCTAAATCAATCGCGAAATAAGTAAACGAATGGAATTTGAAAATGTAATTGCGTTTAAATTAAGTTCAATTTTTAGAGCGAGCGAAAAAGAAATGAAATATACGTGACTTCCATCCACCGTTCTTTCGGTTGTTTTTTTTTTAATGGTGAAGAATTGATATTATTTATCATTGTCTTAATGGTCTGAAGGAGTAACAAAGAAGGTCGAATTTAGTTTTGCCCTTTGTTTAAAGAATCCGTGATTTGTACATCGATTTCCTTTTCTTATTATTATTCCCATTATTATTATACCTTTTTCAATTTAATTGTCTTTCGACGGTAATAAATAAAGAGCAAGGTGAACCGTTTTATTGTCTCTTATTTCTTCGAAACTCGTTTCATTCTTTCCCTCCCTTTTTTTCCAATTTTTTTGCCTCAAGTTCTCCAATTAAAATGAAAAAAAAAATCATTAATAACAATTTGCATCTCGCTCGTTTGATCGCTTTTATTTTGCACGTTATTAGGAAACGAGCGTTCTAACAATTTAGCAAAAACAAATAATCGATAACTTGTTAGCATTTAACTAGCAGTGATTCAATTAAAATCTTCGCTCGAAATCTGTTAATCATCTGCATCGTTGCCATCATCATCGTCATCGTGGACAAAATCGATGTAGTTTGTAATTAGCAAATGCTGATTTCGCATTATCAATTAATATAAGCTGCTGCATGGAAACTGGCGAATAAATTAGCAGAAAGAGACGAAACTCTTATGTTGCTATTTTCGTCCTTCTATTTTTAAATTGAAAATGCGATTCGCGTGGAAAACTGGAGGGAAAAAGTGAGGTGAAAAGGGTCCTTGAATTTTAAAATTAGTTCACCCTGAAATAGAAATAATGCGATCATTGTCAGTGATGTTCATATTGGTTTTAAATAAATTACAATCATAAATAAATCATTATATTTCGGTTTAAATTTGGAACTTTGCAAATATTTCACAACCAAACATCGATCGCTCGTAACAACGACGCTTTGGGCGAAATAATGATAATAAACATGTTGCTCGAAAACATCCTTTTCTGCCAATTAGACGCCAAAGAAATCTTCGCGAAACTTTCTTTTGATTTTCTTCCTCAACTTTATCATTCTTTTGATTTGACCATTGTTATCCAATTTATTCTTGTCTTTCATTTAAAAGAATCGCTTTTAACAACACAGTAAGTTTCACTTTGAACATTGAAATCATTAATTTCCCAAGTAAATTCGTTTAATTCCAATCAAGTTTAGATTCCGTTTATTTATCGTTTCGATTTCTTTTTCGTTTTTTCAGTCAGACAGGTGTTATTTTTTTTTTAAATATCTCTCGTATTCGCCTTGTTGTAAAGTCAGCAAACTTTAAACAAGCATTTACCCCACACTTTCCACTTGTTGTCGTTACATTCTATATGTATAATAAATTCTTTCGTGATAATACGGAAAACTTTTATAATAAGATACATTTTATACAGCGCGTAGAAGAGGAGGAAATCTTCCTCGTTTCCAAGGACGGGGAATAGTTCGCCACTACGAAAGTTTCCCCATTATTACTAGACAATATTCGATGCGCGTATTAATTTAAGCAAAGAAAATAATTAATTAGTTAATTAATTTTTGCAAGCAAGAACAAAACACTCGTCGTGGAGCGAAAATTAAAATGCTCCCCATTACTTTTTCGTTTGTTGCCCATTGTTCTTGAAGAGCCACCATTATTATCACGGTCACGATAACGTTGCATGTACGGGAATTGTAAGGATTTGGATTATAATAATAAAAGTTAAAGCCGCACCGGCAAGGTAAGGAAAAATAATTTGCAAAAGTAATCTGCACGAAGCTTAAACTTATATTTTTATCTTTAAACAGGCGACGTCCTTAACCCGAAACCGAAATACAAACCCCGCTGCCGTTTAAATATTATTTACCACCCCCCCCCCCCCCCCAAAAAAAAAGAGGAAGAAAATCATTTGACTTTAATTCACTCTTAAGCAACTTAACGTAAATTAACTTAAACGATTTATTCGATGCGCCAAAGCCAATAGAATTATAGTTCGTATTTGTTATTAACAAATAACACGATTATCATTTACCAAAAACGTACGGATATCGATTGATCAATTTGTCCGGCACTCGGGCGACGCATTTAATGGCCCTTTGTGGGCAATAATTCGTTTAGCCCCGCGCATCCACCAAGATTCGCGCTAGATTTTTATATGCAACCGTAATTAATATTTAAACGTGCCAATGAGACGAAAGCGAATTGTTTATTGCGAAAATCGATATGGATTAAAATTAGACGCTCGATATTGATTTCGATGCGAAATATTCGCGGTGGAAGAGGATGAATCATATTTGGCAAACATTCAAGCGCGGGCGAAAGTAACTTGTTGAAGCCGTCGACTTGTTGGAATCGCAATATTTTAAGGGCTGCTTTAAGCACAATTAAATATCGCTGCATTTAATGCTTTTCGCGGGGAGAAAATGCTGTTTCTCGTTGTTTTCCGATTCCCGCGAGAATTAACGTTTTCCTTTTGGACGTTGATTTTTCGATTCTAAACGTTATCATTAAATCAATTTGCGTCAATTCAAAACGTTTGCCAACTTTTGAAGGGCATAATCAAATAACATTTCCGTTTCCCCGTTCGTTTCCTTCTTCTTCCGTTTAGTTTTTCTTATTTTGCGTCTTGCATTTTAGCAATTTCATCTTGATTTGAAAAATAAATCTAATTAAACAGGTAAAGTTGCTGGCAGTGGAGTTTTCGCAAAATAATAATAAAGGTAAGTAGTGGTGCAGCAAAAATAAAAAAAGAGCGCGCGCGAGAGAGAGAGAGAAGAGGTGCAATCTGCAGGAGAGCCGTTAATTGAATACAGTGCCAGAAAATGCCAGCTTCTTCGTCTCCTTCTGCTTCCATCTGCGGAGTAAATTAAATTTGTTTGAAAATTCCTAGATTGGAATTACGTGGAGATAAAATCAATGCCTAGTTATATACCTACGAGGTAACATCAAGATATGGATAGAGAGTGGGATCTAATCTAGTAAAATGTTACTGGGTGACGCTTTTGGTGATTGCTCATTTCCGGCGCAAAGTTGCGGTTTACCTTGTTCCCTACTTTAGTTACCCAGTTTCCGATTTCTCGCTCTCGCTCTCTCTCTCTCTCTTAAGCTCCCTGCAAAACCACATTAGCGACCCGCAACTATGCCATTAATTCCGCTTCCTTTTCTATCTATTCCGCAAATTTATTTACTACCTACATATACAGGTGTATTTTTGTCTTCGGCTCTTATCATTTTATAGGTCGCGAAAAGTGTTGATAGTAAATAGGTAGATGTTTATAGGTATAATTGCCACGATGAGATTTCGAGTGAATGTGACGCGAAGGAAAATTGCGAAAATTAAAAAAAAGAGGGCAAAATTTGTGTTTCAGTAACAGTAAACGGAAATTAAAGCGCAACATTTCGTTCGTTCGCTCTCTCTCTCTCTCTGCAACGGAACTTCCATCTCGTTTGCCCCTTCGTTTTCATGCCGTTTCCTCCGTACAGCTGAAGCATCTAATGATTTTCATATTTCACAACTTTGACATTGATTTTTTGTTATTCCCGCTCACTTTCACACATAATATCCAAATATTTATATTTATATTCTCCCCGATACACGTAATTGCGTGCAATTTGCGAAAGGGAACCTTTTCGCATTCGCTCCTTTTTTGCCTCTTTCTTCGAATGGGCGAAACATTTAATTTCCAACCACTTTTTGCGCCCTGTAATTTATTTCGCCACTCATTTTTCTGTCAGCGAAATTTCTGCAAGTGAGTTAATTAACTGCATTATTTTTGTTTGTTTTATTTAATGAAATTGATTGAATGCTTTCAAAGTTGCCCCTTTTAAAAATCAAATTGATAACAAATTTTCGCGAAACGCAATCTTAAATCGTGCAAAATAACGTGGGCATTGATGATCGGCTTTGTTATTTAATTAATTTCTTATTCGCAATTAACAGGAACCCGCTACTTGCAATTTTTTGCAACTTATTTCACAACAATTTTGATCTTGCTACAAATGAAAAGCTGCATTGCAAAATATCAGCAAGGAGGAGGTACAGAAACAGGGAGAAAGGAGACAAAAAAAAGTAATCGACATGCCAACAATGTACGAGAAGTTACAGCGTATACTACAGATGACAGTGCCATTTTTATCTTTATGCATATAATGTAACAAACGAATGTGTGCTAAAAATGGAAAAAAAATTGGCGACCCTATCGATTTCTTCATTTTTTATGCCCAGTTCTCCTTTTTTTTGAGGATGCCATCATCAACATCGCTCCACGAGCAAAATGTAACCTTTCTCGTGATTTTTTCCGTATCTTCAGCCCCACTAAATTATGCAACCGCAACCAATTAAATCTTTTCAGTAAATCCCAGAAATTAATCTTTAGTAATTGCTAATCGTTTCGATAAGTTATCGTAAATTAGCTGTCGACCAAATAAATGATTCAATCAGTTCGAGCAAATGACAGTTATATAAGTTATCGATTATTTTTTTTAAATTTTGTACGACATTCACAAGAACGATAAAGATTCGATCGTATCGTTTTTTATAAATTTATTTAATCGCCAAATAGGTTTATTACGAAACTAATTATTTGCAAAAAAAAAAACAGAAAAACTTTGCAATGATTACCTACCTTTTCTCTGATAGCGTAAAACTTTGTCAAGAAGAACACTTAAGATTGGTTCGCGCGATACTTTGTATTTAAATTGTGTTTATACAAAATCGTATTTATTCAAAATGAAAAATTAAAAGGAAAAGAAAAGAAAAGCGGGAAAAATCGAATTAAACGTTCCATCTGGTCGCTCTTAACTTCTTTGATTAACACCGGAACCGGTAGTAGTAGCCACTTTCGCCTTTCATTCGAAACTTGCTGGCGAACGATTCGGAGATTTGTTACGAGTGATGATAGTTGAAATAAGGGCACGTGAATAATAAAATGTTTGCGATAAACGAGAATAATCCATTGGGAAACATGCTTTTGGTTCGTTTTTTTTTTCAATCGGAAACTGCGGAACAAACTTAAAGCGAATAATTGCAACCAAAGAAGGAAAACTGATTTTCCTGGTGTTTATTAGTTTTTTTTTCAGTGTTCGGATTTTAATTTTTTTTAAATTATTTCTTCGTGGTTGTTTTAATGCGAAAAATGTCTTTTTGTTTCTTTTTTCTTTTACTCAAACAAAAAAGTGTGGTAGTGGTTTTGTCGAATGACGAACGTCGAGTGGTGCAAGGAAGTTGGCGGAGCGCGATTTCAATTCAAAACGATCGCCTAAGGGCGCAAGCCCCATCGTAATGATAATAATTATAGAGGCAGCGATTTTTTCGTGTTGTTGTTGTAGCTTTCGCAACGTATCCTCAACGCGAATAATTATTCGCAACAAACTATCATATAGCTTCCTTAATTGTAAATGGGAGAAGTGTAAATATGGAAAAATCGAAGCAGAATAAAGCGATAATAATCACAAACTTATCTCTTTTATTTATTGTTGTCTTATGCCTAATTATTATCACCAAAATTACCAATCATTTAACAAGTTTCCTATCTGATAAACGTTTGAAGGTCGCTTTCTGCAATCGAACAACAACAAAGCAAAGATGATAATTTCGAATCGCATAACGAGGAAAGGTGGAAAATCTGAATTTGCGATTGCGAACGATAGAAATCTAATAAGCAAATCTTCGTTGGAGATAACGAAACGTCTTTTTCCTCCTCCTCCGTTTAAATGCCAATAAAATCGCGGATGTTGTGCAAAAGGAAGCAAGGGAAAACTCGATAAAGTCCAATATTTATTCGATAAATATATCGTTGACTTATTTTTATTTTTCTTAAAGTTAATAAGCACTTTGAAAGTACGAGAAGAAGAAGCATGGATAAGAAGAGAAAAAGGAATGAGCAGCCTTTAAAGTAATAAATCCCCATCTCTTGCTCCTTTCTTCTTTCAGTTGCCAATTTTCTCTTTCTTTTTTCTTCTTCGCATCACCTTTTTCCCTGTACATCTCTCGTTTTGTCCTCCACATCACATTCTTGGTCCTCTACATCCCTTGCATTGTATTCTACATCTCCTTTTACTTAATACAACCACCTCAATTTTCGTCCTTTTTACACTAATCCTCTTCTTATTTCATCGGCTCTTGTGTCGTTTGAGTCCTTTTCAAATCGATCCCGATAAAATTGCCTTTATGCGACCAGAAAGGAAGAGGACCCAAAAAGCCCCCGATTATGTAATCATAACATATGTGCGATATAAATAAGTTAAAGGTCCTCTAAATGAATGGAAATAATTGCTGAAGGCTGCGCAGAAAAATTGCACGACAGAGGTACTAGAGATCATTCTTTTTTGCTTTTTGAGAGAAGACAATTTATTCAAGCATTTTTATCGTTTTTAATTAACTTTCCTCCAACAATTTCGCTCCTTCTTCGGTGCTTTTTATTGACTCGAATGAAAAAAAGAATTATTACCATCGGGGGCCGTTGATGATCGTTCGTTTAAGTACCACATAAAAAAATGATAAAGCAACGTTTTTTAGGTGGAAATTGAACTATAATATTAAAGTTTTTCCCCATTCTTTCGCCCGTAATTGTTCGGACAAGGGTCTTCGTGAACAATGATCACGTGACTGAATTATTTGCATTAACGCGATCGCTAATTGCGTTAATTAACTTTTGTTTTCTCTTGTAAAACTGTTGTTGGTGACAGTTTATTTTTAAAGACTTCGATCTGTCGAATAATAAATCGACTTTTCTAGTTAATTATTTTTGTGGTATGAAATGCAAAACAATCGAACAACTTTTGAATTTTGCATTAAATTGCAACGCCAAAACAAAAATGCAACGGTTTTAAATTAATCCAACAAGTGTAACGCTTTAATTAATCAAAGCAGATGTTCTTGTGGAGCGAAATGTGCATTTATTTTGTCTAAATATCAAGAAACAAATTGCACAAGGTCGATGAGAAATAGGCGAAAACTTTTTTTGCCAGAAAACCAACCGTCATGAAAGGTTGCAAAGCCTCTTAAAATACTTGATAATAAAGTTGTTGCTTCTATTTGGGAATTAAAACTTATTACTGAAACCCCAAGTAAACTGAAGGAAAAAGCTGAGCTTACGAAGGAGTTCGAATTAAACGAATGTTTTGTGGATGCTCTTTTCTTTTTTCCTTTTTGGCACGCTAAACTTGGTGTTTTTTGCATAAACATTTTATTATCAGCCAAAAATAATAGCCAAACAAGGATTAACTGCGAGAGAAAAAAAGCGAACGTTATCAAATGAATCAGTGTCTGTTGCTGTTACGTGTTTGCTTTTGGATTGAAACGGCCAATTTATGCCAAACCGAAAAAAAAAAATTAAAAACGAATTCGCATTGTTGGTTCTTCTCCTTTAATCATTGAATTCTCCTCCACTCGCCAATCGTCACGGATGCAAATGGGCGAAATCGAATCCTGCCGTTGGCACGTTCATTATTAACGAAAAATTAATTAATTTCCTATTTTTTATCGCCTCACCTATCGTTTAATTAAATAGCGCAATCCACGCGATTATTTATACGAAATGGATTGATTCGATTCGATTCGAAACTGCAGGAAGATTTGATTTACCAAGAGAATATGACGATATAAACAGGGAGACGCAAATAACGTATGAATAATTCGCGAACGGCGCTTTGTTAAATTTTAAATTCGCGATGCACGAAGATTTCCCTCGCGTCATAAAGGCTCTTCGTTTTCGTTTCTTTTGCATACGATCTCGCGCGATAATATCAAAAGGCGATTATTTTGCACCTCGTCGTCACACGTTCCTCTTGGCGAATAATTTTTGCTCGTCAATTAATTAACCAATCGCCAGGTAAGTTTCGTTAATAAGAAAACTTATATAATTAAGAGATTATCGGGGCTTTTAATTAAAGGCACAATGATTCGGCGAAAAAACGAAGAGAATTTAAAGTTGAATTCAGAGAGGAAACCGTTATCTCTCGAGTATCATCGAACGATTTTGCCCAACCACAATCTTCTCCGATAAATAAAAAGGCACGTGTAATTAAAAAACGATCCTCTCGCACTCTCTAACACACAGAGTCCGTCGTTATTTATTTTCGTTCCCTCGCCTTTTATTTTTGTTTCCCGAATTAATAATACAATCAATAATAAAGTTGCCGCGCTGTGTTTTGGCCACGCCATCAAAGGTAAAGTGGCGATGCTTGCACAAGAGACTCCGGGATGGAGGTCAGCACCTCCCATGTCGTGTATCCAACGGGATCTCCCCCATTCAGCATGAGCAAATTGCAACCTTTGTCGAGCGAAAACACATCGTGCCACGTATCTCTTGTACAATATCACGTGTGTATCTGTGTGTGTGTGTATTGGTGAAGGATCAACAACTCCATGAATAGTTTTCCAACCAAAGGACTATTTTTAGTTTTCAAAAACGAACCGGATGAATTTTTTAATAGGACAGACTTTGCGAACGCAAGACTAAAGAGCTTAAATGGTAACGTCGCGGGGCCATCACTTGAAGAATGGACAATATGCAAAGAGGAAGCGAGCGAGTATTTAAAAGTAAAGGGGGGAAAAACTGCGAGGGAAAGATAATAAAAGGGCCTTATGTGGCCCTCACGCAGATCCATATGGTCGCTGTTTACTCTCGAGGCCCTCATTCTTAATGACTTCTTTTATTTTATATCCCTTTCGCTCCTCTTTCTCTTTTGCAAACTCCCTCCTTCATTCGATAACTTTTCTTTATCCCTTTACGTCCGCTTTGATTTTATTTTTTTTTCGTTCGCTTTTCTCTCCCTTTTTCCTTTTGGGGCGGATTTTTCTTATGTAAATAAGATATAAAACGAAAGTCAATTTTAAATTCCTATTCCCCCGTTTGGCGACTCTCGGTTAGGGCATCCTTAATGATTTTCCATTGATTTCATTATGATATTTCATTGGAGGCAACGAAGGGGTTCGAGTAACATTTTATTATTCTAAAAGTTGCTCGCTGCGAAAAGAAAAAGGGTTTTTTCTTACATTGAAAACGTATTCGTGCACCGTGCAAATATAATATGAGTGGAGCGTGTAGACGCATATTGTATGCTTTCAGGATCTGATGTAATTCGATTTCATTAGAATACGTTTTGCTAGGAGATCGATAACTTTCAAGTGAACGCGATTTTTTTTTTTTTTGAATTTCATAAGTTTATCTATTTTATTTCCTCCGATAGACGGCTTTACTTTTGGTAAATTGACGGAGTTCGTATCGTCGGGAGGCGAGAGAATCGAATTATTTCGATTAATAAAACCTCTCGTTCGTCATATTTATTTATTTTCCTATTACGTTCGTTTCGCTCGACAGTTTGAGCTTTCTTTTGATTGATGATCGTGGTTTTGTTACATTTCTCTGCACTCGTCGCGAGAATTAAGACTAAACATCTACCAAATCGTTTCCCAAACACATTAAGACCAAAAATTTTCCAATTACAATCAGAAAACAAAATTCGAAGTCTAAAGTATTGAAAAGAAAAAATTGGATCAAAAAAAAAATCAGAAAAGAAAATTGTTAAAAGTGGCAGTGGCTTTTCCTTTTTTTTGCAAAGATGAGACATTTTCCGCTTAAAGGGGAATATAATTTACACGTATCTACATTATTGTTGTATTGAATACTTTTATAAAAGAATTTTCTTTTTTGCTACGGTCTGCTTCGCCTTAACAATTTCGCCAATCGATCTGCACAGCGTGAAAATACAAGACGCTTTCTTATTCCGCTGCGTCCTCTTTCTCGATGCCTTTCTTCGTGTCTTTTTTGATGTGATATCTATATCAAAGTTTTAGCACTGTCTCCTAGGGGCAGTTCCACAACAATTTCACTCTTTCGCATCCACTTCTTTTATTCCTTCGCCTCTTCTTCGGCTGTTTATACATTCGTCTTCTCCTTCTCGTTGCTGCTGCTGCTTTATTTTGCCAGTGCTTCGAGCTCTCCTTTCCCTATTCCCCGATAAAGGTTCTGTCACGACGTCGACGTGATACGCTCTTGGTGTAAAATATCATGTTGCTGACAGACATAAACAAGAATGGCGAGGAGGAAAAAAAAGGAAATTGAAAAAATAAAAATAAACGGTCATCATTATCATCGTGTTTTTTTTTTTCGTATTTATATCATTTGGTCGAGGAAAGTCCACAACGGATTCCAAAGCGTTCGATCCGTATGTCCGAATTCTTTGTGCGCAAATTACAACGGACGAAATTGTCAACATTCTATGAACGTCTTCACAACAATTTACGTGAACAACTCTCTCTCTCTCTCGCTCTTTGTGTATCCAGCTTTCAATCTAGACTCTGGAGTCCTGGATAAATGTTTTTTATTGGATTTTCCACGTTCGATTCCTGCAACAATCCAATAGGAAATAATCGGAGAGGACAATCTAATTCGCTAAATGTGCGTTTCATTTATTTTTTTTTTGTTCGATTCCTTTTGATTTATTTTCTTATTCTCTCGCCCGCTTCTGTTCGCCCATCGAGAGATTTTTTGTCGCCACCAGAAAATGCTTCGGTTTGAATTAAAAAAACAATCATTCGAGAAATCGTTTAATTGCTTCAAATCGAGTTCAATCGTCGCCTCAATCACTTATCTTAATCGCTTTTTTCTACGATAATCTTCGATCCATTTGTACATGGCGAGCTGTGCTTATTTCACGCGTTTTTTGTTCGTATCAATCGCAAATTAAATCTCGTTTTATTTCGCTTTAATCGCTTTTTATTACACCCAAAAATCCAAAAATTAAACTAGATGGATGAACACTTATTTGTACTTCTTTCAACGACGACATTAAGCTACCGTTACTATCTTATCGTTTTAATTGCATTGTTTGTCAATTTGTGCTGTTTCCTAATTCGTTATTGTTGAAGGAAAAAAAAATTACAATTCCACGGCGGCATGCAGTTTTATATCGACATTCGACGACAAATAAACATTTTGTTGTTGCCATTATCGTGTTCCAATTGATTTCGATTTTGTCAGATAGAGTTTATCTGAATTGTAAAAGGCATTGTTGTACACTTTGGATACCTAATTGACCTATAAATAGTTAATATGTATCTCGTCCGAGTGTGTTCGAAACAAAATAATTAAAAGGCCGAGTATAAAAAGGTGTCGGCAACGAATCGAACGGATGCACTCGATGCATAAATTCCAACGGTAGAAAACGTTTATCGAAACAATTCCACGCATCGGCAGGTAACAGCTTCAATTCTTTCGCATTCATCTACAAACAACTCTTTAAAATCCATTCTAGCACGATGCGTTCAAACCGTAACAATTACTGTTACGCGCTAATTTTCGCAATTTTAATTGGCGCCGCATCTTCGCATCGCGCGACTTCGCTTAATTATCGATTGCCGAACGACACGGTGCCGCTACGTTACGATCTAACGCTAGAAACCGACTTGGAACGGTTCAACGGTTCGGTCGTCATCGATATTCTAATCGTCGAGCCGACCGACACGATCACGTTACACGCCCAGCATTTGGACGTGATCGAGGTGATCGTCACCGATTCGGACGACGTCGAGATACCGATCGCGAGCATCGCGACGGACGAACCGCTAAACTTTCTCGTCGTTCGTTTGGCGCGGCAACTGACGAAGGACGACGTCTATCATTTGAACTTTCGCCAATTCCGCGGTCAATTGGCCACGGACAACGATGGATTCTACTTGGCTTTGTACAACGAGAACGGCATTGAAAAGTATGCGACACTTTGGTGAAGGACATGTCGAAAGACTTGAAAGAAAACTTCACGCAATCATTATGTGTCTTTGTCTTTTTACGTTTCGAATAGGAGGATGGCAACGACGCAATTCGAGTCGACCGGCGCGAGGAAAGCGTATCCGTGCTACGACGAGCCGGGCATCAAGGCAACGTTCTGCATCACGTTGATCCATCCAGAAGATTACACGAGCATATCGAACGAGGTCCTCTTGACTTCCGAGTAGGTCCCATCCGACGAATCTCTGCGAATAAAACGAATTTCCTCGTCGATTTTATAGATCGATTGGTGACGGCAGAGTGAAGGACACCTACCGCGAAACCGTCAAAATGTCCACGTACCTGACGGCGTTCGTCGTTTCGCAATACGACCACGTGAGCGCCGGCAGACATCGAGTGTTCGGCCGGCCGCAACACATCCGCGACGGGCTCCTCGATTACGCGCTGCGCACCGGCCGCGACGTTCTGCAAGCGTTCGAACGCTACTTGGGCGTCAATTACACGCTGGCGAAGATCGATCAGATCGGCATCCCGGACGAGTACTTCGCACCGGGCGCCATGGAGAATTGGGGCTTAGTCACGTTCAGGTACGATTTTTAATCGGCAAAGAAATTGAGTCGTGCATTGATGCTTTTGGCCGTCAAGGGAAAGCTACTTGCTGATCGACGCCGATTCCACGACGGCGGAAGTGGAAAGCACGACGACGGTGATAGCGCACGAGTTCGGGCACCAGTGGTTCGGCAATTTGGTCACGCTCAAATGGTGGCGCTACCTGTGGCTCAACGAGGGCTTCGCCAACTTTATGGAATACTTGGGCACGGACAAAGTAATTTCTTGCGAAATTTTCCGCACTTGCGCGACTTCCTTTCGTGTTTTGACTTAAACTCGCACAGGTACGCCCCGAGTGGAAAATTCTGGACCGGATGGTCGTGAACGACGTGCAATACGCTCTAGCGTTGGACAGTCGCGCGGATACGCAACCGTTGAACTACGAAGGGCGGCCGGGTCAAGGTGCGACGACGTACGTCTCCTATCAGAAGGGCGGCTCCGTGTTGCGAATGGTGCAGCACGTCTTAACCGACGACACGTTCCGTCGCGGATTACATCGCTATTTAAACAAATTGTGAGACGTTTAGCAAGAGCGAAAGTGATTGACATGCGAAGTCGATTCGATTCCAGCCAATTCCAAGCGGTCGAGCCGGATGATTTGTTCGACAGTTGGCAAGAGGCGATGATCGCGAGTCGTCTACCGCCCGGCGCGACCGTCAATTCGATTTTGACGCCGTGGATCGTACAGCCCGGTTACCCGGTCGTCGACGTTTTCAGACGCGACGGCAAAATCATTCTCAAACAGGTATTTACGAGAATTTTCCGCCGGTTGTCGCTGAAAGTGGCGCGGCGATTTTCATTTTCAGGAGCGACTCGTCAGTTCCAATTCCAGCCGGCAATCGTCCGATGCGACTTGGCCGATCCCCATAAACTTCGCAACGAACGGATCCAGTTTCGCCGAGACGACGCCGACCACGTGGCTGACGGCACGCGAACAAATTCTGCCGGACGCTCACGGTCCGGACGAGTGGTTGATCGCTAATAAGCAACAAACCGGTGAGTTTTCGTTTCCTTTTCCTTTTTTTCGGTTGCGGTAAATCGCTTAAGACCGTTTATAGGCTATTACAGGGTGAATTACGATCGGGCCAATTGGCAGCGATTGATAGAGTTCCTCCTGACGGACGACATAAGCGCCATCGATCACTTGAATCGGGCGCAACTCATCGACGACTCGTACAAATTGGCGCGAATCGGCCGCATCGCTCACGACGTGCCGCTGAATCTGTCGCGGTACATTGGCAGGGAAACCGACCGCGTGCCGTTATTGGCTTACAGTAACAACGCGATGGAGGTCGCTCTCTTATTATCGGACACGGACGTGCACGAGGCGTTCAGGAAATTCGTCACCGAACAGTTCCGCGGCGAGTCGAACGTGTACGAGGCGAGCGCTCGTTACGAGATCGTTAAACTGTTGTGTCACTTCGGCGGCGCCGAGTGTGAACGAAACGCTTGGCACTCGTATCGGGAATGGATCGCGAACGACCGGATCGAGCCGGACTTGCAAGTGCCGTATCTGTGTGTCGTCGTGAGGTCCGATCGGTCATCGCATGCGTTCGATTACATCTACGAACGATTGCGGACGCGGCGAGACGAGCGGAACGTGCGGAAACGTTTAACGAAAGCTTTAAGTTGCGCGCAAAACGTTCGTCGATTAGATAGGTAAACTGAAGAACTTTGTAATTCAAAGCTGCCCAAGCGATTTCGTAGCTTTTGCCAGTCAATCACGTTTACATTTTAGCCAGATTAAAATCTTGAGGCGGTTGAAAATTGCTAAGCATCGTTGTAGCCTGGAATGTAAAGTCTCTTTGTTCTTCGAATTTCAATTTTGTTCCCCATTAGAATGATTGGAAACTATCATTTAATTAAAGCGACGACAAATTGTTCTAGGCTGTTTGCGAACGTATTAAACGATAACGGCTTATCCGATAACGAAAAAATTGATTTTATTCTTGATGTCCACGATAACGGCAACAAGGATTATGTAATGGAATATTTGGCGAAACGTTCGCATGTTGCGAAAGCGGGCGTCGTTGGTTCCGAGCGATTGTTGATGGAGATGAGCAGGCGATGTACGACAGAATTGCAATATTTACAGGTAACCGGCAGGAGAGAATTGAAATTCCTCTCGCTAGAATTGTGAGTCTGAAATGAGCGATTTTCAGTTGCGCGGGATCATCTTGAAACGCTACCCAAACAAATCGTCCGTTAACGCTCTGATCGAAGAAGCGCAAACCAACGTGATGACGGCCGAACGATCGAAAATCGCGATCAGGACGTGGCTTTTGGAAAATTTTCCAATTTAATTTGTAATTTAATTACACTTTATTATTTGTAATTTGGTATAGGAGCGAAATAAACTTTGTTCAATTTGAATTTGCATTTTTACACACAGAATACCGCAAAACAAAAGATTCATTAATTAAACAGTTCGACCTCTTTCGACTCTAAGGTTGAGAGAATTTTGATCATCGTATGATCCAATTTATTAATTGCGTATCAATATATTTTGATTCGATTATTTTACAGCAAAGATAAAACTGTTTTGTTTATTGGATCGTACATAATGAACAAGCGAATTAAAGCAATGATAATTTTTTTTCGGCTTTAATTAATAAAAGTAATCCAAGTTTCATTATAGTTTTCCTACGAATCTCGAAACTTCGATTGTTATCGAATTTAATTTTGAAACATTTCAAACTTTATTTGCCCATTTCTTTCTTACTTTGCGATAAGGCAAATATCAGAATCTTTGAACCTCTTGAAAATTAACGATGATATAATGTTTATTTAGTGAATGGTTTCAATCAAATGGATCGTCGATTTCAAAATCTATTTTACAAAATCCATGAGACAATTCTGCGAATTAACAAATTCACTACGTGCAATTTATTAATGATGCTTCATAGGGAATGATTGATTTCTTAATGTAACGATTTGCCATAAACGTATTTAACACAACATAAGCAATTGTGTACTACATAAAAATTGGTAAAGAAAAATCCCGATGAAAAATCGTAATGCAAAATCATTGAAAATCTAGTTGAAGAGTTGCTGAAAGTTGCTTTGAAAGGTTTATAAAATGCGATACTATCGTTGCAATTTCCTTCATTCACATGATATTAAGGGAAACAGGGAATGGTTTTGGCGAAAAATAAAAACCAAAACGAGCACACTATTCCAATTAATAATGATCGTTATCGTGATTTTGCATCGAAACCTTTTTTCTTTTTGTTTTTTTTTATTCTCGTTCATCCAATAGATAAGATATGAAAAATATTATAAAAAGAACTGCGCGTCCATTGTGTCGTTAGTGTTTCAGCGTTTTGTGTGATCACAGGTAAGTCGAGAAATTTTAATTAAATAGCATTTTTCTTTTTGCGAGCAATAATACAATTCGCAAATAATATGGAATGTTAATAATTACCATTATTATTAAGGATAACGTTTCTTCGATTAATAATTTCTTTTGTATCTCGTGTTTTTTGGTGTTTTCGGTGATAGGATAAGATTACAAGAGACGATTGGAGAAAAGAAAGCAAGACGATGGCACTTAGAATAGGACTGGCATTGGTCCTTTGTGCCGTATGCTTAAACGCAACGCCGATATTCAAAGAAAATACGGCGGTCACTCGTCAACTGGAAAACATAGAGCGCGTGGACAATTATAAAGTGGAGTTAACATTGGATGAACAATTTGACACGTTCCAAGGGAGCGTTGAGATTAAATTTAAACTAAAGACCAAAGGCAAGGTGATTGTTTTGAATGCTGTTGGTTTTGTAAATGCAGAAATGACCAGCAAAGATAATTATATTTTAACTCTACCACCACCACCACAAACAACAGAAGAAGAAATGAGTTCAAAACATTTTGCTCGTTTAACACCAGCAAATGATGAAGACGTTGAAGTGGCTGGTGAAACAATAACATTAAACTTTGATGAGGAGATCAGTGCAGATGACTTTGTAACGTTAAAAATAAATAAGTTCTCCGGCAAACTCTCAACAGACATGAAAGGATTCTACAAAAGTACCTACGAAGATAAGGACGGCAAAACCCAGTAACTATTAGAAAGTTTAAACGAAACTATTCCATAATAATAACTCGTTTCCGATTTCAGCAACATCGCTCTAACGCAATTCGAACCGATTTACGCCAGACGAGCGTTCCCGTGTTTCGACGATCCGTCGTTGAAGGCAACATTCGATTTTACCATAACGTATCCGAAAGATTACAGTTGCTTATTCAACACAAAAGCCAAGGAACCGTATGTTTGCTTTATAATTTCGATTTTTACGTTCAAATTAAATGTCATTATATATTTTTTTTAGTCCAACGCCAGTCGCAGAGGATGAAAAATATGAAAGAGTTACATTCGAAACAACGCCAATAATGTCCACATATTTAGTTGCATTCGTTATATCCGATTTTGTGCCTACTAAAAAAGAATATACGCCGGCTACGAATCCGAGTAAGGATGCGAAATGTCCAGATAAAATGGAATTCACTGTATGGACACGTAAAGGCGACGAAGGAAGAGCAGCATTTGCAAGTGAAGAAGCTTTGAAAGTCATGGGAGAATTAGAAGAGTTCACTGGTATCAACTATGAATTGTGCAAAATGGACCAAGTAGCGGTACCGGACTTTTCGGCCGGCGCGATGGAGAACTGGGGCCTGGCAACGTACAGGTAAACGACGAAAGGCGCCCGATCGATCATCAACCGTAAATTACCGTCGAATAATTTCTTCCAGAGAAACGGCTCTATTGTTTGACGAAACGGAATCTTCGGAAAAGTATAGACAAAGAGTATCGTCGGTGATTGCGCACGAATTCTCTCACATGTGGTTCGGCGATTTGGTTACGCTCGATTGGTGGTCCAACACGTGGTTGAACGAAGGTTTCGCCACTTATTTCGAGCATTACATCACCGGACAGGTGACGATTTTTTTTCTTCTCTCTCTCTCACTCTCTCTTTATCCCTCTCTATGTCTTTGCCTCTATTTAATTAACATTTTGCGCGCGTTCTTCAGTTACATAAAGACTGGAAAATGGACGAGCAATTTGTTTTAAACGAACAACAAGTGGTGATGATCGAAGACGCGATGCCAAACGCTAAACCGTTATCATCCGCTGAGGATAAAGTACAGACTATCGAGCAGATGAACGATAAGTTCACGGCGATTTCCTATAATAAAGGCGGTTCCATTATTCGTATGTTGGAGCATATTGTCGGTACGGACGAATTCAAACCGGCTCTTCACACGTATTTAGACGACAAGTACGTCTATCGAAAATTCCAATCTATCATGCGCTCATCTTCAAATTAAATGTTTTCAGTAAGCATAGCAATGTTAACCCGACAAACTTATGGGAAGCTTTTCCGGAAAAAGAAGAAGGGCTTCCAGATAAGTTAGAGAAAATCATGACTAAATGGATTGACGAGTCAGGTTATCCAGTTTTGACTGTAGAACTCGATACCGAAAAGAAAAATTTCGTCGTTCAACAGGTTAATGCACTTATTTTAATTTATATGTGTGCATAGATCGAATTCTAATCTGTAATCAATCGATAGGAACAATTTTTATTGACGAAAGAAGGAACTCAAAAAGAAGAAGACCCGAAAGGATGGTACGTACCGATCAGTTATACGACATCAAAGGATCTGAAATTTGAAGATACCGCACCTAAAGCATGGTTAAAAGACGATGGAAACTCTGTGAGCATCCCCCAAGAAGAAAACGACTACATAATACTCAACATAAAAGGAACAGGTACACGCGCGTACATTAAAAACCTGGATCGCGGCAATGCGAAATTAACGAGACGCATCGATTTTGCTTGCAGGCTACTATCGCGTCAAGTACGATAAAGATTTATTGACGAAAATCATCGACGAATTAAAGAAAGAGAAAACGAAAATTACTGAAATTAATCGTGCCCAATTACTCGACGACGCGATGAATTTGGCGAGAGCCGGTCAAATTGAGTACGACGCAGCGTTATCGTTAACAGAATATTTAGTCAACGAGCACGATTACGTCCCTTGGGCGACGGCATTAAACAATTACAACTTTTTACGTATGCGTTTCGCACAGGACCCGGATGTTGAACCGTTAATCACGGTACGCACGTTTTTTTTTTTTGTTTTGTGCGAACTGATTTAATAATTATAAACGTTTGCGATTATTATTTTGCAGAAACAACTAAACAAGTTGATGGAAGGGATAAAGAGTGAAGTCATTTCAAAACTGAAGGATACTAAGTCAGATCATATAGATTCTTTGAGACGCGAATTGATCATGCAATGGGCATGCGAATTAGGCGACAAGGAATGTACGAAGAAGGCAGATGAATTATACACTAACTACAAAAAGGACAAAGCGCAGTAATGAATATATGAAAACGTATATGTAAATTGATAATATTTAAACGATTGTCTATATTCCTTGTAGGAAGAATACGATCTCACCGGAATTAAGGAGTACCGTCTATTGTACAGTAATCCGTAATGATAACAAAGAGAATGAGAATTTCATCTATTTCCAAGAGGAATTAAAGCAGTCTACATTGGCAACCGAAACAATGACCCTAATTACAGCACTTGGTTGTTCCAAAGATGAAGAGAAATTAAAAACGTAAGTGCTTTGTTTGTTGGTTCATTATATTCCTTAATCATGTTTCGGCCGTTTCAGTTACTTGAAAGAGTCTATAAACACTGGTGATGATTCATACATTCGTCCGCAAGATGCTAATTACGTGTTTAACGCAGTACTGACCGGTAATTCGAAAGGTGTTGATATTGCTTTAGATTTCTTAACAGAGAACTGGGCCAAAATAAAAGAAAGGTAAAGTTCAACGATATACTCGTATGTAAGCACACGTTGATGATGACGTTCGTTTCAATTTCTCAGATACGGCGGCCTGAACGCACTGAGCAACATTATCATGTCGGTCGCTAATAGATTAACTACTGAAGCCCAACAAACTAAGGTATGCATTATTAAATAACCGATTCGAAATCAGACTTAACGATTAATTGTCTGCCATTCTAATTTCAGTTTGGGACGTTCCTTGACGGTAATAAAGATGAATTAGGTGATGCTGCTGAACAAATTGATGCGGCTAAGGCATTAGTAGAGGCAAATTTAAAATGGCAAAAAGAGAAAAAGGCCAATATTCAAACATATTTAAAGCAGTCAACAACAACTACCACAACATCCACGGAATCTTCGTCGTCGTCCACGAAATCTTCGTCGTCGCCCACGGATTCTTCGTCGTCGTCCACGAAATCTCCGTCGTCGTCCACGGATTCTTCGTCGTCGTCCACGAAATCTCCGTCGTCGTCCACGGATTCTTCGTCGTCGTCCACGAAATCTCCGTCGTCGTCCACGGATTCTTCGTCGTCGTCCACGGACGCTACATCGACCGAAAGTACCGGCGGCGCGGACACTTTGAGTGGAGCATTAGTCGCCGTAATAATTTCTTATCTATGTATAAACATATTTTAAAACAAAAGCATAATTTCATTTATATATATAATTTAATGTTGCTTCCCTAATCGGACAGCATCTATCTATGTTTCATTAATTTCATTATATTATATAAAGATAATTTTAATCATCTCGTTTCGTTCAGTTCTCACTTGAAGCGATCCCGTCTACGATTTCAATTCAATTAACAATAATCCTCTTCGCAAAACCAAACATTCACATTTTAACAATGGATCGTGACGAATTGTCGATTAACTTGCAATTAACTGCGATTCGTTTATTCAATTTTCTCTCTATTACAAACCATGTGTTACAATTATACTGATGTACTTGCACTTGAATTGGATAAATCGACGTGATGAAAATTTCGTATAACAATCAAATACAAAAATGCGAAAAAACACTAGCGGATTTACTGGTTCGTTATTATTAATAAGTCATTTAAATTACAAATAATAATAATAATCATATCGCATTTGCGTTCGCACGCTCATTCCGCCATCGCGTTCGTCGAATAAGTGGCGGTAATCGGTTTCAGCCAATTCACGATGATGCCATAATAACGGTTCATCCATCGGATGTTCGCCTCGCCCTGTTCGATCGCCTGGTCGATCGTACGCGACGCAACGCTCAATTCCGTACGTTTACTATGCGCGAACGATTTCAGCTGAAACATGAAGCGGTTGTTGTTGTTTTTTTTTCCTTTATGAATAAATTTCATTGCGGATTCGAAGGAAGAAGAAAATACTAAAGGAAAGACTCACATCGTCGACTTGCGAGCGCGTATTAAAGTTCGACGTGCACGCGCGTATGATTGCATTCAATGGCATCAACGACGAACCCATGCTGTAAAGTAATACTGATAGTTTAAATTTTGTTTCTAACGTGATTCATGATATATTTATAAACAATTTATGGAAATAATTCAGAAAATTTCCTGAGAAATGCAAGGAAAACGTCCCTGAAAGGTTCATGAAAAATTCCTGAAAAATCTATGAACAATTCATGAAGAATTTCAGAATAATTCACGAACAATTCCTAAATGATTCATGGACAAATGCTGAACTATTCAATGAATAACTCCTAAACAGTTCATGAAAAATTCCTAAACAGTGAATGAACAATTCCTGAATGACTCCTGAACAATTCTTCATGAATAATTCCTGAACAGTTCATCAATGATCCCTGAATGCTTCATAAACAAATCCTGCACAATTCAATAAATAATTGATTAACAATTCATGAAAAAAATATAAACAACTAATGAAAAGGTCATGAAGCATTCCTGAACAATTCTTAGTGAGAATAAGAAAAATCCTGAACAAAATCTAACCAATTAATAAACAATTTCAGAATGATTCATGAACAAATCCTGACCAATTCAATGAATAATTCCTAAACAATTCATGAAAAATTCCGAAACAGTTAATGAACAATTCCTGAGTGATTCCTGAACAATTCTTGATGAATTCATGAACAATTCCTGAACAGATCATTAACGATTCCTGAATGTTTCATGAACAAATCCTGAACAATTCAATGAATAATTCATTAACAATTCATGAAAAAATTCCAAACAATTAATCAAAAATTAATGAAGAATTCCAGAACAATTCTTAATGAATTCATGCACAACTCCTGAACTAAACCTAACCAATTAATGAACAATTCCTGAATGATTCATGAACAAATCCCGAACAATTAAGTGAATATTTCATCAGCAATTCGTGAACAATTTCTGAACAAATCCTAAAAAATGATTGAAGAATTCCTGAACAATGCATGACGAAATCCGAAAAAAATCGTGCAAAATTCCCGAATCGCCGACCGGATCGAAATACGTACTAATCTTTGATCCGATCCCAATTGGTCTTCAAAAAGCGATAGGTCAACTCCTGCCCGATAACGTTGTTCGAGACGACCGAGAACACGCGCGCCGCATCTTGCTTCCTGATGCCGGACCCCGGCGTGACCGCCCACTCCAAGTATCTGCTCAATATCCACACCTCGCGCGAACACCCCAACGCGGACATGATGATCTCCTTCTCGGAGCCGACGTTCGCGTGCAAGTAGCGCTCCCACAAGAAGTTCCATTCCTCCTCGCCACCGACACGTATCGCATTGCAATAGACGACGCTCTTTATATTCGGCGAGATTCTAAAACAACGCCAATTAAATTCAATCAAATGGAATGGAGACGAAAGTTAAAAGAAAACGCACGCGTTCTCCTTGTCCGGATTCGGATTCGTCTTCCAATTCTGGAACTGCGTGACCGCGCGTCTCACGCAATCGACTTTGCCCAGGCGGCAGGCGTGTATCAAAATCTCGACGCGATTGTAGACTTTCAATTGCGGATCGTTCGGATCGTCGTCGAAGCCGACGTCGTCGTAGAACGTCTCCGTCAGCCACAGCATGTACCTCTGCCAACGGAGAAAGAGACGACAACGAATCGAATCGGTACGCGACAAAGGACGTTTACCTTGAACAGATGATAGTGCGCGCTGCGTACGAACATGTAATTGACGAAGTCCAAGCCGGTGAACGCCGCCTTCCACGGCACGTAGTTCCGCTCGTTGCGCAAATACCGCGTCACGTTCAACGCGACGCCGTAGTCCAAGTAGCCGGCACTGGCCAAGTTCAGCGAGTCGTCGATCAGTTGCGCCCGATTCTTCGGATCGAACGCTTCGTGGTTCGCGTGCAACGCGTCGATCAGCAGGTGCCAGTTCTTCAGGTCGTAATTGACGCGATAATAACCGGTTTGGTTCACGTTCGCCAGCAACCAGCCGTCGCCCTCGACGTCGTTCAACAGGATCGATTTCTCGTCCGATCGCATCCAAACGGCGCGTACGTCGCCGTGCGATTGAACGTACGTTACCGGTATCCACCACAGAGAATTCGACGGCACGCGGCTCGTCTCCAGCACGAATTTCTCCTGCGTCAACGCCACCGATTGCTGCTCGTAGTTGCGCACGACGTTAACGACCGGAAAACCGATTTGTAACGTCCACGTGTCCATGATGGCCTTCACGGAGACGCTCTCGTCGACGAAGACGCCGTCCTTGCGCGCTTGCACGGTCAGCGCGGACCAAAGGTCGTCCTGATCGGCGGATTTGAATTTCTTGTCGTTCAGGTAACTGGTGAGACCGCGGCGGAACACCGGCGCCGTGAGGAAGTGCTCCATCATGCGGATGATCGTCGCGCCTTTACCATAGGAGATCTTGTCGAAGATGTCGTTGATCTCTTCCGGATTGTTCACCGTCACCGAGATGTTATGCGACGACTTGAGGGCGTCCATCGAGAAGACGTTTTGCAATTCGTGCACGACGAATTGATCGAGCACGTTCCAGGAAGGACTCACCTAACGACAAACAAATGTTAGTGGGAAAAATTGCGAGAAAAGGAATTGCGCGTTTTACAGCATCGGTGCCAATGTACTCCATGTAACTGGCGAATCCTTCGTTCAGCCACAGATCGGACCACCACGATGGCGTCACCAAATTGCCGAACCATTGATGGGCCAATTCGTGCGCCACGACGATGGCGATATTTTGCAGCGACGTCCGCGTCGAGACGCCGTCCTCGTACAATAGAACCGACTCCCTGCAAACAAGCGGATTAATAAACGCATCGAGAGTGTTAAACTAAAGCAAAAACCTGAAGGTGATTAAGCCCCAGTTCTCCATGGCGCCGGCGGAGAAGTCCGGCAGGGCGAACATGTCGATCTTCGGTAAGGGGAATTTGATGTCGAAGAAGTTCTCGTAGTGCTTGAGGATGGCCGGACCGATGCTCAAACTGTATTTGGATTGATCGATGGCGTCGCGGCGCGACCACACCGAAAACGTGCCGTTGGTGATGTGCTCAAAGTCGGAGACGACGAAAGCGACCAAATACGTCGACATCGGGACGGATTCTTTGAAATGATCCCACACGTAATCCGGCAACGTTTCGCTAAGGAATTTGAATCGATTAGAACGTCTTACGACTACTTGAATATCGGTTTTAACACAATTACTGAAGAATCCGTGAACGATTCCTATAGAATTCGTGAACAATTCCTGTAAAATCATTAACAATTTCTGAAGAAGTCGTCGACAGTTGCTGAAGAATTCATTAACAAGTCCTGTAAGATTCAGGAACAATTATTGAAGAATTATTGAACAATCCTGAAGAATTCGTGAACAATTCATGAAGAAATCTTCAACAATTTTTAAAAAGTTCGTGAACAATTCATTAACAATTCCTGAATAAATCTTCAACAATTTTTAATAAGTTCGTGAATAATTCATTAACAATTCCTGAATATATCTTCAACAATTCTGAAAAAGTTTGTGAACAATTCATTTACAATTTCTGAAGAATCCATCACAATTCCTGAAGAAATCTTGAACAATTCTGAAAAAGTTCGTGAACAATTCATCTACAATTCCTGAAGAATCCGTGAACAGTTGCTGAAGATATCTTGAACAATTCTTAAAAAGTTCGTGAACAGTTCATTTTCAATTCCTGAAGAAATCTTGAACAATTCTGAAAAAGTTCGTGAACAATTCATTAACAATTCCTGAAGAGTTCGCAAATAATTCCTGAAAATATCTTGAACAATTCTGAAAAAGTTCGTGAACAATTCATTAACAATTCCTGAAGAGTTCGCAAATAATTCCTGAAAATATCTTGCACAATTTTTAAAAAGTTCGTGCACAATTGATTAACAATTCCTGAGGAAATCTTGAACAATTCTTAATAAGTTTGTGAAGAATTCGTGAACAATTCCTGAAGAACTCATTAACATTTGAACAATTTTTATCGATTACAATGTTTCTGTTAAAAACATTTTGTAAACGAAAATAACTCTTACTGAGCTTCCGACCGATCGAGCGGCATATTCGAAATCGCGACGGCATCTTTCGGCCGCGCCACGCTAATCCTGAACGTCGCCTTCAGCGCGGGCTCGTCGAAGCACGGGAACGCTTTGCGCGCATCCGTCGGCTGGAACTGCGTGGCCGCGATCCATCTGGAAAAGAAGGCAAAGAAAACCTTAACCACAAAAACCCCCGGCAATGAAGACTACCCTTTCAACAAACCAAAAATACCCTCTTACCTCGTCGCGTTGCCGCTACGGTACGAACTCCGATAGAAGCCCTGCAACGTATCCTTCAGCACGCCGCCGAACCGGATGCTCAAAACGTGCGGCGCCGGCTCGAGTTTCTCGCCCAAACGCACAATCAAAAACTGTCGCTCCTTGTCCAAATCGATGCCGCTCACGGTCACCGCTGCGCCGCTCGCGTCGGCCCGCTTCAACGCGACCGAATCCCGCACGACCGCCAACTGATCCACGTGCAACGTGACGTTGTCCGTCCGCTCGGTGACGTTGATCGTGATCGCGACGGTGCCGTGAAACGTGAAATTGTCCTCGCGCAAGAACGGCACCAACTCGATCACGTACTTATCCGGTATCACCGATCGCGGCAGTCGAAGATCTAAATTACTTCTATCAGTCTTCGCGTCGGTCGCGGCCGTCGACGTTGTTGATGATGGCGATGTTAAATCCGTCGATGGCGGTGTTACCGTCGCCGCCGACGACGACGACGACGATGATGATGTTGGGTACACGTGCGAGGTGGACGTGCGATTGTTACACGTGTCTGTTACGATCGTTTGATTATTGTTCGTCGTCACGTGATTGTTCCTATCGCACGCGTCGTCGCGACACTGCTTCGCGTAGTACGCGATCAAAGCGGTCGCGATCACGACGGCAACGAAGCCGACGAGAACGGCGACGACCGCGTTCCGCGACAGCGCGATCTTGTTCTGCTTGCCGAACGTCGTCGCCGTCCCGTCCATGATCGTTAGCGGTTCGCGTTTCTGCGTCATTCCCATTCAGCGAGGAATCTGCAAGAAGGGACGATGTGAAAATCGCGCGACGCCCGACGACGTTGCGGAACGTTTCGCGCAACAATCGACCGCTTTCCTCGGTCGAAATCGATACGTAATTGCTGCCGTTGATAGATTGATTGATTGCAACGGACGAGAGCGTAAAATAAATTTGCTCTTCAATTTCATCGCGTCCGCGTTAAATCGAAAACAAATAAAGCGCCGAAGAACACGGTAACTGGATATATATACTCACTTCGCGCAATTGGCAATTGATACCAGCCCCACGTATATTAATAAAATGTGGGGAAAAACAAAACGATCAATCAACTGAAATGATTATAGCAGAAGATGTTGTCTTTTAATCGAGACGAACGAATAAAGTGATGCCAAACATTTTGCAATTGCTTTTCGTTTCTCTTATTAACGGAGCAAAATAGCGCAATAACAATTAATTTCCGTCGCGTTTACGTCGACGAACCGAAATTGTTAACAATTCGATGACCCATCGCCCGTCCCCAAAACAAAACAAAAACGAGGAGGAAAAACACTAAATTCATTTCAGAAAGCGAAAATTAAAAGAAATTACTCTCAATTACCAACATTAATATGCAATTCGAGACGTTAATTTATATTAATTATCTCACTTCTATTTCTAAACTTTTCCCTCGTCCTTTGCGTAATTATCACTTTGACGTCCGCTTATACTTATGTAAGTGATTCATTTGAATAATGGAAACACGTGTAATTAGACGCTTCGCTGTCTTATTAAATCGAGAAATAACGCGACTCTTATGATAAATAGCAGAGAATTGAAACTGTTGTTAACGTTTCATCTACGTATAATGCAAATTGTGATTGGAAACGAAATTATTCGAAATGAATTTTCCCAAACACTCGCTCGTCTCGTGCGGTTAATTAACGCTTTTCCATTTCGCTTTAAAGAGTCGCCTATTGATATTATTTCTTTAATCATTACGAAAAAAATCATTGAATTAATCGATAAACATCACATTGAGGAAGCATAATTTCTAAATAACGTTAATTAATGGGATTATTAAATTAGTGGGCCACAGTATAATCCAATTGCAGCAGATAATAACATTATGATGATGATGTTGATAAGTAGAGTATCGCTCGTTTGTAAACTTGAACCGAAACGTTTCTGATACAACAAGGTCACTACGTACTGTTACTTAATAGAAAGAAATGAAAATGACACAAATTTGTTATTATTAAATTAAATTATCGCGATCGTTGCCTGGAACGGTTGAATAAATAGTGGAAAAGAGTGAATGAAACGAAATTTTGGCACTTTTCCATATTCAGTTAAACATCTATTCGCAAAGCAAATCCTCTTCGGTTACCAAAAGCAAAAGAGCAACGTCTTGTTAGTCAGAGCTATAAAGAACGGATTCCCACGTGTTGTTTATATTTTACTAATATGTGCGTGTAAAATTGAGGTTTGCGCGAAAGGAAACGAACTGCAAGAAAAGTTTAAATCCGCTTTTGTAATAATTAATTATTTTAATGAAACTAAAAATAATTTAATTTCCACGCCCTTCCCTAATGAGATTAGAATTAATTTCGTATTAAAAAAAAACCTTTTTCATTTTCGTTAATTAATTATCATACAATTGTCACGTTTCGTGTTTAAAATTAAGAAATCTACCCAGCACACGTGTGGAAAATTTTCGTTTTTCAATGGCTTTTCTTTATCAGTCCCGCTGGGGCATATTTTTTATTTTTCCTTTTGCCGTTGCTTTCAATCCTGCTTCTTGTATTCGCGGTTTTGGATCCTTTTTTGCAACGGATTGACAATAAATCAATAATCGGACGTGTACACACACGTATATTTTAATTATTGATTAATTGACCTAATTAACTGCGGTCCCGCACATCTTTCAGCTAATTATTCCACGATAGATCGCATCGATTCGAATTTCGCAAACACAAAATTCGCTCGCATAATACTGTGAAAAAATTTTCCTTTTAATAAAATGTACGAAATTATAGGTGTTCGTAGAAATGGCCTTGTTTCGTTGTATGATTAAATAAATATACAATGCTGTTATAGAAATAATAATACTTAACAACAAAAAAATTAAAAATAACTTCACACCAAGCAAAAATTATTGCGATTTTTAATTTTTTTTTAATATCGCGAAAATGGCAGGTTTTTATTTTGAATTATCAACGAAGAATCAAAAGGGGTTTGGCACCCCAACGCATATTAATTTGTTGTTGTTGTTGTTTTGAAGCGCTCGAACTACCCTTTATTTGATTAGATCGAAGGTGTGGTAGTTTCAATTCGATTTGATTAATTGCGAAAACGAACCCAATAATAATTAACGCGAATGGCGCACTCATAATTGCGTTAAGTATTACGAAAACAAATGCTTCTAATAACAACATTTCTTTTTACAATTATTCGCAATTGTTGTAGAGCAAAAAATAGAGGAAAAACATCGCAATCATTTCAAATATTTTTGCGAGTTTATCGCTCAATCATTTGCATAACGATTTTAGATTGTTATTTGCATTGTTAACAAAGAAAAATGGGAAAGCCAAACGTCCATCGGTGGAGTTTGATTCTTTTATTAGTTTCGTTTGCGAAAATATCAACAATCCCATCGCGATTTTCTTTTACTTTTCGACGCGAAAATTCGCACAACACGTGCAATAAAATCTAATAGCCGAACAGCAAAAATTATTTAAAAAATAAAGAAAAACTTACATTAAAACGAATCAAAAAAGCATTCTTAATTGTTGTGCAACAATGTAACCAAATCAAAAAATGCGTAAAGGTGCGAATAACCACTAACAAAAAAAAATAAGAAGAATTTACAAGAAAACAACACAAAGTCTTTGGATCGCGTTCTTCACAAACCAATCGGTGCCCCTTTGCCGACGATAGAAAATTACCTTCACTTCGAATCTCTTTCTTAAATTGATATCATGATTGATTTTAAACGTTTCTTTCTCTCCAATCAACTTCTTCTTCATTCGATGAGAACGTCTTCAAACATCGTTCGACTTAACAGCACTGGGGGAAAAAACGGACGCGTTCGCAAGCGATTTGAACGAAACGACGCGCATGACAGCGTCTTTCGCGTGTGGCGAAATTTCCTGCTGCCCCCGGGTTTTATATTGTGCCTTATTTATTTATATTACGCTAATAAAGCATTTAAATATCGTTAGGGCGAAACGAGCGAGAAGATACGATCCGCTTGGGGAAAAGGTAAATAATTAAAAAAACGGAACTGATCCGCATCCGTCCCTTTTTATGCCCCCTTTTTTTTTTCGCACTCTCTCACCAACGCTTTCGCTAAAGCTTTCTGCGGAAAATAAGGTCCATTTCGTTCGCATTTGCAATGTAAACTTCAATTTTAAAAATAACTTTTAATGTACAACGACCTTTAACGTTATCTGGACAAAAAAAAACGTTACTAGAATGAAGAGAGGTGATAAAGAGCACGAAATGTCATCGGCAACTCCTTTGTTTTCGCTGCTATTTCTCCTTCGTTCTTTCCTCGTTTCTTCTTCAGTCGCATGCAGTTATTTTTGGGTCGAACTTATTTAAACGAACTTTTGCGACGGTCAAAGGGTTCGCCCTAATTTACTTTAATCAACGTTAATTAGCGTACGGCACGTTCTTCTTGGGCGTTCACAGTTATTTCAGTTTCTCCTTCCCTCCTTCCCTCGAACACAATAATAGCCGGTGTGGATCCGCACCCAGAATTTTAATGGTAATAATAAACGTTATTATTTCCAATACGATAATTTTTCCTCCTAAATAATCTGGGTTAATTGCATTTCAAGAGACGATCTATTTTCGGTTTCCTTCCGCGTCCCTACGAGAAATCCAATCCATTACAAAAGGGAGGATTTATTGCGATGTTTCGTTTCGTTAACGCCGAAGAAAGAAAGGGAAAAAACGACACGCAAAAAAAAGAATTTTTGCATTAAATGAGTAATAAGTTACGATTGCAATTTCAAGATTAAACATTTTTCAATAAATCGTATTGATGGCTAAAAATAATGCAGCCACCGGTGTAATGAAAATCGTATTTGCAATTAACAGTAAAGAAAAATTGTTTATTTAATGTAATAAAGCTATTTCGAGAACAATGTGCCACCAAGAAATGGAAATAAGCAAACAACTCTAATTAATTCGCGACAACGTGTCGATGGAAAGAACGAAAGCAAAATATTTTCTTGTGCATTTCTCCTTGAAATGCATATAGAATGCAAGCGATGATTCATTTAGAGGGAAAATCGGTGCTGATCGAATTTACTGCTGGATTAAATTATAATTTATTAACTCATCAAGTAATTATTGGATTTAAATGGATTGTACGGGTTTAAGAAAGACCCTCGACCCTCTTCAAAAAGCTCTAAATCTTAAAATAAAAGCTTCTTTCTAGTTTGCAAAACTTTCCACAGGTTCCATCGCTCTTTGAAGAAGCTTTCCTTTCAGATTTGCAACAATAATAATCACGAGTAGCCTTTATCGGCAAATCGCGAATTGGAATCTGATTTTTCAGCAATTTTACCATGCTTCAAATTGTTTAGCGTCCAATAAGTCCTCTTTTTTACCAACGAACTGTAATTTTGTTGATGTACAAATGGTAAACTCCTCCATACCTCTCCCTCATCGTTTAATATTTCCTTTCGCGTTCATTGTTTCCTTTCTTCTCTCATACACCATCGGGAATTTGGTAATCCTCGGTTCCCAAAGATATGTCTTAACGTCTCTTGTGTTACGTTAACGTTACACCAGCTACTGGTACTTGTAACAAACAAAGAATGAAACGATCGCGAGCGATACAATGCGGGCGATCCATTCAATGAACGAACGTCGTGAATCTTCTCTTTCCTGTGCCGAACTTAATAATGATAAATTATCGTTAACACGACACGTGCAACTCGTTATCGTCCATTTAATTTCATTTATTTTTCTTTTCGCCTTTTCCTCTAATACGATCAGTGAAATTAGTTAATTAATTGTTATGTAATCGTACGACGGGCATCGAGATTCGCACAAATCAAATTCACATTGTGATGGAAAACAACAATGGGCACGTACAATTTGTTTTTCGTGAGAATAATTCGAAAGGACACCTTGTCCCAAAAAATTTGTCGACACATTCAAGGTTTATCGGTTCGATGGTTCACCAAATTCTAAGGTTTATGTTTTAAGGTGTGATAAATTCATTTTCATTTCAAAATAAGAGAAAGATCTGATTGTAATTTGTGTCATTAAGAGCAAATAATTTTATTTTGCAATTTGCTCCGTTTCACATATTATTAGTCATCTAATGACCAGCGATTTCCGTTGACCTAAAAAAAAATTAAGTAATTTGCTTTAATTGTTGCACGTAAGATACAAAATCGAGAATTATTCATCTGCATTCATTAGCATTTTATTTGCAATGGAAGTGTTACAGAAAGAATTCAAACAGGTAAAAACGAGCACCATTTGCTAATCTTTTATTTAAAACTGTATAATAAACTACAATTAATTAATCATTTACATTTTACCAAAAAAAAAAGAGAAAAAATGAAAGTGGAATGTTTCCTTATGTCGTTCGCGAATAACGCGAATTGGACCCTTTGTAATAATAAGCGATCTTCAATTAATGGAAAACGCATCTTGGCGACCGAAAGTTTTAAAGCAATCGAGACTTATTAAATGAAAATATGAACAACGTTAACAGTAATAAGACAAATTAATAACATTTGTAAAATGTAAATATTGAACAAAGTCTACAAATATCAACAAAAATTCATAATAATACTCATCTAAATAAACGAACTAACAAAATAATAATAATAATAATAACGACGCTTCTTCGCGATTTAATCTTCCGGTTCCTCATCCTCGTTCTCCAATATCACTTTGAAACTGAACGGCTGGAATGGATATCCGAGACCCGTATAAAACTTACTCATAAACTCGACCCTAGAATTCAGCAAAATAAAAATAAAACAAAGAATTAATACCAAATTCTGGTTAGAAAAAAATCCAAGGAAATAATTCTATGGAGGAAACATCACTTTCTGAGGTGGAGAAATTATATTTTATGGCGGAGAAAGAAATACTTTTTACCAATGCAAACGTAACGTGTGCAAAAACGCCGACAATCCTTCCATCATCACCAAGATGCCGAGCGTGAAAACGGCCCATGAACCGAAGAACACGTAGATAGTGATGCTACCTACGAACGATGGGTTGGTTAAGCCCATTTGGAATACCATGTTCCATAAGACTTCCGATAGCTCTAAAAACCAAACATCAATCGACCATTAATCGAAATTTATTCGAATTTAAATCGAGCTTTGATCAAACTTTATTCGAACTTAAATCAAACTTTAATCGAACATTGATCAAACTTTATTCGAACTTAAGTCGAACTTTAATCGAACTTTGATCAAACTTTATCCGAACTTTGATCAAACTTTAATCGAACTTTGATCAAACTTTATTCGAACTTAAATCGAACATTAAGCGAAGTTTATTCGAACTTAAATCGAACTTTAATAGAACTTAAATCGAACATTAAGCGAAGTTTATTCGAACGTTATTCAAACTTCAGTCGAACTTTATTTGATCTTTAAGAGAACTTTATAAGGACTTTAATCGAACTGTTTTCGATTTTTATCCAACTTTACGTGAATTTTATTCCACTTAAATTTTAATTAAACTTTATTCGAAGTTTAATTGAACTTTATTCGACTTTATTCGAAGTTTAATTGAACTTTATTCGACTTTAAACGAACTTTAAACAAAATAATCAAAATAATATAATCAAATTTCAATCAAACTTCATTCAAACTTAAATCGAAATATAATCGAAGTGTATTTGAAGTTGAATGCAACTTTATTCGATTCTAATAGAACTTTAAGCGAACTTTATTCGACCTTAAGCAAATTTTAATGAAACTTTAGTCGGCTTTAGGCAATCGAAGTAGAATAGAACGTTATTTGAACATTAATCGAACGTTATTCGAACTTTATTCGAATTCGGATAACTTCTAATCGAAAAAGACCGAACTTACGAGCGTGTGCCAGCGAAAGAGCCCACAAACGTAGATAGGAAGCCGTGTGCGAGACGGTGCTTAGCACATACTCGATGGTGTGGATGGCTTGATGGATGAAAACCTCCGACATCGGCTCGTCTTCCTCGTGATCGTCGCCGCCGTGTTGCTCGTCGACGATCGTCGATTGCAGTTCAATGCCTTGGTTCACGTCGCCGTTCGTGTTCACCTGGAAGCAATTAACGACAGGGTAAAAACGATTTCTCGATTTCTTTCGTCGCTCGCTTGTACCAAACGTTTGCCCCGTTTCTGCGTCATGTAGATGTACGTCGGCTTGCCGAGCAGCATCACCGGGATGCACAAGAGCGACACGACGACGAGCACCTTCTGGAATACGTCCTGCTGATCGAATATGTACTCGTTACAATTGGCCGGCGGGTCCTGGTGTTTGAACAGCATCATATTGATGAAGAGGATGAGCACGGAGGGCGCGCACGACGTACCGTAATGATCGTCGGTATTGTACGGGCCGTACATGATCCATTTGAGGAACATCATCACCACCATCCAGAAGAATAACAGGATGAGAAACAAGATTTGCGGCACGAATTCCAAGAATATGCTCTCCAGCTTATGAAAGTATCTTTAACACGCGAAGGAGAAGAGTTAAAAAGCGAATTGTGCGCATTAATAACAGCCTCACTTAAAATTGACGACGCTCATGCAGACGCCGAAGATCATGTGGACGACGCCGAAGATGATGGAGAGCTTCATTTTGAACGAATTCAGAAATATGATCTTGTTCTTGGCGACCTACAAGTAAAATTAGGAAAGAATAATTGGCTCGACTTCTCTGCCGTCAAAAGCGGATTCTTCAGATCGAAGTCAGTCACCTGCCAAACCGGATCGATGCCGAACGGATACGGCGTCTTCATGTAGTTCTCATTCGGATTCATCTCGAGCAACGTGTTGCCGTCGATCGTCGATTTGTTATAATTGACTTTCCACTGCGAGCCGAACAGGTTCATCGACTTGGAGAAGATGTCGTTGTACAGCACGCCGGTGTAAATCGAGAAGATGCCCATCAGCAGGATGATGTAGCGCCCGGAGAAGAAGATCGTCCACACCTCGCTGTTGATCTTCTTCGCGATCAACTGCTTCTCGTACAGCACCATGTAGAGGCCGAACGCTAGCAGTATGACACCGTGGCCGGCGTCGCCGAACATGATGGCAAAGAGGAATGGAAAAGTGATGATCGTGTATAAAGCTACAAAAAAAAATTATAATTAACGAAAACCAAATTAGCAGTGATAGCGGCAGATGTTATTTAAACGTTAAAGCAATCCGCCGGTGCGAATGAAGTTGCTTTAACCGCAAAAGAAGTCGTTAAAAATCACCTGGATTGACCTCGCGGTACGACGCGACGCCGTAAGCGTCGATCAAGTTCTGGAAACCGCGAGTGAATCGATTCGTGCGATTGAACGTCGGCGGACTCTCGGTCGTGCTGATCATATTCAAGAAGGACGGAATCGAGCTGCCGCAAGCGTTCTACGGGAGAAGAAAATGCAAACAAGCGGAGATTAAAATCGCATTTCGCACAAATCTCCGCGAATTACATACTGATCCGTCCTCGAGGGCCTTTTGCACGACCGGAATGTCGCTGACGGGCACCCAGCACTCGCCGATCAAACACTTCTTCGTCACGTCCATGTTGAACAAGTTCAGCGTGTGATAGATGGCCTTCATCTTGCGCACCATCACCGTCCAGTTTTGCAACTCCTTCGCGACGTTATGGAGCACGCGTTGACGGTGATCTTGCGTTTGATTGATGATCTAAAACAAGAACAACGACGACAGAAGTGAAGGAACGAACGCTGCAAATGGTTCTTTCTGCAAATTTACCAACGTGATATCCTCCAACCGCGTCCTGACGCCTTTTAGCATTTCCTCCCGCTCCGGCGGCGTGCTCGGGCACGGATAAGTGGAGGCGTGGAAGCCGGCGCAAACTTTCTCGATGCGCCTCTTCAGCTGCTCGCCTTGGAAGAACGCGACGAACACCGTCTTGTACATTTGATTCCTCTGCAACAACCAACACTTATGAAGCAAATACGCGCTCCGCAAGAAAAACCTCCGACAATTTCAAGTTGAATAACGAGCCCGTCGTCGTTGTTGCGTTTTCTTTTCCTCAAAAGACGAGCCATAACTTGAAATTGCGGGAGCTTTTTCTTAATCGAAACGTAACATCTTACCGACGACGGATCTTCGAGCGGTTCCTCGATCTCCGCTTGCCGGAGGAACACGTTGCCGCGCGATATGCGCCAAAGCATGCGTTCGAAGGCGGGCACGCGTTCCCGCTTCACGACGCCGGCAACGAAGCCGAGGCGACCGCGGATGGAACCGTGCGGCTGGCCGGCCTCCTCCGGTAACGGGACGCGGTGCGCCGTGTCGATGCCGTTCGTCTCCTCGTGCTCGACGAAGAACGTCTGATACTTTTCCAGCACGTACTTCAGCTCGGTCAATTCCAACAGGTTCGAGTTCAAGTTGACCGCGCTGTCGCTCAACTCCTTTATTTCGCCCTCGCGTTTCTCCAGCGACGTCTGCAAATTGTTGATGTCGATTAATTAATGCGGAAGACGTCGACGGATCGATGCGTACCTCGAGCTCGATGATTTCGCGCGGGTTCGGCGCTTTCGGCAGCTCGGAAATGTCGAAGATTGGCACGTTGTCTTTGAGCATTTCCGCCTCGATGTACCGCAGTTTCCGCTCCATCTCGTCGCAACGGCGCACCTCGTTGACGAACTTCCTTTGGAAGACGTTCACGTGCTCGTTTAACTGCCGGCAACAACAAGAAAAAAATAAAGAATTCTGCGCGAAATCAGCGCGAGAAGAAGAATAATTACGTCTCGAAATTGCACGGTGCCGGCTTCTCCCAGTTCGGAGATGGACAAATAGGCCGCCTCGGGTTGTATGAAGAGTTGGGCCAGGGCCATCTCCTCGCTCCGGAATAACGCACCCATCCCGCTTGGCGATTATTATTCGCAAATCACTGCAAAAAGGAATTCACTTATCGAAATCCTCGTCTAGTGTTTCGTTAAAGAAGACAGTTTAAGCGAAACAATTGGCTTGGGGCGATGTTCAATTGAGATCACGTGCATTCGATTCGCGACGCTTTGAGAAGAACGCGCGTCGCTCAACTACTTTTTCGCAATTAAATGGCGATTCAAGTCACGAGTCCTGACTTAATTAACAAAAAGAGCCTTTTCGTTTCTGATGATTATTACGCGATAATGTGGAGAGAAAAAATTAATTGATAAAGCGATTCGAGCACTAACCGAAAAGCGAATAATTTTACCTTCGATGAAACGGATTTCTTGGCGCCACCACCCGAAAAAAATTCGTTCTCTTATCGCTGTTTCCAAACGCACCGACTTACTAATACCACCACGACGTACACATTACATAAAAAATTATGAAGAGCTATTATACCGAGCACTAAAACTGATTGTGTTAAGTGAGTCAGTCATGTGATGATGGTGTCGAGGCGAATTCTTTTTTAATAATACATAAATAAAAGCGTTCACAATTAAATGTGTCCTTATTTATTTTTCTTTCCTTTTTCAAAAAATTCCAGCACCTCTCGGCCTTATCAAATGCACGAAATTCAAATAACAATACAATAATCACAAGCGGAGATAATGTAGATTGCTGCGTAAACAAATAAATACTAAATCAGTTTGTTATTGCTATTGCAAAATTGGACTAAAACAAAATAAAAGCGAGACAATCACCTGCAAATTCCGTTCAATTGTCATCGATTAGCGACTAATCGCCGTAATCAATAACGTTTAATTGATTTAATCTTAACGGCGCTTGTTAATTATTGTTCCCATCAAATTGCGTACGAGTCTATTTGCAAAACGAAGCGTCGTCACAGATCACAAGGTTTTTAGCGATTCGTATGTTCGAACCATTAGCAAATTTCCGCTAATTAACTATGTAAATAAAATGCGAAAAGAGCGAAAGCGATTTCGGAAAATTGCACATAATTTCAAACGGACTTATCTAAAAAGTTATCCTCGATTAAAATCCATGCGATTAATCGCAGGAAAACAAAAATCGAAACTTTGCACTTTAATCTCGTGCAAAAAAAATTTGTCAACTATTGATCGATGATTTCCCGGTAATTTCCTTGACCCTTATACTAATTAATGAGGAATTTTCTTAACTGGCCAAAATCATGCAATCGGGACACTGAGATACGTAAGTAAAGAATAAAAATTGATTAGCATGAGAGTTTCCTTGAAGGCAATGGAAAATTTAAGGAAATTGAAGGTGAATAAATGTAGTAGGAAAAAGAAAATCGATATGTCGCATTATAGATGAAGTTCACAATGCAATTAAAGTCCACACATGGTAATCACACACACAAAAAAAAAACGCTTTTCGTTTGCCAATCGATCAATAATTAATTCTAACGAGAGCAAAATTTTAATTAAAGGCAATAGGAAAAAAAACAAGTTCCAAAAATCCTTTTACTATTCCACATAAATAATAACACTACAAGTGGTCATGTTTGGCCGGTCGAACGCCCTTGACATGGAAAATAACACCAATGGAACAAAATAGAGTGAAATAATAATAAAACTTTTTTTTTGTACCTTCCATTAAATCGGTCAATGATTATTTTCGTACCCATACAATTCGTGAATAAAGCAAAGGTTTATAGTAAACGCGATTAATACGAACTGAAAAAGAAACATAGAGAAATTGCAGGGGCAATTAATTAACGAAGGACGTGCGAATAATTAAATTTTCGCAATGCCTAATCCATATCGATTGAGGTAAAGTGCTTTAGAATTGCGAATGCCAAAAAAACGCAGCTGAGTGCTTTTAAATATTATATTTTAAAAATGTTAATGAACTTTGTTCTATTTGATTCAATGAGGCATCGTAAATTAAAGCTGCCCCCTCGCTTATGAAAAATAAAATTAAAAAGAGACATGCTATTATAAACTACGACAACACATTTATTTTAGCCAACGCCTTCGCATCGTACATTATGATAATAGGTTCCTTTTTTCTTCTCGCCTTTGTAATTTAATTAAATTAACCTCTTTTTGATGGCATGATGATGATGAGTTCGTGAAAAAAATCCTTTAATGACGACGATATGCTTCTATTGTTATTCAACTAGTTCATATGCCAAAAATTCGCAATTTTTTGTCCAACGTCGCTTTACAATTATACGCGTTTTTTGTAATTTTTGAGAAATAATGCAATTCATGGCATAATTATGTGCATCAAAATTTGCTAAAATTAATTTATTTGTTCAAGCTATTACTCCGCAATTGATTAATTATGGAAATAAACATCAATGATCGATTAGTAACAAGTTAAATGTGAGTTTTACATTCATTCAGTTTTTAAGAATTTTGTTGTTCAATTTTTGCACTTTTATGGAAGGGCTACTTTTGCATTTTTGAACAAATTGCAATAAAATCATTTTGAAACTCTCCTTATTGTGCTGAACCTCATTCGACGTGGACGATTTTTCTTCGTGAAGACGAAAAACTTTAGAAAATAGAAAGAGACCCCGGAAATTTTCTTGTGTGCCAGCCACGAGGCGCTAAGTGTATTTTATTAATATTATAACAATGATTTTATTTAAATAATGGACTGTCTCGTGAAAAAAATAAATGAAACAAAGCCGCCCGAAATATTATTTACAAATAGTAATAAAGAAAAAAATTTGTTGTCGTCTCTGATGCTAGACGAAAGCAATAAAAAAATAAGTATGCTGCAAAGGAATGAGGAATGTGCCAAAACAAAACACGAAAAAAATCGCACATATTTTCGGATGCGAAAATCGAATTGGAAACTTAGAAGAATCGAATTAGAAATTAGAAAAAAAGAACTTTGTAAAGTTTTCCGAAACCGTACGACTTGCGTCCATTATCATTTTTCTTTTTCGTAATAGTAATAGAATACAACAACAAAAATTAGAAACTAGATCAAACAGTCGAATTGAGTGTGTCGTGCCGTGTTGTTGGGAGCAATTTAAAAATAAATGCTCGCCCCTGTAATAATAATAAGAAGTCGAACAAGAAGACAGATGTTGTTACATCACACAATATTTGTCTTTCCAAATGATAATAACATTTGTCCATAGATAAAACTGCGATGAGAAGCGAAAGCATTTTCGTTTTTGATCGCAGATTCAGTCCCTAAATAAATAATTACTAATTTTCCAACAAATAATTATTTAGATTCAATCAATAAATTACAAAAATCGCCATTCACATCTATCGCAATCGTATTTTCAACAAGCGCTCCAATTATTATCAGTCAGTAAATTAACCTAGATTTTAATCTTAAACGCGTTGACCGTTTTCCGATCGCGTCTGGAAGATAAATCGCCTTTTATTTCGTTTCATTTCATTATCTTTGCGCGATTCGAGAGAAATCATTTTATCTTCATCGTCGTCATTTCGCATCAATTTTAATTAACTAATTAATCCATCACTGAGCGACTTCTTGCATGTGGATGAGCCAAATTGTTACTTTGCGTTTCGTTTGTGCAAACGACTTGCCTTAATTGAAACTCGATATTGTTTAATACCATTTGAAATGGAATTGATTGCTTTAGTTCTGGATAAAAGCAAATCAAAAGTTTTCGTGTTCGATATTAGAAAAATAGTTAATCATCTAATCTAATAAAAAATGTGCGCACGTTAATCTTTTATTGGCAATATAATATTACTTTAATCTTAATCAATAAAACGATTTATTAAATAAGTCGTTAAGTTTCAAATCTAATCGGTTGCACGTTATTGAAATTAATTACCAATCATCGTTTACTTTATACAACTATTGTTAATTAAGTTGATTCAACAAGCCGAAGTTTAACAACATTTTTTTGCTGTTACTTGTTGCAATTTAAACGGTTGCTTTTACTTAATTACAACCACAAAAAATAACATTTTCCTCGCAAAAACAAAACAAAACTAAAATCACTGCCTGTTTTCGTACTTTATTATTATAAACACCAAACGGTATGAATGCAAAATCCGTAGCATTTACATAACAACAATTACTATTAATCGTATTCATACCCGACTGGGACTTTGTAAATACAAAAATAAGTGAAGAGAAAAGTTAATGATGTACTTAAAGCGAGTAAATGGCAAGAAAATGAGAATATATTTGTATTTTAGCGGGTGGAGACGCATCATACCTTGATAACGCAAGGTAATGGATGAATTATTATTACTGCAAGCAGAAAGACAAATAGAGTCACGCCATGCTCGATTCTTATTTTGCAAAAAAACAATGATGAAGGTTGAAATATTTGAAGAAGGTCATAATGTAATAATTCGTATGTGCTATACACTTACATAAATAGTAATTTGCCATAATTATCGTGAAATATGTTACTTAACGTTATTTTCGATCCTATTTTTTTGTATGACCCAAACTCTAAATTGAGTCGAATAATATGAAAGAATTGCATTTTAATTGAGTCAATTTGCGAACGTAAAAAAGCGAAACTCCAAACGAATCAATCCGGCAGTTAATTCCAAAAAAAAAACTATGGGAATCTTCGCATAATCCGTTAATGCAAGACGGAAAAACAAAAGGATTAGATCGATTTTCAAGGAGAACAGAGAAAACTGAAGTTTTCGTAGAGAAGAAGTTCGCGAGGCAAATTGCCAGTTTTGCACGTAATGCAATAAACGGAACAATTTACTTTTGGCTTCAATATTCATATTATTAAATCGAAAACTTTCGAAATGCACGTCTCCACGAGAACAACAAAAATATCGGTTGTAGACGCGTAATGGCGGAAAAATGCGTCGAAATTATTTCGCGCTTAACAACAATTTGTAATCAATTTATCAACAATAAATGTACGATTAAATAAGTGGACGGACGAAATGATTTGGATGTTTCGAAAGCTGCATGTTCTCGGATGGAATTGCAAAGATAAAAAAGGGCGCTCCTTCGCGAAAACCATTATCATTAATCAAACACCATTTAAATTCCGTAAGGCAATAATCGTTTATTAGCCCGAAAAAAGGAGCTTCCTTTTAAAAATTTACCCTCACCGGCAATCAAATCGTTATAGTAATAACCTAAACAAAATATAAAACTTTGTATATTATATTCGCGCTCCATGTTACGATTAATAAATTAAAATTATTGATAAGAAACCGTCGCCTACCACCACACTTTTAATTTTGTTTATGAAGCAATACGAAAAAAATTACAATTTGCAATAAAATGGAATAAAATACAAGTTGAAAACAAAAATAAACGCATCTGCATTGTTATTATACGAGGACGGTTTCGTTTATTGAACGATGACTCGTTTCGTATAGTAGATGATAGGAAAATGCTCCATCAGAAGCTTAAGCCACTGAATTAGCTCCATCGCAGTAAGAATCTGCTCACGAAACTCCAAGCATCACTGACCGAAAGAGATTTACTCAAAGTAATAGACGATAAAGAGCGTAATTGAATGTTATGAAGTTCTTAAGAAATCCACTTCTGCAAAAGATTCCGAAAGCTTGAGGAACGCTGGCACAAGCGCTTTGGACTTGGAAAGGACCAGGTTGAAAAATTAGATAGTCGTTGAAACCGAAATTGTTGTCTGCCGTTTAATATATTTATATAAAAAGAAGTTATTTATGAAATCGCCCTCGTACGTACGTAAATTCATCTAATCATTTGATTTCCTGCTACGTGAAATTAGTCAGTTTTGCTATTTATTATACGTATAAATCCATTCATCGTAACCGTTAAATTGCAACAGAATAACGAAAAATTATTCTTTGTATACCAGAAAATAAAAAAATTGGTACGGAATAAATAGATTGCAGACAAAAATGAACGGTTACGCTTTTGCCTTTATGGTATTTTTCATCGACCGTTCGTTAAATTCATACAGAGTGAAGGCAAGTATTTAAAAAAATTTCAGATATTGAAAATTTCAAACGGTTTAAACGTTTCAAAACATCTTTTTGATCTCACCGGACACGATTTGCTAATTCAAGTATTGCATCATTTCATTTGCAATCGCCCTGTATCCGACATATATTTATTATTGTTTCGTTTAATAGTTATTAGTAATAACATTGGGGAAAATGTAAACGTTTCAAAAATTAACTCGTAAGAGTAATATAATAAGCAGAAACTGATTGAAATCACGTTTAAGGCAAAGAAAAACAACAAAATTGATCGTTAAACCAAGTAAATTGCAACTAGAGATTAAAAATTCGCGAAAAAAGCGAGCGTTCCGCTCGCGCAAAAGATACGCTCTTCGTACGCAAGTAAATAAATGATTGATGAAATTAGTTCTGTATTAAATCATTTTTAAACGAGTTAATGATAACCCAATTTAACATTGCTATTGAATAAATGTGTACGGCAAACATTGCCAATTCGATAAACTAATAATAATAATGAGCATTTAAACAAACGGTGGCTCTTTAAAATGCATGTAATAATATTGATTAAGTCATATTGAAACGATGAAGATAACTAAACAAATAATTATTAATTATCTGCGTTATCGATTTTGTTTGAAAATATGCAACTAACTAATATCCAACTTAAACAAGTGTTTAGAATTTGAAAATAAAGTGAATATTGTTTCGAAATTCCAACATGTCGAAATTGATCGTTAACAATTATTATCAAATCTTCTAATTACTGTTACATTGACCTTACCCGGTAAATATGCGAATCCAACTAAATTACTGATGCTAATATATACAAAATAACTTCGATGGTGCGAATTTAAATAAACAAACAATAACAATTTTTTTAATAGATAATAATGTCCGATCGAATATAAAAGCGAATGTAATTTAAAAGAAAAACTAATAATAAGAATAGCACGTGTACATCTATTATGGAACTACATACACATAGTTAACTAAACGACAACGGAATAATAATAAAATATTGTGGAAGCAGCATAACTACTGCCTGCTCCTTCATTTATCGCAGTAAATACTGATTTCGGTCAGGCAACATTAGTTAGTTTATTAAGTCCCTCTTGCATTTATTTCATCTAGCGAGCGAGCGAGCGAGCGTACATCAAATTCGTTCGCTCGTTCGTTCCTGCTGCTGCTTTTTTTTCCTTTCATTTAAATGTCGATTACGACCTAAGAAACGCCGCGGACAATCTTAGTCGAATGCGTCCGACAAAGATGAAGAACGAATTGTTTTCCAACGGGAAGGCATGCGTAATCTACCACAAGGGCAAAGTGTTATTCTGAAAACCACTAAAAAATACTTTATACCAATATGAGCGTGTCACGTTCATTGCCTATATAACTCGTTTAAATTAAGTTTTCAGCATTCGGCGCATTGATTATTGGCAAAAATCTCGTAGAACTGCTTGATATTGATTCATTTCTTACTTAATAATTATACATACGCACTGTTTTGAGCAGTTTTTGGGCAATTAGTTAAAATAAGTTGAATGCACGCAATTAACAATTTTAAATTTCATAAAAGCGCGCTTATTGAAACGTCGATTCATCGTTCATGCAAAAGCCCTAGAGATGGCGATACGGATATTTAAAAATATTATTTAGCAAAAAATTATTTATTTACGTTATTGCTTCATGCTTTGTAGGATTGATAAGTAATTAACGCTAAACACTAATAGATTTATTTTTAGATAATATCCTAATGGCTTTCGTAAAAATGTAACATCCAAAATGATGGACCAAAAATTCTACTAAAACGAAATGATGGAATAAAATCATAATAAGACAACCAGAATTATCTCGCTTTAAATAATTAAAATAACTAGCAGTGACCTCAAGTACGATGAAGAATCTGATCAGAATTTGGAATGTGGGTAACCTCAAATATGGTCAAGCTTTAAAATTGCAAAAACGTCTTGCAGAAGCGCATTTTGCCAATGATAATGCCAATAAGGACACTTTACTGCTATTAGAACATTCTCCTGTTTATACGACAGGTATTAGGACCAAAGATTATTCGGAGGAGGAAGAAAATCGATTGAAAGGATTAGGTAGGCATGATGAGCATTTAAGTTAAGCTCTTTGATTATTTTCATGTTTTATAGGTGCTGAATTTTATCGCACAAACAGAGGTGGGCTAATAACGTTCCATGGACCAGGGCAATTGGTGGTTTATCCAATTATTAATCTAAGAAATTATAATACCAGCATGAGATGGTTTGTTTGTAATATAGAAAAGACAATTATTAGATTGTGCAAGAAAATGGGTTTAAATGCAAGTACATCGCCCCATACAGGGGTCTGGATTGGTGATAATAAAGCAAGAAGTAATAGAAGATTATAATCAACTTTTTGCTAATTGCTCTTGTATTATAGATATGTGCAATTGGACTGCATGGTAGCAGATACATAACAACCCATGGTCTGGCCTTAAATTGCTGTGTAGATTTGCAATGGTTTAGCCACATAGTACCATGTGGCATTAAGGATAAAGGTGTTACTAGTATTACCAAAGAATTAAACAGACATGTATCAGTTGAAGAGATAATCCCAGTTTTCCTCAGCAGTTTTAAGGAAATTTTCCACTGTACATATGAAGACTTATCTAATGATATATCTAAAGAATTTCTAAATGAAGAATAAGTTGAGATATGTCTGTATTAAAGAAACCAACAGTACAAATATTACGCGGAATGTTATGAAATTACATCTTGTAATTTGTGGTCGTGCGGACATATCCAATTCCCGATGGCATTGAAACCCTGTCGATGTTGTCGCCGAACAATTTTTGCGCTTCGCCGTCTTCAACGGACGGCAAGATCATCACCTTGTCGCCGGGCTGTAAGATATTATCAACAAATTATCCGGTATAATTGAAATTAACTCATGTACATACAGTCCAATTCGCCGGCGTAGCAATTTGTGGAATCTTATCGACGAGTTGTAACGAATCGATGACTCGTAGGATTTCACTATAATCAATTATAAATTTCTTATTTAGCAGATTCCATCGCCGTCGAAACTGAACCAACTTACTCCACATTCCTACCGGTCGAAGCCGGATAATGCATCGACAGGCGTAACTTGTGTTTCGGATCGATGATGTACAATGCACGCACCGTGAGTGCGTGGTCCTCGCTGTCCCTGTTCCTCTCGTCGATCATATCGAGTTCGATGGCCAATTGACGATTCGCGTCCGAAATAATCGGATACGGGAACTCGCCAGGAATGTCGCGGCAATACGATTTGATGTCGTTCACCCAATCCACGTGACATTGTAATTTGTCGCACGAGTGTGCCAACAATTTCACGTTACGTTTCTTGAATTCCGGCTGATGGACGGCGATACGGCCCAATTCTGTCGTACAAACGGGCGTGAAATCGGCCGGATGGGAGAACAGAACGATCCATCTGAAAAAAGAAGATGATTTATGATTAACGATCAACTCTAAACCGGTATTATTACAGAGAATGTAGCTGCTTCTTGAATTAAGATAAGAAGTCGTTAAACTTGTAACGAACTTATCTAATTGATATAGACAAGTTATAGACGGTCATTGGATAATGTTTCATCTGTAATAAGTTGAACGGGAAAGAAAACTGAAAATACACGGAGGAATGCGTTTAATTTGCGCATAAATTAGTTTCGTAAAAGCGCCTAAAATGGACATCACGTACGCACAAATTATAAAAGCGTAAACGATCGAAATTCCTACATCGAATTAAATTGATATCTTTAATAATAACATTGTGACCTGAGATAAAAAACGAAAATTACTTATCAAAAATGTGTTTAGAAAATGTTGCGCAATTAATTTATATCGTTCAAGACGCAAGTATTAAAATGTTAAGAAAACTTACTGATCCCCTTGGAATTCGTAAAACTGAATCGGTCCTTGTGTCGTTTGGGCCTTAAAATTTGGCACGGTGTCGCCGATTCTAATTGGCATGACGATTAATTTTTCTATTTCGTTGTTGATTATCGAATTAGAAACTCCGCAAGCAAACTGACGAATGCCCAACGCCCAAGCGTATTACGACTATTTATATTACAAGAATAAATTCAGAAGAGTGGGACTTATCAGTTACGAATATTAATTACATCTAATAATAGCTTTGTTAATTAAAATACGTGCATTAATATTCTGTTAATGTATTTGAAGAATATTTAATTGTGATAAAGCGATGAATAATGATCAGAAAATTATATGTCCATGTAAATCTGGTATCATTGTGCATATAGTGAATTAATAAGCTAGAAGTTTATTTTAACAACAACATTGAAAGTAAATTCAAAGAGTTAATTTTCAAAATTAATTAAATCATCTATCAATGATTTTGAAATTGGCGCCATTACTTTTCTTCAGGGAAAACTTCAGTTCTCTGTGGTTTGTCGCCATTTTTATGTTTTATTTTTTCGTTGTCAAACTTAAACGTAATTAAAACGTTCCTCAAGTTTTGCAAATTACTTAATAAAATGTGCGATAAATCTGAAACTAAAAGCGAGTATAGTACAGAATTTGATGAGGATTCTGATGAAGAATACGATATATCAGAAAACTTCAAAAGACGCAAAAGATCGATGGATAATACGAATGATATGGAACAATTTCGGAGTAATCCAAAGAAATACAAATCCTACACGAGGAACGCGTTAAATGCACGAGCAAATCGTTTGAAGAAGAAACGCTACGTCGAGAATTTGGAGAAGGAAGTGTTGAATTTACGAAGTCAAAATGGTAAATTGAAGTCGATCCTCGACAATCAATCGACGCTGGTGCAACGATTGCGAAAAGAGGTGCGTTATGTGAAGAACGTCTTGGCAAATAATTCCGATATTGTTAAATTATTGAGAGCTATTAATGGTAGTACAGGTATACCAGTGACAACATCCATAAACAAACACACAACTATTTTAAATGATTTTAATTTGAAGAATCATTTGTCTCCGCCAAGTAGCAATTATAATGAGATGGATATATTGGTTAAGGAGGAATCAGATCTAATCTTTTCTAATTACGACATTCCTTTATGTAATGATGTTCTTATGGGCACATCAAATGATGAGGGAGCAAGATCACCTTTAAAAGAACACAGCTATACAACACCAGCAAGCAGATGTAGGCATGACAGTGGAATATGCTTACACGTCTCCAGTGGCAAAGTATCGTTGGAATTTTGCTCTACTTGCCAAGAGAATGCAGCCATAGCTTGGCAAGATAAGGATAATTAGGTTTAAAATGTCTGTATTTATTCAGTAATTTTTATATAGATTTATGTTTAAAAATAGCCATTTCCTTACATGTAGGTTCATAAGTGTGTAATATTAGTTTAGACAATTTCAAATGTTTATATGTGAGATTCTAGGATTATTTTGAAATTACAGGGCTTTGGGAGTCCGTTTATCCAAATATTTGGCGGGTATTTCAACCTTTACTAAATCTCCAATGGAAATGAAAAAGGTGTGGTAGATTCTGATTTTAGTTAATATCAAGCTTCCAATTAAAAAGCACAAAGCAATTGGAGGGTTGATAAGGTTTGCAAACTGAGCAAAAAATATTGTAAAATTCAATCTCTTTTCAGTTCAATTCATCAAAGGAGCATAAAATGCAGGGCTAGGTATTAATATAACTTGTATCGTTCCAATTTTACTATTGGTTTATTCCACAGGTTTCCCTTATTATTATAAGCATTTAACGCAATAATATACTAAACAAGTGCATTTGCTTTAAGTTTCAGCTCGTCAAGCTCCACATTACTGCATTAGAGAGGTTGCAATTCCGTTTATTGTTATTATTATTATTTAGGTTTGTGTAAGGAAATGTGCAATAAATAAATTGTAAAGTACAAGTTTGTTTTTTGAGCGCATATTAAAAAAACCGTTTGTAACAATCTTCAATAAGTAATTTGACGAAGAAATCTTTGAACTAAATGGGATTGTTCTGAAGAGAAAGGTGGAGGTAGCATTGAGTTATTCAAAAACCATATGTTCGGTTTGTTAAAAACCAGTTCGCTCACACACCTCTGCATCGGCGATTGTTTGAAGAAAAGGAAACTTTACGTGGAAAATTAAATTTCGAAAAAGAGTTACATAAAATTAAAAGGGAAAGCGCGCGCGCAATGGATCAATCGCAAGTATCCTGTATACCAAATAGTAGCAAAATGTCGAAGGCAAAGAAAGTTATCGAAGAGGCAAAAGAAATAAGCAATCCCGAATTGGATTTGGTCGATAAAGGATTGACGACGTTCGAAGAAATGCCCGGACTGTGTAAGTAAACGATTAATTTTTAACGCGATTCGCCAAATTTGGGCAAGAAATCGTGAACTTGTTTTGCAACTTTACGCTCGAAGGCGTGGTCATTTATATACAAAAATAAAAACGCACGAAATTTTGAATTTTAAATCCAAATTTAATTTCTGTTACAGTCAATATGATTTTCATCACAAGAATCACGTTAAGCCACAATAAAATTAAAGGTACGCAATCGAATGATTAAATAACTTGATGATTAATTAAAGTAAAATTATTCTTCAGTTGTTCCGCCGAGTTTAGCGAATCTAATCAACTTGGAAATATTGAATTTATCGAATAATCACGTCGAGGAGCTTCCACTTTCCCTATCGTCGATGCCAAAGTTGCGAATCTTAAATTTGTCGTTTAACCGATTAAGCGCTTTACCAAGAGGATTCGGCGCGTTCCCCGTATTAGAAGTTTTAGATCTAACTTACAACAATTTAAACGAGAAAATACTTCCAGGCAATTTCTTCATGATCGGTATTATTGCTAATTAAAATTAATTATTCTTTCTAAAACTGCGATAATTTGCAGAAACGTTACGCGCGTTATATCTGGGCGACAACGATTTCGAATATTTGCAACCGGAGATTAAGAATTTGAAGAATTTACAAATCGTACGTGTAAATCCAACGTTAAGCGAAATCGATTCTTATTTATTGAATTTATTTTAGCTAGTCCTACGCGAAAATGATCTAATCGATTTGCCCCGTGAAATTGGCGAATTGACGCGATTACGCGAACTCCACTTGCAAGGAAACCGATTGACCATTCTTCCGCCGGAATTAGGGAATTTAGATATGACAAGCAACAAGTCTGTGCTCAAATTGGAGGGCAACGAATGGGTGAAACCGATCGCTGAACAATTGCAATTGGGAGTCAGTCATTTGATGGATTATTTGAGAAGCGAAACGTATAAATTGTGAGTTTTTTTTTTAAATCAAATCGAATTAGTTTTCTATTGGTTTAATCTTCTTTTAGGACTTTTAAACGGTATTTAACTGAAGAGCGCTCCATACCGCCACCGTGCATCGATAAAGCCAAGAAAGCGTCGCGATTGCGTTAGGATTTTCGTTCCTTGAATGCTGTGTTATTAATACGTTTATTTAACATACTTACAAAGTTAACATCGAGTCAAATGATGATGATCATTATATCTACCAAAATGAGAAGCATTTAGTTGCTTCTTTAAGCTTTGTAGCTTTAAACTTGTGCCTTTATAAATTAATAATATTATTTGATCCTCTCTAAGGAGTAACTTATCGAAAAATTGCCTTTAAACACATTTTAATGTACAATATTGTTTTATAATAAATTTATAGTAACCAGGAATTGCAATTTTGTTTGCGAAATTTTGTCAGAATCAAAATTTTCTATTAGCAAATAATGGCACGTTATTCAAATAACGTAGAGGACATAAAGTCTTCATCAAGATTTTCCTCTAATTCTGATGCGAATACTAATAGATCCGGCAGCAATTGGTGGTTGAAAAATTTGCAAATCGAAAACAAGAACGATAATTACATAATAACGAATCTAATGGCCGAATTGGCGATTTTATTGAACGATAAAATACGACTCGAAGGTGAAAATGCGGTATTACAAATAGAGAACGAGGATTTCCAGAAGAAACTCGACGAATTGAATACCAACCACGCAGGCGAACGTATAAATTTAATGAATAAAATTAATTATTTGGAAACGTGCGTTCGCCACTTCGAAAACGATATGAAACAGATCAGTAACGATCATTTTGAGGAAACTAAGAATTATTTAATCGACGTAATCAAGTTTTCTTCTTGTTCATTAATATAATTATAAGAATTAATTTGCAGATTAACACTTTGAAGGAACAATACGAAAGCCTGAAAGTGTCGTCGGAGATTAATGCTGCAGAATTTAAATGTATGATAAATAATTTGGAAAGAGAATTGGAAGTTGCGAACAACGAGACATCGGAATTAACCGAGGAGATTAACAATAACAAAGTAAAGTTGCAAAAGTATAAAGACAAATTGAAAGTCTCCAGCACCATGATATGCAAACTTAATAATATAGTTACGAAGTTTACGGATAAAGAGTTGAGCAATAAAAAAACTCAAACTGAAGACGTATCCAAAATGTGCGTATATCGGGTCTCAATATTCCTCCGTTTCATTAAAACTTGATGACCATATATTTTGCAGGCACATTGAACCAATGCAAGGACCGTACGAATATGAGAAAATCATTTCCGAATTATTCTTTAAAGAGCAACCATCGGACGTTATCGATCCTATTCTGCTGAAAAGTTCGCTGTTCGAACGTAGATATTAAAAAGAAATAATTTATTAAAATCAATTGCGATCCCCTTTACTTATTAAAAATAAGGGATTAAACGTCAGTCGTTTAGTAATCAGTCTGTTAAATCGCTCGATTGGCTATCTTCCTCGTCGTCAGTTAAATCAATTTGATGAGACGAACCCTCGTATTCCAATATCTCCTCGTCGGATAAATGGGAGTTACCCTCCATGAATGAAGCAAATCTGAAAGACATCCAAAATCAATCGTGTTATTGTACTTGTGAGACAAACAATTACTTTTTGGCGTTTTTCAGTCTCAAGACGGTTTTCCATTGATTACATTCGGGGCTTGAACAATACGCTTTTAATTCGTTCAAAGCTTTTTCCGTTTCCACCACCCCCTGCTGATAATACTTTTCGTTCGTCAATAGCTTAACTTTCGGTGGGAATTTTTTACGCCTGAAGCAATCAATGGATGTAACTAAAGAAAATCTGTTTGCTGTTATTGTTACCAATAAGTTTTCGATTTTGATACCCAAGATTTTGGCACGTTATAACCGATTACTAAAATTGTAGCTTCAGCAATTGCTGCTTCTTGGTATTCACTGCTGCATAATATACCGACTAATCCAACACCCTGAAGCATCCATTTGATTAGGTTCCTTGTTCTTTGATTTGTTACTGGTCCCAGTCTATAACAAACTGTTTAAAAAATGAGTTTTGTCATTGTTCAATGTATAAATTAAATACAAACCGACGAAACTTATGATGGCTGTAATGAGGATATATCCAGTAACATATTTTTGATAAATGGTCAATATGATTCTAACATTATCCCATAACAATTGTAAAACATAAATTCCAACTGTCCAACTACAAAGCAAAACACCATACATGACTGGCTTCTGAAAATTCAAATACATGTAAATGTAATGTTAATTTTATGATGATTAAAATACCTTTGGGAACAATTTGCTTATAATGTAAACTAATACTAGAAATGATGCTGATACTCCAAAGGATACTCCTGTTAGATAATAAAACAAAGCATTTTTGCTGAGTTTCTCTGCTGAGATGAACAATGTGACACCAATTAACAATAAAATTACTTTCCAATAGTCAATTCCTAAAACATATTAGATTAGTATGTTTTTATAAGGCTTAATAATGTATAACAAACTGATATCATTCAAATGGACATTATATCCTTCTTTGCTTTCAATTCCAATGCAACTCTTATTGAATGGATTTAGTTTAATGTCCTTTTGCTTCCATGTAAACAAATTAATTGACCAGCTGGACTTCTGCTCATAATATTTCACTTGAACCTCTTCTGGTGAATTGCCATTGTATTGAACAAAATTATCATTACTTAGGTCTATGTGTAACTGAAAATGATTACATTTCAGAATAATGTGAAAGCCTTATTGAACTAATCTTACATAGATGCTTTGCCAGAGGTAAATTATGTTCTTTGGTTTACCATCATAACAGAATATTTCCATTTTGGTTGATATTGATGGCTTAATGTTAACCACTTCACCACCATAAAGTTGCTTTGCTAAAAATAAAACTTTAATGATTTATTAAATAAAGGAAATGAAAATTACCTTTTGCATTTACAACAGAAATCGCTAATAATATTAAAAATATCAATTTCAGATTAATTCCCATGTTCTATTTAAAAATAATTATGTACAAGTAAATTTTGAATCAGAAACAAGCACGTTTAGCCAAATTATTATTGTTTATACCAACCAAGAAAATAATCCCCTAACAAATATTGTCTAGATTATTTTCTCAATTGCGTGGTTAAACATAACAGAATTTTAATAATATTGAATAACCGTGCAATTATTATTAATTACCAAACAGAAAACATTACATTTTCACAAATAATTGTAAAATCATTTAGAACTTAGTGGAAAATTCTGGTGACTTTATAGAACTTCTTTAAGCAACGATACCTACGTTCATCGTAAATAGTTTCAAAAATTGTTTCCCAATGAGTTTTATTTTTAAATTACCACAACGAAGTATAAATTAAAACTGCGTTAAATTATTAATAAAAAAAGTTAAGTAAATGTGAATGCAATGGCTACAAGATGAGCCAACTGATCACGATTCAAGGTAAAATGTTATCTATCGAACTAATGATTTTAGCGAGACTTTATTCCATCTAATTTTTAGTGGGTCAATGTGGGAACCAAATTGGAGCAGCATTGTGGCCTTTAATTCTACAGGAATATGGATATCAGAAAACGATTAAACAAAATCTTCATCCATCATTTGATAGCTTCTTTTACATACCCAATGGTAACTTCACAAACTCAAATTTAAGTGATATGAAACAGAATTTTAGAGCAAGGGTATTAAGATTACAAAAAAAACACTAATTTACTCTTTTATTTTCGCTAATTTATCTTCTTTTAGGCGATACTAATTGATATGGAAGATGGTGTAATCTCAATGCTGAAATCAGGAAGTTTAAAGCATTTATTTGATGATAAGTACATTGTGACCAATTATCCTGGTTCTGGGAACAATTGGGCAGAAGGTCATTGTTATCATGGGCCAAAATATGAATCAAAAATTTTAAATGTGGTGAGAAGCATGGTAGATATATGTGATAATTTGCAAGGTTTCCTTGTGCTGCTGTCTACAGGAGGTGGAACTGGATCTGGATTAGGAACATATATTTTAAAGCTTTTATATGAGAATTATCCACATATTGATAGGTATTTCTTTTATACTCATAATTTGAATTTATATTCCATAATTTGATCCAATCCATAGATTTGTCATTTGTGTATATCCAATTGGGACAGAAGATGTTATTACGTGTCCTTATAATATGCTTTTATGCACAGATAAATTATTAGAGTACGCCAGTTGTGTGTTTCCCATCGAGAATAGAGCATTGCTAGATATAATTAACAGGCAATCAGAGGATAGTCAAAATTTTATAACTGGCTATAGACCTTTCCAGGACATGAATAGCATTATCGTTAACATGATTCTGCATTTAACAAGGTATTAATTGTATTAAGGACATAAACTGTTGATTAACATCCTAATTTTTGTAGTGGTTGTCGCTTCTCGGGGAATTTAAATATTGATATGAATGATATTAATACAAATATGGTGCCTTTTCCGAAAATGCAGTTCCTAGCTTCCGCTTATAGTCCGCACACAGTATGCTCAACTAAGATACAAAACAATACCAAAAAGTAAAATAACGGGGACTCAAGCTGTATACCTTTATTTATTCTAACTTTAAGTATGTTTCAGGCAAACGAAGGATAACTTGTTCTTATCCGTTTGCAGTCGAAATAGCGAATTATTGAAAATCGATAGTACGGGATTAAATTCAGTATTAATGGGATGCACATTAATAGGACGAGGCGATTTTACGGTCACCGATATGCGTGGCTACATCGATAAGTTGCAGAAGAAGTCGAAGTTTACCAATTGGTCGAAGAAAGCGATAAAAGTTGGTCTCTGCGGCAGGGCTCCAGTTGGACAGAATGTGGCAATGCTCGGATTATTTAACACCTCGTCAATGGGCAACTTGTTCCTAACAATTAACAAGCATTTTATGAAATTATATCGCAAAAAGGTAAATGGTTTACAAGTTTATGGGATCATTGAGGAAAGACATCGAATTTTGCAGGCACACATCCATCATTATCAGCTAGTCGAAAACTTTGATGTTGTCTATTTTGAAGAAAGTTATAACGCCATTCTCGACTCCATCAATTCATATAGAGAAATACAGAAATATCAGCCTGTGATAATTGACCGTTTGAAGCCAATTGATTACTGATTAGGATTTATTCAAAGAAAAAATAAGCAAACTATATTTTATTATTGTGCATATTTTACAATTTAATAATATTTAAAATTAATTTTATAATTTTTCTTTAAGTTTAGCATACAATATAAAAGTACCCGAAATATAATACAGATCAAATAGCAACTAATTTAATTGGTATGACTTGGAATCTGTGGTAAACCAAATTCATCAACTTGTATACCATCTTTTGTTTTAGTGCCACTGGCTTCAGGTTTGGTACTTGGTGCTTCAGGTGCATTCAGCACATTGTCCAAATAACTGGTGTCATCATCTAAAGCAATTTCATCACCTAATGCATCCAATTCTGCAGCCAATTCATCATCATCTATTTCAGGTGTGTTATAGTTTCTTCCAAGAGCTTCTTGCACCTCATCTGCTTGTTCTAACATATCTGCCAATTCATCTTGCACATCCTAAAGCAACAAATTGATTAGATTTTCTGTAAGTACAAATACATGATTTGAATTACATCTATTTCCTCAATGTTAATCTTCTTAAATTCCTTCTTCATTTGCTTCATGCCATCTTTCATTGCAACCACAGTGGCATGTGTGTCTTTCAGCATCTGATGTGCATAATTGGCTTGTTCCATGTTAAATGATTGCCCACGTAAGTTATCCAATTGTTGCTCATACATCTTCTTCTGCTTCAACACCCTCATAGCTTTTGCTTTAACTGCATTCTTGCCAGGTCCTTCTCTCATCTTATTCATTTGGTCTTTAAATTTGCGTAGATCATTATCAAGAGTAGCGATTTTCTTTTCTATTGCTTCAGCCCTCTGATCCACCTACAATAACAGAAATTCAAGCAATCCATATAATTCAGACCTTGTAATTTGCGCACCCCAGTAATACAATCTGATATACTCGGACCTGGTTCTTTTGGTTTAGTTTTACCAAACAAACGATTCATATTTTATTGATTTTTATAAAATCACTGCTTATTAATTTACTAATTGTTTACGAAATTATTGAAAGATGACAAATCTGACAAATAAATTCAATAACCTCCTCATTTAACCGAATAAATCCGAACGAAAGAACATTACACTTCGAAACGAAATGAAGTTGTCTTCAGAATTTGTTCAGCTACTTTAAAAACGGAGGCGCTGCAGCGATAATTGTGGAGAGAAATTTTGAATAAGCGGAATATAACGAGGAAAGCACTACAATTCCACAAATTTTGACCGACTGCCTTACAAAAACAGAATTCCTGCATTGTTTACTTCGTTTACTTCACAATGAATACTTGCACAAGTTTGTTGATAGAAATTTAATTAAATAACTTTTTTGCAGGATTAAATAAATGTACATTTTCTAATTTAAAATTTACACTTTTAAACAAACTAATTCTTATTCATGTGAGATTTTCCCCGTGCATCAAATTCAATAAATTGACAATTTCGTTATGACGATCTGCAAACTTGTTGGAATTCTGAGATTTAATCCTTTTATGAGATAACGGTTCTTTTTCCTCTGGAGAATCTTCTATAACATCCGGACTAGATTCCATTTCAACGTCTCCATCTAAATCATTCATCTCAATTACACATTCGCTAGCGATCGGCGTTATTTTCGAGGTGCTCGCTACTTCCTTCGGCTCGTTCTTATTGAAACGCGTGAAGAATTGCTTAATCGAGGGTTGATTCTTTTGTTCAGCGTATTTCTGCTTTATGAACTCGTAAAGGCCTTCAGGCTTCAATTTTGTCATATGGAATCTGCACAAGATTCGCCAAATTTGCACTGAAATTTTATTCACATAAAATATATAATATTTGCGAATTAATCGTCGGCATCTTACCGATAGTCACGTCGTTTTCTACCAAAAACATATACATATTGTGTATTTTATCCCGTAAATGCGTGTCGCCGAATGTGAAATAAACTAAATCCCTGTTTGCTGCGCTGCAGGCCATCAGTTGAATTAACGATTTCAGGTTTGCGTCGCCTCTAAACGCACCGCAGCCCCAATTACCTGTAGCAACAGCTGGCAAAATATCCAAAGTTCTGGAATGAAATCCTGTGTACGCCTGCAATTTAATGACTTAGTATCAGGCGTGACTTTCCATGATGTAATTTCTACCTTATTCAATTCTCTTATCAAAAACGACGCGGAAAATTGTTCAATTTGAGACGTAAAGTGAGTTGCATCAATTGCTACCACTGATGTTTGCCTTCTGCCGTACTTGTCGTGCGGTGTTGGATCGTTAAAATTACCATTCCATTCGAAGTTATCGCCGTAACCCTTATAGCAACTGTATCTCTCCACACCTACAAACATACTATGAAAAGATAATCCTAATTTATGGAAACTATTGCTGACCTATTACAACTAATGCTTCATTATAGCTAAGACTCTCTGTGAATAATCTGCTTGCGATTAATTCGGGACATATCACATAACGAATTTCCTCCTGAACACATCCAAACCCAAGTACACCGCCGCCAACAAACCTAAAATTAAATTGTATTATTTTGAGCTTAAACAAATCGATTTCTTTTTTTTTTATACTTATTTGCAAAATCCACTTGTAACAAACCGTGGCCGTTATCTTCGATCGTACCTTGTGCAGTTACGCACATTTTAGTTTTAGCCAAGTTATTTTCTAGCTTATCCCATCTGGGCATTTGTGACTTTGGTATGCATTTCCTTTCAAATGTCACCACTCCAACTGGTTCTTTGGATAAGGCTTTTCTAAAGTAATGGCATAAACATTTTAATTTCTCTGCTATGGCTTGTTCCCTATCAGGTCTATCGTGGGCTGCAAACAATCTAAAATAAATAAGTACAAAATGTGTAAGAAGAGCTTTTAGTTACCTAACGAAGTTTATTCCTGGATATGTGCTCATCTCACGCCTCCAAGGAAATGTACAAAGGAAAGCATTAGCTAATATGCATGCTATTTGCATTTGGCTGAGACTTATAGATTTACATATGCCTTTCTTCAGTAAAGGTATACTTCCAGGTAACAATTCTGGCATCCTTAATGCTAAATTTATAATGCCTGGTAAGACAGATGTAAAGAAGTGTTCAGTTTCATCAACAGCCAAGACCTGTTGAATTTATATAAAATTACATATAAGTTAGCAGTGAATCCTTTGATATTACCTCATCAAAAAAATTGTGCAGTGCCAAAAGTTTTGGTAATTTATCATTGTAACACCTGATGGCTTCTTCTAATTCCCTGCTATTGCTTATAGGCTGCAGCAATGATTCTTCCATCAAGCTCCATTTTTGCTTTGTTATTATCTCACCATTTTCCTAAAATGGTTTTTGATGATAATTAATGAATAATTAAAGAATATGAATTGAAATACCATTTTAAATGACAGCAAATTTTTAGGAGAATATGGCATTTTCACATAATCATCATCCCAATGATGTGTTTGTGAACTATAATGAGGTTTTGGTGGTTCTTCAAGTGTAGCTGGCATTTGGTAAAGAACCGTATGATACTTTGATGGGGACAAAGGTAATGTGGAATAGTTCCACGGCCCTTTGGTACCATAAATCTCCTCCAGACTAAAACCTTTTGATTCATCTGAAAGTAAATCATTAAGACAATTTACTTGAAGAATATTTTTTTACCTTTCGCCATGGCGTGTAATTGTTAAATTATATTATAATTTTAAACTTTTGAAAAAAATTAATTCTAATCAAATTATAAAAGTAAATTTCAACATTTAAAACGCAAAAATGATAATAATATGAAATATTAACAATTTTAGTGACTTTTGTAAGCAGAGATTGCCATCTTGTTCGAGTTTGTTTTGCTGACGAAAGAAACCAAACTTTAGAACCATCTAATGTTGGTAATCCTTTTCTTTCTTGTTTAGTTAGCCAAAATGAAGTGAGTTTCATTTAATTATTATGTTTTAATCTTTATTTTTAAAATAAATCATTAATTAATTAGTTAATCATTGATTATTACTCGATATCTTTTAGTATGAATATGTGATTATCGATTCTATTTTTACAGGATCGGCTTGTGTGCATACAGTGGTTATAAAATTTATCCTGGCCATGGGAAAACCATGGTTAAGGTAGATGGCAAGGTATTTCACCGTATTTCAAAATTTGTTGACTTTCAATAATCTAATTCCCATATTAAATTTAGCAATTTACATTCCTCAATTCAAAATGTGAACGTGCACATTTAATGAAGAGGAATCCGCGTAAAGTAACATGGACGGTCCTATACAGACGTAAACACAAGAAGGGCCAAGAGGAAGAAGCAGCGAAAAGGCGTACACGCAGAACGCAAAAGTTCCAGAGAGCTATTGTGGGTGCTTCAATAAATGATATTTTGGCGAAACGTAATCAAAGGCCAGAAGTGCGAAAAGCTCAAAGAGAACAAGCAATTCGGTATGTTGCATCTTTGTGGTTTGTGCATTCATTTTATGACGGTTTCTTTTTAGTGCTGCAAAAGAACAGAAGAAATCAACTAAGACAGCCAAGAAAGCTACACAACCAGCCAAGCAAAAACCAATACAAAAAGCAAAAGCAGCAAAGAATGTACAGAAAGCTGCTCCAAGAGTTGGTGGTAAACGTTAAGGTGTAGTTATTTTATAAATAAAACAATAATTGCATATTACTTTTATAATTTAGATATTCACATGGTCAATGTTCTTCTGTATTACATGAAGTGTAATTTAATATGCATTAAATTTTGTTTGGCATTCAGAATACCAAATGGTAGATTGAGAATGGGTAACACAACTATCATCAGTTTGCCAAATTGTTGCTGATGAAGTTAGTTGTGGCATGCTTGAGTTTGGAAATGTTTTCGAAATGAAATTATCACTTGATTGGAAGTCATTTCCCAGCAATTCCAATGGCATTTCTACTTCTTTTGGTAATTGCTTCATACTCATGTCACAGGACATTTTGTTATCGCCCTCGCAATTCCATTCGGAAATAATCGATTTCAACGGCTGAAGAAATTGTACGCTTTGTTTGACGCGTAACAATTCCAAATTACACATATTTTCCACTTCCAACAATCGTCGTTTATAATTACTAATTGCAATTTGTCTTTGCAGGCACGATTTTTTTTCAACTCTTGCTTGTTGCAAAGCCTCTTGATATTCAAGTAACTTCTTCTCATAACTGGAAATGATTGACGTTTCATCGGAATATTTACTTTCGCAGTCTTCATAAGATAAAGGCGACAAATAAGAAATATTGTTGGCTTCTTCAACTTCTTGTTTCCACTTGGATTTTTCCCTTTCTAATTCTCTTCGCAATTTTCCCATTAATCTTTGCAATGATTCTATACGCAATTTTAAACTTGCGTTCTTATTTTCTGCATCACATTTTGATAAACTGGTATCTGATAATGAATTAGTTAAGGATTTTCTTTCGTGGGCATGCAAAATTTTGTCATTATTATTTTCACCATCTAATATTTTGTCCATTTTAAAATTATTAAATCTTTAATAACGTTCTGAAATGAAAAAAAAAATCTTTTTAAATAATTTATGTTTATCAGCCAACTTTTTGAATTTTAAATTTCCGTCCAAAGTGCTTCCATCTTTTGAACAGGTCCGCCATGTTTGTAGAATTAACTTCCTGTCGTAGATGTCTGAAACTATTATCTTTTTCAACTTTATTGTGAAATAATCGTATTTTTTGTGCTAATATAAAGTATATTTATCAATTAAAATTATTCAAAGGTTAATATTTATTGTTTTTAGTATCATGGAACGAAATTACAAATCAAGAAGACGCTCATCATCGACAGATCGAAGGTACAAGAAAAGCAATGAAAATACTAATAAAAATGGTTATGGACACAGGGACAAATATGTAAAACGGTCTAGATCACGTAGTCCACATAGATCGAACAATTATCAGAGGACATATAAGTCTAAAGATGATTATAATAAAGTTCCACCAAGTCAAGGTGATATTTATCCAAAGGAAGGTAACAAACATTTACCCAACCATGAGGAAGAGTTCTTTGAGAAGAGACGCCAGGAAAGAGAACTTTTGGGCATACAAGATTGTCCACATATATGGAATAGATCACCTTTACATGAAGAGTTAGTATTTTTATTTTATTTCTTATGTTTCAAATTGATCAAATTGCTATTTCTTATTTCAGAAATGTTAGTGATGATAATCAAGATAAATGTGATTCAGAAGTTGAGAGAAAACTGAAGAAAAAGAATAAAAAGGAGAAGAAATCTAAGAAACACAAGAAGGAGAAGAAAAAGAAGAAGAAAAAAAAGAAGCATTATTCCTCCAGTGAGTACTCTTCCTCTGATAATGGTGAAAAAGGGGAGGAGGAATGGGTTGAGAAGGAATGTAAGTTGGTTCAACATCTTCATGCATTTACATACCATATACAAATGTATTATTGCAGCAAAGTCACATAGGAAGAAGGCAGGAAGTAAATTAGATGAAGATATTGGGCCCCAACAAAAAACGCATGCCACACTATCACACAAAGAAATGGGGAAAGCTTTGTTGCCAGGTGAAGGTGCTGCAATGGCAGCTTATGTTGCTGAGGGCAAAAGGATTCCTAGGAGAGGTGAAATCGGCTTAACGTCTGACGAAATTGCCACATTCGAGTCAGTGGGTTACGTAATGTCTGGCAGTAGACATAGAAGAATGGAAGCTGTACGTATAAGAAAAGAAAATCAAATTTATTCGGCGGACGAAAAGCGAGCATTGGCAATGTTCAGCAAAGAGGAAAGGCAAAAGCGGGAGAATTTGATACTTGGACAATTTCGCGAAATGGTTAGCTCGAAATTGGCCGACAAAAAAGAATAGCGTAACGTAATTTTAATTTAATTGGAAACAAACAAATTGTTCATAAAGAATTTAAAATAGTCTTCTTTTCTTGGCAGATGAATTTGTTGATGTGTCTTCGTCGGTTCCATCAGAAGCAGTGGTTTTATCCGTCGACAAAGTACTGTTATCGTCGCTGGTTAATGTTGTATCGTCTGTGGTTGAATCTCGCTGCACGTTTTTCAAAATGTCATCGACGTTCAGTATTCGATAATCACGCGCCGTTCCCTGACCAAGGTATTTATTTAAATTAGAATTCGTCTTTTTCGATAACTGTATGACGCTCTTGCTAAACTGTTCGATTTCGAAAACGAGCTTTGGTATAAGTTTCGTTTCTTTCAATATCTTCGTTTCGATCGTACTCAGTTTACGTTTCGACTGACTGGCCGAATCGCTTTGCTTTTCGTCCAAAAATAATATTAAATTATAAACTGTAGGAGACAGTTCTTTGCCAGCGATCTTCACTATCTTATCGAATCTGGAATTGCGATTTTTTAATGTGTTTCGTCATATTATTTCACACGAACGTTACCCCGCATGTTCGAAAATTAAATTATCCTTCGTCGATCTTAAAAAGAAATATTTGGCAATGGAATTGAGCGTTACAAACGCGTGAATGATTATCTTTAACATTGGCTCCGTGTGCATTGTAATTCGCAGATCGCTCAATATGTTTGTTATGTTTAACAGCCAACAGATTTGGCAGCAAATCTCTCTTTCGTGGTTTTTCAATTTTTCGCGATCTGAAAGTTACTTAAATCGATCACATGAATTGTAATGAAGCGCAATTCTTACTTTTCTCGACATTTTCGCTATCGTGATAACTCAAAATTGTAGATTCTGCTTTTATCCTCTGCAGAAACCAATCGGCATCATCGTGTATAGTCTTTAAATGGTTGCACAAAATCGGTAACAAAATGTTAGCGGAATTTTCATTGATCAATAAAAATTCGTCAACGCCGCTGTGCGTCTGCAAAAATTAACATTTACGAAGGCTTTGTTTGAAGTAATCAAAATACCTATACCATATTAATGTTGCCGTAATACTTTGACATATTTTTTGCAATATTCTCATATAGTCCAGTGTTTTTCTTAAATTTTATACATAATTTCAGTAATAAACTGGATAAAGTTGTAACAGTCTGTCTGTTTGTAAGACTCGTTTGCTTGCAGTAATTTTTCAGCCAGTTCACTACTTTCGCGGAAAGGTCCGCATCTTGATGTGAGATTTTTTGCGATAACAACGACAAAATACTGAGACAATGATGGCCCAATCTCTTTGTATCCCCATCATCTACAACATCATTCTCTTCGTATATCGTTATAAATTGGTCAATCATCTTCGATAAATTAGTACAGAGCCTATTCTCCACTTCGTCGCCTACAAAAATTAATTTTAAAGAAGTTACCAATATAAATTTCATACGCACAAATATTTTTCAAAGACGTTGCGACGTCATCGGACTTTGCGAATATCAGCTGTAATATATTATGAAAATCCTCCATAATTAAAAGCACCGTTTCCATATCGTATTCGATCAACTTCGTAATTTTCAGTATGCAATCATTGTAAAGGATATTCGCAATTTTTTCCAAATAATCAAAATCTCCGGCGGTCAATGCGGAAGCGCGTTGATTGCAATCCTCTTTGACGCGTTCTATGTAATTATAAACGCCTCGCAGAATATGTCGATGAAATTCTATTTTACCTTTTAATAGGTTACATTCATCAGCACTAGCCCAATGAACTTGCTCCCTTAAACAGAAATTTAATTAAATTATGTTGGTCATCGAATTTTGGACGAGCCTACGAATAGAGCAATTGCAAAATCTTGGTAAGTTCTTCTGGATTATAATCGATTGACGGCATTTCAACGTTATTGCTCTTTTCAATCAGTGATGCGTCTGCATTCATGGACGTGCTTTTATTCCGTTTGTCTTTCTTTTTTGCATTCTGCAATCAAGAAAGGTTTAAATTTTACGCTAAAATAATTGTTATAGCTAATACGTTTGCATATTGGAGAAGGCTGTAATAACCATCATGAAGCGATTCGATATCTTTGGCGCTATCGCTCGATTCGTTGGTCCACATGCTTATCTTATAGTTAATCAAGGCATTGTAAACGATCATAATTTCTTTTAAGACGATGACATTTGCTTTACTCGTTGGGTCGGTCAAATCTAAATTTCCTTCCTTGAACAGAAATATTTTGTTTTTAACGGATTCAAGTGCGGTAATATAATTTTTTACTAAGCCATAATCCGTTAAGCTGCATTTGATGATTCTGCTGCAAATGTTATTGAGAATATCCGCGAAATCTTTCGCCACCTCGATGTCCTCGTTTAAATTAGACCTACTCACACACTTACTTATTAATTGTATCATCGCTCCTAATGGTTCCTAAAAATAATTGCAACTGTTAACTTGCAATTAGTTCAAACAAAACAAACCTGCAGAATAGTTTCTTCGTCCGTTGTAATAACGCTTTGCGAAAATTTAAGCGGCAAATTAACCGCGTTGTCGAATTCGTAATACATCGTGAAATGGGGCATTAACAATTCCAAAATTGGCACGTGCAGAGGCGCATTGATACCAACGACATTACATAATCCTACAATAAACGCTACAATTATCTGCGTTTTTTTAGCGTAATTAATTTTACCTTTGTATAAATGACTTTTCACTTCGGCTTGTTGCATAAAGCACCTTTTCAGTATGATCAGTAATTCCAAACTTAACGATTCGCCCGTAAAAACGTCAGCTCTGCTTCCGTTGCCGCTCGCCGAGATTTGTGTGAGCAAAGAGTGACTGGAACCGCTGGAATCGGATAAACTCAATGCCGACGGGCGCTTAATTTTAATGTGACTCAGTATTTGTAAAAAGCCGGACACTGCGGTTTGCCGAGCCGCAATAGACCTGAAATGTAGCTTAATAAATTAATCGACATTAAAGTAATAATTAATTTACCGTGAGTAAAGCGCTTTCCTCAATATCAAAATCAGTTGATCTCGAAGTACGCTGGACACACTAGTCAATAATCCTATAACTTCTAATACTTGGATTCCTTTCTTATTGGAGATTTTAATCAGAGATTCCACGAGTTCGACTAGTGAATTTTGATTCTCTAACATTAGTATAGTCTTGTTTCTACAGAGTGTTTGCAACAAATCTGAAACATTTCGCATGAGCAAACGGGACGATCACTAGTTTTCCATGTACCTAAGTACTGAACTATACTCTCTTTGGTAAGAATATAATTGCAAAGCGTATGCACTATATAATTTGCGTTACTCCGGTTCATTTTGATGACTTCCAGCAATAAAGTGTGTCCATGTTTCCAATGTTTCTGCGCTACGCTTTCATTGCCGAAACTTGCATTGTAAGATAGGAAAGCAAAACATAAAGCCATCAGTCCTTGCTTTATGTATGGCTGCTTCTGTTCCAAACTACAAATGAAGCAACAATTATTTGCAGTTGTTTCTGGTGCAAGTACTCACTTAAATTTGATGACACGTAGAAAGACGTCGTCAATCGAGAAGTTATGCGACACAATCTCCGAGAACCAAATAGAATCGTTTCGCTTCAATTCCTCTTTATAGGTTTTAGTTATCGCCGTTTTGATAATGTCGAAGACAAGTTCCTGATAATACGCCACTTTCGATATGGTGAGCAACAAAACGATTTGAAATGGACGTAGCACGAATTCGGGCACATTCACCGACGATTTCAAGCAATTCAAATAGTTTTTGATGCTCTCATAACTCGATAGAGCTGCATGATACACATGATAAAGGATGTTGGCTTCAGCTTCCAATGCTGATGGCTCTGGTGATACATCTAAAAAAATATTAATGTATGATATGTTAATTATTGGTGAGGAGTTAATCACAACACACCTATTAGGCCCATTGAATCGGAATCTGACGAACTGCGTATTTCCAGTGAATATATTCGCGAATTGAAGTAACTTTCTAATTTGAAGAATACATATTTGCTGTGGATATGTTTGCAAAATTTCAACATGTTGTGGACAAATAAAGGCAGCTCTGCAGTTGCTAAAGAATCCATATTCTCCAACAACTTGTTTGTAACTTTTTGGTGTTCATTTTTTGATAAATTTGCATCCCTACAATGGAAATACTTTAAATGTGCAAAGTTTACTTCAGTTGAAACTTACACAAACATGATGGCTAATGTTACAAGAATGTTTGATGACCATTGCATCATACATAATGATTCAATGACTTTTGCTGCATATTCTGCACCTGTACAAGTTGTCTTACCATCATTGATTTCATCTCTATTACCAATTATGTTCAGTAAGTCGGGAAACAATTCAAGCCAACTGGAAATATTAGTTAATATTAACATCATTCCCTTTACATTATAAATGAAATTTACCTAACATTACCAACTTGAATTGATTCTATACACTCAGACATTAGTTTAACTAAATAATTGGTTTTGAATTTTGGCAATTCTAATGCTAAACTGGAAATGATTGTCTTAACATTTGTCATTGACATCTGAATTGTCTTCAGTTCTTCTAGTGTTCTGCATATGATTTGAAAATACTTTCCACCTAAAGCTTCTGATGATGAGTTGAATCCTTGCATGAAAGCATCCCAGAATGTTGGAAACATTGGATCGTTTAAATTCCGATTTATATCGTTGATGATCTACAAAAAAATGAATTGATATCAGTATTTCATTATATTGTATCAACTTTATTACCTCCTTTGTATCAAGACCGTTGACTGTTTGTTGCAACGATTGTATGTTTCTCTTTTTTTCGCACTCGATTATTTGCAACATAACTTTGGAGTCTAACATGGTGTTTAGACAGATAACAAGTTAATTGTTAGGAATTCTTGAACCGTTTTGAATCTTTATAAACAGATTATGAACGACCGCCAAGTAGTTGTTCATGCTCGCACTTCAGGTACGTTTTCATTAGGAATAATGCACTTCGCCGCTAGATTGCACGATGGCCGAAGAGGGTCGGTTTAGTAGAGAGTTGTAAATGACGGTACGCGGTCGTAAAAGCGTGTTGGCAACCAGCCAGGTTTTCGATTATATTTTCTCATCCAAAGCGAGCTATAACAAAATATTTACGAATAGAATGCGACCCAGCACGACGGTCGAGCCGATTCCGGCGAAAGGTTTCTTTCCATCGCCCTCACCAAACGAGACTGAAAATCTTTACATGCGTCGTGTCTGCGCGCTATTGTTTTACCGAATTTATTTTTGTTTTGTTTTTTTCGTTTTTCACGATAGTTTTCAGTTTCCATTCGTTAACCAGTTATTAAAAAATATCAAATTAGTTTCGTAATTAAATTGAACGTGTTAGTAGATGAAAAATTCAATTGAATCCAATGGGAAAAAGTTATTATTGCATTTCAGCGATTAAACAAAGAGCGAAAGGAAATCAAAGGAAAAATTTGTTAATGTTGAAAATAGGTAAATACGATTTAAAATGTTGTGCTTATTAATCGAAAAAGTAATTATTGTAAGTGTTATATATTATTTATTATTACTAAAATAAGGAAGTATAACAGAAAAGAAGTATAAACATAGCAAGTATAGTTTGAAAAATCTTAATTGCAAAAAGTAAAAAATTATGGCATATAAGTGTCGTGAAGAAATTGTTGGTAAACGATTTTTGTCAGTGAGTGGATTTACGAAATTGAAATTGGGAAAAATCAGTGAATGGGGTTGGCGAGCTGGCATTATTAGGGCAGCCACACACAGAGATAACAACAATCAAGAATTACAGGTAAAAGTTTCTAATTAATTAGTTTCGTTCGTACGTTAATAACAAAAAAGGGGGTGTGTACCCCCAATATAACGCACTGTCATATACACGTATGTAACCCGTGTAACACGTAGAAATGCCCTTTTGCTAAAAGAAAAATTAACAATTCAAACTTATATCTTTTTAACGGCCACTAGAAGAAGATGAGCCAACAAAAGTATGTAACGAAACTTTAAGAGGTTGTTGACCTCAAAAGGACACCATCGGAAATAATCGAAGTCATCATATTCCTCCTCCACTTCACGTGTTTGCATCGGAAACTCTTTTTCGTCCACTTACGATTCATCTTCCCTTAAGCTCGTTCGCAACCATTTTTTTTAATCGTGGGGATTTGCAAAACGTTCGTCTTTCAGCCCTTTTTTGTTCGCATTTATTTCATTGTCAGACTTTTGGCCATCAAGAGCAATTAAAACGTCGTCGAATGCAGAAACGACTACGTTTAATATATGTAAATCACGATTGGCCCGGTTTCCTCGGCATTTACCGTTCACGTGCGTACAACCGTTAACTTTTCTGCATCGAAAACGTACATTTTTCGTCTCCATACGAAGATCATCTTCATCGACGACGAGACAATCCTCGTTCTTTTCTCTTTGTTCTGCAATAACATTTCGTATGAGTGTAAACGAAACGGGAACAAGATCGTTGCAGGTGCATTTATTCGACTTCGAGTCGGTTTAGTTTCCTGAAATAAGATCACTCGTTTTAACGTTTAAAACGCGAGAGAAAACTAAATAAAATAACCAGGCCAATCCCTACTATTTATATCCGGCTCTTTCGGTCTGCCAAGATCGCTGCTGCTCTCTCGCTTTGCTGGTCGTGGTGTTTTTCGTTTAATTAGAGACGCAGAGACTAAATTCACTGTCTACCCCATACAAAGCCTAAATGCATTTTCTTTTTTAAATCGTCGTTCGCTTATAAATAATTTCAAGAAACGTTCGCATCGTGGCCCACGTGAAAGTGACGCCGAGAAAATGTAATTGTAATGAAGGAGATAATGCTTGTTGTTCGAATATAGTTAACATTTGATGTGGAGCTGCAAGTCGAGGTCGCATCCAACCCAGCGTTTATCCATCGAGCACCATCGTCTGTGCTTTACTATTCGCTATAAATAAATACCCATTTATATTTCGTTTATATGCAACGCCTATAATAATAACAACAATAATAGACAGTTAAACGAAAAGAGCTCTATCTGATTTGACCTATTAAAAAATCGTTTGCTGCGACCTATCGACCCCGCAAAAATATTCACCGACACGTTTTCGATCTTAACGCAGCGTCGAAAATAAGGTCAATTCAGTTTCTTCGGCGTGTTTTGACGAGAAAGTAAAAAATGGAGAAAAAAAAAGCGACTCTGGAATCCACGACAATTGCAAGTTCTATTGAACAATATTCGTACAATACGATAATAACAGTTATATAACGACAGCATTAGTTATGCCCACGCAATCTGCAAACGTCTCTCTCGCGCTCTCTTTCTCGAAGGCGAGAGAGGTAAAAGTCACTCGTAGGATTGAGTAACAATAATCCGTTTAATTCTCGTCGAAATAGAACGAAAATCGTAAAAGTTATGCGAGAAAAAAAAATTTATTACAAACTTCTTTGCGTTGTAAATGGCAGTTTTAGCCTTCGATTCAAGGTTGATTTTCCGTGAAAATCGTACGTAAAAAGCGAAACTTATTAACATTAAGACAAAAAATAAACGATTAATTCGCCTTTAATTTCGTTTCAAGAAGTCGCTGTAAACAAGCGAAAAGTTATCGAAAGAAAACCTTAGCGATTTCCCAGATTTTTTTGACAAAATTTGAACCGAATATTTCTCTTTTATACGAGTTTTTGCGATGTTTGATGCTTTTCTTCTGGCTTAAATGTTTTGATGCGAAAAAAAAAAAGAAGTTAAAAAGTTCAAGAATTTGCTTAACGCCTTCTTGAAATCGTGCTGTAAGAGGTTTTCTCCAACTTTTCGTCGTTTTGTACGAGGTATGTTATAATAAGCGAAACACGAATTTCTTTTGAATGCCTCTTTCTTTTCCGCGCCAGATCGCCGTCGACGATAAATAAGCAACAACTTTCCATTTCGAAACGATTTCGTACCTGAAGAATAGACGATCGTTAGAAGTTGCTCATTTCGACTCTTTTGCGTTTATCATTCATAAAGCGGTCTTGCTTGGATTTTTTATTGTTGTTATTATTAAGATGCGAAAATTCTTTATAAGCTCCGATGGCTAATGGAGGAGAGCGAGAAAATGCGACTTCTCCGGCACGTGGCCTTTCTTATCTCCGGACTCTTTCCCTACGCTTTTGTACACACATAAATATTTATAACGGCGTAGTTCAATGAACGGCCTCAGCCGGAGAGAGAGAGAGAGAGAATAATAACGTAACTTTCTCCGCAAGATGCTTTTGCTTACTTTTATTATTGTTTTATAAGCGTTTATTTATTGTGCATTTATAATTATTTCTCTTTAGCTCTATCTCTCTCCCTTTGCCATCCACGTTTTATTTTTAACGCGAAGCCCATTAGCATTATTATAGTAATAAAACGATGTCGATAACAATAATAAAGCCGAGAGAAAGTTCGTTGACGATTTTAATCGATTTTTGTGTCGATTAGATGGGAAAAAAATAAAACAAAAATCAAAGGATTATGTTATTTTATTAAAATGAAGCGGATAAGTAGGGATAACGTCAAATTAAAAACGATTTTGCTCGCGTGCGAAGCGATCGTCGCCTCGATCCAGCTCGCGTATTGCGTCACGTCCGTGTAAATTCCGGGCGATCCGGGCGAGACTTTGCAAAAATCGCCGTCGACCGATTGCAAACCGACCAGACTGTTTCCGCATCTTAAAGGACTCCCTTTATCGATCTGAAATTTAATGAAATCGCAATTTAAAAAGCGAACAAACGAAACGCACTTTTCGCAATCGTACAGTTTTGCACGCGCCCTCATTTCGCAAATCGATCGCGCAAAACTGCGCTCCGGCGCCGTTCGCCAGCCGTTCGCGGCATTCGACGTCGTCCAACAGACGCAATTGATTGTATCGCAAAATGTTGCTTTCGCCGCCGGCGTCGCGCGAATTCCAACCGGACGCGATGCAAACGCTCCCGGACCGTAAACGGTCGCCGGCCAGCGGAATCTTATCGATCGATTCGCCGAATCTGAACGAATCGTAAATCTAAAAAAGTTTTCAAAAAAAGCGAGATTAATCGGATACGATCGAAATTTGCGCGTTTATTTCGAATTCTCGTACTTTCAAAACGGCGACACTGTGTGCCTCGTGCAGAATAACGTTCTCCACCGTCTTCAGATGACTTTCGTTCCATAAGTCCGTTGCGCCAACGGTTACCGTCAGCTCGCTCGTTGCCAATCGGCGATCGTTTGCGTATAAGCAACTGGCCAGCGTTAAGACGTGTCGATCGTCGATTATCGAACCGCTGCACACGTGTCGACCGTCGTACCTTATCGATACCTTTTGCCCAAGAAATGAAACAAAAAGAAACGATAATTATTCATTAAAGTTGTTTAAAGACCCTTAAAGGCGCAAAAATAGTTTGAAGTCGCCTAAACTTTGATAAAAGTTGCTTAAAGTTGTTCAAAGTGGCTTAAAGTCGTTTAAACTCACCTGATAAGCGAACTGATCGAGATCTTTCACTTCGTCGTCCGCGTCGCTCTGACTCCGTCTCGCTTCTTCCGGGTCGACGATCGACGCGACGAACGTGCGATAGTGCGCGACGTCCGTGTAGATTCCGGGGAATCCGGAGCGGCCGCAGCCTTTGCCCCACGACACGATCCCCGTCAACTTCTCGCCGCACACCAGCGGTCCACCGGAGTCGTACTTGCAAACGATCGAGAAGAGCGTTTTTTTTTTTGGTTAAAAATTAATTGAAACTCGTTTTTTTTTTTCGTCTTTCTACCTGACAAGCGTCGCTGCCGCCCTGCGACACCCCGGCGCAAATCATTCCCGCTTTGACGAGGCCGCCGTACGTCTCGTTGCACGTCGCCCGATCGACGATCGGCACGGTGACGAAGCGCAGAACGTCGCTTATCGTGCCGCGCTCCTTCGTGAAACCCCAGCCGGAGACGACGCAAACGGTGCCGTTGCCGTTGTCGACGTCGTTCAAAGCGATCGCTCTCACGTAATCGTTCGACGGCAATTCGTCGGCGAGCTATCGATTAGATCGACGATTATTCCGTTTTGAAAAGGGCGTTTGGACGCGTTTCACCTCGATGATGGCCAAATCGTTCTCGGTCGTCCTCTTGTTGTAGCCGCGATGTCCGTGAATCGCGCGCACGTTCGCGACGATCGTGTGCTCGTTCGGTTGCTTCAAATTCAAGTCGCCCGCAACGATTCGCACGCGCTTCGCGTCCAGCAGCGTGTCGTCCGCGTAGAAGACGCAATGCGACGCGGTGAGGACGTGGCGCGCGGCCACGACGCTGCCGCCGCAGATGTGGGCGCCGTCGTGTCGTATCGACACTTGGTGCGCGAAGTACGCGCGATCGGTCACCTCGATGCCGCCGATTATTCGCGGCCTCGCCGCGGCGGTCGTCGCCACTGAAAGGAGGGTTTTTTGTTGTTGTTGTTGTTGTTGTTATGGGTTAAAAGTTTGTCAATTACAGTTTCCTCAAAGAAGGTGTCTTCAACGAAAATGCCCTCAAAGAAAGTTTCGTCAACGAAAATTTACTCAATAAAGCTTTTTTCAATGAAAGTTTACTCAAAGAAAGTTTCTTCAACGAAAATTTACTCAAAGAAAGTTTCTTCAACGAAAATTTACTCAATAAAGCTTTTTTCAATGAAAGTTTACTCAAAGAAAGTGTCTTCAACGAAATTTTCCTCAAAGAAAACTTCTTCAATAAAAATATCCTCAATGAAGGTTTCTTCAACGAAAATTTCCTCAAAGAAAGTTTCTTCAACGAAAATTTACTCAATAAATGTTTCTTCGACGAAAATTTCCTCAAAGAAAACTTTTTCAATAAAAATTTCCTCAATGAAGGTTTCTTCGACGAAAATTTCCTCAAAGAAAGTTTCTTCAACGAAAATTTACTCAGTAAATAATTCTTCAATGAAAATTTCCTCAATGAAAGTTTCTTTAACAAAAATTTCCTCACAGAAAGCTTATTCAATACAAATTTCTTCAATGAAGGTTTCTTCGACGAAAATTTGCTGAAAGAAAGTTTCTTCAACCAAAAATTTCCACAAAGAAAGCTTCTTAGACGAAATTTTCCTCAATGAAAGTATCTTCAACGAAAATTCGCTCAAAGAAGCTTCCTTCAACGAAAATACGCTCAACGAAAGCTTCTAAGGCGAAAATTCCCTCAAAGCAACCTTCTTCAATAAAAATTTCCTCAATAAAGGTTTCTTCAAAGAAATTTTCCTCAAAGAAAGCTTCTTAGACGGAAATGTCCTCGATTAATAAACTTGTATCAATATTTACCTGCAAGCAAAATTAACAATCGATTGCTATACATTGCGCCCAAACGATTTCGACTGGTGTGTAAGCATTGTTATTTATAACCATCTAATCAAATGAGTAATTAAATTGATAAGATATTAGATTATTGTCAGCCTTATCGCTCGATGATAAGCAAATTCGAATCAATAACAATGATCACAAATTGCGGAAAAAGTGTAATCGTTGCTTAATTCCTGACCAATTTGTGGAACTCAGTTTCAAGTGGCAATGAATTCGAGACAAACGCAAAATTGCGAAACTTCATTGCGCTTTAAAAATTAGAATTAAAAATTGGCTAGGAACAGATTCGAAACAAACGAACGGAATTCACGCGTCGGAATAGTTGATTAATCGCTTCGTCAAGCTAAGAAACTTTGAACTTGACCTTTTTAAAAATTATCATACAAAACGACTCTTGAAAAACACAACAACAATAACGCATATTCGATAACTTATCGCTTATTCACTGCAATAATACCTGCACAAAAACGCGGCGATAAGGCTCGCGAATCGACCTTCAAAAAATCATATGCTAAGTTCAATGTCTATTTACAACCGGACGATAAAAGAAAGCGGAAGACGACTGACAAAACTTCGACGGGTCAATGACGCCCGATGCATAATTTCCTTTTAACGATAATAAACAAACAGAAACGCTTGTAATCGAATTTAATGCGCGTTTGGAGGCAACGAAGCTTTTCCAATTCTTTTCTATTGAAAGTCTCTTTCCACTCCGATCGGAGTTCTCGCCCCAAAGCGGGGCATCATCATCATCGCCTTGGCAAAACGCGGATGTGTGCGAGCGGGCAAAAAAAAAAGAAAGGAAAATTGCGGCCGAACGAGCGACGCGAAATGCGAGGAAGCGAGAAACGTTCGGCGGGATAGTTACGAGCCCAGCGAATGCCGGGGCGGTTATTGATTTCCCGCTGGGTCGACGTAAACCCGAGAGACCGTCATTGCGAGAGAGCGAGGGTGTGTGTGTGTGTGTGTTATCACTATTATTACTAGCACAAACCATCATCGTCGTCAGCATCGTCGATGGAACTCTTTGCCTTCTGCTTAATTAAAGCTTTTGCGAGCTTCTTTTTTCGCCCCGGTTTCCTCCCTCTCACTCTCGCCCTTTCCTTGCGTTACGTCCCTCGTCGCCGTTATTTGCTGGGCTATTATGCGTACCCCCGGAGTAAGGCCTCGTCGCCCGGTTTAAAAATTGAAAGGGTTCGTCTCTTGCGTTCGCTCGAAGCGGAGGATTTATTTCCGTTATACATATATATATTATTGCCCGGCCTTTTTCCCTCTCGCTCGCCACGGCGGCGGGAAATCGTCGCGAAATCTCCACCGTGTTGATTTAGGATCAATTCGCACGGATCAATTCGCACGGAATCTGATTGTTTAAGAAAATCGCGCTCGATTTCTAATTCGCGCCGGCCCTCGTTGCGAGAGCGATTCTAAAAGCTCGTCGGTGGTTTTCGGCGAGATAGATCATGCGAATTAGTTGTTTTTTTTTTAGCGTTAGCGAGCGAACTTTTTGCGTAACTCTTTGCAATTGGGGTTTCCTGTGCCAACGTTCGTTGTCTCTCCCCCGTTTTCTGTGTCGTTGGATTCGTCGCAACTTTGCCCTCGTTTCGCGTACTTGCCTTTTTTTGCAAGTTTAATACGTTGAGATGTCGTCCCCTAAGGTCGAATTAGGTTTTACAGCCGAACGTGTAGATTGGTATAGTTATATCCTTTTGTTGTTGAACTGTAAAATGGGAAGGAAGGAGTTTTGCGAAGAAGTAGAAGGAGCGCGAAGCGGTCGCTTCTTTCGAGTCTGCAAGAATTGAGAAATTCGCGCTCTCTCTCTCTCTCACACACACACGCCTTTTCGTCTGGTATATTCAAAGAGAAGCGAAAGGTTGGTGTTATCTGGAAGAAAAACGGAAGTTTCCTTTCTTCTCTCCGAGCTTTTTTGTTGCTTTTCTTTCGTTTTGATCCGTATCTTTTGCCCCCGATCGTACCCGCACGGAATTGACTTTGTCGTTGGAAAATTTCGCAAATTGACCCGGGGCTGCAAGATGATTTTTTTTTCTTTCGGTTAATTAAAACCGTTTCTAGCGAAGTGTTAATAAAATGATCGCAAATCGTAAGAAGAAGCGGTTTATTTCGAACAATTTTTTTTTCGTTCGTGGCATTGCAAAATACGCCCTCGACATTCCGCGATAGTGGATTAAAAATAGCCAAAACGGTGCACGCTTTCGGTTAAACGATCCGCTTTCGCGAAAAAGAAAAACCGTTTGAGCTGCGAAGTTTTTGAAAAAAAAATTCATCAACAAATTCATATAAATTGATATTACTTTTTCGAATTTTATTTTTCGCAAACCGTCGACGGTTAATTAGAAAACTTGCAAATAAATTTCAATTCATTCGTTCCCTATTGAACATGGAACTGCAACAAAAAAAGTAGAGTTTCCAGATGGAGCGAGTTCTTAGTTTTAAAGTATCGCACTTTAAAGGGAAGCACTCGGGAAAAACCCGCTATCGATTTTTCCCGCGAGTGAAGGGTTTTCCTCGAGGCTAACCCCTTTAAAAGGAAAAGGGCGTGCAAAAGGAGAGAAGCGAACGAGCGAAAGAGACGGAGGCAAAAAGAAAATTGCAAAGAAAAAAAAGTGGAATAAAACAAAAAAAAGGAGGAAAATGCAAAAAAAATGAAATGAAAGAAAAAAGGTGGAAAGAAATGTCGCATAAATTATTTCGGCACGTTTTCCTCCTACATTTTACTCCCGTTTCGCATTTTGCATGTTCCTCAGCATGATGCGTGTGTATGTGAGCGTGTGGAAAGCATAAGAAGCGTGCAAAAACAACGGCGATGTGCCATTTTTTCTACGTGATGCCAATTTAATTAATGCACGATGCATGTTCTTACCTTCGACGAATTTTCATCAATCTGATAGGAAACGAAAGATTGCTATACTTACGCAAATTTTGCCAAAATTACGTGAGCCTTTTGTTAAAAAAAGCGATTTTTCCATTCTTCATCTCTCCAAATTTCCATCATCAGCTCAAAAAGAAAATAACCTTGGCGTGTTTCGAGCCTAAAGGAACAACAATGAGGAGAAAGAGGAAATTAGAAAAAAAAAACGAATTACGCAATAATGCGGGGGAAAATAATCATTATTTATTAATTTTTTTTTTCGCGTACAATGGGAAGAAATAAAGAGGCGAAAATTCAATTTCGGAAACTAAATGAAACGCAAAAAAAAATCGTACGTTCATTCGATTACGAAATGAAATTCGCGAAAGCAACGAGAAAAATATTGGACATTGTTCTTCTTCTTAACTAATTTTTCAACTTTTTTAGGGGACTTTTATGCATTTATTGTTTGCACTTATTGTAGGCGTCGCATTATTTGTACGCGAAAAAAAAAACAATGCCTTTGCCAATAATCGAATCTTATCAAAATGAACGTTAGAATAATAGACGAAAAATTGCAAACGTTTATTGCATTCGCAATAAGTCTTATTGATGACTTCGAAAGGTCTTTCGGTGCGTCATAAACTCGAATCAACATTCAAGACGTTTCCAAATCTAAATATTTGATTTGGGGCTGATTCTTGCAGGATTTTGCTTAATGTTAATGGCGCGCTTAAAAATTGCAACAACTTTTTTCACGAACAATTGAAAAAAAACTTACTTCTTTAAGTGTGTTCGCTTTAATGCTAAAACTTCAGCAAATTTTCACTCGCTTTCGCGCTTTTACTGTTTCATTTAATTCGAACATCTCCTTGAATCATTGTTTACCCAGTTGACTTACCACTTAATATTTCTCATTCTTCGTTTAAACAAGACTAGTTCATATGCCAAAAAATCGCATTCCTTAATTGATTAATTATGGACATAAACATTGGAAATCGATTAATAAATGTTTAGTTGTCGGTTTTACATTGAGATTCATTCATTTTTTGATAATTTTTTTTTCTTCAATTTTTGCACTTTTATAGAAGGGTCCCCCCTTCCCTACTTTTGCATTTTTGCACAAATTGCACTAAACTCATTTTGGAACTCTTCAGGGGATTAATTATGGAAATAAACAGTGGAAATCGATTAATAAATGTTTAGTTGTCGTTTTTACATTGAGATTCATACATTTTTTGATAATTGTTTCTTCTTCAATTTTTGCACTTTTATAGAAGGGTCCCCCCTTCGCTACTTTTGCATTTTTGCACAAATTGCACTAAGCTCATTTTGGAACTTTTAAGGTGATTAATTATGGAAATAAACATTGGAAATCGATTAATAAATGTTTAGTTGTCGGTTTTACATTGAGATTCATTCATTTATTGATAATTTTTCTTCTTCAATCTTTGCACTTTTATAGAAGGGTCCCCCCTTCCCTACTTTTGCATTTTTGCACAAATTGCAACAAACTCATTTTGGAACTTTTAAGGTGATTAATTATGGACATAAACATTGGAAATCGATTAATAAATGTTTAGTTGTCGGTTTTACATTGAGATTCATTCATTTTTTGATAATTTTTTCTTCTTCAATTTTTGCACTTTTATAGAAGGGTCCCCCCTTCCCTACTTTTGCATTTTTGCACAAATTGCAACAAACTCATTTTGGAACTTTTAAGGTGATTAATTATGGACATAAACATTGGAAATCGATTAATAAATGTTTAGTTCTCGGTTTTACATTGAGATTCATTCATTTTTTGATAATTTTTTCTTCTTCAATTTTTGCACTTTTATAGAAGGGTCCCCCCTTCCCTACTTTTGAATTTTTGCACTATTTGCAATAAACTCATTTTGGAACTCTTTAAGTGATTAATTATGAAAAGAAACATTGATAATCGATTAATAAATGTTTAGTTGTCGGTTTTACATTGAGATTCATTCATTTTTTGATAATTTTTTCTTCTTCAATTTTTGCACTTTTATAGAAGGGTCCCCCCTTCCCTACTTTTGAATTTTTGCACAAATTGCACTAAACTCATTTTGGAACTTTTAAGGTGATTAATTATGGACATAAACATTGGAAATCGATTAATAAATGTTTAGTTCTCGGTTTTACATTGAGATTCATTCATTTTTTGATAATTTTTTCTTCTTCAATTTTTGCACTTTTATAGAAGGGTCCCCCCTTCCCTACTTTTGCATTTTTGCACAAATTGCAACAAACTCATTTTGGAACTTTTAAGGTGATTAATTATGGACATAAACATTGGAAATCGATTAATAAATGTTTAGTTCTCGGTTTTACATTGAGATTCATTCATTTTTTGGTAATTTTTTCTTCTTCAATTTTTCCACTTTTATAGAAGGGTCCCCCCTTCCCTACTTTTGCATTTTTGCACTATTTGCAATAAACTCATTTTGGAACTCTTTAAGTGATTAATTATGAAAAGAAACATTGGTAATCGATTAATTAGAATTCAGTTGTGAGTTTTTTATATTGAAATTCATGCATATTTTGATAATTCTCGTTTCTCGATTTTTGCACTTTTAGGGAAATATCCCAAATGTGTTTCATTAGCATTAAAAATTAATAACTAGAAGTGTTTTTGGTAAAGACTTCGTCCTACGAAACGCTGAATAAATGGTAGATTGCGATTTTTAGCGATGAAATCAATTAATTGTCGATGAAACTTTTATTGGTGTAAAATTAGATACGTAATAAGAAACAAAAAAGAAAGAACCGCACACATGTGCGTCGAGGGAATTGTGTGTCACGGTCAAATTATGAACGGATAACATTTGAGTTTGGACGATGTCGTCCAAATCGGAAAAAGGAATTTAATTCAGGCAAAATATTTTCGCGCGAAAATGGGCGCCCGCTTTTATTTTATACATTCTACAGTAATTATTGATCCGTTCGCCTTCCATCCATCCATCCGGCATTTATATTAATTTAATATGAAGCTTTCCATTTTCTCCGCTTCCAGAGGAAAGTAACCCGAAGCGGCGCAACAACAAAAAAAAGGGAATCGAGGCAAAAGCGAAAAAAAGAATGAAAATTAGAAACGAAAAAGGAAGAAGAAGGAACAGTTTTTTTTTTCAGCAATTTCCATCCTCGTTCCTCCTTGCCCAGTTTTATTTTTATTTCGTGCACTCGGTTCCCGTCCCGTTTTCTGGGTGAGGTTATTATTACTTTTTCCTCCCTTCGCCATAACAATTCCCCGGTTTTCGCCCCTCTCCTCCATCGCTTTCCTTTACTTTTTTCCTTTTCTGCTAATATTATTGTTATTATTACCATTAGCGACTTCTTTTTCGCTCGCTTCGCAAATGGCACGGCGATGGAAAAGAGGTCGGCAAAGAGCTGAGGGTTTGGGCAATATGGATGTGGGAAAGTTTAAGTAACTCTTGCATCTGAAATCGCGTTTTCGCAGAGGGAAATCGACGGAGAGGCGAAAATTAATGCGAGTCTCTTCGCGAAAAAAATGAAAAACGAACGTTCTCGATAAGGCTTTACGCGATCGATAGCTGCAAATCAAATAGAACTTTCTAAATTTAGTCGTTGGAATCGGTGTCAGAGCGCTCAGCAATGCAATACGTAATCGAAATTTAAGTGGAACAAACGCTTATATAGCCAATTAAAAATCGGTCTTTTATTTAATAATTTCTTTTTTCGTTCGCTCGAACGCGAGGACTTTGAATTATTATGTTAATCGAAGGCATCGGACGGCGAAATAAATCTGGCAAAAGGAAACGCTTTCCCAAACTGAAAAAAAAATCTTCTCTTTTCTGTTGCGTAACGCCAACTTTTACCTTAACGTTCTGGTCGTTTTTTTTTTATTAATGTTTTATCGATCGAGTCGAATCGATATGGAAAAAAGTTGCTGTTGTTGTTTTTCACGTGTCAAAATAAAGTTTTATACGTGCAACGATTATTATCGTGATGCTATGGAAAATTTACGATACGTTCTCTGGATTATTTTAGCTCGCTGTATCATATTGTTCTTGCTTCCTACAATAATAACAACAACATCAAGCGAGAATAAAATAAATAAATACGAAACTGGAACTAAAATACACCTTTGTCCGAAACGCTATTATAATAGCAAATGAACGATAAGAGAAAAAAATGATCTATTATATTTCTATTGTCTAATCGAAATGCTTTTAAAACTTTCGCAAGCGAATCTTTAAAAGCCTCTCTTGTTTTACTTGGCAAATAAAATCACTAAATAACTTCTGTTTTAAAAGGTGCATTCGTTTTCGAATCTTTTGCACCAGTTCCTTCAAAAAAGATCCTGGCGATTCTAATTGATTTCTTTTTCGTTTCAATACGAAATTTTTTATTAACCGTTGATTTTGGTTTATTCGCGAATGCAAATTTACAGTTAGTTGAGCGAAAATTCCAGCATTCTTTTTTTAACTTATCGATTTATCGATCCACAGCGCGGAGAGCGACAAAGAAGGAGGGCAAACCCATTTAAACGAAGAAGAATACTAACAATAATACAGGGGCAACGAAAGAGATTGTGTTTATGTAACGTCCAATTGTTTTGCTAGTATTTTTGCTGTGCGTTATACGCTTTTTCTTTTTCGATTTTCAATAGAGAACAATGCTCATTGTAAAAAATGAACTCAACTGTTGTTACCACTGCGGAATCGCAACAATAATAACGTGGATGGCGAATCCGAAGAGAGAAAAAACTCCCATTACATTCGCTTGAATTACACTTTTTTCAGTTTATAAACAAATAGAAACCAGCGTTGCTGCACACGATTGAAAGTCTTCACGAACGTTACGTAAAATTGCGTTCGTTTATTTATTTCTTTAAGAAACTCCTTTCGAATCCTTGAAAAAAAAAAGGCTCGACGTCTCATGGAAAACCTCCTCTTTTCTCTCTTCTTCAAAAGGAACGCCGTTTCGTAATTAATTTAAAAAGCAGTTTCAAACGCAGGCCGGAAACTATTTAATTCGAATCATCATCGTCTTTTAACAATCTAAAATTCTCACGATTTCGGTTGGTCAACGTGTCACAAAACATTCGTTGCTGGTCGTTGCAAGAGCGTCCATATGAAAGTCTTTAAATGACCAATCATTCTCATCAACTTTATGCGGTTTCTTTGGTTCTAAACTTGCAGAAAAAATTTTTGTCAAATGCGGAAGAGATTCCCAAAAAAGTCCGCCAATGTTAATTATCCGTGGGCTTGATTTTAACGTTTTTTTTTTTCGTAAAGAATTTGGGTCCATCTGCTTTAAAAATAAATTAGTGTCGTACGCTTAAAAATAACTCGCAGCTATTTTCGGTTGAATAACGTCCTCTTTTTTCTTTTTGTTATATCTTTATTATTATCCAATAAAATAACTGTTCGCGAAAATCCAGCAGGCAAATACGAAATTCGCAACGAAACGTGCAATTAATCACGTAATTAGATGGATTGAGGAATAAAAAATGAGAGAGAGAGAGAGAGAGAGAGAGAGAGAGAGAAGGCGTGAGAGAGCGAGAGAGGAATAGCAACAGTTATTATTATTCTGCAGGTAATAAATTTAATTGGCATAAACAAACCGCGAGTTGTAGTAGTTTAATAGTAACAGTTGAAAACACATGCTTTCAATGTTTATCAATGATAATTATTATTAAAAAAGGAGCAACAAATTGCTACGCAAAACGACAACTTTTTTATTTTACTTTGCGCGTTTAAAAATCGTAAATTTCTCGTAAAGAATTGGTTTATTCAAACCATCTTCACACATAAGATAAGGAATCTATTTAAAAAAAAATTAAAAGAAATCGATGGCAATTAAGGTCGCCTGATGGCGTTTTCGACTTTATCGGACAAGCCGAAGAAACGAGAGCGTACGTGATAAAGATTCGTCGCTGTTAAGTGCGATTGACTTATTCCACATAACCGAAACGACTTGCTCGTATTAATGAGAGTGTTGGACGAGTTCTTACTCAGCCGCAGTCGATGGCCTCATCTTTGGCCGAGTGTCAATCGACGATGATGAGGAAAATGCAAGAGGAGGTTGTAAATTAAACGCGCGTACGTACGAAGAAATTTCTTCAATATTACAGCAGCCGAAGGAGGATGACGAGGTTTTATTTTTCGAAGAGCGTTCTTGCAGAACCTGTTGGACAGCAACACCTTCTTCGCCGCTCGTCTTTTCTTCTTATTTTTGTTAAGACCGTTCTACTTTTGTTCACCATTCTTCTTCGTCATCCGCAATACCAGCGAGTCTAAACTCCCATCTAACGTTTGGTCGGTGTTGTGGTGCCTTTTATTAAAAAAAAAAAAAAAAGAAAATCACCTGCTGTTGTCGAGGATTCTGACCGACGAAGAAACGGCCGTTTTCTAAGCGCCTTCCTTCGCGATCGGTCGCTTTTTGATGTGGCACCGGCTTGAACGGCGACCAAAGAGAAGAAGAAAAAGCCCTCGACGCTCGTGGATTGACGGCAAAGACTTTTCAACGTGTCAAACGTTTTTTTTTGTTCCTTTTCATACGTCGACGGAATTAAACTCCTTAAATTCTGGTAGATTAATCCTGCATTTTCTTTTGCTTCGTTCAATTTAAAATGCCCGTTCTCCGCGAGAAAAATTACCGACTTTCCATTAACGAAATTAATTGCCTCCATCCACTCAATTTTTTTTTCGCTCGAGAAGAACTTTTAGCCGAAGAAAGCGAGTGTTAAGTTGGTGGACGTGCAAGACGAGAAAAAAATCTCTGCTCTCTCGTTCGTTCTCTCTATTAAAGTTCAACCACGTTATTATTATCTGGTTGGTACGTCTTTGCGATCGTTTCTCCTCGCCGTTGTTGAACGTTAATTTGTTAATACGTGGTGGACGGCTCCATATAATTTCGACGATTACAACGTCGAAGTACGTATAATGATGATGATGGGTGTATCGGGCGAACGAAGACAGACCGTGATGCCCCGAAACGTTACAGTTCCTCCGCCTTAATAACAAGACATTTATTATAAGCAGGGAGAGAGTAAGATTAAAAAAAAAAAAAGAAAGCAATCAGAATGGAAATTCAAAGAGCTTTCGTTGTAAAGTACGAAACTTTTTTCGATTTGCGCGAAACGCGAAGTAACGGTTTCGGTGTCATCTGGCGATTCGCGAAGAGTTCACAATCGATTCGTAATCGATCGGTCGGGCGAGGCGTCGCAAGAGATGTTGCCATTAACTCCGGGGCACGTCGAGATTGCGTTCGTACGTCGAAGAAACGCGCCAATCGATTCTCTCCGGCAATTTAAGAACGCGTTCCGCTCGACGAACGTGGCACAATTCCTGCGGCTTTTGTTCGCCCTCGACGTCTTAACGACTCTCGCAATAATTCGAATTTTATTTTGGTCGTCATTAATTTTTGTATCGTTAACGATTTTTTGTCTGCCCCCTTTTCGGCGTGGAAAGCTTTCGTTAGTTTTCGTTCGGTTTGATGTTAATTCTTATTTGATAGCGTAGCACGAAATGTTTTTTTTTGCTTTTCGACGAGGATTTTCCCCCTTTATAAAAGTCGTACGATTTTTCCTTTTTCGCCCGCTCGGTTTTCACCGATTATGATTTATGGATTTTCCTCGCGTTCTTCGTTTTCCTCGGCCATTCTTTTGTTTCCCCGGACGCTCGCGATTAATCGATATTTAATTGCTAAACTTAAATCGATTTTTTTTGCGGTAGGGTTTGTCTATTAAAAATCGATTGCTGAAAACTTTTTAAACTTCGCGTTTCGATAAAAAACAAAACAGCGAACGTTCCTTTGAGCTTTCGTTGGTAAAGTTCGCCGTCCTCTGGTAGATGTCACAGTGAGTGCGCTTTCCTCGCATTCTTCTGTTCTCTTTCAGTTTGTTGTTGTTGTCGTCGTGTTTGTTTATTTAATTGCATCGTAAATGATTTACTGATATCAATGAATTAAATGCACGTGCTCGTGGAATGTAAACAACGTTTTTAGAGTATTTAGCAGGTCGTTTGTGTGTTGCCGTTGCCGTAATAGTAGTAATATTAAAGTGGCGGTGGTAATCGTAGTAGTAGTAGTGGCAATTGTACCGGCGTGTAACATAAGCATGAGTGTGTTGTTCCTTCGGCGAAATCCATCCTCTTTAACACTTTTATATTTATTGACTTGTTCCACTAAACTTTCATAATAAATAAATGCGCGCGCGACCTTGCCACTTTGCGTAAAACATATTTCGCCTGGGTCGTGTCTCTTTGCCTCCTCTTTGTCGTTGTTTCTTCCATAATTTAACAACAAATGCGGATGTTTTTTTTACGTCTTTTACGCCCGTCAAACCTGCAAGGACACGTTTAATTTGCATTAAGATCGATTGATGGACGACGTCAGTAACTTAAGGAAACGATTTTCCGGGTTCGATTTAGCCAACTTCGGCTTGAGATCCCTAGCTTGTTTGGTACTTTTTATAATTCGATGTAACAAGCTCAAGGCCGTAACGTAATATTCATCAGCTGGTCCCTAATAAGTGTTATTATTTGTCGTGGAAAGTGGGTCGACGTAATAAGCACAAAAACGAACACAATCTGGACCGATTCCGAGCGATTAATCGCCGAGTGTTGAGCGAACTAATGAGAGAAATAAATAATTAGTCGAATAACAGTAATAACGAAGGTCAATCCACTATTATTATTACGATTGCAACACGTGCTTCGAATTCATGCGTTTTTCTTATTCAATAGTGAATTGCGAACGCGGCAAACAATAACGTAAACCGCCGACGATTGTTACAATTCGGCCTTGTTCGAATAAAGAGCAGAACAATAAAGTTTGCTCATTATGAAACGATTTTGAATCCGCAATCCTTTCACATAGCGCTCGTTACGTTCGCGGTTTTTTTTGCTTTTGCACCACGCTTTCCCCACGTCTTACGCACGTTTTTTGGCTGGATAACGATGACGGAGCGTTAATTAGTCGCAATTCCGTCTCGTGCCAAATTCAATCGGTAAATGTAACAGTTCGAAACTTTTTTTGCGAGGAGAAACTTTTCAACATCACGTCGCGTCGTGAATTAATCATTAGTTTTGTTTTGGGTAATGAGTTTTTACGTAGTCGGTAATCGTTAATATTTTGGCAATTGTTTAAACGCATTTTTTCCCTCGTTAATTTGAATATTAATGACGAGGTGCAGTATTCTTTAAACTGCAAAAATATGCAAATTTTCCCCTCGGCCCCTCGTTAATACTTGCGAGCCATTAACGTATCCGCATTTTTTGTTGTTGTTGCTTTTGTTATGTTTGCACCCCTTCGCCGCTCGCGCACTTTTTTGCCCCATTGTTGTTGTTGTTGTTGGCACTTTTGTTTCCTCTATTTTTCCATTTAATAGCATTTGAATAAATGTCAAAGAACAGTAAATTGGTTATAAAGATGGCTACTTTATATAATTACTATAGCAACGGGGAAAAACAAACATCGACGGGCGGAGCGTGCTTTCACGTGTCGGTCTCGGTGGGCCGTGGCTTGTAGCGAACTAGAGGCGGAACTTCCTGTACGCGTCGGCCATTTTGTCGTCGCCGCGTCATTCGCGCGCCGTACTTGGACGCCATCGTGCGGGCGTCGCATGCACTAATACTCCGGGCCTCGCTTTCCGCTCGAGCATTATTATTCGCTCGTCCTTCGATCGGGCAACTCGAGCTCGTCACTCGCCTGCCGGACTCGATCGAAAACGGACGCGGAAAAACGGACGGAAAACGGCGAGACTGTTTCTCGTTTGCGCGGGAACGAACAGGAGGCGAGGACGATCGTCCCGGAGTTTAGACTTTAATGCCGAATGAATAAAATCGGGATGATTCTTGGCGTTTAATCATTTCAGGCGGTCATAGTTTTGGGTTTAACGCATTCCCGAAAGGATTTCTTTCCGGCGTTTCCTCTTTGATCCTCGAAACGTCGGATTTCCGGAATTCGATCATAATTTGCGAGTTTTGCGTCGGTAATTTCGCCGTTGTTAACACAATATCGAAGATGGATGATGGGATGGCGAGAGTGAGTTTACATTTGCAAACAATGCAAACAACAAAAGTTCTATTCGGAAACGCCACGTATTATACAAGAGTACACGATAAAATAATAATAATAATAATAGTGTACGGAAAGGCAAAGTAATTTATTATTGCTCCACGAAATACCAAAATCGAATAATAACATTGTTGTCGTTGCTCGAGCGCGGGAGAACGCAGAGGAAACCGGAAATGTCGGTTTTGTTACATTGTTTCGCCTTTTATTTTAATTCCCATCCACCTCCGCCGTCTCTGTCTCTTTTGAAGTCTCCTCGCTTTTTTAATTCCACTTCTTCTTTCCATCACCAGGTAATAATTTCATTGTGCATTTTTATATGGAATTATTACTCGTAGACAGACAGACAGACAAATAAATGGACACGTACGTTACATGTTGAGGGAGTGAGTGGAGGACGAAGACGGGTGGAAAATGAATAATAAGCGAAATAAAACGTGCACATGGATGGAAAATGAAATTAAAATGGAATGCGCCTTTTATGTTGTTGCTTTTAAAGCTCATTCAGTCCTTCTTTCAGTCGTTTTCCATTAATAATTGTACAATAACTTATGAGTATGACCCTCATACGAAACAATGCGCTTTGCCGCTTTCAGGTCATAATAAATTATCGTCGTCGTTTCCGTTTTCCGGATCTTTTCCACGATGAACGCAACTCTAATTAAATCGCTCGAAAGAAGTTTCACTTTTTCTCTTTGTTTAGAAAAAATTGATCATCTGAAGAACGCTTCTGCTTGTTGTTTTCTTTTTAAACGCATTTCTCTTCGGATTCTCTAATGAAAAACATTCCATTCCCTGCAATTTAACGCGAGCGATTCTTTTACACAACAATTCAGATTAGATTCGCCATCGTCCTCGCGTTGCTTGTTTTCGCTTTAATGCCGTCGCTTTCCTATTGTTGTTCGAGTTTCCTCCTTTTTTTCGTACTCTTTTTGAATGCCATTGTTGTTTTTGGAATTAAATTATAACGTGACCTTCGCAAAGGTTATTGCTGAATATTCTCGCCGAAGAGTTACACAACGAATTCATTTGCATTTTATTATTATCGCCGCTGCTCTCTTTAAGTTATTGTTGTCGTGTTCGCCTCTTTCGATTTTTTTTCTTCATTGCGTTAACGTTAAATGTTACAACGACCTCGTACGTTTTATTATTCGGCTAAAACGTTCATTACGTATGCTAATTAACGCGAAGTAGTGTTATAAAAGGAGCGTTCGTATTTGTTAAATAATATTTACGTGCAATAAGCCACAATTCTCGTTTCGTGTGCTCGTACATTGTATATTCACTTTTCCCATTCTTTTTTTGTAAACGGTTGGCATTATTCGTTTCGTTCAAAAGGCAGGTGTATTTTCAGGTTTAATGAAGTGACCTTCATGTCTAATATTAAAGCGATTTTCCTCAGACACGTCTTCGAGACGTCACGATTCCAATTTGCTCGTTTCAATTGAATTCGAATCCATTAAAGATCGAACGAGAAAAACAATTTTCTCTCTCTCTCTCTCTTTGATTATGATTGAATTCGAAATATTCCAATTATTTATTAGTAATAACGTACAAAAGCAAATATTTTCGCAATCGATTTGCGTACTATTTGCTTAATCATCATTTTCTAATAAAATAATTTGTTTGGTTGTACGTTTTTTTATTCTTCATTACAATTCCAACTGACATTTCAAATGTTGTCATCGTTCCATCATTCAAATTCGAATTAAATAATTGCCTTCGATAAAATGCGATCGTCATCAATGCTAATTAAATTGCCAATTGCGATAATTCGCATTCGTCGCCAGAAATAACGATTTTTCGCGATTTTATTTACACGAAATTTCAATTCGATTTCACGTAAATAATAAAGGAACCACGAGAGATAACCAACGACCAAGATATTTGCCAACTTTTCCTTCCCCTGCATTGGGATCTCCGATAGAATCCGACAATAATTGCGAATACCAATTAATTTCGGTTCGCACGCAAAAAAAAGTTAATTGAATAATTTTTTTTGGCGATATTTATTTGAACGGACAAAAAATTGTTTGCTATCAAACGAAAATTAATTAATAATAGTCTTCGCGGGATCGAGGGTGTGCAATTTTGATTTTTTGCAAAAGGAAAACATTCCATTGTTTTGCTGTTTATTTATTTACGTAAATTTAATTAGCTACTTCGCAATTTGTTATCGATCGTTTCGTTAATTATAAACATTTCGATGTAAATCATTCGAAATGCGTATTATTTTGCTAAAATTCGCATAATATAAATAAATGTCGTTCAAATGTGCGAGTTAGCAAATGCTCCTTCGATTATTTTTATTCGTTTCTAATCTGTTTTCATTACGTTTGAGCTTTTCAAGGTTTCGCACAATTTATTTTTACTAGTCTCAATTTTCTTTTGCAAAGTTTGCCAGACAATATTTAGTCATGGCACGACGTGCGAATCTGCCATCATCTCGTCTTTTTTGCAATTGCAATTGCACAACACAATGAAACAAGTGGATAATCACTTTATAATGACAATTTTATGGAGAGTAACAACGATGCTTTTGTGCACTTAATTGACGATTTTGCAAGCTGTTTTTTGCGATTTAAATGTTATTAATGCGAAACGTAGAATTTATCCTTGAACAAATAAACGTTGCTTTCGTTATGCGTGGACTTGACAATAAACAGAATTTTTTCTTAAATGAGCATTAATCTGTCGTAAGCAATCCAACATTGTCTCATCACGAGAAACATCTTGTTTGAACCAACTTCCGCTTTTGTTAATCAACTACTAAAAACGAATAAACGTTGTTTTGTTCCTCTTTCAACGAAAGCATGCAGTTATAATGCTGTTAAATGGAAGTGATCGGATGCGAAAGAGAAACTTGACCCAGTTTGCGAAATAATAATAACGCACAACGAATTATTCAAATGTGTTACATAATCGATTAGATGTTAATTAAGTGGTCGATTTGACTTTTTTTTTTCGCTTGCCACAGGAATTTATAAGCTCGCAAAATTCGCGTCGACTCGATTTCGAAGTCAAGGACGCGTCACGACGCGATCCTCTTGGATTACGTTTTAATTCTCGACCCGTTAATTGCAGGTGCTGGTCGAATATGACGACGTCGAATGGCACCGAAGAGAGTGGATTAGCATCTACAAAGAGGGATTGTTCCATTTGTTCCTCGTCGAGCAAGGATTGTCCTGGTCCGATCGGAAGGATCCCTATTCGCCGTCGCAAGCCAAAGTCCCGTGGCCCGCTATTGTAAGTAATTTTTTTCGCAAACAAATTGGATACCGCGAGAGCGAAACTTTTCTCGCAATTTATGTTTTTTTTTATGTTAAATAACGTGGTCTTGCAACTTAATAATCGATTTCCTCGATGCCAAAGTCCGTCGGCTTAATGATTAAACCGAACGAAGAAGTGGGTTATTGCTATCGACGAACAATTTACATTACAATAGGGACTCATGTTTTCCTTTTTTTGTTTTATTAATTTATTATTGATAAATGATATATACGAACAAAGAATTTTTCCATTAATCTTAATCGAACAATAACTCGAACCTATTTTTAAGACGGATTGCGTCAACGATTAGTTATCGTGGCGTTCGTAATGTTTGTGGGTTTTGCGCTATTGCAAATATTTGCGTAAATAATGTCGCTGTTATCTTAATTATTTGGCGAAATTGATTGTTGCCTCTTTTTCTACGCTCTCTGGGAAATTTATTTTACGCTACTCGCCGTGAACGTGCATAAATTACGAACGAAATTGGTTGAGGAATGTTTGCGCAATTATTGTCATAATTATTCGGTACAAGGTTAATTATCTTTTTTTTTAGTTGTATTTATTGAAATTAATTTTCTGCCAAGTTGTTTATATGCAAATAGTGAACAGAAAAAAAACGCATAACAGCTGTTTTTTTTTCTGCGAGAAAAATGAGATTGAACGCGAATAAATCGCTAATGAATAAACCACCTTCTTTTCCATCGTCACCTTTACCTCAACCTACGCGAGAGACGTTAAGTAATCGACGAATAAGAGACCGAGAGAAAAGTTTAATTTAAATGTTACATTATGCAAATTGCGATTTCATTCTTTTTGCCATTTGCGTAGAGATACTTTTTCGCTCCTTTTTGTTCTGTACAATCGTTTGCTATTTCATTAATGAATCGATTAATTATAAATTAATTACGTTGGAAAATTGCGTACATTTTCAAACGCGAATTCCGTTATGTATTCCGCACGGTTGAATGGGTTTTGTTTTCGCGAAATTAAAATAGATACGTGCCGCTCTTTAAATTCGCCGCTCTAAAATATACGTAATAAATTTACAGGATTCCCATATAAATCAAATAGCAAATTAAACAATTTCATTTGCAAATTTTTCTATTAATTAATTAATTAAACCTTGAACGTATACTTATACATAATTAATTAATCTTCAAAAGAAAGTTTGCAGTAATAATACTTTTTTTTGCAATTATAAATAAAACGGTACTTAATTGATAATCGTTACGGTTAATTAACTTTCCAATCGTTACATAGACACATTTTATAGTGCGATCGACCGAGAAAAAGCGCTCGTTGCGATTGCGATTTTATAAATAGAGCCGTGCTATTTTTAATAGATACAAATCGAATAAATAATCGAAAAAGGAACTTTTTGGCAACGCGACGTCCTCTTCTTTCGCTTCTTTTGCACTTTGCAAGCCGTAGAAATAAATGTAAAGCACGTTGAAAGTACGCGCAAATGATGATGAGGATGACTCATGAGGAATTTCGATTTCTCACTAATTGCTAATTCCAGTTTTATTTGTGCGTGGAAAACGTGGCCGTAACACGTGTTCCCGATTTAGAAATAAGCTGCAATATTATGGTTATGGATTTTCAGCGATGAGTGCAATTTTATTTCGCGATCGTTAACTCCAATTCTGATTTTCATTGCGATTTTTGTTAATTAATTATTCCGCCTTAACAACGAGCGCGAATCGCTTTTAATACGAAAAGAACTAAACGTAAAGTAATAGTAGATAAATAATAACTGGTTATTATTGTAATACATTTTACCGACAACTTTTTATTATGGTTATTTAAAGTTTGTTATAAGGAATCGAAAAGGTCAAAAGACTACCAATTACACGTACGTTCGCAATATAAATAAAGACCAACCTTTATATTCATGAAATTACCGCAAAACTTTGAAAGGAGAATTATAAATAGTTCGAAAAGTAATGCGTTTAGTAAAAGAAACCCCCAAACCAGGAAGCGATTTGCAAAAGGCAACAAATCGCATTTGGCAAGAGGAAAAACTATAAAACGAGGCAAGGCCAAACGTTCAACAACGTTATGTCATCCAATTTGTTACATCAACCGATATGAACTTGTAAAAATTTATCAACTTTTGGTTTTTAATTAAATCTCCTAAAAAAAAAAAAAACAGAAATAAACGTTTACAATCCCATCCCACACTCGCTTATGAATCGAGTTCCAATCGGAATCGAATCGATCAGCAGTCACGATTTCAGCGCGGGCCATAAAAATTTGCTGACCTTCGATTTCGCAATGGCACGATTCGATGGAACGTTTTGCAGCGACTCAATCTTTCCCTTTTTGTTCCCCATCGAAAAACTAATTTAACAGCAGTTTATTTAATTTTTTTCCCTCAAAACCCGATCAAGTTCTATTAACGTTTAATAACAAACTGCGCTCGCTTTTGCAGCGAAGTTGCCCAGAAGTGGGAAATAACAGGCCGCGAAACTTTAGTAAATCGACGAAGTTGCATAAGACGACGTCTTCCTTATTGGCGAACGTGCAATAAATGTTGCGCTCCTTTCGCCATTGCCATTTTAATTTCCTATAATCGATACATTTATTTGCAGACGTTTTCCGCTATGGTATCCACCGTAGACATCAGCACGCAATTATATCCGGTCGAATACTTATTGGATCGCGAACTGGCTTTCGTCGACTATAACGATCTCAAGCCGTTTCAGGTAAGAAAACGATTAAGATCTTTTCCTTTTACTTTACCTATAATTTTCGTGATCGTTCCCCATGACCTTGCCATTAAAACGAAACATTTTCTTCGATCGAGGGAAATTAACTAATTTTTTTTTGTTTCGACTTTAATCGAGAGTTAATTGCAAAAATGGAAAACGAAAAACAAACTGACACCTCGAAACGTTTGTTGTAAACTTTCGAAATGGAAATGAATTCCTTACGAAAGAAGGTTGCAGAAAAATTACAAGATGAATTTCAACAATGCGAAAAAATGAAAAGGCGAGAAAAGAAACGTATAATTACAACCGTGACCGTCAATGGATGACGGCTAAAGAGTTTGTTAACGCGTTACGTCGCTCGACTTCCGGAATGTCTTCGCGACTCCGTTAATAATGCAATCTACAAGACCGACGGTGTGGTTGACCTTTCGCTTCGATTCCCCATCATTTCACGCGAACGAATTACTTTTACGCTCTTTCTCCTCTTCAAATCTCGCCGCATTGAATTGAATCCGTTCAAAAGCATTATCCATCTTCATCTGCGTGCAGACTGAAGAAGTGCAAGCAAAAGATGAGTGCACGAAGAAGAAGAAAAAGCGATCATCGCTTTATGGCAGTCGTCGTCGACGTTGTTGTTGTTGTTGTTGATGAGGATACCGAAGAATCGGCGGAGTGTGATGGATGCATCGGCTATTATTAAGCGAGCAAAAGGGGCCCGCCTTCCGTGGGAAATGGCCCCGCGACGACCGCTCGATATGGCGCAGACCTGACCTCGTTCCGTGCGTTTAACCGAGAGATAGCGAGAGAGAGAAGAAGATTCCTCTTGTTGCTGGTGCCATTAACGCCGTCGTTGCTGCTGCTGCATCATTTATCTTCTTGCGTCGTACATTTGAATCGTCGATTCGCTGCTTTCGTTGGCTGAATTTTTAATCACTTTCGTCATCCTTTTCACCTGTTTAGTCGTTCTCCTCTTTCGTGCGGCTTCCGAAGTTTCGTTTGCGGTGAATAAGAAGGTTAATTCGCGCTTCGGCATCGCGTAAAATTTGCTGCTCGATTGAATTTTGCGAGCGGTCGATAAGAAAATTGAAACGAGATTGGCGAGTTTTCGGAGAATGTGGGATAATAGCCCAATAGCGTTATCGCCGATGACCCAAATCCGCTCGTTTGTCTTTTATCGTTTCTCCAAAAAGTTATTAAATTATTTGCCAATTATTTTTCGCAGATTCGCCATTAATTAATTCCTCTCTCTCTCTCTCTCTCTCTTTCTCTCTCTTTTCTTCGCTTTTTATGTCTCTCGTAATGGTAAATCTTTGTTTATATCTCGTGAAAAGCAACAATGTTTTGCATAAGACTGTAAATAATGATTCATTTCCTTTCTGCAAACGAAGATAATATAAAAAGGAGCTTTTTATGCGTTTATACGCCACTCGTTTGGTATTTTATATGTCATTGCTCTTGTAATTGGACCAGCAACGGTCTGTTGAACGTAATAAAAATTATTATGACTAAAGGAAGGCCAGCGACAAACAACAACAATGAAAGAAGAGAGAAAAAAAACGAAAAGAAAAGGATGATGAGGAGGAATGCATGCAGTTTTACGATCGTTGCTATTATTATTGCGAAAAACGATGCGGAGGAATTAAATAAAAATTTAATTTGGCACATTTTGTTTTCGTTGTTTGAATAATTATTTTTTCTTCTTTAGACGAGGAAATTATTCAATAAACGAGATAATTTAAATTTGAAAAAAGATGCGTTCGCCGTGTAATAATAAATTAATAAAGTTTATTAAATTAATCGTTTCCCTCGCGAAAATTGAATGTAAAAGGGGGGAAAAAAGTGAGCAAAATGTTATAGTCGGAAAACTGGGTAAATTTATTCCATTCTTTTCCCCTCGCCCTTTCCTTTGCGCCGTATCCTCCCCCCGGCTAATATCGGTGGAATGCTAATACGATTTTCCCTTCGCGTGCTTTCGCCTCCATCTTTTCATTCTTTCGGCGCAAAGTTCGCTCAAACGGTAGAAACAAGAAAGTTTTCTCGTTACACCTTTTGCACAAACTTGTATTCTTCTTTTTTGCCCCGAAAGTTCACTTGGCGAATTTTGTCGAGAAGCATTCGCCATCGTTCTTCTTCAGTCGCCAAACTTTTTACGCCCCCTTTTAGACATGATTATTTCTTTTTTCCGTCTTTAAAGGTTGCATTATAATTCAGTTTGTTTTTCTTCGTTCTTTCTCTATTCTTGTTTTTTTTTTTCATCCGTTGTTTACCGAAGAATTTCTATATTTTCATTAAACTGCGGTAAACGAAGGGAAAACTTTTCTATAATTAATGCTCGGAAAATTGCGAACCTTTGTTTTTGTCTCTTTTAATTATAACGTTATTATGAAAATTCCAGCTTTTTTCGTTTCTTTGTTATTTTGTTAAGGACAAAACCACGTTCTTTCATCCTGCTTCCAACTCCCTGGAGTCTTAAGCGTAAATACCTTTAAATTAAAATGCTCGATGGAAGAACGGAAGCGAAGGGAAAAGAATCTTTTTACGAATTGTACAATGAAATTCCGAAAAGCAAATAATTTAAAGGGCTAAGTTGGGGAAATTATTTCTACTCGCCACACCTTCATCCAGATAAACAATTATTTTCATCGCTTATTTCTCTTATTAAAATTGCGATTAATCCGAATCAAATTATGCGAAACGAGGAGAGAGAGAATATATGGGAAAACAGCGCGAATTATTTAAAAATAAAAACTACCACGAGCACTTCGTGTCTTACTTTACGGTACATTAAATTATTACAATTATAATTATTTAAGCAGCAAAGCGCAAAACGTCGGTTTCTAATTACGTCGGCCGATTTTTCTCTCTTTTCCTTCCTTTTCTGCTACTTTTTGCGTTCGCAATTGTTAATCAAACGAATAAAAATCCATCGATGTTGGATTAATTTACCGCATTTAAATGTCGGGTTTCCTTCGCCGATTTCTTTTGTCGCCCGTAATCTGGTGGGAAAATCGTCGCGCAGATTTTCGCAGATCGTGTGATTCGCCATCTTCTCTCCGTCCGTTTTTCTTCGATTTTCCTTCCAATTCAATTGAGGCGAATTAAACCGAATAATCGTCAGCCAAATAAGAAACTTTAGGGGCGCGACATGCGTACATCGGCTTTAACAAATTGCAACCGGTTTTACGAAAAAAGCGCAAATCGCCAAAAATGTTTTGCAATTATTAAGCACTCGCGGAAAAAAGCAAAGCAAAAGCACTTTAACTCATTGCATTAATTTCTTGAGACGAAACGAGCTCCTCGTTTTCAATTTATACGCAATTAAAGTTACGTTTGCGAGCGAGCATTTTGATGATGGATAATCATTTTTCATCGCGTAATAAATTACGTTTATTCGCAAGCTTTTAAGACGAAACGCCAATTTATTCGTCCATTACGGAAGGCTTTTTTAAATATTTTATTCGACAGCTAATATTTGAATCAAAATATCTCTTCCATTGGAAAACGAAAATCCACGAGACGTTTCGTTGTGAATTCGAATAAACATTGATTGATTGTCGGGAAGGGAAAAGCGTTTCGTTTTCTTCGCTAATGGGAAATGTGGGCATTTCTAAAACAAATTAATCGAATAAAAGGGACAACGTAAACGCTTTTGAATGTTTTATAACGGCAACAAGGATTTCTCTGTTTGTCTCGCAAGCGTTTCCTCGAAAGTGCCCGATAATTATCCTGAAAGAAGAAGCGAGATTAATGGAAAACGTTTTTTACGCCCTAATCGAGTCGATTAATATTTGAAAATGCGTTCAGTTCACGAGCATTCGATTCGAATTAGGCCAAACGAAGCGATGAACATTTCATTCAATTTGGATTCGCATTAATAGAAAAGAATTGCAACGCAAATGATGATTTTCCTGGCAATTTTTGCGTGATTAACGGCGCGAAATGAAGAGCATTAAACGAAATCAGAAACAAGTCGGTTGTTAACCCTAATCGCGCATGCATAATGTTTATTGATCATTCTTTATGGCCATGTCGCCCACAATGTTTATAATATGCACACAATAATAATAAGAATCCGTCTCTCTCTCTCACGGTTCGAATCTATTTATTTATTTTCCTTTCGACGGTTCTGTTATAATAAACCGGTTCGTCTCGTTGCTGCTTTATTTTAATCCGTTCTCCATTTGATATTACGTTTTACGTGTGAAACGTTCAACCGAAAACGCCGACACGTTTCCTCCGTTTTTCTTACGACAACCTTATTAATTATTGGCCTCTTTATCGATGTAAATAAATTAAAGAGGAGCGAAAAAACGACGATGACATGTTATAAAGCTCGGAATTTCTCATCATCATCATCGTCAGTCGACGTGCCGCTAAAGATTCCACCGACAGGTTACCAGGTTAATCCGGCTGTTTGATTTCGTTCCAACCTCATCGTCTTCCATCCAAAGTCGTTCTAATGTCGAATTTCAGTCTGCGATACAATGGGAACCGAATAAATTAACTTTACGATCGTCCATAATTAATTTAGTGTATTAAGTTACACGTATCGTGCCGATAATTGCTTCGCAAAAAATAAATAGCGGAGAGCGAGAGAGAGAGAGAGAGACGTGAAAAGATGAAAGATGCATTTGGCGAAAGACTTCTTCGTCGTTGTTGTCGTTGTTGTTGTTGGCTTTTTTTACCTCTCCCTGTTTGGGGGTCGCCCGTAAGTCGGTGAGACCGTGGTTTCGGTCAATGCGGAGCGAAAACCAGTTCTCTTCGCTCGTTTTCGGTCGTCGTTGTTTTCCTTCTTTTCTTTGATGCCAATAATGGAATTTTAACTCCAGATATGGCGGTGTCACGGTTAAATACGACCACGGTTTCTTTTCGTTTTTCGTTCCTTTTTATGCTTGTCCTCTCTCTCCATCTTGCGCCTCGTTAAATTCAGAGTTTCTTAGCGAACCGGTCGCACCGGTTTCCACCTATTATGACCACGCAAAGATTTTAATTATCTTGTTTATTCGTTTTTTTTTCTTATTCTCAGCGTCGCTTTGGTCTTATTATTGGATATGGTAATTACGTGTCGAAAGTATTAAAAACCCGTTCTCTGCGGACGCTCGTTTCAAGTTCCTCTCATTTATCTTTTGCGGCCGCAGATCTTCGCAAACGATCTTACGCAAGAACTTTGCCCTTTTCCTCTTGTTTCCAATTCTTCCTTTTCGTTCTAATTTTTTTAAATTTTTTATTAAAGTTTGTAACACTTTTTTTTTGTTAAAAACGCTGTAATTCCCTTTTATTTCCGCTATTGTTCCTCGTGTGTGCGTTTAACTTCTGCATTTGCCTCTTCTTCGCAGGAATGGGACTCGAAATTGCCCGGAGTGCGCGAGTACCCGGAATTACGGGCGGCGGTCCGGCGATGGGCCGAACAGCAGGACGGTCAACGTATATTGCTGACGACGCCGAGCGTTCTGGTCGGCTACAGGGTCGAGGTTTATAGGGCGGAGGGCACGACGCAATGGTACACGGCCGTCATTATCGGTTACAATGAAGCTACTAGGGTAAGTGAGTTGATTGTTCGTTCAACTATCCGCCAGAATTTGCGACAACAACAACAACTATAAACGAACTCGAACTCGACGACGAGCGTTCCGGTTTAATCCCGTTCGCTCGTCGATTTCTTTTTCGCCGGATTAAAGTTGCGCCCGGAAATCGACGGAAGAGCAACGGGAATAATTAATTGTTTTCGCGGAGGGGGGAGGGAACGCGTTTCCCTAACGCGAAATCCCTTAATTAATTAATGGGTTTTATTATTATATGCGAGTGGAATTGTTTAAGTAATTAGGCCCTCGTTCGCGTATATTATTATCATCATACGTACGGGATTAAATTTAAAGCTCACGTAATTGGACTACGAATCGTATTTATTTAGTTGCGTAGGGTCTCGAGGAAACGCGAACCGATCGATAATGTTGCGGAAAAATTGCAGGAATTTTAATCATCGCTTCGTACATCGTGATCGCGAATTTTCTAACGGATGATAAACGTTTTGCGCGTCCGTTTAGATCGAATCTCGATCAATTTCGATCGATCTCCAACTGGAAAACGTTGCATGAAACGATTCAGGCTTTATCGTCTATCCGATAAAACGTTTTCCCTGTCCGAGAAGACGTTTTAATGACGTTTATACGTAAGACATCGCAATTTCACGCACACGAATTTATTCCGCTCGAAAATTCACTTTTGCACCGCACGAGATTTCTTTGATTAAAGCTCCAATTAAACGAGATTTAATAATTGGAGCAAAAAAAAAATCGGATGGTTACATAAGTTTCGAATCGTGATCACTTTTCCGTTTTTCCGACGGTCTTCGTCGACGAGAACGAATTAAACTCCGTCTATTTCGTGTTTTCCAACAAAGTTTCCGTCGATTGGGCGAGTCGCAGCTGTTGACAAATCGAACTTTCTTCGTCTTCGGCGATTTCCAATTGGACGCAAAGTTCGAAAAGACGAACTTTTACTTTTCGCATCGCATTCGCTATTTTTAGCCCCTCTATAATTTATTCGTCGTTTGATTTATGCGATAACCGCAATAGTTATTAATAACAATGAAGTTAACGGTTACAAAGGAGATGAAGCGTGGGCGTCGCATTGTTATTGTTATTGCCGTTCAAAAGAGAAGCGCCCACCACTTGCCGCAATTCCCAAGACAAACGAATCTCATTCTAATTCGTCTCGTCGTTTTTTGTTGTTGCAATTTTACCCATTTCGGTATTGCTAAACTATAATCAAGATTTAGGTTGCATTACTGGCAAACCGATTCGTTACGGCGCGGAATCGATTCATTCCGCGAGAAAATGCGATCGATCGCACGGATTCCAATTAGAAAGTTATCGCGATTGATCGTCGTGAAAGCGGAAGAGAGTCGAAGAGGTCAATTCTTTTCGCATAAATTGAATTACGTTCGCCGTAACTTCTAATACGTGTATGCTTAGGAAAGAGCGCGCTTTAAAGGTGGATAGAGGTGTTATTATGATAAGTAAGGTAGCTTTAAGATGGTAATATATAAACGCCGTTCAATTTAAGCCAGCATCTCGCTCTCTCTCTCTCTCTCTCTCTCTCTCTCTCTCTTCGCCCACCATCATCAACCGTCGCCATCGCCGTGAGCATTTTCTTCTCTCCGGTTGCTTCTCTGCTTTACAGTTATTTCAGTTATTTCATTACGTTGCTCGAATCTCGGCTCTGCACATCGCTGGCATCTTCGCATTCCGCTCTTTTCCTTCGTCTCTTCTTATCTAATCTCCTCCATCCCTTTAAATATACCGTGTATAAATCAAATTAAAGGGAGGACGCTTCGTTTATTTTATTTTTATTTTTTTTAGTTATTATATAAATTTCAATTTCGTTTCATTGAAAAAAAAAAACGCGAGCTTTATTTATAATACGGGCAAATAAATATAAATAATAGTAAATGAAGGAGGATATTAATAAAGCGAAAATACCGCTTCCCCCGTTAAATAGTTTTCGGCGTAATTATACGCTCGAAATGGAATTTGCCTAATTGAAACTGCGAATTGCTTCTGTTTGCCTAATTATTTTAAGTGGGACGATAAATCGCGTTTAAACCATTGTTGCCTCGTTGTCGATCGATTGAAGCCAAACATCAACATTTTACTTCCAATAAAAGTACGAGCACTAGCGATGGATGCCATAAAGATATGGAAACGCGGACGTGCATTAATAATTTTTTTATTGCCCACTCTACATTACAGAATCGAAATTGTACGGTTCTTTATCTTTTTTTTTTCCATTCCCGTCTGCGGTTAATTAATGAACGCCAATAGACGTAATGCGAAAAAAGCGAGCCATAAAACATAAAAAATTAGTTTGCATAATACAAAATCGCATTACATCAATCGATAATCATTTTAATTACAAATTCGTCGGCCTCTCTCACGTCTTTTCCTGTTGTTTTGGTTAGTTATCTTTCGTTCCATCGCGCAATTTTAACTGCCTAATTGAGGCAAGCTGCACGTCGTAATTAATTTCGTATACGACCCTTAACAAAAAAGAAGAAAAATCGTATTAAAATTAATCTTCATTTAGAATTATTGTAATTACGACGACCCCTAATTGTTTTGGCCCTCGAATTTGCTCTGTCGTCGAATTCTCCTCGTTTCATTGTAAAAAGTTTCTTGACTCCCATTCAACGTCTCTCTTTCATTATCGCCCATTCAATTCGTTCTTTTTAAATGCAACGCCGTGGCTATTATTATCGTCGATAGAAACGTCTTTCTGTCCATTTAACATCCAGCCATCATCATCGTCCTCTATAGCGTCTTCGTTGCACATTAAATACGAAGTCGTTATTAAGTTCAATGAATGACACAACAATAATCAGTTTTTTTTAACGAAACGCCAGACGTGCAGCTTATACGATAAACATATTTATCTGTTGTTTTTTTTTCAGTATAAATTACTTAATTCAATGTAAATTACAACTATTTTAATATCACTTAAAAAACTAATCCATAGAGATTGAATAAATATCGAGTTTTATCGTAAGCTTGTTGAATTGCATCGATAGCAAAGTTCAAAAGGGGCCATAAAAGGAAATCAACATGAAAATGATTCGATTCGTTAATTCTTAATTAATAAAGTTTCCTTCGTGTTTTGTTTTTCCAGGACCTGACAGTAACGGATGATACAGTTTTGGAAGAGCACAACGAAGATCCGGCTTTAGTACAAATGCGATTAATCGGCGACGGTGGTGAGTACAAATTTTAGCAATCAAATTCCGTTTTTCCAATCGAAAAAACCATCCTTCTTGTTTTCTTCCCGACTTTTGCTCGCCAAAAAGTGATAATAAGTGAAAAAAGTGAAACTTGTTCGCAAAATTTTCGAGTTCTATGGAACCTAGTTCCTTTTTAGAACTAGTTTAATCGGTTGTCTGTAATTAAAATAAACGATTACGAACGCTTATTGACCGACACACTTCAAAGTTCACGATTCCTAAACGAATTCCACATACGAAAGGCGATAAAAAATGCAAACAAACACGAGGAAATGTAAACAATCCATTTAGAAATTGGTTCGTATCGCAATCTGCACAGTTTCATATCGTTTTTAGTTCAATTTAATTCATAAATCGATCGACAAAAGATCAAGATAAGTCCAGTGCAAATATTGCAACGTTTCCATTGCATAACATCGTTTTTCTGCAACTATTTCCTTGACTCAGACTCGGGAAAATTTCGATTTTAATTAGCTAACGATAATTAGCAAAGATCGGCGTGACCTTGCAGCATATGTTTCCTTTTTGGTATTGCAAGTTTTATTAATGAACGAATTCCTTTTCCGAATGAAATTAACGTGCAGCGATTGTATGCAAATTGCATTTTGTTTATTTATTTCTTCTTCGAAATGACAGTGTAGGCAGTAGAACGAATAATTTCGTAATTGTAATGCGCTGGCTTCAATTTAGGAAAGTTTTATTCTTTTATTTCGATGTAATCCTATTTAAATTCGATTGGAGTGGACAATTAAAAGGAAAGCACTTAACGCGACTCGGTGGCTTACTCATCAACGTTTTGATGCCGCTCACGTAATTTGACCTAGAAATTGGTGACAGGTAAAATTCTAGCTGGTTTAATTGCTCGAAACGATTACATAACGATTATTAACCGTCCAGATTTTCGTTTTTCATTCCCTCTTTGTCATCCCGTGCGTTCCCTTATCGTCGTTACCACATTTAATTTAAAACTAATTTTCATTCGACTCCGCGGTATCACGTACGTTTCGTAACGTTTGCCCAGTTTGAAATTCCATCATTTTGTAAATATAAAAATTACATTCACGTTATCGTTTTCCATTATCGCCCGGTGTTTGGTCAATGAATTAGTTGGGCTCCGCGTGCAGAAAAAGACTCTTCGTCTGCTCTTCCAGTCGAGAGTCGTTTGATTCCCAAAAAAAAAAGTTTAATTTAATTTTAATTGGCGCTTAATTATGAACGGCCAGAGAAAAGGAAGCCGAAACGTTGTCCTTCCTCGTTTGTTTATCATTACATTCGATCGCATTATACAATTCCGACTGTTACGTCTATCTAACGATAATTAGATATTATTATTACGTCGCAGCAATTATCCGTGTGTTTAATGTAACGATTAGGACGCTTTTTACGTTTATTTGCTGAACGATTACACTCGATTCTTTTCGTAATACGCTCCTCTTATCGCTCCAATTAGATTTCCCATTCTATCTGTCCGAACGATTATAATTAATAAGCGTTTTACGCATTTAATATTTATGTAATGCTAATTTAATCCGCTTTTTTTATCTTTCTCCTCTAAATGGATTTATCAATCGGTTTAATTGAACAAAAAAAGCGAGATAATGAGTCGAGTATATCGCTTCCTGGTTTACATTACAACTTTTTCCGTTGTCGTCGCCGTTCCATCGCCATACGCAAAGACACGCACGTTATTTCGCATTGATAAACGTGTGAAATGGAAGGCGTTAGGAAATCGAAATTAACCACAACCGGTTGCATTTTCTTTCTAATTAACTTATCCAACGATAAGTTTCCAAGCAAAACAGCTATTGATCGGTTTTTATTGTTGTGACCTTCTTCGAACGATTTCGCCATTAAATAACGGAATTCCTATGCGATCGCAATCGGAAAAATTATGAATGAATTCGATACGAAAATCTATGTAGATTAGACGATGGAGCCAATTCGGAAATAAATTGCTATCGAGCATCAAAAAAAAAAGCAATCGTTCTTGGATTATTGCCAATCCGGATGAGCAAATCCCCGCACTCTCTCGCAACCTCAACGACTGTTTGTTATGCAAAAACAATTTGAGTTATAAGTAATAAACGAATTGCAATCTGTTGTTTGTTTGTTTTGTTTTTGTTTTTTGTTTTTTTTTTTGCAACGCGAAAGCAATTTCTAAAACGTTAATTTGTTCGCAGTCGTGGAATCGATCATGCGTGGTGAAAATGTTGGCATCACCCCTCGGAGGTCACGTTCAACAGTTTTGCAAACTCAGCAACAACAACCGGTAAGTTACCAGTCTTAACCATTATAATTTCGATCTTCGTCGCGGTCGTGCTTTTCGAAAAAACTTAAAAGCGACGTGTTGAAAAGGACGTGAAGACATTTTAATCGATTCGTACGCCGCCGGTTTCGTTGCCCTAGGAAGCGACGCTTTTGATTTGCCTTCGTTTCATTTGTAATTCAACTTTAATTTCCCACTTCCGCTCTTATTTTTTTGGGTGTTTATTTAAAGTTCGCCAGGGTGAGATTTTCGTTCTCTTTTTCGCCCTCCTCATCGGCATCGTTTAGTTTGGTCGGATCCATTGTATAATATAATAATAACGTTGCGGGAAGATTTCGACATGAATTAACTTAATGCCAGCAACTCGCAAAGAAATTGATTTTCCGTTTAAACATTAAACACGAAACCATCGAAGTTTCCTGTGCGTTCGCTTTATTAGCATACCAATAATGCTTTTATAGAAAGTTGCTGTTGTTGCTCTTTCTTTTATTCCTTTCGTGCATTTGTCTCTCGATTATTACTCATGCATTCAGAAAATGTATCTCCTTCTTTTTGTACAGAGAAACGTTTCTTTTTGTTTCCCTCTTGTAATAAAACACACCTAGAAAATGTTAATCGTATTGCACGTTACGGCGAAAGACGTAGAATTGGACGGAACGAAAAGAGAGAGAGAGAGAGAGAGAGACGTAGTCGCAGTACGTGAACGCTCTTGCATTTAATTAAATTTTAATGAAATAACGTTTCGTTTTACTGCTTCTATCTAACTTCTAATTCGTTCCTTTCCGTTTGCCATTATTAATTAAAAGTTTCAGATTTCGGAATGACGGCCACGTTTTTATCATTATGATTGTTGTTAATTAACTCGCAATCAAACCCTTTATTATTGCGAATTCGCCCAACATTTCCACTAATACCGAAGGTATACCAAAAAAAAAAGCGATGAAAACCATTGGAAAAACGACGATAATGACCCGACCAGTTTCAGTTACACTTTGTCGTATACGCGAATTGAAACGGATTTGATTTGATTTAAATTGAATGCGCCAACAACGAGCATTGAAACAACGGAGCGTGCATCGAAATCCGGCTTTAGGAGGTCGTTCATCTGGGCGAATTTAAATTTGAATGCGAGCGAAACGCCGAGAGAGAGAGAGAGAGATGTGGACGAAATTCAAAAGGATAATCCGTTCGCAACAAAACAAACTGCATCAACGCTTATATTTCCTTTTAATTCGACTTATTTTTATTTATTGTGGCTCTTTCGCCGTCTTCGATCGTGAACGGCAAAAGGTTGTCGACCTTTTTCGTCTGTTTAGAAAATGGTTAACGTGATATTGCACCTGTTAAGAGTTTAATAAAGGCGAAGGATGACGGTGGAGGGAAAAAGGTTATTCTTCTTCTCGTGGCACAATAACTGGTTCTTCGTACTCATTATTCGGTTCCTAAACTCCACGAAACTCCGCACGGCCGTTGTTACATTCTATTCTTCGGTTGCCCATCATCATCTACCTGCTCGCCATTATTGTTGCTGTTGCTGTTGTTGTTGACGATGGTTCGCTTCCTTCGTGTTAGGGTTCGAGCGAAACCCTCGGATATATCCCGAGCACAATGTCCTTGCGAGAGCTGTCAGTGGTAGACGGTGAGATTTGTGGCCTCCGGTCATATATTCGGTTGAGTCTCAAGAACTAATAGAACGTCCACACGATGTTGCGTTGTTGCTTCCCTGCTCTTTTATGGTTCTTACAGAAAAAAGGAAGAATAATATACTGCGAGGCAATTTATTATCCGTACGCTATTACAAAAGAAAGGAAAACGTTCTACTTTCTTTATTAAGTATTATTATGTTGCATTTAACTTAATTAAAATGCCGTTATACGTTATACACAACCTTTTTTTTTTTGCTTCTCTTGTACGTCTTGTACGCATCGAAGGTTTCTTCCATTCAAAGTGTGTTACGTATTGAAGTCTTGGGAAATTGTTTAGAGAAAAAATGGCTTCGAATGATGCGACAATCGATTCTCGACTTCAATTAACTTGATTTAAATCGAAATTAGTTAATTAATCGCTTGCAAACTTTCTCCTTGCATATTATTAATTATAACTCCGACTCTCGTCGTTTTCCCCGTTTTTCTCTGCACGAATCGCAAACAATGTGGAAGAAGCGGTAATTGGCGCGTCTACGCACGATTGCCATCATTGCCAGGTTAATTAATCGCAGGTGTAATTTCTTTCGGTTTATTTTTATTCTTTCCTCTTCATCAATTTCTTCGAATTAAGTAATAATGAACGCTCGTTAAACACAATAACATCGGCCAACCGAGGTAGAAGAAAATTAGCGAAAACGTTTAATTCAATTGCCCTCTTTTAATTCGATCGCATTTTGCAATTTAATTGATTCACAACGACTTACAGGCCGTTTAACGCGGATGGAGAGCCGAAGAAAAGCGATCAAACCGTTTGCAATCGATTACAAATTAACAATTTGCAACAAGAAAAAACGTTTTCGCAACGAAAATTTCGCACACATTTATTATTAAAACCGCCCTTAAGTTTACGCTTTATGAATCATTTAATCGGTTCCATTATAACAATAACATAATATTTTCATGCGAGGCAAAAAGATTGGCAATAATTAGCAATTAAGCAAACCGTTTGACCCAATTTGCGAAAAACACGTAACGTTTTTTCTTGTGAGCGTACATTTTTGTTGGTATTGAAATCGAGAGGGAAAGTTCCCGGTCGCATCCTTCGAAAATCCGTTTCTATTCTGTGCAAAGAATTAAGTTCTTAACGCCAAATGGAAAATTGTTTTTTTCGGCAGGCAAAAGAGCGAAGTTCGGCGACGAAAATTCATGCACGGACACGTTTACGAATAAACGACACTAATTTATGAGATCGCCGGAGTGTTCGTCTTTCGTTCCTTGTCATTTTGTTTTGGTTCGGTGCGTGTCTGTCTGCGTTTTATTTCTCTCTCTCTCTCTCTCTCTCTCTCTCTCGGGCCATTAAAATAATAATACGGAGTCGTCGAAAATGTGCGTGCGGATAGAAGCCCGAAGACGTTATAAATGGATGTCGACGATTAACTTTAATCGCGATTATGCGAAGACTAGGGACAATAATAACGCGAAGAATAGAGGCGGAAGGATGACTCTTCTCCATTCGTTTGTTGCTCTTTAAACGAATTAGATTTTGAAGGTAATGGTCGCATGCAAAATGGCCGCTCTCTCTCTCTCTCTCTCTCGCTCTCGCTCTTCGCTCCGTCCTATTTATGGGTCATCGCTTGAGTTCACAGTGGATAACTACCGCAGTGCGCACAGCATGTTATTGTAGACTCTCGAAATAGATTCTGTCGGTCTCTCACCGTCTCTGTACTCATCATCGTGTGTTTTGCCTGCCTTTTTCCCTCGATTTAAAAACATTTTTGCCCACGCTTACGATTTCAGTCTGTTTTCGCGCCAGCAATTTGAATTTCGACTTATGTTTCGCTTAAGTTGCAACTTTGACTCTTTTACAACGACCTTTTTTTGTCGAAAGTGACTTTCCACTAGAGTGGAGAGCGAGTTTTAACAATTCCCCAAAGGTTTTTACGTTACGACCGTTATCTAGGTCAGGTCTTGACAATAAGTTCGCCGTTCGTAAACTGCAAGACGTTTCGCTAATAATTGCGTTTGTTTATTGCTATGCTAAAGAAAGGCGAATAAAGCTCCTTTTTCTGCGTCTCTAACGAGCGCTAATAAAACGTCGGATAAAGAATGGATTTCAAATGGTTCCCCTTCATCTTTCCCTTTTTGTTTTCTATTTTCTCCGCTCGCTTTTAATCTGTCAAGTGGATCTCGTACACGTAACGCCGCTTCTCGAATTGTAAACGTTTTGAAGTATCTCCATGTGGAAATGCGGGATGGAAAAGAATCCGAAAGGAGAAGAAACGCGGCGGAGAGGGAACACAAGAATATATAGGGTACCGTACTACTTATTATTATTCGGTGCGGAAATTGATGAAAAGACCGCATTCCATTTGGAAAGAAAGACGAAGGGCGAGGAAAGAAAGAAGGAAGGAAGGAGAGAGAGACGCCAGTGAAAGAAGAAGCGGTGTCGAAGAATAATAATAACAGCGACAAAAGTGGAATAGGAGCGAAAGGACGAAGAAGAAAGAACTTTTCTCTTTTTTTTACGAGGGACGTGTACGCGATATAACAACAAAGTGGAGGATAAGCGAGCGAGCGAGAGAGCGAGGGAAAAAGGCGGACAGAGACGGAGCGCGATCCGGGGATTCCGGGCCATTATGTATTACAGTCGCACCAACATTCGTACATTCCTATACACACACGGGGAGAGAGACGAGAACTTTGCTCCCCATTCACGTTCGACGTTTTGTCGTCATTTTCCAATTCCCCGCCGTCGTGCGGCGGTTGTTAATAAACGAAAACAACGGGCGCAAAAGAAGAAACGTAGGATATCGTTTAATCAATACTTTAAAACAACAACAACAACAACGAAATTCGCAGCTTTCGCAACGATGCAACTGTCGTTCTATTTCCATCCCGCTTTCGCTCGCCTCTGTAACACCGGCAATAACGTGCCAAGAGAGCAACAAAACGGAAAAAGTCCGCACGTCGCCGAAGAGTTGTCGTCGCATTTCGATGATTCAACGTGTTTCCCACTTTCCATTGCTGCTGCTGCTGCTGCTGTCCGTGCCTATTTACTATCATTTAGCGGATTTTTGCTCTTTTCCTCGCGTCGACATCCTCGTCGCGATTGTTTTGCCACTTTTTGTTGCTCCTCTTCTCGCTCTCATTCGCCGCATCCTTCGATGTAAATAATGTACTACGTGCATGTATTTTTGAAAATTGATTCGGATCAAACGGCAGCAACGAACGGGCGAGCGGCAACCAGAAACCGGCAGCAGCGGCAGCATTAACCAGCAGATGGTTTATGTAGACTGCGTTCACGCGGCTGCGCTCCGTAGATCGTCGTCGCCGTCGTCGCCGTGCCCTGCCCTGTTTGTAGACTTTGCAGACGCGAAGAGACACCGAACTAATCGTTAGAGTTACTTTGTGTGTCTATTTAAAAAGAAAAAAAGTATATATAGATATATATACATATATATACCTAAACAAAAAAAAAGACCAAAAGCGAATCTCGAAAAAAAGTTGCAGTAGTAGCGCAAATTGTTCGCGTTTTCGTTTTGCTTGCTTGCATTATTGCGTACGGATATTAATTGAATCGGTCGAATCGGCGATTGAGAGGATTTTTCAGCGTTCTTAAGCGCGACACAATACTTTCACCAACGGATTACTTAATTTTTGGTCGGTAATAAGTCGGTGTTTTTGTTTTGTTTTTTTCAATTTCCTGCTTTTTTTTTAATTTTAAATTGTGTTCTTGTGATTACGATTATCATTACTCGATTGGTGGGGATCTGATTTATCATCTTAGTACACGTATACTTGTGCAATACACTCTTACATATATAAATACATAGTGCCTAGGATTCATTGAACTTAGCAAGGACAGCCTCTTAATGTGTAAGTCGCATTTTCGTTTCCTTAAATAGAAAAAATAAAATAAAATGGAGAATTGCTCGAATCTCGACGATTTTCCAAACCGTTTTCTGGGAGGAGCCGTCGCGATTTCCGAACGAGTCCCATCGGGCAATTGAAATCGATAAGCGTTTTGCTTTGAGACGCGATCTTTTGTTCGAAACCGTTTCGACGGTTGATTCTAAATCGGAATAGAAAGTTTTCGACGCCGACTCGAGAACTAACTTTCCCACAAATCGATCGAATCGTGTCAATAACACCGAATTATGCATGCACGAAGCAACGAAAGAAAGAGAAAAAAGAAACAATAGATACGGACAATAATAGCGGAGCTAAATAGCAATCGATTGGCTTCATTCGATTTGCAACGACGCGAATAGAAACGTAATTGAATGAGTGCAGGAAGCGGCGAGGTGCAAGCAAACGAAGCGCCACTTGATGGCATTTTCGCAATTAAAAATCAATATTTGGATAGAGCGAGCGAGGGTCAACGTGAGCGACCGAGGAAGGGGATTTGATTTGGCAAAAGTTGGCATCGATTCCGTGCGAATAATTGCGATCATTGATGCAACGTTAATTATATTTCATCATCGATTCAGCAATAATTAGCATCGTACGCTGAAACACCTTTAGGTGTACGTAAAACGAGTCTTCTCAAGGTTACTACAGGTAATTCAAGTTCTTGGAACCTGTCTAGTCGCAAAAAAATGCTTTCCGTTGCATGCGGACGAAACGAAATAAGGCAGAATTGCAAATGAACAAAAGAGAGAGAGAGAGAGGAGTGAGTAGTAAAAGGTTTTTAGATTTTTATGTTTATATAACGTCGATTTTCCATCTTCTTCAATCAATTTCCATGGGCTTTATTAATTAAAATGCGGCAACACAACGTTTATGGATTTCGAGCATTTCAACCGAGAAACGCTGTTTTTGCTGAAATTGCAACGATTTGCGCGCATTCCTTCACGTCTCGCTGGAAATCTAACCACCTCCGCGAATTAAACGTTTTTTTCGCTGTATAAACATTTTTTTTGCTCTCGCATTGAATCATCGTCATCATCGCTACAAATTGAAACGTTGCCAAAAAAGAAGTTAACGTTTGCTCAAATCAACGAGCGAGCGAGCTTGAATGAACGTATCGCTTTAACGATAAAAATTCGCTTATCTTGAACGTTTTGTGCCTGCCTATATTTGCAGTCGTTGTTCTTGGAAATCGTAGTGGCGCCTCGGATGAATGGCAATAAAGGGAACCCTCACCTTTTTGCGTTACTTTATCATCATCGCAAACTCAAGGACGTTCAATTGCCTCGCCCCCGAAACAATTCCATTCAACAATGCGGAGGAAAAACTTGAAGGGCGATAAGATTGTTTCTCTTCGAATTGGTTAAAAGTGGATTGCTTCAAAGGATAAAGAGAGGCAAATTGCGAAGAACTGAAAGGGGAAAAAGATGATGGAGCCGTAATAATTTACAACTGAAACTTGACTTTGCCCTCGTTTATCGTCGTAATTATTTCAACCGCAAGCCAATCGTGACTCCTCCTTTCTTCGCACTCGCACAGACTTTTATCGCGCATTTTTACGGTTTTCCGCATCCGCTCTTTTCTCTCTCTCTCTCTCTCTCTCTGTTTTTACGCAAATTGGCTGCCGATTGTTTCGAGGAATCGCAAGTTGATCACATCCGTCGTTTCGATCGAATCGTCGATTTCCATGCGACCCCTTAAGATTTAATTCGACGGACTTTTCGCGTCGAATTCCGGGCGAATTTGTAGTTAATTGCAAATGCAGCGCGCACACGTAAAATGCGGATAACATACACGTTTCTGGGGACCGGTTTGCCTACTTGCAAAGATTAATGGAGCGCGTTCTTCCTCCCCGTGCAAATGCGAATGGAATAAATTAAAATCAACAACAACAACAACCGGCAACGGCAGCAGCAAGAACAACAACAACAACAGCAGCATGAAGAAGTTATATGCGGCGTATTATATTAAACCGTATTAAAGATAAGGCCGGGAGAGCGAAATTTGTGTGCGGTTCGACTCTATTACCCTCGTTCGATCGCTTTAGGGCCCGAATATTATTTCCTCTCTCGCTCTCGCTCTCTCGCTTCCCTCGTGGCGCACGAAGAACAACAACAAACGAAACTTTGTTAGAAATTGTGTAGTTTAAATGGCAATTAGTTACGGGAGCAAAGTGGAGGCATCAAAAACAAACAAAAAAAGCGAGAAAGCGAAGAGGAGTTACAATGAGAAGAAAGGATTTTTTTTATGATCTTTATAAATTTTCCTCGCTTCTCTTCTCTTCGCCACCATCGCCATTACTTTAACATTCAACGGCAACAATGGCAATTAATTTAATGAGCCTCGTCGTTATTTCGACTGCAATTAATTGATACGACGGACCGAGAGAAAAAAAAACGGAAGAAATAATCGCTTTCAATCCCTTTTTTGTTTGTTCGCATAATGTTGAAGATCTTTGTCCACTTCTGTCGATCGTTGATTTCGTTTTTGTGATTTTATTCTTTTTGTTTGCAGAGCCGCATCGTTCGCGGTATCTCTGGATTGGCTGCGAATTCGGCATTGAACACCAGGAAGTTACGTACCGGGAAACCTTTAATTAACGTCGAAGCGGTCGTGACGAGGAACTCGCCGGAACCAACAGAGAAAGGTAAGTCTTTGATTGCCAGCGTCTCTTTTCCCCGTTTACATTGCGAGTGCGATTCATCGTCGGTTTCTTTCTTTTTTTTTCTACTCGTCCATTGAATACGAGCGATAAATAATGACGATAGTAACGTGCGGTTAATGCGTGGAGAATGATTTTTATTCGAAACGTGTAATGAGCGCTTAATTAAAATGATGCATACAGGAAAAGGTTGATCATCGACCTCTTGGGTCGGACTGTTATGGGTCAAAAGAATCAACTGCAACGCGCACACATTTTATAATCTGTTTGGGTCAGGAAGTCATCAATTTCGAAGAGCTTTTATTAGTTATCTCTTTCTTCTTCGGTTGTTTTTGTTGTTATTATGCCTCATCTTCTTCGTTCTCGCATCTTCGACGGTTTTGTGCTTTACACCGAGCGAGTGGTCAACGATGCATGGGATGGAAACGTAATAATAATTCAAGGTTAAATATTCCAACTGCATTAATAAATGCCCACATGCTCGATCGCTTTTTATCTCTTTTCTCTTTAACAACAACCATCGTTAAAAAAAATTGCGTTTAATTTATTACGAAACTTTTTTTTATCGCGAACATACGTTCGTTCAAATGCCAACGCATTTTGCATAACGATAATAATTGCACGTTAATTAATTTCGATTTAATCGGGGCAGGGGGGCAGAGAAGAAAGAAAAGAATTTTGCAACGAAAGGATTACAGCAACTGAAACGAATAACGATCGGCACGGTCCAATTATCGAAATAATAAATACCGTTCGTTAATAATAGTTTAATTAGCGTACCGAAAAGACAAGAAAAGGAGGCGAGAGAGTGAGAGAGAGAAACGCAAAGGGAAAAAAATAAAGCAAACCAGCCGATTATTTATTCATATGCATGCATTAATTGCTCGTTGTTAGTGAAAGTTTTGCGCCGTAATACTTTTTCAACAAATAATAAATTCTGATCATTTTTTATTTGTTTATTACTATTTCTCTTCCTTTCTTCTTGCTTAACCACCATCGTTATTACTACCTATTTTATTATGTGTATCAGAAGCGACAAGAGGCAGAAGGAAAATGCAAGAGCAAGAGAAAAGGAGAACTGTATTATAATTATTAGCGTTGTTTCCTGTTTTCAATTTAAAATAGTTTTGTTGTTGTTGCCGTTGCTGCTGCTTTTCTTATGGCTGCAATAGAAGTTATAAGAGCGTGAACATTTTTATATTATATTATTATATATATACACACACACACACAAGCGAGTTTCGCCGCTGCTTTTCTCTCTGCGCTCGTTGGAAAATCCGATAGTAAAAGTTTTAGGTTAACGGCTTGGCTCTCAGCCAGAACGACTTGTAGTTCTTTCGCGAGAAAAGGAACAAATGGGGGAGAGTGAGCAATAGTAAACGAAATAAGCAAGAAAATAAGCGAAAATAGCAGAAGAAAAAATAACGAAAAAAACAGTGGAATTAACGAAAAAATTAGCGCAAAATTAAATAATTTGGACCATCGACAACAACAACAAAGTCATAGACAAAGAATTGGGAATGAAGTGCAATCGTTTGTTATTATCGGTCGATTGGTTTTCATTAAAAGAAATAAAATCCATCGATCAGTTGATGGTTAATAGAAACAACAGCCGCGGATGAAGCCAGAAGAATCTTCTTCTCGTCCGATCGTTATTTCTCTTTTGATTGCCTCCTACCGCGCCATCATCATCATCATCGCCGAGCAGATGTCGTGATTCCATATCTGCGTCCCTTATCATTATTACGCTCCTTGTCTCATCCTCCATTTTGCATAATTGAACGCGAATAACTCGAGGGCGACTAATTGCGATGAAATTAAAATGGGAAAACTTTGGTAGCACAAAACAAACAGAGGAATATCACTTTCGTTTGAGTTTACCAAACAATTACGCAATAGTAATGGCAAAGAAAAAGGAGAGAAAAGCAACTTTGCAAATCGATAATATTGACGTTTTTGTTGCAACAATCACAAACTGTTATGTGAACGGTGAGAGCGCCATTAATTGCGAAACATTTTCTGCGTGGAAGGCGATTGATTGTTGTTGCGATTTTTTGTTTCGCCGCTACACGTTCGAATCCGATTAAAATATATATAACGTTATTTCATTCGCGATAACGACGCTATTGCTTCTATTGCGATCGCCGCTGCGGCGGTTTTGTCGATTGGTTTCGGTGCGATTAAGGAAGAAGGAAATCGAAGAAAACGGCGATTTGCAACAAGAAACGAAGCGAATTCGCGATGGGAATTTATCGAATCGCAGCTCGACGAAAAAAAAAAATAGAGAAACCAACTCCCGTTCGGTTTTAATCGGCACGAAATAAATTGCCGTTATAATTCCATCGCGAAGAACCGACGCGCCGTTTAATCGAATCTTAAGTGAGGATTCCTCGACCTCTTGCCGTTGAAGAGCGCCACAAATCGGGCACGAATTAAAATGGAATTACTTTCCATCTCCGTCCGTTTCGCCCATCTCCTTTACGGACGGTCCTCTACATGTAAAACGTACTCGGCTACGTATCTATTCGAACAAACGAGCGAGATACTTCCAACTGCGGAACGTGACCGCGATGGTAAATAACTATTATCATCATCAACATCATCGTTCGCCGGTCGTTATTATTATTACTATCATTCGACTGCGCGCCCAGAATGGGAAAGGATCACGAGCATCACGTTCGTCTTCCGTGACTGTTTAAAATGTATTTTATGTCCGATATATACGTAGCGAGAGAGAGAGAGAGAGGCGACGGAATATGCATGGCAATATCCCTAGTTTAGTTTTCGGGGAAGCGTTCGGTGTATTACCTCGCTGAATTATCGATTTGCCTTTCATCTGCCCCGCGGATCGACCCAGCGCAATAGAAACGGCCGAAGAACGACGAAGAACGCAATCGAAAACGGGGAAAGAAACGGCGAGAAAGCGGGGAAAAAACGTGCGACGTGGCAATTTATTACTTTGGACGCCGTTTCTTTTCGCTTCCCTGGCGCAGCAGCGATTCTTCGCAACGAAAGGAAATACTTTTTTTTTCTTTTTGCCTCTCGCTCGTCGTCCCTCCTGGTACGGATGTTAAAAGGACACGAAAGGAATTGGGTTATTAAAATTAATCGCGTACTGTTTTCCATCGCCAAAACGCACCGCCATAACCTTGTCTCGCCCCGGAAGGAATCGCCACGTTCGTTCGTTTATAAACCGATTGTTTCTTGAGAAAACGAGCCGCCGGTCATCGTGTTCACATAGCCGATGCTCTCGAAGTGCATCGCGTCCGATGGAAAGCAAAGTCACGTCCTCTTCCTTTGTGCGATCATTATTTCAATAATAACTAAACGCGAAGTAAAACACGCTTCCATTCATCTCTTATTATTATTTATTGGCCGATAACAAGCAAAGCGCAGAAAGAGATTGTTATAAACAATTGGCAAGCAATTATCGTACAGAAATTACCGTTCGTTGCGTTTATTATTCCACGTAAACTCGATTGATTTTTCGATTGAAAACAACGCGCAATAATCGCAGGTGGAGGAAGTGATTTTGGGGAAGTTAGTTGCCGAATCGATCGACGACGATGATGTTGATAATGGGAAAGTTTCCAGCGAGAATCGCCAATTTAAAACTGCATTCCCGAAGTGGAAACTCAAACAGCATCGTCATCATCGACCAGCATTATCCTGGAGGACGTGTGGAAGAGAGATGGGCGATGGTGGAGGGACGTGTCGTGTTGTTTAAATCAATAGTGCAATCTCGCTCCGGCTCCTGCTGACGCTGCCGCCGTTGGAGCGGGCGAAACTAAAAACAAGCGCAACTTTATTCTCCCTTTTTCTCCGTGTTTTGCGCTCCTTCTCTTCCCGTTTCGCCCGCTCTTCGTCCCATTATTGTTTTTCTTTTTGCCGCTTTCTCTCTCGTTCTATTATCATTTTACCGCTCCAACTGTAACTACCGCAGAAACCTTCCCTTAATCTTCGTTTGCTTTAATTAAATGCCTTTCCGCTTTTAACGGTCGGGCAATTTTTCATCCTTTCCCCGCCGCTTTTATTTATATTTCCTGCATTTTTTGTGGCCCCTTTCTTGTTTTCTTCTTTCCATTAGCCATTAAACCGAATCGATTCAAACGGCCTTGAATTGATGATGGAAACAATTAAATTCGATTTAATTTGACGAGAGAAAAGAGAGAGAAAATCGCGAATCGTATTTAATTCATCATTAACTTGAAGATGATTAATTCCTGTTTAGCGAATCAGTTGCAATAACAATAACATTACAATGGGAAGCTCTTTATGATTCCGTCAATTAATCACCTTTTGTTAGTTGCGCCGTTTTCCTCGTTTTTTTTTGCATTAAAATCGCAACAATGAGCATTATTAACGATTTGGAATTCGCGAAAGAAAAATTCGATTCGTTTACTAAAGCGAGGCAAAAACTAGGACCTTGACGACAATGAATTGCGTGCTTTTGCACTGTTTACGTTGTTTTGTTTTCGCTTTACCTTTTGAATTTTGCACGGAACGTAGGAGCTTATTAAGGGGATTATTTTGCCCCTATGTGAAAGGTTGTTATTTTTACGCGAGCGATCTCAATAAAAAGGTTGATTTATTGTGCAAGAAAACGAAAAAAGTGAATTAAACATTTTTGCCATTAATTTTTTTTGTTTGTTCTATCGGGAAACCTCGATGGTGAAGAAGGAAAAAGAGAAGCAAAAATTAGGTTTTCTAATTATGGATTTTTGTTTCGATTTTTCGTTCGATGGCTATTGAAACGATTAATAATTTGCAATGCCACGTTTGTTTTGTTTCTGTCATGATAATTCCGATTATTACTATTATTATTTAGTGCATGAATTATTGCACGGTTTTTCATAATGAATAAATAGAAAAAGGAGAATAATAAAACGTACGTACCACACGCATATTTAATTTTTTTATTTTGATATGCATACACAACGAAATAAATTATTTCTTTCATGTTCTTTTTTGTTCTCTCTGTTGGTGCTGCTGCTGTTATTGTTGCTGTTGAATAAATTTGTAATAATAACAACAATGTGTGTGTGTGTTTAAGTGTATGTGATATGTTTATAAAATGTTAAATTTGCAATTATAATTAAAAACCGTTTCATAACGTTAATAATAATAATATAACGATACGTATGGAATAAGTATGAAACGAGTTGAGAATATTAATATTCAGTACATTTCAAAAAAAGGAAAAAGCATCCACTTGTTTTCTCATGTTATAAATAATAGAGAACGATATTGGAAAAAGGTTCAAGAAACGTATAATTGCCTGCAATTAAGCAGTTAATTAAAAATTCGTCCCTTCGATACGATCGAATACAATCAGGAGGAACACGTTTTTTTTTTTCTTTTCTTTCCTTTTGAGAAATCTGCTCCTCTTCCTTTAGCGAAGGGCGAGAAAGAAACACGGGGGACTTTGCGAATGTACACTTTTCAATTAAACAAAGTTCGCCGAAACGTTAATGGATTTCATTTATTAATTCGCCATTTTCATTCCGTCCCACGTACGACTAATTTAATAATAATAATTAAACTATAGCGCCGCAGCTCGCTTCGCTCGATAATCGCAGAACGAGATGGAATATTTAACCAAACAACAACAACAACCGTTCCCATGTAACATGCACGAAAAGCACCTCGAGGGAAACTTGGCCTATTCCAGTTTTTGCCTCCGACGATTCTGTTTGCTCGCCGTTCCACTATTACTATTATTCTGAATCCTTCCCTCTCTTGCGCCATCGACGAAAGCTTAACACATTCCCCTTCGCATACCTGTCCGTCTGTGTGACTTTGTTTCGGTACCATCATCATCATTTACTTCTTCGTTTCGCTCGCTCATTCGCTCGCCAACCAGCAAACTTCCTACAACGGCAAACAACTGAAATTGCCGTCAATTAAACTAAACAGTTGCCGCGACGTTACAATAATACCGCCGCAATTTTGCGAAAAGTTTCAGTTACAATTTGGCCTGCGAAACGGTTTATTTTTATGTGATGAACAAAAAAGAAAAACTCATCCATCGTCGTATAATTGCTTAAAAAAAAACAAGGTCGCATTCGAGTTTTTATTTGCAAACTTTGCTGTGGTTTCCTTTTAAAAAATCATATGATTCCTTATTCCCTTTGATGATTCGATCCATTTTGTTAAGTCCCATTCGCAGAATAAGTTTTGGACTGAATCACGATCCAAGATTTCTCGCAATTAATTTTCTCTTGTCATTATTGTTGTTGTTATTGGCGATTAAGCGCAAATAAATTGCCATAACGAGCGTTCGACATGTAAATAAATTAATGTGGAGCAATTTAATATCGATTTATTTATTATTAACTAACAGTCGATCTCTCTCTCTCTCTCTCTCTCTCTCTCTCGTGCAAACACTCTCCACTAATTATGTGGTGTCACGAACTTTGGAATGTGATGTTATTATTACAATTCGTTTGTGTTTTTTTGCCGATAAGATAATGTTTAACGTTAATAATCATCATCGTTTATTTACATTAAGCGGGACGCGGGACGACGACGTAGAAAGTCCCACATTCTGGTCGCAATTGCGTAAAGTTTGTTTAAGAATTTGGATCGTTTATTATTATTTTTTTTCGGAGCAATCAAGCTGAAGCAACGAGAGAGAGAGGATAATTAATTTTCGAACGATAGCGAATGAATGTAATTCTTTTCTCTCGCAAGCAATTACGAAATTCCTCATTAAATTTTATTATGTCTATTATTATTATTATTATGGGTGTAACTATCGTTTAAAAGTGCGATGTGTTTGTCTGCCGTCAATTCCTCGTTGTGGAACGGCTATTTATAAATGTGACATTGCAGATAACTTTGCGTGTCGATAAATTATTTTTAAAGCGATTTAAAACATTTAAAAAAAAACGATATTCTTTCTATTTTACAATAAATTGGATTACAGTTCCTTTGACCTTTACCAACAATAACGATTTCTTTTTTAACAAACCCGTTTTAATCGCTTCTCGCATGCAATCCTTGGATGAACGCGATGAAAACAGTTTGAAAGAATTCGCAATGATTCGCAATCCGCGTATCAACGGAGATGCGTTAGCACATAAACAAAGGCGACCTTTTAATATAATTCAATCGTAACCCTTGCGAAACGTTCGCATTTTACCTTTCGCCCTCCTACACGACCACGTGCCCGCTTTGCTTTTGCCCTTTTCCACGAAGCGTCATACGGCCAGAACGTGAGTGTGTGCAAAACAGTGTGAATGGAGAAGGGAACGATTTTGAGGGTGCGTTAGAAGGAAAGGGCGAAGGATAGATTAGAATCAGGGACTTGTTACTATAGAAACGACCCTGCAAAAGCCCTCCTTTACTGCTGACTCATATCGTCGTCGACAGAATCGACGTCGCTTGCCGCTGCTGCTTTTCCCATCTCTTTCTGTTGCCGAAGCACTTTCAGTCGGGGAATTCTATTCTATGGAGCGACGAGCGAAAGAAGAACGTTCGCCGGGAAGCGAGACACGGTCTCTTTCGTTTCGTTTCAGATTGGAATAGACGAGATTCTACTACCTTTCTTCCCTCTCGTTTCCTCGGTGGTAGCTGTTTAGGGACGAAACTAAGATGAAAAAGTATCTTTTTCGATCGATTTAATCCTTTTTTTTTGTCTTTTTTTCGTAACACAATTTTCCCGCAGCATCATTTCTTTCTATCTGTGCTCCCATTTTATTTGCCGAATGCAATTTTCCTTCCACTTTATCCATTCTTCTCTCTCTCGCCTTTCAAATTTCTTCTTTCCTCCCCGATTTCGCCGGAACAACTTTTATTTGGGTTAAACTTTCGCTCCCTTTGCGTTATTTTATTAAAAGCGAAGGTAAACTTTATTAAAGCGAAATTTATTATCTTTTCGGCGTTATCTGCACGAATTTTCGTATTAAACAACTTTATTCGCAACGAAACTAGCGGCCGTATTTAGACGTTGTAACGTCATTATCATCAGCATCGCAATGCGGAGTTTCCAAATGCAATTTCGTCGAACAAACTTCGTCTGCACAAACAAATGTTATTATAAAATATAATCCTTTATAACAAACGCTCGCATAAAAGCGTTTAGAGAGGACGCTTCCAGATTTTTAAATTCGCTGCGTTATGTCGAAGACGATCTCTTTTGCAAAAAAGAAAGCAAATAAAGAAAAGGATGAGTTCTTTTTTTGTAGCTGGAAGCTTGTTTCGAGGGTGAGAGAAATTCTCTTTTATTTACATGTGAAATACAATATTGTGTGGGGATCAGAAAGAAAAAAGGGATCCAAAAGGGATGGGAATTGCGCGCAGGTAGGATTCTCCCCATAACGACCTACCAAGGTCAGACCTTTCTGCGCTATACCTGCACCTCAGAAGCTAAGACGAGGATTTTTGCAATTTCCTTATCTTCGCATTCACTTCGATGATTGATGACGATCCCTTTTCGTAAATTAGATACGGCGGAAGAGGGGGCCCTTCTCTGCTTTTGCATTTTTTCACAAATTGCAATAAACGTATTTTCGAGCCCTTGAATTGCTTAACTATGCAAATAACTGCTAAAGATCAATTAATTAACGTCCAATTGTGAGTTTTCTATTGGGATTCGTGCATTTTTTGAGACATTTTTTCTTCTTCAATTTTTGCCTTTCTATAGAAGGTATTTTATAGCCCTTGAATTGTTTAAACAAAGCAAAGGAGCAAAATTGGATTATACAGAACGAGGCGCGATGGGAAACTAGGAAGTCGCTTATTAAAATTAAAATACAATTTAACCGTTAATGCAATTCCCCATAACTTCCTAACATAGTTTAAAGATGCTGCTTTAATGGACGTTAAAGTGGAAGAATAATAATAATAGTAATAAAGCGAAGAAGTTGAAGAAAAAGCGTTGATTGCTCTTCCGTAAATTGCACGTATGACTCACGTGTATATTATATTATGTGCGAAAGTCGAAAAGAAATAGACGCGGAGACTCTCCTTCTCTCGCGCGATCTTCGTGCACAAGTGCAAATCATCCATTATAAATAATAATAACACGACGAGGATGATGGTAAAAGGAACAAAGAGAAGAAGCCAGCGAAAGGAAGAAGAAGAAGATGAGAGAATAAAAGCGAGGGGAGCAATAATAATAAGTGTGTATAAAATGCATATAACCGTTGGAATGTTATGTTGTGTTGGCTGCTGAGTATCTGTCAAGTTATATTTATGTTGGCGTGTTCGAGAGAAAAACGAAAAGAAGGAAAAAAAACGAGGCGAAAAGAAGAAAAAACCCACGCGATGCATATTACTCGTGTATATATATATATATATATATATATATATATATATATATATATATATATATATATACAAGGGCAACCAAGAAAAGGCTCGCAGCGTGTGGGCCATAAAATGGACCTGGCAACTTTCCAATCGAACATCTCTCTCCTCTCCTTTATTCCAAAAAAAGAATTTTTTTTTCCAGTTTTTATTTATGCTTTTTCTTCTCATTTCCACAACATTTAATCTGAAAATCCGAAAAAGAAATTGATGATGTTGCTGATGCTTTAACCCAATTATTTTCTTTTCTTTTTGTTTTCTGTTTAATGAGATTAAGGTTTATATAACCATTGTCTATTGAAGTCCATTTGATTATGTTATAATGATATTAAAATGTATGCATGAAAGTTTTTCAAAGTTTCGCCACGTTCGTTTCCTTTGTTATTCAGAAGAATGCCAGCGAGAAATTTTATCCTGGAGCGAAAAGCAAATTAAAAGACTGGTTTGCTTTTAATTAATAATTGTTTGCTAGTTAAAGATTAATTCGCTTAAGACTATAATGCCGGGGAATTCTGGTGTTACGACATCGTTAATGCAGATTTCTTTTATTGGAATCCATTTTGATTAATTCTTCGTCGATTAATGACGATTTTATGCAAATGTTGTTTTTGTTGCTGTTCGCTAAGAGCGTTTTCCTGATTAGAAAAAGAAATCACGCTCGTTTTTATTTTTATTTCTCGCTTAATTGTATTCTCCAACAATAATTTACGGTATTTGCAACTGTAATTAAAATATTCACCTACACGAAATGAAAAACCCATGCTTAACGTAACGTTTATGTTACTATTACTCTCGCCAGTTGGTGTGTTTGCGTTTAAAAAAACTTTATATAAATAGCAGGTCGTTGACCAAACGACTCATACCCATAAAATGAGCGAGAGCATTCGTGAGTTTCTCTCTATCATTTTACAAACCAACTCTCCATCCTACCTTTTTCGTTTTGTTTTGGTTCTTTCCTCTTACTATTATTGTAATGAGATAATTTAACATTCTTTCACTGTTTTAATTTTGTGCTTTAAAGCCATTTTCCCATTGTGTTCGCCACTTAATGTGTTCGCCTGCGTATGTGCAACAACAGGAGATAATGGGAATAAATTAAAATATTTATTTGGGCATTATAAAGATTAATTCTTTTTCCTTTAAATTCAAATTTCAAGCCAGAAATTGGTTGCGTAACGCTACATTTTAACAGTTTCTCTGTAGTAAAAGTAATTAAGTAGGTCATTGCATATTATAAACTATTATTATTATTATCCAATGGATTTATTAATAATAATAGCAGTAACATTAAATTAAAACAACAACAACAAAAAATAAATCAAATTAATGCAAGGTTTAGCAAAAAAATAGAAAAGAATTATATGGCAATAATAAATTAAATGCGTGTTTGGCTTGCATTTTAATTCGAGCTCGAATCGTTTTTTCTTTATTCTTCTGGTAGCCGTAATTGGGGCATTAACAAACGAACACAACCTGACTCCGTTTGCAATTATAAATAAATTTGCATTTCTAATTGAAATCGCGCTCGAAAAATGATTCAGTTTCGGAGCGCAACTTCCCGTCTACCGCGTGCGAATCGAATTATTTACGGCGCGAGCAGAATTCGCAATCGTAATGACGTTTCAATGACTTTGTTGCCCATTTAGACACACGTTATTGTCGCTCCTTCGACTATATCATAAACCATATATAACGACAACTTTCACGGGGAAAAAAGAAACGCATCCAAGGACATTTTGCGATCGGTACTTTCGCAAATAACGAAACAAACGCGGGCAAACAAGTCAACTGAACCGTTACGTAACGCACAATAATATAATAATGGCAAGATATTAGCGACTAATGGTTATTAAATCAAAGCGAATGCGAAACGGACGAGAATTGAAACGATTTCGATTTCGCAATCGGTTTCTCGAATATCGCGTCGTTATTATTGCTAACTGGACAATAATGCGACCTTGTCTATTTCTTTCCTATCGATTCAGTTGAATTAATTCAAATGCTGTTGTTCTTGCGAACTTTCTCATGGAACGCAAACAAATTGAACGGACAGACAAGATGTGCACAATTAAAGTGATGCGGAGAAGGTCGTTCGGTTCAATTAATTTAATTAATAATTAACATTTTGTTTGTTTGCTGATGATGATACCAGTTTACAGTTTGCTTCGTTCCAGTAATTTCGATTGCGAGCGCAAAAGTGAATTAATAGGCCTCTTAACGTGCAGAAAATCCGCGTGTTTTTGTTTTCGTCGTTGCAACGTTTAATTGCCAATAAAGTCCACATTGTTGTCGTATCGATTTTTTAAATAATAACAGCGAACGTATTGAGCCTTTGTTCTCCTCAATACGAAACGTAAATTACAATTAAAGTCGGTTTTTTTTTTTTCGGGTTGGTATCGTGTAAATGATGCAATTTTTGAGCGAGCGAAAAATACGAAGAAGAAAGAATTATTACGAAAGCGGTTCGAAATCAAAAACATACACAAGAATAATAAATTGCAAAATACTCCGCTCGAAAACAACAACAAGCAACAAGAAATCGTTTAATTTAATTAATTGATACAATAAATTTTAATTAAATATCAATATCATTGCTGCTCGCTTTTATACGATTGAAAGCGGTTTCTAATTACCCTAATATTAATATGGCATGATATTACGAGTGAACTTCATCGGGTTTGTTACAATTTTTCTTTTGGCCTCCGCTTTTTTTCCTCGCCGATCGTTATAATGTAATTAACTCAATAATTACCGAACGTACCTTAAAAACAACGTTAGTAATAAGGATATATTAGACGTTTCGAAAACAGGTAACATAATTACTTTCGCCAATTTGTAAATACATTAATGAACTTTCATTTTACACGATTGTGCATATTACGTATTCCTCTGCTAAAGAAAAGAAGAAAACAAAGAGCGAAAGAAAAAAGTTAACGGAATACCATCGTTATATCAATTAATTAATTAATCAAATTGATAATTGCGGAAATTTCAAATAAACGAGATTTCGTTCGATTAATTATAATTGAATTTCGAAACGCGGAGAGGAAAAAGAGAGATGAAAAGTGTGTAATGTAGAACTAGGTTTTGGCAATCGGGTCCATTTCTAATCGCATCACATGTTTATCATTTTTGTGCCATTATCCAGCTTATCGAACGAATTTTTTCAGTGTAAATATTGAATCAGAAGGTCGTCGTCGTCGCCTTCAGTAAACCGTGATTCAATTAAACGGCATTTGACTTAACAATTTTCCTGCCAGTTTCAATTGAATTGCCTCGTTTTCTATTTACCAACAATTAAGTGTAGATTATAAACAATTACAAATGGACGGCAAAGGAAGGAAAATGAAAATTCCGTGAAAGATTTCTAAATATTTAATTTAGATCGAAATTATTAATGACAAAAGTGTAACATGAAAAGGACCAATCGACCTTCCGGTGACATTCAACATTGTTAATAATCCTCCTCTCTCGATGATGATGATGATATAAAATTAGAAGAGGGTTGAGCGTTTGATTGAAAGACCTTAAAAAAAAATCCCTTTTTTTTTTCTCTCTCCCAGAGTTCTAGGTCAAATCGAATCGGGAATCCCTTAACGTTAAAGTTTAATGCGTACACGCTCCTTTTGACATTCAAATTCGTTTAGCGATTTGAATTTAAATTGCTGTCTTGCTCTTTATTTTTCTTTCTTTAACGTTCCGTTTTAATTACAACCTTTTAAAAAGGCGATTACATACCTTCCATTTTATTTTTAAATTACCATTAACAACGTTTTTTTTTTAATATAAGTATATCGTCAACGATAAAATGCCACTACGTGCATAACTATGCGAAAAAGAAAAAAAAGGAACGAGTTATTTGCAGAACCAGTTTTCAGTTTTCCTCTCGCTCCGCCACGATTTCCTTCATAAATTCTTCCATTATAAACTCTTCCATTATAACAAACGTAATAATAAATTGTTATAACACTAACAATTGCCGTTTTTTTTTGCTCAGGTATAATTCCGTTAATTAGCATGTTTAGAGAAGAGTTTAATAACAATTTGCTCGGTTATAATGGACGTGTAAACTACGTTGTACAACGAATTTTGCTTGTTTGTCCGGTTCGGTTTTCTAATTATTCACGGCAACTTTTATAACGATTACGATAAAACGAAGGATTATTGCGAAAATTATATCAGAAGAACAATTCATTGCATGGCAATACTAGCAACACGTAAATTCTGGTTATTTGTTGGTGGATGTAGAAGAAATTCGTACACGTTTAAAAACGACCTTCATTCGACATTCGTGCTTTTGCACTGATGTATATGTTTCAGAGAGGTTTTCTCCTATTATTATTTTTGTTTTTTTTTGTCCTAGAACGAATCCTCATTTGTACGTTATTTTGAAACCGAAACATTTGTGCTTTCTCAGGATTAAATTTAGTTTAACGCTTTTTTATTTTTATTTTGGAATGCCTCCAAAAATAAACCACGAATCTTCTTGGGAGAGACTTTGCTTTGTAATCGAGCCGAGCGTTTAACAATCGCCGAAGGCGTTATTATAATAAGGACAATTTCGAATAATTTTCGACAATTTTGCAAGTTTTTTGCACGAAACCAGTTCTATTTTGGAAACGAGTTTAGCCTTGAGCGTTCTCAGCGACAATAATAACAACAAAACATTAGGTTAGGTCGTAAATTTGTTTGTTAACGAAAAGAATTCCACTCGAAAGCTAATTAAATTTACAAAAAAAAAGAACTTGCTTTATTTATATTTCTTCCGATGAAGAACTTCATTATTTACGTACGTTTTTTTGAATGCCCTTCAAGTGACATTCGTTTCTCTCGTGGCAGCACCGATTAAATTAAACGAAACTTCGGTCCTCTTTCTTTATTATTAAATAAATAAATTGTTGATGTATTTAATGAAATGAATTTTCCGTTGAATAGGAAAGTTTTTCGTGTTTCGGCAACATAAATCAACGTTAAGGATGGAAAAACTTAACGGGGGCACACGAGAGATGTGCGAGCGAGAGACAGATGAAAAGAAAAGTGCGCGCATTGTATGGAAGAAAATGAGAGTCTCCGTGTCTTTATTATCATTATTTTTAACCGTATCTCATCAACTTTCCTCTTTTCCCATTTCCTCCACTGCCGGCTTCTATTAAAGCCGCCCACCCTTTGCCGGCGTTTCCTAACTTGATTTCTATCCGTGTTATTCCCTCGCATTTACCGCTTTTTTATTATTAAGTTCCAAACTCATAAAAACCAACAACAACAACAAATTAAGTAAGGAAAAGCAAACAAGGAAAGTAATTGAAAAGGAAAAAAGGGAATCGATTGGAAGAAAGCGAACGAGAGAGAGACGAAAGTTTCCTACTTTTTGCGACCGTTCCACCAAATCGATTCTAAATGTGTTTGCGTTTCGGTTTAACTTTTCCCAAACACGAAATCGTACGATTGATTTTTTCCTTCAATTTCCTTTTCGATTCTCCGTTCGAATTGGGAACGAAGTCTAGTTGTGAGAGTGACGAACCATCTTTTCTCGTTTATTAAATTCATCGTAACTCGCATTTAAATTATCCAAAGCTTTCAGCAATAACGTTGCTTGGGGAAGCTCTCTTTCTCTGCATCGATTTCTAATGAAGTAACTCAATACTCTATCGCAAACGACTTTCCTTAAGTGTCAGGAAGGAAAATTTCAAATTCTATTTGTAAACAGAGTCTTCTCCATCTTGTCTTACCGAATGGAAAATGTTCGGCATTAAACTTCGATATAAAATTACTTTAGGTCTAAAATTAATGGGTCAAGTTTAAACGGATCGAAGCCACGACGAGATGAAATTTTAATTTAATTAAATTGCCTTTTCTTTAAATTATAATCGTATGCCTTAGCAAGCGTTTCTAGCAGTAGCAGTCAATGACACTAGAAGGTCAACGTATTTGTCGACCGTTTATATTATACTGCAGAGGAATCGTAATAAAAGAATATGGCACGAGGGCAGAGAAAGGACCCTCGATTGGTTTATTTACCTTTTTTTTTTTGTTGAATTTATATTACATAAAAAGAGTTGTGGAGAAGCAGAATTCCGAGGGTGAAGGAAAAGGACGTAATTTGTAAATTATTTCAGCCACCTGTCTCTTCGGGAGATCGGTGGTTGTTGCCCCGCATTCCATCGCCACATGTTGCCCTTTCCACCAAACGTACATTGTACTGGGGGGCAAAAAGAAGAACGAGATAAAGAGCCCCCATTAAATTACCAACGCAACAACAAAAAATGAAGGAAAAAAACAGGGAACCGGATCGTACAACATCACCTGCCTTCCCCCTTAATGCACTACGCTTCTTACAAAATAACAGGATTCCAATAAGGAAAAACGAAAAAAAAAATAATGCTCTAGGTATACGTTTACAAGCTGTGCACATACGTTCATCTCTTTTCCTTCGTTTTCTCTTTCTCTCTTCATTTAGTTTTTTTTAAATACGACCTTTCCCTTCGTTTCTGTTTGTTCAAGTGGAGGAATTTCTCTTTCTCTCTCTCTGGGTATAAAAGACCGACAGCTGCTTCCGTTTATTTAAACGCATCATCCAACATTCTTCCACTTCTTCATTCTTACTTGGTACATGTCGGTTACTGTGCCTTTCTTTTCTCTTTTTTTTTTGGGCATCGTGTAAGTTATTCATCGCGATGACCCGAACGACCCTGAAGACCACGAATTATTTTCATAAACAACTCTTCTGGTGCAATCTTCTGGTTCGTTTCATGTTACTTCAAAAGGAAATGCATTCGACATCGTGGACGAAAGACCTCGGCGACAATGGGAGAGTTATTGAGGTTAATTTAATAATTCGAAGCGTGGTAATAGTAATGATGTGAAAGGATTATTAGATAATTCGATTTAATTATAAACGATTAAACTTCCTGTTCACGTTTTTCTGTTCTCGTCGTTTCGTCTCTCTCGTTCGCGTCCGCTTTCGTATCGTTCGCTCGCTTTATTCGACGTTAAAACGTTTAAACCAACTCCATATGGAGACCGAACGTAAAAGGGATTTTAATGCGCGAGATGACTCAAACTTGGATGAATAAGAGCGCGTTCTCCCATTAAAATCGCTTATTATTATTACATTCCACGACGTTTATTTTTAAACAGGTTTAACTGTTAATATTCCTCGAAAAAAAAAAAAGAAGAAGCGAAGCAATAAATAAAGCGTAAACTTTGGAAATGGTTAATAACGCGCGTCCTACGCAAACGATTTTTCATCGGCAGAATCTCCGAAATTTCATTCACTAAAAAATAATTTAAGCTTAACGATAGCAGCGTGTCGAAATTTTCTATATTTATATATACAAAAAAAAACGAAATTTTGCAATATCATTATATTAAATTGTTGCACCTACAAAAAAAACAACTCGCAGATTCCGTTTAGCAACTTCAAAGTTAATTGAACTGATTACATTATCGCGGGGAAGAAAAAAAAAGCGCAGCGAACGGTTTTTGAAACGGTGACATTCAAAACTCGAACGAAAGTGAAGGTTTTTTCTGGTGCGTTACATAAGAGCGAATAAACAATTTTTTGTCGCTTTAAAATGCAATTGGAACGATTCTTCTGCGGAAAGAGCGACGGCAGGAGAACTGGAGGTCTTCGTCCACGTAAAAACGAAAAAAAAAAACAAAAAAACAACGAGGTGTGTTGCATGCAATGAAGTCGCTTTCTTTTTATCGTCTTTGCCTTTCATTCCCATTTGTTTGCTTCTTTGCTATTGTCCTCGCGTTTCAACGCTGAAACTCGATTCAATTGAATTGGACTCGTTGGTAATTCAATACGACTCTGTGGGGGCTTCAGTCATTATTAAAATAATAACATAAAAAGCGGGAGGAATAAATTTAAGAGGCCCCGGAATTTAGTTTAAAAATCCGGGTTCCGTTGCAAGCGACGAATCAATCAAAGTTGATCCCTCGATTTTGAAATAGGGCGACAAAAAAAAAGCTGTTTTCGTCCATTCGGTCTTCAGTTTCAATCGTCGACATCGTTTGCTGGTGTCGTCGTGGATTGAATGGGGAACGAGATGGAAAAGGCACGCCCTGCGTAGCGTGGGAGAGATGGGCGCAGTCAGACGTGGCCGGCGAAATTCTCGCTCTTCCTCCGTCGTTGTCGTTTCCTTCTTTTCTTTTCACTCGACAAACAACAACAACAAACTCCTAGAAACTCGACCGACCGGTCTCTCTGTCCGTCGTAGTCGTCGGTCCTCCCCGGGTTAGTGACACGACCGGTCGCCCCTATTAAAGCGACTTCTCCGTCGCTCGCCCCATTATTCATCCGACTGCGCTGCTCTGGCATAACACTTTGACGGGCATTAATATCCATTCCTCTAGTAAAGTGGTGCCCCTTTAATATGCGCCATTCCTCGTCTGCTGCGTCACCTTTTTACACTCACACACACACGCACACGACACGACAAGCTCTCATCTATCTTATTTTCTTTTGCTGTTACATGTTATTGTTGTTGCGTACGACGAGCTTAAGCTGGAATAAAGCCAAAGACGCCGGGACTCTTATAAATAGATGCCATAAATAAGTTGGGAAGAATAAAGCGACGGAAAAAAAGTAGCGAAAAGAAACTAGAGAGGAAAATGATGACGGATCGTGCGGCACTCGACTCGTTTCGTTTTTTTCCTCTTCAACTTTTCCTCGCTTTTGTCCTGTTACTCGCTTCTTTCTTCCCTTAACAAACTGCGATGACCTTCAAAAGGATTAGCGTGCAAATTGACGGAAACCCTCGCTGGTCGCTCGTCGATTAATTTCAACAGCGATATTCCACGAATATGACTACTAATAAATAAGATTAATGGTTTGCGCTCGCGAGAGAATGGCAATTAATCTCTTTGTCGTGTCCCGTGTATTATTCCCCGCGTTTCTGGACTGCCGACTAGTGGCGATTTAATTAAACGACGAGGCGAGCGAAGAAAGTCTCCTTGTCCACCGGAAGCGACGCATTCTAAAGCGGAGTCGAAGGAATTTTTAACAGTTAGTAGATCGTATTATAAGACGACCGCTCGAACTGTTGCAAAAGGAAAGAAGTGAACGGCAACATTGGATGGCAATAACCATTAATCAAATCTGTCAAATTTTGAGCGTGCAAAAAAAGTTTGGTGCAGGAGAAGAAGTGAATTCGTCTCACCATTTGTTACATACAATCACTTCGCCCTCTATTTCCATCCTTTCTTCGACATTTCGCAGCAATAAATGTCTTCTCTTTTTTCTATCGAGGATATCAACTGCTCGATAAAAGTTTTTGTTCTTCACGTGAACGACGGAGAATAAATGCGGAGAGGAGGAGATAATAGAAAAAGGGAACGAGATAATAGAAAAAAGTTTGTAGAGTTTGGTTGGGTAATCTTTAAAGCACGAAACAAAGTTAATTAAGTTAAAAACAACGACGTCTCCGACTCCTACGACTGAACAGCATCTCTTCCTCTATTAAAACTTTATTTGTCTTTGTACGGTTTTGCCTCTTTTTCTTCGCCACGTTCACGTATTAACAACAGGCAAACGACGACGATGATGATGATCTGATTAGCTCAGCTTGGCAGTCGTTTTTCGAGGAACGCTCTCAAAAGAATATCATTTACTCGTTTCGTTCGCGTAAATTGAAGCGAAAACGTCTCCGGCTACTTCTTCCTTTCCGTACGGCTTTTCTCTTCTTCTGTACACAACATAATCCATTTTAGATGTAATAATGACGATGACGGTTACTGGAAATAGAACGTTGAATACACTCGCTCTTCCCGAGCAACTTATCTAATTGGTACGACATCAAAGAACATATTCAACGACGTCCCGATGGGAAAGAAGGAGAGAGGCCGTGTTAAGAGCGGGAAAAGAACGGAGACCAATTCAAAGAGGGAGAGAGAGAGAGAGAGAGAAAAGGGGAGAGAAAAAGGGAGAGAGAGAGAGAGCGTCGTTTTCCCATACAATCTACCCCTGGCAATGCTAATAGTAATAATAGAGGGTCCGTTTAACTGCAGAATGTATCCGTGTATATCGCATTATCATCTCTCTCTCTCGCACGTTCGCAATTTTCTTTTTCTGCACACGTCCAAAGCAGGGCTCTGTTGCTGGCTGGTGAGGATCACCATGGAAACTGCGAGTGTCATACGTCGGTTGCTGCTGCTGGTGGTGGTGGTGGAGGTAGCGACGGCGGCAATAGCAAAAGAACCGTCGATGGTTCTGGTGGCTGTTTGTTGGTGGTGATGGCGGTGGTTGTGATGGCGAGCTCGCCCTTGCTCGCTTTCCCTTGTTTCGCTATTGCTTATGTTCCCGTGTATTTCCACGAGCCATCCGATAATAATAATAATAACGGTCCCGGTCGGATCGGTCGGGATAAGCGTCGACGCGCCGCCCCCGGACCATTTAAAACTGTACGGTCGCCCTGGCAACCGGCGCTTCTTCCCTTATCGTCATCACCGACGTCCTCCTTCCTCCTCCACCTCTTCGACGTCGACGGCGGCGCTGGGGTTCCCCGTACGTGTGTCCTCGATTCCGACTCGCCCCGGTTTTCATTTTCTGTTTTGCTCCCGTTCTTTTTTTTTTTTCTCTCCTTCCCCATTTTATCGTCTTCCCGTTCTTTTTCTTCGCGGTTCATCTTCGTCTGCGTTTTCTCTGCGCCGGTCCTTCGCGAAACGTTATTGTTTTTTTGTTTGTTCGCTGCTGTTGTTGTTGTTGTTGTCGTTGTTTTCGTTGCCCTCGTTTGATCTAATTAGGATTTCGTCGGTAACGGTTGGGATGTTTTGAATGGCACAATAACGTTCGCAAAATTCAACTCGAATCCCGCATTCACGCAAGGACGAACCCCTGCGTTTCGCCCTTCGCGCAAATTTTCTCAATGGCCAACCCTTTAACGTGTCATACTTTCCCTTTTCTCCCCTTCGCTAGTCCTCTTCATTCGTTTTTCTGCCCTCTTTTTTTTTCCGGTTAAACTCGTAAGGAAATACGGTTATTTATTTATTTCCATAAAATTTTATCGGACGCGATTACGCCACAGAAAATAACCATAATTTCAGTTAAGGACTTTTTGCCTTTATAAATTTGCAAATATTTCTTAAACTAGCCGAAAAGAAAGTTTCTTTTCGAAATGTAGGTGAGCCAATAAACGAAATGGTTCATCATATAAAGAATTATAGGGCAATATCCAGGGGTAGGAATAGTAATTGCGATATTATGCAAATTGAAAGTGCTCGTCCTCCCTTTTGCTTGGAATCCCCTTACATAGAATCTACCTGTTAGGGCTTGCGGAAACAAAATTATTCAGCAGCATTTTTCGTTTCGATCTCATTTCTTGCACAAGGAAGCGATTTTAATTGGTCAGCAATTAAGAAACCGGAAATAATCGCTACCTCTGCACAGTTTGTCGATGGATGAATTGCAAATTTTCTGCACTAGAACGATTCACCTGCTTATGGTTAATAATGACCAAGTTGGAAGAGTACGTTTTGCGATTTCTATTTATTCCATTCAATAAACCATATGCTCGTCTTTGCATTTCGGAAAGTCGTTTCAACACTCGAGAGGAATACTTTTGCAACAGCAGCTGCAACGAATTAACCTACTACAACAACTACTTTGCTGTTTAATGCAATGGCATAGAATACGTATATGCGTTTGCAAATATTTAATTAAATTTGCATTAGAGGAACGGAAACAAAAAGGAGAGAGAAAACGTGCAAACAAAATCGAATGGTCTCATAAAATATTCATAACATGGATTCGTTTTTTTTTTGTTTTTCGCGATCGATATAGTTCGAAAGAGAGGATTTTTTGCAAATTAAAATTGCCTTCACCGAACAGGATTCCATGTTTCCTACGAGGATGAGATTAAAGTGGATCTCTCACAACATTCGGGCCGGTCTTTTACTTCTTATTAAATCTTTTAGTTCAAACTTATTTTTAACGTCGCATTTCTCTCCTTGCCTTTGGACGCCGGCCAAAGGCGATTTCCTCGCTTCTTCTTCGCCACACTTCTCTCGCACACGTTTATACATATTAATTTCTTTATAAGTTTAATTTACATCCGCGCGCCGGTGAATTCTTTTATCAGCCCATACTCATTTACACTATTAATATAAATTAATAAATCGAAGGAGATTTAACGACTTATTCTCTTCCTTCGTCGCTTTATTACTGCTATATAGCTTGCACTTGTAATAATAATAATAATAACAATAAATAAACGTATTATATTCAATAATAAGCGAGCAACATTATGATGCAACACAATTCTCTCTTTATAAAAGTGACCTAGAAAACGAATCTCCTCGTTCGCTCGCCGTGGATCGCCTTAAAGTGGCCGGTTCTTCGCGGAGAAACACTCGAACGACCCGATGTTTATAACGCGGCTGACACACTTCTTTATTGTGTCTCATCGTAATAACAATAAAAGAAATCGATTAGGACTTTTCAACTTTAAATTGAATAGATTAGGATTCCCCAATGGCCCAATCAATGTTGAATAAATAACGCAAGCGATAAAGAGCTTGATATCTATTTCGTTGAATTTCTCGTATGAATTTTATTCTTTGGAAAGAGCCCATAGCCAAACTACTTCGAGGTTCTTGGTCGCGCTGCCTCCGCATTTGCGCGTGGTTTAATGCACACGTGACCGGTATGCAAATGAGCACCGTTTATCTGGTTAATGGAGAATTTCAAAAGAATAGACAAATAAAGAAAGAACGAAAAGAAACCAAAGAATGAAGCTGAGGAGGGAACGGAACAAGAAGAGCAGAAAACGGTCGCGTTTTGTTTAATGGGCGGCGAATTAAACCAAAACGAAAGAGTACATTCATGTGGAGAGAACGTTCGATAACGTATGCGTAGGTATAAATAAACGTACGCATTACACGCCCAAAGAGAGAAAGAGCGCGAAGAGGCGAAGACAAAACGAGAATGTAAACCGGCCGGCCATTGAATTGCTAATGCTCTTTAGCATGGACGCCCGCATTATTGTTCGCTTTTTCGCTCGCTCGACGAAACAAAGCAAAAGAACGGCAACAATGTAGTTTCAACAACACACCATCGGGAACGGCAGAAACCTGTTTGTTCGCTCGCGTCTTTCGCCAGAATTGAATGGCTCGTTGCAATCTCGCATCGACGATCGATACCGTCCGCTTGCTTTCTTCCAAGATTGTCGTCGAACGTCTATTGAAAATTAAAACTTGCGCAAACGGAAAAACCGACGTTCATTCATTCATTAAACGATCGGATTTAGTTTCGTCTTTCGAATAAAATAACCGACGACCGTCATGATCAGTTTTTCCAACGAAACGTTTACAAGCGAATTGCTCGTTATTTGCATACAAAGAAGAACGCTTCTTTGTCTTGTTTCTCTCTTAATAATGCCCAATGTATAATGCAATAATCGTACCGCATACGCTCGGTACGTACGTTTTCCGACTTCGTAAGTAGCCCCGTTGTAATAGCGTAAGAATATTTATGCGATATCGGTTTTATTGCCTAAAACTCAATGCTTTATTTATGCATTATATGTACAAGGCAACGGTAATAATAATGGGAGGAAGGCAAGGGAAGACGTTTTACAAGAGGGCAATTGTGGCGAATAAGCTGGCAAGAAATTGTTGTTGTTCTTGCCTTTTTCGTGGCAGCATTATTACGAATGGATATTAAGTCGTTTCGATTCCGAACAAATAACGCTTTATTGGCGGCGAGCATACGAGCGGAGAGAGATTTATAATTCCATAAAATAATATCAGAGATAAGCGCAGTTCTGCTTGCTTCGCGGTCGTTCTTGGCCGAAAACTCTAAATCGAGATTTAATGCCGCACCGAATTATAAACGGGTTCGATATTAATTCCGAGCCATTTAAGCGATGCCCCGCTTTGAAGGGCGCACAAGAAAACGTTTTTCCCCATCAATAAATGTTGAGCCGTTGCTTAATTGAATTTTTCTTAATGCTTTTTAATGACAAACTCTCCTATCGTTGGCGTAATTTAATTGCAAAATTACGTGGGTTCAATATTACTTTTGCGTTTGCAAACAAAAAAAAAGCAAAGCATTATTACCGCAAATTGGGCTATTTTTTAACGGCGCTGCAAATTTTGCATTCGATGTGTGCATACTTGCGAAATAATTGAATTAACTCGATTGTTCGTTAAAAGCGACCTTGATTTTAATGTAATAACAACTTCAAGTGGATACGTCTCTTTAAAAGTTTCTTTTTTTTTTTAGTCATCTCATCTCCATATTCCCTGCTTTAATTTGTTTTTATTTTATTGAGGAGACCTTAAAGAGTTGGACTAAGAAACGTGTTACGTTTCCTTATACAGTGTGGCGCACTTCCACGAATATCATCGACGAGAATTCATTCCGAGAGAAACTCTCTCGCTCCTCATCCATCACGATGACTAATCAGCCGTTAATGTTAACGATATCAAGAACCTCCGGAGGGAACGATCTTTGTTTGTTGTTGGGGAAGAGAGAAATAAAAAACGATTTCTGGTCGTGAAGAATTTGGAAAGTAAACTCTCGCATTCGAGCGTTGTTTTTGATCTTTACGTAAGATCTTCGGGGGAGACCATCGGCGAGAAGGCAAGATTCTACGTTTAACATGGCCTTGACGTGTCTTAGCGAAGTGTCTTCGAATTTTCAACTTTTCCCATCCACACCAGCGAACGTATTATTATTATCGATTTTACTCTCAAATCCCACACAATTTGTGCAATTAATTGAATTAATATTCACTTTCGCATTATTTGCACGTTGTGTGCGTATAGATTTGCATGACATCATTGCTCGTAATAATAAATACATAAATAACAACAATAAATGTTTATTTTTTATGACTCATTCGCATTATGATACAGAAAGTAATAATGAAAAAAATAAAACGAACCGAATAAACGAGTCTCGATTGAAGCCGTAGACGAATTACGACGATGACGATGACGTTCCACGAACGACTCGTTGGGATTTTTAGTCATCATCATTATCATCGTCGCGGTCGTTATCCAATGGTAGCGGTCGTCCGCTTCGTTTGATTTTTTTTCCGAATCGAAAGGAAAACTTTTTAATAAATCATAATAAAGTTAATTACCGAGAGAGCTTCTGAAACTACATCGAACGCGGTGTGTTTCGGGAAAAAGGGAATTAATAAATAGATCAATTATTTATCGAATAGGAAAGGCTAAACACTAAAAATAGCATCGTTGTTTCCTTCCTCTTCCTTCGTCGGTTCGTTCGTTGTTGCCGTCGTCGCAAGAACCCGGCCGCCAGGTATCGAATCGATTACGGGCTTAAAATAGTATCGAGTTTCAGGGTCGTCACCGACGAACGAACCGTCGATACCTGAAAATAGACGATGGGAAATGGGAAACTTACACCTGTACATTAATTGATTCAATCGAAATCTCGAGTGCGCTCCATAAAGCGTTTCGATCCGTTGTTTTTGTTTGTGCTTTGATTGCGTTTATTTGCGGAACGAAACTAATGATTTTCTCTTTTTGTTACAGGTACGTAACCAATTTAATTTCTTGTTTGACCCGGAGGAACGGTCGCACGTAAATGAGAATCAGAAACGGACCCCAAGGGGAACGCACAATATATCACTCGTTTACACGGAATGTCCGGAAATACTTGCGATCCCTGTCGTCGTCGTGTGGGCGTTTTATATATTTTTTTTTCGAAAAGCGAGATAGATAGGTGCGTGTATTTTGTTTTATTTCATGCCAGAGATAGAAAAGTCTAAAATTAAATCGATGCTTTGCCATTTATTTTCGAAGAGACGGAGTGAAAAACGTGCTTTTTTTTATTCGTCGTTTATCGGCGAGTTTAACGATTGCTCTCGTCGTTTGGGCGTTAATTAAAATTAACGTCTCTCACGAAATTGATGGCGCTCCTAATTAATCGGAGAGAAAAGTTTTTATTTTTTGGGGAATTTATTCGCAGATCAAGGTTACGTTTCTGCGCTCTTTCGGCTATTTAGCACGTTTTGATTAGATTACGTTGTTTTTTTTTTTTGGCGAAATTATGCGAGATTCTTGGAATGATTTACAAAAGTATTTTCCAACGCGAAACAAAATAAACGTAGCGTCGTGTTCGTTGGACTTTCTGGCCTTGAATTAAATTTATTCGCTTTAATTTACTGCCAGAGCCTTTAGCCGAGACACGTTTACATTTTGCAATTTACCTTAACAAGTTTGTTTAACGCGAAAAATAAAGAGAGGAAACAATAAAGCGCGAAATTGTAACAATTTAATGTCGAGCGAAGAAGACGGCGGAGAAAAGAAATGGCAACAACAACAAACAGCATTGGTTGGTTTGTTACGATGATTGAATCTGGTCGATGGCAAAAAAAAGAATGAAGGACTGAAAGACTAGAAAGGAATCGCAATGGGCAGAGAAATTGTGTTATATGACACTTTGTGAAATGCAGCTGCCGTTGGTCTCGTTATTTGCCCCTTTTTTTTCTTCTGCCACCCACTATGTTGTAAACGAGTGTGCAAAATCCGTAATAAATAATAATAAAATAGATATTGAAATGCGAAATATGGGTGGAAAGGAACGAAAAGGAAAATTGCAAGAAAGCAAAACCGGTCGTGTTACATTATTACAATTACCAGTTTGCAGACTTTTCTTTTCTCTTATTTTGCCTCTGCATCTGCAGCGTGCAGAAACGAAAACAACACACACCTTGAATACTAATTTTTTTCTATTGTTTCTTTTTGCGAATTCGTTCGTTATCCTCGTCGTTATAATTGCAATTATTTATTGTTATTGATTAGCATTGAACTTTTGCGAAAGCTTCGTATGCGAACAAGACACGGCAACGTGTTTGTGTCCGTTTAGCAATTTTATTAGCGATTGCAAATTTCGAATTGCAATAGATCCCACGCGCTTTAACTCTTTTAAATTTACTCATGCAAATTTTTTGCCAACTTACGGTTATTCAGATTCGCGATTCATTAGCTAAAACCGATTAATGAATCATATTGATTTCCTCTTTCTGTCGATTTTTTGTAGCAAACAAAAACTATTTGCCAATAAATATGCAAAAAGAAAATTAGCAAATATCGATAGGTTACAGTTGAAGAACGGAAATCCAAAATTATTCGCTTATTAATAATAAGACGAAGAATGATGATGATGATGATGATAATCGTTTATTTTTCGACGATTCGTGTCTGATGCTCATTTACAATTTAAATCGTTCTCGACTCGCAGGCAAATACCGAGAATACGAAGAAATAAAAACGAATCGTTTAATATCTTAATAACGATGATGTTGATGTTTCACCATGAGGAGGATAATGATTGAAACGCGAAACAAAAAAAAAGTTGAAGGAAAGGAGATCGAATGGCCGGTAGTAATTATCCAATTATCCATAATAAATATGCATGTGTGTTAATGATACGGTTCTTCAACGAAAGAGATCGAGAAAACCCGTTGAATATCAATGAAATGCCGTAGAAAATTAATATTAATAAAACTCTCTTTCTGTTCTTTTTGTAATTGTTCGTCTCCTCGGGAAGCAAGAAGCGACTAACTGAGTTCCAAAATGACTTTATTGTAATTAGAGCAAAAATGCAAAAAATAGGTTCCTCCGTTCTATTAAAATATGATATAAAAGTGCAAAATTTGAAGAAAAAAATCTCAAAAGGGGAATAAATCTCAATGCAAATCACATTTAAACTCTAATTAATCGATCTCCAATGTTTATTTCCATAATTTATCACTTTAAAAGTTCCAAAATGAGTTTAATCACCAAAAATGAATGCGAATTGTTGGCATATGAACTACTTTGTTTAAAAGATTACATTTGGAACGAAGAGAAAAAGTTTCCTACAATTAATAATGATAATAACAAAAGTTTTCCGGAGTTTCTTTACAACTTTTCCCTTGCCAAACGAAGGAGAGAAAGAGAGAGAGCGATGGAAAAGTTCCCCATTGAAAACGATTTATCAAAGGGAAAGTTCTTTATTATTTGTACGAAGTCGTCGAAGTTTCTTACACTCGTAACAAGAAAAAAAAACTTGTTCCAAAAGTAACATTAATAAGTAACGAATGTTGGTTAATAACGGTAGCACAAAAAAAAACGAGAACTGGTGGCTTCCATTTCTGACATATAAACCAATAATCTTATTATTACAAAGTCCTTGAATTCGAATTACTTCGCTTTATGTTAATTAATTATACCTGGTTTAATCGGAGACCGAAAAGGAAAAAATTAATAATCCCCACGATAATAAATCATTAATAACAACGATCGGCAAAGGAACCGGTTCGTTTTATTGCCGATCGCACGTTTCGTTATTATGTGAAGTTTATTTTTACACAAATAAAGGTTACTGAATATTCCAACGACGAATCTATTTTTGCGCTCCAATAATAATAACAACGTAAACGTATTATTTACATAGTAAAAGCAATAAAGAAAACTGCGAGACGCCGAGCAACGTGGGAGAAAGATGCCGAGAAAGTAAGAAAGCATTATTGAAATTAGGATTAGGAGTGGAACAAACGAACTAACATTTTCGACCGAGATAGATTTTCGCTCCGTGTGCCGCTACATTCGAAATAGATTGCACACCGTCGAAGAAGAAGAAGAATAATAATGAAAACAAAATAATACAGAAAGTATTATTTGGATTCGGGCCAAATAGCCTTGTTCTTAGAAGATTGCTCGTTATTCAATGCGAGCGAAGACGGGGAAAATGAAACGAAAATAGCGAAGGAAACGGGAAGAAAGAGAAGCGCAAAAGAGACGTATTATAAAAACTCGATGCTGTTATATAGTAATAACATGTAAATACGCATAAATTACCATCCTTTCAGCTCGTTGGCTCGCTAGCTTTGTTTGGGCGAGATGTTCCGTGTAATTAACAGTAACTTCGTATGTTTAAACTTATTCGCGTCGTTATTTTTTTGATCGTGGAAACCAATAAATACGCGGTGAAGTTGATGAAAACCGTTTGCACGCGAAGATAACGACAATTTGTCGACCGAAACTTTCCTTCTTTTTAACTTTGCAAAGTCATAATCGCATAAATTAACGCAGATAACCAATTAAGGAGACGCGAGCGAAGTCACGCGATTGTGTTCAGTAGAAATCTTGAATCGCTAATGAACTGGCGACATTTTTTCTTATTTTATTATTATTAGAGGATGAATTTAATTTGCAATCGTAATGATAATAAAAAAAAGCGAAAGAACCGTGTTATCTAATCGAGCCTCTTTCATCCATTTATAATCGTACGAGCGTTACGATCATCAACAATTTCTATTTTTGTTTATGAGCATGATTGCGGCGAAAGGAATTTCCATTTCTAATCGCGCTAATCGCTCGGAACCATCGTCATCTGGTTTGTTTTGTAAGCGATCCATGATTAATGCCGTAATTAGAACCGTTCGACCTTCGCGCTAATTGTTTGTTTTCATTTTGCGCTGCGAGGTGGCCACATTACGAATCGAAATGATACATGTGTAAACGTGAACGATAATAAACAATTTAAATATTTGCCAATGAAATCCTTAATAACGTGCGATATGTAAAGTGGAAATTTGCGTATGCTAAATTTAAAATGATTTACATCAATCTCTTCGCTCGCGCTGTTTGTTTTTCTTTTTTATTAAACAACTCTCGGCTTGTCTTATTGCATAAATAACGTCGTTTTTTTCTTCTGCAAATCACTTCAACCTTGTGTATAAAAAGAGGACGTGTAGAATAAAAATAAAGGTGAAGAGCTGATCGGCGATTATTAAAATCCGAACCCACGTGTTTGCGAATAAAAAAAAATGGTTAAATAAACGCCGGGATGCTGCTGATTCAAACGGGCGCTCCTTAATTAATCTATTTATTACCTTCATCAGCGACGCTTTCCGTTCAATATCATCCACTCGAGAATTACAGATTGTTATGATAATCAGTTTTTTTTTCTCTCCAAGGAACAATATAAGGCAACAACAATGTGTTGGAAAAATTCTTATTATACATTGTTGACGTAATTAATTTCGTATTCGCAATCATGACTATTATAATTAATTGTGAACTTTGTGAAGGCCACATTCATTTAAACCATTATATTTACGATGATGCTGATGTTAGTTGTAACTTCTCGTTTTTTATGCTTTTTTTTTTATTTCTTGCTCTTCCCATCTATTTTTGCCTCATTTATTTGCTCTTATGCGATGTGGACGCTGACGAAGAACAGTGGAGGAGTAATAAATTTCAAAAGCAAAAAGAAACCGAGTTCATAATAGGAATAATTCCTTTCGCATATTACGCCAATGACGGTATCCATCGACGAGTCGTTATTACCATAAAAAAGAAGTAGTTTCGATTAGAATGGAAACATTTTAATTTGCACCGGCCATAAGCGAGGAGGAAGTCGTAATTAGTTGCGAATGCGAGAAACGGCGAATGTTCCATTCGCATAATAACCGAATCGAATGCAAGGTCGGCATCTTGCAATAATGTTTATCTCGCGATAAAGTGTTTTAATTAAGTTTTGACAGCAGCAACGTCTTCCAAACATCTTCATAAATCAGTTTTAACCTTATTCCGAGCGCAAAAACAATGTTTTCGAACAGCACAGAAAATAGCATCGGAATTAACGTCAATCTAGATTTTTTTTTCATTTTCTCTCGCACGCTTTTTTGCAAAAGTAATTATTTTACTTGTTTTTTTTTATAAAAAAAACCTAAACAAAGTTCTAAACTTCATCGTTTTCCTCTCTCTCTCTGTCTATTTAACTTGCAGATTGAGTTATTCAGCTACGAAGAAGAAAAAGCAATAATCTGTTTACACGATGATTAACTCATTAACTTTTAACGAGTAACTTGAACGTTTTCGCGTTATCTAAGAAGCGTGTGTTTGTACGAAAATATTTAATAATAATTGTTTATCAAGAATACAGAAAAAAAAACGGTTTGTGGCAGTTGCACAACGTAGCGAAATCTTTGGCTAGCAATTCGCGCAAAGTTTGCAAATGAACGACAATCAAATTTTAATACATCAATGGGACAGAAAGAAATAAAAAAAAAAGTCGGAATAGTAGCGCAAAATAAATTGCGCTGTTTCAATAATGATTTGCTTATTGCAAAAACGAGTGAAAGAAAACGCGAATAAATAAACAAACGTTTCATTTGAAAGTATTAAATGACCCAGATTTTATTTTATTGGATCTTTGTTCGCGCTCGCTTTGCAAATATGATTCGATTCGCTTCGTATTATTGCACGACGTGTAATAGTAATCTTAAGTATGTATTTGCGCTATTTTGTTGCCATTTTTTACGAGCATTTCGCTAAAGGCCGCTCGTAATTTTGCACGAATGCGAAATATTATTCAAATGACTACTCCTCTTCGTTCTCTTGTTAATTTTCTTTTCGCAGTCTAATCGACGGGTTGTTCATTAACCATAATGCGAACACGTGTTTATCGCTTGAAATATTTACGATTCGCCGCATAAATAGACGAAATCGAGTGAATCTTCGTTGCCAAAATAACTTTTTTTCGCGCATTTCGCACGTTGCAACTTATTTATTTGCCATCATTCCAACTTAAATAAAATATCACGTTTCTCGTGCTTGAAAATACGACAAATTCCATGGAAATTCTCCTCGCCTCGCCGTCCGCGCGTTAATTTCTAAAAAGGAAACTGTCATTCGTTTTAATTAGCATTCGATGGATTTTATGCAAACGAATTATTAATCGATTTCTACTATTTAAACAATAACAAACGTTCCAAAACATTGACCGTAACAACAATAGGCTTCACAGCAGAACAAAGAGTATTAAACAGTTGGCAATAATAATAATAACAAATCTTTTTGTTAATTAAAACGAGAATAATCGCAATAATTGCTAATTTGCTGATTTATTTTTTATTTTTTCGTAACAATACGTATATTAAATCAGAACCAAACAGAAAAGGAACGAAAACGTTAAATATGGGTAGAACGCGATTTAATTAATTGCATAATTAAAATCGCGATCGAACGCGGAGATCCCACTTGAATGGGAATATATATTAAAGAAATCGTATTCCAGCGCTAAAAATAGGGATTTGGATCTCGTTTATTTGCGTTGGCAGCAGCAAACGATTTAGAAAAAGACTTAAAAAAAAGCGAAAAGTTATTAAGAGACATAAATTAAGCGAAAAAAATAAATGTGGCACACAATCTTTCGGGGGGAGACACTTTAATAATACACACAACTCTTGGCTCCAATCTGGCTTTAGTTTGATGATGATGATGATCTAAGTAGGAGAGAGAAACAAAATTGCAAAGGAGAGCGCACAATAGCGATTTCCCTCCGTTTTTTCTTTTTCGTATTTCGTTTCTATTTTCGTCTCGTTTTTTATTTTTATTATTGTACCACTTTTCTCTCGACTCGCTTTATTGTGTTTCTTTTGTTGCCAAGAAAATTTCGTACGTCAGCAATGTTTGTATGGAACGTGAAATGAAAGGAGAATTGAAAAAGAAGAATTTGCGAGACGGGAATTTCCGCATAAACAAAACAAATTTCGTTTATAATTAATAACAAAAAACGAAATTCCTCCGAACGCACGACGTTATTTATTCCGCCTTCGTCATCTCGATTCGTTTCGAATAACTCGTTTTCTTCGTGAAAAGAAAACCAGTATCGATTCGTGTAGGTAGAGGCCGTAGTACAAAAAGAACTCTTTCCGAACGCAACGGACTAATAATTCAAAAGAAATTCCCTTTCATCGTGTCCCATTTAACCCCCAATTTCAGTTCCTATCCCACTCGGATCCTCAGCGTGACCATCGGCTTTGAGAACTTTTCTTCGTATTGATTTACCGCAGAGTTTTAAAGGAAAGGATTTTTCTTTTTGGTCCAGCTCTCGGTAATTATTGTGATTCTCGCTTTCTTCTTCTTCGTTCGGTTGATTATTCCCCAGTTTTCGATGACTCATTTTCGATTCTTGCGCAACCGATCATTCTTTTTTTGTTGTTGTCGTTTAATGTTTCAGCGCGTATAATTATTAACACGTTCTCGGTGTAGTTGGTCGACACGTAATACAGTTCAACAGCAAACAATAGGATAAAGTAATAACATAAACTTTCTTTTTGTTGTTGTTGTTGTTGTCGTGTTATTGCGATATTAACGATAGCAGAGCAAAAAAGTTGTATTGTTTTTCTGCGAGCACTTTTTTTTGCGTAATCCAATTAAAATTTCGATTAGTAAGGGCAAACGCGAAGATCTCGTCGTGGATTGGCAATTTTCGCCGTTCAGGTGAGGATAAAGTGCTCATTATTATTAGGAGAATAAGTGGCAATAAACAATAAATTCGAGCAAATTAATAGCTAATTATTTATTAATAATAATAAATAGGAAAGTAAACCGGTATTTATTGCAAACACACATTTATACATGGCGATTGAATACGTTTATATTATTATTGAGTGGTCTATTTAACAATGCGAAAGGAAAAAAAACTGTAGCCGTACCTTATTTAAAATAATAACGATAATAATGCACATAAATTACTTTATAATAATTTCAAACGAAACGTATTTACAAATAAACGAACGAGGAATGAGTAAGCAATTGCAATTGCATAAATAATAACGTACGAGCAACAAAAAGTCGAAACTGACGATGGCCCCGGCAATTAATAACGCGCTAATTGGCCAAATTCCCTTTTCTAATTGGATTCGCCCTTCATTTCGATTTAAATTCAATGAACAATTAAAGAATCGATCGACGCGTGAATCATCTTGCCAAGAAGACGTTTTCGCTTACGAGCATCAATCGAAAACCTCTCAAATTGTATTCCAACTTTTGTTTGATGGTGAGCGAATGCGAATTGCGAAAAAAGTGGCGCTAATTGCTCGTTCGCTAATGACGTTTGTGCGAAATGCATGGCCACGATTTCAACTACTTTGCAATTTTTTTTTACGTCCATCTCGACTATACGTAAGAGTTATTTTTGAATAAAACGTGCGATAATAATAATAATTCGTTGTGGCGTTGGATGACGATGATGTGTGTCGTTCCTTATTTTCTTCGCTCGGTATAATACATTATTATAGTACTACATGCATGCAAGCGAAGTGAGCTCGAGGTCACAGCCATTATATTGATTGCTGCAGATGCAATAAAGTGCTTCTATGCTGTGTCGTATTGTAGAGTAGAATGCGAGCGAGCGAGAGAGGAAGAGACGAAAGTCTCGTTCTTGCGCTATATTGCATTTATGCATGCATAATAATAATGCGAATGCATTCGTACGCCTTCTTTCCCTACTACGTCGCCTGCATTTAAAGCAAGAAGAAGAAAAAAAACTATTTGGGTTTGGTAAACGTTTGCCTCTCCACCGACGAGCGACAAGCAGATGTCCATTCAATTCGATTATATATGATAATGATTATTAATTACGAAAAGAAAACGAGGAAAACGAGTTTCTTCTTCGCTGCTCGGCCGAAAAGGAATGCTTAATTATACCATCATCATCATCAGCAGCAGCAGCAGCAGCATCGACGGTTTCTTAGAAAAAAAGTTATTCCCATATGCCGCAACTTGAATTTATTGTTATTCGCAATAAATGCACTTTTATATACGAGGGAATCTTTCGCTGCTTCTTCGTCTTACACAACTAGTTTCTTCAACATCGAGCGGGGCGGCGGGGACGCAGAGCAAGAACCGGTTTGACGAGAGAGTTAATGGCTGAAATGCCGTTGCGGTTTCCGACGTGAAAGATGTTATTAATAAAAAGGAGCAGAAAAGAATGTAGAAGAGAGCGAGGCGAAAGACCGACGAAGAGTGCGCGAAATAAAAGCGTCGAGAGCGCAAGAAGAAGAAGAAGGCGCAAAGGCGTAGTAGTGAATAAATCTGTATTAAATTACGAACCGGGCGTTCATAATAATGCCGGATTCTCTTCGCTTCTTTCTATTCGCTCTGACTCATCTCCTCGCGATGCCTTCTTCGCCGCTGGCCTTAATTCGTTTAGCCGATCGCGCCGTTGATAGTTTTCGTTTATTAGCGCACATTAAATAATATACTGTCAATGTTATGCACTTGATCGTTATTAATAGCGCAAATTAATTTGTTAACAAAAAACCGCTCGATTTCAAGTTTGGCACGACGCCAAATAACGCAAACTTTTATCGCGATCAATCGCAATCTCTCTCGCGCTCGGTAACAAAATATTATCCGCCTACGCAATGCGAAAAAGATTGCACGTTTTGTGCAGCTTTTTTCGCGCGATAGATTCCGAAAATGCCATTCGCATTTTCGAAAAAAATAAATAAAAATAAATGGCACGTAGTTACACATTTTGCGAACGTTTATTGTTATCGCCGTTAAACGTATTGAATCGATATAAATAGCTTTGGCTAACGAAAGCGTCGCTAATCGTGTGCCAAAAAACTTTTCAGCCGATCGTCGAATTGTTTATCGAATTATGAATGCGGCGCGAAGGCGGAAATGACGTTTGGAAATTTATTAATTCGAAAATGAGAAACTTTAAATTAAGCGATTCGTTCCTCTCCGCCGTTTATCATCTGAATGAAACAAATCGGCAACGATTGCCGCTGCTGCACGCGAATTCGATCCAATTCGCAAATAAAAAACGGGTAACGCGATAGGATTGCAATCCGAAACGCGCACACACGTACTTTACGAATTTTCCTTATCGCCTAGGTTATGCGTTTATTTTCAAATCTTCAATAAACAAAAATCCATTAAACAAAATTCAAACGATTGGAGCTAGTTTTCAGTTGTTTTTTTTATGAAACAGCAGAAAGCTTCGAGCTTTTTCGTGAGCTTAACAGGTTCGGGGTATCTGAAGGTGTTTTACATCATTTGTTGCTGAAATTTTCACGTGGAAGAACGCAAAAATTGTAAAAAAATTGTTTAGCGAAGAGTTTCTGCATTTGACATTAAAATGACCTTTGCGTTTTGTGAAGCGTACGCGTCCGAGTTGGTCGTGTGGAGCCCCACAAGAGTATCACTTGTTGCTGTTTCAGCAACAACAACAACATCGAGAAACGAATACGACGACGAGGAGAACGAAGCCAGCAAAGCAAAGCACAACACACACACGGGCAGTCCGTAGTACGGGCGGGCAAAAAGCAAAAACGACGGATTCGGTCGTAATCGTGAACCGGTTTATTTCATTTCGCTCTAGCTCTCGCCGAACGCTCAGAGTTTCTCGCTCGCTCGGTCTTTCTCCCTTTTCATTCTCTCCGTTCGTTCTTCCCTCTCTAACATCGGTTTCAGTCTTTTACGTACGCTCGCTGCGAGTGCATGTATATACGTTGCGTGTGTGAGGAACGGTTCCTCAAATAAGTTTCAAGGACAATTCGAGTTGAAGAAGAAGTTTGGACGGCGAAGAAGTGAGACTGGAAGATTTCGTTGTTTTTTTTTTGTTTGTTTTTGAGCAGAATTACCGGGAACAATCGTTGTATTTCTCGTTTCTTCGTGGTGCTATTGTGCTCGCCGAAAAAGGATTACAGTGCTTTTGGTGTCGTGCGACTTTCGTTCCTGGATTTTATTTTACTTTTCGCCCATGACCAGTTGCTGATGGTAAGTGAACTTTTCTCTCTCGTCTTCGCGAAAATCTCCACCATTTTCCTCGCGAACAGTTGAGTGAAGTGAACAAAGTAAAACGCAGTGCACAGTGTGGAATTTTTTCAATCATCAAGGATAGTGCTAGATTATAAAACGGTGACGTGTCGGCAGATTGTGGCTAATATGCGCGCAAATATTTCGCATCCCTTTTCGCGGCAACAAAAAAAAAAACGAAGAATGCGAACTCAAAGCGAGTAACCAACCAACCATCTGGCGTTGACTTTCCTTCGTCGGTTAACGATTGTTCTTTTTTTTAAAACGCTCTTTCGTTATACTGCGGCCATATGTTTCGGGAGCGAAGCATTTTCCCCCTTTTGATCGTCGTTCAATTCGTTTTTCATTTCGTCGAAGAAAAATCGAGAAAATCTATTTCGAGTTGAACGATTTTCGTTCTGGAATCTTTCGAACAGGAAACGGATCGCATTAAACCGCGAATGCAATGAACGAGCTTGTGGCTGATATATTATCGAGCGTGGCAAAAATATAGCGAATGTGCGATTATTAATAATAACGTTTCTTAAGGCTCCTCTCACCAATGGCTGCTGCTTGCTGTCGTAGTTGCAGGTGAAAGCTACTTCACCTCTTTGGAACTGTTTATGCGCTTGTTGCGAACATGCGAAAGCAGCAGCAGCTAATAATTTCGCAAAATGGCTCTCTCTCTTTCCTCCTTCTGCGCGTATTAATTAATTAATCGTTATTCCATCACAATTAGTAGGAGATTAATTAATTAATTAACGGATTTCCCACAATTCTTCCAATGTTTTTTTCTTCTTCGCAAAATCGTTTCGTAAAAGAACGAAACTGTGCCGATATTATGTAAAACGCGTGCGTTTTTCTGCTGCAATCGGCCATTATAAAACTGCAATTACACATAGAACTGGTTTCGGCCGTTTTTTTTTTGCCGCGATTCTTTCGAACAGGAAACGACCGTTTGTCATAATGCTAACGTAACGATTCCCGTTCTCTCCGTCTCTCTAACGCGCCACTAATTGGCGACTTATGTAAATTTCGCAAAACTGGTATTCGCACGTAATTATTAGTAGCAACGAAAAAAAAAAATTAAATAAATAAAAAAAAAGAGCAGCGATTTCCTTCGACGTCAACAACGAAAAAGAATTCGATATCAGAGTTTCTTCTCGGATCTCTTGTCCACGGCTCCGAGATCAATGGCCTAATTACGAGCGTGACCTATAACTAGAAATGCGCCGTTACGTTCGCTCGGTTTTTTCCATTCGTCGCTTTCGATTGGAAACGTAAACTTTTGATAAGTTTTCGATAAATTAATCGATCGATAATCCGAACGATCGGACGAGCAACATCGCTGGAATTTAACGGCAATCTCGCGAAAGTATTTGCAAAGCAATTCGCACATTTGGATAACGTTCAAATATTTGCATTCGTTGCTCATTATTATTATTATTATTATAAACTGATATTTTATATTATTATCATCATCATCATCGTCTCGTTGTCTAGAAAATTGTTTTGATCGCAAATTTTGTTGTGCCGTTCACAAATTGCGAATGCCGATCTATAATTAAATTTGGCATTGGATCCTAATATAACAACGAGTTATCGATTGGGTTCTCGAGCGCGAACGATACGTGTCGGGAAATTCCACAATGAATTGTATTTACGTTGCGAATTCGCGAAAGAATGAGCGGAGAAATATCCGCGGGGCGTTTGCCAAAAGTTGAAAAAAAAGAAATGCACGCATAACTTCAATAATGTTGTTCCTCTGCACAAAAAAAATCCCTCTAGCAGCGATCTTCATGCCGTTTCGTTGCAATGTTCGGCCGAACGAAACGAAACGTACGTCGTTAACTCTCCCGTTTATTATTTCGCCGCTGTTATTATTGTTATTATTTCGCATACATTGTCGGCTGAATTGGCAAACTGCCCACGCCGGCTCTTCTTTTACTACCGACGAACCCATTCTCTCTTTGTTCGCGGCACAGCACGAGGATCGTCCTTGAAATGCCCTCATTTCTCTTCACCCTATATGCAACGGCAACAACGGACCCTTTTCACAATCAATTACAGCCCTTCGCGTTCTTGCTATTGTTATTCTTCTTCAAAAAGGTGTATCGGAAACTTTCGAGCCGGTGTGATCGTTTAATTGATTCGCCGATTTAAATAATTCGTCGATGATCGTTGATGAGGATCGTCGTGCAACAAAAAATTCGATCGAAAAGGTCAAAAGACACGTAATTATGTATGATGTCGTGAAAGTGTGACGCGAATATTTAATTCGATTTCCCATCTCGTTCCAATCCGATTATTATCATTATTCGCCGCGCTTTCGTCTCGCCTCCGTTCCGAAGTTTGAAAGCTTCTTTGTCCAATAATGTTTTAAATGTACGCGAGCTTTCTAGCGCGCGCGAGAGAGAGAGAGAGAGAGAGCGCGAGATTTAATTTCAGCTCTGCCTCCTCCTCTCCTAAGTCGTTGTTTGTTGGAATTTCAATTTTTGCCTATTAGCATAAATTGTTTCGAGCATTAATATTTATGACTCGTTCGAGGAGTACGAATACGAAAAGAAATAATCAACCGAACGCCTTTTTCCGTGAGCGGTTCATCGTAAATCGATGCGTGTGTGTTGCCTTTTATCGTTGCTAATCCTCGTTAATAATAGTTCGTTTTGTATTCTATTCGGAACCTCTGCATAATTAATTGCGTTTTTTGTTGTAACAATAACAAATAATAACGTCATCAACGTACAATCAATTGCATTCCTGCTGTTGTTGTTGCTGATTTATAAAGGAGATACAAATGATTGAAATCGGCGAGAGAGAGAAAGCAGAACGTTTCATTAATGGAAATTTTTGTGAGCATCAGCATCATCATCATCATCAACGTTATTATAGTAAAACTGATTACAATATAATTAATGCTCGCGCGCTAAAAATAGCTGTTTACGTAAAAAATGCTCGCTCTTTCGCCACCAAAAAGAAACGGAGAAAAGCACTCGTGAAAAACAAGTTATTTACCAACGATGATTTATTGTAATTTAATTTCGAGAAAGAAGAAACAACAAACATTGATTTCAGGTTGAACGAATTAAACGCAAACGATTGCATCTATCCCCTTTAGGTTGGAAGTGGCTGTTAAAAGGCCCCTTTAATGAAATAAATAGCGATAAATAGGCGCCACGAAGCAAAAAAAAAGACGGAATTCTTTCGCCGTTATCGATTGCGATTTCTAGGAGACAATAAAAAAAAACGAGTAGATAAAAGTTAAAGGGACGATAAAGTCGAACGCACCGAACGACGATTTATTATTAAAGTGCGAAAGACGTTTTTATTTCCATTACGAAGTCCTCGTGCATATTACATGAATGATTCGTGTTGTTTTCTTCTTCGCTCTCCTCCGCGTCGAGTTCTTCACGTGGATTAAAATCTTTCACTTCCTCTTTCAGTTTTCTCTTTTTTTTTATTGTACACGTCTTTCTTCTTCTCGTGTACGTCTCTTTCTTGTATAAGTCTTGTGGAGGTATCGCATGAAATAGCGCCGATGAAGACGGTGATCACGCAATGTGGCTCGACGATGTCGACAAAGGTCAGTGACTGGTTGATGATGTCGATTATCTCTGTCTTCGTGCGTTTCGTTCGTTTTTTTTTATTTCGAATTCGATTTACCCAGAGGAAAAAGAAAGAATCCAACATTCCTCTCGCTCCATTGTTATTGTTACTTTCTAATCGATTTCTTGTTGATGATCGTTAAAAAGAGTAAAACGATCGTTTTCGTTTCAATCAATTTATGTTAGAATGATGATGATGCGCGCAGGATGCGGAGGTTTCGATTTTTCCCTGCGACCGAGCGTCCTCTTCTTTCGGCGCTCGGTGTAATTTATTATTAAGCCAAAAGCAACGGTGGATGACTAATGATTTATTCATAGTCTCCACCAACGTTTATTTTATTTTTTTCACTTCTAATGTATGCATGTTTATTTACACTCTCTTTCCTGTTTTCGAATTATAAAATAAAATTTACATACTATGGAAGAGGAGGAAAGAAAAAAAAAAACGACGAAAAACCGCTAGCTCTCTCATCTCTTTCTCGCTCTCCCTCTGGTTCTAAACGTTATTATTTTTCTTCGCGCCAGCGAGCGAGAGATTGGCTTCTTAATTTGATAAACGACATTTCTGCCATTCGTTTCTTTTTCAGATTATCATTCGCTTCTCCTTCAAACGATTGCGCTGCGGTTTTCTTTTTCGACGCGGCATTTCCGATTTCGGTTACATTCTGCCTCCTTTTTTTTTTGTTTCACGCGTTTCGTAATCGACTTTCACGGTAAAAAGTCTTTCTCGTCGCCTAATTAATTCTAATGCGGTAATTTATGGTCGCCCAATTAAAACGTCGTTTAAATTTCCCCGATTAAACGTGAAATCTTCTCGGTAGTCGACGTTTTTTTTTTTTAATTTTTTTTTTCGAAATTATTAGAGGTCAAAAGCAAAATTCCTCGAAACGTGGCTTGACTCCATCGACTTATCTAATCGCTTGCGACGAGTCATCGCCGTCATTTACGATTAACGCTCTACGAAATTCCGTTGAATCTTTCAACGATTCGAATTTCAATCCGTTTGATTCGTTTCATTAATCCTGCCGTTGTTGTTGTTAGTTCGGGTGAATGGCAATCGGTTTTCTTGATGACAAATTGCGAGCGAAGGCGAAACAATGGGTTCGCAATTAATAATGGTCGCAGTGGAAGAGAGACCGATTGTTTATAATAATTTTTTTTTAATCGCGTTATGCAGATTAAGTCCTCGAACAATGGGCGAGGAATCGGGTAGCGTAATTAGAATAAATAGCGTGGAAAGCCAAATGGAAAACGAGCGATTGATACAAATCGGGTCACGCCGTAAGATGAACGTAAATTAAAACCAAAATCCTTCGGCTTCGCAGAACAAACGGCGAGAAAACGCGAAGGAAACGATTTATTTCTCGTTTATCATCGCGAGCAATGGCTGAGGAATCCGTTCCGCTTTTTAACCGAAGCAACAGCAGCAATAATCGGTCAGTAACGTTGCGTGCACCGACAAAGAAATGGCTCTTTGATTACGCCCTCGACGACGACGGTGCTGACGACCAACAATTTCATTGTTAATTTTGTTTTTCCTTCGGCTTTATGACACATTTCTGCCTTTATCGCCGTTCGTCTTTTTTTTTTCGCTTCCAGAGCGCGATCTCTTTGCATCTCGCGGTCGTTTAATGTTTATCGAATCCTATTGTTTCGATGCGAACGGCGAACTTCCCGTCCCACAGTTCGTTTTTTCGCCCATTCAACGTTTATCGCATTTTAATTCTTCATGTTTCACCCATTTTTAATTAATTCAATCCGTAGTTTTTTTTTTCACTTCTACCTCAATTCAATTTTTCGATGCGATTTCGTTTGAAGTGTGTGCGAATCGAACGAGCGAAACGGAAGTCGCGTTACGAATCGAAATTGCGTACGGATTTTTAATTATTTATTATACAAAGCGAACGAGGCATTCTTTCAACGACCAAGGTCGCGCATAACGACTTTTCCAATTAATAATCCGTAATTAAACAAAAAAGAAGCGGAATAATAATAATCGTCGAGAGGTTTCGCGTTTTATTTGTAATTAATCAAATGCAAATTAACCTGTTTTTTTTTATTGCTATTATTACGATTGGCCGCAACAATTTTATAATTGCATAACGTGCAGTTGCAGCAACGAATTCCATATCATCGCATCGATTTGAAAATGGCACGAAGAAAGTTTCGAGTGGGAAACTTCTAAATATAGTCGCAGAATTAGAAGGAATCGTTTGTGCGTTCCTATTAAAAGACTTAAACGGCCGGTTCGTTACATAAAGCGTACGCGTATATCGATTTAAAAGTCTTTGCGAGTGTATTTATAGCCTTCAGGAGGCGAATTCACGTACGATTAATTAATTGCACTCTCGTCACGATACGTCTGCCCATTTTATCGTTTATTAATAACGCTCAGGTTTTATGTTGATTCCCCGCTCATTCGGCGTGTTAACAAGTAGTTTAAAGGTCAAAATACCCAACTAACTCGTGTTGCTTGCATTATTTATATTCAACTTGCGTGAATCATCGTCGTCGTTGTCATCGTCGTTACAATCGTAATTTACGTCCACGTACGAGTAAATAATGTAATCGTAAAAAGTGGTTTATAATAATAATAAATTATTATAATTGGTGTCCCATTTCCAAGCGAACGTTTACAACGAGAAAAGGAAATCGAGAGCGGCGAGCGAGATGCAAATAATTATTTTATCGACGCTTTAACCAAAAGCGAAATACTTGAAAACTTGCTCCGTATTACTCCTATAATTAACGTCGTTTTTTTTTTGGCGAAATTGTTTTGTATCAAGTTGACGCAAAATTTCGTGCGGTTGTTTTAGATTAATTTCGGCAGCGGCTTGCTTGATGAGAAGCAAAAGGCAAAGTGCATTTTTGCCCACTTGACGTTGCACTTTGATAAGTTACAAATCGACGAAATAGTAAATCGTGCAAAAAGCAAGTCCATCGAATGGCATATAACAAATTGCAAAATTAATGCGTCAACCTAATACGTGCGTTTTGCAGAGGCAAATCGAAGAAAACCGAGATGTGATTGGCGGTTGCGAGGATCGCGATTTCTGTCGTTTAGTCTCTCAAAACGATAAAAGTTAATTAATCAACGTCCCACACGCACGTACAACGACGGCTCGAGTTTGCCATTGATCCGTACAAATAACGAACACGATTATTTATATAAACAGATAACGGTGCTTAACTTGATTTCAGTTTAATGCGGCGCATTTGATTTCAAAGCATACAGCAACGGCAACAACGTTTTATGACAATATCGACGACGGTGATAACAATTGCCCATTAAGCGATAAGAAAATTGCTTTACGATGCTCCTCTTTTTTCACGTTGCGCCCTCGCTCGATTATGATTATGATGCGGGGGCGTCGGGAAAAGCGAGTTTCTTGTGGCTCCGCCGTTACGTAAATCGTTAACTTTTTTTTCCCGTATTATAATCGATTAATTTGATCGGTTTCGAAACGATCGCAATTAACTGCGGCTGGCAGGCTTGAATTGTTATTTTGTACTTTATTCATTGCACGATCCTTTTTTGTTGCAATTTTTCGATCTTCCTACAATTTTTCTCGTTTTAATTTGAACGTATGCTAATAAGACTCATTTATTCCTTGATGCCCATTTAAATCGAATGCGTATTAGCCTTAAGTAGATTGTACTTGCAATTCTACGAACATCTGGCATCGCTTTATTATTAACTATTAATTACTACTTTGTCGATAATTAATGGCGTTTCTTTGAACTGAACGTTCAATTATTGCTACTACTCGCTCGACCGTTTGCTTTACACATACTCGACGAGGAAAGTTGCATTTTATCATAAATATGCATGCACTTTGTTAAAATGTAGTATTAAATTACGTTGCGAATTATTTATTCATTTCGAAATCGACGTAATTGTTGTTACATTCTCGGAATCACTTTACAATGATATCGTTGTTTGTTGTCTCTTTTATTTAATTCGGCGTTAATTTTATGGCTATTAACGTATTTCCTCGTTTTTAAATTCCTTCGAACTTTAGCGAAAATGATCGTCGTTTAAATGGGCGACCTCGAAAAAAATTAAACCAAAAATTTGGAACAACTATTTTATCTACAATTAGCAAAAAGAATGAATTACTATTTGCATGCGAATTAATTTGCTCCCGTTGGAGGTCGTTGACTCGACGAAACAAAGCAAAAATGATCCTAATTGCACTCGGATTAATTATCGTGAAAGTACATGAGTAATCGATATAAATTTCGACTGGCGAAAAGCGAAAATGATTAATGTTGCAACTTATAATATTATATTATACAATAGCAAAGGGAAAAAAGAATAGAAAAGGGAAGGGATTTCAGGAATACAATGGACGGGATAAAAGTAACCTGTTAAATAAAGGTAGAGGAAATTCCAGTTAGAGGAATAATAATAATAAGAGGGCGACAACAATAGGAGGAAACTTTATTTAGTCGGTGTGCAAAAGCGTTCAATGGGAAAGGAAGAAAGGGGACAAAAAAAAACGGAGAAAGACGAGAAAAAGTTCGCCTCTGGCATTCAATTGGATTATTGATTTTCCTGTAAAGGATAGGTCGAATGGAAACAGAATTCTTCGTCTTGCATTAGTAGCAATTTCAATCTATACTACGGGGCATTATGTAAACGTGTGCTATTTTACCTTTTTCCTCTTTTTAATTCCTTTTGCTCTCTATCTCTCTCTCTCTCTCTTCTATTCGAGCTGATTCAGCCGCAATTGTACACGACGTAAACGCTGAATCGACTTATCTGAAAAACGGAAAAAATGCTGCCATAATGCGATAGTAATAATGAAAAAGTTTTTGCAAACGTTCGCTGTAACGGTCAGCAATTTATGCTTCGTTGCTTGCTGTTTTATCTTCGTCATCATCGTCATTATTAATATTAGCATTAATTTTTACGTGTCCTTAAACTTAATAACGATAACTTTTCTGTTCCGATATCAGTGATTCTTTTCGGTGGAAGTTTAAACATTATCCGAAGAAGTTTTAAAGTTAAAGCGCAGCCAAAAAGATTTTCCTTTTACGATCGATCGTAAAACGATTTTCCCATTCGACATTGGCAACACGGCAAAAGCAAAAGAGACGGACATTAAAAGTTTTATATTTATTTTCGTTCGCCCAGTTCGGATTAGTATCGTTGTTATTGTTTCTCGTTCTCCCCTTTCAGCGTCTGGATAATAAAATCTAAATAATAATAATGCTGAAAGTGACATTGAGAGACGACAATGTAGCGTTTTTTTTTGCATCACGTTTATGTTGCAGTTTCGGTATGAAATAAAACCAAGATGAAAAAAAAAAACGAGCAGCCTTCAAACTATTTATTATATGATTCATATATTCATGCAAATTTGTATTGTGCAAATGCGATAATTGCAATGGCACGTTTCGGAGTGCCTCCATTTTTTTTTACGATTGCGTTGAGCATTTATTACGATCATTTCCCATTGTGTATCGCGTTTCAATGCCGGCGACGGCCAATTATTAAACGGGTACGTTAAACTTGCGTGGAAGTGCAAAGATCAATTGCGAATAGAAGCGAATTTTTCTCGAAACTCCGATGGAGTATTTACCTTAATTCGTTGCAATAAGGCACGACTTCTATCCTCGCAATTTATGCGCGTCTTTTTCTCCTTTTCTACCATCGTTGCCCTACAAGAATTTAATCTCTTTTTATTAGCGTTATTATTAGCTTGGCTGAAAGTAGCGAGAGAAGTACGAAAAAATTATATTTATACGACTTTGCTTTCGAATCTACAGTTACTTTTATGTATTAACAATGTAACGGTCGCATTGAATAATAATAATAGTAATAAATGTTAAAGAAAGAAAAGGAAAAAAAAACCAGATGTTAGATGGAAAGTAATTTCTATTCGTGTAGTAATAATACGTTTCTTGGTAAACTTCTGCCGAGCACATCGTTTCCTTTTTTCTCTCCCATTGCTGCCGCTTCTTCTTCTCGAACCGCAACACACAGACTACAAGAACGTAACGGTATTATTTTTAATTAAGTTTTTCTTTTCATTCGTCTCCTCTTCTGTCCCGAATTCTTAATTAAATCGTTATTATTATGATTAAGATTAAAAATTATGCGATAGGTTATAAAAAGAAGCACAGCGATAATCAACTTTCCACTCTTGTTACGTTATATTCTTATTGTTTTCACTTTCGCGCAGCGTGTTAAATTGGTGGAGTTACATTAATCGGTTGCCATTTTTTGCGTTTTTTTTTTAATTGTTGCTACTTTTACTATTTTTTTTCTCTTATAACTATTCCAGGTAAACGTAAGAGGAAGAGCAGCGAGAATGACGCGTCGAAGTTGAGGAGCAACTATTGCAACGTGAAGGAGGACTTGGAGAATAAGCAGGGGGGCCGCAAGCGGAATTGCCTGAATCGCGGCGCGAACAAGAAGAAAGTCTTGGAGGAGGCGAACAACAGTAAGCTCCGGGAGGCACGGTTACGCGTCGAGGATTGCCTGCAGAACGCTTCACGTAATAATCACAATACTACGGGCGCACTTTCGGCGGTTTGCAGGCGAACGTACGAGGAGAGTGGCGCCGCCGCAGCACGCGAAAGGTTAATCAGAGAGGAGGAGGACGAAGAAGAGGACGACGAGGACGAGGAGGAGGACGAAGAGGAGGACGACGAGGAGGCGCATCATCGTCGTCGTGAGGTTAAGAGTAAAATCGCAGAGGACGAGGTTCGAGGAGACCAGCGAGTCGTCGTGGTGAATAGTAATTGTGGTGGTGTCGTTGGCGCGCAAGAGGACGACGACGGCGACGTGCAATCGGGCAGTAATAACAAAGTAATTGTTAAGTGCGTGGATAACGACGATTGTGCGTTGGATGAGGAGGACGACGACGACGTTAGCAATGGTAGCAGTGTGCAATTGGTAGTGCCCGTGGAGGACGATGAGTTGATAATAAACGGTGCGGCGAATAATAATGTGTGTGACATCGTCGTCGATCAGCAACAGCAGCAGCAGCAGGTGGTGTCCGAAGCGACGACGGTAGTCAACGTTAACGAGATAGTTAGCGAAGAGGAGGAGGAGGAGGAGGAGGATTGCGTGATCGTGGCTCAGCAGCGGACCGTCGTAGTGGTAAGCAGCAGCAGCGGTAGTAGCAAGAGCGACGAGCGCGAGTGCTCGAGCCGGGGCGACGATGACGGACCGTTGTCCTCGTCATCCCCTTTCAGCAGGATGGAACTGGCCGAATCAGCGAACGCCGTCTCGTTGCTACGGACGTTTCCGGACGATAGATCGGACTCGGGCGTGAGCTCGTTGCGATCGGGCAGTAGCGGCGATGAACGGTCGGGCTCGCGTTCAAGTGCCCTGAGTTCGTCGGACGAACCGCCGCCACCGTCTTCGTCGTTGTTGTTGCAGCAGCAGCAGCAGCAGCAACAACAAAATCAATCGATCAACAATTTAATAAATAACAATAATAATAGCAGTGGTAACATTAACAGTAGTAACAATAACAGTAACAATCGCTCGCCGTTGTTCGTGCCGGTCAATCAGTCCTTCAGCACGCCAGCGGGCAACAACCATCACAACAGCAGTTCTTCGACTGCGTCTAACGAACCGGTGCGCGTGTGGCGCGACCCCAGCCTCTTGTTGGAGTCCGAGCCGCACGTACGCCACATTCACAGCGTGCAGCATCAGTCGCTGCTAATGTCGCACCCGTCGACGCCGGCCGCCACGGGCCCGCCTCCCACTTCTTCTGCCGCCGCCGCTGCCGCAGCCGCTGCCGCCGCTGCTGCTGGTGCCACGCATCCCGCCACACTGTATCCGCCCGTGCCGCCGCCGCCTAATCTGATGAGTCCGCACCATCTCCACAATCATCCGCATCTGCCGCCACCGCATCCGATCGGCTACTCGCATCACATGTCCGACATGCTGTGGAAGCGGTATCCGTTGCCGGCCGCGCATCTGCTCGCGCCGCAAACGGCCGCGCACCAGGCGACGGAGGAGATTCTCACCGTTTACGCCGATCGCGATCGACACGATAGACTGATGAGGTAAACTACTACCCGTTTTACCTTTTCTAGTAGAGAAGGAAATTAGGACGAAGATGAGGCGCAATTGCGGAAAAGAACCGCGGCAAAGTATGACCCTTCACATAACGTGGGGTTCTTCACAAAATGTCAAAAATCCCCGTCAATCCGAGTTGAGCTAAAGATTTTACGCAAATATTTCATCAGAATTACCTTTTTAAAATTGTCCACTCTTGAAAGAGGACAATGCATCGATTGTTTTAACTCTTCATTCTGATGATGGTTTACTTTTGTAATACAGGGAGAGACAAACGCAGGAGGTGAGAGAAATGGAGAAGCAAAAGGAACGGGAAAAGGAACGTGAGCGGTTGGATCGCGAGCGACAGGAACGGGACAAATTGGACAGGGAGCGGGAGCGCGAGAAACACGAGCGGGAACGCGAACGGGAGCGGGAGCGTCAGGAGAAACAGCGGGCGGAACAAGAGGTCAGGAAGCACTTCGAGGAATCGCTGAAGCACGCCCATCAAAAGGTACGAGCGAAGCTATAGCACGCGGCGGAATAATTTATTTCAATTTGCGTCTTTTCTGCGTACAACAGAAGGATGCACAGAGCGGTAGCTGGAACCTGGTGACGTTTCCCACGATACAGCGCAGTTCGAATGGTCCGGAGGACGATCGCAAACGATTAGAGGACCATCATCAGCAACGGCATCTGACGACGAGCAGTAGACACGAGAGGAACTATTATCCGGGGACGACGCAACGGCCGCCGAGCGTCCCGGGCAAGAACGAGTATCCGCCGCCGGCGCACAGTCGCGTGCCGACGACGACGACGAAATCGTCGGAGAAGATCGGCGGCGGCGGGGGCCATCAGACGATGCAAAAGGCCGAGGTGAACATGTTCGGTTATCCGGCCTATCAGCCGACGGCCTTCTTCCCGCAAGAACCAAAGAGCAGCAAATCGGACCATCACCATCACCACCATCACAAGTCCAGTGGCGGCGTGCAGCAGCCGGGCGGTTTGGTGGTGACGAAAAGTGGCAGTGGTGTAATGTCGGACAGGGACAGGGACATGTTAACGAATTCGGGGATGATGAACGAGCACAAGAGTTCGGTGATCGTGAAACTCGAAGGTGGCAAAGCGCCGCCGCATCACATCGATTCGCGAACCGCCTCGTCCGTTGCGGCGGCCCACTCGCAGAGTCCGAAGCTGCAGCAGGAAATGATGCGACACTATCTGCCGGTGAGCGGCGGCGGCGGCGGCGGCGGTCAGACGCACAAAGGATTGTACGAGTACCGGAGTCCGACGCAGTCGCCGCACCATTTGCAGCACGCGCCCAGTCCGCATCACGTCATCGAGACGCAGAGTATGGGCAAGTCGACGCATCATCGATCCAGCGCGGGCGGCCAATTGCCGAGTCCGCATCATCACCGGCAATCGCCGCACTCGCAATCGCATCCGCCCACGGAGGTGCGATACCGGAGCATGTCGGAGTCTTCGGCATCGATGATCTATCAGCCGTCGGCCAAAGTCCCCGTGTCGAATTACTCCTACATGGCCACGATGACGCCGTACACGGTCGTAGGCGGTGGTGCCGTATCGAATTCGAAACCGAAAGTCAGCAGTCCGGCCCCGCACCACATCTACGGGAAACCGTCGCCGGGCATGGGCAACAGCATCGCGATGCGAGGCCACGAGTCGCCCGGTCCGAATTCCGGGCCGATGCTCGCCACGAAACCGCTCTTATCCTCGTCCGTGTCGCCCAGTCCGTACCAGCAAGTCTCGCACTACATGTCGCCGCCGCCGCATCCGACCTCGATGCCGACGTGTTTACCGCCGCCGGCGCACAGTAGCAAGACGACGCTGTTCGAATCGCGGATGTATCCGCCGGGGAATTCCGTGCCCGGCGGTTTATCCGTTAAACCGTCGATCCAACACGGCACGTCACCGCCGACGGCCGCCTCCGCACCGTCGCCCATCTCGCGCAATCATCCGCAGTACACGTTGCCGCCGACGAGCGTGCACAATTCGCAAATGATGGGCTCGCAATCGGTGCAAACGGTACCGTTGGATTTGGGCGTGTCGTCGAATAATAAATACGAATCGGCGACGACGTCGCCGAAACGCAAATCGTCGACGCCGATCAACTCGATGAATTCCGGGCCCGTTTGCTTGGACGTAAAGAAACGTCGAATCGACGCCCCTCCAACTGTAGCGTCGCCTCATTCGTTTTATACCACGTCCATGCAACAACAACAACAACAACAGCAGCAGCAGCAGCAGCAACAACAACAACCGCAACTTGCGAGAGTTAGCGAACCTAGTCCGTTGATAGCGAGCGCTGCCGCCACTACGATAACGACCGTCGTTAACATGGCCGCGCACAATAATAATCGATGCGCGCCACTTCCGCCGACGATCGCGACGCCGCCAACGTCGGCAACGATCACGGAGAGTCTACCGGAGATCAGCGTGACGACGGTGATGACGGACAAAATGTCGCCCGTGCCGCTTCTGCAACCGGCGAACGCTGCGTCGTCCGAGAGTCAAGCGAACGTCGTCAATTTGACCACATCACCTACGGCCACAACCGCTGCCGTCACTTCACCGACAAATTTAACGACGACGACGACAACAACGACGACAGTGCAACCGGCGGAATCGCCGAATACGCCGGCGAAAACGAACGTGGTGGCGCCCAGCAATGCGGATTCGGAGAAGTCGAACAGTCCGGGGCCGTCGAAGACGGTCAGACACTTGAAGAAGGCGTGGCTGATTCGGCACACCGGCGAGGATTTAGAGGATAATACGGGTATCACCGGAAGTGGAAGTTGTGTCACGTTACCATTGAACATTAATAACAGTAACACTACGAGTAGTAACAACGGTAATAACAATAGCAGTAGTAATGTAAACAATAACAACAACAGCAGCACTAATAGCAACAGTAACAACAACAACAACAACAACGGCAATCCGTCAGCGAAAGAATCGCCGGTGACGTCGTTGCACAGTATCGGTTCGATGGCGGTGAATAGCATTAATAAAGGTAAACATTTCTCGTCGAAGCCGAACAACAGTAGGAAGGGCGTGCATAATAAGGATGCCGCATCGTTGAACGGTCACCAGGACACGATCAAACCGGGCGGCGACGATTCCTCGAGTTCGGACGCGGAACGAGGCAGAAAATCGCCGCCGAAGCGGAAACCGCCGAAGGTGAAACGGAAAAAGGGCGGAGGCGCGCAGAAAAAAAACGTCGACGATCACAAGAAGCGCAAAGTCGCCGCCGCCGGCACCACCACCACCGCGACATCGACGACGACGTCGACGCCGCCGACGCCGTCGGTGGTGACGGTCAGCGAGAGCGGTAGCGATAGCGAGAAGGAGAGCGGCAGCGAGAAAGATTCGGATTCCGGCGCGAGCACGACGATCGCGACGGCGAAGAAACCGTCCGTCGGCGGCGGAAGCAATAACAGTGCGACGAAGGAGCCGAGGAAACGTGGCAGACGACCGAAGTCGTCAAAAAACGATAAGGGCGAGGAGCCGCGCAACAAGAAATCACGCGATGATTCGATGCCCCCGCGCGACCCCATACGCAAGCCACCTGTGGGGCAACTGAAGAAGACCGGTGAGAGTTTTCTTCAGGACGGACCGTGCCACGAGGTCGCACCGAAACTGGCGAAATGCCGCGAGTGTCGCATGACGCCGAACCAACGGTCGAAGAACATGCCGAACATCTTTTGCCGCTTCTACGCGTTCAGACGGTTGAGGTACACGAAGAACGGACAGCTGGCGATTGCCGGGTTCTCGGATCCGCACAAGGACGCGCTGGAGGTATTATTAATAATTGCGTGCGTCTCGCAAAATTACCGATTTATCTTGAATATCTTGTCTTTGTCTCTCTAATAGGACGATTTGAAATTGTGGCTACCGTCGACGGAATCGCCGCCGGCCGATTTGGATTTGGAGACGTCGCGCTTCCTCTTGAAACAGGTCGGCGATCATTTCTGCAATCTCCTCTTGCAAGAGAAGGACGCCCACAACGAACACATGGCCGACGGTAAGGAAAACGTCTTTGTAATTTAATTGCAACGTAAAATAACTCGATTAAAATTCACTTTGCAGATAAGACGATCGCGTGGAAGCGGGTAGTCCAAGGCGTTCGCGAAATGTGCGACGTGTGCGAAACGACGTTGTTCAATTTCCATTGGGCGTGCGGAAAATGCGGATTCGTCGTTTGTTTGGATTGCTACAAGGTATTATTTACTAATCGCGTATTTAGAGTTATCTGCTAAAACCATTTTATTTGCGCCGCGCAGGGTCGCAAGAACGGAACGGTGAAAATCTGGGGAGAACCCGGCAAGGACAGAGACGATTTCTCGTGGCTCCTCTGCACGAATCGGCAACCGCACGAACAGGAGAAACTGATGCTGACGCAAATCATCGCCGGCGATTCGTTGCAAAAGCTCGGCAAGCTGGTGCACGAGATGCGCGAATTGTGGAGCATCGAGCAACATTGCGGCTGTCCGTTGAGCAAAGAGGTCGCGCAGAAATCGAACGGTACGCGGAAAGAGATGATCAAGAGCATCGTCTCGAACGAGTTCAATGGGATCAAGAAAGAGGTCCAGGGCGACGACACGAAACCGTTGATGAACGGAGGCGGGTCTTCCGTTAAAGACGAGAAAAACTCGCCGTTAAGCTGGTTGGCGGACGTGGCGCTATCGAACGAGGACAAGAAGCACGACGATTCCAGCGATTCGGAGGAGGGCAGTTTCTCGACGTTGCGGGAATTACTCATCAGACCGTCGCACAAAGCGAACGGCAGCCGTGCCGCGTCGCCCGTGCCACAGCAGAACGCAGCGAAGAACAACAACAAGAAACGTATCGACACGTTGGACGAGGTGATCACGAGCGTCATCGAGGACAACGTGCCGAAGCAAGAGCTCGAATTCGAAAAGGTCGAATTGAAGCATTACGTGCCGCGCGATAATTGGCACGCGAAAACTAGAGGCACGCTACCGATTCGAATTATGACGTTGACCGAGAGCAAGGTGCATTATCCGGACGTTCCGCATAGCTGGTTGTGCGATGGAAAGTTACTCAGGCTCAGCGATTCGTTGCACGAGGGCAATTATAAAATATTCCAGGTAAATATGCGGAAAAAAGAGCCTCGTTCGAATGCGTGATTTCTAAAATTCTCCTCTTATTTTTAGGATCAATGGAAACGCGGCCAACCGGTTCTGGTCTCGGACGTCGCGAAATACTTGAACAAAGACTTGTGGAACCCGGAGTCGTTCACGCGCGATTTCGGCGACGAGGAAAACGATCTCGTCAATTGTCTGAACGGCGCGATCGTGCAGAACCAGCCGATGCGTAAATTTTGGGACGGCTTCGAGCACTTTTCCAAACGACTGAAAGACAGCCGCGGCAACACGATGCTGCTGAAGCTGAAAGATTGGCCGCCCGGCGAGGACTTCGCCGAGATGTTGCCGTCGCGGTTCGCCGATCTGATGAAAGTGCTGCCGCTCGCCGAGTACACGCATCGCAACGGCCGACTGAACTTGGCCAGCCGCTTGCCGGAATGCTTCGTGCGGCCGGACCTCGGCCCGAAAATGTACAACGCCTACGGTTCGGCCTTGCATCCGAGCAAGGGGACGACGAATCTCCACTTGGACATATCCGATGCCGTCAACGTGATGGTCTACGTCGGTATACCGAAGGACGGCGACACGGACGATCACATCAAAGAGGCGTTCCGTGCGATCGACGAAGCCGGTTGCGACATACTGACGCGACGGCGTGTACGCGACAAGGGCGAACTGCCCGGGGCGTTGTGGCACATTTACAATGCGCGCGACGCGAACAAGATCCGCGATCTATTGAATAAGGTCGTCGTCGAGCGTGGCGGCACGTTGAAGCCGAATCACGATCCGATACACGACCAAAGTTGTTACTTGGACGGTTCGTTGCGGGAGCGCTTGTACAAAGAGTACGGCGTCGAGGGTTACGCGATCGTTCAATGTATGGGCGACGCCGTTTTCATACCGGCCGGCGCGCCGCACCAAGTGCGTAACTTGCATAATTGCATTAAGGTCGCGGAGGATTTCGTCTCGCCGGAGAACGTCTCGCATTGTTTCCACTTGACGCAAGAGTTTCGCGATCTCTCTGACACGCACACGAACCACGAGGACAAATTGCAAATCAAGAACATTATCTATCACGCGGTCAAAGATTCTTTGTCGACGTTAACGTCCATCCTGAATAAACATGCGAACGTTAAGAGCGAGAAAGATGCGCAAAGTAACAGTAACAATGGTAGCAGTAGCAATAGTACGAACGGTGGCAGTGAGAGTAATTCGAATGCGAATACGGACTCGTCGGAGCAAACTTAAACGATAATGTAAAATCGAGCGAAAAATATAGAGAATATTTTGTGATAGTAGACGTTAAATGAACGAAAAGTAACGAGGATCAGGACGGGAGTTTCGAAAGGACGTAAACTTTACTTTCATATTTCATTTTGTAAAGTTTAAGTAAATGTGTGATATAAATAATATTGTGTAATAATAATTGATTTAAAGAAACGTTAATTAAAAATTGAAGATAACTAAATATTAAGGATTAAGAAGGAGGAGGCACATTATATGTGTAAAGAAATTATTAATTAATTAATTAATAATGAGAAGAAAAAAAAAAGAGAGTAAAATTAAATAATACGAATTTGTCCTATTTGATGCACACGAGAAAAGCTGTTTGTTCTTTACGATTATTTTCCTTTAATTTAAAAGTAAATTTAAAAAAATATATAAAAATAAAAAAAATTAAATGAAATAAATTGTGTACATATTATCATCGTCTGTACATTTGACAATTTTTTTAGTTGGATGAAAAAAAAAATAATGCTGAATATGCACGGTTTATCTTCCTGTTAGTAGTGACTAGTGACTTTGAGATGTATCAAATCAAATTTGGTCACAAGTTGTAATTAGCCTATTTCTATTTCACTTGTTGACATAAACTACGATATTTTTTGTCTTTTTCCTTTTTCGAAGGTATTTGCCCCTTTTTAAAAATAATAATAAAGAAATGAAGGAACAAGTTGAAAATGAATAATAAGAAAGTTACGATGATTTGATGCGAAAAAATTGCGAAGAAATTTAATTAATCGATACACTGTTTTACCTTCGAAAAAATAATTAAAATAATGAAATATTTACATATTATATATCAATTGTTGTTTCATCAAATTTACCAGTGGTTGGTTATTTTGTATACTGTGCCTGTTATATTAAAAAAAAAACGTAAAGAAACTTAAAGAAGGAAATGAAATAATTATTGTAAAATGTAAACGTGAAATTTTAAAAAGAAGAACGAACGAAAATTTAATTTAATTTTGACTCTAATTATAAATGAAAAGCTATTATTTGCAAGAGGTTTAAGTTTTCCAACAATTATTAATCAATTATTTACGAAACTACTCGCTATTCAGTATTCTTTTGTCGATTCAATAAATTCATCAAACTTTTGTTGAAGTTTTAAACGGATTTGAAAACTTTCTGATCGAGCAGTGATTAATATGATTTTTCCGGTTAAGTTCTTGTAATATACGATGCGAAGAGAAACCTTGAGAGAGAGAGAGACGAAGAAGAAGATTAAATAGAAAAAAAAACTTCTAAAAAAGTGCTATTTCATTCAAGTGCCAATTACGATTATGTTTAGGCGGTGCTGCTGTTCAATGGTTTGCAAATACGCGAAAGATCCACTTTTTTCAAAGAAATAAATTAATTTTGTGTATATTAAATATGAATATAATCGATGCAATTAAGTGAAAAATGTGAAATGAGTGTATTAGCCCCCCTTTTTCACAATTGTTCTAATTACGAAGAAGAAAATGCGGATTTTCTATTTGCGAATTTGCACATCGTTCACAGACAGTCCATCAAAATGAAAAAAAAAATTGATCTCGACTTTGTTTTTACAACGATTTATAAATATAAAGAAATTTAAAAAAAATCAATTTTTAAATAATATTGAAGAAAAAAACAAGAAAATAATTTTTGTAAATGTATGTATGTATATTGGAATGCCCCCCAAACGTTTTTAATTTGATTTTTCCATTATATTTTTTTAGTTTTCCCCAACCAATTTGTATATTTATATATTAAATATTGGTGAAAGAGTGAACGTTTTGGTAAATAAACGATTGAGGACGAGAATGATTAATTTTGTTGTTGAATGATTATTGTTAATTAATTGACTAAAATGAATTGTATGAGAGGAACATTCAATTTTTAATTAATTATTACTGCTCTTCGTCAATTTTCCTTTTGTCACATACTGTGTATAAAAATGAATTATTATTCTTAATAATATTAAAAATGAAATTGTTTCAATGAATGTAAGGGACAACATAATTTATTATTTGCTTTTTACAGTGATCATTGTACAGTAGCATAGTTTTTTGTACAGAGGTACCTACAATATGTTTCCTTTCCCCTTTTTGTCTACGAGGGGAAAATATAATTTTTTTGTACTATGTATATTATGTAATATTATAGGTTTGAATAAGAAAAATGTTTATATTAAAGAAAAAAATTGTCAATAAGATCTCTTTTAGTTATTTTCATTCTCTTTTATTTTAATTCGAAACCCATCAATCATATAATCCCCATTCACTCACGGATTTCCACTCTCAAAGAAAGCGTCGTTTTCGAGACGAGAAAATGAGCACTTCGAAGATTCGAATTCGCGATAAACACTCGACAAGTTCAATGCTAATCAACTAGACCAGTGGAGAGATGATTAAAAACTTATTCCATTTAAATATGCGCATAATAATTAGCTAGTTATAAATCGCATTAAAGAATTTTAAATTCGTTCGAATACTTTAAACATTCGTACGCAATGACAGATTAGACGAGCGTTTCTCGTTCGTGATTAATACTAATAAGTACCGTTTTCGAATTATTAAGTAGCTTATAATGGCAATAATAATCAACGCGATTAATTAGACGAGCTTTTCAATTGCGCAAAATAACGCAGCAAAAAGTTGTTGGCAAACTTTACGACGGCAGCAGGAGTAATGAAAGGAATGAGACGAGAACGGTTCTTTTTTCCGCCGTCTCTTATTTTACTCTTTTCCTTATTTAATAGTATGTAGTAGATGATTAGTCGTAGAAGAAGAAAGAAGGAACACGACGGGGACGCTATTTCGCCGAGAATAACGGGGAGCGTAACGTTTCAGTCGGTACGTGTCGTGCGTCGTAGCGAGTCGCTTTCCTGAAATACGCGCTTGTGCTTTACTGAAACAGTTCAAACGGTTCGGTGTTTCGAATTCGATCACGAATAGCCAAGGAATAAAGGAGCCCTAAGCAAGTGAATTTATTATATTATCTATATAAATTATTCTCCACGGTTTCCTTTCACATTTACAAATTGTTTCTTCTTCCTGGCCGTTCGTTTCCCTTCTTCAAGTTGTAAATAACGTGCTGTAAAAGCTCGCTCGCTTTAAGTGGAGAGCCTATTTTCAATTTGGCTTGAAATAATTTCGACGATTCGTAACGTATAAAATATTGTTCTCTTGTTATAATTGAGTTTCAAAAGAGTTTGCCTCTGTAACCGGCTATAAACATAACAAAACATAAAAGCTTAAAATAGGAGGAAACACGCTTCGGCATTATTTATGCTCATATAGTAATAATAATTGAAAATACGCGTGTGTTGTTGCCGGGAACATTTTATTGTTGTTGTCGTATCCTTTAGCAATAAAATAGCGAGTGCAATTAAATTTATTGGCGAAATATTAATATAATCCAATAGAAACCGTAAATCTATAAATTGTTTTAAAGGGCATAATATTAAAATCAAGAAAATAAAGTTTTTGCTCTCAGAATAGAAGCTTTTACTCTCAGTATAAAGTTTTTGCTCTCGTAATAAAGTCTTTGCTTTTAGAACAAAGTTTTTGCTCTCATAATAACGTTTTTGCCTTCATAATAAAGTTTTTGCTCTCATGATGAAGTGTTTGCTCTCGGTATAAAGTTGTTGCTCTCATAATGAAGTTTTTGCTCTCATAATAACGTTTTTGCCTTCATAATAAAGTTGTTGCTCTCATGATGAAGTATTTGCTTTCAGGATAAAGTTTTTGTTCTCGTGAAAAGTTGGCAAATAACAAAATCTAAATTTTATTCGCGCACCTTTTTTTTAGAGCTTTTAATATTTCTCTCGCTACTGGATGCTTATTTTTGTGCTTTACGTTTCATTCGAATGAAGAAAATCCAATGGACAAAACATGCTGTTGTAAACTGCGTATGGTCCATAAATCAAGAGCAACTTGTACATAGTTTGTTGTTCGGGCCGAACGAAAGAAACGCGAGTGAAAAAGGCCGAAATGATAATAAAAGCAAGAGAGTTAAAAAGAGGAAATAATAGATTCGTTGCCAATTCATTTAAACGTAACGCCGCCGACCGGCAGCAAGTTATATTTTTCCCTTTAAGAACGCTAATTTATTACCATCGTTTCTGCTAACATTAATCTAAGACGTATGTAAATCTCTTTCGTTCGACTCTGTGTTCTTTCTTTCGGTTCTTTTGCTTTAACGTTCAAATATGTATACGTTACACGTGCTAGTGTGGATCACTTTATTTAATCAAAAATTATCGCACGTGACAACGCGTGGCAAGCGATGCTTTCAATCTTAATTTTGGGCCGGAAAATGATCGATAAGAAACTGCTGCTTGTGCAGCGAATGAAAATGTTTTAAATTGTCAAAAACTAAAAAAAAAAAGACGGTTTTCTATGTATAACAATCTAATAATAGATCTGGTTTAATTTTCCCCACATTTTGAATGTTGTTTGTTTGATGAGTCTTTGTATAATAAACTGCCGGTCTCCGAATTACTTTCTCGTAACTGCTTAAACTTGACCCATATAAACGAAAACAATCCGCTTTTGGAACCCGGAATGATCTCATTCGCTATCGTCCGGCGATAAATTGTCAATTATCCTTTATTAGGGGATCCACGAAAGTTTTGCTCGCGTTTTCCATCTCGCCTCGACTTATTATTACCCACCAAAAATCTATTTTTAAAGTCGCGCCACTTGAAACAAACAATCGTTTGCCATTTCACACTCATTCGGTAGATGAATTTCCCCTTTTTTTTTGTAAGCTTTCGCCATTGTTCCTACAGATCATGGAAATCGATCACATTTCCTACATCTTCGGCAGTTTCACGCGTCGCCGCCAAAGCCAAGACGTGAACAACATGATCAAGAGGCGATCGATCGAACAGGCAAAGATCAATCACGACCGATCGAAATCGACGCCGCACACGACGAGCGCTCAACCTGCGAACGGCATCAAGAAGAAGAGCGATCTTCTTCTCCTATCGCGTGCGAAAAGCGTCTGCAGCACGAACACGAACTATAACAATAATAATAATCGCGCGAAGAACGACGAGACCGATTACAAGTGCACGATATGCGGCAAGTATTTCGTCGAGCCGCGCGTCCTTCCCTGTCTCCACACATTTTGCACGCGATGCCTGCAAAACATCGAATCGCAACGGTACTCGTCGTTATGTAAGTGTTAATGCAATTTAACAATCGAAGCCGGGTTTAAAGGAAGCCGCAAAATTGCGGCGCAATCTTTTAAACTAATTAAACTCGCACAATTTTCGCATTAGATTCGCTAAACAACAGGGAAATCGATTGCGGATCTTCGACGACCGGCGCCACGTGGAAGAGCGTCGCGATCGCGTGCCCCACGTGCGGCGAGACGACGGAGTGTCCGCCGAACGGCGTCGTCGACTTTCCGCCCAATTACATGATCCAGCATCGCATGGTGTTGGCCACGTTGAATTCGCGCACCACGAAGCTGCTGTGCGACTTCTGCCCGAACGATATCGGCGTAAGTTTAAAACTCCTTTTGCCGGCTCGTTTTTGCGTCGATGATTCAATGCCATTTCTTTTTGCCGCGGACTAAATCAAAGGCGACGCATCGTTGCACGGAATGCGCGGCGAATCTGTGCTCGGATTGTTACGAGGCGCACAGGAAACGGCAAAAATTCGGCTCGGCCCACGAAATCCTGACGCTGGACGAGGCCCGTCGCAGAGGGATAACGCGCGTGAGGCGGCAAATTATGTGCACGAATCATCCGGACCGCGAATTGACGGTTTTCTGCTCAAATTGCTGCCAGGTAAACTAATTGCACTTTTTTTTAATTAATAACACGACGTAATTGCATCGATATTCAATCCAATATAATTTATTTACATCGACAAATCCTCCTTTCATTCACCTTAATTCGCAATTTCGTTCCTTTTCCTTTTCAAACTTATGCATTTCCTGATACAATTGTAAAAATTCGACCGAATAATCGAGAAACTTCGTATTAGGAAAACATGAACGTAAAAAGGTAAGCGAATTAGGATCGTGTTGCGGTTTATTAGTCGCGACTCGCCCCCTACCTTTTTTAACTTATGTGCTCCTGATACGAACTTTTAAAATTTTCGTCGGAAATCGGGAGACTTCGTATTAGGAAAACATGAACGCAAGAAGGTAAGCGAATATGGATCGCGGCGTAGCTAATTAGTCGAGTTTCAATGGTAACTTAGGGGTTCTTCTTTACCGACTTCTGATACGAACCTTTAAAATTTCCGTCGGAAATCGGGCGACTTCGTATTAGGAAAGCATGAACGCAAGAAGGTAACAGAAATTAAATAGCGAACTTTAAGATTACCGCCAGAATTCGAGACAATTTTCGGATTTCGAGTATTAGGAACACATGAACGCAAAAAGGTTAGCGAACTAGAATCGTGTCGCGGATAATTAGTCGCGTCTCGCCAACTACCTTTTTTAACTTATGTTTTCCTGATACGAACTTTTAAAATTACGGAGAGAATTTTCGGACTTTGTATGAATGTGAATTTAATTAATTAAAGGACACGATCGATAAATAAATAAAATATTAAATATATTTGCGTATTTTTATTGATAAAATTATTAAATACAAATACTAATTGAACATTAATTAAAATTAAAGTTTGCAAGTGTTTTAATTTATTGTGTTACGTTTTAAATTAAATATTAGCGCACTTTTGCATTTTATATCTCTCGCATAACGTCCGCGTGTAACCCGCGGGCGTTTATTTTAAGAAAACACTCGAATTAATTAGATTATATGCACTCATTTTTATTTAATGCGATCCATTGCGGCGTTTAAGCGTTTAAAAAGCGTTTAGGCTCCGTATTTTTAGCCGGCATTTCCAATAAGAATTTTCCTCTTGCGTTCTATTGCACATTCAGTTAAATAACCAACGCCGAAGAGCGTTCTCTCCGCCAGGTCTAAACTTGACGCAAACATCTTTTTGCAGGTCGTATGTCGCGATTGCTTATCGTCGGACCATAAGGGCCACACGTGCGAACCCGTTGCACGTGCCGTCAAAATGCAAATCACCAATTTGCGTTTGGCACTGGCGAAAACGAAATCGTTCAGCGAAATGGCGCAATTGAACGCGACGTGCCGCTATCAGAGCGGCACGAAACAGATCGAGACGCAGTGCAATCAGATCCAGATGGAAGTCGAGAAGTTCATCAAAAGTTACAAGCAATCGATCGACGAGCATCGGAAAGAGCTGATCCGGCAGATACGCGAGATCCGCGAGGAGAAATTGAAAGTATTAAACGAGCAACGCGAGGAATTGCTGCGTAAGTCGAAAGAGGCGAAGCAAATCCTCGAATTCGTCGGCGATCTATTGGACGACGGGACCGACGTGGAGATTCTGAACTTTGTCAAACCGCTATTGAACCGCATGGAGATTTGCAATAAGACCGATAGCGCGCTCGATGCGAAAGCGCTCGACAGCTTGCAATTTATTGCGGACGAAATCGCGACGAACGGCAGCGAAAAGGACGAGTGCAAGTGTCCCGTTTACGGCGTGTTAACGACACAGACGGTCTTCCCCAAGAATTGCACCATCGACACGACCAGTAAGTGCGAGAAACTTATTTAGAGAGCTAAGGTTTCCCCTGCAAAGCGAGCTTCCTGCGTGTAACGTAAATAAACGCTAACGTCCCTTAGAAAGGAAAAAGAATTCCATTTTTCCGGCAAATATTTACGCGACCCTCCGTCAAAATATTGTTCGGCGTTCGCTCCCCTTTTAACGAACGTTTGGCACGTGTTTAAGGCAATTTATCTTTGTTTGTAAAGCGAGAAAATGCGCACTTTTGCGGCGAAACGGAAATTAAAAGCGAGCCATCAACTCGCGTTATTAATCGCTTAATAATTCGTTCTTATTCGAGAGGAAACTCGAAATCGGAATCTCGTTGCGCACCCGACGAATCTCGCCGCGTTTATTTTTAAATTTTATTCCATTATAATTAACTTCCCCTCGTGTTTTTTTCCTCCTTCGTTTTTATCTCGTTGACAGAAGAAGGAAGTTGGAGAAGTTCAATAGGAACAAGACAAATGGGAATTAATGACGAACTTCGTGGCGAGTTTTAAGCGTTTTTATTTTCTAGACTTACAAAACGTGAGAGTTGGCAAATGTGTCGAAATCAATTTGGAAATCAAAGATCGCAATAACGCGCGGTTACAACGCGGCGGCCAAACGGTTACCGCCGAGCTGCGGTACAAAGAGATCAACTCCTCGCGATCGTTGCACGTGAGCGTCGAGGATTCGCGCGACGGCACGTACAAGTTGCGATTCGTGCCGGACGCGCCCGGCAAACTGCATTTGGCCGTCTACGTGAAAGGGCAACCGATTAAGGTGAGTCGCATCGCTCGATTATCGCGCGCGTCGATTAACTGATTGGCAAAACAACGCGTCTTTTTAAGGATAATCCGTTTCCGGTCGTGGTGAGATCGTTGCGACCGCATCACGGGATCTATCATTGCTGCAGTTTCTGCTCGAGCGGCGGTTGCAAAGAGGCGAGCTGCGGCTGCGGCGGCACGATGCCCGGCGGCTACAAAGGCTGCGGCCACGGTCACGACGGCCACCCGGGGAAACGGCATTGGTCGTGCTGCGGCAACCCGATGGAACATTCCGAGTGCGTGCGTGCCAACGCGTCGCATTATCAGTTTACATTGTAATCGATTATTGCCTTTGCGATCATCTTCGTTGATTCAACATTATTTCTTTTGTAAATATAAACATACCAACAAGTTGATTGTAATAATTAGTATAATATAAATTTTATTAGTGTATATATATTAATTTGTATTTAATTAACTATAGGGCGAGCTCTAATCGTCGTCATCCTCGATTATTATAGGTTTATTTTAAAGTGGTTCACGCACGCTTGTCCGGTGGGCGAAAAAGAAGATTAACTAAAAATTATGTACAAAATTCAATTATAAGATCACTGGCGTTACATAAAGCATATAAAATAATTTGCACGACTAAATATACAAAAAAAAACACCGCCAATTGTGTGTTACATAAATAAAACCTGTACACATTTTTGCATTTATAATTCTTTTATAATATAATTAAGGTAACACCCGTAAATTATCGAAATTACAACATTTTGCTATCACTTTTCTTTTTCGCCGGTTCGATACTTGGTATCGACGGGATCTTCGGCGACGCGTTCGCCTCCACTTTCGTGTTCGGCTTGATCGTCGACGATTTCGCATTCTCCGGCTTCTTCTCGCTCGCACTCGGTTCCCCTTTACTCGCCGCATCGCCCTTCTCGCCTTCCTTCATATCCTTCTTTAAAGCTTTCTCAATCTTATCCTCCACCTCCAAAATCTCCTCCTTGTTCATGAGATCTATCAATTCGTCCACTTGCTTATCGCTTAACTTGATGCTATCCTTTCCAATGAATTCGATGACCTGAATTTAACATAAAACAACGCTGTATTACAAGACAATGGACTATAATCGTTACTTATACCTTGAGGACGTCCTCAACGTCAATCGATCCGTCGCAATCGTCATCCATCTTCCGCAAAACCTTCGTTATGTTCTCTAATCGCACCTCGTCGTCGACGTTCTTAATCTTCTTGATAACGTTAACGATATCCTCGATTTTGAGCAATCGTTCCTTTTCCTCCTCGTGCGTGTCGGCCTTATCGCTGAGCTCCTCCTTCTGATGTTCCAATTGCGCCACCATCGCGTCCATTTTATTGATCATCTTATTGACCTTCTTGTATAATACTTTCGACGCCCGGCTGACTTTCATGTCTTGTTTCGGTAGATCGGCGACGGCCTCTTTGAAATCTTGCACGTCCTCCTGATAGTCGGCCATCTCCGTCTTCAATTCGGACAACACTTCCTTCTCCACGATCAGTTTCTCTTTCGACATCTCCTCCAACGCACCTTCGATCGCCTCCAAATCTTTCGTCGCGATCTTACTCTCGTCGACGACCTTCGTGTCCGTGACGATCTTCGCGGTATCTTTAAGTTCCGGCGTTTTAGCCGCTTCGATGATCGGTGCCTTGTCGACGAGCTGCTCTTTGATCTCCTTCTTCACCTCCTTCTTCTTTTCCTCGGACACCTCCTTCCGTTCCTCTTTTATCTTTCGCTCCTCTTCTCTGAGTACTTCAATCTTAACCTTATTGAGAATCTTGCCTTCTTTCTCGCCGATCGCCTGAGACGTCTGCGTGATCACGGCCTCTGGCAATGCCGATATCGTCGCCTTCAATTTGTCTTCGGTCGGGATCGTTTCTGGCAACATCAGAGCTCGCGAGAGGAGGAGTAACGACGGCGGGACTTTCTTGTTTAAACTCAGATCGAGCCATTGCGCCAATTGGCTTCTTAGCCGTTTCTCCGGAACGCCGTACGCTCGCATACCGCGTGCCCGGCAGGCCTGTTGCAATTCGTTCAAGTTCAACATGTCGATGCCTTCTTTCTCTATCGTCTTATCGTCCGCCGCCAAAAAACGCAACTTCATGCGCAACTGGAAGCGTAGCATATAATTCGTTCCCAAAGTTTGCACCTAAAATTAATTTATTTCCAGTTAAATAATCGGTTAATAAGATTGTTTAAACTACGTACGTCTAAGACGCGACACAGAGCCACCAATTGGCTACGGGTCAACGAATCGAGCGTTATCTCGTCTTCGAATAATTTCGAATATTTCAAAATGTCCTCCGTCGAGACTTCCTCGCCGGACGTTCGCATCTTATGGAACCATTCGACGAAATCCTTCACTTGCACCGAATTCCGCTCTTTGTGCTGTACCGTCATCGTGTCAAGCGTTTGCTGCAGGAATTTAGCCATCTCCAACTTGACTTTTAAACTCTGTTTCATTTTGTCGTCCTTCTCGATGTTAGTTTGAAAAGTACTAGGTAACATGCCCGGGAAGAATTTGATGAATACCGGCAACAATAGCTCGGCAAACGGTACGATTATAAACACGGAGAAAGGTACCAGACGGAATAAATCGCCAACGGTTCGCGTTAGCAAACGGTATTCACGTCGGCTCAGTGATTTTCCATTGAGCACCCGCAAGAGTAAAAGTGAAGAGATTTTGATGTCGATGAACAGCAATCGAAATCCGTGATAGTAATGAAGAATCTCGTCTACAATCTTCTGCCGTAACGATTTCTTCTCGATTTTTGCCGGCGTCGTGGCCGCCGGCGTCTCTTTCTGTTTCTTCAATTCCTGCACAGTGGCTTCCACTTGTGACGACGGTTTTAGAGGCGCTTTTTCAAGGCATATCGTCGACAAGGAGAACTGTCTCACTTGCATCAAGTTCAGATCATTGTGAATCGAATAATAATTATTTTTGTGCCTTTTTATTTTAAAGGTGTCGTCGACGATCGGACGGTTAAATGCATTATGATTACATGTGCTGCTGTTGTTGAATATTGTATGTATATTTGTTACTGATATACAATGAATGCATTTGTGACAGCTTTGGCAATCTAAAAAAATCGATTGTACACGTTAAAAACTTTCCATACAACGCGAAAACTATAATTATATAATTAGCAATGACCAATAAATGTTGATTTATAACAAAATTGATGATACTCACGTTTCAATATATCGTAACGTTTGTTAATAATACCTCGTGTTCGTAATATCGAATGCATAATTTCGTTTTTATTTATCTTCTTCAGTTAATATGTAATAATCGTCTCGTTTACAAAACTATATTAATAATTAATAATATAAACTAAACCTATTCGCTGATAACAAAAGGTATCTCATTTATCTGTACCTGACGTATCAAAAAATCACAATCCATCGCGTAATTAGACAGTAGCTAAAGCTTCTTTTCGCTTTTATTCGGTAACAGATGGTGGCATATTCGAAATCCTTACAGATTTCTTCATTTACAATTTTAAGGAGCTTTGCAGATCTCTTCCGAAGGATCCTTTTTAATATTGGCGTTTAATTTTAAATACCGCAACTTGTACGGCACAAATTAATTAAAAATGTACGCATTGAAAGCATAAACAAAGAGATACATTGAATTACGCCTTAATTTAAAATTTATTTATCCTTATCTACACAAAATTATAATGATTTCTTTGTAAATCTATTATATCACATTTGATTTCTTAAAATTATCTGTATAAATAACTTTAAGCCTTTGCGCTAAGTCGTTTCCTAACGTTCCTGTTTTCGTACGCGACGCATCCAATCCCTTCGCCCATTTTCAATTTTTGTCCTAGTGTTAAGGAGAATTTAAATTCAGGTGGTGCTTCGAATATTAAGACAACCGTCGATCCCATGCGAAACTCGCCGATGGGATCGCCTTTATTTAAATGTACATTTGTACCTAAACATTTGTCTTTACAATGGTAATGCTCCTTTGGACGATTCGTGTGCAGTGATTTATCAAAATACACTTTTATACTGCCGACATTCGTAGCGCCTAAAAGCAAACGCAGAATGTGAAAAAACGGGGCAAACTGTTACAGATTTCGAATAACTTACCTACGGCACTTAAAGAGAAGAAACCATGATTCCAATTGCCTAAATAAACAGCTCGCTCGTTAATGCAAAACAATCCGGGGATCCATTTGGCAATCGACGGACTCACCGATAATAGCTGACCCGGTATATGTTTCCTGTGCGTTGGATTCCATTCAGATGGCGAATGAAATCTACAATTCAAAAATATAATTGTTAATTAATGAAGACAACGAAGAATTAAAGTAATTACCTATGATAGTCTCCAGGAGCTAAATAAATGACGCACTGATACAAACTGTTCTCTTTGTTAACTAATAATGACGTATAATCGAAAGAATTATCAGGATCGGTCTGCTTTTCGTCCAAGAAATCTTTAAGCGCATATGTGACCCCTTTGACCTGTAATGGACACAAATCTTTTTTATTTACAAAATAATCAATATTGACCTTCGGAATTTTTATAAAACTTATTCAAAGGAATACCAAGCTGTTTATCAGTGCTTAACAAGAAGTCCGAATAACGCAATACTGCGTTATAAAACATGTTTTTCAAAGTTGAAATAGAATTGTGTTTATGTTGAAGTATAAAGGGAAATTACCTGTTCAATTTCATTTGAAGCTATTCTACCAAAATTGAGCACTGTTCCATCACATGGTGATACCATACAATTCTTTTTATCTATTGGTCTAACTCCAACTTTCAATTCTCTGCAAATAGTTAAAGTTAAGGTAACATTTAACATAAAATTAGATACTGCAGTACCTGACAAAGAAGTCTGATAGACTAGTGTAAGATTTAAGGTCTTCATTTTGTGCTTCAAGTAAGTTCACTCCAAAAGTGTTGGCATACATTCCAAGTACATATGGCCTTAATGAAGTTGGTATGGATTTTTCTAAAACAAATTTAATAGTCAATGATTTACATTGGTAAAACAAGATTAAATAAATACCTGCAAGCCAGCCCCAGCATCTGCTGGCACCTCTAAGAGGCAACGAACAATAAATATCAATTTCCCATTTATTTGCAAATGATTTACTCTGCCTCCTAAGAGCTCTCCATTCCATAACAGCTATCAAACATATTCCAATGGGTATGAATCTGGTAATAATCCCTTTCCATTGAATCCATCCTAAGAGAGAATAAAGTAAAAACAATGTTAATATGAAATGATTTGAGGCATTCATGAACTGTGCATTATAATATGAATTAAATATTAAACATAGCATTTGCAAACCTTCAAGTAACATAAAGGACAGTTCATGATACTCTGTGTTTGTAGACATGTTTATTGTTTGGGTGCTGATTTAAAAATGTTAACTTCCTATGAACTGGTATCTTATTATAATAATAAGTTACACATGTTGTCACTATTCAAGTGATAACCTTTGTTTTATCACAGAGACTTCTCCCCCAAAAACTGAATTATGCTAAAATTCATACCTTCTGGCTTTTTTGTTGTTGTTGTTGTTGAGTATTTAATATGAACTGTATTATTTATTATCAATCTACTGGCCCTGGGATGTACAATAATCCTCTTGACTGATGATAAACTAAAATCAAATAAATTATAAACTATTCATTATTAATAGATATTATGGGTACCAATGTCTTCTTAACATGTTCATTGGCACTTTCTTTACGAGTATCAGTTGTATAATAAAAATCCTTCTTCATCACAATATTTACAATGTAAAATGTATTCGATTTTCTTGTATATCTATTCTTCAATCATTGATAGCCTGGAAAATGTATGCACTATTTAATTAATAATTCGTATCATTTACCTGTCCTACATTCACAATTGGGTTTCAAATCGATAATAATTATATATTTATAAAATACAAAACGTGGAACACATCTAATTGATTACAAAATTGTCAAGAGGTTATCTCGACAATTTGAATATTTTAGAAACTGGTGTATGTTTGGTTGTCTAATCAATCTAATTATCGCTGAAGCGAAATTTGAATTAGAATAACGCAATTTATCCTAATTGTCCAATTAATTATCAGCTCTAAAATGGCAAAGACTTTGCACTATGAAGAATAGATAAGGAACATCTTGGAATAACACGTATCTTGATCAACTTTCTGAAATGTTTACGACTTTTCTGGAAAATTCCAGTTTCCCTTGGGGTACTTGTTTCCTAATTAGTTATTCTGGTATTAGAAAAATCCCGCCCTATCTTAAATATTTTAAAGAATTTCCTTTTGTTGGCAATCAGTTCAATTTTGTAAAGATATATTCTGATAATGACCTTACCAAGAGAACCTTGGAATATTTTAAAATTAGCAGTGTGCAGAAATAAATTTGCAAATTGTCTGTTGAGATGTATAAAAATAGGTGAAATGATAAAGAATTAGCAAGTCTACATCATTTTGTTCGCCTCTCCGTTTATTGTTTTGTAATTAGTAAATTTAGATTTGCAGTAATGTTTACGGTTGCAACAATAAATAACTCGCTATTGTTTGTTGTATCAAATTGTATTTCATTTTCGTTGCAATCCACGTGATTCGTGCATGAACAATTTTTCGTGTTCCACGCAGATCAAAGTTTCCAATTTTTGCTATTATAAATAAAAATTATGCGTACGATTCAATTCGTTCCCTATTTCTTCTCCTTTTTTTACTCGAGTCCATTGGATTAAAATGAAGAAAATAATTGCACTAATTGCATTTGGGTTTATTTTAACAATGACGTTATGCCATCAGCGTTCAATGTTATGAATTTTATTGCTTTTTAATAATAATTAAAAGTTTAAGAACAATATTTATGTTTTTCGATTTTTGTTTGTGCTCGAAAATATTGCTTATTCATATTCCTTTTTGCTTATTTTCTTTACGTAATCGCCCCACATTAAATACAGAAACTATCAAAAATAACAAGACAACAATTTTTGCTCAAAATACGCAACAGATTATATAAAATAATTATTATTTGACGTCAAGAACGACAACAATCGTATCTGATGTTCCCTTTTTCAGTTTATTTCTATTTATTCGTATGGAAAGAATAAATAGAAATGGTTGGAATCGATAAGAGGCAAAGAATATTGTCAGGTAGTGATGCTTAAAATATGGGGATGACTGACTCAAATTTTGTGCCCTTTAAATGATAGCATTTTGAATCGATAAGATTCATATTTGTGTTCTTCAGCAAATATTATTTTAACTTGTATTGTTAAAAATTTTTATTGTCCATCGATAGTATTATACAAAATATATATAATATAAAAAAAGTGCATACAAAATTTGCGACTATATATTAATAATACTTTTATTTTATTTTCTCGTAATTCTCTTTATCTTACTCTCATTCACTTTCGACAAATATACAATTTCAACAATCAAAAAAATAATTAAAAATAAAGAAAAAACAATAAATAAATTATGAAAGTATAAAAAATACGTAATAAATACATATACAAATGAGAAATTATTAATTAATAATTATTTATATTGTAAAAGAATTGCACATTTAATTTATAAAAGTCTTATCGAACGATTTTCGTACGCGTAAATCAATACGAATTTAGCACGCAAAAAAAAAAATGAACGGTATTTCAATGATGCAAATTCATGTATAGTGGCGCATTTTCAGCGTTTCGTTGAATCACTTGCGGTAACTTCGACGGCACGTTCATGTATTCTTCAGCATATAATAACGGTTGACTCGCCGATGACGAAGACGTCATTTTCGACGATTGCTTACGACTGTCGCCTTCCAAATCCAAATACTCCGATTCTTCCGCCGGTTTTTCCGGTATCACGTTATTGGCGATCGGTTTTCCGGAGCGTGGAAAGTGTATGTAATATTGATCCGTTTCCGGTCTAGGTGTCGGTTGCGGTGGCCTTTCCTGTTTCATTATTCGCAAGATTAGCAATGCGCAAAGGCGCAAGCAATCACTTAATTCGCTTACCTCGATTACCGGATATTTGTTCGGCATTTTGATCGGTTTCGGCGAGGGCGGTATATGGTAATTGTTCATGCCGAGCAGTTTATTTAGACCGCTTCGGAAATCCTCCTCGATCGGCGTCGTTATCTGGAAAATCAAACGTGAATAGAGTCGCACTTTGAACGGAGAACTCGTTAAAAAAAAAAAACCTTTCGATCGTCGTGGTCCGAGTGCGTGCCGCTGTCGCCCATGCTGCACCCGCTGATCGTGCTGATCCTACCCGAAGAACCCGAACCTGTTTTTGTTTTAAAACGACATACAAGTTAATTAATCGTCGCTTCGAATGGGAAAACGTTAGTTTTACTGACTGGAAGTGCTTTGTAGACTGAGACTGCTGATCGGCCGGTTACTCGACACGCTACCAACTTCCGTCGTCGGCGTCGACGCCTCGTCCTCTTTGCCCTGTTTGCTGCCGTTGCGACCGAACAGTTTCTTGAGACGTTCGAACGGCGTCGTCTTGTGGACGCGTTTCATTTCCTGTTGGATTTTCTCGTACTCCATCCGCATCTGGTCCAATTGCTCTTGCTTCTCCTTAAACGACTTCTGCACGTCGTTGCGATTCTTCCACTGCTCCACCAATTTCTCGGTCTGAGCTATAGAGTGCACGTTATTCTTGCAATCGTTCAGTATCTCCCGCAGTTCTTCTTGCACTTTGTCTTCGAACGTGTCCGGGGTTTTTGGTTTGTTGTTGTTGCTGCTGCTGTTATTGCTATTATTATTGTGATGCTTATGGGTCGTTTGTAAGATGGGCGAAGTGGCCCTCGAGTGTGACGTATTGATCGATTCTTGCGAACATTTCGTTCTCGGCGCGAATTTCTGCTCCTTTTGCTGCACGTCCACTTTAATTTGCGCTAAAAATAGATAGACGCGTTCGTTAATGGACTGCCGCAACGACTTCGAAGCGAATTAAACTTACGCGTCGAGTTCATTGCTAAATAGCCGCAAATCTGATTCGGCGGATTCTCGCTCGTCGGCGACGGTGTCGCTACGACGTTAATCGGATTTACCGGCCGCGGCGGCGGGCAAATCTTGTAGCACTCGTTCGGCGATGAATAATGCAAATCTTATAGTAAAACAAAACCACAAGGTTAATTTGCGATTGCAAGGAAGTAAATTAAAGTCGTGTACCTGTTGCTTCGCCTGCCGGCTTCTCGACCTCTTGCTTGATCTCCTTCAGTTTCGCGTACATCGACGTCAGTTCGTTCATTTTCTGCAATTGACGCAATTAGCAAACGCGTCGATAGTTTGCAATTTAACGTACCATGTATCCTTTTAAAATGTGCGACAAGTTCACGTGTCCCGCATCGGAAGCAATCTCCGCCGGTATCATTTCGTTGCTGTTGCGAATTTCGCAGGCCACGTCGCCGCCGGGGCAATCCAATAATTGCATCGCCAATTTCTCGAGGCCGAACTTTGCGGCAAAGTGCAACAGCGTCGGGAACTCTTTGGTCATACCTGGTAACAACATTCGCGCGATTAAAATTGACGTCGTTTAATTAGACGAGGGAATTGTTATTAATTGCTGGCAACTTACCAAACTTGTGATCGTGATGGTTGAAATTGATGTTGGTGTGATTGTTGAGCAAATTGAAATTGGGCGGCAGGTTCTTTTGCAAGGCGTGCACCAAATAATTGTCGAGCTGTTCTTTATTTTGCGGATTGAAGCCGAGCGTCTGCAACCAGTTCAGAAAGAGAGAGAGAGAGAAATAATTCACGTGGATTTATGAGCGAAGGAGGTTTACGTTTGTCGTCGAGGCAATATTTTTCCTTCTTTTTTCCTTCTTTCTCGCCCGTTTCTTTCAGCGCGATGTTTACGAATGTACACAAAAACACAGACATACATCAAAATTCCCGTTTCTTTGTTTCTCTTACCTGGCACATAAATTCGACCGGACTGGTGACGGACCGTAAAATTTGCTCCAACTCGCGTAGCCGACTCTCGCACTTGATCGGCCGCATGCCGATGATGGTGCCGTTCTTCTCGACGAGCACGTGCACGATGGCCGAAATCTCCGTCAGAACGTCCGGCACGATCACCTTCAACGTGTACGGATTCCGTCTCTTCACCGATTTGATCTCGGTCAGTTCGTTGTTGCGCTCGATCGAGATCTTTATTACGTCCTCCTTTTGTAACGGGTACGTTAACATTATGATGAACGCGCTTTGGCCCTAGTACAAGTGCAGAGTGAAGTAAGGAATTGTTTGTGACGCGGCGATTGCGTTACCTGTCGGATCTTCTTCGGCGACACCGAGAATAACGCCTTCTCCTGGTTGATGATCGAACTCTGTTGCTTCCAAACCTTGAGCAAAATGCCCATCGCCGTGGTGAGGAATTCCTTCGTGAAACTCTCGTCTTGGTCCTGTCCAACGGCGGATCGTTGCCATTGCGAATAATGGGGAAACACTGAAAGAATCAAACGGTTTGTCTCACTTGCAAATTATCGAGCGAAGTCGACGGGGTTTTACTAACGGAAAAGCCAATTAATTAACGTTAAACGCAGTTTATTTACTCGGAGGCCACATAAACAGTGGGTTAAATTTTTAATGCGATGCAGTTGATGGAAATGTTAATTGAATGGCAGTAAAACGAAAAAAAAAAAGCGGGGGAAACGTACCGATTTTATGCTCGTCTTTCACGTCGTCTTCGGTAACGCCTAATAATAACGCCAACGTTCGGTCCGGAAGTAGGATCTTTCCCAGCGCGCTGGCCGGATTCGGGTTCGAGGATAGTTGCTCCAAGAAGTTCGGGCAAATGATGACCAGCTGCAATTTGACGCCGGCCGTCCTTTCCGCTATGTAACGTATGTCGCCGTTTGCGTCGACGATATCCTCGATACCTAAATGCTGCACTCTGTGAAAAGTTAGCAATTGTTGCAAAAAATAAAAATAAAAAATTGATGCCGATCGTGTGTTTGTTAATAACGCGAATAAAAATTGCTTACTTGAATGGCTTCCTATAGATTGGCCGTTCCTCCGGCTGTTTGAAGTACGAGCTGATATAATCGACCCACAATTTCACGATTTCGCTATTCTTGAAATACACTATAAGTATGTCGTCCATATCGGAATTCTTTTTAATCGTACCTGAAGACAACGAACAAGAGTTAATTAATTAGCAAACAATCAAAATCGACGCGGAATTGCATCGATTACTTTCGCAATTATTGTCGCTATCATTGTCGCTATCCATTATCGTTCGACGCAATTAATTCGAAGCAAGGAAATCCGCAATTAATCGAATGTTCTCAATCGAGTTCGGTTAAACACTTAAAATCGTCGCACCATTTTCCTCCACTAAACTGCAAGGAAGACACGACACAGCAGCTCTTCTTCGTTATACCGCATTATCTGCACGTTATTACGAGCAGTGGTTAAATCGAAATGAACAAAAGTCCGCCTGTTCGCTAGAAAGGAAGTCCCGACCTAACCAGATAACTGATAACTCAACATACAGACACGTAGTTGTGTAAATTAAATATTCCAATGTTGATATTTATTATTATATTATTATAGCATTGTTTCTCTCCTTTTTAATTCGAATGCATTCGTATATACCAAAAGGCACCGTCTGCACACGTATCGCTCGTCGCTGTTACTCTCGCTGATGCGTTCAGATGGTGACTTTCGTTCGATCTTCCTTTCGCTCCCCGATTTTGAACTAAGGGCCGAGGAAGAGAGAGCGAGCGCGTTCTTCTTCATAACGTCTTTGTATGTTAAACAGTGGCCATAATTCATTCATACGGAATATTTGAGTGGATCTTTAAATAACTATAATTAAACTAAGACTCGTACAATCGAAATTTAATCTCTTGCGGTAAATTTGTTTTATCGGCGAAGGACGAATCGTTTATTGACGCACTGTATATGGTGTTTTCGTGAACGCAACGTAATCTAATCACACGTTATTTATGTTATGGGATTAGTTTATATAACATTTTTTCGTGGAAACTTTATTTGTCCCACTTCGTCGACGAGCAAAAGTTCCGTGAAACCCAATAACCGAATCCGATTGCTGCTCGAGACGTTTTCTTTGGCCGATAACTCATTCGTCTTGTTCTTCACGTCGACAGATGTGCACGTCTCATTACGATGATTAGCTATGTTCGCATATAGGTGGAATAATACAGTCTATTATCATGCGGAATGCTTTCTTTACTGTAAATTGCCAGTCGATGAGGGTCTTTTCCTTCTGCTTGGCGGCGATGTTGACGAGGATCGTTGGGGATAATGTTGGCGATGATTGAGACGCTTAATGATGCATATAATAATAGACAAAGTGTTTTTGGATAAGAAAAAATTGTTCGTTTATGAAAAAGACGCGGTTTTCGATGGGTGACGATTGAAAGGGACAGATTCTAGCAGCAATTGAGTCGAATTGAAGCGTTATTGTGCGGTTTGTTTAATTCTTTTTTGCTTTTCTGAGTGTAGAAAATACAATTCACCCACATGAGGCAATCGAATCTCATTCACTGTTTAATGCGGTAACCGCATTCGTTTTCGACGTTGAAAGAGATTTTAGGGATGGTGTTTCTGGAATACGTACAATAATAAACGGATAATATATGCATGTCTGTCCGTCTGTCTGTTGTGGGTTTCGTGCATTACAATAATCTCATTCAATAAAGAACGAACGATACTCGCTAACAGAATAAATGAATTATAAAAAATTAAGCACACTTTAATATGTCGTGTGTGTATATATGAGAGTATTAAAGGCGCGATTTAAGTTTGTCTTTAGTTTATTATTTTCTGTCGTTTAAAAAAGACGTTTCACTCTTCACCTAATTTAAGACGCATTTTGAGTGTTACATAAAATTACAAGAACACGCTTTCTTTTCGTTCGTTTCTACGGGTTCCATTCTTTCTGTGTGAGTGTTTTTTTTTTCGTAGCTGGTCTCAACATCAATGCAAATAAACGGCTTTCTACAAGAGGCTTCACCCATTAAATTCCGATGGGGTACAAGAAGAGGAGCGATTATTTTCGAGAGCTTTTACATTCCTCGTGTTTCGACTCTTGAGAGGCCACAACTAATCGATTATATTGTACATGTACACACGATTCGAAAAAAAATAGTTTTTTGTATTCGTTCACAAAAAAATACAGGTTTTTTTGTTTCCGAAAGGGCATCGATGTAACGTTGTCTAAATTTAGAAGGGCGGTTGACGAGTAGAAACAAGTGAAGTACGCTAACGGGTGGAATATCTCAAATTCTCCAGGTTTCGATACGACGATGATGATCAACGGCAGCAGTCGCTTGCTATTATATGTTTACGTTGAAACCAGAAGGAAACTACTTACTTTGCGCCTGTCGTTCGTTTTTCTTCGGAGATTGAGCAAACTTTTTTTAATGCTTGCACTCGCGAGTTAATTAAACGCAAAGGGGCGGGCGAGGAAATTCGATTCGGTAGCTAATTTCGAAACAAAAATACCTCTCTCTCGCGTATCCTTTACCCTCATTATCTTTCGGGGGCGAATCGCACCGCGCCACACATTTTCATAATCAGCTACCCGACTCATAATTGTTATTAATGATGCCACTTCATTCACGTTTCGTTTTTTATTTCCCAAAATACTCGTTTTACGTTTGATCTCTTCCTCTCGCTTCCACCGTCTTCCAGTTTCGTTTCGTTTAATTAATTCCTTCTGAATTATCCTCTTCCTTTTCGAATATTTTCATAAACTACTATTTTCAGCACACGCGCTCGTATTTTGTTTTCGGGATTCGTTCTTTTTTTTTTAATGGGTGTACCGCGATGGCACGTGACGTACGAAAACGTCCGGACGATTTCTTTTTTAAACATCGTTACAGGCACATGGCCCGCTCCTCCGAAGCTCCGTCCAAAATATAAACGGATATAATGATGATGGTAAATGCGCCACTATTTTCCTAAGAACGAGCGTGCGTGGGTGGACGATGATGATGAAGAAGGCGGAATAATGTGCCGGATGCATAGTTTACATAAGACTTTCTTTACGGTGGCAACGAAAGAAGCGGATAGAAAATAGGAAAATCGAGGAAGAAATTACGTAAATAATTGTGTAAGCATCGGGGCGAAATGAAACGATTCGAAATTTTCGTCCGTTAGTATGATTCATCGAGGGATCGGGGCACCGGATCCGTTTCCTTTAATAAATCGCCTTTAATTAAGTTTTAATTCTTCCGGGCCCCCGAGCGAACGAGAATCATTTGTCGAGGCATTCGAATGGAGACGGATAATGCGGCGAGCGTTATTCTTCTGCCGTTTTATAAATATCGGACCGTTATAAATATAGCGATATTATTATTATCGGAATAATGTGGATATGCTGCATTAAACCTCTCGCTCGCTCCTTCGGTTGTTCGGTGCTCGATTTGAGAGAAATTATAAAAAAGAAATTCATGTTCTATTTCTAATTTTCCTTAAAGGAAGTAGCGTATAAATATTAGGCGAGCGTTCGCGCTTTGCCCCGTTATGTATTATTTTTAAAAATTCCCTATTGTTCGAAAGCGATTAATCTTCATAAATGCAGTTGTTTGACAACGCTTTTCCCTTCATCTTCTCCTTCTCTTACCTTCGCCTTCACTATAATTTTCACGCTTTCCTTCCGCACCCGAAGAAATACACGAAGCAAAGAGTCGAAATGGATGGAGCAAGAGCGAAAGAAGAAGTAAATGGGAAACCTTTAATGTCACCAAAGTGTCGATGATATTAAGGAGACACGTGAAAACGCATTAACTTCCGCTGTCGTCTTCGGCGCACAAATTACCCGAAGAGTAAGTTTATTAAAAGGAAAGGGCCCGCATTATTATTACGCGCGTTTCCTCCTTCGTCTTATAAGGGACACCGAGTTCGGTAATTGGCTTCTGTTAACGTATTTACTACCTTCGACCTGGCAAATATCTAATTAGACGCGCGCGTAGAGGATCACGTAAATTTAATTAAGAAAAACTTTTATGATTTATAGCACGAAAAAAAAAAAACAACGATAAACTGATGGCGAACTTTTTCGAATTCGGCACGTAGATGACGACGAAGAAAAGCAAGAAGAAACGGGGGGATTTGGAGGGGCACGTGTGAGCCGTATTTAACGCCGAACGGCAAATTTAAATTTATCTTTGCGTATTCGCATTTCGCGCGGCACAGGTGTGTCTGCAAATGTAAGACCGCCGTGGAAACTTCGCTCCTCTCTCGTTTATCGTTCCAATGCTCCGGCCCCAAAATACTCTAGGAATAGATTTGCACCGTGCGCCGTTGAAGAATCGGGCAGATGTTTGCTTTAATAATCATCCATTTAATCACGCTGCTGCCTCCTCCTTCTTCGCCCGATGATTATTAATAAAAAAATGTTGGCGTGATTCGAAATAAACGAGCGTCATAATCCGTGTTGCGGTTGTACCGCATTAAATATATAAATTTAATAAAAACGTATTTAGTTCGAATTAAACGACGGACTTTGATGTCGAAAGAAGCCGTACCAAGTTCAAACGCGTCCTCTGGTCGTTGTCGACATTAATCTAGGATAGAATACGACGAAAACGAAGAAGAGACGAGATGGAACATTACGAAGAAAATTAATGGTTTCTAAAATTTAAAAGCTGCTTTCCAAACAATCTTCCTCTCCCAAAGTCTCCTTCCCAAAGATTTCGGGCCTCCTCGCTGGTTCATTCACGCAAGAGAAGCGAATCGAAGAGGCGAAATGATCTTCTCTTTTTTTTTCTGTCAATATGGACAGCATCTGTTTATCATTTCCGGCGCACCATCGAGAGAACCAAAGTGGAAGATGCGGCCGTTTTTCGAGCGCACGGTCAAGGGTTCCTTCTTGGAATCGCCGCAATTCCCGCTTCAACGATTACACTTTCGCATCGATCACGATCGATCGATCGATCGTCGGTCGGTCGTTATTTGCACGCATCGCGTCTATTTTCGATTGTCCAGTGCATTGCACGCGTCAGCTTTTCGCAAGTGCAAAATATTTCCATTTTAAAGTTCTATTTACGTACGCATCGGGCACGGCAAGACGTCGGTTTTAATGTGCGTCTCATAAACGACATAAATGGCAAGACGTCTGCATCTTACTTTGTTATTGTTATTAGAAGTTTGTCGACGAAGCCCTCGACGTTTGGCAAAAGGGCAATTCTTCTATTAACAACATCTGTTTTGCACGTTTGTCTCTTTTTTCTTTTCGGTAACAATCAAAACTCGCATACGATTAGGTATCAGCGTCTATAGATTGTTCTTCTCGACCTTTCCAGAGGGTGGCGATCAATTACCTCGACTCCCTGAACGAACGTTTCTCTTTGCGGCCCGTTAGGCAACAGCTAACGATCGATGGGAATATGGAATTCATTATTCAAATCGATCGAACATGATACCAACGATACGGCGACGAAATCAGTATGCACATCCAATTATTGGAGGACTTCCTTTGTTTCCTTTCCAGGAAGCAAGATGCACGTGCTCAGGATGTCACGTTGCTTGTATTACTTAAAAGAGAGGAAAAAAGACGTACGCGATCACCGAGTCCTACCATTTTCCGATCGATTTTAATTACAAAAGTTAACTGTCGATTTCAAACAACAACCGTTTTGAAACTATTAATTCGTTATCGTCGTTGCGCGCTGTCGATTCAGCGAATCCATGAGGATGAAACTATTCATATCTCTCGCGCAATTAACCTTATGGCCTTAATCCTCCAACAATCGACGACGACGATGGAGCATTATTATGCAACGGAGTTTTTATTTTAATTAATTGCCGCGACGTCGACAATTTCCTGTTTACTAATTAAACGTTTCGCCCGTCTCGAATTGGTCGATGGACGGGGACCGCGGATGGAAACGCAGATTCCTGTTTATCTATCCCCATTATTATTATTATCGTAGTACAGCAGATGATTTTATAAGAAACGTGCATCGACCGCAAGAGCGAGATGTTTGTTTGCGTTCGGCGCGATTTTACGAATATCTAACGAACGCCTCGTTCGTTCGTTCGCTCGCTGCTGCTGCTGGTGTTCTTAATGGTTTAAAATACACAAACAACGGTCTTGCGGAGAAAAGAAAAGAGTTGAACAAACTTACTTTTGTGTTTCGCTGTGATTTTCGCTGCAGATGTGCGCCCGATCGAACTGTTTCTATTTCTCAAACGCGCTATTATCGGTGCACCCACAGAGCAACAACAAACGTTCACCAAAAGGCGCCTTCTCGTTATCGTCGTCGCTTGCGATACGGCTCTTGGAGAGGCCACACGATCGATCGACGATAACACGAATTCAATGCCGTCGACGACGATGGCCTTTGTTTGTCTTCGTACTCCCAATAGCAAATAACGACACAAAATCGTCTCTCCTTTTTTTTTGTACGTCGATCATTAACATATTTTGAGCGGGGATGCATTGATTATAATAATAAATCGTTAATATACGTGACACGCACTTTTAGTTAGTTTATTTCATACGGATATCCTTACAGGGAGAGACCAAACGGGCGCCTCCTCAAGCAATAATATACGGCAACAATGCGTATGGATACGTGTCCTGTTTGCTATTATGCAACGCGACGATAATCGGGGATTTTCTTCGTCGTTCCTCGATCTTAAAGGCAGAATCGGCGGAAGCGCTCGCGTCCTTGACGCGCACAAATCTTCCAATCGCTCCTGTTTGCGCGTCGCGCTCTTCAAACAATGAATCTTTAAATGGGACCAATTGAAAGATCCCTCGCGCCTCTCCCAACGACTCAGTTAATCGCCTTCGCCGCGAGGGCAATTTATCAATCGTACGTACCATCAACTAGCTTCGATAATGGCCAGATGAGACGTAATGCACGAGAAAGAAACAATGCGAAACGGCGAAAGGGAGGACGTGATTGCCGCGGTCGAACGGCGAAGACGCTCGTTGTTCCCAACGTCTATAATGCCCGGGCACTTTAACCGCTCGTTATCCAATTAAATCTCCTATTCTTCCGCGCCCAATTGCTTCGATTACGCGCGCCTTCACGTCCCATTCGTCGCTCTCTAGGGAAATTCTTGCCCGAAAGGACCCGCATTCGATCGCGAAGCGACAAAGCGAGAAGCGGCAGCAAAGAGCAAATCGACTTACCGCCGGTGCATCGGAGACACCGTTTCCTCGGGTACGAAGCGTGCCGCAGCGAGTGCTCGTCGATGACGCCCAGACCGCCGGCGGCGTCGTTATCGATGGCGTCCGCGTCGAACGTCTGGTTGCGGTCGTCCTTGAAGCTCTTCGACGACGCGACGCTGCTGCGATCGCGCGCCTGCATGACAAACGTGCCGATCGAGTGGCGGCGACGGCCGTTGACCGCCGACGTGTTGTAATACTTCGCCGTCTCGTTCGTGAGGAAGATCTCCTCGTCGTCGTCCGTGTCGATGACTACGTCGTCCTCGTCGGTTGGCACGGCCGTGTACCTCGATCCGTGCATCTCGCCCTTCGTCTTCAGCGAGTTCGAGCGCCGCGGCTCGCCGCTCGATCGCGCCGCGTTCATCACGACCATTTCCGGCGCCATGTCGGAGAGTCGCGGCTCGCCCAAGACCAGCAGCTCCTGGTTGGAGTCCGCCGAGTTCGTGCTCACCGAACGCAACAACGCGCGCCGGATCGCGCCGATTTGGTTCGTGTTCGTTAGCGGACAGCAGTCGGAGGGATTGTTGACGAAGACGTCTTTCGACGCGGTGCCCATTGCTTGGGGATGATGATGATGCTGCTGTTGGCCTTCCACCGTGAAATAAGACGGATTGTCTGCGAACATTTATGTGTATCGACATCAATTATTGAACTGTTTTTTTTTTTTTGGATTAACAACACGGTCGTCAACTAGCACTCGAGCAAACGCGCAAGGATCGATAACGGTCTTGTTAGTCGCGTTGATGTTGCCGCACGAATGATGGGCACGAAAGGAAGTTCCTTTTCGACTTTTTACCTACAACGACGATTTCGACGAGATGCACGGGGTGGGGTAAACTCCCACCCCGAAATAGATGGATGAAGATTGCTTTTTTTTTCTCATTTGGGGAAAGACAGAAGCGAATTGAAGGCATTAAAAACGGTCGCAATCGGATTCAATTAAATATTAGCAAACATTTGATCTAATAGGGGCGAAACTTTGTTTAACAATGCATATTTCAAAAAGCGGAGGCAATTCAAAGAGTTTGCAGCGACTTAATTGGTGACGTACGAAAGGATGCGTTTTGCGAATTCAAATCAGCAAACCTGCCGTGTTTTAAAACAAGTTTGCAAACTCGACAATGCACTTATAATCATTTTCATAGGGAATAAAGTCGCGGTGCTGAATGGTAGAATCCTTTTCCTGGTTTTAATTTATGTTAGCAGGAGAAGACCGATGTGCCGTTGAATGTTAATGATTCCTATCGACTGAAGATCGGCGGCCTCAAAGGTATACGATATATATTGGGAGGGATCGAATGGGGGAAAAACGAAGAAAACGATAAAGAGGAAGTTGAAGAGGCGAAGAAGAAGAAGAAGATGCGAGTAAAAGACAGGATGTGCACGAGGCTGTGGCGCATTTAAAGTTGGTGTTTTATGGCGAGGAAAGCTGTCGAGGGCGAGCGAAAGAGATGCGTGGAGAACGAGCGAAAGAAGACGATGAATAATTTGAATAATTCCGTTTAGTTCGCGTACATGAATTTGTATTGTTTAGTTTACGTTTTTCCTCTCTATCCTTTTTATTTGATTTTTTTTACGCTTGCGTTAATTTGGAATAATAATCATCGTATTATGCAAATCTGGGACTTTCTTATTGTTACCATAACCCTTTGAGCTCGGTCTCGCTTTGCCTTCAAGCAGGTAAACGTCGTTACACCATCGGATGGAGATCGTGGAAGAAAAGGAACGGATTTACGATATTGCCGTCGGTTTAGTATTCATCTCGTCACGAGCGAATGGCCAATAAATCGCAATAATATACGCATAGATTACTTACCGAGAGCCATTGTCTTCGACGGTGTCTTCCTTTCCACTCGCTTGGATCGTTGTCGTTGTTATTCTTATGGGAGAAAACGATCTGGGAACAGCGTCTTTTCGATTCTCTGAAAAAAATCAGTAAAAAGAGATTGCATTCATTAGCGAACGTGCCGGCTTTTAAGTAACATTCGTTTCGTCGATTTAAGGATAAAAGAGCTTCAACGTGCAATAAAATGTGTTCGATGGTAATATAAATTAGTCCCATCGAATCCTTTTACAACAATAATTATTCCCCTCGAACGCTGATACTTCTACAAAGTAAGTTTAAGTCGTGTTGTCCTCCAGTTTCTCACGTGCTTTGCAAGGAAATTTCGACTCAATCAAGAAAAAGAAATAAAATACGCGAGCAAACTAGCAAAAATATTGGCGTTGAATTAAATGTTTGCGCATTGAGCTTAAGGGTTGTAGATGAAAATTCGATTGAGAGAGACTGAGAGCGAGGCGAATGAAAATGAACTCTTGGACCGGATACATAAAAATGTTTGATCCGTCCAAAAATAACCACGGTGGCCAATAAAAGACGATGATGATGATGATGGTGATAGTAATTCTTTCACACATCTCTTCTCGCGACTAAAATAGACGTTTTTTTTTCGGGTAAATTATTTTCTTTTCGCCCGAAAGCTTATTATAATTCAGGTGCGTGCGTTTCCTTTTCGACTTGAGACTCCCTTTTCATTTGGTTTCGTCTTCCCATCCTCGAAATTTGTATCCGAAATTAAAGGAAAAGAAAATAATCGTGGTGGATACAAACGCGAGCCTAATTATTATTATTCTTGGGCGAAGATGTCTTAATTAAAGCCCCCCGAAAAAAAAATTACAAAATAAAGTGAGTGGGAAACGGTACGAATGCTGCTGATCGTTGAGAAAAGACACTTTTTCGGGTGGTTTTATTGTGAATTGCACGCAGAAAACCCGAAATAAGTGCAACGACTTCGTAGATACGGTGCGCGAACGATTGAAATATCTATTATTGCCCTGTCTCTCGTAAACTTTGCCAGGGCCTAATTATGGTGAACGGAAAATGCGAAAGGAGCAAGAAAAATAGCGACGGCAGCAAAAAAAAAAAGAAACTGCTAGAAACCGTTGCCATTTTCATTCAAAAATCTAAATCTAAACCGCACTGAAAGAAAATTCCGTATCAATGGACGTGTGGCCGCGTTTAAAACGAACGCCTCTTACTCGAACGAATTGCATTTTGTAGTTTGTACGCTTTAAAATTTCCTACGACATTAATCATCCCCGTTCTTTTTCTCTTCGCCCATTAATATGTTATGGATTAATTATAATTAGAATAATTCGTATCGGATTTCATTGGGGCACTTAAACGAGTGAGAAGGATGACGTTGGAGGTGCAATAAAGCAAACGGGGGTGGCGATAATTTATTGCCCAAAAGGCGATATGTACCTATAATAATGCAAGAGGAACGTTGGAGAATAAAATAATAACGATGCGAAAGAGAAGCCATAAATACGAGGAGATGATGTTCATATTGCTCGTTTCCTTTATACATTTACATTATTAGTGCACCTTTATGTTCTTCTCCTTTCTCATTTATTTCTCCTTTATTCCTTAAACCCTTCATTAATATGGGTGGCATATTATGGAGACAATATTTATGTATTTATCTTGCATACGTCCTTCAAAAGACTTTAAAACATCTTTTTCTTTTCGTTCGGAAAGAGCGACGAAGAAGATGCCTTCATCAGATTATTTTACTTTTTTCCTTGTGTTTTGTACATTTCGCCTTGTTAGTTTTTAAACAACTTCATAAACATGAAACGTGAAGAATAGAGGACGAAGGTTTCATTATAATTTGAATTAATTTAAGCAAATTTTGTTGATTTTGTTGGCACAATACAGAAATGTTAGCGTTGAAACGTGCAAATTAATTTGTTTTCTTTTGCTTGGCCGTCTGTTGTTGTTGCTAAATTTTACATTGACCCACTATTCCGCATAAATGATAAATATTCGGCGAATGTAATCCGAGTTTTTCGGGTCTCTCCCCATTTTCCTTTTTCGCTCGTTGTCTCCATTTAACTTAAAGATCAAATTTGCGAACGTTAGAAACTTTTTGCCTAGAACGTAACACGATACACATGTGCTTAATAATGACGAACAAGAGCGAAAGGACGTAAAGGAGAAAGGTTTCCCTAAAACCGTCCTCGCTTTTGTCTGCGAAACTGGAGGAACACAAACATGTGCATAACACTTTGTTTCTTTTTTCGTGGAAATCCCATACAAATCACCACAAATTATTTCTCGTGATTAATCGTTTGATCAAACTCAATTGCAAATTGAATACGACAATAAAAATTAATTATACGCATACAAACTATGCGTCTCTACACGAAAAAGTTTTTGTTTAAATTAACGAAAGCGATAAATTCAGCATCTCAAGATGATGATTATGGGCGAAGAATGAAGTGGAGGAATCCTTGGAATATAGAGCGTTCGTTGTTCTTGAAATGGGCAACAGTAGCAGACTCACTCACTGAAGATGAAGCAATTATCCATCGACTTAATCTAAATTATAAAAATAACGCACTTAGAAAAAAATATTTTAACAGACCCTCTCGCCTAGATTCTCGCTCTCTTTTCGACAGCATAAAACGTTTTTCAAGTAGTGCAACGTCGATAAATCAAATGGTAATGGGTTTAAATGGCTTTTGCTCTCCTCGGGCTGGTTCGTTCTGTCGTTGATTGTTCCTTCGAAATGGATACAACCACTCCAAAGAGACAACGAAATCCAGATCTAAATTGTACGGAAGATTGTTTAAAGCGAAAAGTCGTATTCACGTGCACGAGAGGGAAAACGTAGGTGGATGTTTATTATTAAACGGCGTATCGCCGATGCTCGGGAATTATTTCATTTTTATCTGTGCTTAGGGATTAACTTCGATGAAATATTGGACGATTTCATCCAGATTAAGGTTCGGTAATAATTACGAGAGATTCTTGTTGAAGAGAATCACTCGCCGAGAAATTAATATTAAAGAAACGTGAAATATGAGCAAAGGCGACGACCAAACTAACAATTCCATACGATTAGAGAATACTAATCGTATTATAATTCGTTTTTTTCTCGTTCTTCTTCATCGAAAGAGATACAAATAGCGCTGGCGATCCTTGAATATTATTTGTATTACGATTGAATCGTTAATTAATTAAACCTGCAATTTCGTTTGGTGCGAACAATAAGCATCGGCTTTGATTTATATGTGTTTTAAGTGTAGTAATAACAATAAACGCGAGCGTTTCGATGATAATAATGAGTGTTAACCTTCGCGAAAAGACGTTTATTAAGACGAATTAACGCGAATTGTTATTCATCGCGAGACAAAATTGCCTCCTAAAAAAGATTGAAGACCTAACAAACGCTCTTACACGTGCTTTTATTATGTACAAGCGTATAACAATTTATTTATTCCTCTGATTGTTTGTTCTTCAACAACAACAACAACAACAACGACGACGACGAAGAGCGACAAAATGATTTTCCGAAGTCAGTCAGTCAACAGGAAGACCCCTCTACGTGGGATCCTTAATTAAAATTTCTTCGAAACCAATTTAAGCACGATCGATCTTCCCGAAACAACGTTATTAATTTTAAATGGATTTTCTTTTGCAAACGTCGAGAGCAAATACTCGTCGTCCTAAATAAGACTAAAGCATTTGCCTTGTGATTATTCAATGTGACCCCCTACGAATAACGCATTAAATAACTGAATTAAGCCGAATTAAGCGATTTAAAAATTGTTTAACGTGCGTGCGATGGAATGTCTCGCCGACCAAAAATTGAAAAAGGAAAAATAAGCGTACGGTATATCGTGACTGGCTTCGCACGATATGAAACGAAACGGTTCATGATTTGCGTTCATAAACGTACGATTTTCTGGTTTAATCGCTTTCGATCGCGAGAGGAAAAAAAGTAAATGGAATTGTTCGAAAGTAAGTTTAAAATACTCGCAGTTGTGGGTTGATAATAAATTACTAATGGCTCAAGTCCAAAAATTCCATGTATATAAATCTATTACAGAGCGACACCGAGCAGCGCAAATTAAAATCGCGAGAGAGAGAGAGAGAGAGAAGCGAAAAAAAAAAAAACGTAAACAAACGTTACGTGTGTGCGATTTGAAAATATTCTCAGTGACAATAGGTCCGTCGAGGGTTTCGAATTTTGCGCAATTTTCCGCTCGCTATTGTCGGGACGTAGAAAAATGTCGAGAATTTCCATGTTAATAATAATAACAACGGCGTTTCCGCTTCGGGATGAACGCACATGGCACGGAGCGAAATGATGAGGATAAACGAAAAAAAAAAAAAAAAAATAGAAGCCCAGAAAGACGTAAAAAGGAAGGAGAAAAATTCTCCAGACGGTGAAACTCGCAAATACGAAATCGTATTTTTAGAGCAGCAGACGCGCGTATTATAATGCGATCCGTACATAGGAGTTTGTGGAACGGTATTACTCCTCTTTTTTTTTTCCTTAAAGTGACTAATAACGAATCGCACGCAAATCGGGCCCCGATAATTCTCGGTAATTCGCATCCGCAAATAAGTAGACGATTATCGGGAATACGAATTAGATCATTTTGCGGGTTCCCCTATAAAAACGTCCGAAAATCGAGAAATCGAAAGTTCGAACAAAGATTTATGAACGCAACAAAAGCGAGAATAATTCAGCAACGAAAGGAAACTTACTTATTTCGAAATTGACGTCTCCTCGATTCCCGAATCCGCTCGCATTCCGGTCACCGTTCGATTCTTGCTTTGTTCTTAAACGCACCGCCGAACAAACAAAAACACCGCGGATTCACTATAAAAATGAAGTTATAGAACAAGCAGAAGATGTTACACGTGAACCACACACGAGAGCGCACACCGCAGCAATAAGAACAAACATCAACAACAACGACACCGAAATCGACTTAACATTCGGACCCTGACTTTTAAAATAACAGTTTGTTCGGCAAGCGATGAGCTCTAGTAGTCCGTCGTCGTCGCCGTCGTCATCTCTCTAACGCATACTTCAGCGGTCGACTGGTAGAGACCAAAAAGCTCCGTCCCAACGTACGGTGAAACGAAAACCTTTTACACGACCGTTCTTTTTTTGTTGTTACAACTTTAACTTTTCAGTTGTTTATATACTGTTGCCTGCGTATTTGTGCACGTATTTCTGCGTGTATTTCTGTGCGTGTCTGTGTGTGTGTGGTAGAAGAAGAAGTATTATTATTATTATTCGGTGGTAGGGATATACAAAACATCACACGTGCTCTTTTTCATTCTAATAAACAACAGCTGAAAAATCTGTACGCTGGCTTTCTTTCAGGCAACAGCAGCCACTCGCGCTGCGGAGAACGAGAAGAAGAAGGAGGGAAAAAGGAGCATTAATTCGTTTCGTCTCCTTCTAAATTTAAAGTTTTCTCGTTCGCTTTTCATTTTTGATTCCGCGTTAATTGCGTCCCGTCTATTCTCGGACATGAATGGAAATGGGACTTAATTGATGATAATAAACAAATGAAATTGGCAAACGACGCCGGTTTCGTCCGCGTCAATCGATTAATCGGCCGATCGGCGATCGTGGAGCGAAGTGGCAATGGGCGAATCCTCGTCGCATGGATTTCGTGGAAAATTTATCGATTTTCTAATAATTTTCAATTAACGATTTCAACGCACGTAACGATTATACCGTAAAGCTTGATTAGCGTCGAAACGAACGCAAAGGAGCGAAAAAGGAAATGGTTATTATATAAGCGGAAGTATAATGAACACATTTCGTTTGTACGAAAATAAAATCAAACAGCAGTCGATGGAATGACAATATTATTACGATCCGCATCCTGCATATTTATTTCGTCGGCAATCGTTCTCGTCCCGACGAGCGCCTTTGGATTATAAAGTGCGCGATTATCTTTTTACAACCCCTCGCTCATTTCTAAGGTCGTCCTCCACCCTCTTGCCTATAAATTGCTGCTGATGCAAGGTACGCATCAAAAAGCAAAAAAAGAAAAAACAAGAATAACTTGTATTTCAAGGAAAAGTGCGAAAGATTATCGCACTTCCTGCGTTTATTTAGTATTTTTTTCAGCAATAAATCTTGAAAGAATTTCGGACGTTTCCCGCACTTTCTGTTTACGCTTTTCATGCCAATCTTCGGTCGATTGAATTGCTAAAATCGTTTAAACAAACTAAGACGAAGAGGAACTGTTAAGAAACGGCGCGGCCAATTAAGGAATTGTTTATACGGCGATAAGTTAATAATAATGGACGTTCCACGCGTTGAATTATTAGTATTAATAAGCGGAGAAGCGAACCCCGGAAATAGAGAATTGTCGTCTCTTTTTCATTCGATTTATTACGAACGTCTCGATTTGTGTCTTCGCGCCCGTACGATCGAAGAATATTTAATTATTAAACACGAGGAACGAAGATGTTAATAAACTTTTGCCTCTCCACACTTGCTGCCCCTTTGTTTTGTTTTTTTTTTCGTCGCCAATCATCATCTTATTTCTTCGACGATTATAATCGATTGGATAAGTTTCGTGAAAAACGACGATGATCTACTTCGCAAAACGTGTAATGCGATGTAATTTGACGTTATTGAAATGCGAATAAATGCAAAAAATGTACGTGGGAGCGAGAGAGAGAGAGAGAGAGAAAGCGAGAGAAGCCGGGGGACACCTGTAATAACGATGGAACCGTTAGGGGTGTTTAGATAGATCAAAGGGACGGGTAACATAATTCTCATTTGATGTTTAGTTATCTAGAAAATATATGGCGAACGTTCGCGAAATCGATACTATTTATAGGCGAAATGATCGTCAGACGGTAACAACAACTGCAAAAAAGATTAATACAGCGAATTTATGTACAGGTATTGATTTTAATTGCGAATGCTACATTCGAAATAACTCACACGGAAACGTTTATCGTTTGACTGTTCGAAGAACTGTCGCAAGAGATATCGAAATCGATAGTGTTGCTGGTGGTTGGCACACTTCTTGCAATTGGCGAACAAGTTTTTGCTTTAATCTCGTTTAATTGCGCAAAAAGTAGCGAGACGATGAGGTTTTAATTGAAGAAATGCGGAGGCGAGGTTTGTGTGGAGGCCCTGGAGCTATCTACGCCCTTTATAAACCAACCTTGGAATGCTCTATGCTAGAGCAACGGTTTAATGAAGATATCCACCTACACGGATGAAAGCAATGCTGTAGACTAGCGTTTTGTGGGTGGAACGCGGAAAAAACGTAAATCACTTTAGTAGCTGTTTCAACGAGGAATAACAAGAAAAATTGATCCTTTATTGCCCACGCAAGCAGGCATAATAAAGCGATATCGAACGTTCTCTTTTAAACTTTAACATGATAATACGTCGAGAATTTACTAATAATTAATAACAATGAAGCTTGAATCGATATCCTTATTGTCGCCTATTTGCATGCAAGATAAGGCTAAACAATCCTTTATAAGCAAAGTGTTGCGTTTCGATTTTAAAATAAACTTGCAGGAATCATTTATTTATCCAAAAAATGTTTATTTAACATTAAGAAAACCAAACAAATACGAAATCAAACGTGAAATAGCAAAATGGATTTGTAAACATCGATTCTCATTATTGTTGCAACAGTTGAGTCACTGAGCGTCGAAATTTAACTAAAAATGAACGAGTTTTTGTTGCTAAATTGAAATGATTTGAAATACAAAGTAACAAACTCTCGTAATTTATGATAATTGGCTCTGCTTCAAAGCGAAGTTAAATTATAGACTCTGACAAACAAATTATCTTATTAAGGGTCATTACGATTGGAGCAAAAGTTAATAAACACTCTCGACGAATTGGCGTATGCAATTCTTAAGACACCCGTGAATATTCTTTTTTAAACGGCGTAAAATCGTGTAATTAACTGCGATTCTCGCAATTAATCGTGATGCTAAACGAATATTGCAACGGGGCCAAAATATATGCCGTCGCTGTTGTTGCCGAGATTAGGATAATCATTGATTCTTCTTCGGCACCAGCAGCAGCATCACGAGCAGTAACACGCGCGAAACAAAGAGAGAGGATGCAGAAAAGGAGAGAGTTCCGCGGGATCTGCGCAAGTCGATCAATTAAACCAGAGTCTCCGAAATTCGTATAATCTCTATCTGCTGTTAATATTCTTATATGGGAAAAAAGAACAAGGAAAACCGAACGGTTTTAATGGCGAAGCGAGTAAACGTATAAAGTTGTCGATAATGGAACAACTTTCACTCGTGCACGGGCAAAGAGTCGTAATATAATTCATTATTATTAAAATGTTCGTGTTGCGTTCCTTCTCGTTCTCTAGTTCGTAGTGCGAGAGTTATTGCCGAGAGAGACGGCGGTGGCGTGATCCTTTTTGGAGGATCACTGGAATAGTTAAAGGTTTTCCCGTGACGGTTTTCCATCGGAGAGAACGGCAGAAAATTCCCAGCCACCGAACAGTTCGCACCTGTACAATAACGTTTAGTTTCCCGGTGATTGTTACACAGTAGTACACGGTTCCTACTTTTTTAATAATAATTATTATTAACTAATATTAATCTTTATCAGTTTGTTGTTTTTCTCGTGCGCGAAATCGTGTCGATTGTTATTATTATTATTTGCGAATATAATCTAACCGAGAAGAGTGTTGATTTGGAAAAGGAGACCGAGCAATTGAAGAAGATGAGTGGCGTCGATGATATACTGAGCTACAAACGCAAAGAAGAGGAGGATTATTACGCAATAATTGGATGCGACGAGAATTCTTCGGTAACACTCCATCACACGTATTGATTGTAGCAGAAATAATCGCGGTTTTGACAAGATTATTCGCAATTATCGCAAGAGAAAGTATCGCGAAAAAAAAAAAAAAGAAACGAATGAATGATTCATTCGATAACGTAATAATTACGCGTTCGCAAGAATAAATTGGTTCATTACCTAATTGATCGATCTAAATGTACTTTTCATTTGTTCGTTTCCGTTTGCCTTTTTTCTATCTCCCTTAATTCGCTCGTTCTTGCCAATCGCCAATTAATTAGTTTAATTGAAAGCGAATTTAAGTGCTCTTAACGAGCGCCTTTAAGCTTTCAACTTTTCCCCGTTTGTTCGATTAATATTTATTCTTATTTATACATATTTTTTGCATTGCTTACGTACCTAACGAGCGGGAACGTGCTAAAATGGCGTTAGCTTGTGCGGAATATGATGCGAAAGAGACGGAATCTTCGAACGGGATTAATTAACATTTCTCTCTTAAGACATGACACGATTTTGCTTCGTTAACAGGTGGAACAGATAAACGCCGAGTACAAAGTGAGAGCGCTTCAGTACCATCCAGATAAGAACGAGGGCAACAAAGAGGCAGAACAAAAGTTTCAGCAGTTGAAGGTAAAAACGTTGAACATTTCTTGGCAAATATCCTAATACTCGCGTTTTGAGCTAAAATTTAATATTTGCGCGAAAAAGTCGCCATAAAAAATCGCAACGTCGAGAAAGAGTCCGGGCATTCACAACGAAGTGTTCGTTCCAATCTATCGATTGCATTTTTTTCCTTTTGTGTCCGATCCCTTTCATGCAAAACGAATACGAAAAAAAAAAATAGCTGGGAGAGTATAAATGGGATTATATTTTGCCATCGGAGTGTGCAAAAGGCTACAGGGACGGAGGAAGCGGGGACGCATCGTTAACGATCGCAATTCTTCATTACCGCTATCGATCCATTTGCTCGTTCGATCACGAAATCCAATTTGAAAAAAAAAAGTCCGATTGATCGTTGATGATGAGCCGATTAAAAATAAAAAATCGAACAGAAATTTCATTTCCCTCGTGCTTCCAGGAGGCCAAAGAGGTGCTGTGCGACCCGGAGAAACGGTTGAATTACGACAAGTGGCGGAACAGCGGCATCTCCGTCAGCTACAAGCAGTGGCTCGGAATGAAGGAGCACGTGCATCAGGTAACGAACGTTCGATCGGCCAAACTCGCGACGAAACTGACTTTGGATTGCTTTTCTCTTCCAGTCGATGCACTGGAGCGTGCCGAAGACCAAAGATCGCATGCTGCCGGAGAGCGGCGGCGGCTCTTCGGGTCCGTCCAGTTTGGGCACCGGCGTAACGGCGGCCGCGCATCGGCGAGCGTCCGAAGGCGGCGCGAACTTGCATTGGAGCGGTCGCGGCCAAGGCACCGCTTGGGGCGAAGCGCCCAGCGAGATCGTCAACAAGTTTCGAAATTACGAGATCTAAAGTTAAGCTTCGGGGGGGGGGGGCGCGCGCGAGAGAGAGTAAAGGAAATGATGAATGTTCGTATCAATAATGTGTGTTACCGTTAATTTATGTTTATTCTATGCATATATAGATTATAATTATTGTTATTGGCAAAGAGGCGAAGAATGGGAGGAGGGAGAGAAATGTGAAAAAAAAAAAACGAATGTGGCACGGATGGATTTTTACATTAAATTCCCTTATCGACCTTTGAATGTGACAAATTTGGATGCTTTACGCGATGATAAAGGTCCAATTCTCGATTACCTTTTTTGGCGTTGGTTTCTTTTCCCTTTCTGTTCGAACAGGGAAGATTAGTTAATATTGATGGCGTACCTGTTGCTAACAATTCTTGCCAATATATACACACATATTTTATAAATGTTTTATTATAAAGATAAACGCGAAGAAACAAGAAAATGAATATTATCAATTATATTTTGTTATAAAACTATACCTCTCCTACACGTGAGTAAATCATTCAAATATCAATCAATGTTCGAATTAATTAATCAAAAATTAATAATGAAAAAAAAAAGAGGAAACCTATTGAATGTGATACAATTTAATGTGTAGCAAAAAGATTATATATTTAATCAGGGTAATAATCGTTCCGAAAGACGTAAAAAGCACGTTCCATATTTTTCAATGTTTATCCAGTTGAAATTAGTTTAAATCCTCCTGTTTATGAATTGATCCAATTTTTGATTTAATTTGCAAACAGGAAACGCACTAAACCATTTGTTATAATTACACGCGTCACTTAGAAAAAGAAAAACAAAAAGATATTAATTAACAAATATATTTTGAGAAGTGTTTATTATTAATATATCAAAATATTCCAAAACCAAAATACGTGTGAATAATAATAATTATATTATTGTCAATGTGAAATAACAAATAAAAGTATGTAACTAATATTCTCCATACAAAATGCGCCCACATTTCGAATTTAAATCCAATTTCCCTTCGTTTTAATTCCCTACAAAATTTTCGGATAACAAAAGATTTATTTTAAGTCCATCGAAACGATTCCAATTCGCAATCTTTAAATCGCATTGAATTCGCAACTTCGACATCGACAAAACGGGAAAGTTTTGTCGCTTATAAAAAAAGCGATTCGCAGCAAACAAAAAGGATTAATTTCGGGAGAGGAAACTCCAACGAAAGCGCCGATAGCATTAATAAAGTTTTATTATTAAATAAGTATCAAACGATTGTAAAATCCTATCAATTCACGTTTGGCAAGATAAACTGAACTCTACGCCGACGTCGCCGTTCTATTATACAAAATTAAAAAAGAGCAGGTAATAATGGATAATAATGATCCCTATAATATACGGAGTCGATGATTACAGTCTTCGGTAAGAAAGAAACGAAATCTAAGCAGTCAATTCCTGTGGCGGCGGCGTTAACGTGCACGGCCGCCGAAATTCTTGCCCCCTCTCGTGTATCCACTTGTTCGAGACTGCAACCGAGAAAGAAACTTGCCTAAAACGATTCGCCTCCGCAAAGCGATTAAGTTACCCCATTTGGAGCCGGTTAACACCGGGCAAGCGGCGTGCCTCGTGTTCTTATCGCCGTCGCCGCTTGGGAACAGATTGTACCAGAACGCGGCCGTGCCCTTCTTCGGCCAAATGACCGCTTTGATGTTCGGGAAAACGGTCGCGCCGCCCTGCTCGACGTCGCTCATCTGACCAGCGAAACGGGAAAGTTATTAGCGGTTTGGCAGCGGAAAAGCTCACTTTCTTACGTAAAACAGCACGGTGGCAATGCGGTTTCCGGTGCCCAAACTCTTGAACGCGTTCGTTTCCTCCCGCTGTAACGCAGAAACATGTTAGTCGCGGTAATTAATTGCGAACGCGTCGCGACTTGCCCGCGCGAAATCGTAATGCGGCTCGTAGTGGCCGCCGATGCCGTAGTTGACCACTTGCAATTCCTCCGCGGTCGCCTGATCCAGGCCGGTCATGTCTTCGACGCGTTGACACACTTGCGCCACGTGCTTGTGCTCGATCTCCTTGAGCCACGCCGATTTGCTGATGCGATATTGCGCCGTTTCCAGCTCGCCCGTCTTCGAATTTTGCACTTTCGCCCTACTGAACTGCAAAAGGGATTAATTTCGCCGGGCGGCTTCGAATCGAAATCGACTCTAATTACACGTGGCTGTGCCAGTTTCTTGACGGTTTCGATCTCGGCGTCGGAGATGACGTCGTGGAATATGACCAGTTTCGGTTCCGGATAGGCGACCTCCACTTTGAACGGCGCCAACTTCAGGAACGCGGCGCCGTTGTCCTCGTAGTGGCAATGCAGCTTCGACGTGATTTCAATCGGCGTCGACACGTCGCCGCGACACAATTGCTCGTACAGTTCGCGCACGTCGCCCAACGACTAGAATTCGCAAGAAGCATTTTGGTTTACGGTTAGCGACGCGTGGGCAGACAAACGTACGTCGTCCTTGATCGCCTTCGTCTCGTCGACGATCACCTGCACGGTTTCGTCGTCGCCTTTGCGCAAATAATCGCTCACGCTCGTGTCCAACGCTTTCTCGTAGTATTGCTTGTTGCCCAACGCCCGCTGGTGCGACGGCTCGATCTCCAGCAGCTTGTTCGTCAGCTCTAAAGCCAACATTAAGTTGCCTAAAACAAACGGAATCACCGTCACGATTTAAGCGATCTCTGCTCGCGAAAGTCACCTTGCTTAAACGTCGAGAAGGCCAAATACTCCAGGATGTCGCTACGCTCGATCGTCACGTTCACTTCGTGCCGCAGGCGATCGTCCGCCTCGCGCATCCACAGCAGCGTGTGATAGTAGTCCTCGACGTTGTAGGCCTGCCGGCCCAATTCGAAGCAATCGGCCGCCGTCAGCTCCGAACTGTACTTTTTCCCGTTCAGTTCGCCGCGCGCCAACGAGGCCGTCGACAAACGGTACGTGTCCTGCAGACGGGTCAGAGCGACCGCCGCGCCGCTCAGGTCCTCGTCCGACGGGAATTTCAGGTGGTCGCGATACGACGCCACTTTGGCGATGAAATCTTGGCCGACGTTCGTGCCCATCAACGTCTCCACCTGCTTCCAGTCCAGCGTCAATCGCTTGACGAGCAAATAGGCGTTTATCGGATTGGCTAGATATTGTTGAACATTTTCCGCCGCTTTGTCGTGTTGATCTTGATACGTGATCGCGTGTCTGCAACGAGGAAATGGTAAAATGTTAAAGCGGCGACAGCAACCGGCTCGCGACGTGTCGCACTTTCTCAGCAAGTTGAGCTTTTCCTGCTGCGCGTGAATGTACTGCTCCAATGTGTTGATGAGGACGGCCTCCGTTTCCAGCAGCTCCTCCAAATCCGCAAGGGCGGTGTACAGCTCGCTGGCGGAATGGCCAATGATCGATAGCAATACGCCGATCAGCATGCAAATCTTCATTATTTTGCCAATTGAATGCCCGTCTTTCTTCGCGCAAACTAAACCATTCGAGAATCTGAAACAGAATTAAATTACTGCTTACGATACAAAACGCTTTGAGTCGTTGACCTTGCTGGTGGCGTGCAAAAAAGCGCATTACGCAAACTGCAAATTGCTGATCATTTCGTAACGAGGAAGCGCAAAACGCGATTTAACGCGAATCTTCGTTTAAAAAATGTATGACCCACTTAGAACAAAGCCAATTATTAAATAATCTCTTTACAAGCCAAGAACGTATACGAATGATTTTCTTTTCCAAACAGTATACCCACACGTGCTTACGTAAGATGTTAAATCAAACGCTCGAAGAAGGAGCGAGAATAAGTTTTCCGATTCGCTATCAAATCGTTGCGAAGATGAATTACAACTAAATATCAAATTAAATTGTACGCTATTACTATTATGAATTAACCATTAGATCTGGAATCTTGCCACATTATGTTTGTGATTACGATTTTTTTAATTGACATTAAATTATCATTTCTCTGTTGCGCAACTGAGATAGAACGAGCGTTTAGAAGGAAAAATGTTATAACGAGTACAAAACGATTTCTGCAGGCTCCATAATTGAAATGTGTGTTAAATGATTTAAGAGTTTGGATTGTTGGTCGCTTCATCGAGTCAAAGACCGTGTGAGACGTCATCGAATCTATTCGAATCGTTTCTTTTAATTAATTTAACATACCCCCGTGATATGTTTAGTTTTTAATTACGCAATCTTTAAACACGTCGAGTCGAGGATTGGCGCAACGAATTTGGCAAGTTGATGCCCTTGAAGCGGTTTCTTGAGTATTACAGTTGATGGATTGAAATTCAATTTAGTTCAAATCGAAATTGTGTCGATTTAACTGTTCGAATTTGTTCCTCGTACAAGAATAACATTGAAACACTTTGTAATCTAATTAAGCGAAGATGATAACGTTTTTTTGCAAGTCGTACAATCAGTGGCATTGAATCCTACATAATAGTTGATGAAATGCGTAGTACAATGTGTAGGAATTGTAAATTTGCGAGGATAATTTTAATAAGTGCACCAGCTAATTGCACGAAATTTGGCATTTAAGTAAATCGTTTCACCTTGTCCATCATTCAATAGTTAATGAACCTTTCCAAAATATATTCATTCATTAAAAAAAAAAGAGCGCGCAATAGAGTGGCTAATAAACAATTGGATGTAATTCGCAATTGTACTTGCAAAATGGAAAAAAAAACAGAATAATTTAATGCTAGTTGATTTTAATGAATCACATCCATTTTTTGCATCAGAAATAATTATCTGTTTAATGCTGAAATCTATTAATAGAGCGAAATAGCCTGGATAAAAATGTGTAAAGGAGGAAATAAAAGTTAACGTTATGCAAAAAACGTTTCAGGTAAATAAAAATTAACGGATTTTCTAAAACAAAGGTTTTTGCGTTTGATGCAATCGCATTGTTTCATTGTTAGTTTGCGGTCTCTTCATTTCATCGGCGTCTTGCGTGATGGCATTATTATTGCCGGGGATCGTTGGCTTTCAGGTTTGTTTTTTTTTTTGGTGAACAATAAATAACAATCACGACAATTTGCGAATAATGGTAACGTTGGTTTCATTCTAAATAACGTTTGGCATCTTTACAAATATTCGCGGAAATTGGTTGCGTTTTGTAGGGCACCCAGTACGTTTCCTTTTGGTTTCGTTCTGCACGTTTCCAATGCACGGTTTCCTTTTCATGATACAATCATTATCGACGTGATTATGTAAATAAATTGCACTTTCATCTGCAAAAAATAATAGCGGCTTCTGGTTGCGAAATCCGAAGAAAATGGTAATGTGAGAATTAATTAATCAGAGACGTGCAATAAGCAATTTTCTAGTACCTTTAACATGGCAAATAGCAGGCAAGTTCTCTGTGGATGTGCACGTTTATAAATAGGATAAATCGCACGTTAACAAGCATTATTGCAATAGTAGCACGAATCGGTAGTTGCAAGGAATAATTTATTGCGAAAATATATAAATCTTCGTGCGATTGATATCATCGTACGCCGATTCTTAAGGATTATCGTCGCTTAGATTATTCGGAAAAGGTCATCTTGATGTGAAAGTTAAACAATAAGCCCTAAATGTTTAACAAGTGGAAACAAAATAATTCGCATTTCTATCACAAGTTTAATACTTTCTTGTACATCTCTAGACTATTTGACAGAGTCTTTCAACACTATAATAAAGCTTCTGCAGCATTTGGCGTCGATTTTCCCGACGAACAATCTGATTGACGCTAATTGAAGGAAGCGTTATTTATAGCGAATGATATAATTTTCGCATAACTTCTCTTTATGACATGCCATTATTCGCACAAATCTATTATTATTGCTTACCGAACGAACGAACGAACGTAAATTCTTAGATTAGATTTTCCCTATTGCACGTTTGCTGAATCGTTCGCGTTTCATTAATTAAACGTACGTATATGTTGTGTGGACCCGTTCAATTTATTTCAATTTAGGATTCAATTGAATTGAATCCTCTTTCAAAGTTCTCGCTCCGCTTTTAATTTATAAACGCGATATTTATATGTATATATACAAATAGAATCATTATTATCATTAATATTTTATGGAATACGTGACTATTAACAAACATGCTCCACTAACTTCCTTCTTATTTAGATAAGCCGCAACGAACTTACGCTCTTCTTTCATCAAACTCAATTAATCTCAATTAGGGTAACGAGATCGTTAATTGCATTAGTAATCGGCGAATTGCATTCAATAAAATCGACAATTTACGTAGGATAAACGTGAGCTTTTAAGGTAAGCAACAACAAGCTTAAAGATAACATAAAACTTGGAGATAAGCCGCGAGAAAAAAAAAACACCCCAAACAATATTTAAGGGTTACTCGTTTTTGGTGATTAGATTAAATGAAACTCACCTATTCTCGTTGGCGAGTGAATCATGTCAAGTCAGAGACGTGGTTTTTAAAATCGTTTTATTGCTCGATATTAGCGTACGAACACTTTGCAATCGATTTGCCAACTGAATCGGCACGATTCATGAACGTAATGCACACGACCGAAAACAAATACCATTCTCTTCTTCTCCTCTTTTCATTTTGTTTAGTTAGCAGCACACATGTTCCATCGAATTCGGCGTCGGCAAAAATAAATCTTCAGCCATCGAGAACGATGCGTTTACCAGCAATGGAACCGTGTAATGCCAGTTGACTAATACATTTTCAAATTTCGGATTGTGTTTGTTGCGAAGACGTAGTAATAATGGAAAACATGAAAGCAGCAGCTTTCGGGAATTTCAGGATAAAGTTAATGCGTTTCATGAACGCCAGAGGGCGAGTCAAGCGGGTTTACGGTAGTTTTCAAAATTGCATTAAAATAGCATAAAACTAAATTATATGACGTAAATTCTATGAATTACTAAATGTAATCGCTTATATTAAAGCCTCAATTATTTAAATATTCATAATTATGTGCTATACATAAAATTCAGTATGTGATTCTCTTAAAACGTATAACTTTTCCTTTAGCAATTTCTTCCTTTACAGGAATAGTCATCGCAGTTTCCCACATTAATTCAAAAGAATGTGAGACAGAGATTCCAATGCTGCAGCTAAAATTAAAAATAGATTAATTTTAAATGAAATAATTGATGTTAAACTATGAAGAAAAAAGGGCAAAATTAATTACTTATGCAACCCACTTGACGACCAATCCTTATTTCCTATATTGACTCCAAGAGATAAATTTTAGCTGATTATGGCTGAAATCAAATCCTTTAAACACATATTTGATCAATATACGACACGCGAGTGTGAAGTAACTGACTAAAAATCCACTCACTCATTTATGTTCCACATGGATTTGAAAAATCTTTCGAACGATATACACGCATTTTCTTGGTAAAGAATCTACGTTTTATACTCGTCATTCGCTTACAGTGAGTAAAGTCTTGCAAACTACTGAAATTTTGTTTAAGAAATTGTCAATAGAGAGCAGTACATCATTCCCTTGAAATTGAATTAAAATAACATAAATTAAATAATTGATTGAATAAATTAAATCGCAGCGCAAGTGGTTAAATTAATTACAATTTGCGAGTGTTATTTTTTCGCACTTCGAACAATATTTCGATATACTTTACGAAACTAATTCTCAACAATTAAATCTCAACGGAACGCGCATGAAGTGACGCATTGAATTTAAATTCGAAATAATTATTAATTTCTCATTTATGTAATTATTCCCTTAAATTAACTTATTACAGTAAATAGAAGTATAATTTTATAATAAAATCTACAAAACTGGATTATAAAATTTATAAATTCAATCGAAATGGACAAGAACGTACAATAAAATATAGAATTGTCCTGAAAAAATCATCTATTTCATCTCAAATTCTATATTGAAAGCAAATTTCAAAGAATATTTCTAATGAAGTATCTTTGAAATAATTTTCAGAAAATACTAATAGTACATTCGTATTACAAGCTAAACGAATGTTTCTCTTTTTTTTTAGTTTTGCATCGATTTTCGCGCAGCTTTCGATAGTTTTCACTTATTTGCATCGATCCTGATTCAATTGCGCCCGATTTAGAAAAAGTCGATTTTTGCTGTTTTTTGCTAAAAAACCAAGACTAACCCCTTTGGATTTTCTAATTTTTCGCATTTTTCTTCATCTCCTCGAATTGGCTGAATCGCGTACCGTTTGTAGGGACAGATGAAACGTAATTCGCGTGCAATTTATAGCCCAATCGGTCCAGCCGTTTAAAAGTTATCGCACCTTTAAATTCTTAAATTCGCTTCTTTTTTTTTGCTTATTAAAGATTGGGACTATTTGCAAAATCTATTTATCAAGCAAACCAAAAATATGAGCCACAGATCCTTCGAATTTGATTATTTGCGTAGCATCAATTCTTTTTTGAGTTGTACTACAAATTATGTTCTTACAATTAGTTTTACAGAAAATTTAGGCGAGGCAATGCAATACCAAATGCGTAATTGGTGTGTTGCCTGCATATTTATACGAAATGTGCAAATTATATTCGTGGGAGTGGAGGCGACATTTAAAAATTTAAACCACCAAATCTAATATCGATTTGCTAACTTTATTTTACAAGAAGTTGTTGCAAGTTTGCAAAGCAAACATGCGAAATATGTGCAAACTTTACAAAAGTAATCGATAATATGATAGTAACAATTATGGCATGTTAATATGTACAAATAATAATTTCGTTGAACGAGAAAATCTAATTGCTGTTCCTTCGAGTGTATATAAACGGCCGTTCTTTTGTGGGACATCGGAATTCTTCCATTATGTCGCCGCCGCTTAAGCTTTTCCTTCCGACCGGCTCCAACAGATTGTTCCACAAATTATTGGCCACTGAACACATACAACCGAGAGAAACAAATCGATTTAACGCATTTCTAAGACTAATAAAACACACTTGGCACAAATTGTCTTACCTCTAGCATGACCTTTTTGACTGAAGTGAAAACAGTCCACCGACAAGTACGAGTAGTCCGTCGCGCCTTCACTCGTCGGAAACGTATAATTCAACAGGAACGGCTGCACGACGACGGCGAAATCGTCCAAGTCGAATTCCTCCTGGTTGGCCACCTCCAAATCGATCGCTTGCCACATGTACATGAGATCGTCGAACGCGTGCTCGCGGCCGACGATATTGGGCCCGAAGAGGCACGGGCACTCGACCTTATGCACGAAAGCGCACGTCGACGGCAAACGCGCGAAATTTCGCAAGATCCTCAAATCTTCAACAGCGAAACAAACGAGTGCGAGTCGAGGCGTCGCGCGGAAAATAATTTGCATTTGACTCACGCGGCGGCGGCAACAGATTGACGATCGTCCGCGGCAGATTGTCCCTGAAGATGCGCAACGTCTCGACCAGATCTTTGCGGTGCTCGCGAAGAAACGCCTCCGGCGACTCGAAGCAAATGTCCGAGCAGAAATCGTTCGCGCCGATCATCATCGTAATCATCTGAAGGGCGAGACGAAAAGGAAAACGTTTAAACGGTTATTTTCTTTGTCCTTCGCCCGTGCACCTTCCAATCCTCGTCGAGTTTAACGCGCGGATCCTTTCGTATCCGTTTGACCAGCACCTTCGCCATGTAGGGCATCTCGTCGGAGACGGCGCCGCCTTCGGCCGTGTTGAACTGCGACGCGCGTTCGATCGTGAGCGACGTCTTCAGCGAGTAGCCGACCAGTCGCGGATTGAATTCTTTCAGGATGTTCGGGAGCGTGAGGGCCGTTCGCCAAGTGCCATAACCGCCTGTTAAAACCGAATCGGACGTGTCTTGGAGGCGAGAGTGAGTAATAATCGTTACCTATGCTGAACGAATGGCCTCTGTCCTGTTCGAAGACGTGGAACAAATCTAAGGCGTTCGCACCGAAACCGGCGGTCAGACTATCGCCGATCGCGCCGACCACGTCGATATCGCCCGGTCGCAATCGGTGCACGCTCGTCGGCCGCGTCGGACTCCGCGCGTCGCGGGTCGCGCACGGAAACGGCACGTCGCCGAAGGCCGGTTGGAGTTTCTGCGCGAAACGATTGCTTAGGCGACTTTTTGCTTGCGGAACGTTCGATCTTACCTTGTTCCGCTCGAGTTCCGCCCGGTACCATCGCGTTCGCGCGGACGCCTCCAGCGTTTTCGCAAATTTCAACTGATAGATGCGAAACGGCACGACGAAGTTGTCTAACGCGCTACGCACTTGGGCGTCGATGGCGCGCTGATTAATTAGACAGACGTACGTCAGCAGTAATTGCACAGTGATTTGCATTCTACACGCCGACGACGATGACCGCTGATGCTGCTTGGAACGCAAAAGAACGACGGAGATGGATTACGAATGAAGCGTAAAGTCCTTGCGATCACGGCGCCCGTTTGAATACTAATTACGTGCGCCGAGAGACGAGGAGATGGGGAAAAAAGTGCGAGCGAAATGAAGAATATAAGCATCGATTGCTATTAAGAAAATGCCGTTGTTCGAACGAGTCCGAAAAGCGATTATTTCATTATCTGAATAATTAACGAATTGAGGAGAGGAGTGAAGGGTTTAAGATTCGGTTATTGCTGTTGAATCGCTATCGAATTTATTTAAATCAACGTAATTACCTGGTCGATTACCTACGTTTAATTGTCCTATCGAATCGCCGTGCAGCAGACTTTTTTAGGCGGAAAAGTACTTGTAACGATAATTAGATTTACGAGTTCGAGTAAAACGTTAACACAACCAAACGCACCTTGAAATGTAATTAGACTTGGAACGAAAGATTCACTTACGCACACTGTCTCACAACAAATGCCCGATTATGAATGACACTCGTACTATTGGAAATGATTTTCCCCAATGTTTTTCCTCCATTTGGCAAAATAAGACGAATAAATGATGCGTTAAATGTACTTTACTTATAAACGAAATTGAAGGACAACGACAACGGCGAAGAAGCCGTAAAATAAAGATGAATCGCAAAAAGGAAGAGGCGATATCTTTATGTGTTGCGCCTTGTTAATGAAATTGTAAAAATTTGGCGAGATGGCATTTACTTGCAAATTTCGAATGGGTTTTTTTCGTGATTTTTGTTTTGGCAATTTTAATGAATCGACCTTGTCGGAGGAATTTGAATACGTCCATTTCAATCATAAAGAAGGCAGTAAATTTCGCTAGCAGACTCATCATCGTCATTTTATTCATTTTCATTTGGCAAAGGTCGCTTCTTTGCTCGCACCTTGATTTTACAAAGTAAATCATGGTATTAAACGCTTTGGTAATTATAATAATTATGCTAATTTATTACATGACTTATTACTTTGTTTATTTACTAGAACACGCATCACGCGATCGCATCTTAAATGCCGAAGCGTCCAAATTGGTTCAAGTCCTTCTCCTTGTTCTAAAACGCATAACAACTTTGGTTAATAATAATTGAAAAATAATTAAATGTTAACCGTCTAATTTCAGGTAAAATGGCTACTTAACCATAATTATCAACTAGTTAATTGCCTCTTGCTTTCGTATTTGAATAACAAACATTTTTCTGTGCTATTAATAAAACAAAAAAAAATCGCAGATTTTCAAACCAAAAACGACGCATTAAATCTTTGCAAAAAGGAAAACCTTTCTTAAGACGTCCGCCAAATGAAAGGGCACGTTTATTTGCATTCAAAAACCACTCCACTACTTCCTTATTTGAACAAGCAAAGAGTTGAATGTAATTTCAAAACTAATCCTTTTTATTAAATAAATAATTGCAATTAATTAACGAACGAAATTGCGTTAACGAATACGATTAAAGTGGCTAAAGGAGTAATTAGCGCATGAAATCTATTTCAAGTTCCTGAGATCCGTTCGACGAATGATTATTTTCGTTTCGATTATTTCCGGCAGTTTCACCGAAATGCATCATTGTTCTGTAACAAATCGGGCCGATAAGAAGATTTATTCCCACCGATAACGGCCACGCTACTTCGTAAATTCGTCATGGCCGTTGTTCTTCGTCTCCGCGGCAAATTACTATCGCCGATTCGCTGCCGAATCCGTCTTGTTAATCCCCCGAGGAAATTCGTCATCTCCTTCTTCACCTATTGAAACGAAGCGGCAGACGGTAAGAAAATGAAACGAAACGAGGCGAGCAAGCGAACGTACCTCGACGTTGAAGTAGCAAAAGAACGTCGCCACCAGTATCCCTTGCAGTCCCTCGACGGCGTACGTTATGTAATAGTAAATGTCGCCCGATTGGCAATCGTTCTGATCGAAGATGCTCCTCTGGCTGGTGATGATCAGCGGCACGCCGAAGAGCGGCACGAGAAGAATCGCCGCTCGGAACGCGGCCCTTTAATCAATTTTCATTTAGACCGATCGGTTAGAGAGAGAGAGAGAGAGATATCGCGTCGTTTACTTCGTGCTCGCGCTGTTCCTGTGCTGCAACTTGAAGAGGAGCACGCGAAAGATGTTCACCAGCAGGACGCTGTTGACCGCCAAAATCGCGTACTTGTAGCCGTCGGTGATCCATTGGAACCACGAATCCGTATCGACGATCCAGCAGTTCTCCTTGTCATTCATCACCATCAGCGTCATCCAGACGAGCGATGGTATTAGCGAGAAGACTGTTAAATTGAAGTAGGTTCAGTTCGATTAAAAACAAAAAAAAACAAAAAACAAAAAGCGTACCAAACACGGCCAACATGAGAACGTAAACGTTCGGATCGTTCGCCAACGGGCGCGCGATCATTTTGTGCAAATAGTACCCGTCGGCGAACATGCTGGTGAAGATGGCGTTCTTGAAGATGTTGTCGACGACCGTCAACACTTTGCACGACAAGCCGCTCTCCAGCAGCACGTTCGCGGACTCCAGCGGCGGCTTCAGCGCGTCCAGCACGATCATGTTCTTCGACAGGATCGTGGTGACGTTCTTCAGCACGATGGCGACGATCAGATTCAAGTGCAACATCAATCGCAGGACGTGCAATCGCTCGAACGCGGCGAATATTATTATGGCGGGCGCCATGAGAGCGGTGGCCGTGTAGAGGACGTACAAGTGGAAGTTGTGCCGTCGCCGATAGATCGCGGCCGTCGAACAGACGGCGTAGTCCGTCTGTTGGTTCCACGTGCCGTTCGCGAAGCACTCCTTCGCCGATTCCACTGCGAGAAAGTGCGATTAAATCGACGTCGAATCGGCGTTAAATCGTCGCCTTACGGAAGCACTCCGGCGTCGTGCTGCTGCTGGTGTACGACGGGCACGGCAATCGGCTGATGGTGGCGTTCTTCGCTTGCGGATAACAGGACCACGCGTCCCATATGTACGGGCAGGGGAATTCGTCGGCTGCCAAATTCGACGGTCGTAAATCGATTGTTCACGCAAAGACAGTTGGCGAAAACTCACTCGGCTGCACGTTCTCGTTGGTCATGCGGTTCGCGCAACAGTCGACGGCCGCGTGGCAGCAGTCGAGGAACTTCTGGTAGTAATCCTCGTTCTTGAACGTCGACGCGATGATCGCCAGGTCGGCCTCGTTCTCGTAGTCGAAGAAGAAGTTCCTACCGTCGACCTTAAATCAGTGCGTTCAGCGGTCGCCTTTCGACTCTTGCCAGCTCACCTGCGTGAAGATGAACGTTTCGTTGTTGAACGGCGTCTCGTACGTCGGCAGTTTCTGATTGAACCATTCCAGATTCGAGTAAGCGTAACAGCCGCCGCACGACAATTTGATCCAGTTCGCGACGGACTGCAAGGGCTTGTCGCGGTATCTGCATTTCTTCGGCTGCGAGAAATTCGATTATTGAGTAATTGCGGTAATTGTTTCGATTACGTACGGATCACTTACTTCAACGGGAGCCGAATCGGACGAAATTACGGTGAATTCGTGCTGGAAGTTTCTGCGTTAAACCGAAGGAAGTTGTTGAATAATTAATAGGATTGACTCACCTGATTTACGTGGTGGCAAAGAGCTAGGGAAAGCGATAAAACGATCCAAACGCTCCTCATAATTAAACGCCCACGTACACTCGATGAACAAAAAATCTAATTATCGCTCTTGATAATGACACTGTGCGCCCCAAACGCGCTGAATTTTGAGTGCGAATTTTGTGCTGATTATCGGTCGAAAGAATTCGTATTTGGCTATCGTTCGCTCAGATTAACGTTTTATCTTGAGGCGCAAACAAAAGATTTCGGAATCGACTTTATTTGGTCCATTCGATTCTCTGATGACTGATCAGTAGAAATATTTAATGTGCAAGTTGGGAATCCGTTATTTCAATGGAACAACAAAGGTTTACCTGTTGGCATAATTAATAATAAATTTCAATTAATAAATTAGATTTGATTCCGTTTATTCGTTAATTGCGATAATAAAAAAAAGCAATCATAAATTGATAAATACTTATCGGCATTATCGATAAGATGAGGGATCTTTATTAGTAACTGAATAAATATTTCATTAAATCACTCGTACAAATAATTCGCCCGAGAACGAGCGAACCGATCGGTTGATATTCCGATCAATTTTCGAAAATTAATTAATACCGAAAATCAATTATCATCAGTCAACAAACAACAACGCAAATGAAAGCAAAAAGAAAAAAACAAAATACACATCAATCGCTAACGCCGGCAATCACCGGATTCAAACGGCGATGATTCGCGCACGATTTGCAACAGACGCGCCGGAACCCGGATGATTTGCAATAGCGCGCGAGTATCGGCAGCTCGCAATAGACCGTTTGGTCCGCGACGCAATCGCGCCGCTTCCGCGTGCCGCACAACCGATTGCCGCGACGGTACGGGCCGCGACACTTGCGCTTGCGGACGCGCGGCGCCGCGCCGCAACTGAAGAACGTCTCGTCGCCCGGCGGCGGACAATGCGGCTGCCGCGTCGAGATGCCGGAGCCGCAACTCTCGGAGCACTGTCATCAACGAGAGAAAAGCGATTGTTAGTTAGCAAGGAGTTTGTAGATGCCGGCTTTCTTCAATTACCTGCGACCAATCTCTGTACTCCCAGTTCGACGGGCACGGGACGCGGTTGCACGGTTTCCGATCGCTCGGCTGCATGCCGACGCATTTGCGCGGGTTGACCATCGTGCGCCACAGGGCGTACGTCGTTGCGTTCGCGTTGCCGCCGCCGCCGCCGCCGCCGCCGAACGTTATGCGGTAATTGTCCGCGTACGGGACGCAATAGAGTTCTCTGCGTTGGACGCCGAGCGAGCCGCACGTCGCGCTGCACGGCTCCCATGCGCCGGGGACCCAATTGAACGTGCAACTAAAACAATTTCGCAAGTTATTAAGGCCCGTTTCCCTTGCCGCGTCTTGGGAACGGGACCGTTCTCCTAAGATGCGTCTTACGCAGGCGGCATGCGCGAGCGTCTTAGAACACTTGACGAGTCAAAACGAAGGACGCTGCGTCTTAAGAATTTATTTAGAAACATCTCGATACATTTTGATACTTTTGCGGCCGCTTTTGATTTTTTTTTGCCAAAATATAACGCGAATATTCGATTCTCTTGTCATATTTTTACCTAGTTTATATCTAACTTTTGGAAAAACCCTATTTGTCGGACCCGAAATAAAATATACAAAAACATGTTTTTATTAAATCGTCTTCTATTGATGATCGCTGTATTAAAACTATTTTATCGTATTGAATTTGTTATTACCGAGTCATCGCTTATGATTATCGTTAAAAACTTCCTGTTTCCGTTGAAAGCGATCATTCCAATCATTCGAAAATACTATTTCAAAGACCGAGGAAACCCCGATGAAAATGATATTCCGTTGAATATTGCTGTATCATTAAAAACAGCGATCACTCGTATCACCAAATTTACTTGATTTGCAAAAAAATGTTAGCAGTTAGTCGTAACTTTCCTGTCGAGCAACACGTTTCTTTCGCATTTACCTATTTATCATTTAGAAATCATTAAAAAATACGTCTACTAGCCTTCAATTCACAAATTCAGAAGACGAAAACCATCTCTACTCTTCGACTTTTTGTAAGTACGCAGCCGCTTGACGCAGTTCGTTCCGCTCCTAGGAAAACGTGTGACTGTGCGTCTTACGCCGCGTAACGTGCTGCGTAGATTGCTTTTCTAGCACGCAAGACGCGAGACGCGGGTAGGAGAACGGCGCTTCACTTTCGCTTACTTGAACGTGTTGCATCTCTCCGCGTCGACCTTCGGCTTGGCGACGAACGCGCACTTGCGACGCGGCGCGATCTTGTTGTTGCGCTTGTCGAAGCACGCGATCGTTTTCGCCCTTTTGCCGCCGCCGCAGCTGCTCGAGCACGGGCCCCAACCGCCGACGATCCACTGGAATCGCGCGCTCCCGTTCGTCAGCGATTTGTCGATGTCGTACGCCGTTTGGACGGTCACGTTCCGCGGCTTGTTCGCGTCCCCGGTCGATTGAATCTGCGCGGAAGAGGAAGCGTTAGAATGAAACGGAAATTTACGCGTCTCCCGCCGATTCGCTTACGAGCAGGAACATCTCGGACAATAACGGCCCTCTTCCCGATATCTCGTGCGTCGCGCCGTCGTTCCGCTTGCGGTGGCGGAATTTCGTGCCTTCGACGACGATCGCGCTGCTCTCGTCGAAAGTGTACGCAATCGACGACGATTGCCAGCGCTTCTTGCGCTCTTTGAACACGAAGACGATTCCCGAGGAGGCGTCCGACGATCGGAACGTGACGTTCACGTCGACGCGGATGTTGCGCGTCATCCGCGGAATGCGCGCAATCTTCGACACGTCTGCAATGAAAAATGCGATTAGCGCGGGGCGAGAGAGAGCGTTCGTTTCTTGAGGAGTGCGAACCTCTTTTCAATCGCTTGCGATACGTCGCGACGACGTGCTCGCACGCGTCGTTGTTCCCGTCGCAAACGCCGCAATCGTCTTCGGTCGCATGCGAGTGTAACACGCCGTCGCAGCCCAACGGGTGACATTCGCCCTGGAAGGAAGAAGAGCGATGTTTCGTTTGTTATTGCGGAAAGGACGAGTGCGGGAATCGTTGAATTACTTGAATGCAAACGTCGCTTCCTCTTTCGTACGAACACGGCGTGCCGTCGATCAAATTGTCCTCGGTCTTGTACAATTCGCCCGTCTCCTTCACCGTGCAGATTAGTTTGCACTTCTCGCCGGCTGCGAACGCGTTCGGTTTTAATCGTTTCGCGTAAAACGGCGTTTTCCAAGCCGCGTCTTGCGTCTTAGAAAAGCAATCTACGCAGCACGTTACGCGGCCTAAGACGCACAGTCGCCCGTTTTCCTAGGAGCGGAACGAACTGCGTCAAGCGGCTGCGTACTTACAAAAAGTCGAAGAGTAGAGATGTTTTTCGTCTTCTGAATTTGTGAATTGAAGACAAGTAGACGTATTTTTTAATGATTTCTAAATGATAAATAGGTAAATGCGAAAGAAACGTGTTGCTCGACAGGAAAGTTACGACTAACTGCTAACATTTTTTTGCAAATCAAGTAAATTTGGTGATACGAGTGATCGCTGTTTTTAATGATACAGCAATATTCAACGGAATATCACTTTCATCGGGGTTTCCTCGGTCTTTGAAATAGTATTTTCGAATGATTGGAATGATCGATTTCAACGGAAACAGAAAGTTTTTAACGATAATCATAAGCGATGACTCGGTAATAACAAGTTCAATACGATAAAATAGTTTTAATACAGCGATCATCAATAGAAGACGATTTAATAAAAACATGTTTTTGTATATATTATTTCGGGTCCGACTAATAGGGTTTCTCCAAAAGTTGGATATAAACTAGGTAAAAATATGACAAGAGAATCGAATATTCGCGTTATATTTTGGCAAAAAAATCAAAAGCGGCCGCAAAAGTATCAAAATGTATCGAGATGTTTCTGCATTTTCAATCTGCAGTCTTATTCTTAAGACGCAGCGTCCTTCGTTTTGACGCGTCGCTTGACGAGTCGTTCTAAGACGCTCGCGCCTCGCGCAAGGCGCTACTTAGGAAAACGGTCCCGTTTAGTTACATTGGCACACGTTGTAAGATACAAGACGCAAGACGCGGCTAGGAAAACGCCGCTTAAAACGCGACGCGACGAGACGCTCTTACCGATCTCGCTCTCGTACGGCATCAGCGTGATGTTCGCGGCCAAACCGATTGCGCTCGTCCGCAGAACGTCCGGTATGTTCCGGCATTGTTGCGCGCGAACGTCCGCCAACGGTTCCGGGCACTCGTGCCGCTTGCAAATGCGCCACTCCTCCTTCGTCCCGTTGCAATCGTCGCCGCCGTACATTGGCCTGGAGTCAATAATAAATTTAGGGCGATCATCGCGAGCGATCGTTATCGATCGTACTCGGGTTGATTGCAATTCCGCGTGCGAAATTCCACGCCGATGCCGCACGTCCGCGAACAAGCGGTCCACGCGGTCCACTCGCTCCATCCGCCGTTGATTGGATTCAAGTGCAGCACTTGCCGCGCGCGATGGTGCATATCGATGTTTTGGCAGTATTCGTTGATGCACCACTGAAAGAGTTCGAGCGTATAGAACGTTATTTTCGCGAGTCGTTCTTAGGGCCAACCTTATTGAATCCGCACTGCGTGCCCTCGACCGGCGGCCCCTTCTTCGTCTTGCACATGAGCGATCGGTCCTTTTCGCACCAGAGATGCGTGCACGGCTCGGTGATCTCGAAGGACCGACACGAGACGTACCCTTTGCCGAACTCCATGCGACACTGCTCGTCCAACGTGAATTCGTACCCGAGCGTCGTGTTCAAGTACGTCCCCGCGCCGACTTCCGGTGCGTTCGATAAGCATTGCCATTTGCTGAAAGCGGAAATTTGCTCATTATGCGCTACGTTTCTTTTTGTGAGCGTTATGGTCCAGTCAAATTAGACGAAAGTTAGGCCAAACTTCGGAAAAATGTAGGGAAAGCTGAATTTTTGCACGGACCTTCACAATGATGTCCTTGAGAAAACGTCAAAAGTCCCCATCGATCCGAGTTGAGCTAAAGATTTTATATGGTGTCAAAGAGGGCCAAAAGTGGTTTTCTGCGAATATCTCGTTAACGGTCACTTTTACAGCAAACACACACGTTAGCAAAGTTGTAGATTAGAAAATTCCCTACAAAACAGTTGTTGTCATCGTTATTCGTTATGATCTTTCCACAGAAATAAAATTAATTTTCATGTGAAATGACTTCTTGCGATTACTATATCTTTCTAAAGTGAAAGAAGTTTGATAGGTTACCAATTTTCTTAGCAGAAAATATGAAAAAAAACTGTAGAAAGCTTAGACCAAAAAACTCTTTCTTAGGATTTGAAAAGATAATAACGTATCAATATCCCTCTTGGAGACGCTGTTAACTTCTTCATTTCGAATTATTTTAACAACGGTTGCTCCTACGAATAAAAGTGACAATAGCTTGTGCGTAGGGAATTTCCTAATCTACAACTTTGCTAACTTGTGTGTTTGCCGTAAAAGTGACCGTTAACGAGATATTCGCAGAAAACCACTTTCGGCCCTCTTTGACACCATATAAAATCTTTAGCTCAACTCGGATCGATCGGGACTTTTGACATTTTGTCGAGGACGTCATTACGAAGGTTCGCGCAAAAATTCAGCTTTCCCTTAATGTGTCCGAAGTAAAACCCTAATTTGACCGGACTATTAGGATAATCACTTGACCCGCTGTTGAAGTTCGCGCCGCGAGCAATCGGACCATAGGAACTTGTTGAACGTCGCCGTCACCAGCGGCGCCATTATCGAGCCGGCGCGCGACTCGTCCACGCAATCGTTGCCGCTCTTCTTGTCGCCGTCGTGGCTCAGCCCCAAGCTGTAACAACGCGAATGCAATCGTTGCGAATAGAATTCAAGTCCACTTACATGTGTCCCATCTCGTGGGCGATAATGAACGCGCTCGATAGGCCCTCGTCGCGGTTCAGCGAGCAGCTGCGATTCGAATCGCAAACGCCCGCAAGCGGCGCGTAACCGGACGGACCGCCGATGTCGTTGCGCGTCAGCCAAATGGCGAGGTCGTGAACGGGCTCGCCCGGAGCCAGCGAGGCGTGCAATCGCCGATTCCAATGGTTCACGTTGAGCAACGATTTCGTCGCGTTGCCCCGCTGCACCAGCGAGTGCTTCTTCGTCTCGTAGAACAAGAGGCGGGTGATCACCAATTGCACGTTCGCGTCCAGCGACGCGTCTTGAAAGATACCGTTCACCTGCGGATGATTGCGGAATCGAGTTGTTTGATCAGCGCCGTTGCGCCGTCGGGCGTTGAAAAGAGATTTGCGAAAGTAATTTAAACTTTTTCGGAACACAAATCACGATTCCATTATAACAACTTTTCGTATTAATTCTGCGAGTTTTCTTAAACGCGTCGGAATATTAATTTTCGCTCCCGCTTCGTCGTTATCGGCGCTACGCTTCTCTCTCGCTCCGCCGTGACAGAAAATGTAATAAGAGCGCGCAAAAAAGCGCAACTCAATTACTCACCTTTCGTCTTCTACCTCATCTACTGCGAATCGCTTTTTTCTTTGCAGTCGACCGTCGCGTTTTCGTCGCATTGTAAATTATTCAAATTGATTCCATATCGGCGAAATGGAATATATTTGCGGCTTCATGAAAATGTAGCGTCTCGTATCTTTTTTTTGCCCTTTGCGGTCCGAATAATACTTACGATATTCATTAGGGAGAGAACGTACTTTTCCACGTTGTGCCTCCCGTGAAAGGATATTACGGAATAATCGACCCCGATGGCGATCTCGATCCAGCGGCGCTTCTTCGTCGATTGGTTCTTTTGCGCCCGGACGAAACCTTAAAAAAATAACCACATCGCTCGTTTACCGTCCCCATCAATTGTTCCCCCTTTCGTTTAGCACAAAAGACGCGCATCTTAAGCCGATTTTAATTAAAGCGCAAACCAACAGAGAAGAAGGGAAGCGCCTCTATTATCATTCAAAGGGAACGAGCGTTTCCCTTTCCTCCTGCTACTCGTCACAAAAAGCATCTGCTTCCGTGGTCTTAACGTGTTCGGAATACGTAATCGCGAACGGCGCAGAAAATGATGAAGACCGAGGGACGATAATCTAATCAGAATCTCTTCTTACCGGAATACGTATTCGTCTCCCAAGCGGAATCGTAAAAGTAACCGATCCCGTCCGCATCGAGCTCCTCTCTGTGCAATACGCGCCGCTCATTAGCGTCATTATTCCCGACGCTCTCCTGCTGATCGCGATTGGGAGACGTGCCATTAGTGTCGGCGGTCCGGCCGATGTCGATGACGTCCCCGGTTAGATTGAAGTATTCCCATTGTTCCCCATCGTAATAATTCCCGGCGACGTTATCGTACGTTCCCATCGAGCGTTTGCCTCTCGTTAACGATGCGCGATATAAAACGTGCCGATTGCCCGTCGAATTCAACGGTTCGACGAAATGAATTTCGCCGCTCGCCCCGAAATACCCGTTGATCTCGTCATCGTCGCACAAGGTTACGATCGCACGCGAATTCCCGACGCCCCGAATCGCACCGCTCGCGTATTCGCAATTCGCGATCGACGCGTCCTCGATCCTTCCGTCGTCTCGCATCCATTGCACGCGAACGCCGTCCGCTATCAGTAAATTGTTATCGAATTGCAATTCGAGTATCGGACCGACGTCGCCGTCGCCGTCGCCGTCGCGTAGATTAACAATCTTGTAACGGTCTTCGCGCTCGTAGTAAACGTCGTCGGACAAATCGCGACGCGTACGTTTCGATTCCCGATCGATCTGCGGATAAACGACGCGATAATCCCGCATGTCGGCCGTCGAGCGATCGCAATTGATCGTGATCGTTTCGAAGAACGCTTGCAGAAGAATCCACGCCGCCAGCGTCGCCAGCAACGGCACGTTCATCGTTATCAATTAAGACGCGGTTTCAGCTCCGTCCGGCTCGTCGAATGACTGATCCCGAACTGCCCAAACCATATGGCTCCGCATCTATCCCGTTCTTTCTCAAGTGTTTTCAGTTGTTTTATTTATTTCAATTCTTCGTATTGCTGTCCGTTTCAAGTAGGTTAATGCACAAACACTTTGCGCCTCGAACACGCGTCGTAGAATCTATTTTATTGCAAGAGAACTTTTTTTGTAATTGAATTTTTTATGTCCGTCGAAGCGGTGATTCGAGAGACAAGGAGCGAGAGGGAAATTTTAACAGCCTCAATTACGACAATAACAACAAACGCACGTCGTTGGCGTCGCCGTTATTAATTAATTCATCAGCGTTAATTGCAACGCGCTTTGCATTTCTCTTCTTTCTGTTTTTCCTTTTTTTCTTCTTCTTTTTGGTAGCGAGCGTTGAAACGCGGCCGGAAGGCGGGCGAGCCGATTTCCGCCATAACGAGCGATTCGCATCCTTCGTCCGGCTTAAAAGATTGAGCGTGGCGATCGCCGCGAATTGGGTCCCAACGGAATCGATCCGATTGGATCGTGCGGAAAAGGCGAAATAAAACATCGCGCGCCGTCTCGCTTCGACTCTCGCTGTTCGCCGTCCACTTGCGTCCGAACGCTTTCAATTAACGTAATTGCAACGGGTGCCTTGAACTTTACAATTGACTCGAATGGCTTCGATGTCGCTCGCACTGAATAAACGCCGCAGTGCATTTGGCGAATTTGATCGTCGCTCTTCGTCGCATTTAACTCGCGCTCACAACTAAGGAGCCGGGAATTTGGCGGGGACGCATTTGCACATCGATCGCGTCGATCGGACCGAGTTTATTTACAAAACGAATCGCATCATACAACAATCGGAAACAATCAAATCATAAGAGTCGGATCGTCGAAGACGACGCAATCGATTCGACGAGGACGAGCAACGACAGGAGTCGGACGTCGATCGGCGCCGGATGCCGCATCGAGCCGCTGCCGTAGTTGCAAAGCGACGTCTCGCAGCACGTCGTGCACGAGTACAATTTGGTCCGTTCGCCGACGACGATGCAACCGGGCTCGCACGACTTCGTGCAGTTCCTCTGCAAGAGCCACAGCTTCGGCCTGCCGGTCACGTCCTCGGTGCTCGTCGACATCGAGATGCGCTTCACCTGGAAATGAATCGAAAATGACCGGAATGAAATTCACTTCGTCTTCACGGTAAACGACAAGCAAAAGAGAAAGGATAATGGGAGAGTTTGAGAGTGAGCAAAAGCGAGTTTAAATGTAAATTAAAATTCCATTTTGCCAGTTAATTTCGCTTCTAATTACCGTTCGGTTTCGCGCAAAGCGGCGCACAAAAAAAGAGTTTGCAATAATTTCGGGAGCGAAACGGCGAGGGAGGCAAAAAAGAAGCGGACAAAGAGGCGTCGTCGCCTGGAAAAGGAAATACGTCGCCGAACCCCACTCACTTTGCATATCCTGTGCTCGTTGTTACACTTCGTTTGCAATATCGTCGCGTTGTCCTGCAAATGTTGGCAACGCTCGTCCGTCATCGTGTCGCACTTGTAGCACCAGAGATCGGTCAACTTTTCGGAAGCGGCCTTCGTGCGATGCTCGCTGGCCGCCGTTTCCACCAATGTCCCTGAAATCAATATCACCGAGGTAACAACAGCGAATGTTGCCCGTCGCAATTCCGTCTCGGTCGCACTGCGATTTTGCTTGCAAAAAAAAAAACAAATTCAATTTAGTTCAATTTTTTTCGCATTGTTTTCACTTCAATCCCGTGCCGAAGCTAATTTACGTTAAATTCCGTTTGCGTAATTGGGTCATTATAAACGAATCGCCATAACGAATACGCTCCCATTTTTATCTTTTAATTTTTTCAATCGATCGCAATTAATTTCGCAATTTTGCAAATCAACGAACTTACCCATGATTACGAGGAAATTAACGATAAAAACGGACGGACGACCGGCAGCGAGGCGACGACGGCTCATCATCGAGGATTGCTATTGCACGAGCACTTATTGCGTTCGGCGCGGTTCATGCCAAAAACGGGCGAGGCAGTCGTCGCATTCGCCGTTGTCCCATCAATTTTGCCACGTCCCGCAATACGAGTGCGAATAATTATGCTCGCCGAATTTTCGCACACGGTTACGGAAAATTCGTCGTCGCCGTCGCGTTTTCCGCACGCCATGTTCGGTGGAAGTGCGCAAGACCCGGGAAGCGGGTCCTTCTTCAGCAATCGATAAAGCTCTCGCGGTCGCCAACGGGCAAAAGGGGAGAAATAAATAATCCGCGCGGGAGGAAATGAGACGGAGACGAAGAAGAAGAAGAAGAAGACGAAATGCCCGCTCTTCCAGCGTTCGCTCTTTAAATCTAATCATCGGTTATTTGTAAATACCGAACCGCGTTTCCAATTATCCACTAAAAGAAATCCGTTTTCCGCATGGGAAAGCCGGGAGAAAAACTGCGAGAGGAAAATGGAAATAAAAGAAAACCGGGCGGCTTCCTCCGGTACATTGCTGCATTTAGCGTTTTCGACGTTAATAATTGAACGTAAAAGTTTCCAGAAATAGCAGCTAGTTTAAAATCGCACGCCTTATTATTATTTAAAGGGGGCACCAATTAAACTTTCACGTCGGTGCGGCGTGCAGCAGCAAATGAAGCCGGAAACTTTGCGCCAACGTCGGGGCAGGATTTAAGCGAATAAAAAGGAAAAAAATCGTCAGGGATTTCTCGTTGGATAATATGTTTTCGTCTGCGGGTCATTCCGGCGAAAAACGAACTGTCGAAGAGTGGATGTGAGGTGAGAAATAATCTTTCCTCTTGGGCATCACAGAAGATATTTCTCGTTCGTTCGCAACGGCGCCGAGAACGTGAAGGGCGAATAAACTTGCGTTACGGTTTTCGCGAACACGTCCAATTTCAGATTTATGGAATCGCAATATATTGAATTCTCCTTCGCAGTCTTTCCCATCTACAGCTCGAATCTTCCGCTCATTCGCCACTCCCCGTGATTCCTCTCTAAATTTTTGGCCTCGCCTTAAATTCACGAAAGCGATTGTAATCAGTAATTTATTTCAATTAGAGTAAACGACAAGAATATTAACGTTAATTGCGTTAATTATCCGGCGTATTCCCAGTCGGGGAATTATTCAGTCGCCTGACAACATTGTGGAATTGATAAATATGAAATTCAATTCCTTCGTGTATAATGAAACAAAAAGCAAAGGAAAAACTTGTTGAAGCACAGAATACGATTCGCAAATTGTCATCAAAGTTTGCTAGCCCTTTTTTTAACCCCTAATCAATGAATCCGCAATTTAGTTGATTGCTAATCATCGATTTGTTGTGGTTCTTCTCGTTGCGGTTCAATTTACCTGCCCGGACGCATTCGAGCTTTTTCGCTAATGAATCTTAAAGATTTGCGTTAATGAAGTAATTGACGTTTTGAATGAGGCTCTAATTAATAAATTCTGTTATTATTAACAAAAAAAATGCGTAAATTAAAAAGTGTTATCGTTCATTTCGTAAATGAATTTCAATTTCCCATTTTATCCACGGCGTTTATTAACAAAAAGAAAACAATTTTATAGACCAATTAATTTTCCTATTGTTTAACCATCGAATAAACGGTTAGACGTTTCATTTTGGCACGCAAAAAATGAATATAATAATTCAAGTTAATATTAAACGTGAACAACAACATTCTCGTTTTTTGTTGAGCGTTATTATTCCTCGACGAGAAATAGTCGAGATTGAGCGTTGTGCGTGTGTGTGGAATAGGAAGAAAGGAGGAAAATGGAATTTATCACGACGTACGACAGTTTCTTCTTTTTCTTTCTTTGACGGCCTTATAAAGAAAGCAGCGCAAGGAAATTAATATAAAAGAGGAGCAGAGAAAGACGTTCGTGGAATTTTCGTCGAAGAATTTCGTGCGGCAGAAAAATAGGCGGATGATGATGATGATGATGATGAAAAAGAAGACTGTGACGTGAACATTTCTACTAAAGTAACAACCGGTGGCATATGGAAGAGGAGGAGTGACGGCGAGGAATTAAATTGAATGCGCTGCATGGCACTTTTGGTAGGTGAATTTCCTTCGAAAGCACTCCGTTTCATATATTTTATTTACTGTTATTATTTACGTGTTGGCCCAAAATTGGCGAAAATTGCGCGAGCCATTTTTTGGTCCTCGAAGCAAATCGATTTGCTTGTTTTTTTTTTTATAATGCGAATTGACGTCAATTTCTTTTTACACGAAATAATAAATATTCATCATTGCGAAAATCGTTCGATGGAATGATATTTGATTTCTTTTGCGGCATTTTAACGGCGTTAATTTTTGACTGATGGAATTCGAATATTGAGGTAATTCGATATCCAGCGGATCGAAATAGATTCCATCGAATGCGGAGTTATAATGCCGATGCTGTAGGTAATATTATGTGGATGTGGTGGAATTGATTCCATGTAAATCGAATTCCGTGCCGTCCTCTTTTCGCATCTATCACTCACTTGTAATTCGCGCTTTACCGCAAAGCCTGAAGAATTAAAAAAGGAATCCTCATTCGAAATATAATCCGTCGTAATAGGAAAAAAGAACCGCACGGGATTCGATCGGGGTTCCTTTCTTCTTTAAGGTTTTCTCCGTGCACGGGTGGCGGTCGGAGTTAATTAATTACCTCTTAATTACAAGGGGATTTTTCGAAAGACCACGTCCCCGACAAAGAAAACACTAACATAATAATAAAGTGGGTTTTAATTAATTTCGTTGTTGTTGTCGTCGTTTTTTTTTTGCTAGAGGTTTCAACAATTGTCAGAAAATGGATTTCAACGGATAAATATTCATATTTCGAGACGGGAATAAAACGTTTACGTGCATAATTTTACGAGCACGATATTAATTAAAAGTTCCATGGGTTGAAATTGAAATCGTTTCCCGTAGAACGCGTTCTTTTTTATTTGCCAGTCTCTTCCAGCTTATTCCATTTCAGCGACTAACTAGAAATCCATGCCCCGTGCCTATTTGCTATTGTCTCAAAGAGCGTACTCGATGAATTTATTGTTCTTCATTTAACTATTAATGTAAAGTTTTCGTACTTTTACAATAAATAATAGGGCCCTTAAGGGGATACGCTCCGCTGCTGCGTTCAAGTGAATTGAATTTATTTTAAACAACTAAAACTTCTCATACCTACACACAACTTTTATATTTCCAGTTTATTTGTCTTCCGTTTCGTGCCAATTCGTGTTCGTCGACATTTGCCACGAGATAAGAGGAGAGGCCGTAAAGTTTCCACCGCGAAATAATCGCTTATCTAGAGAAGCCAAAATAAATAGGAGAGAGCATCGTGAAGAATAATCATAATTTCGCCATTGCTTTACGATATCTATCTTTCGAATGGCATAATGCGATCGTTAAATTCGCGTCGAATAATTTGACGATCTATTAAAGCGAAACGGAAAAATATTACGACTTTTACGATTTGATAACAAATTGAACGTGATAAAACGTATTTTCCTGCATCCTCTCGGATCGACCCGAAGCCAATAATAAGCGGCGTTAAAGGTAGCGACCGTTAAATCAATATCGAGCAACGGCAAGAACAATAATAACTAACGGAAAAGTGGAAAGAGCCCGAAGAGGCATGAAAAAATGATGAGATATAATAGAAAGCTAAGTAAGTTGGAAATTGCGCCATGTATTTTTAATATAATACGTTGTCACTCGTTTTCTTTTTGTTGATATCTACGAAACGTGTTGCTCACGCTGATTAATAATGAACGCTTTGTTAGTTTTTCCCTTTCCGCTCATTACGAATGCATAGAGATTTTGCAAGCTTCAACGGGATTCATGTTGCAACAATTTCGTAGGGTCGTATGTGGCATTAAAATAATAACGCTCGTTGTTCATTAATATGCACAAGTGAATTAATATGCAGCACGAGAAAGAATGCGATGAATGTTTCATCAATTATGAATCGTTTGAAATATTCATGCCGCGAATCCGTGTAACGCATTAATATATGCCCTTTCAGCTATTATTGCAACGAAAGCGATCGTTATCGACTAGTTTATTGGCAAGCTACGGATTCACCACTAATAATTAATATTTGATTTTGATTGGCATTAAATTGTTTAAGAAAAAAGTTGCAAGAAAGCCACTTCATCCATTATTAAAATGATTGCGATTGTTGTTATTGTTCGAACGCCACGACTTTGTAATATTAATAAAGGACGTTTATATGAACAAAACAAGTGGAGATCTAGTGGAAGATTGCGTAAAGGAGTGGTTGAGAGAGAAAGGGAGAGTGAGAGAGAGAGAGAGAGAGAGAGATATGGATTGTAATCAAGTTACAAAGATTTAATTTATTCCATAATTTCGCTCATTGTTTACCCTTTAGAATCGGGCCTTTATAAACTAGAATAGCTGCGTGTATATTCTACGTACAGGTACATTGTGATTTTACGTTAACAATGAAATTTATTTAACGGTTTAATTTCGGATTCGAATATCTCTGCTCGACATTAAATGTGCGACTGTTAAAATGCAAAGGCGAAAGTAATCGATGCGAAGTTGGTCGTTTTAAATTTCCCTTTTTGGCGTCACATCAGCACATTTCAATAATGCCAAGTAGTAATATTCATTTGAAACACATTTCCAATTACTTATTATATAGTTAAAGACGCCCTAATTGATTAATTCCGATTTAAATCCTTTCAAAGCTATTTCTCTTGTTGCCGCACGAAAATATGAGCGAAAGCAAAAAAGAAATGTAACAACAAAAGGTAAAATTAATTAATTTTTTCTTCTCGTTTGTTTCTACGTGGAAAATTTCAATTACGATTTCCACGCGAAGGAAGGTAAATAAATAACGAAAAAGGGAATATCGATGAATAAAACAGCCGTTCTAACAATCCGGCCCGGCGCATCCACCAGAAATGCGATTTTCTATTTTTGCCAAATTGGCGCTTGCAGAATTGAATTTCGTGTTCTCGTGCTGCGTGTACGCGAAAAAGTCGATCGTAGAATCTCGCTTGAAACGATCTTTTAATCATTTTAACCTTTTTCTCGCTTCTTGCTAATGAATTGGCCGCTTTTTCGTTTCTTACGCTCTTTCTTTCGTTTATTTTATTTTTTCGTTCGTTTAATTAGCCATTATTGCTTATTATTTATATAAGCGAAGTGAATTGTACGCAATTTCGCGTTGCGAATTATTTGTGGAGTCGTGGAAAACGGGAAATTTTCCATTTAATTTATATTCACAGCACGACGTATTTTCTGTTGTATTTCTTTCGATTTCTCATTTACTTAAATTAGATTGTTCGTCTGTTGTACGTTCTATTTTTGTTATTACTTGCAATGATAGCTGCAAGAAGCGTGTGGCGAAAGGAGAAAGCTTTTCATTTGCATTGATCCACAAGAAAGCGGTTTGAAGATTCTTCGCGTTTCTAACAGCCAGCTCTTTGAAGATGCATTAAACTAGTTGATAAATCGAGCAATTTGTTTTGTTCTGCACGAATGTAATTCCGCAGAAACGAGCAGTCACAATTGTTCCGTTAACTAAATTGGTGCAGATTTTTCATTGCTCTTTGTTTGTTAAATATTGTTATGATTGCGCTGTTCTAGAGAACCGTCGAAATCAAATGCTCTTCATATTGAGTTTCATTAGAATTAAATTGCACGAGAAAGCTTCCTAATAAATTTCGTCCCCTTCATTTCTTTCGCGTTTTCTTCCGGATTGTTTATTCGGGGTAACCTTAAAAGGGGGAACGGAATCGTTTTCCTTCTTCGCGTCTTTAATTTCCTCCCATCATTCTTCTGCCATATTAGCGAGCGGAGTAATACCATCGTTGGGCTAGGTTAGGAGTTTAAATGCAAATCAATATCACGGAGCTCATATTTCGCAATTATATCCGTTTTCGAGCGAAATAAAGATCCCGCCTGACGCTTCTTCTTTTCGCACAAAAAAAAAGGAACAGGAAGGAAATCTTTTAATGGAAGTCGCTCAGAAATAAGATAGTCTCAGTAACAGACTCGGTAAAAAGCGGATCGTTCTAATGGTTTCGAAATGTATCTGGCGATACGTTACGGTCAATTAGCGAAACGGAAAAAAAAACGGAAAAGATGCGTGACAAAAGGACGCGTCGACAAACGGAAAGAAATAATACCGAGACGTGTTATCGATAAAAACGAAACGAAAAAGGGAAACGGCCCTTTTAATCATCGACTTAACTACAATAATTATTGTTTAAAGGGGAGCGCCGGTCCAGAGAGAATCCTGTTTTACACACACACACAGCAGCCGGGGGAGGATCCCGATCCGGGCAGTATCTCCCTATCGTCCGCGAACGACGCACACCCCGTGCAACCTGCAGGATAATCGTAAGGGAAATAAGTCGGTTCAGCAGAAAATTTGCGAACGCAACGTGCAAATCGTTATCGACGGCGAGGGGAAAGTAAACGAGAACGCGGTTAAATCGTCGGAATGGTCTAAGGGACGGTGGACCGATTCGCACGTTCAACATCCGTTGGAAAATCGAATGTGAGTAGCAATTTTTTTCTTTCGACTCGAATTGAAGAATAATTAGTGTCGGTCGTGATGTTGTTGCGTTTTTTTTTTAATTGGAAAATCGATAATTCCCGTCCTATCTGGCGTTAATAATTAATTTGAATGGTTAATTATGTACCAAATATTCGTCGGTGTATCGATTCGGTTTATTAGCATTTCATTAGCAAGTCGGAATTGAATGCGATTGATTCCTTTTTGGAGCGAACGAAACATTAAATTGCTTCCTCCTAATTGCGATCTCAGCAACGAACATCGTATTGCTCCCTTGACTATTAGCAAAATGCTTATCGTTTGTTGATCACGCAACATTATTATGATCCCATCGTTGTTTTCTTTTTTCGCATTTTGGTTCTCCGAAAGGCAGTCATCAATAATTAATGAACCGGAATCGTTGGTCGTGAATTATTTATAACCATCGACTTTCTTGGGGGCGCCTTGTCGCTTTTTCTCTCGCTTCCAACACACATTTCACAAATTGAATGGGATTGCTTCGCCACTTGACATCGGGGACACAACATGATAGCTTGCGATGGGCCAATAATAACGTGTGGAGGGCGCAGAAGAGAAATAAGTAATTAACAAACTTTTTTGCAATGGAGATTTTATGCGCCGAAAATTGAATTTGAGTAAATGAGAAAGACGAGAAAATCGTTGAGAAACGTGATAAAATGAAATTGAAGGAAAAGCTTGGGACAATAATTTTCTAGTTTGTTTTGAAATGTTGATCGTATTCCTTTGCCGATTCGCTTGTTCTCCTCATTCGCGTCATCAATATATTATTGAATGGTATATGATTTTCAATGGAGACGTATAATTGCATTTCAGTTTGCGATTCCCTCGTCTTTTCTTTTTGCTTATTTCGTTTTGGATCCCTTTGCTCTTTGTATGTGAGTATTCCTCCTGTATTTTCTTCGCTATACAAGTTATCGATTTCATACACACACAAATACGAAGAAACGTATCAGAAATAAATTTCAGCAAACTCTTTCAATTTTCCTTTCCGTCCCCTTTCCTTATTGCTTGAGTTTCGTTGCACAGTAAGCAGTTTATTATTATTTCACCCTAACGAAGCTATTATTATTATTACGTTATTGGCATTGGTTTAAGATTCTGATTTGCTTTCTCGACGAAACCTAAATGAAAGAAAAAACCGATGGGAAAATGTTCGACATCAAATTAATGATTCGTTTATTGCAAAATGAAAAAGCCGAAGCGTTCGAATGAGATTGAGTTTTGTTGAAATGTCAATTGGCAAAACGTTTTTCGTAATATTTCATTAAAACGTTCGTCACATCTGATCATTGCTCGAAATTGAAATTATATCGAAACGCATTCGATGCGTCATTACATCAATTACGTGCAAAACTTGATGATATTTGCAAATAACATGTTTTCGGCGGCGTACGTACTTTAAACTCGAAACGAACAAATAACGTACGATTGCAAATTTTAATTACCTCTTCCTCTCCATCGCCGCTGCAAAATCGTCGCGTTCTATAAAAGGAAACGTGGAAAATGAATTGCAATTAGAAATTGCCACTAATCGTTTGTCCACAAACTACAAAAGGTGTATTTTTAATATAATCAATATTTAATTAGCGTCATCGATAATCGCTCCGTCCGCAACAAACGTAAATACCATTAGCGGAAATTAACGGTTGGACGTCGTGAAACGTGTAATTTTAACGTTTCGCTCCGTGTAATTTATGATTAAGCAATAATTAATTTCCCTCGTCGCAATTGGAAATGAGGAAAATGAAGCCGATTTTTTATCATCGTGTTATTTTCCCGTCGCTACACATCGTTTTCTACACAATTACCATCTATTTTTAGATTGGAATCAGTCGATATTTATCGTTAATGTTAACTCGACATGTAACACACACGAATTAAATATTAACCAACTCGATAATTAACGCAAAACTTGCGATTGAAATTGGTTAATTCGCAGACGTTGTTGTACAGATTGATGTGAGTTGGCCGAAAATTGCAGTCGATAATAAATGGCAACAATAATAACACTATATAAAAAGAAACGATCTGTAAACGATGATAAAGGAGAAAATGGAAGATTTATAAATGATTTTCCCTCGATCTGCTCCTTAACAGTTGATTAATGGCAAAAGCGTTGGAAGCGAAATCGTTGTCGATTTGTTCTTTGCGTATAATTGACACCGGTGGAAATTAATGCGATCTTAACTAACTCTCGAAACTAACTACAATAACTTAATAGTTGCTCGTAAATAGCAAATCAATTCGCCCAATTTTAGTTCGCGCAACTTTATTAACAATCCGCACAATTGCATCGCGATTGACCGTAATCGATCGGGTGAATTATACGATTAATTAACGAACACTAATTTGCGATTTCTATTTTCGCAAACCAATCTTTCTTTTTCACTCTGTTTACGATAGAATTGATTGGACTAAATCCGTTTTAACTAAACGAGCAAAATTGATTAATCAGTCGCATAAATCGATTATCGTTAGCTTCGGCCCCATCCACACAAATTATAAATTAAATTCCTGATGGAGTTTAATGCGAATTAAGCGGCCGCGCCCTAATTTCATTCAATCTGCAAGTATGCAGCGGCGGTGCACGGATTGAATTAAATATAATTAACCGTTCGGTAATTGATTAATCAGCAATCTGCAACCTTCGGATCGATAGTTGTAATAATAATCGGTTTAATTCAATTTCGTCATCTTAAAACAATCGGCGATGCGTGCAATTTTAATCTCGATTGTTTGGAACGCGCTGATCGCATACATAAAATGCTTGCGAGAATTCCAATAGAATTTTTTGCGTTAGTAGTAAATCAAAGTGCGTTTAGGTTTAAATTTCGCACACTGCCAAAGAATAAGCGTTTGAAGTAATTTCTCGTTCTTTTTGGTTCGTTTGTTATTAATTTTTTCTTTGTTATGCGATACACTCGGATGCAATTTTATTATAACACAAATAAACTTGTGGAAACGATGCAATAACTATGGAAGTCTCTCATGCCACGTATATGAAGGAGTAGCAAAATTATATGGCGAAACTAACTTTATTCCCCGAAGAATTGTTGCTCTTAAAGCAAGAAGAACGTTGCTTTATGATCGTGAGTTAAAAAGGAAAAGGAGCGAAGAAAGAAACATTGTTGAACGGGAAAAAGGGAGCAACGCCGGTAATAATGATAATAAAGGCCTTTGATAAAAAAAAATGAAACTTTTTAATTTATTCTTAAACTTTAAAGTACTACTTGCTTTTGACGGTTAAATCTACCTTTCGTCTTTTGCTGTCTCTCTGTCCTCTTTTTTCCTTCTTTCATTTTTGTATAATCAAGTGGATGGCATTTTCTCATCACCTGGGGTGGAAGGTGCTTTTAGCCCCATTTTCTTTCGTCATGTTTTTTTTGTCCCGAAAAGTGCACATTTTGAGGAAAGAAAACGTCTCAAGAAATGAATGAATCTCAGTGTAAAATTCACATTTCAACTCTAATTAATTTTCATTCACGTAGAAATGTGCATTTTTGGCATTTTTATGCCTTATAAAAAGGAAAATCTTTGCTAAAAGTCGATTCGTTCTTGAGCAAACGTGCGCTTAAAATGCTTAAGTCATCCTCTTTCAATAGTCAACCCGTTCTACTTCGTAGTGTGCGAGCAACAAAAGTTTCCAACTTTATTGTTTACATTATACAGCAAAAAATTTAAAGTAAACACGATCACGCCTTGATTTCGACGGAGCATTATAAATCGAATAATTCATCCATAGCAATTTGGGGGGAACACATTGTGCGAATATTAACTTATCACGAAGCTTATCAATCGACGCACATTAACGTTATCATCATCACCGTCATGTTGATTCCATCGAGAGATGTGTAAGTGCAATTTGAATACAATTTAACGCTTAATCCCGTCGCCTAACCTCTTCGCATATCGACAATCCACACTTGGAAGCTCGAAATATGTGCGCTAAAGGCTTTTCGCTGCTTCGATTCTTCGCCGCTCAATAAACGCAAATCTAAAACTAATCCTTCGTACGTCTGACTTTAGCTGCGAATGAGCAAAATGCTAACGATGTTCCGATGTCGGAAGACGTGGACGACGACGGCGAAGACGAAGCGGACGAGGACGAAGATGAGGCGGAGAACACGTGGAACGAAGAGCTTTTCCGATTGATCGAAAGTCGAAGAGGCACGTGCCGCGACATACCGGAAGCGATCATTTTAAACGACATAATCGCTTGTACGCGAGAAGGCGCCGACATCCACCGACAGAACGAAGACGGTGACACGTTGTTGCACGTGGCGGTGACGAAGGGTTATTGGAAAATCGTCGGTTACCTGTTAAGCGAGTCGTCGAATTGGGACCGGTACGTTAATCGACGTAAAATGACCGCGTACGATTTGGCGAAGGACAAAGCGGTGGCGATGGACATTTTTCGAAAGTATCGCTCGAACGACGTCGTTAACGCCGCAAAACGGTGCGCGGACGATATTACAATCGATGAGGAAGACGACGGTAACGAATCGGTCAAACGGAATAAGCTCGATCTGCCGAAGACGTATAAATCCGGCGGCCTCAAGCAATCGCTGCACGGCGTCGTCTACCAGTTGAAATTGCACATGCTAATACTGAAGCGGGCGCTAGCGAAAGGCTACACGTTCCATTTGGCCGCCGAGATGGACGACGCGGAGAAATTCGACGATTTAGTGTTCGTCTATTGGCGCGATCGGATCGAGTATCGTTTCTTGCAAGCGAAACACAAACAGAACGAATCGACGAAGATCGCGTCGCGCGATCTGCTGACGGAGAACAGCGACCGCGAGTTCGGTTTGCCGAAATATTTCGCGTCGTATCGCAAGATTATGCAGAGCGACAAGTTAAACTTTTGCGACGCGTCCTTTGTCCTTTGCACGAACATCACCTTCGACGCGGACGAATTGGCGCGTGCCGGTATCGAATTGCTGCTCGTTGACGATGCGGACGAGTTGTTGGACGTGGAGAGCGAGCGGAAGGCGGAAAAGTACAAGATCGACGCGGCGAATTCGGCGCGGAAGGAGGAAATTTACGAATTGCTACGCAACACGTCCGATCTGTACGTGTTGGGGAAAGAGTTACGCGGGCACTTCGTCGAGCAGCGGAAGCTAACGTTGAGAACGCCCGTCTTCGGACGTTATCATCGCGCGTTGATAAGCGACGGCGTGTTGGATTTGTCGAGCGACAACAAGGGGAAATCGTACGTCACGTTCAATGGAGACTTCTTGGCTGGTCGTGGATTAAGTGGCAACTTGGCGCTCTTAAGGGATATAATATTCGATGGTAAAACTAACAAGAAATGGCAACTGCCGGTTTCGCCGAGTTTCGGTCAAACTTTCGAGCTCGACGCCGACCCGCAAATAACCGATTGCCGCGAACTGGCGACGAAACTGTGCGCCATCATCGGCGATGCCAGCGCCGACGTGGTGCCCATCAAAAGAGAAACGACGGCGGGCGGGATCGTTAAGGACAATTTGAGCAAGTTGGCGGGCCACGTGCTGATCAAGCGCGACGACGACGACGACGATTTCGTGATCAACGCGGATTTCGTCGGAAGCGACAATTTGCCGGGCAACTTGTCCGCTTTCCGCGACGAACTGCGTAACGCGACGAATTTAAACGATTTGCTCGAGTACAAATTCAAGATTGCCAACTATCGCACGTGCTCCAAGGACCGCGTGCACGCCAACTTTCTGCCGAACGATCCGGTCGCGGACGCGGAGATCGAAGCGTTCTTCGCCAGTTTCGCGTTCGCCGTCGATCAGCCGAACGAGATCGAATTGGAGGCGACGATCAAGCGCGAGCTCGGCGACGACGTGAATTTCAATCTGTTGAACGCCGACCTGGTGTCGGACACGTTTCAAAAGGAGATGCTCGATTGGTTCAAGGAGAAAGGACGGCGGAAGGGCGAGGAGGGCCGGTTCTTGTCGAACGACGACGCGAGAGATTTGTTCGCCGGCATCGACGCAAAGATCAATACGATCGTCGGCGTCGGCTTGAGCTTGAACTATCCGAAATACTTGGATTCGTTCGACGTGAAGTTTCGCACGCTAAACGAAACCGTGCGCGATTTCTTGCGACCGGCAGCAGGAAACGATCGATTCCTGATCGTTCGATGCGAGAACGTTCTCTTGAGCGCGTTGAAGATCAACCAAACGCTCACGGCGATGGGGCAACCGTTCGCGAAACGCGACAGTTTCATGTTCACCACCGTCGACGTCGTCCTCCGATTGAAACGGTACGTGACGAAGGCGTTCGCATCGGATCGGAGCCACGACGTTTTGATCGTATCCTGCGAGACGGGCGACCGTTCGACGATCGGCGAACTGTTCGACGAATTGCGTTACGTGATCGCAGGCAACGGGCGGAAGAGATTGATCATGCTGATACCGCAAATCGAATGGATCGCTTCCACGCCGAACGACGACCGGTACGATTGCGACGAAATCGCGGACGAGACGATGGAACGACTGGCGGGCAAAAAGGTGTCGTTCCAAGGCGAGGACGTGACGATGGGCGAGATCGTGGGCAATTTGAAGGACGTCCTCGACGTCGACACGGTGATCAAATTGATCGCGAGCGACGACGATGCGGATGCGAGGGAGAGGATGAGGATTGGCAGACGATTGGACGGCCTGAAGGAGGTCGGCGAGTACTACGTAGAGCGGAGATTCGCGCGCGGGCCGTCGTTGACGCTCGACGCCTTGACGAAGATCGACGGTGCGGTAATAATATTGAGCGGTATCGCGAACGAACGGATGGACTTTGGCGCGAAGGAAGTTCGATCGTACGAGACGGCGATCGAACGGGGCGTTGGACACGTCGAAATGTTCGTAACGATCGGTGACGCCGATTTCGCGGCGAAGAACGAAAAGTACGAGCAATTGCTGCGCGTGATCGCGCAGGAAGTAAACGTTCACTGGTTCGATTACGACACGTCGACGCGTGCGTTCGTTCTGCAGCGCGGCCGGTCCGTCGATGACGAGCGGTTCGTCAATCGCACGTTGAACGAGTCCGAAATGCTGTCGCAAAACGGCTTGGTGACGTTATCGAATGCGGCCGGCATGGGCAAGTCGACGAGCACGATTTGCTTGAGCGGCAAATTGAAACGCGCCCATCCGCACGTGTGGACGATCAGGGTGAGTTTGAATCAGTGCACGGACGCCCTCGACGAAGAGACGTACTTGCGGACGAAGAAGAAGCGGCCGCGCTTCACGGCGACGGACGGTCGTTCGCTGGCCAATTTCCTAACGACGTGCCTCGCGCCGCGCGAATTCAACACGGCGTTCGAGCGACGACTCTTCGAGCATTTGTTGCTGCGCGAAGAAGAAGAGCGGAGAGTCGCGATCTATTTGGACGGCTTCGACGAGATCAGTCCGGATTACGAATCGGTCGCGATCGATCTGATCCGCGCGCTAATCGATTGCACGCGAATTAAATTGCTCTTCGTGACGACGCGGCCGACGTGCGAGCGGTCGCTGGCCGATCGTTGCGGCTCGTTCGCGTACAATTTGCTAACGTTGACGCTAGAGGAACAAATCGATTTCGTCGAACGCAAATGGTGGAACAAATTGAGATTGCTGGCGCGTCGATCGAGGAAGAAGAGGGCGCTGGTGGCGATCATGATGGGCGAGCGTCGGAAGAGGCGCCGGTTGGTGCGCGAGCTGGCGGAGGCGTTGATGTCGCACATCGCCGCGGCGATCAACGACAGAGATACGAAGCTGAGCGGGATACCGCTGACGGCGTCGATGATCGCGGACGTTTACTTCGAGAAGTTTCTCGTTTGCTATCAGACGGGCGCCGGCGGATGGGATTTGGCCGGCGACCGGTTCGACGTCGTCGCGTTGTACGCGAAATTCGTGCGCAACAAGTTTCTCATTTACAACAGCGACAAGAAGCGCGAGAAGCGTAGCAATTTGAGCGTGAGATACGACAACGACCACTTGTACGAGATCTTTCTGACGCGACACCGTCACGCGGCGCTATACGCGATGCTGAAGCGATCGGAACTCTGCAGTCTGCTGTCGGAGCGGCAGCGGGCGGAGATGCTCGAGTTCGTCGACGCGATCGAGAACGGCATCGAGCGATCGGGCATCATAACGCAAATCGTCGACGGGCGACCGTGTTTCCTTCACGTGACGTTCATGGAGTTCTTCGCCGCCTCCTTCCTCGTCGACCAGTTGCAGCGCAATTGGCGCGACGAGGAGCTGCTACTGATCAAGGTACTCGTTCAGCCCGAGTACGAGGTGATGCGCTTCTTCTTCAACGGCCTATTGCAAAAGGACGCGACGATCGAGGCGAACATCGCGAACATGTGGGACAACAAGATTTGCACGCGATTGAACGACCGGGGCGAGAATCTCTTGCACGTCGCGTGCAAAGAGGGCAACGACGGCGTCGTCGAATTCCTGTTGACCGTCATCAAAGAGAGCACGACGAGCAAGCTGATTAACGAGCGAATCGCCGAGGGCAACACGTGCCTGATCGTCGCGACGATGGCCGATAATTTGGAAATGGCCCGTCGGCTCTTGGAGCACGGCGCCGACCCGAACGTGAAGAATTATCGCGGGTTCGTGCCGTTGCACGTTAGCGCCGAAAGGAATCGGCAGCAGATGACGGCGTTGCTGTTGTCGTTCGGTGCGAACGCTTACGTCGGAGACGAAAACGATCGGCAGCCGATACATTACGCCGCCAAATACGGTCATTTGGAGGTCGTCGAGATGTTAGCGAAGCGAAAGGATCTTTACGAAGTGGACAACGAGCGAATGCGTGCGATCGATTTGGCGGCGCATTACGAACGATGGCACGTGGTCGAGTGGCTACTCGAGAACGTTCGCTACAACAACAAACACGTAACGATCTCGTCGCGATCCAACGTGTTCATTAGCGCGGCGAAATGCGGCAGGATCGACTTGATGAGGCGATTGCTGGACATCGATCGTGATTTTTATTTTGAGCACGTGGCCGTTGCCTCGCGGGAGGCGTGCGGTAACGGTCAATTGGACTCGCTGATCTACCTGACGTCTTTATACGAGCCGACGAGGAAAGAAAATGAAACTTATTTAACGATTGCGTCTAATAATCGTCACGAAACCATAATCGAGCACTTGATGGCGCTGGGCGTACGATTACCTTTCGCAGACAAATGGCCCAATTGCTCCGACGAAGTCTATCATAGCTTAATTAGCGATGATCGCCTCGATTTGCTGAAGATGTTGTTACGCGACGAGGAGGTTTTCGAGGCAATCGACGATAATCACATGACGATTGCTGTATATCTTGCCGAACTGGACAAATGGGACATTTTCAATTGGCTGGTGAGCGAGAAGAGTATCAACGTTAACCTGCCCAATTATTATCTTGAAATGACGCTTTTGCATTATGCCGTCGAGGCGCGGAATCTGGAAGCGATCCGAATTCTTTTGGAGAAGGGCGCACAATTGTTACCAGCAAAGAACGGGCTAACGCCATTAGATAATGCCAAAGAGGGCAGTGACACGGAGGTGGTTGAAATGCTCGAGAAACATTTCGATATCAATCGATCCATTCAGATCGCGGATTCGGCAAGTGGTTTTTAGTGAAAATTTCAAAGAAATTGAATTACCATTCGATCGACATGCTGCGTGTCATTTCTTAGTGGCCGGGAACGGAAAGTGCGTTCGCAAGTTGATATATGTGTAACGTGGATTTGGTGACATTTTCGCGTGCGTTCAATGTTTAGCCGGGCGTTTCCTATTGAAAACTGAAACGTTCGGCATCACTTCATCCGTTTTTGCTATGTTTAGCCCATAATCGATAAAACACTTTTCTTCCTGTGTCGTCGTATACGTATATATATCTTTCCTCTATTCACGGGCGTGAAATATTTGTAGTAGCAAGTAATAGTATTAATAGTAACAAGGCGAGATAGCGCACATTCACCAACGACACATTCCCCAATATGATAATAACAATAATGCAAACGACGGGTGTATTATTATAGGAAACTATAATAGGCACATCGTCGCCCATTGTCGATGTGCCATTCGCGAAATGATAAATGACACGAACGTTCCAAGCCAATTTGCGTAACAGAGGAAGACGAAGAAGCATTAGAAGGTTTCTCATAAATCTCTGATGAAAGTGCTCATTTTTCGAGGCTCGTGCATTCGTAAAACTTTTTTGTGAAAAATGTTCGGCCGTAAGCGTAATCGTTTCACGGATCCTTAATGTTTCAGCTCGCCGGTCTCGAGGAACATCCGCGAACGGAAAATTAAAGCAAAAACGGTCGCAAGATGCGACGGGCGACGACACCGTTACAAAACCAAACGTCCGAGCCGTTGATCGTCGTGGAGGAGCCGAACGGGCAAGAGGAGCCGGACAACGCGCGAGCGGTCCACTCGTCGACCGAGAACAGCTCGAACGAGGAATCGCCGACGATGAATCCGTACTTGCTGTCGCCGTGGCGCGACGCGCGCGAGACGCGCAAACACTCGCTGCCGACGCCGCAGTGCAGCGGCATAACCGCGAGCCAAGTGCGACGGTTGTCCGAGCGCGGCGACGAGACGCGGCCGGGCCCGCGGCAAACGGAATTCCTCGCGACGCTCTCGTCCGCGCCGGCGCCGGTGCCGGGCGGCCGTCGCCATTCCGTCGTCACCATATCGAAAGTGCCGCCGTCGTTGTTCGGCCGCAACCGGCGCGAATCGGTCAGCGCCTATCCGAGCGCCGGCAGCCGCGTGCTGGCGGGGCGACGCGACTCGGCGACGGGGCCGCCGTCGACGGAGCCGCGCGGCAGCGTGCACAACTTGCAATTAGACATAATGGACGACATCGTGCAGGCGCGCAAAGTGCGCATGAAACTGTGGACGACGAGCAACGAGCGCGTCTGCGAGGTGCAGCCGATGGACGAGAGCCTCGTCGTCGCCGGCAGCGTGCAACGTTACACGAACCCGTCGAGCCGGCGATTCTCCGATTTCGTCGGCACGACGCTCGCGCCGATACCGAGCAGCTCGAAGAGACGCGCGTCCGAACTGCAAACGCCGCTCGGCAACAAGGCGTGTCCATCGTCGTCCACGGCAAGTAAGCTAAACGCCCCAGGAATAGTTTGCACGAATACTGATCTAATCTCTATTTTGTCCTCTCTCGCCTCGTCCGCGATGGAAATCAACCAGTGTGAGCAGCCTAATTGTGCGTCGGAAAGCAATGACAATAGAAACGACGATTTTGATAAGTCGACGACGACAACCACGATGACGACGACGACTACGACAGCTGACGAGAGACGTGACCGATTGAAGAAGACGAACAGGTCGAACAGTTTCGACGTGTCCGTGTTGCACGATGCGGGCGTGAAGAATCGCGAGAGAATCGATAAGAATCAAAAGAACGCGATAGTACCGCCGTCGAGTTGGTTCGTTAGGCGCCATCAGCCGTCGGCACGCGATCGCGACACCGACGCGCAACGGAAAACGTTCGATACTAACAATAAGTGCGGCGAGAAGCAGAAACCGTTCGCCGTTCACGAGAGAGAGACCAATGTGAATACTGATAATAAGACGAAAGGCAAGAATAAGAAAGAGGAGGAATCGAAAGTTGTATGGGACGAGCGTAGCGGTTCGTTGGTCGACGCGCAGTTGCTCGGTAGCGCGATCGAAGTGTTCTTGAGACGCGGCGGTCCGGATACCGCGGACAATAGTCCGACGACGTCGACGCCACCGGTGCCGTCGTCGGCGTCCTCCTCGTCGCTGTTATCGTTGGCGTCGAAAGGCGCAGTGCCGAAGTTGACGCAGAAGCTGCACAACGTCAAAGCGAAATCCGGCTGGTTCACCGGGAGAACGACGGCGGCGACGGCGACGGCGACGACGGACGACGAATCGACGGAGACCTGCGACTCTTCAATCTGTTCGACTCTCAAAGATTTGTTTGTCAAATAGGCTCTATATATTATCAAGTTAATCGATTAGTTAGTTTTCGATATTCGTAAGTCGCCCCAAAAACACACACACGCATATATTTTACATGATTATTATGGAATAATGTGAGAAAACTAAATGTGTCTTAAATTTTATTATTATCATCACACTCGATGGAAGTACAATCAAATAGTTTAATTGTATATCGGTCATTAATAATTGAATACGAATAGGAAGGAGAGGATCTTAACTCGTAATTAAAACATATCCAATAAGAAGAACGAAATTAAGCTTAGAATTTGATCCTTATTATAAAATTGTCGTTTTATTATTCATTAATGCCCCAAAGTTTCTGTTGTACGATTAGCTTATTGGATGTGCTTTAATTAATAAATAATTTATACATGTGATTTTAATGTTAGTCTTACCGAATTTCATTCTATATCAATGGATCAAAAAAGGAAATCATTGTGAAATTGATAATAAAATATTGCATTTGATAGGAGAGAGTAAATAAAGGCAAATCTATAAAGGGGAAAAAAATGGAGAGTAAATATATGAAACGTTACAAATGATTAAACGGGTACTTTCTAATTTAGTTAATCCGTGTTGAACGTTCTCTTTTATCGATCACCACCCCAATCAAATATGTAACAAAACACAATATACAAGTACAATAATAATATGATATTAAATAAATGAATATGAATGTGTTTAAACGAATTCGAGAATTGTGACAAGTTTCAGTTTGAACGTATTAGATTAAGAAGAAACGAGGACGAGAATAATGATTTTATTGAGTTTAGAAAGCGAGCAATATTAAATTTTCGTGCGTTCTTTTTTTTTTGTCTTCCTCGCTATCCGAATGGAGCAAATTGAATTTGATCCATTTTATGTATTGCAGAAACGGAATTCGTTACAAGAGAAACCCGTTTCGTAAAGATAAAATTTAACAATCAATTATGAACTAGGGTAAACTATTTATTTATAAAGGCCCTTTGCTCGTTTGCGAAGATTCCTCGTGCATTTACAAAAGACTTTTAAAAAATAACTCATTTCATCTGAAAAGCGAAAAGATCTAATGAAGGGTGAAGGCAAACAAACCTATCTACCTGTTGAAATGAGGGTAAGTAGTGTTTGTTGTACAGTGAAGGGTTGGTAAATGTTCAAATGGGAACCCTTATTTTACTTGTTTCCTTTTTTTTTAATTTCGTCCTTCAATCTTCAATCTCTGTTTCGTTTCCAGTCGACAATCGTTTCGAGCAAAATCTTCCAGTCAATAAATCGATTTGTATTTATTTACTTTGTCTCGAGTGTTAAATATATTAAGGAAACAATCGCAAATGAAAAACCCCGTGTCCAAGAAAGTTTAAGAAATTTTAATAAATGCATGCACGGTGTTGTCCATTTCGCAACTTTTACAAATACGATAATAATAATGTATATTTTTCGTAATTCGTTTAAAAATTATATCAACAACTTTAGAAATTAGAGTGAGTGAAAGAGAGAGAAACATTTCGCAGGTCGAAATTGTTGTTAGATTATGTACATATATTAATCTAAATAAATTAATTAATAATTATTTATAGCATGATTGAAAATCAAATAATAATATTCGGACCACGTTTTAATTAAATGTATCATAGACAATCGGTGTATATTTATTATGATATATCAATAATGATATATTATTAGAAGAGATTTTAATATGATTTCATAAAATAATTTCGTTTTACAGTCTCGTCATATAAATCCCGTTAAATAATGAAATGAATTTACTTATTTAGAATACTGAATACATTATTATTAATATTATATAATTGGATTGAAGCTGAAATTCTAAAGGACGTTGTATATTAATGAAAAAAAAAACGCAAATAATGAAACCCTTTGAATTAAATTTTGAAAGATATAAAACGATAAAGAGTATTTTTAATGTGTTAGCATTCACGTTAAATGTGACAAAAATGAAATTATTAAATTGATATAATTGTATATATTCGATGTACAGGTACATTAAAATGAATGTTAGCAAAAAATAATTATTAAAAAACAACTTGTTTACTTTATTTCCGAATTTATTCCAAAAATCATCCCTGAAATTATTCCTGAAAGAAAAACACAAATTTGCTTATTTGTCTTTATGTTTTAGCCGAAAGACTCGACTGTTGCAGATATTTTTTTCGCTCCCGTTTAAACGAAAATTAATTTATCGTGCAAATTATGTTTGTATAATTTTGCACGTAAAAAAAAGAACAGTGGACGTGTTCGAGCATAAATGATAATAACAGTTGAAGTTACTTTACTATCATCGTCCAAAATCTAAATGGAAATTATTGTAACGAGCATTAAAGGCAACTTTGTTAATACGTTGTTCGGCGTTCTATGCGAAAACTTTTCGAGCATTAACATCCGCTTTTCCAAGATTAAATGCTTCTCTCTCGCAAAATTACACATAAAGTTGACAATCCCGAAGAAGAGAACTATTCGTCACAAATTAATCATTTAGAAATTCTTTAAGACAAGTCGAGATAAAGGACTTTTAATAACAAATCGATAATTTGCACAATGGAAGAAATTCAGAAAAGATCCACAAAATCTCGACTGCGAAGTGCGATTTATTGCAAACTGCGCGGAGTAAATTGCAGGAGATGAAATCCGAAAATTTGAATTGCTAATGGAGGAAAATTGTGGAATGAGTCTCCAACAACTAGATCGACTGCTAAATAAAGAATTGCACGTCCTTTTATTGTTTGCTGGTTATTTTTAACGGCATTCTTCGAGTTGTTAAAGCTAATGAGGAACGATGTTGTAATAAATAACGCAGCGGCACTCAAGTGGGAGAGAAACGATGGAAATTTTTATCAAGGTCGCTTTTATTGTACAAGTAAAACATTTATGTTATGTAGAGACAAGGAGTGGTGTCGATGAGAGAGAGACCGCCATATGGAGGCTATGTAATCACCAAGTCATCCATAAATTGCGGATATAAATTGTATAAAAGTTTCGTCATACGTAGAAAACGGTTTTCTTTGCCGCTCGTTTTATTTGGTTGATAAACAGAAATGAAAAATAAAGGATTTAATTAAAGAAAAATTGCCGCAGCAAAATGAGATTCACACTCTGTTTGTATGGTTTATTCAAGATTTCACATGAGATTGAAGTATTATTATAAATGCGAGAAATATTTTTTATTATTTAAATGCTATTTAGCTAAACACAGTTTTCTCATTTATATTTGTTTTTTCATATCCCTTTGATCACTTGCCTACTGGAAATCGTATTTTAATTTGCTGAATTTGAATTCATCATTACATTATTGTTAATTTTGTAATCCCTTTATTAATTTTTATTTCTTTTATGCTTAAATCGTAATAAACAGATACACCTATACCTAGCTGGAATGATACTCTTCTTTTTTTTTAGCAAACATTATTACTTTGATGAGAAATTAACAGGTGTACTGCGTGTGTTAACTTGTTTACGTACAAAATATGAAGACAGAAAAAGTACATTTAAAGCTGGCCCGAGTCACTGACCACGATCTTTTTGCTGGTTTTGCCGGACTGCGAGCCGAACGATTCGATCTTCTTGACGATGTCCATGCCCTCGACGACGTTCCCGAACACCACGTGCCTGTTGTCCAACCAGGTGGTTTTCACGGTAGTGATGAAGAATTGCGAACCGTTTGTGTCCGGTCCGGCATTCGCCATCGACATCACGCCGGGTCCGGTGTGTTTGAGGGTGAAGTTCTCGTCGGCGAACTTTGCGCCATAGATCGACTTGCCGCCGGTACCGTTGTGGTTGGTGAAATCGCCGCCTTGGCACATGAAGTTCGGGATCACCCGGTGAAAGGTGGAACCTTTGTAACCGAAACCCTTCTCGCCGGTGCAGAGAGCGCGGAAGTTTTCAGCCGTTTTCGGGACGACGTCGCTGCGAAGCTGGAAACGAGACGAAAACGAATCGAAATTAATTACATACACGGTTTGGGAGGATGATCTCTTTGGTTTTTGGCGTCTAATCCTCCAACGCCCCAATAAAAAACCGCCTCTTCTGACTGTCTCATAACGTTATATTGTGTTTGACATTTTTTTTACTGTTAGAACGAAATGTGAAACGTGACTAATAATAGAATATGTGGCGAGTGCGAGATGGAATCGGCGGGGGCAAAGGGGAGCCATGTTACACGCCTTTATGAACCTCCAGCGAACGGCTTTTTTTTCCTTTTCTTTTTCGATAGGGAAAATACTCGTTAACGACGTTAAAAATAGCTCATCTGCACTGTTAAAATGAGAAATTGCGATTATTAATTGCAACGATTGGATTAATACGAGTCGAAAATGCTGGCCGTTTCAATCGAATCTAGCCGGCAAGTCGGCACGGTGACTTGCACAACGAACAAGCATGGTGGGTTAGTTAGCAATTTACAATTTCGTTCTTTTAACGTTAATCGCGTGGATTTCTTGGACACTTACCTCGATCACGATGCGGCCCAATGGGGTCCCATCGGCACTCATATCGAAGTACACACGTGGGAGACTCATTTTGCTTGAGAATTCACGAAAAATCGATCCGTACGAGTACGAACTAAATGTGCACCTATTGACGAATGCGCCCTGAAAAGTGAGAGAACCGGCTTGCCGGCACGCAGCGAAGATAGCCATGATTGAGGATGTGACGTATATAAACGAGTCAATTGAGTTACTAAGTTCGTATCGATTGTATCCGCTCTTTTTATTTAAGCGTTTCAAATCGCAAAATCAAAGAGTTTTTATTGTTTGTTAATCAGTTTCGATAACGTAATCAGTGAATTAATTTTTCTTTCCCATAAACTTTCGTGTCGGCAAGAAACTGAACGCAAGCGCTAGGGAATTATTATTTTTGCGCATTTGTTGTATTTATTTAAAATTGCGCCATCCCAATCGTATTTGATTGTTAATTAGTATCTCTGCTTTTCGTTTTTAACATTAATCAACGTTATTATTAACGATGAACGTCATTAATAACAATGAGTAAGTGCCAGTTTGAAGCAGGATGTTAACATATGTTTTCCAATTACAACAAAATCATTTGCATTAACTGTCAATAAAATAGTATGGCGCTGAAAAAAGCCATTTCGTTTAGATATTAATGTAAGGTTTTATGTAGGAAACAATATTAAATTTGAACGAATTTAGATTTACTCTATGAGGGAAGCGCTTGGTGATAGTGGCCCATCAGAAGTAGTTCAATTGACTAATGTTGTTAGCCATCAATATTTTACGTAATAATGAAAGTAGTTTGTTTGATAACGTGCGGTTAAAATTGTGTTAGAAATTTGAAACGTTCGCGAACATTACCCAAATGTCATTAAATTGATTACAATAATTAATATAATCATATTTCAGTGATAATGAGTAATATAAATCCGTTTGGTGGTGGTAAGAATCCACCATGGGCAAGGACGACAGTGTCGAATTCTAACCAAAACTTGGTCGGTCAGAATAATTCGTTACAACAGCAAATAATCAGTCAAGGTGCTTTAAACAACATGAATTCGGGTATGGTGCCTTTTCAACAACAACATCAACAGCAAGTCTTCCAGAATCCGATGGGAATGCAACAACAGAATCTAGGTTTAAGTTTGCAACAAATGGCGAACAATTCGGTGGCGATGGGCGCCAGCCTCGGTTCGCAATTGGCGTCGAATCAATTGTTCCAGCAAGTGGGTGCCGTTACGTATCCAAATCCACGTGCTTTGAATCCGAACGCATTTCAAACACAGAACGTTTCTGCTGTGCCACCTGTTCAAAATACAAACACCAGTACTAAGCAAAGGGTCTTCACTGGTACAGTGACAAAGGTGCATGATAACTTTGGATTTGTTGACGAGGATGTGTTTTTCCAAACGACAGCCTGTGTGAAAGGATCAAATCCAATGGTTGGTGATCGTGTACTAGTGGAAGCATCATTCAATCCGAGCATGCCATTTAAGTGGAATGCGACTAGAATTCAAGTCTTGCCCATGTCCAATCAAAATGCCTCATCAAGAAATACCAACAATAAGAATTATAATTCAGCTAATGCATATAATGCTGTGCCACCACCATCAGAAAACACAAATGGTAACTTTAATAGGAATAACCAAAGACCAAAAGCATCAATTAGTGGTAGAGGCAGAGAAAGGTCTCGTGACAGAGAAAGGGAGGAGGAGGAGAACGAGAGAAAGAAGAGGCGCGAGGAGAGGTTGAGGGAAAGAGAACGGGAAGACAAAAAGTCGCCATTGAGAAGAAGATCAAGATCACCAAAGTCCAGAAGGCGGTCGAGAATCGTTCCCAGATATATGGTACAGATACCAAAAATATCTTTAGATCTGTAAGTTACTGATTGTTTAAACCAATGTTTGTTGTTTATGATTATTTGTTTGATTTTAGGTCAAAGGCAGATGTATTAGAAATAAGAAGGCGTTATACAAATTTGTATATACCATCGGACTATTTCAGCAGTAGCTTTCGATGGATAGATGCTTTTCCACCAGACAAACCATTCACATTAAATAAGCCATGTTCATTCCACATCATGAACAAGGACGTTGATCCTATTGGGGAAATTCACAATAATGCCGCTGACCCGAGCGATGCCGATTATTTATTTTCGGCAAAAGTAATAAATAACAATTCGAATTAGAATCATAATGTACAAACATTTTCCTTCAGGTAATGTTGATGAGCGTCCCAGGGATGGAGGATATGTATCAAAAATGTTGTGCAATGGCCGAGGACAAGGATAAACGAGATCGCGACAGCGAGGAGAAGGATTACGTGCATCCGACGCGACTCGTGAATTTCCTGGTGGGCGTGAGAGGAAAGAACGAGACGATGGCGATCGGCGGCCCATGGAGTCCGTCATTAGATGGTCCCAATCCCGAGAAGGATCCATCTGTTTTAATCAAGACGGCGATAAGGACGTGCCGATCGTTGACCGGAATCGATTTGTCTAATTGCACGCAATGGTAAGTCACAATCGCATTCCCAATTGATATCTGCATGTGGTTCACCGATTTTTATTTGATTATTCTCTCCGTTGAAGAAGAGGTGACATTTGGCGAATACATGAGAAGCTGTAGTGCACAGGCTTTATTTTGTTATATTTTTTTTTTGGATCATACTTTTTGCTCATCTATTATTATTATTTTTTGTGTATTATCTCCTTTATTATCATACAATTTGTATATGGATTATTTTTTGTCGTATGTTATTGGTATTTGTTTTCAATTAGTATTTAATAAGGCGTCGATCTCTTCTCGATTGTAAGATCCATATTGTGTTGCAAAAAGTCCATGCTAATCGTTCGAATGGATCGCGTACGTATTTAGAAAGTGACCCTTTACAATGTGGCGCGTTTCGGTAATTAACTTTGATTCGATGAACGAAATGTGCCGATCGATTGCCAGTTTGTCGTTACAAAACGATCGACGAATCAAGATATTTGCATGTTATTTTATTTTGAATTGATTTTTTTTCTGACGGGGGGGTTGTTTTGATTACAATTTGCTTTAGTAATTAATCGTAGCGTTACCGGCGAAGCGGAGAAAGAGCGCGAGAGTGAGTAAAAGAGAGAGAGAGAGAGAGTGTGTGCGAGTAAGTCGTGTGCTTTAGAATGTGTCTCTTCCAGTTAGGGCCTGAGAGTAGTATGATCTGCTTACCTGTGTGTTCCAATAGGTACCGGTTCGTGGAGCTGTACTACCGTCGAAGCGACAGCACGCACAAGGGCAAGGCGGTTCCGGCTCGGGTCGAAACTGTGGTGCTCTTTCTGCCAGACGTTTGGAGCTGCGTGCCCACCCGTCTGGAGTGGGACGGACTGCAGCAGAGCTACGGCAAGCAGATGGAGCGCAAGCTGAAATCGGCGGACCAGGATGCGGACGAGCAGCATCAGGCCGCTGACGAAAAGGCATCTAAATGTTATAAATACTTAAATGTATCGGAAGCGAAAAAAAGAATGAAAAGACAAAAAAAAAACAATAGGCTAGGTATAGACAGAGAGACGCACGTCTGCTGGCTGGGGCCAGTCTGCATTCCAGAGCGACATAGAAACGACGAATGATGGCCTAAACCATAGCGAGCGAAAGTGATATACATATATACATCTATTATATAGAAGGAAACGTGTGATTTGATGTTTGGACGTGTGGTTGGCGGGGATGAGCGATGCATTGATAACGTTGCCGCTTCTAATACGAACCTAATTTTGTTGCGGATCAGGAAGAAGATCACGCGACGGACAAGATCGAGCCGACGCATTACTCGCAACTGGACCCGAAGAGCATGTCCGTCGGCCAATTGAGGAACGAACTGAAGGCGAGGAACGTCAATTCGAAAGGGCTCAAGTCGCAGTTGATCGCACGGCTCGGCAAAGCGCTGAAGAGCGAAGCGGACAAGTTGGAGGACGAAGGGAAGGAGGTCGTCGCCGACATCGAGTCGGATTCCACGGACGAGAAGAAAATCGAGGTGCGTACATTGATTTCTATTATATATAAAGTATTTGTTGCGAAATTCACGCGAAATGATATCTTCAGGTCGAGGAGATTAAGATAGACGAGAAGGAAAAGTTGCAATTGGAAAAGAAGTACGCGTTACCAGATCAGCCGCACATAATAGTCCATCCGTCGCGGACGGCGAAATCCGGCAAGTTCGATTGCATGGTGATGTCGCTTTCGTTGCTCTTAGATTATCGTCCCGAAGACACCAAAGAGCACTCGTTCGAAGTGTCGCTATTCGCCGAACTGTTCAACGAGATGTTAATGAGAGATTTCGGTTTTAACATATACAAGGCTCTGTTCGAATTGCCGGAGAAGGCAAAGGATAAGGACGATAATAAGAAGAAAAAGGAGGACGAGAAGAAGGTGGAGGACGAGCGAAAGAAAGACGACGATCGTAAGAAGGACGACGACAAGAGGATTAAAGAGGATAAGGAAAGGAAAGACGATAAGGATAATAGGAAAGAGGAGAGAGACAAGAAGATGGACGATCGTAATAAGGACGACAGGAAAAGTGAACGAAGAGACGAGGAGAAGAAGAAAGAGAAAAAGGAGGAGAGAAAGTCGGAGCACGGCGACACCGACGACGACGACGATTTCGACGAGGAGGACGGCGTTGTCGGAAGCACCGGCGCTGGCGGTGGCAAGAAGAAAGACAAGAAAAAGAAAGAGAAACCGAAGATGTTCACCAAGGACAAGCATTTGTTGCTGTCGTTCATTTACTTCGATCAGACGCATTGCGGTTATATTTTCGAGAAAGACATCGAAGAGCTGCTGTACACGTTAGGTTTAAGCCTGTCTAGAGCGCAAGTACGCAAATTGGTGGGCAAAGTTATATCTAGGGATTCTTTGCACTATAGGAAATTAACGGATAAACCGAAAGAGGAGGATTTCATCGTGATCGACGATTCGGAGAGGGAGATTAACGTGCAGGATTTGGCGTTCGGCAATAAGCGATTGTTGCCGGTATTCTCTCAGGAAGAACTAGCGAGCAAACGACTCAAATACGACGATAGTAATAACGTGGAAGTACCTGATTCGAATGACGGTTTGTTTAATATCGAAATTTATGAAAAATCGTTTGAATCTCATTTCGTTTGTATTGTATTTTCTAGGCTTGGTCACGTACCGTGGAGCTCTCGTAGACGTCTCGAAATTGATCGCCCAATTGGATCGAAGCGATAAGGCTAGAACGGAAACGGAAAGCCGTATGGTCGATTTGAAGAACGAGAATTTGAAATTGGTGGAAAAGCATAATAAATCGAATGCGGTCATAAAGAATTTAACGTCGGAGATTAAGGAATGTAAGGAGAAGCTGAAGAACAGCGAGGAAATGTTGGAAAAAGCTACCGTGAGTCGCTTCGCTTTTATGAATATTTCTTTTTGCTTCTAACACGTTCAATTAATTGCAGATTTGTTATAAATTATTCCAAAGTACGCTTATCGATGTTAAGGATAAGATCGAACCTGTATTGCGTACGGCCAATAAGGATAATTTGAATTCGAATCTAAAGGAGGATAACAATAAGAAGCATGAGGAGAGCAAAAGTAGATGGGAGAAGGACGTTAAGACGAACGTAAAAGACGAACCGTCGGACGAAGTATTAAACGTAGCCGATATTTATAAAGACCAGGAAGAAATTGTCGATTAGAAAAATAATTAATCAATGAAATGGTTTTAAGTAATTAATTACGTGCATAGGGTTTTATTGTTGTGTGCAAATTGTCTCTTTTTATGGATTACGTTTCGTTCGATGAGTTTAATAGCAAAAAGAAAAGGCAAACAATACATACGAATATTGTCAATTTGATTTGAATTAATACTGCGATTAAAGTGAAAGTAAATCCTCATCGAAAATTTTAATTATTTAACTTCCTTTTTAGAATCCTTCTCAAATAACTTTTGGACAAGCAACAATCGGAGCAAAGATTTTTTGGTTGGTGTTAGTAAATGAGTGGAGGAATTAGAGTTCGTCTTGCGAGTTGTTTCCAAGACTTAACAATGGGAAATTACATTACGGAACCGATGCTATTAAATCAAAACTTTCGCACTTTTTTGTGCCGTTCTTGCAAGAAAAGTTAATAGTAGCGTGCTAATCAATTCTCTTGACGTCTATGCCATTAATCTATTTACGCCATTAAGGGAGTCTAACGGTTCGTGACAATTTAAGGGGATATTTTTAAAAGCGTCTCTTGCAGATCAACTATTTAATGCTTACTTTTATTTTGCCGTTGAAACGTAATAGTTTTATAAATGAATTTCAACGATGCATTAAACATCGCAAAAATAAAGAACCGTCGCGTCGCTATTTTAAACGAAAGATCTTGTTAAATTGGTTTTTAAAAGAAATAACAACAATTTGTTTATCCATAGGAATTATGGCGGAATGGCATTTTTTGTGAAAATGGGAAAGATTTAAATCGAATCGATAGATTTTCCGGCCGGAAGTGCGACGAGCGAGTAATATAAAAAATGGAATAAGAATTTCCCGGCCATAAATACATTAAGCGACTAATTTAAAAGTAGTAAAGTAATTTTAAAGGCACACCTACCGAATAATAAATTCAGGTGGTAGAACGAACACGTACGTTTCGGATAACGCCGGAGTAAGAAAACTTTATTCCGCATGTTTGCGAAAAGCGGAGCGCAAGAAAAAAGAAATCGTGGTAGGGTAACTTTTCAAGGAGGTATTTTATTGTTTAAGCCAAGTATTAGATTCGCGCACAGTAATTACGAAGCTGCTTTTGCCCGATTCTTAATAATCGTCAATCGTGAAAAGGGCATTAATTAAAAGGCTAAATACCCGCTCGCAATTAAATTACATTGTTGCGGGCACGCGTAAATTGAATTTTAGCTCGGGTATTACAGAGTACCACCGTTTTCCAATGCGAGTTGACGCTGGAAAAACAAATAAAACTTGTTTTTAAGGGCTATTTCTCTTTTTAGGAAAATTGGGGCCCGTTGCAAGACGATTTTGCTTAAAACTAAAGAACCTCATCGTCGATCCACTCAATCAAATTCATCATCATCCCCTGGAGAGGGATTACGGCGTCTTACCCATCAAATATAAGAGTCGACGCGACTCTTGAGTTAATATATTACCGTGCATGTTCCCTTATGTACACAAATATACGCGAACGTGTAAAGCAAGTATTCGCGAAACGTTTCGCACAATAGCGACTGCAAACTTCAACGGTAACGTTCGGGGTTAATTGGGGAAAATGGGGAGTTTCCTCAGCAGACGCTCTTCGAAAATGGAAAAGAAACCACGTGTGTTGTTACATAATATTATTATTCAGTGTATGATAGCAAGGAGATCTTCGCAATTGAAATCTCTCTTCCTCGTTTTCACCTTCTTTCTGCTCTTCGACAAATGGGAATTGTTTGTTGCTCGCAATAAATCGTTTTGGAAATTGATGAAAATTGTAAACGTTTTCTCTCGAATTGAAAGAAATACGCGAGAATCGTAAATTTTTATTATATTTTCCTACCGAAATTAATTGCGCGATATAAATTACGTTTAATTGTCTTCCCTTTTCACCTGCACATCCGCAGTGTCTTATAGACAGAATGATTTATAACGCGAAACGATTAAATTTGAATAAATACCTGTGTGATACGGTGAAACAAACGAAACGAATTCGCTTCGAATTGAATTTTTTACCGTTATTTCATGTTAGCTCGCATTTTGTTTGTCTTAAGCTTTAAATGATAACGAAGATAGTTTTTGCGCAATTTTTCTTGTTGTCGTTGTGTACGTAACTAAAAATTAATTAACGCAACTCGTCTACTCTTTGTTTTTGTTTTCCATTCCGCTGATTTAGATTGCAAAGAAGTTTAAATTGAGTTAAAATAAAAACGAAATTATTAAAATAATGATAGTCTGGCAAAAAGAAAAGAATGAAAGAAGTGTGGTGTACTATATGGAGTTCGTCGTTGGGACCCACTCTACTAATTAGGGCGTGCTGCAAAACTCGTCGCGGGGACAAAATGCTGATAAAATTTTGCGCTCGCATTTTGCATATTCATATTTTGCGTTCATTAGCACAATCTAATTAAAACATCTGGCCTGTCGAATGGAGAGGAGAAAAAGAAGTGAAAACGTCCGCCCGTAATAAAATGAATATGAAGGAGACAAACTAATTTTTAACATGCCAATTTACGTTTTTCGCCTACAAACATACATGTTTATAAATTATTTTATATGTTATGTATTTTAATTAAAGAAAAAGTCGTGAATTTACATATCGCTCGCGAACGTCACCTCTTCAATTAATTTGATTCATTAGGAAACGAATGTGTGGCTGAAATGATTTCACGAAAGGATTTCGTCAATATGCGAATGTTAAAGATAAAAAATGGGGAAATTCTTAGAGTATTTCCGCAAACGAAAAACTGATGACTTTTACTTTACGGATGTTAGTTATTTTTATTATCATCTTAATGTTTTACTTTTAGAAAACCTTCCTTCGTTCTACTTTATAAATAAAATAAATACATCCGCGATGGAAAAGTGTGCATATTTAAATGTAAATTTTTATTGTAAAAGTACGCTCGAGGGACTTGATATATTGCATTCTATTCCACTAAATTAAATGCAATCGTGACGCGTTTGTACTTTACGTCTATCGTTTTATGGGAATTTGCTAAAAGTGATTCTTACACCAAACAGAAATATATTTTTTGCAAAGTTCTTGCTTAATTAAAAACAAAAGTGTCGTCCGTTTGCGCCAAATGAAGAAGTTTAATAATTTCAAGCTGCGGTCAAATAATACCGTAACAAAACGAACAAAAAACGTTGCCAAATAACAAAAACGTTGCCAAATAAATGCATTCAAGTGGAGGACGGAAGTTATTTGAATTATCGGTTCGGGTGCAATAAAATGTTTGCTTAACGTTACGTAAGCGGTACGTTATATGGGATTTTCCTTTGCAACATGCTGCAAAATGCTTAACGTTTAATTAATATTCTTCACCTCGTTCGCTAATAGTTGCCGCAGCTTTTAGCAAAAGTTTAAATAAACTTCTTGCATTTCATATTTACGATATTGTCATTCGTCTTTTCGCTCGGCGTGGGAAAGTATGAGAATTTTTTAATAACTCGCGAGGTATTCAGATGAAAGAGAGCGAAAGAGCGAGGGATATAGTAAAAAACGAATGTTAATTTATTTATTCCGAACAAAAAGGGGTTCTCGCAACATAATTCTGAAAACAAACTTTTTAATAAATTTCGGTAAATATTTTATAAAACTATTTAATTAATAAAAGCACGTAGCGCGCGAGCTCTCTGTTTTGCTTCCCTTTTTTTAATTGTGATTTAGTTTTCAGTTCGGCCGAAATCGACGTATGCATGCGGTTTTAAAATATTTATACGAAAGTATTCAAGCTTGTTGTTGCTATATTTACCATCGATTAGAGAGATTGAATTTGTTGGCGCAAAAATATTGTCAACAATAAATAAACTCATCCCATTTTCTTCGTTAATACAAATGGACCGTAGCTTCATACGATGAAACCAAATTGAATTGTTTTCTTTTCCAAATTGCAACATGCAATAATAACGATTACTACTATTACGACTATTATCATCATCATTGTTATGTTAGCCAATGTAAAGTTTCGATAATAATAACAACCGAATTGTATTAAAACGTAAACTACATTATACGAATGTATAATGGATAATAGCTTTATTTAATCCGCATGAATCATATAAATAGCATAAATTGGTCCAGATACGAGCACCTACAATCTATATTATGTGTATGTGTATGGAATTTAACCAATTGATTGGTTAATAAATTACGTTTTATTGAAATTTGTTCGCGCGATATATTGCAGAATAGAGTTTCCTTGCTATTTACACGCGGCAATCACTTTAAGTTTTTCCCACAATGCCATTATTCGTAAATAGCATTTCCTTTTAGCGAACGCTTCCATACACACTCGCCAACACAAACCGATTACATTAACAATTATGATAAAGAGTTTTGATCAAAAGAAGATTACATTCGCTCTAATCGTAATAAATAAATTAGCAAGTAATATCGTGGCGTAATCGGCGTATGTTGAATAGGATTCGAATGCAAATTCGTTAATTACATTTAATTTACATTACATTAGAGCATTGATTATTATTACTTCCAACTAAATGCCATTTTAATTCTCCAATTCAATTTTACATCATTATTCGGCAAATCGCAGAGATGTGATACTTATCAGAATCAATAGATTAAGCGAACAATTTTCCAAAATGAATTGCACAAATGCGAATTTGCAAATGCTCGAAAGGCCAATCTGAAATCAACAGTCAATATCAGCACGAATCGATAAATGAAAAAAGAACCTGCCTGTAAGTGTTATTAAGCTGAAAGAGAAAGCAAAACGTGCGTTTAATTAAAAGGTACCATTAATTATGTTGGGATTCTCAACACTTTTCCTTTTTTTTTGCATTCACTCTTTCACAGTTTTCTGCCTGGCGTTGTTTTTCTTTCGCCTCCCTTATCCTGCGAAAACGTAGCAAACACATTAATTTACTTTCGGGACAAAAGGCTTTAAAAGCTTTTAAATATAATTAACAGCCATACGAGCGCGCAATCATCGTCATCATCGTCATCCGCCCATCGTTCAATTAGACAATACGCGATGTATTCGAGCGTTCTAATTGTTTATTGATGAACAAGATCCTCAGAAAATAATCGCAATGAAGTGGATTATTTTTGTTGTTGTCGTTGTTGCAATTTTCAGTTCGAAACTCAGCACTAACCAACGTACGTTGAGGCTTTTATAAAAGTCGATAGTCTCCTCGTGAAATTAAAAGCTAGAGAACAACAAAACTTAATTACAACAAGTTAGGTGAACTCTACACACAGACGATGCACAGAAGTAATGGTAACTAAAATCGCATTAGGATTGCATCAAGTTTTGCGCTATCGTCGAGTGTAAATGTAATGATGAATAAGCAAAGAGCGTACACCATATTTCCTCGTGTTCCATCCTCCGGTGAACTGTCTACCAAATTTTCATTTGCTAATCCAAAAAGGCAGTATTTCCGTATGTTTATAGCAAGTACGCGACAGAGGAACGACCGTCAGGGTTTGGAAAGAATGGCAATAATGGTAAATCGATTGCTGTATTTCGGTGGAGGAACGTTTACTCTTCACTGCTTGGAAGCAACGACGTTTTTGAGTTCTAAAAGTAAAAAAAAAACAAACCAAAAGCAACAGAACCAAGTTAATTGCAAATAACTGAATAATGGTTAGAATTGCTAAATGGTAATTTTCGTTTACTCACTTTCTTAAATATTCAAATACACTCTGCTTCTCGTTTCTATTTTGCAAACGAGCTAAGGTTCAAACAAATCTGAACTGTTTCCTTTTAATTGCAGTTATAATCAAGTTTAACTGTCGATATAAACACCTAAAAGAAAACAGAAAAAAAAAGGTAAATTATTCGTGGTGGTAATTCCTAAAGAACGGGAGCAATAGTTGACAATAATTTTTATATCGATAATACTTAATTAATTGTACAGTAATTATTATTGCGCTTCACCTTGTCTTCATCATAGTTCTTCATGTTGGATAACCTGCTCGTTATGCAACCCACTCTTCACATCGGATGTTAGTTCCTACGATGCACGCTTGGTGTCGCCCTCTTTGCAAGACAATTTTTCTGTGTGGACGTGTTTGAAATTGCTCCTCAATTTTAAATCGAAATAATAAAAGTTAAATCGAGCAAAATGTGAATTATTTGTAATAAAACGGTAAGTTTAATTAGAATGCCATAATTTGTTATAAATTTTGTAATGCGGCTAGGTAATTTCGCGATTTTTATGAGTAATTTTTCTCTTTTCGCGATCGGCCTACTAGACGATATTCATTTGTTTTTTTGTTGAAAAATGGTGCTTTTCAACACCTTCTTGTAATCGTTTTTACTATAGAAAAATATACTTGCCAAGGTGAAATCAATGCCTACTGTTTAACAAATAATTTGTTAATATATTATTTATTCTTATTTATAATTTTAACGTAAAACAACTTTTGTATTTAAAGTAAAGTATAAATTAGTGTCTCATTAATAATTTTTAATAACTTTTTGCTGTTTTAGGTAAAAGTGATCGGAGTTTCATAAACGCCATAAGCCACTGCTGGTGATTTGAGAGATATTAGAAGAAGAGGCAATTATCGAAATAGGTAAGTCTGCAAATGATAATATCATATTAACTGCCATAGGTTTCTCAGTACATTTATTGACCCATTAACACTTGACCATTATAACATTTTATTTTGCAGATTCATCGCAAAGCGGAATCATTTGGCTCATGCAAATTCTCGCAGCTACATTAAGAAAGAGAATGGCAATAGATTTCGAAAAAGGATTGTATGAGGATTGCCTCGAAGATTTTAAACACGAAAATTGCATTGTCAAAGTGAGTTTAAGCGGAAATCAGTGAGAGAATTAATAGGCAAGGCATCTGGTATTTGGTGGTAATTATTTGTAATTTATTAATTTTAATTCTTCAATAATTAATGCATTTCGTTTGTTTCAGCTGGAAGTGATGTGTTAGTGTGTAGTGCAAGTGATATAGTGATGGACAAGGAAGCTGTTGGCGGAAGCTGTTCAAGGCGGCAGAATGGTCACATGGCGAAAGGCGTATATTAAATAGGTAAGCTATTTTAACAGTTGTAATTAATTTAATGAAACTAATAATGTTCTAATTTTTAGGTAGGTTCCATGTACGTGCTGGGGAGCTGATGAAGGTAGGAAGTTTACAATTCTTCAGCGTCTACTCACTATCCACAAGTCCTTGGCGTCTCTTCGGCACAATCGCTTTTGCTGTTCGCAATAATAACTTGGTTTAGAGTGGGCCAATCAGTAGTCGTGCTTCATATAAATCTTAAGCAAGAAGCATAATTTTTCTGAGATTTTGTGGAATACTAAAAGTATTGATTTAGACAAGTGTAAAGTCCTCTTACTAAGGGTAATTCTTTGTTCATTATGCTGATAATGAACATTTCAAATTCGACTTTGATTGGTCGAGCGCGGCCGTATGTTAACGTAAGTTTAATCCGTTACGTAAAACCGTTGAAACTAAGATTCCAAACATGACTGCAATCCTTTTTTAGTTGTTGCGAAACGAAAAATAACCATCCAACGACCAATTTCGATGGTACCATCAAGAGAATTGGAGCGACTTAAAGTGTGGGCGTAATTAATTTCGCAAGTTTCTTTAATGTCCCCGTCGCTGTTGTCGCTGTTATCGTCCAAGACGGGGGAATTGTCTGTTTCACGTCCGGAAAATAATAGCGCCTTTTCTCGCGGCGATACTTCAAAATTTATTTATTTACATCGCCACATTCACCTCTCTTTTTGCCCTTCGCTTTCCCCCGTTACCGTTGCTCCATATTTAATCCCTTTCGCTTCGGCGATCAATTAAACGCAACGGAAGAAGTGGGCAGGCAGAGGATAATGATCGTGCAATTACCGAACAATTTCAATTAAATGAAATATTTACATTCGAAAATTACTCTTCCTATATATATCTCTCTCTCGCATTCGCTCTTTGCTGATAATATGAAATTTATCGACAGGGACTTTTCATACGTGGTACACATTCTTCCCCATCCAGTGTGGACCCAGGAGGTCTCATCAGTCATCAGCCTCGTTTCTTCTTCTGCGCGGCAACTTCGTGTACACAATCAACGGGGGCGTTAACGCGGCATGAATGGCCGTTGATCAGTGAGGGAGCGGTGCGAAAAGTTGACTTCCTGAAAAGAGTTCTGATGAACTATGAATGTAACGGATAGCGGCGGTCTATCTCTAACCGTCTTCTCTATACGCACGGATCTTTGCTTCGTTCATTTCGTCCCGCTCCGTTTTATTTGCTCGCTCTTTCATTATTCGCAATACGATCGGGACTCGCTTTGCTCTTACGCCGCGCACAACTACTTCCTTACTGCGATTAGATCAATTTCTGTAGCGCGCCTTTTGTGGGAAATTAATCCAAATTAGATAATCATAGCGCGGGAGAATGTGGTTAGGACCTTTTCAATTTGGATTTAATTGGGATATTCGTTCGTTTTCGCTCCGTTTTTTTTTGTGTGCGTTTAATTAAAATATTGAATTGAATAATGAATCGTAGATATATATAAAATTGATAGTGCGTTTTTTTATTTCTATATATTGGCACGTTTTACAAAAAAAATCCATTTTGCTTATGCATCTGCGCGTCGATATGCAAATTATTTATTTATTTTTTAGTTGTTTATAGTGGGAAACGAATGTACGAAGTGCGATGATTATTGACAATGTTTCGCGAACGGTTTTGCCATCGATCTGATCGCTTCGCCCCGTACATTCGGGGAACGTGAGCTGGATATTTTTCTATATTTTGTTTTGCGATACGATTCAGTCGGTTGATTTAATTTATATAAAACCGGAGGGATAAACATTTCTATAGATGCTTCCATTTAATGCACGTATAAATATAATTAATATATGGTATCTATATAAGACTGTATGGACGAAAGTACATGATGGATGGTCGTGTATTTCTCAAAAAAAAAAAAAAAAATAAATAAACGGGAAAAAAGCGTAGTCCTCTCCCTTGGCAAAAGAAACATATTTATTGTATAAATAGGGATCGTTGTTTTCCTTTTATCCCATTCTTCCATTTACATCCCTTTCTAACAACACATCTTTTTCTAACATAACATCTTGTTCTTTTTTGCTCCCCTTTTCTCCCCTGTTTCTTCCTGGTCTCAACAGCCCTGTTTCATTTAGCGAGTAAGACTATCTGTTTGTTAATCCTTAGCCAGGACCTTACTTTTCCCTCTTATCGCTCGCCCAGCTTTACTTTTGTTTAAAAACTAGCAATATATTTTCGTTTAAAGAAAGGTGCCAGAAGAGAAAATTATTATATTCTTTTGCAACGTCCTTCTTCTATTTGTTATTATTTTCACCGATTTTGATCAAATTTGTTTTTTTTATCGAAAAATAAAATTTGAACCATCGTCAATTTAACCTTAATATTTTGAATGTGTTGAAAATTGCGAAATTGGAGGAAAAATAGTCTCAAAATATGAGCAAACCTCAATATAAAATATACATTTAAACAGATTAATTGTTAATGTTTATTGCCATAATTTATCACTTTAAGAGCACCAATATGAGTTTTTGCAATTTGTGCAAAAATGTAAAAGTAGGTACTTGTATCAAATCGTAAAATTTCGAGATTCGAATTTTTGGCATATGAACTGGTTTATAATGAATGATGTATACAATAAAATGAGTATGAATATGAAGAACCAGCAACAAACAACAATAACGAAAAGAAGAAGGCAACACAAAAGAATAGATACGAGACTGGAGAAACAGTTTTAATAGAATTGGCCATGTCTAACTTTTCGCTACAGCATGGCATAAAATGTATTTTTTTTCCTTTTCGGTATTTTGTATATTATGTATATGAATAAGACAAGGAGCAATATATTACACGTTCCTAGTTTCATGTGGGCCGATATGGATAAGCTTCTTTTTTTTTATTTCTCCTTTTCTTATATTATAGTTTTTCTTTCTTCGTCGTCTCATATCAGATGCTTTCCCCATTAACATTACATGAGAAATATCTGTTGGATATCAACCATTCTCTGGCTAAAGATAAAATCATATTTCTACTGAGAGAAGTCATATTTTTGCCCCAAAAGAAAAATCATATATCTGCCCTAAAAAGAATCATAATGCAAGTATCAAATCGAATAGTAAACTTCGGACAAATCTTTTAATTCCGAACTCTGTTAATATTGTTGCAAGCTGCCGTAGTTGAATTTAATTCTTTTTCTTCGCCTTACTTTTCAAATTGTATGAAGTAATCTCGTACGTGGACGAGGAGGAAGGAAATTTTTCTTGCCCTCCCACAAAGAAACTTTTCGTTAACCGTAATAAAATTTAGTTGGTTTTCATTTTAAAACAATTACTTTCGTACTTGAGGAACTATTTCGATGCTAGTGCTGGAAAGAAAGAATATCGGTAGTAGAGGTATGTGTATGTAGCAAGAAAGAATTTTCGTTTTGCTATAGAATTGAGAAAAAATAAAATAAAAAATAAAAGCTCCGGGGGCATAAAAGTTAAATAGAAAAGCACATATACGCGCATTGTTAAATGAACCGGTAAACTATTACACTTGTTCCCATGGAATAATAGCGGAATAAAATGTAAAAGAGAACTATTTCACCGATGGAACGTTGGTGGAGATGGGCGAGGGAAAAGTTTCGTTGGAATCATTTAATTTCGCGTTTACTAACGAAATTGCGCTCGTTACTTTTATCAGAAAGAATTCTTCTTAAAAATCACTTTGTACACTTGCAATTGCTACAAAATCGAGCGGAGATCGCGCCGATAACTATGCAAGCGGATCAATTATTTAAGATTTACAATGGGATAAAAAACAATCGCATGATACGTTATGTGTGTGGTAATTTGGACAATAAATCTGTACACATTAAGGATTAGCTTACATAAATTTTCGAGGAAAATGAGCGAAAAGAAAGGGAAAAATTGTCGGAACGTGGGGCACGGGGGGCCACATCATCAAATCACATCAAATGATAAGTAGCAATAATATTTCAGAAATGTATTATTACGCTCGTAAAAGCGTTGTAAGTGCGAGAGGCACGAGAAAAGAGTGAGTGAGAGAGAGAGAGAGAGAGAGAGAAATGGCGAAACGTTTTAGGTATTATTATACCTAAGTCAAAAGTGGTAGTGGCAGTAATGTAAGTATATACAGTAGGTAGAGGTATATTGTAGTAACAATAATGGAGACATTTAGGATGAAATATGCTTTTGGAAGATGAGAGAAAGAGGATTGCGAGGGACGGAAGAGGGAGGAAAAGCACGCATTTACGAACACGTACAAATACATTTGATTTTATTTTCGTACTATTAATTTAAAATGAAAAACGTATAATGTCAAGTCGACGTTGACAATTGTCGATTTCGCGTGTGCGGTCAAAAAAAGCTCATAAATTTCGCCGTTACGTGTAACCAATTGTAATACTACCGTAGGTACGATACACGAAAACATACACGGATTGGATTTTTACATCCGGAAAACATACGCAGGCTGCACAATAACGAATGTACTACATAAACATTCGATAGTACCATTCGGCTGTGTGAATGTAGGCAATATTAGCAAACTTATTCGAAAGAATGCGAAAAATTACGAGAACCAAAGTGATTCATTACGAAAATGCGTTTAAACATCAATGCTGCCAAAGTAATATTTTCGAAAGGAGGCTTTTAAACAACGACCCTCGTATCCAAACGAGTGCAGATCCTCGCAAATGCGGAACAAAGTTTTGATGGGGATTAAAGGAACTAAATAATTTATTGTTCTACGAGTACTTTTATTTACACGTTGTTTTTTTTTGCGTTTCCTGAAATATAAGGGAATCGAGTGAGTTCGAAAATGAATTAATGGGGAAAAAGCCCGGAAAAAAGGGGAGAGAACAATATAAATAGAAATGAGGGAAATGGAAAATTATGAATCGTTAAATGGGAAATTTATGAAGAAGTGCACGAGCAGAGCGGTTCGTGGATAAACACGGTTTTTTGTGGTACAATAGCTTGATGAATTATTATTATTATTGCTCGCAACAACAGCAACAACATGCTTCGCGAATAGATTTATTGTTATTATTGTTTTAATTAGATTTTCGCATTATTATTATAATTGTTTTTTATCTCCACAAGTAGCACTTTCAATTGTTATGCGATTTTAATTATTATCATTTACGATGCTGATGCTTTACTTTCCGGTTCCGTTTGTTGATGTTGTAAATGTGTTAAAATACGTTTACTATTTTTGTTAGCTATAGTTTTAGAGCGTGTAAACACACAAACGCTCGCATTAAAATGATAAATGTTTATTTTAAAAGTTTCCAATTGAGAAAAAAGGAAAAGAAGGCAATTATTTATTTATCATTAAATCCGATTGCAAACGGCTTTAATTAAATCGCTTCTCGCTACTATCGTTAGTAGCGGATAGTTATCGCAGTTAAATAAGAAACAATTTCCTGGGTTCTTTCATTTTTCCCCTTTCCATCCGATCTCATTCTTCTTCGTTCGTAGTATGACAAATGTTAGCAGCTGAATGGAAACGTTTTAGTACTCCTCGATTTTTTTCTTATATTCGTGTTATTTGTTTATTTCTTTTTACTTCTCCACCAAAAATAATCCGTTAAAGAGTGCAATCCACTCGTATTTTATCCTTTGTTAGCCGACTCGTGTTATTCTTTATTGGATAATATAACAATGCGGTTAAAGTTTACATATGGCACCGTCTATTCCGCCTTTCTTTCTTTTTTGCTCATCTCCAACGAGGGTTGCCGCTGTTTATTTATAATGCAAACACATAACACGTTTCAAGCTAGTTCCCAATTCTTCTTATTATTCTTTGGCAACCCTATTGTTTTAATTATAGCCGCTTTAGAGATCATTTACGAATGGCACGGTGTTTGATGTAAAATGAGCCAACCCCTCGTTCGAAACACACTTTGTGCATTGCTCTCGCTGTGCGTGTGCGTGCGTACGTTGAAAATCAATTTATGTTTCCTGTCTTTCCCGTTAACAAAAAGGAAACCCCCAAAAAATGTTTCGTGAATGAGCTTAGATTAATTAAATAAAGAAAGAAATAAGAGACTTACTTACATTTCCTGAACGGATTTAAACTGAAAATGTTCGAGTAACATTTTCCAATATGAATTTATTGCTGCAGTTAAGTGGCACGTTGAAAAGTGTAAACAGTACAAAACTTCGTAGTGTTTAAATTTCAATGGGGGAAGAAAAAGGAGAAATCGTTACGAAAACGTCACCACTTGCTTTCGAAATAAAACAACTAAAGCAGAATTTCCTCGACGGGATCTTCTGAGAGAGAGAGAGAGAGAAAAAAAAAGGAACAAACGCACAAACATCGATCCTCGTATCTTAGGTTATGTGGATTTTAGTTAAAATATATTGACGTATTAACATGTCAGATGGGAAAAACTGCTCGGTATATGCACACCCTATGTAAAAACAGTAAAAACAAGAGGAAATGGTAAAGTGGAGGAAGGTGAAAAATGGTGGATGATGGTAGAGTAGATGAAATAAGGCTCTGGCATTAGAGGTAGGATACTGTACGGCATTTCGGTTGCAATTGATAACTTTTGGTCGGTGCATTTTAAAGTGTCGAGCCCGGAAATGTATATATACATACATAAATTACAGAACGGTTTATTTTGCTGGCAAAAAGAAAGAGAGAAGGAAAGGAAGGAGAGAAAAAAAAGTGCGAGGATAAATTTGAATTCGAACGTTACCATTTTAGATAGTTTTCCAAACAAGGTGCAGCTCCTCCGTTTCTTCCTCCTATTAGAGAACGCAGTTACTATAACGTACATTTAAATGCAAATTACTTTACTGTTGCTCTCTCACTCTCCGACACATCGAATTTGCTTCTTCGCTCGTCTGATTAATTGAAGGGTTTTAATTGAAGAGGTGTTAGTTATTCCCCATTTCGAAAGCACCACTTTTATACCTGGAATCGTCATCACATGATGATTTTTCAAGGAAACGTTAATTAACGTTTAATTGCCATTATTGCGAAACCTTACAAATGATTTTCCGCAAAAAATTCATTTCCTCCTCGATTCTTGGAACGAGTTATTCTCCAAAGAACACATTTCCTCCCCCCTCTCTCTCTCTCTCTGCTTAATGTGAACATTTTGATGAAAGCTCGCGGATGAATATTCAAAATTCTATATAATATGAGTTTTTTTTTAGAATTCACTAGATTCCCTCGTTACGTCGTGTAATAGATACCACAAAACTATTCATCGCGCGAAATGAATTACCCCGACGGTTCTCTTTCATTCTCTATGTTCGAATTTCGCAATAATGACGGGAAAAAGGTTAGAGGGGAAGAGAGAGAACGCAAAAAAAAGTTTCATAGCGCATCAGGACAACAAATTTCCGTTGTAGATTTCGCACGGATTGCGAATTAGATTAGACTATATTATAATGAATGGAGGTCTTGAAATTAGCGAAAAAAGTTTTTGCAGTATTCGATTTTCGCAGCATTTGATTTCTGCAACGGACGTACGAATTTATATCGAGACGGAAGGAGGATTGGGATTTGCCTCGCTCTTTCTTAATTTTCGTTACAATGACATTTCGCGCATTCGTGCGGAATAAATATTATTATTGCGAAACTTTAAATAGGAATGTTCATTTTATTTCAAAGGATGAATATTGTTTATTAAACCAGCAGCAAAGAGAAAACGCAAAAAGGAAGGAAAGAAGAAGTAGGAAGTATGTGGAGGAAAAACAGCGAGATGGGAAAAAAGGAAGTTATTTAAATGCATGACGTTGTGATTTCAATTTAGAGGAATTTACATATAGTGAAAAAATAATAATAAGGGCGTTACACGTGCACACACGTACGTACGTAATATACACGTGCAGCACAGACAGATGATTATTATTGATAAAACTACATTCCGTCGAATACCTTTTGTTTGGCAAAAGAGCGTCTTAATGGCGGGATCAATGAAAAGCGGAACTTTTCGAATGGCATCGCAGATTTTGTTTCCAAACTCTCGCATATTGGCAATAAGCTTGAAAGAGCGTTAAATTCCACTCGCATTCTCTTATGCAATTTGTAAATTCCAAACACGGGATTTGTTACGTTAATTTTCCAAGGGGCGCCCCGAACGAAGACATTATACACGTGTACATCTGTGTGTGGTACACGTGTTACAAACGGCGTCCATTAGAACGTGTTGTTCGTCTTTGTTTATTTATCCGAAGTGAGTGCGATGGAAGTGAGGCGAAGAACGTATAGACACACCGTGGTGGTATACGTATACGTTTTGTACCTATAATATGTACAATGTCGTTCCTTTGATTTACTGGTGCGGCATTGAAGTGACAGGCGGTTTGTTTTCGCGAGGGACGTTGAGCGAGAGAGGACGGTTCTGATCGCCATGGGCTATAATTTTGCCCACTTTACAGAGGAGCTAAACCGTGGAAAATCTGGTTTAAATTTCCAAACGATTCCAACGCATTTCTTCTATATTTCCACTTTTTTGATTCATATCTCGCGTATTAAACGCATCATCATTATATTGATTGACATTTCCAGCTGATTTAAGGGCGATATTAACCGGGAAATTTATAGGCGTTAGAATGGGAACGTTTTAATAGTGTAATCGTTGCCTTTCTTTACCTTCGAGCGCTCGAGGTTCTATTTACTTAACGGTGCGGCGGTGCGAAAAGAAAGAAGGGAGGCGGTCAGATTGTGCAGGCGTTCGATTTAATCGTTTCTAGTTTACCCAAAGCAAATATTAATTGAAACCTTTTGTAATCGACGATTTTTCGTGTTATTCCATGAATAACGAATATTGGTTTGAATGCAACTAAGATAATTCTTTTATGAAATCGTTTGCTTTCAAGTTTTGCAAAAGTTTGAGGATTTAATAATTATTTCTCTTGCTCATTTTGCTGCCGTTAATATTTAGGTTAATACAAATGGAATAATCCGTTAATACAAACAGAAAAAGAGTCCTTTTCTGTTTGCACGCATTAATATTAAACAACTTTAATGTGCTTTAAAAGCGAGTCACCTTAGTTTTTTTCGCCTAGTTCTGGTTCTTTTTCCGCAAAAAAATTTTGTTTTCCTTTTTGCTCGTACTATTATTATTTTAAATTAAACAATTTCGTTTATTAAATTAAATCTAATATATTATTTATGTGCGAGTAAATGCAACGCGGAACATAAATACCAGCCACACACAGGAAGTACGAAAAAGAAAAACTCTTTTAATCTTTGTTTTTTCTTCTATTCCGGTTTGTATATGTTAATTCTGCACATTTTTGCACGAATACCATAAATACTATGGTAGGATAGCAAGTGTCGTTATAAATCTTTTAATCTTGTTTGCAAAAAAAAAAGTGTAATATAATCCATTCACTTTGATTTATCGCCACGCAGGTATTATGATCGTTTCTAATTAATTTATTAATCAACTAATTAGTCGTGAAAAATATTTTATTAGAGATTTCGCAAAAGAACCGATTAATTAATTAAGTGATCCAAAATGCATTGATTAATTAGCTCTTTGTTTTGATTTTATTTTGTGCCCTCGTCGACATCGTTAACTCGAAACAAGCGATAACGAGAGTGGCACGGAGGAGGACCTTTTCGCATTGATAACATTTCACGGATCCGCTTGTTTAACTCATTTTAGCATTCTTTTTTTGCGAACGCTTCGTGTTTATGATTGCGATACATTTCGAAAAATCACTTGATTAATGAACGGACATCGTTCAGCGCTTGATTGAACGCTCTCCGTTGCGAATGATGTAAAAAATTAACAGGATCAAAAAAGTAATAATAAAACGTTCGCTAATAAGTCATAGATATTGTTTGCCAATTAGTTATTCGCACAATACAAATATAATTTTATTTATTAAGTATTTCTCAACATTTATACGAACGTTTTAGATCGTTTCGTCGTTTGATTCTTTCACAATGTGATTTGCGAAATTCGTTGCAAATATGCCTCCCCTAAAAGCGATAGAAACGTGCACGTGTATGTAACGTATAAATGGCTGTCAAAAGTTAATAATTGTTGGTAATCAAACGTATTACCCTTGAGGGTGTTTCGACGTATTGTAAACTGTTTTCGTGGATGTAGAGGATGGTAGGAATAGTTGAGACGACGACGGCGCCCAGAAGAATGGACGCGTGCGCGTCCATCGGCGTCTCATCCGTCCGTCCGTACAAAAATATCATTTCGCATTCGGTCCTTTTGGCCGCGTCGTCCTTATTACGTCGTATCCCGATCGACGGTTGTACGGTGCCTTCGTACGAAGGACGCATAAAATTGACCGCGTGCGGTTTAACAGAAGTATTAAGAGTTTCTTGCGTTGTTGTATTCTCGTTGTGCAGTTTTAATTTAGAGATGAGCTTCAATGAACGTTGCAACGAATCGAAATTAAATCGTTGACGAATTAATTGCTTAATAAACTTGTAATTAAAAGGATTAAGTTTTTTTTAACTGTCGAGGAATAAAAAATTAAATCGAAAGTGATGAATTCGTTTGGAACTTTGTTAGTATGCAGTGTGGAACATTGTGAACAATTGCAATAAGAGTAACTATAAAAAAAGACTGTCGAATAATTATAAGCCACGATGCGAAAAACGAGATGGAACTTTTTTACCGTTTTATTAGTTTTGCTAATTAAAGGTACGCTGATGTTTTTACAACGAAAAAATCACAAAACTAGGACAAACACAGGGACGTCAATAAAAGGGATTGTTCTCCTGATTGCACATACGATTTCCGTTAAGATGCCAGTCATTTTCATAACACTGAAGGGTCGAGTGGTAGGAAACAGGATAAAAAACGCTGCTTTTGCAAGACGCGCAGAAAAAGTTCTCATTGCAAATATGGAAATTACACGAAACGATATTTGGCAGGGAACGTCCTTCTCCACATTTTATTAGTTTTCCTTTCTTTTTTCACTCTCTGCGAAATATTATTTGCCTCACAATGAGAAGTAATTTGTGTTAAATCGCGTATAAAATTTGCTCTATCCATGTTTTTTTTGCGCGCTCTCTCTCCCTCACTTTCATTCATTCGCATTTTTTTCTATATATTTCGCCTTATAAACAAATCGTAGGTGGAATAGAAATAAAATTATGTAAATAAAAGTTGAAGCGAACGCTAATAATAATATATATGAAAGAGGGAAGAAAGAGGCAGATTCGGATGCGAAAAAGGCATAAAAGGAATGTATGTATGTCGATGGAATAGCTAATGTCTTTCGGATTTATACAAATTTAATATTAATGCGTTGTTGCGCCATTGCTTCCATCTCGGATACGTTATTAATCTCATCCAAAAAAATGAAGCAAAAAAAAGCGAACGTAAACGAAAGAGAATTATAAAAAAATAGAGAGACATTAGATAGAAAATGTAGAGATTGAAAGGATTTCGAAAAGAAAAAGGAAGAAATTAAAAATTGCACCTTTCCATTTGGCGGATAATAAATTTTCGCTTACACCCACCCATTCGATTCCGCTCCTACATGTGCACCGGTTAAACGGCGAAAATGTATTTCCCATCAACTTTAACTGGCTCGTATACTTAAATTAAATCGCCCATTTAATTCGATTTCGAACAGGTTTTAATAGATTCCGTGCTCTCTCTCCGTCGCCGTTCGATAACAACAAGAAAAACGAAACCCCAATCGATTCCGAAATATTTTTCTTAACTCCTACTTAAAGCCCATTTCACCATTTCGCATTATTTAACGTACCATTATCATCTGTTCAATTTGCATTTCTATTAAAAGGGAAGCGAAAAAAGTAATAAGAAACCTAATTAGTAACAAATTGTTATTATTATTAATAATGACGATAAAAAATAAGCACCCCAAAAAGATGGGAACGAACCATCTTCTTGCATAAACGCGTCATCCCCTTTTTTTACGGGCGGTTATTAAAAATTCATATTTTATTTTTGTTGAAGTTGAGAAAACGAAGAGAGAGTTTGAATTCTATTAAATCTAAACCGTACTATATTAAATTACGAATTTTATCTTTCTTATCGTAAAGCAAAAGAAAGAGAAATTTCGAGCCTCCCGAAGATCAAATTATACTTCGAGATTAACTCATCGCCCTTTAAGAGTACGCACGGGGGAGGAAATTATTACCCGCAACACTTCCAAAACGCGCGAGAAAAATACTTTTACTGTCGGGTAAAATTTTCTTTTTGCGACGGTGTTTTCTTCCCGCACCTTAATAATATTTACTTAACTGTTAACGTTATGCAAATTGAAATTTGTAAACGGAAAATAAAAGTGACAAAGGACGATGAGTGCGTGTGAGAAAGAGGAAAGAAATTGAGTTAAAGTTGGGAGAATTTAATTCATTAAGCAATTCGTGGAACAATAGCGATTGTTCCATTAGGATTGATGATGAATTATTGGGTTTCCTTTATGCAAATAACGAAGGCGAAAAGTGCAAGTGGCTGAATATTAGAAAGTGTGTGTGGCAAATTTAAGAATTATGGTTTGGAAAATTCCTGTTATAAATGCGCATCATCGGATTGCGGTTCAATGGCTCGCGAAAAAGTTGCGAATTCTTCTTGCGCAATATACGTGCATTATGCTGACAATTGCTTCGCGTATTCGTGTAGTTTCTCCTATTTGCACACATCGACCGTTTAAGAAAGAAACTGTGGAAGATATCCATTGTCCGGTAAAGTAATAAGATTACGGACAGGAAAATTTCGGTTGCTAAACTCGTTTGTATTTGATGGCATTCTAATTCTTGTGCTTCGCAGATACAATCGGTCTGAAGGACGTTTATTTGGACATCAATCCGAGGATCGTGCGACGTGGGGAATCGTCGACGTTGCGATGCAGCTACGATTTAGAATATGCCCTATTGTATTCGGTGAAATGGTACAGGGGCATCTACGAGTTCTATCGTTACACGCCGACGGAGTACCCTAGCACGAAGATTTTCGCATTGGCCGGCGTGCACGTCAATGTTAGTAGAAACTATCATTTTTGCTTGTCTCTCTCTCTCTCTCTCTTTCTGACAATTTCGACGCGCGGCATTAATAATAATAATAATAACACGTCGATGAGCCCATTGTTAAAGTTTTCGATTCGAAATTCTAGTTGGAGATGTCGAACGAGCACCAGGTGGTCTTGCGTCAGATAGGATTCAATCTATCCGGAAACTTTACTTGCGAAGTGACCACAGATGCTCCATTCTTTTATACCGCATCCGCCACGCAAGACATGTTAGTTGTTGGTAATGAAACGTTCGAATTACGTATTTGATTAGAAAGCAAGAAAATAAAAAATGAAACACTTTAATGCGGGTGCGAAGGAGATCGATTTATTCCTCTCGTTTCGTTAATTTGCTTAGTTTGTTCTCCTTCGCCCTTGTTTCACGTCTCATTGATGTTTTCTACGCCCCGCGGCTAATGAACGGAAAATGAACGGACTCGTTGCATTTTATAGTGTTGCCAGAAACGCCGCCATCGCTTATAACCAACGAGAGCCATTACGAGATTGGCGATATATTAAGGGCGAATTGCACGTCGCCGCCGTCACGGCCTGCGGCCACGTTGACTTTTTTCATGAACAACATTTTGGTAAGTTTCCTTTTATTTATATCCTGTTTCGGCCGTCGGTTTAATTAAATAAATTAACGCCCGGTCGAATGTTATAAATAATCGCGAAACGTTAATTGCATTCCTGTTGTTTGGACGCGTCGATGTAGCTCGCTTGCTTTTTTTGTTTCAATTATTTGCGTAGCGGAAAAGAATTTAGAATGAAGGCTTTATGATTATTAAAAAAATTAAAAAAATATATTAATTTAACAAATTGATTTCGATATTATTTGAAATGTAAATTTCGCAAAAGCAAAATGTAAACCCACTATGTAACGGATAAATGCTATGAAATAACGAAATTTTCAAACAATAATTATCGCACAAACGCAATTCTGCAAATGGATTCGAATACACAACATACATAGTTGTTATTTAACAACAGTTATACGTTTATATTGGCATTATGGGGACATTTAAAACGAACGGCATGAAATTTGACAAATTAAGGCAATACATTACGTTTATTTTAATTAATTTTCAGTAATTGTTAATCGCATTTTACATTTTCCCCTCGAAAACGAAAAAATTTAAATAAATGCAATCCATTCGATTTCGTTAGTGCACCCGAGAATTATTGCGAATAAATAACAATATACTTTTGTATAGCTTTTTAATTAAAATTTATTCGAGCTATCCTACAATTAAATACGAACAATAAGCGAATAGTATCTCTTCGCGATACGAAATAATGTAGGAATAATGAAAATCTTTTTTGTCTTTCGGTCGACTGGAATAAAAGACCAAGACGAACGGAGGGTCTATCTTATGGAAACAAAACTGTTGATATAACCGAAAGGAGACTTTATAAAGAATATAAAGTTAATGCATACGGTTACGGTTTTCATCTTCTTTCGCTACACTACATAATACGAAAGACTTGTATATCGTGCAATATTCTCCTATTGAATGGAACTATTATTATTCGTTACAGTTTTATTGCATTAAAAGTTTTCTGTTTGTAAAACTTTCATTACAAAAAACGACGACAACGAAAAATATTGGCACGTCCATAAATTTTGTTCGTTCAAAAATAAATAAATAAATAACGTCAATAAGCCATTAGGATGTACGTATGTAGTTTTTTTTTGCCAGATTTATTTGCGAAACAATACCGTGTGCACCCCCTCGTCTTCGCCAAATGTGCGCCCTCCACGTTTTTGAATGCGTTTCGCGTCGCACTAAATCACAATTCCATTCGCTGTTTTTTTTTTAATTTTTACTGCTGCTGCCGTTGTTTTTTTTGTAATAAACCGTGACACGTTAACGCGGCACGAATGGAATTTTACAGGTGTGCGAAAAATGCAAAACGCGCAAACATCCATCCGACGACCTGTGGTGGAGCGAGTTAACGCTCGAATTGCCCCTATTCACGTCGCACTTTAGCACCGGACGCCTGACATTGCGATGCGTCGCTCAAGTAGCCGATCTATATCAGCAGGATACAGAGGTCAGATTGGATAAGTTAAAGGATCCCGTCCCGGAACGTGGTGAGTTGATTTATTTCGGGACGTTTCATTATTCCTGCTTTACGTTTTTTTTTCAATTCTGGAATCACGTTCTACTTCCTTTGTTGCCGTTGCATAATATGTATTAGTTTCCTCTCTCATTATTATTCCCGATGGTTGTCGTTTTTGTTATTTGTTAATCTGGTTATTTTCTTTTTGGTAATGAAAGCGATTTTCCAGTAACTTCAAGTAACGGACAACAATTAACCACGACGAGGCTATTCCAACGATTGTTACGGTTAATTATGCTATACGTTTCTTATGTAATCGTAAGATAAGATTTCCTTTCTCTTCGTTTTTGTATTTTCCTTTTACTCTAATGATATTATATAAGGAATATAAATGTTGAACGAAGGGGGCGAACGATTATTAAATTGGGGACAAAAAAAATGGATAAAGACTGTTCTTTTGTTATTCTTTTATAATTAAGTCATAAATAATTTATTATGTTCTATAATTGACTATTATTATTACGTAGGTACCACCGAAAGTTTCTGCAAACTAATTTAAGCAAGGCGACTATGAAAAAGAAAATGCGTCACAAGGCAAAATTACATTGTTATAGGTTAAGATTTCATTACGTGTGGTTTGCTGAAAGTGTTTGAAAAAGTTCGCGAAAATCGGCCTCGAAATAAACATAGCTCTACACCACGACAATGCCTCATCCCCTAACTGCTGCGCATTCTAAGGACTATTGAAAGACGTCAACGGTGAAATTATTGAAGCCCTCACCGTGCAGTCCAGGCCAGGCACTTTGCGATTTCTTCCTCTTTCCTAGATTAAAGCATAAACTGCGTGGTTTGCGATTTACTAATGTAAGTGTAGCGGTTGAAGCCTTCAAAAACCGGAAATTTCCGATATTTCAAAAAGAGTGGGCTCTTTTTGCTTTAACAATTGGATTGGAGGAGAGTATTTCGAAAAAGAATAAAAAGATTTCTTGAAATCTTAGTTTTATTACTACAGTTTGTAGAAACTTTCGCTGCTGCGTACGTATTAAATAAGGTGTAAGTATATTTGTGATGAAGACGAAATTTGCTGCAATTAGTAAAATTTATTTAGAATAAAATATATTATTAATATTATAACACTTTTGCGCATTTTTATTACGTCAAATAAAAAGCCGCACTTGAAAAGATTATGTCTTCAGGCTGGAAACCTCTCTTTGTTTTTTGTCCTTCCTTCGAACATTAAACGGATTTAACCGGGCGATGGAACAAACAAATTAAATATTTTGCGCGCGTTACAATTTTTTTTGCGAATGAACTTCGCAAATCCCAACACGCAAAAAATAACTAATCTAGGATGACATAATTCGTTAGTGGAAAGTTTATACAGTTTCGGCGATTATTTTAATGAATTCATCCGCAAAAATAATTAATTAATTAATTTATAAAACAAATAATAAAATTAACCAGAAAAGGGCGATTTAATCATACAAAAATACAATTACTTTGTAATGCGTATTTTATTAAATCCAACATTGGTACAATGAACATTAATTATTAATTGAAATAATTGAAATTTTATTCATATTCCATTTAATTCTCCTTTTTTTTCAATTATAAATATAAATTATTTCGTAACCGTATTTACATTCCTAATGGGGAACAAATTGGACCATTCGAACGTCCAATTTCGCGGCGCAAAGACACGTGCATCAATTGGTATTTTTTTCTGAAATAAAGGAACGAAATAATTAGGTATTAAATTTCTTTTTGGCAACCTCACGAAAATGAAACATCAATAAACCGACCTTCTGGGAGGATCGACGACATTTAGGGCGGTCTTCCCGAATAAAAACATATTTTTTTGTTACGTAAGATGATGAGATATCGCCAATAATAAAAGGGAAATCACATTAAAATGGGGTTTAATAGAAGGGGATCGAATGAGCGCACACGTGTTTGTGCGTGCGTTAAGAATATCAAAGAAACGGGTTTTAAATGTATTAGACATCAAAATTGTTATGTACGTGTGTGCCCGTTTAATGTCAATCAAAATCGATACGTTTCGTTTGATCAGATTTAACAAGGCATACATTTCCGCTTCTGTAATTTCGCTAGAGGCCAAATTGTAAATATCTTCAATTTAGTTAGTTAATGAACGTGAAATTTCTTTAAAATCTATTTGCAACTCTCGCATGGGCAAACGAACGCGTATTTCACCTTGCGGGAAAAAATGCGATTACGAAAAGAAAGAAAGAAAGTCTAATCCTTTATTCTTAAATAAATAATTTATTTCTGTCGGCATGATCTTGGAAAATTTATTAAATAAAGAGTATTTCATTGTTCGAATTAATGGTTTTAAATCAAAAGAAATGGGAAAAGAAGAGCGAACGAACGAGAGCAAAGGAGGAACAGGAGAAACCCTGTGCAAGGATTAACTCTAAAAATAAAATAAGCGTACATTTAAAATCTTCTTAAAATAGAAATGTAGGAGATTATATAATATAAGACGTTTTAAATTCCGTGTTAAGACGATTTTCGGAAAAGTTATAGCAAGTACTTGACTTATTACTTATTTTCAATTTCATACCGACCGATTCTGATTTTCCCAACATCTCGTTCTTCTCGAAAAAGGGGATAAACTCTTGTTCGCGCTCTACGACTCCTTTTTCCTCTTCGCTTAATACCATTAATCATAAATATATATATAAATTTGAAAACTCTCCTCGTCCTCATAATAATCATCATCATTACGAACGTCGGCGTCGTCGTCGTTTTCAAGTGAACCGTTTCACTTTATAAGATACACGTACATTAAATGTAATTAACCTAATTTTCTAATGTGTTCCAATCTTTGTGGGATAATAAGAAAAGTTTCCTTTATAAAGCGTAATACGTTTCGGTTGTTATCCAGACTTCTTTGCGCGCATTCTTTTCTTTGCCAGCAAACTCCAGCTTAACATATGAATGTTAACGATATTTCCAAAGGGTAAATTTACATTTATTTAAAATGGGAAGCACTTCAATTATGCTCATCGATCGTTGCCTTTCAGTGGCACTTCAATACACCGGCTTACCGCGCGCATTTTCACGAAAACTTCTACAAAAGAATAACTGGCAATTCGTCAGTTTCTTGCAAGCCCTTTTTGTCGACGCTTTCTTTTTTTGATTAATATTATTAACAACGGATTATAGAAGCAAGACCCTCGACAAAAAGTGTGGAAAAAAGGCCATCAGACGAATTCTAATTAAGCAAAGTGGCTGAGTTAATAATACTAATACTATCCGCATGGAAACGTTTGGTCTCTTTTCTAATCACTTTTTGTACGTCTCCTCCGCCACTAAAAATAATAATTAGTATCGTGAAGGCAAAGAATATTTCTAGGAGACAAAAAGTGGACGGCTTCGTGTTTCGCTCGATAATAAATATATGCCACGTTTTATGGCGGTCCTTTCACCACTGTGTCACTGTAATAATTGGAAATATGTGTATAACAGGGGAACCTTTAAAAGAAAATAGAAAAGAATCATTTTCACGCATCGTCAAACGAACATAATTGAGTGAACACACAGAAAAACGAAATAATGGATGGAATCTGTGCGAGGAACGAGTGAAAGCGAAACAAACAGTAGCAATTTCGATGATTATTTCTGGAACGTTATTTTCGTTGAGTTCTTTTTCGTCTCGTTAACACAATATACAACAATTAAACATTTTCATACGTCGCTTTGTAGAATCATCATTATCATCATCACCATGAGATGATCGTTTATTATTCATCGCAAAAAAACGCTTCAATTCAAGCAGAAATTTTATTATCATTTGGAAGAAGCACAACAATAAAATTATTAACGCTGGAAAGGGTTAATTAATTAATCAATTCTACACCGAAAATGAAGTCGGTAATAATACTGACGCAAACAAAGAAAGAGTCAAGCGAACGAGTTTCATAAATTCAATAACAACAACGTTTCAGACTGGCAAAACGACTGAAAAAAAAACGCATCGTAATGATTGAGTATTGGTTATTTTGACGTAAAAATAGGATGGGAAAAGAGTCACGAGAAGAAAAGCGCTGAAGTATCATGTTATGTTGTCCTTTTTTTTTCACGTCTTTTCACTGCCACCAAATACTTTATTTTGTAATAAAACTTTGTCAATTCGATCTCGTTCTTTGCCGTTTGTTCAACGGAACGTAAAGTGGCGTAAAATTTACAGGTCTATTATGAGAGCACAATGCGGGATAACGGCGAAGAATTGTTTATTTCACGATGCCTTCTTATTTTGCCTCATCCTTTTCTCCGCCCGTTCCAAACCATTTTTTTTTCTTTCGCTCTTTCTCTAAATTTCATTTTAAACCTTACTGTTGTTCTTTTTGATCACATCTCCTTTTTTTTTGTGTTTTTTTCCTTTCTCTAAACCCCTAACAAATAAACTTGAACATTATGATAATAATATCGGTTTATTTTCAAATAACTTTCCGCAAATATGCACATTATCTCGCCGGGAAATTTCGTATCTAATGTCACATTATTACGTTTATTATTATCATCATCATCATCTCATTTAAAATTGCTCTTCGTAAGACGTATGTATGTACTACGTGCAGAAGACAAAAGTACGAAACTACCTAAAAGGAATTCAACTACTATAATACAATAATAACTGCGAGAACAACACAACAAGCAAGAGGGAGGAAAACAAAAAAGGACGAGCGAGAGGGAAGGAAATGAACTTTAAAGTATCGTAATGGCACTATCATATTATTTAATAAATAAAACGGAATGGCTTCAAATGAAACGAAAGAGGAATCTCGAAAGTTTCGACGTTGTTCACCGTTGGCAAAAGGAAATGATTCGAATTCCGTACCGTTTTGTAGAACAATAGAAAAACTGTATTTATTACGTGTAATTCTTTCGTTTAATATCTAGCACAAATATGCGACGTTATTAGATGTGTCCCTTGCGTTTCAAGTCCATCAGGGTGATATATGCGTGCAACGACACGAAGTAACGTTATCAAAATAATCCGATCATCGCCATCATCGTTGACTTTAAGCAAGTTATACGTTTATTAAATCCATTAATATGAATTAATTTTTCGAAAGTGTTTTATAAACAAATTATTTAATTTTTTTCGATGGAAATTTAATTGAAAACAAGAGTGGAAATGGCGATGGATTTTTTAATTAAAAAAGTTTAGGAAAAGCGCCTTTTTTGCTGCTGCTCTCAGTTTCAATTCTAGATCGACTCGAGTGAAAGATAGCAGCGATAGACACAAAAAAATATAAAAAATTAGAAGACATTGTCAACGTACGTTTTCTGTATGTATCACAATTTGTCTGTTAATATTATCTTTCTATTCTGTTCCCGTTTTTTTTTTCTTTTTTATAAATACATTTTTCATTAACTTTCAGTTAAGTTAAAGTTGTTGAAAGAGTGTTAAAGAATTTATAAGATCCTATGGGACGGAGAGGAAGAATGTAGGAGTTCAAAAAAATTATGTTGATGACGAAGAATGTCGTCAAGCTGCTCTCGGTATGTTGCTGCTGCTTTCTTCTTATCATTATTAATAAAACAAAATTCTTTTTATAATTAAGCAACAAGATTAGAGTGACGAGGAACGGAAAAAAAGTTTCGTAATCAATTAAAATTCGTACTAACAAAGTTTACCCTTGTTATTATTAATAACAGGCTATGCAAACAATAATCAGCTATTTTTCGGAATCGAAATAAAAAGAAATTTTTCACGCTTAAGCAAATATTTTATATTTATTCAACGATATTTAATTACAGAACGTGCAGACTAGAGTCTATAAAGTATTGTTGTAATTCCTTTTTACCGTCGAGTCAGCATTAAAATCCAACTAAATTAAATAAAATCTCCAGTTTTTATCATCATTGCAGCGTACAAAATGTTCATAGAGCAAGCTCGCAAGAAGGTATTATTTCTCGAGAAAAATCGATCATAATTCGTCCTCTCGAGAGTCCTACAATATTTCTTTCAGATTTCTCTCGTCCTCGAATTAAAAGGAACGTCCTCGACAGCGAGACGGTGACTTTAAGCTTTTAGCTTTCGCATTTGCAAAAATCCCGTGCAGCTCGTACCGTAATAAAATACAGATACATTGAAACTGTTTTAAATTAATTAACAATATCCACGATATTTATTTTAGGGTAATAAATTTAAATAAATGAATCCTTTATCGTACACTGTAATTGATGCAATTAACGGTCTTATAAAGAGGAGTTATTCGCGTATTATTTTAAAACAACGTACACGTCCATCCATTTAAATTAAGTTTAATATTTAAGGAAAATTGGTCAGTGGTATTAAAATTATTATTATTATAGGTACGCCTTCAACATGAATATAATATATCTGGCGCAGTTGTAATCGTTGGATTAATCAAATATATGCTTTGTTAAACAGAAATATACTACCTACTAAATATTATTACCACTAACTTAGTGCTACATCAATTTCTATACGAAGAAATTTTAATTTAACTGATATTAATTTGCAATGATTTATCCTATCGTTTAAGTGTAATATTAATTTCAATCAAGTCTTTTAACGAACGTGTTTGTTTAAAAAGGGGGAAACAGATAAACATTGCAAATTGTCTAGCAATTCTTAAGATGACTAAGACAGAAAAGGAAAACAAATCGTTCACAAAGAGGGGAAAACCGAATGCGAAAGGAAATCCAATTTAAAACGTTTTATATGAAAATTTTTTATGGTTAGTGAAGTTAATTGTGCTTGCGAGTAACAAAAGTGTTTCGTAGAGCGAAAGGGGCGAGCGGCATCGCAAAAAAGATAATAATTTCCTCTTAAGTCTGTTTTTCTTTCATTCATTTCTTCTTCTTGTTATCATACAACGAGTGAAAATTTCTCACCGAGTGACAGATATGAGTGTAATTATTATGCAAAGAGAAGGTAAGTGAATGTCCTTTTCTTTTCATTTCTATTGTACAGTGTTAACGTTTCCTTTTTTCCGTTAACTCTTGTTTTATGGAATCGTACTTTCGCAACGACGTTTGTTAATTGGTTTTTATTTAATTTAAAAATTAATTAATTAACGTAGTGTTGCCTTTCCGTGTTTCCCTTCCTCGTTATTCTTCTTCTTCTTGTTAATACCGGCGCTTCTTCTTCTGGTGCTATTCACTACTTAACAGGACGGGGAAAATACATTCGAATCGCATTTAGGGAAATTTTTAAACGGGCACGTTCTCGAAGATATATTGTTAGTTATTTAGCCCGAATAACAACATAAATTCCAACTACTAGTTTCCTCTCTCCAATTTCATTTTATTTATTTATTATTATCATTTTTGGTGTAGGAATTCCTTTTATTTTACTTTCTTCTTGCTCGTCATTCCTTAGGAAAATGGAATCCTTCCTTTTTATTCGATGCATCACATCAACGAGATATAAAACTTTATCGGTTTTCCATTTTATTGGATTCATATTCGTTCCCTTTCATTTCTTCCTCTTCTGTTTTTTTGTTCTTTTGGTTCTCAGTCAGTTCGTTTCCTCTCCCATTTCTTTTATTCCATTTTATCCGTCCGCTAGTTCTTCTTCTAGCCATAGAAAAGTAGCTTACACATTTATATATTTTTCAGTAACCGAAGAATCCTAATGTATCGTCGGGTCGTAATGATGCTTAACGTGTTTACAACTGGAACGTGAAATTTCTCTTCTCGCATTTAATCGTGATGATCGAAATAATAAGCAATTTTATATTCCGACAGTAAATTCTAATGATAAACGGATTGATTTATTGAACGATTTTGAAAATCATTAATTTCTCGACCAAGAAGAACTTAAAACCGTTTATTTTTGTACGTTTATCAAATACATTGAAATAATTATTATTAGAGCAACGTTTTTTTTTATATCGTTGTAACTCGTCCAGCGACATCAATTTGATTGGTACTAAACCGTGGATCATAACAGATTTCAATTAATGGAGCTGTTTCCAACGTCGGCTCAAGTCCCGACAACACGAGTTCTCGCGTATACGAGGAGGTAGAGAGAGAGAGTCGCTGGCTCGCTGCGCGCTAGCGTACACGAGCGCGCAGCGAGCCAGCGACTCTCTCTCTCTACCTCCTCGTATACGCGAGAACTCGTGTTGTCGGGACTTGAGCCGACGTTGGAAACAGCTCCAATATTTGTGTTAATCGACCGTTGAAAATTGTATTTCGCAAATAATTACATTGTCTGGCGGAGATTTGCGATAAATTCTTGTGGCGTTAGTTTAAAGTATTGATGGATGGATGGATGTAAAGTGACCCCTTATCTATCTCTTGCTGTACATCCTTGCGCTCGCTCTCGACCGTGTTCCCTCCGCTACATATATATTAATCTGAACCAATTTCGATGAAAATCAATTAGTAAGTTAACCGCACCTGCTCATCGAAGAACCACAAGTCATTGTCCACATCTGATAAATGTTGCGAAATTTATTATGAAATTTCCTAACTGGCTGGCTAACTTGGTTGGCTCGATGGCCGGCCGGCCGGCTGGCTGGCTGGCTCGTCGGTTCGGTTTGCTTCCTTGTTAATATGGATATCGACCATTGCTCGCTCGTTTGAAGTGAACTAATGGTCTTTTACTGCGCACGAATTAATTCTTAGTTGACATTTTCTCGGCGAGTTAAAGCCATGAATTTAGTGTTGTAAAAGCGGATTTTGAAAATGATCCCTCCATTATAGTTTAATAACTGAGCGGTCAAAGTAGTTAAGGCTTTAAGAAGGATATTTTCTATACCGTACATAATGAATAATGTAAGTGCACGCGCCACATATTCACTCACTCGCACGTACACAACAAACCAACTTTTAATGCCATTCATCAAATGATTAGATTTTACTTATGGTCCCTATGTAATATATTCTATATGGCTCGACCTTTTTAACATTAAATTATTCAATCTATACTACGCAAGAATGATTAGGGATATTGTCCAGTTTAGTAATATTATTACTGATTTTTGGCAACGGGGAAATTAGGTAATTAAATATGTTTTTAAGACAAAATATTAAAAAACTCCATGTTATCGATGGAAGCCTCACTGCAGTTCGTTCTGTCTATGACAGCGTCTTGCAAACCATAGGCCTGATTGACACGGATTTCCGTTTCCTAGATGACAATGCGTGCCCTCGTGGACGAGGGGTTGTTGACCAATGTCTAGAAAACGTATGTCTTCAGCTTCCCCCAATTTCTCCAGATCTTAATCCCATTGAGCACATGTAAGGTGCGTTACAGAGAACGCTCCACTCGCAGCCGTTTAACGTTCAGCAAATGCTTGCAGCACTGAATGAGATTCCGTATGAAACCGTTGACAGTATCATAAACAGCGTGCCCGAAAGGTGCAGACAGATGGTGCGTAATAATGGGAATTACACAAATAATTAATTGTCGGAAAATGTGTACGATGTGCGATAAGGAAAATGACAGAGGAACTCGCTTTTCTTAATTCATCTTAAAAGCACATTTAATTAATTTCTACGCGGACAAAAATCAGTTTATTTCCATAATTAATAAATTTCCATAATAATACATTAAGATATCACCGAAGCTAACTGTTACAAAAGTGGACGATATTAATTTTTGCGTACTATATTTAAACTGGGCATTTTATTACGGCTCGTTGTCATAGGTGAGTTACTAAAATCGGTGCATTAATCCCACGTGTGTACGCAAATACTACACATGCATTTATTAATTAAACATGATTTTAATTAAAACCCAAAACACTGTCAACCTCGGATTACATTAATTAATTATCGCGCGTCAAATTATTTCCAAAACTCCATCCTGCCAAATGCTAAGCAAAAAAACGAGCTTTATCTCTTTGACTTTTCTTCTTCACTTATCACTCGTGCTGGTCGCATGGAACATAGAGGGAGAAAATCCAAATTTTCGTGGATCAACTTCGAAATAATTAAACTGGAAGCGCAAGAGAAAAAATGGAGCAAAGAGTTTTTCTTCATCTCCCATCTCTTCCGTTATTATTATTACTATACGAGGACGCGTAATCCCTTTTCTTTTACGAAGCCCGGAGAGGACGATGTGAAAAGAACCGAAAAAAAAAATTATATTTTTTGCCGACCTTTCTCTTCCTGCTCCGCTGCGGTTATAATGAAACGTTAATAAAACATTAAATATGCTGGTACAACTCTTCAAAGTACGGCTAATCCTACCGCACGGTTTACGTGTGTTTAACGTTCAAAGGATTTAACGATTCGTCTTAATTATTATTCAAAATGTAATATAAAAAAAAAAGGGCAACAACAACTTTAAGAGGAGGACTATTTGCACATACATGATTTCTGGTGGAAATTGTTTAATGAAAGTTGCTGAATTTGCGAGAGTTTTCCGGTTTGAATGAGGATGTTTTAATTTTGAATAATCGAGTGCTACATTAAAAAGGATATTAGCAATGCTCAGGAAAAAAGCATAAAAATGTAAACGTCAATTATTAAAACTGTCTTAATTACAATAAATTTTAATGAATTCATTTTAAGTGCAGCATAAATTTTAATACGAGCAGCATGTTTATCTTCCTTATTTATATACACACGTACACGTTGATGTAGACGTATGTTTGTATATGCTTAAGTAGTGCCCTAACAAAGATTCGCATTATAGAAACTATGATATAAAACGGTACATTTATCTATCTTAAACTGGAATAACTACACCATAATTTTAACTAAATGAATTCATATTTTAACAACTAAAACGTTTTACTCCATTTTAAACGTAACACATACATCATCGCCCATCTTCCCTTTTTCGGAAACATTCAAAAACAAACTCCCACGTTCTACGTTTAATTAATACTAATTAATAAAAATCGCTACCTGCTACGAACAGAGTTTCCTTTCGGGACGATGAAGCTACGTTTCAATTACCTTTCTACTGAAATAGATATGCGAGGCATATTTTTTCTAAACCCTCGAAATGGCTCGAATGAGATGGACAGGTGAAATGCAACGTTAATAAGAAATAAAACTTTCGCAAGTCCGTCAAAACCAAGAGTAGATCGTTTATTATCATTCGCGGTGAATGGAAAATATCAATTATGTAAGGAAGAACGGAGTTCTTCCATCTTTCGCCGACAGCAACGCGAATGGAAAGCACTACGATTGCATCAATCCATTTACCAAGAACTTTGCACTACTCTCAGCAAACGTATCAGCATAAAACTAAATTTCGGAAAAAACCTTTCAGTTGTATTTTTTTTTGGTGTTGAAAAAGTGATGCATCTCCTGAACGGAATAATAATCACGAAAAAAAGAGTATGAAACGCGTATGCAAATTAATGGGGTTTGTACGACCATTAGGATAGATAAGAGATAAAAAAGGAGTTATAGGGAATAAATTTCGAAAATGAAAAGGGGCCGTATGTTTTATTTAAAACGCACGTTTCCATACGTTTTTTGTTTTAATACGGGCACTAGCGAACGCACTTTTTTCTCTCCCTCTGTCTCTCTCTTTTGCTGCGCCCTCGACGAGTTAATGATGAGAGGGTGTCATTTCACATTAATGGCAATGGGGTGGCGTGTGTCACGGATAAAATGATAAAATGCTTCATCACACACGAACACGGCAGTTTTATTTATACGAAACGGACACAATAATAAACGTAAAGTATAAACACCAATTTTGATCGGTTTTAGCATGATTAAAATTGGTGTATCCTTTTGAATGTAATCGTAAAGAATGAAAAATGTGTGCTGTATCTCGGGACAAGCCGCAAGAATAATATTACCGAGCGAGTTGAGTGATGGCTACGTTAAGTTAAGTTAAGGTGAAAAGTTCTTCATTCCAGCAATATTTGCGAAACAGCGTGGTAGCTCCATTAATTACCTCAGACTCGTGGCTTTTTTTTCATATCTTTTCGTCCATAGATAATTAATTAAAGGCCTATTTATTAAGTGTAGCTCGCTTCCAGGGGAAGAAAGTCCGCAAGTCATTTCCTTTCCTTCCTCTCTCTCTCTCTCTAGTTTTGCACGACGGATTTATTGAAAAGTTTAAAAACTAAAATAACTCTCTCCGACAACGATATATTGTAAATAATTTGTTGTTATTGTTCGTTCGCTCTTTCCAAATTTACTTTTATTCTCCTTCGGTGTATTATATTACAAAGTAGTTTAACATTGTATCTATTCTCATAAACATAAAATTTCAAGTGAATAGTACGTACTTAAAAGTTTGTTATTCGTTTGCTAAATAAACAAATAAAGAATAATAATAAGAGGAATAAAAGAATGAATGAATGGCACGAGAAAGAAAGCAACGGGGGAATAAGGGCCACATAAAAAAGTATATTACTGCTTACTCCTATATACGAAGTTGAATAGAGACGAAAGTCGGATTTATGCAACAGTTTCTTGTATATTTAGAATGAGCAAAGAACCTTAAGAGATCCATTTACAAAACGAAAAGGTGGTGTTTAATCTACGGATGCAATTCTAATTTGTGATTGTTATGAAGGATAATTTTTTGCGAATTTCTAATGGCTTATCTCTCGCATAACTGCAGTATTACGTTACGTAAAAGGTAACGGTGATGAATAAAATAAAAGGGCCAACTATTACTACAACTGTCGGATTGGGACACGTTCCTATTTTCAATTTTCGACACGATAACGTTCTGGTTTGTCCCCGGCGAAAGCGCCGTTTCGACGTCGTTATTTTCATTCGTGAAAAACCTTATTGTCCCAATTGTCTTCTCTACCGTCGATGCTGCTGCTGCCGCTGTTACTACTTCGTTACACTTGCACGTCTGTAAACTTTATATAACAAAACGTTTTATCTTAATTGTTTAATCTTACAAAATGTTATTTCCCATTTCTTTTTGTTCCGGTTGTTCCTCTTGTTCCTCCTGTTCTTTCATTCTCCCTTGTTTACTGCTCACTACCAACTCTGGAATATGCATATTATCGTTCCGTTATGATATAAATTCCATTTTAGACCGGTTAAAATATTCCTTCTGCTGGCTCCTTCGTCTTGCTTATTATATATTTTGCTTCTGTTGCTTTTAATTTTAATTAAATAAATATAATATTGAATAGTTTGAAACGTACTTTACAATTATAATCAAATATCGCGAGTAACGTTTGTCTCTTTGTACGTGTGCGTCTAAGATCTTTCGACTATTCAAATAACTATGATAAGCATAGTTGGAAAGTTTGTTATCTTAGAAAGTTAACGTTGCAATTTATACGCGGCGCTCTCCATCTCGTATCCGTTTCGTTTATTTTGTATATTCAATTAAATGTACAGTATACGTTTGCAAGAGCTACAACGTGGTGCATCTTCGCGAGCAATCACATGTACAAATATTGCAGGTATTTTCCAGTTAATATAACGTGAAAACGCTCTCGGATTTTCCAATTTCAAAGAATGTTTGATTGTTTTGCATATGCGAGGTGAACATACAAACGTGTTTGCGTAGGAGAAAATTGAAGAAATCCAAAGAAAGATGCGCAAAACTAATGGGTTTGCACTTAAAAGCATGGCGAACGTGCATTAAAGGTGTGCAATTAACAATTGCGCGCTTTTAACTCGCATTTCCTTTTGTTTTCATCGTATCTTTCCCATTTGACTTCCAAAATTAGCAATCTGAGGCGTTGCGGAATATTTATAATCGAGATTCAACTTTTGCTTGGAGTTGCGGTTGGAATTGGATGCATTATGCAGATTCCCTCCGGAAAATTTGCACGTATCACGTCCGACGTTATTAACACTTTAATTATTATTGCGCATTTAATTAAGTTTCTTACCGCCGTGTGTTAGACTCGGCCACAAAATTGTACTTCTTCCTTTTTTCAATTGCGCACTTCTTCATTTGCCCGAAGGCAAATATAGAGTTAACGTGTTTCGACTACGATCCGTATGAAATGTTTTATTATTTCCATCATTTTCCTTTTTTTTTGTATTTGATGTATAGGATTAGCATTTATAAAGCGGTGCCGATCAGAAAGAAAAAAGAAAGAATAACATGTACAGGGGAGACATTGGGGAGATCGACAAAGAAAGGAGATTTTCTTCTTCTGAAGAAGAAAAAAGGAGCTCGTGTTTCGAATGAATACTTAAATTTCAATCTAGTCTCTTGCGGCAAAATTCTTAATTTTTTACATTAAATTTTAAGACTGTCAAACGCAAAGTACGTGAGGGACTTTCGTAATTTCGCCCATTCCCACACTTTTTCCCGTCGAAACTTGTTCATTATTATTATTTCTTTTTCGCTCCCCTTTTGCTTGTTCTTCCCGATTTCCTTCGTTCGTTTTTTTTAGCGTTTCTTTCTTCGCATTCCTTCCTTCCCTTTCGCATCGTTTTCCATTCGTGTTATAAAGTATGAATCTTTTCATTCGATATTCAATCAGAAGGGACAAAATAGACGAATAAGAATGTACGTGGAATCGTTAATGAATTATTATTACCGTTTCATATGGAAAGACGTGGAAAATTATTTACATATTTTTTATTCCGCATTGCTCTTTCGTTATTTTTTTATTGGAATTCTTCGGGGGAATATGAAAATATTTCTCCAGTTGATGAAGACGAATTCCCAGTAGCAACGATAAGAATTGAAGTTTATGTATTTGGTAGTAGTACACGGCGAAAAAGGGAGGAATGCTTTTGTCGTTGACTTTGCAAAAGTACCGGGAATTATATAATACATTACTATTATTTTATTTCGTTTGACGGAGGAGGAAACAATCTGAACGGTTTGTCTTCGAAATTGAATTTTCTTCTACGGATGATATTCGAAATACGAAAGTTATTTGCTATCTGCACCGTTGTATTAGTCGGTTGTTGCGATCGTAAAGTCCCGTCTTTCGTAGAAAAACGAAGAGAATTCCTCGATACTTACACTCACTCAGTGCGACTGTTGTTGCATTCCCTTTGGGACATTTTTTGGCCCGCTTGCATGCTGCCTCAGCTTTATTTTGGCTCGTATAACAACCGGTCTCCCCTCTAATATTTCAAAATGTTCCCCATTTCTTCCTGTTGCCCTTTTCTGATTATTAGGCTTTACTTTAACAACGTAATAATAATAATGGAATTTTTAATGATGGGGAGCCTCGAGAACGACGACCAAGGAAATTCTTTAATATCACAGGAAGGAAACTTTTAATTAAACTATTTTTTCTTTTGTAAGGAACTCCTTAGTTTTTTAAAAATTATTTCTTTCGCTTCTTAAAGCCTCCAGCATAAATTACATACACATGTGACAAACTGGTTAAATAACTTCTATAAATGATACTGGACATTACTTGCGTTAATAACTAGTTGACAGTATTAATTATTTATTTTCTAAAATAAGAAAGGGTTAATAAAAACCTTTAAACCTAAAATAGAACTAACAAAAATTCGTATCGCGGATAATTAAAACAAAGCGAATGTTTATATGATAGAGAAATTTTTAGGAAAAAAAGTACATAGCAGATTGATATAATCAAAAAAAGAATAACTGACAGCCAGATTTATTTTGCTCAACAAAAAATCTCCTTTATCAAAAATTCCTAATTGAATGACTTCATAGAGCTAAAAGTGTTGTTTATAATTCGTTCTTTTTTCCTCCATTTTACCTGAATAATTCCCGTTTTAATTAAATATATAAAATGTACGGCTAAATTTTTGATTAATAAATAAAGAGTTTAATCCTATCGAGCCTCAAAAACATAATTTTTTTCTCTACCGTCACTTTTCTTTTTTAAACGTAAACATTTATATAAATACATATTTTTCTCTCCTATTGTCCGTTTGATGAAAACAAACTCTCGTTTCGCAAAACCCGCAAAATCTTTTAATTAATATTTAATTTAAATTATTTCCATATCGATTAATTAATAAATTGCTTAATTTTGAACGATTCGGAAAACAAAAGGCTTAACGGTTAGACGTTTTGTTTGAACGGTTTCCCATCCAAAATGAAACGCAAACTCGAGGTTGCTCGAAAGTGATCAATCGATTATTTTCTTTTACTTCGCGATCTTCATCAACTGCGAATCGTTCTCTAGCGTATTTCTGCTCCCCGGATTTCTTTGTTTAGGTTTTTGATTTTCGCTAGGAAAACAAATTGATTATCTCTACCTGGCTAAGAAGAAAAAAACCAACAAACGAAATGTTGGGAGGAAGAAGTAGGAAAAAGAACCAACAGTTTTATTGACAAAACAATATAATGGGTGTGGAAGAGAGTAAATAAAAGAAGAAAACAAGCACAACTTCCGTTATAGTTTTACCGTTGTTTTCTATCTCACCTTACCGCATTATCATTATCAATCCAATGAAGATTCCTCAACGGGACGCATTAAATGAATGAGCCAGTTGTTTATTATAAGAAAGCTCATCACTTAAGTTCCTCTAAGCGTTGCCTGTACAGCGAAAGACAAGAGCGAAAGCACGAAGGAATCCTTTGCATCCTCTCGAGGGTTAATCATTTGTATCAATTAAAACGATTTAGATAATTAAAATACAAAAAGAATCATGACTAAAGAGGGATTCGATCGATCGATTGCCTCGTAATTAATACCTTTTAGTTTTAATTGCAATAAAAATGCGAATTTTTATCTCATAATCATATTACCCGATCGTATTAAATGCTAAATTTGATATCAATGGATTTCGCGATTTAAACGTACACGTTTGTATCGATATAATCGTCTCCATTCCAATTCTTTTTTTTTGTTGGTCGGCGAACAATAAAACTCAATTAAGCCCATCATCATACGTATATGCATATTGATTATGAATTTTGTCGCAAATTGATAGGAAAAAAGCGAATCGTGTAGAATGTTAAAATGGGGATGCAAAAAAAAAATCGTAATAGAAAATAATAATGAGAAAGATGATGAGATTTGCAAAAAGGAGAAGACACAGAAGTAGAGTGAAATCATTTGAAAGCTTCACTTGGCTCATCGCTCGTCCATAATAATTTTCTATAAAAGCTCTGCGCTTTCTTGCTTCTTCTTTTTTCCATTTTCTAGCTCGATAATGTAGCATTTGCAAATATAACGTGAGTTGCGTTCGTGAGTGTTTTATTCCATTGAACATCGAAATGTCTTTTACGTTTTTCACAAACGTCGATGGCCTCGAAATATTAATATACATTAATGAAAAGGTACTTGATTATGTACACTTCCATTTATTTATTTTTTAAATTATATTTGCAATTCAATACAGTACACGCGATTATATTTTAGCACCGCACCTTTTCCGTTCTTGCTTCGTACGTATTTGTCCCTATCGTTTGCTTCGTAATGCATTTTCGCGTCTCTCGCGCGAAATGTATTGCACTTTATTTGCATAAAAGATTTAAATGCAAAAATGTATTTTAATTAAGATTCAAATTCAAACGGTACCAGCAGCAACGACACTAATGTCGTTGGTATTTGTGAAATTGTTGCAAGGGTTCGTCTCGATTTTATCCCTTTCTATTGCATTTTGTGCAATTAGACATCCTTCTCTCTCGTTCCCCTCGCTCATGCAGATTTATTGTTGCAAAATAAAGGTGTGTGTGTGTGTGTGTGTGTGAAAGGAAAATAATGGACAGAGGAAAAAAGCGGGCGAAAGGAGCAAACGAAATAAAAGTAATAATAATAAAGACGTTATTGTTACTACAACTATTACTGTTGCTATTATTACTATTATTCGCTTTGTGTGCAATTACTCTTGCACGATTCAATTCCCTTAGCTGCTGCATTTTTATGTAAATGGACCATCGATCATTTCGTTCGGAGCTGCTTCGTTGAGCAGGCTTTGAACGCCAAATTTACAATACATCGATTCGAACCTATATATATTTAATGCTTTATTCTTTTACTTACATTTAATCTCTTCTAGGATAGGTTTATATTGAAAAAAAATGAAAAGGGAAAAAAGAGAGAACAAAACGTTGCAAACGAATTCGAAAAGAACATCGACCAAAAGAACAGAAAAGAAAAATTGAATTTTTTAACGTTCGTTACAATCAGCCGACGACAACGAGAACGACAGTTCCATTTCTGAAGAATAACTGTTGGGACAATGGAGAGGAATAGCAGGAAAAAATAAAGAAAAGTGATGATAACTCTACGAGGGAACGTTTTCATTTCCGTTCTATAAAATTTAAGTTTAACAAAATTTAATTAATTAACGTTCAACATACACACGCTCGCACGAGGAGCAATAACAATGAGGGTTTTAATTTAATTTCGAGAAAAATGTTTCCCCTTTTTGCTTGCAAATTATTTGCAAATCAAAAGTACGGACGTTACATTGTAAAGAAACAAAAAAAGACGTAGGTCTCGCTATTAAATTTTAGTTTATATATAGTTTAACTGAAATTGTTGAAATGCGCCGGGAAATTACGGTGGAATGGCCGAAAAGCGAGAGAAATAGACCCACAGGTTGATGATGATGATGATGTTGATCCCGTTTATTGTCCCGGCTCTCCAGGTTCTACGGATTAAAACAATACATTTATCGTATGATAATAATAATGACTTGGTACCAATTTTAGCGTTCTATTCCCTAAACGTGTACCAAACTCATTTCGTCCTTTTTTCATTTGGGTCGCAGCCAAACCGGAAACATACCTACTGGCCTCGATAACGTTTTATTTGCATTTAGTCATTGTATTAATAATAAGCGTTTGTAATTGTTATTGCATAGATACGAATACGGTCTGCCCTGAAGATTATTTAATTTCGCATTCAAAACCGATAATTCGCTAATTATCCCCAATTAGAATTAACAATCTCTATTTTATTCGGTAGGAAATCGGTTCTCCGAATAATAATTCCTCGAATGAAATTCATCGAGTTAAATTCGTTGAGTGGAATTCTTTTCATAATTACGTCATATAGAGTTGGCCACTTTAAGAGATACGATTCAGGTGTATATAGATGGAAACCTCAATTTTCCCCGTCTTTGCCAGACGCCGGCGTCTCACGAAAATGCGATTTATATCGGCTAGAGGGAGAAACTTCGCTGCGAGTTTTCGAATAATTTATTTAAAGAACTCAATTTGCGATTCATTCTACATATTTTTACAGTTTATTATTAAATTACAATTCACCGTGATTTCTATAACAATTTTCATCTCTTCTTTTCACTCTAATCACATTAATAAATCCGTCGCTGGTAACTTTCTCTTACTTTGTGATTAAAAATTCAATTCCAATTAATAACAATGCAATTTAAGTGAAGAATTGCGTAATGGCATAAAACTTGCGAACGAAAAAAAGAAAAGCGCAAGCAATATATAAACGAGCATTATGCGTTTAATTCATTTATCTTTTGTTGTGTGAATGGCAAAGGAAGTAAAAAGAAGAAGGCGGTAAACCCTTTTAAATGGCCGAGGAAAAGGGCGAACAAACAAAAGTGGTTGAAATAATACACGTTTCTTATCAATCAATGGCAACGTGTTGTGCTTGTGTGTTTGTGTACGTCAAAGGAGAGAAAAGGGCAAAAGAAAGGCCGAAGGAGAGAAGAAGTGAAAGGGACCTCTTGATCCTGATACGTGAAAAATCTTCGAGGGTTTAAAGATAATTTTTTCGGTCTGGCGCCACACTTTATACGTACGTATCAACACCCCCTTTCTTTTTTTTCTCTCTCGCTCTCTTCTTCCACCTTATGCCGCGGTCAAGCAAATAAAATTTGATTTACATCTACAATGTTGTACGAAACGTTTTATGAGGGAGATAGAAAAAAAAACAACGAATTTTTCGTCCTCCTCACTTCTGTTATGGCAAGGATAAAGCACGTTTTACAGCAACCTAATAATACTCTTCACACTGATTTATATCAATTTCGTTATAATTTTTCCTTTTCCCTTTTCCCTTTTTTTGGAGGCGGTCGCTTTAATCTCCTTTGTTCAACGTTTTCACGTCTCGTTCTCTTTGTCTCGAGCTTCAAGTATAAAAATTATTATAACGAATTTATTTTGCATTTATTTTTTCATTGAAATGAAATGAACATGTTTTGGAAGGGAGATAGATCGAATGGAAAAATGGGCAACTTCAAATAAAAACGGGTTCCTTTCTATTTTTCTTTCTTTACTCTCTTATGCTTGATTCTTCAATATTGTATATGGAGCATACGATATTTGCCATGACGATTTCAAAAATTTACGGTTCACTGAATCTTACAAGTGGCGTTTCATTGTATAATAAAATAGATATATGTACTAGGGAAAATTTGTGTCTCTGTGTGTGCGAGTGTATTGAGGTTAAAATACCTGCTCGTAGTTGAATAACAAGTTGTGTTCTTTATGTTTATGTTGATGCCTTTCGCGATATAATCAGGAATAAAATTTCCCGATGCTTTCGTTCAATTTTCCGAAATAAAACAAAAATTCTAATAACGATTTATACGTGCGAGTTCCTTGGAATTTTGGTAGTCGACTTTCTCGCAGTTTCCCGAGTATTTCAACGTTTAACGGAAAGGTATCAAAATAACCTTTCGCCGCGATTAATTATAAAATGCGTGACAGATCATGAACGGCTCTTCATCACTTACAAGTACTTTAAACACTTTGCTCAAGTAAACTTTATGCAACTAATTAATACCTTTCATTAAACAATTTTGGTACTTTAAACTTACGCTTTACATATTAATCCGTTTAATATGATGTGAATTAATTAAGTTTTTATTTCTCCATGCAGGAATTTAATTAAAAGAGCAACTTTTTTCTGCGCTACGTTCGAATTATTTATTATTGTTAACGTTTATAAATCAATTCGTTGATTGATTAAAATTGCAACAATGTTGATATTTTCGAATAGACAAACAACGTTGGTTTGTTTAATTAATTAAACTCAATAAGACCTAGGCAATTAATAGCGTAATTGTGCATATACGTACATACATATACGCAAATGTAATCTGCACGGTACGAAATGCGAGATTAAATGTTCCGTGCAAATTTACCAAATCAAATTGCACGATACTTGAATTAGTTTTTAATTTAATGCAACAATAAATACATTTATGTCCTTTTTTGGGGGGGGGGGGGGGGAATTGTGAATTGTACCGTAACAAAACTTATAGCAAACAACAATATCAAAACTATTTTAAACAATTCACTTTAGAATTATAAAAATTCAAATAAATTGCAACGCGAAAAATTTCCAATTTGGTTTTTGGTGGATGCGCCGGGTTATCTTTGCGTTCAAACTTAATTGATCGGAAAACGTAAATTGATTCCGTTCTACCCCGCATTACAAGCATCTATCATAGCCGAGAATTTGATTAAATTACATAATCCACTGGAGATTAAATTGTCTTAAAGAAATGAATAATAATAATGATCGAAGTTCCAAATTTAAATTTGCTCGCTTGATCTCTGGTTTTTATTTCATTTCTCTCTCTCTCTCTCTCTCTGTCTCGTTTTTCACACAGAAACCACCGACATAAATGTCAAGCCGAAGAGAATGAAATTGTTCATAATAATAATAATTATTAAACATTTATTTTACAACGAAAAGTTGTAAACTTTTTCTTGTTCTTTTGAGGTTGTGTTAAGAAAAGTTTTTAAGTTCTTTTGAATGAATGAATGGAAAGTTTCTTCGTACTTTTTTCCTTATTTCGTTAAGAGGTATAAAGTAATTTAATAAATTTTAGTAATAAACTTTAACATTTCCCTTGTTAGTAAATTGTAAATGTAAGATTAGGTTGTCGGCTTGGTCGTCCTACTGTAGGCGATGATAATAATAAGAAGTGGTTGAACGGAGTAGTGTATATGGTACGGAATTGTATAATTTTGAGGGTATTATAAACGGAGCACCCTAATTTGTTAGAATATCTCGTTTATGACATGATGACCTCCGATTTCTGCTTCCCTTTTACCTTGTCGAAAATTCCTTTTATACATTTAATATCTTAATAAGTGACATTTACATCTGATGTAAAGATAAACGGATGCTGGTACCCCATTTCTATTGACTATTTATGTACTGTACTACATACATATTTGTTGACAGCGCATTTATATTATTTTCTATTAATTAAATTAATTTGCCGGAAGTAACTCGACTACGACTAAATGGGTCGAATTTATCAAAATCACTGTTTCCTCTATCCATATTGCTCCCCGTCCACTTATTCATTATATTTGCTCGTTTTTCTTTCCATAATATCGAATCGGAATAAATTGATTGATATTGAATTTCGTTTCGGGCCACAATTCTCTTACTAATGAGAAATCTACTAAGTTATAACAATGGCGAAAGATACGAGGTTCAATATAAAAAGTTTTCCTTTTAGTCTCTTCGGTTGGGTCTCCTTCCCCAGCCAGTTAAAAGCACTTCGTATTGTTTCTCTTCTACCATCTTTCGTCAACTATTTATTCGCACTGGGTCAATTTGCTTAACTGAAAAAGAGAGATTAAACGCTCTTGAATGCAATCAGGTTAATAGGCTGGAAACAACTTTAATTTCTCTTTCTTTGCTTTTCCCTTTCTTTTTTCGCGAATGCTTTTAAGTTTAAATTAATTTCAATCTTATTCTTACTAATTTCCTTTTTTCTTGCCAAAGAAACGTTTATTTTCTAATTGTAAAATGGTGTAAATACAATTAAAACCGTACAATGAACGAGAGAGCTGCAAGAGTTCCTGCGGTAGCACTTCTTCTGTTTCATTTCCTCTTTTCCCTCGCTACCGGTTTTTCTTCAATTCTAATTACTTGCCACACATCTAGTTTTAGTTCAAGTTCTATTTGTTATTTGTGAATTACATGTAATTAGTGTGAAAGTATGTAAATACGTTGGAGTATGAAATTTTGCGCCGTAGAACCAGTCTATTATTATAATCGTGTGCAGGTTTCATTGTCGGTACGTGCTTTGAATAATAATTATATCAAGTTGGAAATTGTTTAAGCTTTAAACTTTAATTCCTTGGCTTTAATGCTATTCTTTGGCCGTGCTTTTAAATTGAAAAAAGAAAACAAATCCACTACTTACCTTTCATTAAATCTTTTTACGTTTCCAAATAAATAGGGCATTAATTTTTAATGTTTTCCCTTTGTTAAAAGGAACTTTAGTTTGTGGTTATAAATTACAAATAAAACAGCTTTCGATTATATTTCTAACTAACAGATATAATCCGGTTGTCGGCCATAAATTACCGGAAATAAGCCACTTTGAACAAGTGTTATTATGTCGACAGCATAATACAAAGCGAGATTTTTTTGTTGCCTTTTACACCCAGCCGTTGATGCGAATATAATAATGCATAAGCACTTTGTTTGATCGTAGAAAGAATTTCCTATCGCATTGCGAATAGTTAATTGCAAATTGTGACGGATAGTTGGTTTTAATCAAATCAATTAGCGCTAGTGGAGAGACTAAAAATCGACAACAATCGAAATGATGTTGATCTGATTCGGACGGCTGTTCGGCAATGCCGTTAATCAACTTAAAAAAATGCCTTTTTTCCCGTTGTTGTTGCTGCTGTTGTACCGTGCGAACGATGAAAAATGGCAACAGATACGATATTATAGCATATTCAACAATTTATTGAACTTGAAACGGCGCTAAATTTATCACCTTGATACCGGAGGCATTCACTTTGTCGGGTTTATACTTTGGTATCACGCATACATCGACCGAAACGCATTAATGTACGACATTAAAATAATTTGATCATCATGCGGTAGACCGTAATCATTATCGATGCTGCTCCTGCACACAAACACACACAGGCACGTTTCTAATCAACGTCGAGCGTTCAATGGAAAAGACTATCATTAATCGATATACACCTTTAACAGTAATAGCAATAGGTTGGGAATTTTTTCGGAATTGTAAAGGTATTAATTAAACCACGACCGTTTGATTAACGTTAATAATCGAGTTGGATCCTCTTAATGCGAATGTAATCATCACAATAAAATCATTTGACTGACGATAATGACGAAACGGTTTAATTCCCGGTTATGATGAAAGTTCGTCGTCGAGGGAACCTATTGAAATTTACAAATTTTCGACGTACAAACGATCACCGAAAACGTGTTCGTTACCATTTGTATTATACATTGTTTAAGAGGTAGATTTAAGTGAAATTGAATTCGTGACGTGCCATTCATATTTTAACGTTATTAAGATTCAACATAAAAGAGAGAGAATCGCGTATTTTCTACGTGGTTTTCACAATAAAATCATGATCAGTTATTAACTAATTTTTCGAGGATCTCTGTCAGGAGTTGCCAATGAGTAATTGTATTGGATAATAACGAGATATTTTAAAAGTAATATTCAAATTTCCTCGTACACGTATTTAAGTTTTATATTATTCTATTTGACAAGGAGAACTTCCTGTTGTTGGAAAAGGAAAAATTCGAATTCCGGAATGTTTGTTATCTTTTTCAAGTATTAGGAAATTTGTTTTAAAGGAAAACGCTGTTATCCTTAATGTAAACAGTGAACAATTTGAGACATTTCTCTCATCTCATGCCATTCTCTTCCCGTTTTAATTTTTTCGCGCATACGAATAAAAATATGTACACTGCTGGTCGATGTTTGAATAGGCAGCGAAGGAAGAAAGAATGATCGAATCAAATATTGTTAATAAAAAATGTGCAAAATCCATTTCGGTGGAGTTGTATGCAAATAAATGATCCGACTAATTGGTTTAAATAAAATGCGATCCGCTTATTTAAAATATTAATAATTGTTGTGCAACGTAAACGTATCGTACAGGTGCAACGAAAATTTCTACCCGCCAACAACACCAGCAACAAAAATGTAATTGTTCATAATTAAATTCTATAAATTCGCACGCGTTCCAACGACAATAATAACGCCTCGTTGTATTACAATTTAGAGGGCATTATTCAAAATTACGCCGAAATTAATCTACTAAATCAAATTGCGGCTAAATCCAATTCTGGTCTGTCACAGTAGTAAATCGGTCAATTGAAATACTCGAGCAGATTATGATGTATATCCTTTCCGGGCCATTTTACTGGCAAATAGATTGTATTCCGATCGTATACAGATAGGAGGCGACTCTGTGTGCGTTCGCATTCGTATTGTGCGAATGTGAAGGTGGAAATCCACGGCTGGGCTTCCAATACGTCAATTACTCGATTGGAAGAGAGGACTCTCCACATCTATCCTAATACTATCGCCAGAATATGTACACACGTTTGCTCCCCGTCTATGACTATTGCAAGTTTAGCGAGTGCTTCTACCATCACCAGCCATCGACTATTATTACCGAGTCGTAGGTCCCATTTTACGGGATAGCTTTTGTACTTGAATTGGAATCCAAGTATCATCGTCATCGCACTATTATCATTACAATATACAAGATATAGATTACAACGTTTTCATAAATAATTCACTCGAATTACGAATAACATGCGGATCTGTTATTACTATTGCCATTGTTCCCAGTTATATTACGTACGGGATGACATAAGTTTGAATTAACACTCGTAGGGAGAATCAATGCGGACGACAACGGTCCGAGAATGTTCGCATTTAAAAAGTGCGCTATGCAATTAAGTAATAATAGTCCGGATCCAGAGTCTCGTTTTGTAAAGATTCCGGTAAACATTTTTCCCTCGCGTTTCCCCCGGAAAAACGTTTCTGAATGTTTTCCCTCTTTACACTCTCTCCGACCGTCGACGTTTCCTTTTTTATTAACCGTAATATAAATAAACTCTCGGTCGTTCGTTCCAAAATTCTCGACAACGACAAGGGAACAGAAGGGTTTTGAAAACGTGAAATTCGCAAAATAAAAGAAAGAGAATGGGAACGACAAAATAAAAAGCAAAAGAGAGAATAGGGACCGAGAAACCCTTTTGTCTGTAAAGTCAACAATTTGTAATGGAATATTAAATTATGTTAGATAAAAAGAAATCAATCATTTTGTGTAAACAGTTTCGGTTATTATTATTGCAATAATATTATTAACGTCCGCACGGGGAAACGGCGAAGAGACAATGATACTGCAGATTATTTGCAATCCGTGTGCCAAAAAGAGGTGAAGCAAAAAGGAAATTACAATGTTTTTATACCTCGAAGTTTGCGCATCCAATTTGCGGGATGGCTTTTTGTTAATACGACGAGCGATCGAAGCATTATCAATTACTCTTTTTTTCGTTATTTGGTGTCGCTGCTTCTCCGCAAAATTCCACTCAACTGATAATTGACAATGAAGGAACCGCCGAAACAATGGTTCGATAACTAACCCGTTGCGTGTGTGTAGTTTTGAAAGGGGTTCCCGTTAAAATGGCGAGGATGCATTGTTATTATGTATCGAAATTTACATGCAAGGGAAGCAGCGTAATTAAATGGGAGAGAGCGAGCGGCGGGGCGCATTGATTTAAAATATTAACATCAAACCGCGACGTGCACGTGTATAATGTTGCCGATTTGCATACAAGCGATCCTTTAAAACGGTCCCAATACGGATAAATAACGTTAACGGTTCGATGGCGTTCGCACGGCATATCAATTCGTCCTGAAATTTGCGATCGGGCACCGAAAGAAAGTCACCCGTTTGTGCGGTTAATTATCAACGTAATTAACGCAAATTTCTGCGACGCTTAATTCCAGTGGCGAGGAATGAAAAAAAAAACGCTCGTTCCAATTAGATCCTTATACATTTCCTTTTCTTTTTTTCTTTCGCTTCTTCTACTTGACGTTCGTTTGTGAAACGAAACAAAAAGGCAAAAGAAGGAAACGGAAAGGAAACGAAGGCGGCTAATTTGTAACTTTACAAAAGTTCTTGTATATCATTAAAATAACTAAGGGCTTAATAAATTCAACTTAATGAAGTATTAATTGCGCTTAAGTGTTAATTAAAGCGTTTTTTTTCTCTCCGCCTCTCGGTGTTTCTTGTTTATTTTCTAGATGTCTAAATGAAGGTATTAAGAAATGTTACAAGCAATTAATTTGGCCTATTTATTTTACTTTGTTGTTTCTGCAAAAGTTTATCTGATTTAAACTCGTAATCGTTATCGAAATGAAAAGAACTAGTCGTGGTCAATCGCCCCTAGAAGTGGAAGAATATTTTAATATTGACTTTAAAACCCGATATTAAAACCAATCGAGGCTTTTTTAATTAAAATATAATCCCTTCATTAAATTTACCGAATGTTATTTCCACGAGGACTCGAAACAAAATTGCCATTTTATTACAACGCATTTCTTTATTTCGAAACGCTTTATTCGAGCGCCAACATCTATGCGATATTATTGAATTCCCCAAATTTAATATATTCATTTTAAATCATGTAACCATTCAAGCTAATTGGGTAGTTGCCGTATGATCTAATTAAGGGCTAATATTTGGGGTTCGATAATTCGCCAACGAAAAGGATATCATCAGAAATAATGAAGTTTGACTATTATCATAACTGCCAACCTACTGATTAATTAAACGAATTAAAATCAAGTTCGACAGCATTCGATCGTTATCGTTATCATTGCCCAAACTCGCGAGCATTCTTCTCGTTAGTTAATTGCCAAATTTTAATTAGTCGCTTTCGAATACAACATTTCCGTTCGTTAAAATTTGTGCACGATTTCGTTATCGTTCCCACGCAGAAAATAACATTTTATTGCAAAATTTTCATAAAATCGAATTCTTAACAGGGGGCCGATTAACATAATAAATAATGACGATAAAGATCATGATAATGATGACGATGCGTCAGGTTGTTACAATCATTGCGTCTTACTTGAACGTTGACGGCATTTGGTGCGGAATTGATTAATAGAAGCGGTTTGATTAAGCACGTGACGCGACCGTTGGACGTGTACTAATGTCTTTCCCTGGAGGGATCCCATTCGGCCGACGAAGAGTGTTACTCCTCCGACGGGCAGAAAACGCTTCGGGCGAAATTTTCGCAATGTGGACGGATAATAAGTGGGAGCCGAGGCGAATTCGAAAGTTGTGTAATCCGCAACGGCTCTGCGGTTATCCTCGCTCCGAGCGTCCATCGTTTGGTCCGCTGCTGCACAACTTCGCATCAACATCATCGACCTCTTCGATACTTAACAATAATACGAACCATTCTTCCCCATTCGAGCGCAATAAACGATATTAATCAACTTTATCCTTCGATATGTACGTGTATCTTAATGACAAACTGGGATTATATAATCATTTCGAATATGCTACTCGTAATCGATTATTATCGATTAGGTTACGCAATAAGTGATTAGGATCCGTTTCGACAATTTCCTATTGAAATCGATTACGAGTTCCCTACGTTTTCATAATCTGAAACGGCCAAGAGAGAGAGAGAGAGAGAGAGAGAGAAAGCGAGTGAATCGGCGTGCGGCAAAACCAATTTTAATTAATCCAAACAACCGTATTCGTCCGTCCGTTAATTCGTTCGGGCCCGCGCCAACGTTAATACGATGGAAATTGCATAACTTTCCTTTTTGTTGTCAGAGGAACCGACAAAATGTTAAAAAAAAGAAAACAAACAGGAATAGCCTTAATTAGATAATGCAGCTGATTGATGTTACTGATAGATTTACATAGTTCATGCATAATAATCAACCGGCTCTCGTTTATTTATTATTAGGGGCGGTTATTGTAATATTAATAGTAACACACACACTCACGCACGCAACTTTTAGCTCGAATTTAAACTATATATGGGGGAATATTTAAATTTCGAACAGTTTACCGCACGTGAGTTAATTTCCACTTAAATGGATACGATTATTATTAATAATGCATGCGAGTTTTGAAGGGGTGGGTGGCGTTATAGCTGAAAAAAAGAGTTTTCAGTGGCGAGAGAATCGACGATAAGTTTTTTGCAAATTATCAGCAAACACCTCAACAAAGAAATATAATTATTGGAGACGAATCAAATTATTACGAAGTGACAGGGAAAATGAAATGTGATCGAGGAGATGTTTCTCTTCAAGTCTTTTTTTTTGTTGGTTAAAACTTAAGTGGCTAATAATATGCCTTTCAGATCTGTCACTCACAAATATTTCATCGCGTTCACGGTTCGGTGGCTTTGAGGGAATAAGAAGAAAAAAATCGGCTGCTCCCTCATTTCCCCATCGCTTAAGTCTTAATTTTTCCTCTTCTTCCTCGCTCCAGCCTCATTCTTAAATTTTATTTTATTCGATGATCATGAGGACGATGAAATGCCGAGAAAAAAGAAAAACGCGTAGGATGATGATATTTAGATTCCCTTTATTCACTGCGAATGATATGATGGTGACGTTTATATATTTTTGATTTGTTCGCCTCTTGTTAAAAACCGTTCTCTTCTGGCGTTTTTGTCGCTTTCGAAATTGGGACAATCCCCCCGCTTGTAATTAATAGACTATAATGCGATTTCGGGGGGGCGATCAAACAACGTTGAAACGACGAGAAAATATGTTTCGTCACGTATTAATTGAACATCGAACCGCAATATTTGCTCTCTGTGTACACGTCGTAATCTACGTTATCTAGACGATTAACTGAGACAATAGAAGAATGTTCTAGCATTCCATTTGGTGGGTCTTATGTAAAATCTTTGTTTAGAAACCTAATTGTTTGCCTTTATTTTGGTTTATTATTAGGCAAAAATCTTATTGTTAGAGAGACATTTCGATATTTATCCGATCACACTTGGGATCGGCGAGGCCAATTTAAAGTGTAAAACCCCTCGTGCAAAACAAAACGCTTTCGGTTTTTGAATAAAATATCCTGGTTAAAGTCGTACGTTGCGATCGTTTCTTAATACGGCAGAGCGATTCTGTTGCGAAATGTGGCAAAGGAACGTACCGCCATACAGAAAAGTATTTGTCCCCGTTTATGTTTATTATTATGTGACTCTAGCTTACCCCCGGATATTACTCTTGGTTACATTCATTTTTAAACAGCACGAAATTGCCGTTTTTAACGGCGAATAAAACAAAAGTAATGCGAATATTTAATCTTCGCCATATTCGGCGGATTAACTGTTTTGCAATTATTTTTAAATCGAGACTTTTGGTTAGTTGTAAATCATAGCGAAGGTATTTCTTCTCAGACGTAGGCGTTTCCACATGGATATTATTGGTGCGAATTTTGAAATACGACTTCTCACTGCGGAAAAAGATTCGGCACCGTTTAATATATCCCTACTTTTGCGTTTTTGCACAAATTGCAACAAACTCAATTTGGAACTCAAATACTTTTTAACTTCTTTGTGAACGCGAGAGTCAAGGAGAGGAGCAATTTGAAAAACACTAGCAAAATTCGTATGTGCTAGATACGACGCGCCAAGTGTGTTTATTACTATTAATATTTTTGTTATTAATTAAACCTTCACGCTACACCTAATGCTAAATGGTACGAATTTCCTGCAAATTAAATTGTTTATTGTGATCGTTTCCACGAAGCACGTGTACGTGTACGTTTGGCAGAATTTCATTATTATCACATAATAATTTAGTGGCGGCGTGTTAAGTGACGGTTTTAAAGTGGAAATTGACCTGTTTCATCTATTAAGCAACTTTCGTTGCAATCCACCTAACAGGACAAACAAGCATTATAACTGGTAGCCATTTAAACGATATCATAACGAATTAAAGTATCATTAAAATGCTTTAGAGTGAAAACGCCCGCTTATTTCTCGCGAATAATAATAATAATCACATTTCTGCACGATAATTACTACTATTATTATTGTTTCTGTTTATAATTCAACAAGTTTTAAACTTGAATAAATCGAGCGCAATTTTGGGGCGAGTTTCGTCGAGAAATTTCAAACGAGGTGTAAACGTATTCGTACTCTGTTGGTGGGGGTTTATTAGAAACGTGGCAGAATGACTTATCGAAATCGAATAAATCGTTTATTGAACGATCGAAAAATGTGCACACATTATTACGATCATTGTTGGCGAAACGAAATCAATTCCATTGTTATTGTTGCATGATGTTAAAGACACGAAGAGCTCATGTTATTTCTACAATGGGGAGATAAAGAAAACAAAATTCCCTTTTCCTCTTATTATTCCTTATTATATTTTTATTAAATTTTCCTCGTTCTCCGCATATCAAGCAAACAATTCCGCCGCCGCCCCCCTCCGATTCCCCATAAATATTTCATTAGAGAGAGAATAAATAAGGATTTGTAAATATTTAATCGTATAAATAAGATTTCTCTGTTTATGTTTCGTATTTAGTAAATATTATAGAAACACGTAAGAGGAAAATAGTCGATTTAATTATCTGCAAATAATTAAAACTTTTTCGCACGTCACTCGAAAGAAATGCAAGCTTCAAAAGAAAATAATTGTAATGAGCAAATCTAAGACAGCAGAGGATTTACACTGAGAGAGAAACTTTTTCAAAGGAAAATCCGACGTTGAGGTTTTTCCATATTTACCTTATTTCTTGTAGCTTATAATCGCATAATTTAACAATAACATTTACTCTAAAGATTACAACTGATAATAATTATGTGCGAATTAAAGAAGAACGCTGGCAATTTCATTTTTTTTACATATCGCCGACATTTTAGGCCGTGTGTGCGAGAGAGTGAGAGAGATTCTTTTATTATGTTCATTATAACTTTCTTCGGCAAAAATATATGCTTTGTCGAAATAAAGTTTTCTGTCGGATTCTCTTTTACGTTCGCCTACTATTTTTCTCCTTCATCTTTCTCCTCTCTATCTCTCTGGTTATTATTTTTTTTGTGCGAAACTTTTAAATTTGTAGCATTTGTGTCGGCATTGCCATTTTGCTATAGAAAATAATATTTCATAGTAGTTTGCGGGAAAAATATTTTTACTCTTTCCTTTTTCAATAGAATAGAAGAAAATGAGTAACAAGAACGGTATCATCTTGTAAACTTCAATTATGAGTTATAGCGTACGAGAAGAAATAGTATGTTCTCCTTATCAGTTCTTATATTATACGAACGAAAGAAGTCGTTTCGCGACGGAGAGACAATTAAATAAATTCTCTCGTTGCAAATATCGAGATTAGGTAAATTGGGGAGACATTACTTTGCGACGGACGGAATATTCAATTTCTCCTCGTTTCTATATTCGTTTGTTCCACTCTTTTTATATATTTTCAATCAAACAATTTGCAATTGGCTTAAAAAAGCGAGCGAAAATACTTTGTCGACAATTTATTCTAGCATTAAAGTCGTTGTGATTTACCGCCAGCAGTTACAGATAATATTCTAATGAAAGCTTTATTGTTCTGGCAAAAATTATAGTCCGCCCTCTTTTTTTCTATTTTCTTCGTATTCTTGCCTTTTTCCGTTCTAAAAGTTGAACGTTTAGCAATAGAAAAAAATAAAACGGCCAAACGAACGGCAAAGGAACGACGGCAGCGGGAGAAGGAAAGCGAGAGAAAGGAATAAAATCGGTCGAATAAAATACCATTGAACTAATATATCCCCGCAAAATGCTAGACAATTTATATGTATTGTTCATAAGTTGAACGGTATTTACGCGAACGAGCCTTCGAAATCCCTTTAGGCTACAAATATGCCGGGATGAGGATTTCTCGTTTAAGAATAACGTTACTTTAAGGAATACGATGGAACCATGGGAAGAAAGAGAGAGAGAGAGAGAGAGAGGAAGCGAGAAAAGTGGTCGTAAGATGGAAAGAAAGGAAGAGGCGAAGAAGAGGAAAAAAAAAAAGGAAAAAGAAAGTGAGCGAATATAAGAATATCGGATACTGAATAAGGAGTAAGTTTATTGTGGAGCGAAAGACGAAAAAAAGCTCCATTGCTCGCTTCCCGCCGATGCTGCTGCTGCTGGTGCTACTGCCGGTTGTGGCGGCGTTATTTCTTTTACGTGTACACGTGCATACGTGGAGTATATGTAAAAATTTGCGAGAAAAGATGGAGAAAAAAAAATAGTGATGGAAGTATATGAGGCTCTCCCGTAAGCGCACTTGACAAAATGATCGATGACGCATTTATATGAAAATATTAAACGTGGCTGCGATTGAACATGGGTGATTGAGCGTGCCAAAGTATTCGAAACCCACGCACACACACTTGCATCGTTTAAACCCGAACCGACATTTTTCAATTCCTTTTCGTGCAATTTCTTTGAGCAATAATCGCAATAGCAGCCGACTGTAATTGAAATCGATACGAATCCTGTTCGTTCTGAAGGCGAACTAAAATCGACCACACTTAAAATAATAAACGCACAAATCATAGTGCTTTTTGCTTATCCTTAAGCAAATTATTTTTTGCATTAAGAATAATAATAAAGTGGAGCATCGCGAGGAAGTTGTTTAAAAATTTTCAGTTTTTCTTTAAAAAAAGCAAAACATACATCTTCCTTTCGGTCCATTGAATGAACTTATTTAGAATTCAAGGCCCGAGGTGTGAATATATTTAAGGTTTACGGACCAAGTAATATTCCCATACATATACATACACTTCTTCTTTTCTCGTTATATATTTTTCTCCTTCTTCTTCCTTTTCTACTTGCTCTTATTCCAAATGAAAACACAAATTGTACGATTTTGATTAAATTATAAATAAGACGACGGCGAAAATAATACGAGAGTTAAAAGAAATGTAGCTGAAAGAGATGGAAAAAGTGGAAGCAAGCGAGAGGCAAAAAAAGGAAAAATTCTCTTTCCCTCGTCTGGAAGGAATTCCAATTTGATTATAGCGTTATGGGAAATAATGGGTCGGGAATTTAACTAAAAAAAGTAGCTACATTTTTCGCGAATTTTACACACTGCGTATTAAAAATTTTGCACGGGACTTGATTTACAGCAACAAATTGTATGTTAGTTTAATTTATTAATTATTATTTGAATGCTCGATTTTTTACAGTATCCTTTAATGTTATCAATTTAGTAAGATAAAGTATCCGAAATAATGGATAGTGTCTTTAAGTAAAAAGAAAAGCGCTTTAAGGCGAAGGAAAAGTATTGAAGAGACGTTAACAGTCGTCATGATTAATTGAAAACTTTTTTTCCTAATGAAAAGCGATCCGTCTTCGATTCCTGCCGATTCCTATTCCAATAGTACACAAGATCCGTTAAGGAATAACATACTTAATGCCGCACGATCGAAATACAAGAAGTTGGTGCGAGAGGATGAAGAAGAAGAAAGAGTGGAAAAAACTAAAGGGAGAATTAGATAAAATACATCTTAACGTTGGTAATATCGTTTTAATAACAAGTGATTTATATCCTTTAATCCGAGGCAGGTGTCCTTGACAGGTTTCGGTCGCGAAGGTGTCATAGTTGCTTCCTTGCAAAATTTTCATTGCCTTCTAATGTTAAAACGCGCTCGCTCTCTCTCTCTCTGTCTTCCTCATTCATATTGAAAATTTGCCGACTCCGTAATAATTTCGTTAAAGTACCAGTTCGAATTATTATTACGTTTCAATTCGGGGGGATTTTCAAGTCAATTTTCGGTTTCTAAAATTCGGCCATTATTACTATCATCACTATTTATTATCCTTATCCTTTCAGCTTAACTGAAAAGGTGTAAAGTTATTTTATAGCTTACGGTGGAGGTAGTAAATATTTAACCGTTAACGTACTACTTACACATATCTGCACATACGTATCTCTGCGTGGGTGGGTGTGTTGCCGGAAAAGCGGCAACTACGAGGGTGGTTTTATAAATAACTCGTTTCGATATACAGTAAATGGCAGACGACAATTTCGGTCTTAACGCCTATCAAATTTTTCAACCAGGTCCATTCGACGTCCAAAGCATTTGTGCTGGCGTTACACAAGCTTTCTGATTCCTTTGCAGCAGTGGATTTCTTAAGAACTTCATAACGCTCAATTACGCTTTCTATCACCTCTTAAGTGCGGCACATCTCTTTCGGCCAGTATTGTTTGGAGTTTCGTGAGGAGATTCTTGCTGCGATGGAGCTAATTCGATGGCTTAAGCCTCAGTTAGATTATTCAAGACCATTCATTTATTGTTGATTTCAATCGTGACTGCTGTATTCGAACCTCTTGGACATGACGCATTTCGAATGCTTCTTTTGTATAGCGTTTAAAACTCGCTCACCCAAAGATAAACGGTTTCATAAGAAGAACATGAGTCGCTCAGTGTGGGCAGAATTCGTTTATGGATTTCCTTCGCTGTTTCCCATCCAAAAGCACAGAATTGAATGACATTTGGACTTCCAATTTTATCCACTCCAACTTTTAAGCAACTTATAATTGCGAGAATTACTTGCAAAATTTAATTTGTGATTTAAAAAGATTACCTTTTGTGACTACAATGAAATCTTCTCTTCTCCCCTACTATAACTATATGAAACAAGTTACATATTAAACGGCCCTCGTAAATGACAGATATACGATTTTTTGTTGTAGCCTTTTCGCCGGTTGCTTTTTTTGCCAGCAATTTTGCCAAATACACACGAAAACATATTTTTATGCGACGCATAAAATTGGTTAATGCTGAATTTTTTAAAGGCTTCCCGTCAAACATAATAATGATAAAAACGAGAAGTGAGGAAGAGGAAAGCCGTCGACAACATAAGGGACGATGTTGATAATAATAATGTTCGTAAAGTCAGTTTTCGATAATTCTTTTTTGCTTTCATCATCATCCTCTTCCTCCAGCCACTCTTACTTTCGCCTCCACCGAAATCCTCAGTTTATGACTTTATGACATAACAAATCATAATAAAAAAAATCTTGCTAACAGGCAAAAAAGGGGAAATTAGAGAGAGAAAGAGAGGTATAAATTATATCGGGAGGGTGCTTGCCTAATAAAACGATGCCGTGCCATCGTAAACATTAAAAGAATGAACATTAATTCTGTTTGGTCGTGGTGGTGGATGTTTGAAATCTTTTCCGTACCCATCGTTATTCCTTCAACGAGGGATGGGCATAAATTGATCTTTTACGATAGTACCATATTAAAAATTATTGTTATTAATATTTTCTTTAGCAATATAAAAAGCAAAATGTGTCATTCCGATATTTAATGGGGGCCGCTTCCAAGCGATTGATTTTCGAAAATTTTAAAACAACGAAAGTTCTTTTCAGTCTCATTTCTTAGATAAAAAGATCAATATGAAAATTTCATTTTAGTATTCGAAATGAAAACTATCCGGCACCATTATTGCTGGAGAGAAATAGCGAGTGCAAGTGGCGATAGGTGACTTTATGCAACTTACTTTATTAAAAAATCGTGCACAAGTGATTTCTTTTTCGTTTTATCAACAATTGGTAGCACTCAAATTATAAACTTCTTTTCGGCGCAAACTTCGGTTCTTCCACGTTCTTGCGATTTTCAGCTATGACAAAAGAAAATAGTTCAATTTTTAAGGTCGAATTGTCTTTTTCTTCTGCTTCCTTCATCCAGCTATCGATCATTCTTGCACACAAAAGTTTTCCACTCCTTCAATTATGTTTTCTTGGCCCTTTAAATTTCTCATTATCATTATTTTTTTTACTCTCTCTCTCCACGTTGTAATTTACTTTACGTAATCATCGACGACATTCTCTCAAGATTAATGTGCGTGCGTAATAAGAAAAGAGAAAAAATGGTTTGCGCAAAAATTCTTCATATAAATTTAATTAAAATATTTGTTATTAGATTTCAATTAAATTCTTTCGTCGTCCGTTCTTTCTCCCGAAGTATAATCGAGGCATTAGGATTGAGATTATTTATTATTAATTATTGGGATTCGAATGCGAAAGCTTTTAAGCAAAGAAAATAATGACGCGAAAGAAAAACGGAATAATTAAATGTATGTATGCTATATTCGTAACGGAATAGAATGGTATGTAAATTTCGCAAAGGCCGTAAGGCAAATGGTAAATAATAATACAAAATAAATAAATATACATTTGGTTTCTGTGTTTGTTGTTTTGAATTCTGAAAGATGAAGGAGAACGCGCAAAAGAACGAAAGGGAAAAAGATATTTTTAAATATTAAATTATACTATTCTCGTCGGTACACGTATATGTATAGGGTGAGTTATACAGAAAATAAAGTCGTATGTGTGTGTGTGTTTCTACCCTCTTGTCTTCTCTGTATTATTAAAATGTCCACGTTAAATGTTACGAATGTTTATAATACACTAAAAATAAAATGTAATTTTTCATACACGAGATGGTAAAGGAGCGATGCTGTCGGTGGGGTAGGCGAAGAGAGAAAATGAGAGGGAGACCGAGTAGAAGAGATAAAGAAAACCATTTATTTTCCACGATAACAACAAAACAGGCGCACAATATTTTTCGGGTTACGATTTATAATTTTGCGGTGTACACCTCGTTCTTTGATAATTAACATTCCATTATCTATCTGCCCCCATTTTATATTCCTGTTAGTCCTTTTTCTGCTATTTATGAATGTTAATTTTTATTGTAAATGCCACTCTTATACTTTAAATTTACGTATAGCAAAAGGCAATAATTTTTGCGCTAAAGTTTAAATGAATTATTTCATTAAAATCTATCGAAAACTCATTTGTGGGTTAATAAGCTTAAGTAAACTTTATTTTGCGCGAAAAAATTGTTTGGACTTGAAGCAATTTACACTTGAAGGGTTCTTCTTACAGGTACACCGCCATATTTCCTTATTTTTTTCTTCTTCTCTACGAAAGAAATTTACCAACCAACAAAGTAGGTTAAATGAAATGGAAAGTGTGAAAGTAGATGCCTCTTATAACCCGAATCGATTTCCTGCAAGTTAAGGAAGAAAAACGAATTTTCCACTCCTTTCTCTCCTTTTTTTGCATATATGTTTATGTAACCAACCCCTATTTATAATAACACCACCAGGAGCGAGAGGAGCAAAAAAACGAACCACGGATAAAACTTCTCGCGAACTTTTAATACGCAAACTTTAATTGAATAAGTATTGGATTTATGTAATTATTGCCAGTATTAAATGCGTTACACACCTAACTTTTCTATTCTCCCCCAATTTGGCGAGAGAATGGTAGATTATTTCCATTCTATCTCATTATTAATTCAGTAAAATATTCGTCGTATTTCATTTATATTGCCATAAATAAATTTCGAAACTTTGAAATATCTTATACATTAGGAGAGATATAGTCAGAAATTTGAATCTTTATTAATGTTGTCAAATGTTTAATTCATTGAAAATCGATAATGGATGACAATGAGTTATTGCGAATTTTCGCAACTAATATCGCGTAAGTACCATCACGAAATAATAATAACCTACCCACCCATGGTGTACCTTATCCTTATCGTCAAATTACCTTTTATAAAACGTAGGCATTTTCGCAATTTATATTATGTAAAAGACAGCAAAAAAAGAAGGGTGTTAAATTTATTAGTAGAAAGATTTTGCAATTTTTATTTTGCACATCAAAGATTAACCTTACAATTATTGTTCATGAGGGTAAACGTTATTGTGGAATATAATAATAGACGAAGCGAAATTATTAGCAACATATTCGGGTCCCCGCTGTAATAGAGATTATAACGATGATATTTGCAATTCAACAACAGCAAATGATAATAATAATGGCAGAGAAATTGTTGTAGATTGGTAGACGAGAAATAGTACGATGGCGCACAGATCAAAGACCGGCAAGGTATTGAGGTGAATGCGGTTTTTCTTCAAGCACACGAACTCCTGGCTCTCGCTTTCTCCCTGAATTTCCCTCTAAATTTTCCATCTCGCATTTATACGTGTGATGTATTACTATACACGGAATATAACGTTTCATCCGACCCGTCGCCGTTGGTGATGGTGGTCTTCGTTGGTGTTGCTGTTGTTGATCTCCACGAGATTCGTGGCACGTAGTAAGTAACTGCAATCCCCTGCGGCGTCTTGTTTGGTCAGACGCCCACATGTTTAAGAAGTAGCGAGACGATGTGACAAATCAACACCGCAAAACAGTTTTATTTTCTTCTTACACTCGACTTGATCTATTTTCTTTCTACGCTCTCTCGCTCTCTCTCTGTCTCTTTGTTTTCGGTTCTTTGTATCTCTTTTCGCTTCGTGAAAGTACTGTGTTCGGTAGTATTATGTGACGCACATTTTCCGGTAGGTTTACGTGCTTAACTTTTTTACTTCTTCCTCTCTCGGTCTCGCGTACCGACCTTTTATTCTCCATTCGTTGTTTTTCAGTTTCCTTTTGCCGTCACACATTCTTCCTTTTTATTCTCGTCGAGAAGAACAGCAAAAAGAGGACACTCTTTATTTTTCCTATTAGGAAATTTGATGTTTAATTAAAAGTTGTCTCTTCTCTTGTTGGGTAACTTTTTCCTTTTTCCTTTCACGAATTCGAAAAAGAAAAGAGAAACACTCGTTTAGTTTATTAATTATTATAAGGGCGTTACGTGTTGAAAATTAAAATTGATCGAAGTACGAATAAAATTTGATCGAGAAGTAGCTGAAGAGAATCGCGAATAAACCGCTGAAACTGTAATTAACGATAGCTGCTTAACTGTATTATCCACCATAAAGGAAATAAATTAAAGACGAGAAGTAAATATTCGCATTCAAACGGTCACCGATTCCTTTATTCCAGCCTCGACTTCTTTCACTTTACCCCAAGAAACTTTATTGATTCCGACAGGTCTCCTTCTTTTCCACCAGAAGGAAAGGGCCAACAAACGTACCAAACTTTTCTCATTTAGGAGCAAAAATTAAGTTCAAAGTCGGGTGCACACGGTTAAAGGTAATAACGCCGAAGGAGAAACTATTTACACGAACGTATCGCTTTTGGTCAGTTCAATTTTCCGCACTATTGTTTCAACTAATGTAAATTGTGTTGCGTTACCGTTAATGACCGCTTTTCGCACGAGTGTTTGACCATAAAATTATACGAGATCATTTATTTAGGAAAAGGAAAAGAAATCGAGGAATATAAAAATTCAATGAACCTTCTATATGGTAATAGAATAATAATAATAATTTTGTCAAGTTGATGTTCGATTAAAGTTAATATTGAATGAGATTTTATTAAGGGGTTTATTGCGGTGTATCGTCGGACGTAAATCTTGCGAAAAATACCGCAAGAGTCGTATATTAAAATTGTAAATAATAAAAGTTAAGCGACACCGCGGGCCACGATCGAGCCATGTTAAAAGGGTTATAAACCGTAAAAACATTGTGTATTTTACATCTTAAAGCGGTCCTACCCTCCGTCTTCTATTTTCCTCTTTTGCCATCCGTTTCTTTTCTATTAATATTAAGGATAATATTACTTGTTTATGTTTATCCCTGTTATACGTACATTTTAGCGATAAGAATGTCGTTTTCATTGGTAAACAATAGCGTAATAAATACGGATAGTAACGACTGGAATGAAACTGAAGAAGGACGGAGAAAAAGTCGGGAGAGAGACGTAACAAAAGGCGTTAAGGAATATGGATTTAAGTGAGGGCAAGTTTTCGAATTGGAAAATTGCCATAAAAATTATGAAACTAAACATATTTCCCAACATTTTGCTCCAGTATATTTATACTTACATGTTTGCGAACGGAATTTTGTTATATTTATTTATAGGAAGGGCACGGCCAGAGAAAAGAATAATAAGTAGAAAAAGGAATTTTAATTTTATACGTACCTCTCGTGTTCCATTTTTATTTTAGATTTTTATATATTTGGTTCGGCAATGGGGTGGATATAATACAATCCTAATTTGCATAGATACTACACTGACGTATCTCTCACTACTACTTTTATATTCCCGGTCAAGTGAATATACATCCACTACATTTACTATATATCTTTCCCTTTATATTCCAGGATTGCGTTTTTATATTCCGCTTCCCTTTATTTTCCCTTTTATTGTTGCCCTTCTTGTCCTTCTTTTTCGTCCCCGAGCATTATTAAAACCGCAAATGTGGCATTTAATCTCTTTTACGGAATTGAATAAACATTTTCCTTTTCTAATTCAATTATAACTCCATACGCACAGAGAAAACGAGAGAGAAGTTGGGAAAACAGGGAACGAAGAACGTTCGACGGAAATCCTCGCAAGAAATTAATTCTTTTTTACTTCTTCGTGTATATTTATCCGAGTTCCACTGCGTGTACTCTTTAATGTTATTCCTTACTCAACAAAAATGAAAGTTTATCAAAGGGAACGAGTTAACTTAGTTGTATCGAATATTTTCACAATTCAATCGATATCTCCACTTTTCGAGCAATCAATTCGCCCTCGACGAAGAAAGTATACCCCAATCTGGTATTATTCAATTTGTATACATGCAGTGCGATAACTATTGGAGAATTACATGGGAATCCTGTGGAAATTTTTAAACGAGACGCAATTAAGAATTCTTCTTCCGTTCAGTAAGGCAAGAGGGCGAGGAATCGTTTACAGATTGCATGAGATTCCAGACTCAAATCTGGGATGATAATAAAACCGTAAGCAAAACAGTTGGATAATACTACTTAGTTAATGTTGTTGGTGATTTTTTTCGCCTGGTCTTAAACTGGCAGAGAAACGTTGTCGAAGAAGAAATTGTGTTTTGTCGAGGGGAGTCTAATTTAAAATCGGCCTCGTCTTATCCACGACGAACATCAATAATTTTTTTTGCTCTCTCGCATCGAAAGTAAGCCTCGCGTTTCATTACGAGAAGTTTCTTTCCATACGACGCCCCCTTATTTTATCGCCTCCGCGTGCCGTGCAATACATTCTTTATAGTGGCGGGGATTATAAGGGATTTTCGGGATATGTTTAGGAGAAGGAAGGGAGCAAAAACGAAAGTATAACGTATAAAAATAAAAATAAGAGGGAAGCTAAATAGAAGAAAAAATAGAAAAGGAAGCGAGCGAGCAGCGAACACTGTCTCTCGACATGTCATGTTCTTTGAACATTTTTCGCGCAAACAAACACCACTCACACTTGTGCCCCAAATGGGAAACGTTTTTGTGCTTGCTCCACTCGGTTTTTATTTCCCATTTTCAAGTGTGTTCTCCACGCGATAAGTATTTTGTTACAGTCTGTTCGGATCATGATTTCCATGTTAAACACGAGGACCAACAACGACAACAACGTGGAAGAAAGCTGCTCGCAGAAGAACAATGGAAAGAAGGGAAAAAAGATGATCATGATGATGATGGGCGTGAACGGACCAAAGGGTATCATATTTATTGTGGAGAAAAAGAAAAGGAAGGAACAGGAAACGTAACCAGAATAAATTTATTATCGATTCATTCACACATTAACGTTACCCTCGATTCTTCTTCCTGCTTTTATTGTTTGCTTCGTTTTTCCCGCATCATTTGCATTGTTTCAAATATGTTCGTTGGAGCAACTGGCACGAGAATTGATTAAGATTATTACAGATTACGCTCGCGTTAGTTGTGACGTGATAAATTTAATCCAATATTTCCTATTGTCTGTCTGTTGTTGGTTCTAGTTGTTGTTGTTATCTTAAATATATATAATATTTTCTTTTTTCGGTACGTCAGCGTCTATTGTTGTTCAAATAGGATTGTTATATGGAATAGGTTGTTTATTTCGCCGCATGTGCACAGAGAAATTTCCTTTTGTGTGTAAATGATTAGTGTTACAGTGAGAAAGAAAAAGAAAAGAGGGCGAGAATGTGAAACGATGATCGAGTACGAGGAAGACGTTGTAACTGTTGAGGAAGAAGAAAAGGGAAACGGTAAAAGATAAAAATTGTTTCCATATCAAACTGACAGTTGTTGGATTAATATTTATAATGCTATGTAACAATAATAATGGTAACAATGGGGAAAGAGAAAAAGGTGGGAAACATATTTTAAATTGAATGTACGCAGACGAATTGGATGGTTGTCGGATTCGTTATCGAAATTCGACGATATATTATTATTAAGTAACTTCGATTAAGGTCAGCCGCAACACTTATCATCTTTGAGGAAAACATCTTCGAGGAAAATCATGAAAACGAATAGAAATTCATATTTTTTTATACATATTTTCCTCGTATTCATATTCGAACGGATGCGGTGGCAAATAAAGATACTCTCGCATTTCGATGGAATAATTTATGATTGATTGATGAACTATTTTTCCGGCGGCCAAAGAAAAGAAAAACCAAATCTAGCATCGACAAATTTGTGGGAATCCTTTCGGTAATTTGTTCGGAATAATCGATTTCCGCAATCGATTAATCCTTTTCACTGTTTTTTTTGCTTGTAAATTAAAATTACAAAACTTTTCGCAATTACTAAACACTTTGTTCGGAAACTAAATGCAATATCCTTCGTGTTAGCGGTCGACGTGGGCAGTGTCCACGTGGAAACCTATCTCGTTCGTTAGATAACCGCAATAGCAGGACAATATCGACGGTCCTAAATTACGTTGTAGCGCAAATTGTTTCTGTTAAATCCGTCATTCGCCCTACTAACCAACGATGATAACATTGTTGTTATTATTAAACCGCAGACAATAACAAAACAGAAATATGCATGCGAGCGAAAATGAAATAAATGGTGGGGGCGCCAGGACGTCACACTTTGTCGTGGACGAATATTAGACAGGCAAATTAAATTGGTCGGTATAACATTTTCGCCCGTTTCTTTCTCGTTTTCTTTGAACGTAGAATAGTAGCCGCGGCATCTTTTGAAGCTTAACAGTTGCTTTAATAAATATTTATTGCTATAACATTCACTGGCAGTCATAATGAGAATGAAAATTATTTCTCGTCGAAGGAACTATATTAAAAATTACCCATCAGTATAAGAACGGAAGAAATAAATTTCGAAAAAGAAGGTAGCAAGAAGAAATTTAATTTACTTTTTTTCTTTGTCTACATTTTCATTTCGGCCACTCTCGCAAACGCTCTTTGTCTTCTACTTTTATCAACTGGCAATAGAAATAACGAGAAATCTTTTCCTCCGTTTCCAATCCTCTCATTTTGCTCTTTGATATCTCGCTTTGTCTTGTTGTTATAAATGTTATTTTTCTTATACAAGTAGTTACGAAACAATTCGGTCCACTTGAAGTAAAATACGTTCAACGGAAAACTATCTCTTATACGATCGTACTACAACAAACTACAAATATACAGTACAACGAATTCTCGAGATTCCAAACAAACACATACACATCGAGAACGGTAGGTTGCGAATCGTATTGCTCGTACAATTGATCACGTTCCAATAGTTGTTTCGATGGGGTTGGGAGAAGGAAAAACAATAAATATAAACGACGATAAACCCTTTTTACTCTCGGTCACGATGTCATTTCGCAAAGATCGAATGTTTATGAAATAAAATTGGCTAAAATAATTTGTTGCCGCTGCTTCGGTGCAGGATTTGCTTTTGCTTGGACCCGAAACTTTGCTTTATTTCTGCCAGTTGTTGGATGCATACTCCGTAATAAAACGACACTTTGCGAAACTGTTAACAAGTGTGTGTACATAAGTTAAATCTTATATTACTGCCTTTTAAGTGTAATTCGGTGTTAAGTCTTTCATGTTTGTATAAGACGCACACAGATACGGCACAAAGTACGTCGGTGCTCATTAATGTTTCGCGTGGATAGGGTATCTGGAAGAGACGAGACCCTTTTCTCTATCGTGCTCTGCATCGTTTACCCAAAGAGTTGAACTTCCGAAACTCGCATTTCTCAGTTTTAGGCAGCTTTCCAATACACACACACACACACACACACATACACGTCTATATTATTACTTCGAACTTAAATTGATTAGCTAATGAAACTTTTCAAGTATAATACTTTATTACTACTTTTCCCTCCTTTCCTCGTCCTCCTTACTTTTTTCCAGCCTCTGCCTTCCTCAACGCAATTTTTTTCGCTCGCTAATTAGTTAAGTTTCTCCCCGAACAAAAACACCCACACACAGTCGTACACATCAGTCTTTTTCAGTTCAATTTCAATGGGGCTTTTTTGGCATCTCTTTCCTTTTCGCCAATTTTTTCTTTTCGTTGTTACGGGGAAACATTTTAAAGTAAATTTATTCGAGTCGAAAGTAAACGAGTTTATGTGTAATTTAAAATTAGTAATGGAAGCTTTTACGTTTATTATTCATAAGGATTTAAAATACAAATATTGATGAATGTGGTCGCTGTCGGCTGGCATGAAGAAGATATTGTTATTGCCACGTTCCCTCCGATTATAATTATAATTTCCTCGCAAATTTTAATCATATTCGTGTAAATATATGAGATTCCTTGCTAAAATCTATTATCGCGCAACATTCTGAAAGTGGCGCTAGTTTCTCAATAAGAACCACTTTCTCTTAAATCAAATAGGATTAAATTTTATACTAAGCAACACACACATTTTAGTTTAACAAAGGTTTTTAGGTAATTACGTTGCGTGAAGAGTTTTGTTTGCAACAACTTTACAATTCGCAGCACTTTGAAAGGGATTTCAGGGATACTGTCCATCATTGCCAGGACAATGTCCCGTTATAGCTTTAACTTTCTCGATGATATTTTGGGAGATTCTAAGCAAATCGCTTTAGTTTGTTGTAATTTTTAGAATAAAAGGCAACTTTAAATTTGTACGTTTGTTTACGGCCATTCGATTCTGCAAACAACAAAAAAGAGAAAAAAGGAAAAGATTTTGGTTACGGTAGCAATTAAAAGATGTACAATATTATCCGGTCGCGAAAATAAAGTCGTACATCACGGAATGTTGCGACTCTTTCCCTGCTTTTTTCCTTTATCTTGTTCACCGTTGCTCTTGGTGCTTCTTCTACTCGGTCTCCTCCTGCTTGGCTCTATCCTCTTTCATTCTTCTCTCAGGTAGATGTAATTGAAATCTTGGCCTGATAAATGTGATAGCGGTTGAGGGCGAATGTTTAATGCTGTGGCACGGAAACGTTAAGGAACATTAATCGCTCCATGATACCTACTGGATCTTTATGGACGACGATAACTTATAAATATACCGGGAGGAGTTTTCTCTTTTTCTTTACGGGTGTATTATATATTTTAAGAACTTTTTCTTTGGTCGAATGTAAAAACTGCATATAATTTTTATCTTTAAAGGCTGTTATTTATACGTTTGGTCGCCGTCGTTTCTCTGCCAACGTACTTACGTTCCGTTTTTCCCATCTTGCTCGTTCTTCATCTTCGTACATTCTTATGGCTTCTTACCTCGTCTCGGCGGAAATTTTACTTGCAACGGAACGAATGCAAATTTTCGATTGTTCTATTTCTTTGCGAATTAATTAATAAATTAATTAATTTCGTGCAAACATGTTCCCGTCATGTACTCACTTCGATTTCCTAATAATTCGCAAGAAACTTTTGCACGAAGAAATTTGATTATAAACTTTGATAGATTTCTATTAAATAATAATAACAAAAGGCTATTAAGATGTACGAATAGGTTAAATTAATTTACTTATAATAACGTTCTAGAACCGCAACATAGACCACATGGGAACTTTGAAATTCGTTGTGTACGAATTTGATTCGTAGTTTAATCGCAAACTAATCCATAAATTGCTAAAACAATTTGTAGTTTTAGTTTATAATATTCACAATGATGTCGATGATAGTTTCTTTTTGCTAAGGCAGGACGAAAAGACTTTCGCTTTATAATCTCGTTTTCTTTTTAAACTGGAATAAATCTGGAAAAGTGAAATTTTATTGACGTCCTTTCTCCGTCTCCATCACATGCGTATATTTAACCTCGGAGAGAAAACTTTTTTCCATAATATGTAAACAAGAAAAAATTCTTATGAAATTCTTCAATTTCCGCTTACATATGCAAAAGTAGTCGTAATATATCCGTATAACATTGTTATTATCCTTCGTCGAGGAGTCGATTCTATCAGCGAATCTCTTAGCATGGAGGTTAAGTTAAGCATAAAAAGTGTAGCAGAAGAAGATGATGGAAAAGAGAAAAAATTATAAAAACAGAATGGTGGAGATGAGCAAGGAAAAATTTTCTCCGTACGAAGCCAGTTGAAAAATGAAACGACATCTCTAGGATGCGGTAAATAAAGTTTCGCGACGTAGCGACTCCAGAGACCGGAAGTCGTCTACTCGGACAAACGGTGAGGAAGCCGAAACTCAAACCAACGTCACGTTATTTATGTATGTACATACATTCAGCTTAATTTCCACGTCACACCCTTTATTCTTTCATTTTATTTCGTCCTTATTTATACATCTTTATCATTTCAATGGTACTTTTCTTTGAGCTAGCAGAGTCGGTTTTCTTCTCCTACTTTATTATCCACCCCTTTTCCCTCTCTACCGTTTCCACTTGGTCCGCATTATTCGCTCGCTCTCGTTTCTTATAGCAGGAAGAAGTTTTTCTTCTCTAATGACGCCTAGTGGTGGCACGTTTAAATTGTTAAATGTGGTTAAATGCAAATGAAAGATGATATATTTTATAAAATTCCTTTCCTCTTTCACGTCCACTTTATTTCTTCAACTTTTTGATATTAACGGAGAAAATGAAAAGAAAATGAGCGAACGCGATTATAAATAGACCAGCCGACGCAATTCACCTAAGAAAAATTTTGCCTTTTATCCTATTATTTTCCTTTATGATTTTCTCTGCAGTTCATAAAGAGAGTCAACTTATTCATATCGAGGCAAAAGTTAAATCGGAAACAATACGAAACTCTTAAGAATTAAAGCAGAAACCGCGCAGAGCAAAAGGACAGCAAAAAGAATTACCATAAATAAATTGATATTACTTATACAGAAGTACAAAGAGAATGAAGGAAGGAAGCAAGCGAATCTGTTTTCAACTTGATGCAAGAACAAATAAAGACACGCTCTTGGTTTTATTTGTTTCAAGAAGAGGAAACTGCGAAAAGGAAAGCTCCGTGTTGCCTAATACAAACAAACAACGTTGCTTTCGTTTAAAATTAATGCATTATTATAATTTCTTTTTCGGAGGGCAAAAGGATAGGGTTTTGTAATTGAAGTGCGAGAAGAGTGTTTAAAGTTGGCACTAGAAGTAAATTTAGTAGCGACGATCGTAAAGATGATACCTGATAAAGGAAATTATTTAATTTCCGGATTTTAATGATGCCATCGCCTTTAATCTTCAACTAATGACATTTCGCGAGAGAGACTTGATTCTGTAGCAAATTGTGCGAATTTTTAGTAAGATGATGGGACAAAAACGAAGAAGTGGATCGAAATATAAGGCAGAAAAGATTTAATATAATTAAATTAGTCTAATTAAAAAAGAATGTAACAAAATAAGAATGGTAGAAGATGAGGATGAGTTGGAAAATTAAATGTTATTTCATAAAACTTATATCCATTTTTAATGTCAATATTGGAGCGATCTTGTTAGCTTTTCTTTCGTTTATTCTTAACCTCCTCGTTTTGTGTGTGCGCGTCCCTTCTTCCTTTTCTTCCACGTTCTCTTCTACTCCGTTGAAATATTTTTAATTCGCGGATCAATGAAATCTTCGTGGAATTTGCCTCATTTTAAATTTATGAGACGAAGGATGAGCGTATATAAATGTGGTATATACACGGGAATGTCAATCATGAGCAAGACACGGATTTTGTAAGGAAGATTTTATTAAAGGTTACGAGATTAGACGTTTGAAATTATGTAAAAAGAAAACAGCAAAAAAAAACGGTTACCGGATGGAAAATTACGATATGAAATTTTCCAATTCTCTCTTGTAATTTTTACGTTTTTTCTTCTGTTGGCTGCCAATAATACATTTTTATTGCGACATCGTTACGCGCGTGTGGGTTCGTGTGTGTCTTCGGATGCATTATTATTTTTCCTGTCAAATAGCAAAAGCAATTATCGAGTGTTTCCTCTTTTGCACTCTATTATTTATCGTTTTCTTTCTTCTGGTAAATAATCCTAGCCTGGTAATTGCCTTTACGTCCGGTCTGGAAATCCTACAGTTTACTTCCGATCCGTTTTCCCTGCTGACCATTTAATCCTTTCTAAGGATTATCATTTTTAGGAGGAATGAATGAAAAAAGTGAACAGTTCATTCCCCCCGAAATATACGTACGTGGAGGAAACGAGCGAATAAATTCGCTTAATTCGAACGGTTTTAATTAGAACATATGATTAGGCATATATAAGGACGGGGAAGCCGTTAATCTTGCTCCGTGCGCCGTATAACGAACGATAATAAATTACGGCAATTTGTAATAATAAACAGCGAATCTCTCGAATTAAAACGGATTTCATCATCGATCCGTTCCCGTGGCGGGTCCATTGTTGTCGATAAGAATTTCCGTTATGGCTAGACGGCATCGTCTTCCCTTGATTTTGCCACGAACGAGGGCGTAGGCTTTAATAATAATTAAATATTCATTTGCGAGTTGATGGAGATGGCAATGGGATAGTTAAAGGGCGAGAGAGATGTTTTTGGCCAGATTAGTTTTGGCCTTAAAAATTTTCCGCTCGAATTGCCGCTTAAAAATTCAGATTAAAATTTTCGGACAAGGTAAGGCACTACTACATCTATATATTCGTAGTGGTGGTGGTAGTTGTAACGGAGGTTTTCTACTTAATCCCCAACTTTACGGGGCCATCGCCTCGACTTCTTCTCCTTCCCAGCGCGTACACCGGCTTTTGGGGGCACAAAGCACGCTAACCGGGGGAGGACAGTATTAACATTTTAGTCCTTTGTGTCCCAATGAAATATAAGCCGAGCTTAAAGGATGAAATGGAATTAGAGCACCGATTGGACTTGTAATGCCGCGGAACGAAACAAATAATACTTATTTGCATTTTATGTGTACGCTAAACATTCGAAACGAAAAGAGAGGTTCTTTTCGGTCCTTTTGTAGTTCTTCATCCACGATCCTTCCGCTCTTTTGCTCCCCCACTTCGCTTGGCCTTTGTTTTATTATATTTTCACGCTATTAACCGTTATTAATAATTACATGCGAATTTATTCGATATTTAATTAATATTATTGCCTCGTAAATTTCGCGTTAACAAGCGATTTGTTCGAAAAAATTAATTGTAATCCTTATCGCTATAAATTGCTTAAACAATTCTTCCTGCAATATTATTATTTTGACCATTGCCTTTTCTCTCGCCTCGTTGTTATTGCTGTTATTTTACTCCACGTTTTCCGACCTCTTTCGCTTATTTTTATTCTCTTTCATACGAATTAAACCAATAAATTATCGAACACGTCTCACTAACAAGCAATTAATTGGCAAGACCTTTATTGCCCCACAATTAATTCGTATAGTCGATATCGAGGAATTGGCAGCTCTATCATGCGCTACTTTATGTGTATCAGTGCTCGTTGTTGTTGTTGTTGTTGCTGCTCTTGTTCCAATGTACTACCATCATCATCATCATCATTATTATTCGGCAGTACGTATACGTACACGTCTTTGTGTCTGTGTGTAAGCATTTTATGTTGTTCCACATTCAAACTTTTCTATTGGGTCTAACGCGTCAAAGGAATACAAATGTAGAAACGGGGGAGGACGGCGTCGCGCCGCCTGCTTCTCGTCGATGGCGCCACGGGCTAACTTAATGACGTCATCTGAAACGGGGACGACTTTCCCGAAAAAGGGAAGAAGAAAAATATGGGAACATTCCTCCTATAGAGCTCCATCGTATATGGGGGGTTTCTTTTTGCTATCGAAGTTGTGTTGTTAGAACGCGCGCGACGGGGTTTGAGGGTTATTTCGCATACATGTATATTGCAAAATATATAAAAAACTAAACCAAAACAAGCCCTCTCTCTCTCCCTCTCTGTTTCTTTCCTTCTCGTACTCTCCGGCCTTTTTCTTCCTCAGCTTCTTCAGCTCCTTCGTCTTATAGGGTACCTATATTATTATTTCAATTTCCTCACATAAAATAACCCCTATTTTATTCCTGCCGCTACAACGACTTGCCTCTTAGCTTCCTTTTGACCTTTTCTCCCTTTTTTCTTTTCTATTCGCCTCGTATTTCGATTCGGTAAAAGCGTTATTATTATGGCGTTGACCCGGCGCATCCACCAAAAATGCGAAACTACTTCTTGCAACGACGGCCGAATTATTTTGATATTAATACCCCGACCGATGTGCCTCCCAAAGTATTTTGTCTCCTAAAGGAACTCTTTCGCGTTATTTTCTCTTCGGTTTCTCCGCCTTCCTTTATCTTTCACGCCACACCGATCCAATTTACTTTTTCCATTCTTACTGCGTGACTAGATTAAAACATTAGAAAATAAAAGATCAACCGATTTGTTGTTGTGTGTGAGCTAGAACCAATTTATTTTTCTTCTTCTCCACCTCGCTTCTTCTGGTTGTTTCTTCGTCCCCTTTTTGCTTTACGTGTTTATTTTCGTACACGTACACGGTTTAGTTCTTTTTTTGCCCTCCTAGTTTTCCATCTTTCTTCCGAATGCACTTTCATGGCAAGGCGAGGGCGTGTTGTGTTGTTCTTCATCGAAAAAAAAAAAAGGAAAAATAAACGCGAGGATGAGTGAATGAAGTCTATAAGTAAAAACGTATCCTAGTAAGACGATGGTTTATGGCGCGAGCAAGAAAAAGAAGCCCCGATTCTTATATAATCGTGTTTTATTTCAGCATATGTATTTGACATTTTTGCAGCTTATTTCATTTTCATTTTTACATCAAAAACGTATGTTATTATTTTCTTGACATAAATAAATGTAACAACAACAACAACAACAGCAGGAACAGCAACAACAACGGTAACAGAAAGTTTTTTATAACAATGATTTGGTCGTTACATTAAAAAAAAATGTACGCGATTCTTTTTGCCTCTTGCTGTTCATTTCTACTCTTTTTGTGCCAAAAGAAACGCCATTTATTAACTTTTACATGTGTCTCTCGTACATGATTCAGCTTTATCATATTTCATGTGCGACGGGTACGAATTTAAATCGGACCGGATGGTTTATATTAATTAAATGACTATCTTAATAACCTGGATAATATTTGTGCATATGTGGTACATTTGGGATACGTTGTCACGTCGATTATTTTAGCGAGTAGTAATCGAGATGATTAATTAAATGAAATTCAATTACTTTAATTACATTATTAAAGCTACGCTTCGTTGGGCAGCCTTAAAAGTACGGAGTTTCAAAATCCTTGCGTTTGCTTGTAAGTAGGAGTAGTTACAGGGAATGTTTTCGCGTATGCTAAATCTTTTCTATTTATATAAAAAAGTAGTGGAATTCTATTCGAGGGCTCGCATGAAAAAGGGAACATTTTTTTGTGGCATTCGCACACAAAAGGATTGCAAATTGGAAAATTTATTTGTAACTTATATTCAGAGGATATCAAGCAAAACTGACAAAAAGACGTCGTCTCGCAATGCCTCTCTCTCTCTCTCACTTACTTTTAGCTTCCCATCTCTATCATGCGCTCCCTTACTTTTCGGTATGAGCCCTAGTATATTTTATTAGATTTGGGTCGTTTAATTCGTATCACGTTTCTTGTAGATATTCGCCTCTTCCATTTAGAAAACCGTGGATGTGTTGAATGAGGTATCAACGTTAAGGCCTAAGACAACATGTAACTTGTAAAAATATTTTTCTTTAGTCCCCGCGCGTTGTTTGCTTTTCTGCTTTAAAGAATATGATACGCGTGTGCAAATTCTCTTATCCGCATTATGTGTCTCGTTCGCCATTTACTATTTTGGTTTCTTTGTGGTCCGGGCTTGATGCCGGAAAATTATAAAAAATTCTATTCCATGCCGCCGAAGAGTCCGATGCTATCCTTTCTCTATTACGAAGATGGGCCTCAACATTTTCCTTGCTATTAATAAAGGAAATACTTTTTCTTCATTCCATTAACAATGGAATAATATCGATCCATATTGGCTGGTACTTTTGTAAAGTTAAATGAAACGCGTAAGAATGCCTTTGCCCGAATAAATGCTTTAATGAACTGAAATATTTTAACAAGAGAGAACGATACCATATTTGATGTTCATATGCGATGAACACGTGATTATCGTTTTCCATTGTATGTAATTACAAACCTTTGTCATTGAACAAATGGTAAAAGAGCGATGATGTCAGTATCGAGTGTAGTTTTGAATAGGTTTTGATGGAATAGTCATAATAATGATAAATACGTAAAATTTCTCTTTTTTTTGTTCACATAAAAATGTGATCAAAATAAATTCACGCAAATTTGGATCGAATTGTTCAGATTTCTCTTCCACCAATTTTTTGTACTTTTCCCGGAAAATATGGCAAACAGAAAATGAAAAGAAGAAGTAGAAAAGAAGGAGCAGCATCTTTCTTCTTTCCATCATTTTTTTTTTCATATCAATAAAACGAAATCATATTTCCATTCAATAATGTGGGAGAAAAAGAGAGGAGGGATTTCCTATACGCGGAATAAGAGTGGAGAAAAGAAAAAAAAAACGAAATGTGTCCATCCGGTTTTTATAGAACGGAAAATAGGGATTTTCTTTTTCCTATTCTTCTCCGTCCTCGGACATCACTTTAACAACACGACAATTTTCAATCGATATTTAACAGATGTCTTCGTCTCCCTCCTTTATATCCTCTTCGATTTTTTCTTCCTCGTGGGTGCACTCATCATTCTTTTCATCGCGTACTTTCCCTAATGAACATATGTCTCTACGAATACTCGTTCATTGTTCATATTCGAGAATTGTTTATACGCCGGCATTCTATTTTTGACACGAACAATGTAACTTGCTCGTATTGCATTTAACTCCTTTGTTTTAACGATTTGTCTTTCTCCTTTTTCCAAAACCATTCGAACACATTAAGCGCCAACATTTTTGTATTTATAACGGAAATTTATCATCGCCGCACATACGTACACATACATCTTAAAATAAGCTTTTCCCTTTCAAACTCCATAAACCAAAAAGAAAACCGCTACTGAAATGAAGCATACTACCTCTTGTTTATTGCACGCAGCGTTTTTCTTTTTGCCGTTTCCGTACTATTTAAAGCGCATTTAATAATATATGCGCGTCGCAAATTTGCAAACTAATAATTCGGAAAACATTTTTGATTTGTACAAGTAGTAACGACACACAAACACATGCACACACGTCGAAATGCATTGCTACGAATTGTACGACTGTATACACTCTGCAGGGACCGTTGGCCCATATTAAATCGTTCCCATTGTGCTCGTGTTATTTATGCCATGCAGTAGCATCCCTCGCAAATTTGCAAACATCATTTACGATTACACGTTATAATATGTTACATTTATATACGGGTTGCAATTTGTTTTCGTGCAACATTTACACGAAGAAGTTTAAATAACAAACAATGCAGCCAAAAGCGAGTTTGAAGTACCGAACGATACGTGTAAAATAAAGTCATTGCATAACAATAAAAAAAAACGAAGAACAAGTTAACAAAAATATTTAGTCTATGATAAGAGATTTTACATAAATCAGCGCCGGAACGAAATTTATTCAAATACATTTGGACGGCGCCATAAATCGTTGTCAGTTCGTTTAAATTCGCGTAATTGTTGCTTCTCAGCAAACAAACACAGAACTTTAATATCGCCGAGATGAAAAACGGAAAGCTCAATACGCATCCACTGAACGTTTCCGTTATTAATCATAATTTTTTTCTCCGCCTTCGAGTCCCACTTCTCCGGTTGTATCAGTACATATCATAAGAAATAATTATCGTCGTCGTCATAATCGTAATCATCGTTCGTTCGTTATTAAAGAGTTTTGATGATATTTACTCGCGTAAAAGTTTCCCATCTAGTACGTAACGCTTTTAAAGATGCCATTGTTATCGTCGTCATCGTCATCATCATCATCATCGCGATCATTATTATTAAGTGCCACTGTTCGTTTTTATTTCTAACTTTAAATAGACTTCATAATAATACAAAGGGTCGGTGTGGATTTAATGTAACGTAATTTGAAAGTACATATCTTTTTCAGGGGCTGCACAACGAGCAAGTGTACGAAGAAACGTACTAAACAATAACAGAAAGAAAGGGAAGAGGAATCGATTAAAACTATATTCCCTATATATATTATATGCAAAATAAAGCATTCGTTTGCGGGGGCGGGGGAGGGTGTCAGATCTTCATAAATGTCTAAAAAGAAATGATTTATTATTAGAGTAGCTTTTTGGCATCGGAAAAGATAATGGATATTTTTATTATACTGACGTATCCCATTATGAAGTCATAATATAGGACGTTACAATCAATCATTTCGCTATAATATTTGCAAGTAGAGGAGAAAATAAAATAAACGACCTTTAAGTATTATTACCAGAATGCAAAATTTGCACATTCAAAACGCGCATTACGTTCTATTCCAGCAAATAGTTTTTCGTTTCTGCGCTATTAGAAAACCGATAGGACTTTCCATTTAGTAATTTCGTTGATTGTTCGATAATAAAAATAATTTCGTGTTTGAATCGATCGAAAATGTATTATATAAGTATATAAAAAAAAACAAATTGTTCGTTTATTGAATCGAGGACAAAGAGAATCGGCGAGGGGAGATGTTTCGTTTAAATTTCTTGATTTCTATCACGCGATCAGATTAAGAAATACATCGTCGTTTATTTGATTGGGGACAATCTGTTTCTTCGTGTTGCTTTTGCTTGTCGTGCCTTTACCATCGTCGTCGTTCCTTAAATCAACCAAAAGTATGTTTAAATTTACTTTTAAGTTTATTTTATTCCTCCATTTTCGTTTCGTTCTGTCTCTTTAATTTTTTTCTTGCTGGTTACATAAAAACGAAAGAATAATAATAACGACGATGACGACGATGATTATAATGATAAGGAAAGTATTAGAAAGGAGCAGAAATTGAAATTGGAAAACTGATCAAAAGAGGACAATAATAAAAATAACGTTTCGTTCGCTTTTAAATTGGAAACGGCAAAAGTTACGGGAAGCGGCGGTGGAGAAATGGGCCTCTCTTAATTTTTCTCGTGTTGCTTTTTTTCCTTTGCAATCTTTTCCATATAACATATATAATTTACGTTTAAATAACCATTACCAACCGTGTAATATATTATCTCGATGAAGGAAAAGCGGCTGGGAAATTGTTGTACAATACTTTTCATATACAAATACTTTTCGTTTTTTATTTCGACGCGAAAACGAAAGCAAAAGAGGGAAACGCTCGAAAGCGTTGCGAAGGAGTGGGACGTACGAAATTGCACACTTTTTCACATTTCGAACGTCTGAAATATATTTCCCGATAGTGAAATAATGTTTGATTTGTTGGCAAAGTGTATAAACATTCGTAGATATACGTGTATGAGTGATTCGAATTTTCTATTCTATCGTGTAAACTCGAGGGAAATGCCTCTTGCATGTGTGTACGTACGAAGATAACGCATCGATATTGTTATTGATATTACTTTCTACAGTTTCCGAGAAGAGGAGAAGAGGAAAAATAAGTAGGAAAAGAAAAGAGGAAGGAAAGTTTCTTTGGACTGTTCTAAGATCATATTCAATAAAAATTTTATTGGAATATACACACTACACAAAGGTAATAATACTAAACATTTATCATCGATTCGCTTCTCATGCATTTAACTTAAGAATATAGTAACAGATCGTCAATTATCGATGCGGGAAAGTTTTCTAAGGCAACACAACAATACTAGGGAGACAAGAAATAAATTGTTACTCTCGATAAAATCCGCATTGAATAAAGAAATCTCTTTAAGTTTCAATGTAAATAGCAATAATCGTTTAAAATGATAATCAAAATAACGATAGAATTGTAAATTAAAGCGGAATAAAAGAGAGGCAAAAATCGTAAACAAATCTTCTCCTCTTCCGAATTGGTAAACGAGATTTCTAGTGGTTTTTACTGTTACGATTATAGATGTGTTGGTCGGTTAGGATTTTTATCGGTCTCGCTTTTACTCCTTCCCGTATTTTATGTTATTACCAGCATTTGTATTTGTTATTACATCAACAAATTAATAACGGCCTCTTTTTAGATGATACTACTGCGTTGTTAAGGGAAAGAGATGAGGAAACCCATAAAATAAGAGCAGAAAAAATTTGAAGGGGAAACATTATACGTAATGTTTTCGGCAGTTTCCTTTTCCACACGATCTCATCCTCTTTCGATCCCTCAACCTCTTCGCCTTTTTGTTCCACGTTCTTCTTCGTAATTCCGTTTCACCGTCTTCATGTTACTCTCACTTATTGTTTTCATCGTAAAATTTATTATTTATAAATAGGTCATAACCAAACGAAGAGAAGTGGAACAAGTTGGAAGAAATTCGAAACGCGAAGACGTACATCCCGATGATGTTCCGTTTTAAATATTTAAATGATACTTCATTGTAATATTGGCAAAATTCTAATAATAACGATAAAAACGATGAATGAGCGACTGGAGGAAAATTAAAGATGAAGAGAGCAACAGTAGCAAAGAAAAAGGAGGAAGAAGAGGAACAAAGGATGTGAAGTTAAATAATGGAATTTTATAACCTCCTTTAGTTTGATAAATGATTCCACGCGAAAGTCGTCTTCGCCTTTTGCCATCCTCTCAAATATATAATATCGATCATTAAGTATAAAGCAAGTGTTGCCGGAATTTTGGTAATTTTCTTCACATTTGACATTTCTCCTTGTACGCAAATAATTAGAAACCCCTCACGAACCAGCAAAAGGAAACGCCATAAAAATAAGTATTATATAGTGGAAAAAGGAGGAAAACTTGAATTTATCGAAATAAAAACGTTTATTCGTTTTAGTAAACAAAATGAAATTTATTCCCCTAAATTCGAAACTTTTCGTTTTGTTAAATTAAAAGTTTTTTAGTTTAAAGTGTATATACATATATACACTTTTATAATCTTACTAATGCTGGATAAAAATAAAGTTTAATTTATAAGTAGCAGTAGTATTACCGGATACTTCCTTTGGACCAAGCAGAGGAGTAATAATAAAGAAGAGAATTAAATGAAAATGAGAGAACCACTGGCAAAAAAAACGAAACGAGAGACAGACAAAGAGGGACACTTATATAGAAAATAGTAGTCTCAAAAGTTTTCCAAAAACCGTCTCCCCGTTCTCCCTCATTTTTTTCCTCTTCTTCGTGCACACATTCACTACCCTCTCATTTAATTTCCTTTTTTTTACGTCTTCAAGAAACTATATAAACGAACAAAGCAACAACAAGAGAACGAAAAAGAAATTAAACGCTTAAAAAAGACCGGGCAAAGAAACACACATATCAGCAAGACTAAACTAAAAAGTATTTAAAAGCATTCCGAGATTAAACAATTAAGATAAAACATTGTTCCATCCCGAAAATCTCCGTTTTTTCCTCTCGCTCGTTTACGTTTCTTAACTTTTTTTTATCGCCCGGACAATAAGTCCCTGTTAAACGTATGTGTTCTAAACGATAGATGGGAATTGGCTAAAAGTCGAGCAGACGTACAGCCTCCACTCGCCTATTAAGCTCGAGAGCTTAACACCAGCCATCTATTCTTAACTCCACTTTGAGCGCACGTTTTTTCCCCCAAACTTGAGGCTTTTGCGTAAATTAGTTTATTGAATACCGGATTAATTAAATCCGCTTCGTTTTTTCGCGCGGCCCGCATCATCATCTTGCGCTTTTATAATCTGATTAGATGTGTGCTTCTTCGGTACAGTTTCGCACGTGTTAGACGTAGAGAGCTTATCTTGCAGTACGTGTTCCACAATATCGCCTTGCTCCGACTACTATCGTTTATTAAATTGTCACCGTCACTTTATATTTGGCAGTTTAGCTACCAGCAGCAGTGGCGTGTGCAGTAAGTAATACGGTGGAAATCTTGACGTACACCGTATACATATGTAGACTTAAACTCACCTGGAATGTACGTGTGGAAAATGAATGTGCATTCCCTCGTATCTCTCCACTCTATTCCGCTGCTTCGGGTGCTTTTACACGGCAAAAGGTAATACATTGAAAACATGCCCCGGAGCGATACGCCGTAACTTCTTCGCCGCCGTATCTGTATGCATCGAAGGGCATCGCGTGTTACGTACACTTGCGCGCTTCAATATTGCAAGCTTGTTGTTTTTTTTTTAGTTATTTATTTTGCTTCAATAACAAAAGGACGAGATTCGCAATATAATTCGCAGTAATAATAAAAAACGAGCAGGCGTCGAAGTGAAATTAAACTAGTAGAAAGGGGGGCCTTGCCAGTAAAGTGATGGCGAGTTGGAAAGCTTCGCAAACTGAGGGCTGAAACATGTTGTTATTATGTAAAATAGAACGCAAACAAGTATTGTGCGGTCGGTTCCGTAGCGAAACGGCACCGGGGATCTGCGTAACGAGGCGAGGACTAACTTAATCGCATCGAATTAGCTCTCGTTTTATAGCTCGCGCAAATACAAATACATTTTATGAAGGTAGTGCGGCTTCAATCGAATTTTGAACTTGTAATTGGGGGGTAGGACTAATTTTGATCATTACCAGGACGCTCTCCGGTACGAGTTGAGCAACTATCCGGAGATCGTCGCGGAGATCTTTGTTTCGCGAACGGGCGATCGATTGCCGTTTTGCCACTTGCCATTTTTCTTTTCGCGTCGCCCGTTATAATCATAATATCGCTTCTAGCAAATAATAATAAAGAAAGTAATGCGACGACGAAATTGCTTTTGGTAAATTACTTTAATGACATTATAAAATTTAATAGAATTTTTCTTTTCCTCGACTACGTTTCGGGCTTGTTAATTTTCTTCGCCTGAAAAATAATATAAGCTGAAGAATAGCAATTTTTTTAGATTCTGAAAGCACCTCCCAGCTCTCATCCACTTGATATTTGATATAAGAATAATATTTGGTTATTAGCACTTGCTAGTGGGATTCTTTGTTTAATCGATATTAAACTCAAAAGAGCAGTCCTATCATCGTCGCCGCCATAAAAAAACTACGTTTTTTGTTTTTAAGCTTTTTATATTCAATATAAGTTATAGTTTGTAATATATTAAAAGGGGATCGATAATAACGCGGGAGGGAAAATGGTTGCATCGAAAGAGAGACAGAGAGAGAAAATACATAGAAAATAATTTAAAAATCTAATTTCACAAATGATTGCAACAGACAATCGACTAGTTCGCAGTCTACATCTCTGTCCTTTTATTCCAGTTTTTACATTAAATTGAAACCAAAGTCTGTGTCTGTTCAATAAAAAACGATGCTTTTTTTCAATTCTATTTGATTAATATAACGTTACAAATATGTTATCGATAGGACGACGAATCAAACGGAAAAACTTTATTTTTTTAAATAAAATTGAAATTGTTTGTAACAAATATAGTTTTTTTCAATTAATGGGGAAACAAGTACGTTTTATAATAGAACTTGCTCCGGGGCCATTAGAAATGGACGTCAGAATTAACTGTACATAGGTATACCAAATAATAAAAAATTGAATTGAAAATGAGCGCTCGTTTCAATCCTATTCCCGCTAAATCGTTTAAACGGGCTTCATTCTTGTTTCCTTTTCGATGGCACTGAATAAAAGAAAAACTAGAAAGAAATTGACGAAAGAAACGGAAGTAAATGAGACATTCATTATGCGTTTACTACTTTATTAAATTGCCCTATTTATCAAATTAATACGTTCCATCAAAGGAACGAAAAGGAAAAACCGGAATGAATGAGAGTCTATATACCTATACGACGACGCAAAAAATAATAAAAAATCACTTTTAAGGAAATAAATGGGTTTCTGTTAGGTAGGCAGGTGGGTGGAGTGAGAATATAGGAAATTGGTCGTGTGCCGGGCTTTTGTATGTGCTTTACACCAACTTGCTATTTGTTACTCGTTCGGCGACACGTATATGAAAAGGAAAAACAGGGAAAATAAAAAAGTGGAGGAAGAGGACAACGAAGAATTATTTTGATAAAATAATTCATCGTAGGCCGCCATCAACAGAACGAAAACGAAAAACGCGAAAAGTGGGCAATATTCTTGTTGCTCTTTTGCCTTTCGCGAAATTAATCAGCGTAATGATGCCAGTTTTGACGTAAGCAATAATTGAGTTGTTCGCATGGGTGGAATTGCGAAAACAAAGAGAAACAAAATTTATTTTTGTTTGAAAGCGATTAATTTATTTCAAAAACTAATACAGGTGTATCAAAATTCAGAACAAATTATTAAAACGTGCAAAACGTTGTAAAGCGATATAAACAAAAATTACGAAAAGAGAGCAAATTAATAGGATACTTTGTTTGATCAAATGTTTCGAATTACAGGTAAACGTTGGAAAAAATCCGCGAAAAGAGACGAACGAGCTAATGAGAGTGAGTGAGTGAAGAGCAAATATGAAAAAATTATAATAAAAGCAGCGAAAAGAATTAATTTTAAAATTCATTTAGAGAAAAATATTCGAAACTTAATTAAATATTTAGAATGTCGAATGGTATGAGGGAAAGAACACCGGGAGGAACAAAAAACGGAGCATCGTTAAACTGAAAGTTGTGAAACGGGTACACATGGATTTCCTTTTTCTTCCTCTGCTTTTTTCTGCTCTTTCTTACTTTTCCCTCCTCATTAATCAATACTCGCTCTCAATTTTCATTACAAGATAACGGCTCTTTGCAAAAGAAGAAATTGCGTATTTGGGAGCGTCTGTATGGTACATATAATAGTTGAAAATTGATATTTTCGTCGTGTACCCAATTTATTTGCGAGTCGTATGATGAATCTAAAGACAAACATAAAGAGAATGTAGGCGAAGCAAAAATAAAGATGATATGTTAACAGGAAAATATATAAAATATATGATCTCTATATTGCCGGCTATAAAAACGAAAGTTCCTTTCCTCTTTTAGCATTTCATCCTCCTTCTTTCCCGCCCGCACTCTTCTCTCTATCGCTCTGCTACAAAATTTCTCTTTCTATAACGCAAAAAAAGTTGAAAAGTTGGATCATAAAATAATCTCCTTCAACGTCATAACGTCATAATGAATGTATAAAATTTTTCAATAAATTTCTCCTATTTTCTTTTCGAACGTTCTTAATTCCTTCCTTTCCTATTACGTTTCCTTTGCATCTATAAAACATCAATGATTGAACGCCTCGTTTTCCCAGCTTTCCCATTTTATCCGCAACTTCAATAGGCCATCATCATCGTTCGCCGTCAATCCGATCAAATTGTATCTCGCATTGTTTTCTTAATGAGATGTGTCATGTTAGAAATTGAGTCCTTTCAAGTTATTGCCACGTAGACGTGGGGACCGAGGTCCAAGTAATCCGTCAAACGTATCCCCCGGATAAGTAATCCCGTCATTCTCCATCGCCTTACCACTTTCCTCTTTTTCCCTTCTTCTCGCGGTTCCCTTGCAAACGCCCGTCTGATTGATAGGTCGAGGCAAGGCGAGAAGTCCGCCAGAGTGAGACGTATCTGCGTTGTAAAAGATGTTGTTGTAAAGGCTTTCGCCTAGCACGAGACACGGGTTGAGGGCGAAATGTTGCGCCGCAGACTTGCTAATTCATACTCGAGCAACTCAATAACGAGCTTTCGTGAGACAAAGTCAACTCGACTACCACGACTACCCTCGGCTCCGTGTTTGTATCTCCGGAACTTTCCACTAATTACACTTGTAATTCATCTTGTAGGTTCGTGGGGCGCGCGGTTCTCTAGTTAGTGCCATCGAGTCGCAGACACTAAACTCGAAATCTGGTTACGACTGCTCCGATGTAAATCGGATAAGGGAATTGGTTTTGCGGAATTGTGCCGAACGGTCATAAAGCGATAAACATCTACATCTTATTTTTTCCTTCTTTGCGGGGGTGCAATAACGACGGCAGTAATAAAAAAAGCGGTTTTAATTAAAATGCTTCCTCTTCATTTTCGTACTTTTATTTCGGCTTGCTTCTCGTTACTATTGCGTTAAGTTTTTTCGTTTCTCCTTTTTTGCGTGATTCCTGCTACTTTATTACACCTTTTACCGCTATTATTTTCCCGTGAAATATACCTTTGAATTAACGTTTAACATTTCTTGTTTACTCTCCTTTTTATTTTATGGTACATTATTACATTGTTGAAATATTTATGGTTATCGCGAATTAATTTCACGCATACATTCGTTGTGTTTCCCTTCATTATGCTTTATGCTCACGTAATGGAACACGAAGAAGGAGGAAAAAAGTAAATAATAAAGGGAGAGTATTAGGAACTTAACGGGGCTCTTTATTAAAATTAAAAGTCACCAGAGGATATCCATTAGGTTATTAACGAACGGCGGTCGGGCGTGAGCTTGAATGAAACTATTATTACACGTGTACATTTTCGCTTTTGTCTCTACGAACATGCAAATCATCGTTTTGGAAAGGAACAAAAAAGAGATGAGAACGAATTTAAATTCGTCCATGTTAAATGTGCGGTTTACTGGTGCCGCTTTAAATTAAGAACTTTTGCTCTACCAGAAAGTCATCCAATTTATTTCTGGCCCTTTAAACATTCAAATTGCTTTAAACACTTTCTTAAATCTTCTTTAAATACTTTCAAGATGGTTAAATTACGGGTAAGACCGTTACGGGGAAATTTTTAATTAAACGATCGCTATTTTGCCGGCTTTGTCTGTATCGGTGTTGCAATTATTTTTTTTTGCACTAAAATAATTATGTTTCGTAACAGTATTACATGTGTTTATTAATTAAAACGCTCCCAGTTTCGATAAATGACTAAATATTGTATTGCAAAATTATATTTGTAAATTTATATTATTGCTGTTATAATTGGATCTGACGAATGGATTATTATTAGATTGAATAACGTTATTAATTATAATGTCTGTTTGTGTTATGAAACGAATTTTCATAAATCTGTTGCGAACAAAGCGTCGCTTTTCATCTAAAGTTACCGTCTCCTTCGAGCATGTATTAATTAACAAATTAATTAGTGCTTAACAATTACTACCGTAATCTTTTTCCTCTACGTACGCGTATGTTGATAAGAAGATTATTTCATTAACAATTGGTAATTAAGGGATCACGAGTCTGTTTATGTTGACCATCTCACTAAACTGCCATAGAGCACACAAATCCTTATGCAAATAGACTTAATCGTACGCAATACGTAAACAAATTTCGGACGTTTATTAATTAAAACTTGCGAATTTGATTAAAACGGATGCGCAGCGCTCTATAACTTTCAGAAAAGAAACTAACTCTTCGCTCGTGAGTTGCCATAACTTCGAGGATTTTCTTAATTAGCCGGGCCGATTGCAAATTATTTAGGGAGCCATTACTAAAACGTTTCGCTGGTGTATCAATAACAAATGATTTCGGTTTAAGCGAATGATCGATAGTTATTGCCGTTCAATATACATACACGTGCATATATTAGCAATGGCGGTTGAGTAGCACTGTACGAGATAATTAGCTATCGCTATTAATTAGTAATATTGATGATTAATTAAATTGGCAAAGTAATAAACCGTCTAATAAAAGCGACGCGTGTATTAAACCGACAAATGAACTCGCGTTACGTGATGGTAATTATTTGAAAAATGATTGCTCGCCCGGAAACGCGTGATAATGGTCCGCTGATCATTTCCTTCTTTTTTTCGTTCTCTTTTCACTTGCTTGTTGCTATTGCTGTTGTTGTTGGTTGTTGTTGTGGTAAATTTCCAAACAATAGCCGTAAATTGTGAATTATTAATCTACCAAACGGGAGCTTAAACCGAAATAAAATACGTAAATTGCTCGGTGGATAGTTAACAAAGTTTAAATCCACTTATACTTATATTTATGCGAAAAGTGATATTTTAACCCTTTTCACAGTAACGAACAGAGGACCTGGACGATTTTAAAGTTTGCACATACATAAGAATATTAATGATTAACAATTACACAATAGGATTGTAGTGAATGAAGAAAGCAAAGAAAAAGCACACGCTAAGGGCAAATAAACGTTAATGCGGGATTAGTTATAAAAACCAATGTTTCGTAACAATAATTAAGAACCTCATACAATTGAATGTTCTTTATGTACCGAAATAAAAAGGAAACGAGTGAGAGAGCAACATCAACTTTTTAGTTAGTTAAAAGGGATTAATTAATAATGGTAATTCACTCGAAATCCACCCATACCGAGCTTTTCTCTACTATTATTCTCGCTCTCCCTTTGTTAATTATTTCCTAAGGTCGACAAAGAATAATTAATTTTATGCCCATCTTAAGAATATCCCTTCAGCAGTGGCAACAGTAAAAACAGCTGAAGATGAATAAATATCAAACGATATGATTTCTATTTAGTTAATATCAGCTAATTATCCCTTACAATAAAGTAAAACGATAAATTTGAGGTGATTAAATTTAATATTCGTCCGCCTACGTGCCTATTCTGTTTTTGCAATTGTAATTAAGCCCATTGTTATAAACATTATTTTTGCGGCGTGTCTTCTTTTCGTGTAATAATAAATTAAAATGGGAATTATGGCGGAGAAATTGATGTGTAAAAAATGAAGGGAATTCGTGATTTAGGCTTGTTAACGTTGATACATTCGAACGATATTTAATCATACTTTAATTCCTTTGTGTTATACCGTTAATACCATAATTATTATTAGTTAACGGTATACTGGTAATAAATAAATACGTATTTGATTAGCGAAAGGCGTTATTGTTGTTATTATTATTATTTGTAATAGATATATTTCGTTTTCGATTCCCATAGGACGATATCTATCTCCATTATTCTGTTTACACTTGTAAAATTGCCACGAAATATATAATATTAACGTATCGTTATCGAGGTGTAATAATAAAGCCCGATAATAAATTTATGACTACTTATTATATTCCGTTTGCTTTAAATACATTAATATCGTCGTTATACAAATCCCGTTGATTAATTAGCGCAATTATTTGGTAAAACCCATTTCAGATTCCATTTTTTCCTTCGTTCGTTGTTGTCTCTTCTCATGAAATATGCGAACGTTAAAAGGAAAAATTGCGCACGATCTTCTTTTTACAACCGTTTGGAACGAAAAAGTAAGCAAGAAGAAGATGCAAGATAAACTTAAATCTTAATTCAATCCGTTTCAGTGTCGTATCTGCGGATGTTCATAAGAATACCAATATATTCGTCGCGAAATAAAGAGCTTTTTTACTATTTTATTCCTGACAGATCTGTGTCAAAAGCTCCGTAGCAAGATGGCAGTGTAATAGTAGTAATGCGGCCATGGAAAGTTGGAGTTAAGCTCATAGAGTCCAACGTGTATGGAAGATGATGAATGCTATCAAGTTTTCTATTATTACAGTTGTGACGGGTACAACGTCTTCGAAAGGGAAAGCCATATGACAATAAGAAAGAAGAAAATCGCCATACATTTAATGCCTATCATATTGTTAGACTTTCTTTTGAATATCTTCTTCCGTTCGCTAAAAGTTCACGTATCAAATTCCCCTTTACAGCTGAAAATTCATTACATTTTATTCAGTCGAAAGCACAAGGTTTCTTGTTTTAATTTTAAATTGTATTGGCAATATATTCGCAATGACAATAATAAAATTAACTGTAGTTCAAATGCGAACGATTGCGGATGATGGGCGAGAGCGTGGTGGCTGCCGTTGGCTGCTTTTGTTGTACTTTAACACGTTTACGAACGTACATCGAAAACTGGAGTAAACTGGAAAACGAAACGGGCGCGTCATCTGCAGACTTTGATTAATTATAGTTTAGATAATGAGCCTCGTTAAAGTTACATTATCACGCCTTTAATTAATACGATGTTGCTTGCTCGCTTGCTTCCTCGCCGTTCGCTATTGCCGCTGCGGAATATCAGGATGAGAGTGGAAGTGAGTGAGGAAAGCGGCCTATTTACTACTACGTTAACGGTTCAGATTCTTCTCATAATAACGCTTCTTCCGATATTTCTTTATCCCACCATTTATTACTTATAAACACGTTGAAATTATGGCGATATATTAGGGGGAGTAAAGTGGATTTTAATAAGGGAAAAAGTAAAATTAGTGCGTCGAGATATTTAATTAAGATAAACGTCAGCGAGTGTTGCACATATCGGAAGAACTGCTCTTTGTTTGCAAATTATTATCGATAAATTCGTTTTTTTCCTCTTCAAAAAGGGTTTTCCATTAAACCACACCAAATATTGTACACAATGTCTGTCCATCAATTTGTTATTATTCCCAAGAGGAAATCTATTGAAAAATCTTAAACTATTCCGCTCTGTACGTTATGGCCATCGAAGCGTATTAGATTAAATACCGCCATTTGTGTGCTTATGTGTTAACTTCGAATCAATTTCGACGAAGAGTGTATCGTTTTATAGTTCAATGGCCGCATCGGAACGGATAACGTGGAATAATCGACGTTCAGGATGTGGATCACTTTTCGACATGACCAACAGAATTTAAAGGTGATAAGTTAATTGATCATTTAAACACGAAAGAAAACTGAACCTGATTAATGTTTTTAATTTGCAAATTATCTTTTTCCAAACGCCTGATATTTTCGTACGAGGGAAAGCGCCGATAAAAATAATCCATTTTCAAACAAATGGCGTTTGCAAAGTGTTATGAGTTCGTCTTTATGCCATTGGTAGTATAGCGACGTGCAGCAGATATTCATAACTGAACCTTTCTGCATGTATGGAAATTTTCAGCTTTCTTTCGCGCATTTTTCCACGTTTATTTTCAAGATGCATCCGTTCGTAAGGGGAAAAATAGCGAGGTCAGAGTTGCTCTTAATAAATCTGAGCCTCAATGAATCGAACAAATTCTCAAAGAAACAAATGAATCTCAATGTAGAACTCACAAGTAACCTCTAATCAATCGATCTTTAATGATTATTTCCATTATTTCTCGAAATTCACCAAAAATACGCGAATAATTGTAAAAGGAGGTTGAACACAAAACAAAGATTCATGCGAATTTTTGGCATATGAACTAGTACAAAAAGAAAGCGTGAGTAGTTCCTCAGCAGCCCTGTTATGCATTTACTCCTTATCAATACATGAAATTTTCCTTTCAAATCGCTTTAAAAGGAGAAAAATAAAAGAAAAAGGAAATGTAAAAAAAAGAGAAGGAGGCCCATTACTCATTCCGAATAAATACTATAGACTTTATAACATCTTGAAATGAATTTGATGAATATCTTTTATTCGAGTTATCATCATTTTTACAACTCGGGTACTATTATTATTGCCGTAACGCACAAATAGAAAATTCATATATTCCACAAAATTCTTTACAATCGAAAAGTATAGGACTGGGGCGCAGAATGGGGCAAAAATGTTGTGATTGATCTTTCTGAATATTTTATTATTTCATCCATATATCTTTGTCATATGTACTTTTCTCTACGATATGACGATGGTCTTTTGCTTTCAGACATAAATTTCGGATTTTATTTTGTTGCCTTTTTTTGCAGCGTGTATATGCATTCATAAGTTTATAATAATGTTGGCTGTTTCTTTTGATTAGATGTTGAGTATTCTTCAACTAAATAGAATTCATATCGGTAGCTGAATGGGAATAAATGGTATGCATACATGAGTATTGATCTTTCGAAAACTCACGATGAGAAAAAGCATTTAATGTAATGTTAGCTGGTAGAAAAAGTGTAGCGAAATCACTGCAATTACTCGCGATTTTCAATTAAATCCGCAACTATATTTCACGCTTTCAATTGTATCGCCTCCCTTTTTTTGCCTCTGTAGTATTTTTAAAATTTTTGCTTTTAATCGGCCAGCAAACCGTGATTCCTACATACAGCTGGTACGTCGTTGTAATATTACTATATAACCTGTTGAATGATGTTGATTTTCATAATGCACAGACAACGATTTATTTATAACGTTGATTATGGGGCTATTAATAATTTTCACATGTTACCAAGTGTTGTAATACACAAGCGGTTTTCGAATTTATTAACCGAAACCGAAAATTAAATATTAATTCGTCGTCGTTTGCACTAAATTTGCATGAATCGAATCGATAATGATGAGAGACCGAGACAAAGACGGCAAAGGAAATCAAAAATCAAACGGCAAACACAAAGGAAAAGAGCAAAAAGGAGAAAGGGAAAGAAGGAAAACAACAATTGGAGGAAAGAGTATTAAACAATCAATTCATAAGAACCCTGTCTATATAAATCTTCGGGGTACTTTAACGTGACGTCCTCCCTCTTTCTTCCTTTTTCTTCCCTTTGGAATACATCTCTCCACTTATTTTTTTTCTGTGGGTATCATAAATATTTTTTTCTCGACCGGTTCGATTCGACTTTATCTTCCTTCTTCTTTGCTGCCTCTTTCGTTTCGTTCATACGGAAATCATGCTCTTTAAAATATTATAAACGCAAAAGGAAGTAGGATGGAAAATTTGACGAGCGAAGAAAAAAGGGAAAAGTTGAAGTAAAAATAAAAGAAGAATTGTCGACACGTGTTTACACAACTGAAATTATTAATTATTATTCGCGATGAATAAGTGAGCGAAACATGGGCAAAGAGGAGCGATAAAATGTGTACCTAATATAAAAGAATATTTTAATAAAACATTTATGAATATTAAGTGAAAGTAATTAACATGAAAGTATAATTTTTCGTGAGGGGGTGGATGTAGCACCGAAAAAGAGGGAAGTAATTATTTTTGTTGAAGAGTACACAAATAATTTTACTCCGTCAAATGAGTTGTGCTTTTGGTACGATTATTACTGAAAAAGGCCCCAGTCCCTTTTTATTTTTGTTGCTGACATTGTTGTTTTTGTTGTTATTCCTCTTCTCCTCACCATCTACTATACGCTAATAATATCGCTGCTTTATGATAAATAATGAAGTCGAAATTGCAATGCGAATATAATATTCATTAAAATTTTAATATTAATAATTATTAATAAGTAAATAAAGAACGGCGTCAATATTAAAAAGAAGTTATTTATTTAAATGTTTAACTAATTTGCTTTTAATAAAACATAATGAAAATTCAATTGAGCGATGGATTCAAAGGACGAAGACGATGACGAGAACAACAAGAAAAAACTAATGAAAAGCAAAAAAATCGAAATGAGAAAGAGTGAGAAAGTAAACGAATCGTCCCTCGTTACTTTTCCTTCTTCTCTCGCTCTCCATCTCTTCCTTCTATTTTGTAATTACGGAAGTTGGAATAAAATTTTAGAGAGTGCTAATGCTGGCCTTACCAAGTTTGAATGCTCAAGAGTTTGGCGTTACTTTAAGAGAGACGACGAAACGAAAGAGCGCGAGAAGGACGCAGAAGATGGAAAAAAGAGGCCGAAACTTCGCTCGACTCTCAACTCAGAAATCAGGATAATCGTTAGTCCATTAGTGAAAGCACAACTTCGAGTCCTAGATATATATCTATTATATATATATATATATATATATATATATATATATATATATATATATATATAATAGAAATTTCTGGTTAGCTAAAGAGCAAACGAAAGATAGTGAGTGAGAGCGAGCGATTTCGTGAGATTATTACACATCAATGCATTTTCGCGAGGAGCTCGCAAAAACTGGACACAACCAACTAAACGTTCACTACTTGCTAGTATTTGTATTTGAAGCAAATATCAATTTTTGAATTTGAAATGTAATTTGAAGGAGTCGATTGAGGATGGAATTCTGCAACGTTTTGCAAAAAAAATCAAACGAAGCATTTCCAGATGCTTTCCGAATCATTTAACTCGATCAAATTCTAATCCATTCATTAACGCGTAAATTTATCGGGTGGCAACGATTTGTTTGATGTCGAACAAGACGAAGATTTCAGATATTTCTCGCAGGAGACGATGGAGGCGCGTTGAATTCGACTAAAGGGAACATTCTACAACTTAGTTTCGGCGTACACGTTGTAGATTGTAGGTAACGGGATTGTAAATATGGGGAATATTGTAAATATTTGCTTAAAAGAGATGGAACGAGCGCGTGGAAATACCAGTTTGCTCGGTGTTTGTAATGCAATTATAAAGATTTTAGTTTCAACACTTTAATAACAACGAGGGCAACGACAATAAGAACGACAAGGACTGAGGACTTTATAAGAAGACGATTTATTATTGTTCTTATTGCAATTTAATTTGCATGTTTTTCAGATGCAAATCACTCTGCTAGCGATTTAAATACGCCACTCGTAGGTCTTTTCGCCTTTATCATTTACAAATCTAGTTTTACTAATTCTTTTTTCGTAATTAACACTTTGACTCTGTTCCTTGTATCTCTTTTTGTTCCATCGCACGAATTAGGTTAGAACATAATCGCAATTAGATATTGAATAAGGACGAAGAAAGCTAAGATATTAAATAATCGTTGCCGTTTTCCCTGAAATATATTTGAGTGGGCAGATTGCAAATTTTATAACGAACGCGAAATTCAGTTAGTTTAACATTAAACGTACAATAAATTCGTTTAGATTCTGGATAATGTATTGTTATTTTCAATTTTTATTTGCGCAAAAATATCGTTATCTAGCTCGTCTGCATTCATTTAGAACAATAAATTTTGTTTATGAAACGAAAATTATTTGCAAAACTTTTTTTTTTCATTCGGCAAATTTATAACCGTTCGTTTTTGCGCGTGCAAAATTGAAGAGGGTCGTTTTTTCATAACGCATCCAATCTTATTATTATTTATAGGGGTTTTTCTAGGGATTACCTCGTCTATTGTTTCTCTTCTTATTTCGCAAATGTTAATTTATGTAAATCGCCAATGCAGACACCTTTTTGCGGCGATAAAAACGAGTGTTAATAGTTGATAATATTGATCTAGAAAAATATCATTGTGTGTTAATTGATAGAGGTTAATCGATGATCACACTTCATTTCGCTTGTGTTTGCGTTCGATGGAAAAGAAGCGAAATTCGAGCGCATTCGCTTCTCGTCAAAGCAATTTAAAATTTCTTTCGAGGAAAAAAAGCGCTTTCTTTTTCAATCCGTCTGTCTACGAATCACTTTTTTCTGCTTGCATAAAAGAAGCGAACGAATTAATGCATTCGCAAAGCACGTCGCCTCGACTCGCACTTTTTTCGAGTCGTTATTAATGTTTTATTTTCGTCTTTTCTACGTGAAAATGCTAACTTTAAATAAAACCGTTACACCTATTTTCTTTGTTGTTGCGTGCACACGTGTGACGTGGCATTTTTAAAGCCATTTGCGAAAGAGAAACCCCCCGCTTCGGCACGGATTTTCATAACGGTAGGAACAAGTAGAAAAGGGCGTAGAATAATAACGATGCCTAAAATATGACGGTGGGTTACGGAGGAATTACCTTACGTTTGGGTTCGCGAGTGGGAGGAGGCGTAGTTGCGAAACTTTTTCGATATTATTATTTATGAAATAATTTTTGCCTTCGTTATTATTATTATTATTATTATTAAAGGCTGTCTAATCCTGCACGAAATACGTGTACATTTCAATTTTTCGCAATATCATTATTATTATATGTTCATTAACGTCGTGATATTTAACAGCTACTTCCATTCGAAAATTTCGTACTATATGACACGTGTCAAGTCAAGACACCAAAAACCCGTGGCAGCAGCGGTGATGGCTGGTTGTGCCACCAGTAGGTAGTAGCTTGATGACGAAGAAGCAGAAGAAGAAGGGTTCGAATTTAATAATAATAATAATAACAACTACTGCGCGAAAATTAAAGTGGTATGAGATAAATTAAATCTTAATTACTGGCACTGTAATTTGAATATAAATTTTAGTCGGTTGTTCTTGTACCGCATTCTATACGTACGCGAACAAGATTTGTGTGTGTGTGTATGCTAGTTTATTTACATTATATTCGTACTTCTATAATTACTCGTTAGCCGTTCGAACAACTTGATAATTTACTTAATTAGAAATGTACGGAGGAAAAGAAAATTAATTAAAGAGTATCGCAAAGAAAAGTGCTAAAGAAGAACAACATCCACAACATGCATGGAAGAGTTATTAGTATTTTATAGTGCAACACAAACATTTATTAATTACAATGTCTCTAAATTATGCATATTAGCTCAAAGTATTTACTCTTAACCACGCGCATAATTACAGCAGTCTGTAAAACTCCACTAAAAGCAATTGAATTCGCAAGTATGAAATAGTTATTTTCTTGTAGAAATTGCTAAGTGGAAAAAATCGAAAAGGCAGAGTAATTAATTAACTATACAGAAAAAAAACGCGTAATGACGAACATCAAAGCGAATTATTAATAAGATTAAGTACGTGAATTGAATGAACTCTCGGCGCTCTCAAAGTAAACAGCAACACCGAAGAACAGAACAGAAACAAACGATTATTAATATTTCCTTAATGATCTAATTAATGGCGATTTTTTGCGCATTTTTAAAAAGTAAATTCCGTGCGTACAACGCGAAACTTTGTTGCACGAAAATCTGCTCTAATCGTCAAATCGATTTTCCCATTCGTACGCATCGACTTTAATTGCACGTGCCTGTGTAATATAGGCTACAAAAAAATGCAACGGAAATTGTATGAATGAGTTTTAATTTAGTTTTGCGAAAGCGTCGCCGTAACGGAATAAAATTGAACTCGGTTGAATTGCTGTTGTTGTTGTCGCTGCTGCTATTATAATAAGGAGGGGAACGCTTTTTAATAAATCTATTAAAATCCATCCAGCGCTCCCGTAAACTCGCTCCATTTTCGTAACAATTCACTTTTAAAGTCCTCATCCATACGCTCGTTATACATTTATACGTGTAGCATACATTGTGCTCTTTAATGAATATTTCAGCTGCTAAGGAGCGCAACGTGAACGAGATGCGAAGAAACGCAAAACGATGGCGGTAAAGTAAAGTGCGGCGACGTAGCGTCTACGACGGAGCGGAAAACCGTCATTTCTCTGCCATCTACTTTCTCGTTTATCTCCCAATTTTTTTTTGCATCTTCGCAGGGTTAACTAACGAAAGGGATTAGATGAAAGGGGAGACTGTTTAATGAGCAATTTTCCTATAAGATTCGCACAGATTCACCGCGAAAACGTAAACACACGCGTGCTTATGAGGGCGCAAGTTTTCTATTTAGATATTTTTTTGCGAGAGAAGAAAAAGGGGAAAATGGTGCTTGAAAATCGACCAAAAGCGGTTCCCGTTCGTTACGTTTATGTGCGGCAATAAAAGGAGCGAAAGGGCGCGCGAAGGAGAGAGAGAGAAAAAGGGCAGTGAATTAAAGTTTCAACGTTCTGGCAACGTTTTTATTTATCGCGTCGTTTTACTGTCGCGTTTTTAATTTTCCGTAAAACGGCGAGCTAAAGCGGCAACGAAGTGAATGGGAATAACGATGCCGCCGACAAAAAAATTATTATTAACGTTCAATATCCTAATTGTAGCTCTCCTCAATTCTGTCTCTCGCCTCCACGTGCAAACAACTTTTATTTCGCTTTTATTCGGCCAGCAAACGGCTTCGGCGAGAGCGATCTCGCGTCGTAGTTAAAATAATTTATTTAATACCCATACGGCCTATTTCGTGCCGCTCGCCCGGGTATCTATCCAAAATGTATGCGAATGTATCCTTTTTGTTTTACGCCCGTAATTGATGCAATAATTCCGAACGTTGCCACAATAAAACGCTCGCAAACGCTACTGATAGATAAAAAAGAAACGTACGGATGTTAGTCCGTAGTTTCAAAGGAAGCAGCAAGAAATAGAAGATAAAAACAGCTACTATTTACCTTTACCTACTTAAAGTTTTATTTTATTGCATCTAATGCCATTAAAAATTTGCAAGGAGCAAAAACAAAGTGAGATTTTTATACGGCCTTTCTTTACGCTCTTCCTCTTCAGACTTTCTTCTGCTCTCCCTTATGGACACACACGTATACATTTTTGTTCAGCATTTTTTCCCCTTTTACTACCCGGATTATCTAAAGTGAATGAGCGCAAAAATAAAGTTTTACGATTACTTTCGTCCATTTATAGAACGCTTTTTCAATTACGTATCATGCTCATCAAAAATATCTACTTAAATTACATTTCGTAGTTCTTTATACATTTCCTTACAAACTAATCGCACTCTTCTCTCTCTCATTATTCGCATTTCACCCCGTCTCATTTTCCGTTTGAATTCGTGTCTTCTGTACGTCCATTAAAAGGAATCTCGTTAATTTTTCAGCACAGACACAACAAATTGATATACTCGCACAAATTATAATCATGTTGAACCCGGCAGTCATTTGGGTATCGTTAAATGAAAATGAATACGTTTGATACAATTTTTCCCCGATTAATTATTCGCAAAGGGTTTTTAATGGTATCAGAGCAACAAGAAAAGCACGATGAAGACTGTCCTCGACTTTATTCCATTTAACGAACGAATTTGCAATAAAGTTGACGGGACACGTGGCCAGAAATCGGCGGTGAGTAATTAGAATTCGTACCGTTAAAGGTAACTTGAATTCAGTCGATTGCACGTTGAATGGTAGCCAAAAACCGAAAACCGGAACGGTCTTAAATTTTGCGGTTAAATCCGTTCGTCTTTCCTGCTGCCGGCACGATTTATAAGTTACGTCTTATTAATTGGTATTATAGCTGGTGTACGGTGGTCGGTTTAAATTGGACCTTACATTAATGGTCCTAGGACTAAACTGGACCTTTTACTGATCCCAACGTTATCGCCTCTCCAATATTTAGCGGCGATTATTTTCGCATAATGCACAAGAATGTTTATCGCCCGAAAGTCGGGCTGTCGAAGTTTTTTTATTTAAATTTTTTACGTTGTTATTGTTTCTCTCTCAAATTCCACATATAAAATTTGATTATTTATCATTTACAAGTCTGGTTTGTTCTGGCAATACAAAAAATGGAATGAGGGGAGATGTAATCCGATTTTTTGTTCCTTCAGCCAACAACTTTGTAATGTATACAAATAGGTTTCTTTTATTTTCCCTCTGTGTGCGTGCGTTGTGCGAAGTGGATGCGGCTGTTATTGTATCAACAATTTTTTTGCCATATCTATCAGTCTCCGGCGCTGAAGAAAGAAACAATGGCAGAAAGTTGGGAAGAATTCGCGATGAAGAATAAGAAAGATGTGTTTTTTATGCGTGATGTAATACAATACGGTGCTATAGGTATAATATTTACAAATCGATATAGATAATACAATTCGATGTTAAGATGAATGTAAATCTTTCGCCTTTGTTCCCTCGGTATCATCGACATCATCATCATCATCATCATGGTGATCAATGTTTTCGTCGCGAATTGTCTTTTCGCCCTTCTGTCTCTTTGTTTCTCCTTTCTCGTGTCTCGCCCCCTCGCAACCATTTTTTTCTTTTTGGTTATTGGAGATGGGTATCATTATAGGTTGCTGTTTTTCTTTTACCATTAATATTAAGAACAACAAATACGAAAATCCCACTTATTTATCCTCCTTCTTTTTTCCTTTTTCGCGTTCGTTTGTAGTTGGATTAAATGGTAGCAGTTATGTGCCATTAAATAATTTATTATCTTCATTGATAACGATTCGCTGTCGATTGTGGATGCGTTCACAAATGTTGAGGAACGGTAAAAACCGCTTCAGTTATGATTCGTATGGCTTCTACTTAAATTAAAATCGCAAATATTTATTTTCTTTGATAGATCGCGTAGAATTACGAGCAAAAGGAAATGTAATTTCGATTTCGAAATAACCATAAAAGAATTTAAATTATGTAATATAAAATACGAAATTCCATTCTTCGATTTAAAATTTGTAAAATTGAGATTCCTCCTCTTTCTCGCTCTCTCTCTCTCTCTCTCTCTCTCTCTCTCTCTGCTCGCGATATAATAATAATTATTTTATTTTGAGAAGTAAAAAGAAACCGAGGAGAAAAGATCGAACTTCGCCGGCGAGGGCAATTTAATATAAATTAATTTCCCATTGTTTCTCGTCTATATTAATAACAATTTGCAGGAAGATGGCGAGGAATTTATTTCGCGTAATTCGCATCATCGCGATAATGTAGTTGAACATTATTCGTGTACGGTAAAAAAGCAGCGGAAGAACTTTGGGGACCAAGTGGGTATTAATGTTTTAAAAAACATTCTCTGGCATGTACAAATTTGAAAAGTTTCGTTTTTTTCTTCTTCTTCTCCTCTTTACTTGCCGGTAAAGTGATGTAGTTTCTCGCGCGGGATATATTAGTTGAAAAATCGAGAGAAACCTTTAAAACTTATTTAATATATCAAACATTATTGCAATAGCAGCCGGCGTCGATTCTTTCGTCCTCCTCCTTCTTACATTTTCTTTTTCGTCCGATATTTTTTGTTTGGTGCCAATAACTGCAAGGGAAAAGAATTTTCACGACAATTATTGATAATTCGGCCTTCACTACAACAAACAACTGCTGTAATCAATTTGTAATTTACGTTCTTCTCTTCCTTCCTCTTAATATTATTATTTCTTCGTTTCCTCTTCTTCCTTCGGTCCTTTCCGTACAAACTTCAATGTAAAGTTTTATTGTATTATTTATTTATAAAACTCCCTAACTTATTTCTTTCGGTTGAGGTACTTGTAGATATTATTTGCTTTTCCTCCTTCGCCGCGAAATTCTCTTTCTTCATCTTACTCTTCGCAGTAGTAGTATATCCTCTTATTTGTTTTGTCATCGAATTGATTTATCTGCAAAATTTGCTTTTCTTTCTTATTGCCGCTAGGTATTTAATTTCCCCAAGAATACATTTATATAAAAAAGAAAATTTATAAATATTTTGTATTTCCCTTTTTTATAAAACAAACATCTCCCTTTTCGTCTTCCGGTCGCCAATTTGGCTTGGAAAAGCATCGCTTTTGAAAAAGGAGGAAAATAATCAAGGGAAGCGAAAAAGGAAAACAACAGGCATGTTGCCATAAATATCATGAATAGTTTATTAGCTAAATGAGTTCAACAAAAGAGTGGACGCTTTGGTAGAGATATTCTTTTGCTTTTGGGGAAATAAATTGAAATAAATTACACGTTCGAATGTATTGATAAAATAGCAAGTACCTCTACTTAGTAAGGAGCTTATAAATTAAAGTTAGAGAGAGAAGGAACGTAACCCTCCTATTCACATCAATTCGTAATGAATTTTAGCCGATGCGTTCGTTCCGTTTGCGAAGAAAAAAACCTCCGGAAAGAGCATCACGTCTGCTTTCGATCCAGTCCATTCCATCGCAGCAGCATTATCGTCAATGAGGAATTTGTTCGTGGGACTTTCTTTATAGTTATGGATTGTTCCTTTAAGTTTGCCCGTGCCGGGAAGTTATCGAATATCCACTCGCTCCCCCCGGACGTAATAATACAGCTAAGTATAAGAAGTAAAAGACTCTTTTTCGATAACACATCGTGAGAGAGACAGAAACACGTAGAACTACTCCCCAAAAAAAAGTGACCGAAAGGGTCGTGAATTAAAAGGGCTCATAGTATCATTTAATATCGAAGAGTCCTTTTTAACAAAGCGTCGCTTTATTAAATTCCGCTCAATTATGCGGACGTTACGAAATTATTTTATTTGCTCGTAATTCGATTGCGAAATTAAAATAAAAAAGGGGCTGAAATGTACGACGTAAACGAATTACGAACACATATTCGAGTGTATCCATCCATCGCAAGAGGACGATGGCGATGAAGAAGTAAGAGGGAAAAAGTTATTATTAGGTCACAGTAATTTTCTCGTTCATTGAATTTTCTTTTCTTAGTTTCGTTTAGCGATCCTTTTAAGTTGATCAGGAGTCTGTGCGTTTCGTTCGTTCGACGTCCTCGTATTACCTTTTATCTAAATGTACAAGTGTAGAAAGTTGAAGGAAGAAAAAGGAAAAGAAAAGAGCGGACTGATGGAGAGAGAAGAAAGTATTATCTAATTAACTCATTGAAATGAGTCGTGGTCGCTGCTTCGCCATTATTTTCCGTTGTCGCCGATGACGGTTCGGAATTAATTTAATATTTATCGAACAACTTTTATCAACTACGTTTCTCTATTTCTGGTCTTCTCCAGTTGGCCACTTTCTTTTTGCAATTCCGCTGACTGAACGTAAAACCTCTCGGCGGTGTATAAGTTTCGTTTCTGACGACCCAGATAGATAGGAAGAATATTATTTAGTTGCTAGTTTATTCGATAGCGACGAAACTACGTGAAAGCGAAAGATTTATTTTCGTGGCAGAAATTCGAGTTCGATGGAGACGATTAAAATCAAAAACTGTCGCGTTTACCGCAACGCGACTGAATTAAAAATGTATAAATGAGAAATTGTGTAACGTCGAAGTTTAATTAGAAAATCCGATGTTGTTCAAGACGTTGCGATTTGTAATTAGTTGGCGAGAGGCGATGCAATTTATTTGCGAAAAAAGGGAATTATGTTATATTCTTCTCGTTAATTAATTCGCAAAATAAAAATCGCAGTCAATTTGTTACGAGTCGCAAACATCTGCTCGCCCGCTCTCCCTCTCTTTGTCACCCTCGTTGATTATTAATTTTTTTTCTATCTCTTTTATCAATTAATAATCGCACCACTTTAAATATTCGAATATTGAATTGACCGATTCGGGAAAACTGTGAAATATCATATCATCGCCTTTAATAATATTTGTTAAATTGAAATCGATTATAAATGGCAAGTGTAGCGGCCAAACGCGGAAGAATCTCGGGCCAACAATTTTCCTTTTCATTTACACCACTTCCACTGTAACTGACAGCAAATAACTTATATAACATAACGTTTCTTTCGTGCGCTTTCCTTTGCCTCCTTCACTACGAACCGATTTTCTAATACGAGCTTGTACGTTTTCGACCAAACGATTCTTGACTGCTTAATATGAACTGCTATTTTTACAAGAACTATTGTTGGATTATCCGTCGAGCTGGACGTGAAGAATCGATAATAGAATGGCAATTTAAAGATATTTTCCATCTGCATTCTTTCACCTTAAATTTGTATTAAAGTCCAACTTTTTACCTCTTTTAACGTAAACAGTGGGCGAATTGTGTAAAAAGGAAGAAGCGGGTAAATGGAAAGTGTCTGGCCGCAAATAGAAACTACTTATTAGCAACTTAAGTTAAGGGCGGCCCTCCACGCTGAAACTGAGCCACGACTAAATGCATCTGAATGGAATTACTGCAAGAGGGAAAAAAGCTCAAAATAAACGATTCGAAATGGGATACGAACGGCGAGGCGATGGAAAACTATGAGAAATACGACACGTGTCGTAAAATTTCACGTTTTGTAATCTGCTTCGGCGTCTACGCTTCTCTTTTTCTTCTTTTTTTCGAATTTCCCTCGACCGAATTTTACCCGGCTTTTAACGCAACCTTTAATGAAACAGCTATTATTTACCAGCTATAAATTACAGGCGGAAAACAAGGGAGAAAGTGTACGGTGGATAAGAAAATAATTACAAAATTAAAGATTAAATAAAGAACAGAAATGATTATAGTAGATTTGCCACGATAATCTCTATCATTATCCTTAAATTTCTCTAGATGCGAATTATCCATATATATATATCTAAAACAACCGTGCTGCCGTCATCTCTAGAACGAAATTGAACACGCCATGCTACGTGTGCAGAATTCTTGTAGCATGGAATCGGGTATATTGTTGGGCTGGCGGAGGGTGGCCGAGCGTAGATGAGATATCAAGAACAGGAGCACGTTACAATAAACCTTGATGTGTGTTCAATAAACTCAATAAATTAAACGGATAAACGGATATATCGTCTTTTGTCTTTAGTTTTTTTTTTCATTTCTTTTCGATAAATCTTTACGCAACAATATGTGCTGATATAGGGACGATTGGTCGTATCGATGATCCTTTATTTCCTCGAAATAACGTAATTGCGGTTTAACTGTATTCTGTCATTTCTTTGCCCCGAAAAAAAAAGGGAGGAAGAAAGAGAGGATAATCCTTAATTTGCAATAAAATTTAAATTAATCGACCGAAATTTATGGATTAATATTAACGGAGATGAAAGGGGGACGAAAGGAGTGAAATCACGTGAATATTCATCGATATGTACAGAGAGAATCGGTAATTAGTGATCGTTATTGGCGAAACGAAAGCAAATTCGCCACGTGAGGTGATCGGGGAAAAATAAAAAAATATATAAACGTGGAAAGGCTTAAATGACGAATTGGAATTGTAGATTGGGAATTTGTAAAACAAAATAATCCGGGTACTACAGATTTTCGTTAGTTCAAAATCCTCCATTCAATTTATATTTCATATCGCATGAAATATTTACTTTCGAAACACCCATAAATTATACGAATGCTACAGTAGGCAATAAAAAATCATCATATAAATTCGATATTCGCGGCGCAAAACGCGAAAGTATCGTCCAGTGGATGTAAGTAAACGATTATGGAGGATTGAATCAACGCTCGCTTACGAAATTAACGCGAACGTTATGACGTTATCCAATATCGTTAACACCACGATAAAATCGATGGTAAAATGTCTTAACTTAGAACAAACAAAAAAAAACGAGAATCCCGCCGAAGAAACTTTGAAATATTCAACATCAAAAAGAATTTTCCACGCCTCGTAACACCTGAGATCGTCGGTTATAATAAACTGAAGAGCCCCGTTCGCAAGTAAAAGAGGGAAGCAACGGAAAAAATTACGTGGCGTGGAGCGACCGACTGCAAATAAGCTTTCTTCAAATTGGATGTGCACCTCGTGGAAGGAAAAAGATAAATTATCTGAAAAATAACACACGCGCGCTCGCTAGCTACTCTCCCAACACTAGAACACGGTCCGCGCAAAAACCAAAGCAGATAAATCTTCGTGACAAATTGACAATGTGCTCTAGACAATGACGTATACGTTACATGGACGGAGAAGGCAAAGAAAAAAAGGAAAAGACCGACGAATGAAATGCGGGCGGCGAGAGCGTTTCTTACCTCTGCCCAGTTTAATAATTGTTTTAACGCACGACGAAAAAAAATAAATAAATAAAAGATCCTTTCGCGGGAGATAATTCGGTGTCGCAATTTATTCCGCACATATTTCTGCGTTATAATAACGGCTAATTAAATTGCAAATTAACGTGGCAACATCTGCTCGAGCGGTCACTCATCGTGAATACAACAATCGAGGACAATAATAATCGTGCGAACAATTTTCGTTCTAAATGCCAACCGAATTTGGCGAAAGATAAAAATCCGAAGCTTCCATCGAATCTCTCTCTCTCTCTCTCTCTTTTATTGCCGTAACAATATGTTTTTTTTTATCATCGTTCCGTTTAGTTACGTGAACGGCATAAACGAATCTGGCATTAAATCCTCCACTAACCGTATATCGATTATCCGTGATTGTACAAAAAAAAATCGGCGATTTAAGTCCTTCCTTTCGCGTACTTAATTTTGCATGAAAAACTAACGATTACAACGCGGATAAGCGACGTTTAAATGATCGTCAATCTTGTGTTACAAAGACTATTCGCGTTGAAGTCGAAGAAAGGAGATAAAAATTGATAATTGCGAGAGTAATTTCTAATTGGGCTTTAATGAAACACTTCTCGTTCGCGATGAATTCGGAATCGTTTACAATTGGCGAAAAAAATCTAATTGGTCGAGTGCGACTTTGTACAGGGGATTGAATTTCGCGCACCTTCTGAATCGTTTTCAAGGATTCGTTTTTGTACAATAGGACTTTTCCTTCTCGATTGTTTCCACTCTTTTAAGCCGTTAACCGTTTTAAAGGTAGAACAAAATTAAATCCGTTGGAGTCATCGTAGGAACACGTTTATCGATTTTTCGCGTGCTTCGCAAAATGTTTAACATTAATTAATCAAATGCTATTATAATAATAATAACACGGTTGTTTTCATATTTAAATGGCGAAGTTATCAAAACAGCATTAATAATAATACGATTCGTAATGGGATTGATATCAACTATGAGTTTGTAAATAATGAAAAGTTTAATGCGGCTTTACGGCACGAAAAAATATATTCGCAAATTGAATTACAAAATATTTAATTAGCTAATACATTCGACGTACAGCAAAAAAAAAACACGAATAAACGTGCGAGTTTAACAAAGGAGAATAATAAAATAACCGCGAGGAATTTGATCTAAACGGAAATCCATCAGGGAAATCACATGGCCTACAACAATTCGCCGTCGTTTCGCGTTTAATTTTTCACAAACTTCAAAACAAGATGTTCGAACCAAAGAAAGGCAGAAAGAAAAATAAAATAAATAAGACCGCTCCAGGAAGACGGGCTTAGACAGATTTGCAATATTAAACTTTAATCCGTTTTGAATGTTACCATTTCGACGTTCTTATTCAAGCTTTCAACGTCAGAAAATTATTGTTATTATACGGCCAGTCAAAAAGAGGAAAAACAACATAAAGAGGGGCGCAAAACATTTCATTCCTCTTTACGTTTTTGTTTGTTATCCTGTTATCCTGCAACCTATCATAAACATCTATCCGTCCATCCATTCTTCCTTATTCGCACTTTATTCCGTTGATGCTTCTTATTGTTGTTGCCCTCGTTGTTGTTTGTTGCGTGTAGTCTCTTGTGTTCTGTTACGTTTCGAGTGTAAACCTTCGGTGCGGCATTCCGTGAAAATTTATGGAACGTAAAAAATCCGTAAACTAAAGTAATGCGGGTTAGTCAAAAATCATGATGCGTACAAGAGCGAGCGAGAAAGCGACAGCGAGAAACGGGGAGAAAAAAGGCCGTCGAGTGTGGCAACAAGTGTTATTTTTCCCTTTTTTCTTTTCCGCTCTTGTCTTTTGTGTACAAACTCACACCTATACCTGTTGGAGAGAAACTCATAATTCTCTAAACTGCGTGCCTTCATAATCGTTCGAATTGGACCAAAGCTGATCGATGCGAATTCTACCGCAGTACATTTGCGACGGACTCGAGAGTATTTCTTTATTTGCGGAATGCATCGATTGGGCGATGGATTCGAAAAAGTATAGACCGTAATTTCGCAATTGAATCAAGTCCGATTGATTCCTTTTGACTCGCAATGGACGCTGCGGACGAATAATTTTCCAGTCGCTCGACTCGATAAAATATTCGCGCGTGTAATCGTCAAACATTTACATCGAATTCTTATTCGTTTCAATTATTTATGCAATTTGGAAATTCCATTTCGAATTTATCGAATCTCGCATACGCGATGCTGTCGGATTCCTTAATCCCGTCTCACTCGTTTCTTTCCGCCATCGCCGCAATGTATCTTCCTCTTTAATGTTCTTAAAGTCGGCCGATCTTCAACGTACTTCGCTCTTTAACGACTTTTGTCGCTTTGCTAAACAATCCGACGTCCGCCGGGGAACGTTACGGTCCACGGTGCGATTCGTTTATAAATTCCATTTAAACGATTGATCGTGGTCAGTCAGGAAGCATTTTCGCCTCGATGATGTATATAATGAGTCGTAAGGAAACAAATTTTTCATTTAGAACGAATTGAACGCTGTTTTGCAATTTCTTGACCGAAAGGCAACGTCAAAAGAATATTAATTGGAATTCGTTATTCGGGTTAAAGCGCTTTATCATTTCTTTTTCACGAGTAAATTGGATACTTTATTTTACACAAAATAATATGTAATGTTGGGGAGCGAGATGGAAAGGAAATTAATAAATGTTTGTGTGATTTAATTTCGATTGGAACGTGATTTTGCGAGAAAAATTAATAATCCACGTGAAAGGGCTAATTAATTTCTTTTAAACTGGAAACATTGAAGGTACGATTTTTTGCTGCTGTTTAAAATGAATCGTACCCTTTTTTCTCCTCGCGGCACATACGTTATTAACTTATTTATTAAAGTTTAAATGGGGAAAACGTAACGTTTATCCATTAAAATGTTGATGTCACACGGTGGGAATAGGAACGGGGCGCACAAAGCTTTGTCGAGAGTGTCGGTGATTTAATATAACGTGCATTTGACAAAGTCGCGTTGGTAAAAAGGACTCTCGGTCTCGTTGCTCTACACGTATTATTATTAGCCCGCACGTGTGTGTATATATATATACGTGTAGTGGAGGAAATAATTACATTATTTTGTGCGCTCGCCCAATGGCATAGAACGGACGCGACGAACACTCCCTAATTAAGCGGAGTGATAACAGCAATTATAATATAAAATGCGCCAAGGGATGTAATTAGAATGGCGTACCAGTCGCACCGGGGTGTGGTGCCCGTACACTTTGTAACCGAACGAATGGGGTTTATTATTTTCTGACTCGGTTCAGTTTTTCCCTTTTTTGTTTGCGTTTCCCCAGTCGCTACTTTTTCTCGTCCTCTACATCTTCCTCGTCGTCGTTGTTCTTCTTGTTGTTATATGACATGTACGTGCGTTTTATTCGTTGTTGTCTCGTGCGAGACTTACCGATGAGGCGACACGAAACGGTGATGTTGTGTAGACGCCATAGGAAAAATTTATGAAAATGGTAGAGGTAAAAAAAGCTATGCATACATTAAAAGAATGAAGGGGAAGAGAAACGACCCATCCAACCATGCAACTGATCCTATCTGCCCACCCATCTACCTCCGTGTTACTTTAATTTAATAACGATAATTATTATGGTAATAAAGTGTACGAGGGACTAAAGGGCGGCGAAGAAAGGCGAGGATTACGTGCGTGTGCCCTGTTTTTATCATTTTAATAATATTAAAGTCATGACATTATAAATGAAACTGAATTTAGGCGAGGCAAAATATTAACAAGTGCAGGGTTTTCCAATAAGTGCGTCAGAACATTGTGTTGTGGTGAGACCAAGTCGAGATGGACATTTAAGCGATATAATTTTTAAGACACAATGCCATCGATTTTTCTTCAAAATAAAACAAAGATTGTGTATCATTTTAAAATAGACTTTAAAGTTCTGACGCACTTATTGGAAAACCTCTGTAGTACATTAGCGACGAAAGAATGTTTCGTCTCTTTTTGCGAGTCGCCTTTAATCACCAGTCAATAAGCAATAAGAGCCGGTCGATCGTAAAAATGCAAATTAAAAACATTTTGATAAAGGTCATAAGAGCGAATAGGAAACGTAAGAGGAATAAGACCGAGAGTCGCAGTAATAAAACAGATTGAAGGAGATAGGGAGGTAAGGTTAATCCCGTGGCGGTGTCGATAGCATCTCGGCAAGAGAAAATACGAAAAAGCTCAATCTATGAACGTTGGACACACACGTTCCTCCTGCACCAACGTACGTACATATACGTAGAAGTATAAAAGAAACGTTGACTTTTGACTCTTGGGATACCTATCACAAGTTCAAATCAAAAAGGAGCATATTGCATTGGGATTTAAGTTTAGAACGAATGAATCAGGCGAACACGAAATGAAATGCAGACACCAGAAAATGATGACACATACACACGGAGAGAGAGACGTGACACGCGTGGGTAAACATTTTAATGAAATTAAACGATTTGAACATAACGTAATTATATTTTTATTAATATTATCACAGTTAACACCTTTTCTCTTAATCTCCAATTATAATATGAAAAGTTACCTTGTTATAACATAATTAGTTAATTGATTACTTCAAATATTCTCTTATTTAAAAAATAACTCGTTATTACACAACAAACATGAAATTCTAATAGTTATCAAATGCACGTCCTTCTTCTTATGAAAATAGTGTTCGTTTGTAAAGTTGACTTCATAATAAACAACAATAATGATAAAATTAGCATTGAAATGCGCGTAAATTAACCAAAATTTAAGAACATTAATGTAAATACTGCCGTGGGATTTGAGGCAGAAACGAGAAGGAAAAATATTTTCACAAATAAACATTAGTACGTAAATAAAATTAACCAAGAGTCAATATTAAATAAGTAAGGGAAAATGTTACCTTACCTTTATATATATAAAACAAGAAAAGGGTTAAATATTCAAAATATTGCACAACGAAATATTTTAACCCTCTTTTAAAATTCAACACGTCTCTGTTTGCGCTTTATACGATTACACGTTAAATGAATGTTTGTTCTAATTGTTACAACAGCAAAAAATGTTCAGAATTATTATGATTTTCCAGTTAACATCAATTTGTATTTTTTCTGCGTTATTATCAATCCAGGCTCCTTTTTCGGTTATTTTATTTCTCTGTTTTAAATTTTATTTTATTTGAAAACAAAAATATGGGTTTTAATTTGTGTTTAAATTTTTCAAATATCATCAATAGAAATTTTTATATGTGGGTACACATTGATATTTTATATCAAAAATAAAAAAAAAAACAATTCGTGTTTTCCTCGTACACAATCAACCACTACGTTTTTGCGTTCAATTCCTCATTCATTATGCAAAACAAAATGTAATGAAAATTGCTTTCGACTCATTTTTCGTTTCATTATTGCACCTCATTGCGCGCTATTATTTCAAATTTCAATTAATTTTTCATAATTGAACCGAAATATTAATCAAAATTTAATTATTTCATTGGGAAATTGTATGCCCGCAACGCCTTACATATCAATAACTTTCGAAACGAACGCTTTGGTCAAGGGTCACCCGGCGCATCCACCAGAAATCACTTAAACGATTATATTGCCTTTATATATTTTTTGTGCTATAAAATCGAATGCTAATAATAATAATTGCACTAAACGGATTGTCGAGCAAAATGCGATGTTAAATTTGAAATTATAAATAGTTTTGGGATTGACGAAGGTTATGCATCTTAAAATATTAAGGAATAAGAAAGCTGCTTTCATCTAACTTCTGTAGAATATATTACTTTGCCTTTTTATCTAGGGCATTCGTAATTTATTTTTTCTTGTGTCTGGTTATTTTCCTCTTGCTGATGATATTATTATTTTGTTTACAAGTAATTTAATATTCATTTACATCAGTTTGCTTTTTGCTAGTCTGTTTGTGGTTTGTATCAAGAAAAAAATGTATTATTGATATTATTTTAGCGGCAATTTTTGATCTAGAAACTGAAATAAAAGTTACAAGCATGATTATTAATATGATGATCAGGTAATACTTTTTGTTTAAACTTTAAAGATTGATTGCAATTCATTAGCATTTTATTTTACGTAATCTGGTTATTATCGTTGTTTCACTGTCAACTTTACAAAGACTAAACATAATTCTGTTGAAAACAATTTCGTGCAGACGTACGAAAAATCTATTTACAACAATGGGGTTCGTCTTGTTATTATTATTATTATTATTGGATTTATTATATTTATATATATAAGTGTGTGTATTGTAAAAAAACGGCCAAAGATTCTTCTCCACTCTACGCTAATAACGTGGAAAATAACGTCAACGCGAGTGCCGCGTATGCGGGAAATGTGTTGGCGCTATTCGAAGCGCTCACTGGAAAATAGAAAAATTTCAAATAGATACAATTACGCTTATTTATTTATTTATTTTTTTCATCGACGATTCTTTTGATTTTATAACGTTTTCCCGCTCAGATTGCGTTTGTCGTTTCAAGAAAGAAGCGAAGTAAAACATTCTCACCTCTTTCCGGGACGGGATGCCGGGCGCTCTTCAATTCCAAGAGCGCGTCCTTCCTGTAAACGTCGTACACCTGGGCGACGCATTGTAAAATTAATCGGCCGCTCATGAAGTGAAACTCCGACAGCGGCAGCTCGAGCGTCAGGTCGCTCCAGTTGCACTCGCGCGATTTCCATGCCAGATGGCTTTCGGTGCGGGCCACCTGGCAATGAGAGAGAGAGAGAGAGAAGGATTTCTTTTTGGCGTTAAGCTAATCTAAACGTAATTTGACGTTAACGATGGCGGGGACGGCAGTTAATCTGCGACTTACTGCTTCCCTTTTTCCTGGCGATAATTATGTTAATACCGAAAGCACTCACCGTTAAGTTGTTCAGAAGAAATTTGAGAATTGCCGGCGGGCACGAAGGCGAAGACGAGCAATTTGCATAGAGGATATCGCCTATGTCCAATGGCTCTCGGCCGACGCTTATCGTCGGCGGATTCTTCGGAAATCCTGGTAACAGAAGAGCATAGCACCAACTTATAAAAAATTATGGCGTATAACTTTAGTTCTTGTTATTCTCCGGCATCAATACATTAATGGGTCGCATTACGCGAATCGTATTATTGAAATAAAAGTGTTATTACGTAGATACGGCGGCGATATCGATAATAGGTAGGGAGAGATGGAGAGACTTGTAGTCGTTTGCCGATGCAATTTCACACGAATATGATTCGAAAGTTTCCAAAGACATGTAACAAAATTGTTATTTTACGATAACTCATAAAACTATTTACTGCTCTCTTAAGATTACATCACTTACATGTACATGGATAGATACGAGCAAATAAGGAAAGACGTAAATTGATAGAGGAGTAAATAAAAATTTTTTACTATAATTCCCCTATTTCTATGGAACAATCTAAATAATACACTTTATTTATTTGACATAAACTCTTCCCTTCTTCCGCTCTTCCTCCCGATTTATTCTTTTACATTGTGAATGTATCAATGGTATGTACTTCTTCAGCAGATATATTATTGTATGGCGTACCGTGAATTCGAAATTGATTAAAAGGAAGGGAAATAAATGAAAAGAAGTTAAGTGAAAGTACTAAAGTGCAATTGTGCTTTAGCAGCAATGAGGAGGCGTAATATTCGTCCCGTTTTAATGTTTGGCTCGAAACGCGGAGGGTAGCGATTATTTTCGCACGTCCGTCACAGTGCGGCCAGTGGGCCATTGTCTTATTGCACCCTTTTCATGAATTAGTCACGGCTTGTTTTCCACGTAAAACTAATTAAAATAAATCGCTCTTTTCAATAAAGATTGCATTCGAATAAAGGGAACGACGTTAATAATTTAACTTTCAAGTAGTAGCAGTAGTAGTTGAGTATTATTTCCATCCATCTTTTTCTGAACGAGCGAAGAACAATCAGATTGTAATTAGCAATTTTCTCATTACAAGATACACTCGAACCAATTTCATTATTTCAATTGCAGTTGTGCAATTGAGTTAAATTGAGATTATTTCAATTAGAAGTTGTCTCGAAAAGAATTGCTATTTAATTAGGGCTCTACGGACTTCCGCACTCTTTATTAAATTAATAATTGACGTTCGTGTAATTATTTGACGATAATAATTAAAATTAAATCGTAGCTTTCGTTTCGATCGAATAACATGCATGTTCGCATAATCCTTTTACGCGTTTTATCGCAAATTCATGCATGCGAATGCGTGCATTCACGGTCACGTTTAATTATTAAATTTGTTTTTAATATTTACCAAATATATTTAAACGCACTATATAACGTTACATCTGACTGAGCCGGAAATTGAATTTTAAATTTAAAAGTTATTAGAATCGTGGGCGGTGGCAGCCGATCGTTTTGTATAATTTATAATAATAGATGATACGCGAAACAAAATAAAGTAAATGTTTATTGTTTATCGTTAATTAATATATGATTATTAAAATGAAATATGTTATTATAAATAGGATTGTCGTGCGTCCATACAAAATTCAGCCCGTTCGTTATTATTTATTTTATTTATAAACATTGTACAATGGAAAATCGATCGCGACGATTATTTTCATTATGGCTTTGTATAGTTATTATTATTAACAATAACCTCGCTAATAGTAAGTACGGAAACGTATTCCAATCAAATTCCCAAACGGATATCTTATATTAATCTCCGTAGGAAGCGCACGACTAAAATACGTGGCACACGTATGTAAATTAAAGACTGGAACGTTCTCTCCATGGATTATTTATGATAGTTTGTAGGATTTCGAGTATGGCCCCATAACCGGCACCTACCTCCAAACTAGCGCCTAAAATGTATCACGTCGCCGTAAACCCACTGAATAAATTACCGAGCACTAAAAGGAAATACTATATATCGACTGTACATAATAGTTTCATATTTATGAAATAAACATGGGAGTTTATTAACTGGCGAAGGTAAACCGTGCGACTGATTCAGTTGTTGCGTTTAACGGGGAAAATGCTTTACCGACGTTTTCAGATTGCTAATAATTAACATTTTGCACGTGCACACTTCTTTCATCTCGTTCTTCCACCCTTTTCAAGTTTGATGCTAATTCGACGCGCTCTAATTAATTCGCAATTGCTAGGACAAGAAGGCAAACGAGAAAAATAAGATTTAAAAACGTAAACAGTTTTTCCTTTTATAATTTTTAATAATTCGCGACGGAAAGTTTTGAACAAAAACACAAAGTTAACAAGAGCAAATTCTCTTTAACTCCAATTGCCTCATTCTCGAATTGACTCTTTCTTAAATGTTGATAACTGAATTTCAACGTGGTAATAAATAATAAGAGAAAGATGAGGATTTTCCATGAAATAGTGCAATCTAGCACGATTCGAAATGTCTGCTATAAAGCAAACGGTGCCAGTACATTTTATGTAATGCACATGGATCTTTCTACTTCAATTACAGTTTCTCGGCGTGCGAAGGAGTAAATTTTTAAAATAACGTTTACGTAATACGTACGTGTGTGAAAAATATCATTTGATGCACAGTGAACTTGTCACGAGCGGAGACACATGGTTCACACTTTCCTTCCGCGCGACACTCTCTTAAAACCAAGTGTGTAATAAAATAAGGAGCGGCGGACGGAAATAACTTTCAAAGTTATTTTCCACTCGCAAAATAAATAGGAAAAACGTATTCCTTCTCCAACGGGGACTTTACTATTTCAATATTTAAAAACGATTCATTCGACGCGCTTAAATGTCGAAGGATTAAAGAAATTACGTCCGCAAATTGTGTATTTAACTCGTCCCCTCTCTCCTCCCCCCAAAATTTGCAAACGATGATGAAACAGAATTCGCAGACGCTTAAACTAATGGCTTCATTAAATTCCTTTCACGATCGTCAACCAGACGCACGGGCGAAGAAGAGGCTTTCGAAAGTTTATTTAATGCGCCAAACTTTGGGACAATAATATCAAAGTGGATTATTGGTATTGACGATGTAATTACCACTTATTATTGCTACAACTATTACGATCCCAAAGTCTAAATTGTACCCCGGCAACAAAATGATCATAATTCGCGAAACTTTGAAACTTTCTACTTACGCACAACGAGCATGTCCTTTGCGTCCGTTGCAGTGGCAAACGAGTCCGTGTCAACTGTTACTTCGCAACTGAATTTTCCAGACAAATTAAACTCGATGTTACGTAATACCACTTGGGTGCTGTTCGATCGGTTCTCCTGCAAATATTGATGAGACTTTAGCAAATTAATAACCTAATGGATTCGAACTAATGCAAGATATTTATGGAGATGAGAAAAAAACAATTTTAGTAAGCGAAATTTTTCAAAAAGTTACGAAATTGGACTGACGAACAACAGCGTTGATTTCATAAAATTGATTGCGGTGGCGAGTAGACGAGTACACAACAAACGTTTGTACGAACGTCAATTACTCTACAGGATTATCATTTTGCTAATTTAGTATTTGGTTTATCCATATCGTATGCATGCGGAGCGTAACTTATGAAATAGTTTCGATTGCCCGGGCTTGGTTTCCCATATTTGTTTATTAAAGTAAATCGTACGAAAATTTAGTTGACCGTAAAACACTACTGTCGGCATATTATTCTACGCTAAACACGTAGCAAGATCGTCCACATATTCGTCATGATTACTCGGATTGCTGCATTTCCTAAAAGGGACATTTGAAACAATCGCTTACATCAAACGCAAACACACGAATTTTCCACTAATAATACGAAAGGGGACATTGTTGCGAGGATTTCTGGAATTCGAAATGAAATTCCGCTTTATTATCATCATCCCGTCGAAGGGATTTTCCTCCGGAGAAGCGTTTGTCGTCGATAATTAGGTGGGAGGCAAAAAAGGCGATATCGTAAATTTTGGCATAATCCGAAAAAATATGCAACCAGATGCTATGCCAATAATTTGGGGAAGGTTAATAGTAACGAATCCCATTTACGTCACACGATTCTTATAGCATTTCTTTTACGTATGGATGAAGCGTACGTTCGGAACCATCTTTCTCGCACACGCTTTCGCCCTATAGAACGAAATCCAAAGATTTACGTTTAACGTCGCCGATTTTACGATCGAATTTAAATTAAGTTTTAAATTGATTTTAATGCGATCGTTCGAGTCAACTTATTTCATAATATTATGATGGCGAATAAAGTGGAGTTAATTTACGAAATCGTGGTGACCGATAATTTTTTTTTTTTTTGGTAATTGGTGAAGGAAATAAATGGCACGGTTAATGAAGTCTTATTGACCGTACCGTCAGGATTTATTTCGACTTTTGCGTGTGTTACTTTTATTAACATAAACCTTTCGCAATTCACAATGAATCGTTTTCATAAATAATCATAATAAATTCGACGATGAAATTCGCCCATTTATCTTCAACGTTATAAATTGGACAATCATAATGATTAATTACTTTGCTAATTACTTTTAATTGAACAATTTTCGTAGTTATTAAGCTTTCCCCCATCGCAAATAAGTAACTTCATTTTTTATTCTTATTAATAATAATACATCAAATAACAATAGCGGAATGGGAAACGAAATGGATCACTTTATATTTTAAAAATATGTTGACATTTAGAGTGTATTTACCAGTAAACTTCCGTAATTTATAACGACGATGAGATTCGTACCAAATTAAATCGTTCATTTGGCAATCGCATTTCGGTCGCCGTGACTCTCGCTCTCTTCAATTTTTCGTCGGATCTTTGCCGCACACGCAAAAACGATATCGTCATTTTAATTAAACCCGTAATTCCACGAAGATTTTTATCTCGGCTATCTCGGCCAATACGTGCGGTATATATTGCTAAACCTGGATTTCAGGTAATGAAATCTAATTAGTTTACTAGTTAACGCGAATCGACGCGATGCCGCAGATACGGTTAGACAATAAATTTCGCGTAGCGGATTTGTATCGATAGTTATTATTGCGTGCTAAATTCTCCCCTAACGAATCGTGTAGGTCGTAAACGTCCGTTCGCGCATATCAAACGGATTAATCGATGTTAAATAGTTGAATTTTTATCGTTTGAAGGAAACCGATCGATACGCGACAATGGATGGAAACAAGAAAATGCCACTTTCGTAGAGGGATTCGCATCATCATTATTCCGATCAGTTTGTTTGCTCCGTGCATCCTTTCCAATATAAACATATTGATTAAACTGCATATAACTGGAGACGGTTACGTCGTCGTCGTCGTCGTCGTTATCATCCCGGCATACATGAGATTAATTCGAGCTATCGTATGACGCAGATTCCCCAGTCAGTCGATGTCGACAAGCTAATAGCGCATTGTTATTATTTACACGATCGTTAGAGTTTGCACTACGAAGATTCGCATAAAGTTTATTTACGCTTGTACATGCGATACTAACGCAGCAACTTTCGACAGAAGACGAAAAAACAAACTGCAGGGGAAAAGGGGGGCAAAAATTACGTATCACCAGCTGCAAATTCCCATATAAATTTTATGGATAGATGTTGGGTATTAAATTTCCCCACCGCACACGATAAACGTATTTAAACATCAATCGTTTCCATCCTATTTATTAAATAACCGCTTCCCGATCGTCCTCATCATCGTCATTCTTGTGTTGACTTCCACTCACGTCAATCGTAATGCCGCCAACGGGAAACACTTTCGTGCTGGGCGTGTCGTTCGGTGTGTAGCGATAAAATTCATAAAGTCCCCTGTACCATTTCACTTGGTACAACGGCTCGTTCTGCAGATCGTATTGACAATGTAGAATGGAGTCTTTGAATCTCTCGACTATCGCCGGCTCAATGGTGAGGAGGACGTCTCTTAATCCGATGGCGTCTGAAATGATGGGAATTAATTGCAATAGAAAAGAAGTCGAAGGGAGAAGAAAAGCAAATAAGCAAACAAACAAACGAGTAGAACGTTAATAATAACAAGGGCTAATGTTAATGATTAATATGTTTACATTGTGTATAATATAATTTTTTTCTCTATCTCTCTCTCTCTCTCTCTCTCTTTGTATGGATATAAAGAACACGCATAAACAATGGATGATGTTGATGATGATGATGATGATGATGAGGAGTTGTTGTGGAAATGGGGTCATAGGGACGCGATAAGTAGTCTTGGAGTGTCTGTTTGTTACGGTACAAGTGCTTTTGTTATGTGCTCCAGGGCGAACTTCGTTATGACATAAAAACAGTCGTTACTGTATCGCATTCAACGTTATCCCAGTGCCACTTCTTCATCTTATTGCCGCACGCTGCTTTCACTTCTATTACGGGGTTTCGATGCGATGCCGCCAATTTTTCTCCCGTTTTTCTCTCCGTGGTCGACGAAGACAACGGAGAGGCTTTCGTTAAATTTGATGAAGAACGGAAAAAGTAAAATTAGCAGAAGAATTGTTTACTTCACAACGCTCCTTCGTGGAGATTGTGTGCTTAAACAAGGACGCTTATAATGAACTTTCGATAAAATCCAATAATTTTACATCAAGAAGATGGGAGCGAGAGGAACGAAACGAGGACGCGCGAATAAAATTTCTCGAGGAAATTTTCTTAATTTTAATTATAAAAGTTTTATTAAAACTACACAGCCAAAGTGCATATTAATACGTCATAATAAGTGTATGCAAATAACTTTGTTCTTCGATGTAAAAGCCTTACCCGTCCCCTAACTAGTGTTAGGATATATTTTTTTGCTCTTTTTTCTCGCGCTTCACGAACGGTAATTTATTACACGAAGCAATACGAAAAAAAGCAACTTTAAAGCTTTTTTATTCACTTTTCGTCTCTTGCACCGAAAACTGTTAATCTTACACGAAAATCTACTCCCCGTTATTTTCGCCCCGTCTTTTATTAATCCTCTTCAGCTGGAATTCTATAATACGCAACACGCAGGAATAATTATCTCGAAATTTATTAATAAACTTTAAATAGTTAATTTATGCGAAACCATTTAAATTCCCGAATACAATTTACGGTTTGTACTGTTGCCCCTAAACGTCTCACTTTTGTCTCGCATTTTCACCATGTGGGGATGCCCCGTTTGAAACAATACAATACGAAAAGCCCCATCCTCGCGACGGTTCTAATTGAATAAAGTGAGCCGAATATTTTGTAAGGTGTTATTTACTTAACGTTGGAATGTAAATGCAGAATAGTTGCTTCACGTTAAGGTCGTGTGTGTTTTAATACGTACGGAATGAAAGATTCGGTGTGAGGGCGAACATTAAACGAAATTAGAAAGTATTAAGTAAATTTTACGTGCGGGACGCCCTTTTGACGATCGCTACGACGACGACGATGAAAGGAAATAAATTTGATTAGAAAATATTTGAAAATATGGTTTTTGCGTTTGTATAATGGTTTATTTGAAATTCCTCCAGTAGTAATCGTCGATTGTCTTTGGTAACGAACCAAAAGGCGCACTTTTGACGCTCCCAATAGTTCCCTAATAATTTCGCTTACATTTCAAACGAATTCGATTAAAACGCGGGCAAAGCAAGAGCAACGTCGGAGGATAGAATAAATAAACGCGAAAGAAAATGATTTATTATTTTTAGGTGCGTTTCCATTTTTGAATATCAAAGTCAAAGGCAAGATTGGCTTAATTTACAAACGAGTCGCTCGTTGTTTTACGTCTCTTGCGTGACGTGTGACCAATTGTATCCTGTTCGTTATGAACACAGTTTGAAAATAGGAACTCGTATGGAAGAAAGAGTTCAGTCTCATTTATTTCGACCTCTGATATTTAGCGTTTTTCCTTCTTCAAACGTTTGCCATCGTCTTCAACTTTCTGTTAAAAATTAGTGTAAGAGGAAGTGACACCTTTTCTTAGTCACCTGTTTAAGAATGTCGTCCCAACTGAATACTATCGCGTGCAAGAAGAATGAGCGCGGAAAACAACGGCAATAACACGTACCGCGTATTTGTACGAGCATTATTATTTTGTTTTCTTCGCTACATTATAATGCATGGAACCGCTCTCGTTTGCTCTTGTTTTTGATTATTTTTAAATGAACGTTTCTGCATAATTTATTTTTGTCGCCAGATGTTCTTGCTAGACTAACTAGACAGCGTGGTGTTAGAGCTAAAAATATATTTCACAAGTATTATATTTGACACTAGAGCGTTATTTTCGCAAGAGCAAAAAGAGAAATCGGGGAACCGGGAATTAATATATTATTAGTCTATTTTAATGTGTTAAAGAACAAGTGCATATAGTTTGGGTATTAATACTAACAAAAATAGTAGGTTTACAAGAGACGACTAACGATAATAGTCTGCACGTTCCATTAATTCACTGTTGCATTCTATGCATTATTCATAATTTTAATTCTCTTTTAATTCGTCTACATTTATTTATACAAAAGCGCCTTTATGAAAATTTTCATTCATTGTTATGCAAAATTCATGACAAGAGCAACAACAATAACAATAATAATGGGGGGGAAAAAATAAGAGCGAAGAATCGCGAAATTTATTTATTCGCACAAACACTTTATGATCTGTTTATTATTTCGGCGTTTATTAACCAATTTCGTTTATGGTTTTTAATTGTACCAATTTACAACTGTTGCAAATTTGTTATTACGAATATCGCGCATTAATTCTCCCATTCCCGTCCTTGGAATTATTTCGGAACTATTTAAATAACGCCCGCCGTTATTCCATAAGTATTAATAAATATGAGAGACTGTTACAATTTGTCCAAGGTTTTTTAATTAAAAAGATACGATGATAAATTACAATTGAAAAACGGATTATGAAACAATGCATTCCATTAGGTTAATTGAAATAACGAAACGAGAAATATGCAATTAAAATTAAGTGCATCATCATTTTGCAGAAAAAACTTCTTGTAGCTGCCAAATAGCACGAACAACGGTTTGGCTACTTTTATTCCCAATTGTAATACGCTACAGTGTTATGAATTTCAAAGTGTTCCATACACAATTATGGACGTGGATTTCGAGATAAGCATTTTTCGAAAGCCATAAAAGAATATATAGCACCTGTTTATGGTCTCTTATTTATGTCATCGGCGACGAAAAATAGGAAACGACCGAGAAGATTTACAGGATACTTTGAGCGTTATTCAACATTATCGAGTAGCTAAAAGTTTCAATATCAGTTTGTCCGAAGTTGAAATATGTATTTTTTTTTTAATTAGTCGAACGATTCCGATGAAAAATACAACGTCTCCACGGCTTACTCTTTAATCCAGTTCCCAGCGGCATAATTAAATAATATTTAAAAATCGTTTTGGGTCGAAAAAAGCTTAAAGTTTCCCAAACTGCGGTCTTCTTAATATCGTTTTCCTTTTCGACGTAAAAGAAAATCGAGACGAGAGAGAAAAGTCGCATTCGATTTAGAGGAGTCATTTTAATTGATCCCTTTGATCGGCTGCCAATCATCATCATAAAGAGCTGACGCGCGTTGACGACGCTTTACTTTGCACGAAACTTTTTCAAAGGCAGCGAGGCGTCGAATTGCGAAATGACGTAAAACGCGAATATAAATCTCCTATTCGACGCGATTATTATTCCCCGTTCTTGCAATTTCTAATTGATAGAAAATTACGAAGTTATGTAATCAAATCTGGCTGTGGTAAGCCGAGGAAATTATTACATGTTCGACTACAACGCGACGAAGAAAAAAACTTATAAACTTCGTGTATTAATCCAGAGATTTCTATTAGATTTGGAAGCAAATTAAATTTCTCCTGCTTTCATAATAATTTATTCCCAAACTCGAAAGTTTGTTGCTTTAATATTCTTTACTTAATCACTAATTTACATTATTAAATATACATAACTTTTAGTGGAAGAGCATGAAATAATGAGAGAGACATAGAGAGCGATAAGAGCGAATGGAATGACGATGGAACCGTGAGAGTGTGCGATGTCGAAAAAGGGAAGATGATGGAATTGCATGCGATTCATAGTAAAGCATCCACGTTACCTTGAGTTAATAAGATATTGATGAAAATCACTAACAACACACACTGTCCAAAAATCATGATGCACATCATAATTGCACTCACATTGCATTGATAATTAACAATTTATTAAAATGACTAAATCGAACGAATACAAAAAAACAATTGACGTCGAATCAATTTATCGAAACATTTCTCTTCGGTCTGGTCCGATATTGGCGCACTTCATGAAGCAAGTCGTTAATAATTCGCTTTGTTTTTGCGTGGACTCGATGGAAGCGTAATAATTGGCGAGGAACTTTAAATTATTTCCGTCAATCTATCTCGCTCTCTCTTTCTCTCGCTCGCTCACTCACTCCTTCTTGGCCGGCTCCTTTTCTCGATGTGCGTGTCTTTGAGTGCGAAGAGGAAATAAGGGATGCCCGGCTGAGAGACGGCAACAATTTTCATCAGGGTGCGCAAGCGTTTCCACATCTATATTTTCTGCGTCTATGTGTGTGTATCACTCATTTAAACAACGCATTACTATAGAGTAACATTTTCATGAAATTACATGACGATTTCTTTTCATTTTTTTTTCATTTTTCCACTTCTATGCCTTTCGTCCATCATTAAAAATTTGATTGAGTGGGAGATTGTAGTGGATTCGTTGTTCTAATTTGCGATTTACGTTTGTAGTTTACGTGGAAATCGAACGACTCCCAATCGTTCTTCAATCAAGATTTATATTGGTTGTTATTAATTTGACTCTCGTTAATTAAAATTTCGTTTTACATCGATAATAATGACGATGATGAATTCGATGGTCGCGCTGAAACTCTTTGAAGCATTTTCACATCGAACACGTCGTTATGGTGAGCCTCGGTCGCCGAAACATATTCCCTATCATTACGATCTCACCAGAAAACTGATATGTTTGGCCATTTAAAAGTCGAATGGCAAAAGCACAGAATATTTTTCGTTGTATCTGCGTTTATTTTTCAAAATTCGATTGTCGTTTGACAAATATTCCATTTATATAAACGAATGCACTACATTTTGCACAAGTATAACGCAATAAATAATTAAATTATGTGTACATTTGAAACTGTAATATTTTGCAAATTAAATTCGTAATTAAAATTTGCAGCGCGCATTAATAAACTCATACATCACGGGGGACAATATTGGTACTAATAGTGTGCAACAAATTTAGTCGTTTTTGTGGAAAATTTCGCTCGGCAATCATGGCAAAAACAAATTTGATTTCAAGCTATCGAACATCTGCTCGCAAATCAGGCGATAATAAATTATTTTAAATAAAACAGAACGCTTTTATTTTGCAATCGAATCGCACGACAGTCGCATTGATTATGAATGCTATTTGCGAAAAACACGTGACAATCCTCTGAATTCCTTTAAAAACGTCGAACATCTTCTCTGGCGAGGATGAGGCCTTTTCGACGTCGCCGTATAAGATATGCATCTAAAGAACGTCCCTTAGGTGAAAGTGAATCGAGGCGATTGATCAAACGACGTCCTTGACATGGCGTTCACGTCGAAGGAAACCCTAAGGAACTTTCGATCTTGTTTTTCCTTTTTTTATTTCCTCTCCCCAACGTCTCTCTCATTCTCGCGTAAAGTCTTAGCCGCAAAAACCCCTGGAAGGCAATACGCGCGATCACAAAAGTGTCTCGCGCCGAATTGCTTGTTTCGCAACCCCCAAAGTGTTGGCGAGATGTTTTTCCGGTTAAGAGGCCGATCGCGGCGAGTAATATTCGTACAAGGGTCCGGTTTATTTTTATTTTCTTCTCTTCGAACGTTTTAATGAATCCCTCGTTGAAAATAATTCGTGCACTTGAATCTCGACGCTAATTGATTCCTAATGAAATCGGATTTTTCTTTATTATTTCAGGAGGATTTACCTTCCATTTTTTTCCGTTCGGGAAAACTACGATAATACATTTCGGCAACGCGATTTTCTCTGCACCTTCGTTTTTTTTCTTCCCTGGTTCCTTTTATTGATTTTATAGATATTTATAAATATCTCTCGATTGGAACTATTGTTAAAATTACCTCTCGTATTCGGGATCCTATTTATTTGAAATTGTCAGTGATATAATACCGGTACACCTTGTCCTACCAGCTGGGACTTGGTAATAAAATCCTTGTATTCCTCCCAGCATTTTTTTCCATTCCGCTCCAAAAAAAGTTGAAGATTTATTATCATCCATATTCTGTAATATCCAGTTTATTATTACAGTTTCCTTTTTTAAAATCTTGCAGGAGCAGTATTTGTTCGAGCTTAAATTAACGAATACCTCACTCTTACTATTATGTTATTTCCATTTTATTTCTAAATATTCTTTGCGTTTGCTCACGTGATTATATTTTATTTTCATCGTTCTTTTGAATGCACAATAATTCATGGGAAGAAGATTATTATTATACGCTGGTTTGCGAATAAAAGAAACGAATTTTATTCCTTTGCGTTAATGCAATCTATGAGGAATCCTTTTAACAAAAGGTTAATATAATAACTCGAATAAGGACGACTTTTTATTTACCTCTCCTTTATGATCATCGTCGTTTCCTGTACCTTCTCGTTGTTATCGAAAGCCTCGCAGATGACATTCTTATTTAAAAGGTCCGAAACAAACGTCCTTCTTATTGTCTTATATCGTTTATGAGAAAAAGGGAAAACCTAACCGGATATAAAATAGAAATAATTTTCTTCCTGCTTCCCTTCTGTCTCTCTTTTTGATTCGCTTTCATTCCCTTTTCATTCATTCCGTTTGCGAAATTGCAATTTATTTTTATACCTTATACAATAGTATAACTCCTTGCTCGATGTAATAGCAAACAGTATTAGGTACTAGTGGTAATAGCATTACCACTCGCAAAAGGTATGGTATAATTTTAATAAAGAAGGTAAACCATTGTTTAAGAACATAAAAAATAATTAAAACCAAACAGCAACAACAGTAGCTACATTGGCAAGCAGAACAAGGACGAGCGTTATTCCCGTTTGAATTTTATGGAGGCCCTCCAATTTTTCTTCTCTCCCTCGCTCTTTGGCTCTCTCCTTTTATTTTATCCCCTGGTAGTTTGTCAAAATACGGGGTTATAAAAGTGTAACCCTTTCGCCTACGAAATAAAATAAAAAAGGAAAAACCGTGAGAGAAGGACGTGGAGGAGGATGGCAAAAGAGTGAAACAAAATGGATGCAATAAAGAGGAGGCAGTGCCATCGGATTAGTGTTTGATATTTTCCTTCCACATACACAGCTTTATGTGTCTAATCCCCCCTTTCATTTTCTCTCGTTCGCCCGTTTCCTCTTCGCATAACGATGCACACGTCGGATGGAAACTCAGTGGCGTACGTGAATGGAATTCGGTATAATGGAATAGGAACCGATGAGAGGCGAAGAGTGAACAACACTTTTCCTATTGAAACGAATTTGGCGAAACGAGTGAAGCTTTTGATCTATCAATATCCGCTACATCATCATCATTCATATTTTTATTGTTGATATTTGTTGTACGGTCAGAAGTGAGACCGATGAGGACGTCACGAAATTGGTTGTTTCCTATTTCTCTTCGTCTTTTTTTTTATTTTTATCGTTCGGAGCCTCTTCTTTCGAGTAACACTCGCCGATTGGGAATCGAATCAATTTTTGCCACGTTTTGTTACGATAGTGGATGATTCAATTAGTAGTATCAGGTTCATTATAAACATCATCATCATCGGCGCTTTGTTAGCAATTGCTTCGAGTGCCATTAGCAAAATAAAAGCGCGAATTGGGATTGTTTGTTGAGTCGTTACAATTGAAGTAATCGATTCATTCTCATATTCGAAGCACTGGTTAATGTTTCATTTAATATCAACGGTATTATATCATCATTATCATCGTCAATACATTTCCTGGGACCCCGTTTGATATCTGTTCGTTCACCGAGAGCCAAGAAACTATTCCGTTTAGTAACTATTACGTTACTTAGTTTACTTACTTTACGTGCCCAATGTACTTAGTTTTAATCGCATCTGTAATGTCGTATCAAGTTGTAAAGTTCCCTTATTCTCGATTATAATTATTCTATTAACGAAATAATATTATCGTCGTTACTATCATTATTAAAACGTTATTATTTACATTTACAGAGAATACATTTCATTAATGTAATGGAACTTAACATGGTTAATAATTAAAATAAAAAACGGACCGCTAAAAAATATACATTAATTTCTGCACGCACATTTATACTTAATTAACCGAATTCCTTGTGTTATCATTTAATTAAATTATTTTTTTTCCATCCCAAACGCATTAAATAATTTAGTATTAATGAAATTATTTAAATTTCATTAAAACCGGATTTTTCCCTCCATCCCCAACTAGTCATGCTAATTACAGATTAAATTGATTAACCTCGGAAATTGGGACACGCATTAAAAACTTTCGTTTTAACCTTTTGTGTAAACGCAAATAGTTTGTTGGGCGGATCACGAGCGTGTGCGTTTTAAAGGTTCGAGCGAGGGGAAATTCATAATTTAATTAAATAATTCCGTTAATTAAATGCAAGCGAATCTTCTCGCTTGATCGGTATCCGTTTAAGTAAAGAGACGAACGAACATTTTTCGTATTCGTAGATTTGTAACAATTTAAATAAAATGTAGCTTATTCGCATTATGGCAATTAAATTCCGCGAGGAGATTGTTTCGTGCAGCATTCGCGAGATCGTTTCATTAACTTAAATCGGCAAAACTTTTTAATAGGTCTTCCATAAAATATTCGCCTCGTTTCGTTCTTCCGCTAAAGCGTTTAATCGAGATGAATGGTCTTAGCGTATGATCTTATTTGCAACAACAACAACAACAAAACCAAATCTTTTGTACTTTGCGCTTATTAAAATAAGTTAAAAATCGCGCTTCTCTCGTAACTTTTCGAATTAAACCTAGCGCGATTAAAATAAATTTAATTGTAATAAATCATCAATTTCAATAGACGACTCCCAAGAAGATGCAATAGAATTGAATGGAATGGACCGTGACAAGTAATAAAATAAACAGGTTCCTCATTTTTATTTCGTCGTCGTCGTTTTCCATTTTACAGAAATTTAATTAAACTGCTTATATTGTTGGGCCATTTAACGGTTTGTTAGCGTTAAAGTTAGATCGTGTGTGTAACATTTGCGGCCACCTGGATGGCCGTAAACAGACGGTGCATGTTAAACTATAAACGTCCGAGAATCTTGTTCTTTTTCTTCTTCGCGACGCGGTTCAATTTCATACTGTGGCATCAGCAGAGAAATTCGAGCGCAATGCAGTGGTGTTACGACGTTGTAATATGAAGGAAGTTGAACGTTTGTCGATTTCACGTGATGTACATCAATGTTTAGGAAAAATTGTTATGCGAATAGGATAAGAGGAGATGTAATCGTTTGCGAAGACGCGTTAACATTCTTCAGCTACACGGCGTTAGATAAGACAGGTCGTTCGATATTTAAGGGTATTAAGGATATAAAAAGAACGTATAAGGGGTGGTTAGATAAGAGGAATAGGAAATTGTTGTGCTGGGTGGATGATGCGCGGAGGAATTGCTTCACGATATAAATGATTGTCAGTTACAGGAGTAATTAATATAATTTTCGTCTGCAAACAGTAAATTCTCTTTTTCATTTCGATCAGTTGAGTCCTCCACGTTTCTCCTATCGGAAGTATAAATGAAGTAAATTAAGAAACTTTTTAATAAGAATGAACTTTAGAAAAAATAACGAGTAAAATCCATAACACACATACTTTCTTCGCTCTTTTTGTATTTTCTTCATCGGTACATAACAAATCGTATGGTATTCCTTGTTAGATTGCCGTGAAAATTTCTATTGAAGTACGTTCCTCTCTCTCTCCTCTCTCTCCTATCCTTTATGAAACGAACGAACGAACTTCCTTCAGTTTACCCCGTTTTATTATTCTTATTGTTTTCGCTTTTTTTTAAATATTTTCTTTCAAATGAAAGATTTTTATTGAAAGTCTTTTCCGAGGAATTTTGTTCCAAAAAGTGGAAAATGCAGTTTTTATGAAAACAATAAATTATTAAGACCAGACTCTTTCTTTTGGCCGCTCCATTCCTTGTTCGATTGTGCTCATAATCAACTTTATACTTTGATGTCGATACGAATAAGAGGCTATATTGAAAGAATATGGAATAATAATAATACCGATGATGATGATGATTATGAGGAGAGAGAAATTATACGCGTGCATTGAAAGGAAAGGGAGGAAGAAGAAAAAATTCGAGTTCTTTTAAAAGTTATTTATTGTCCAAATTTTTTATTTAACAAGTTAAAAAGGTCGGAAGGATTGGTCGAAAGGGTGGACGTATGCATTGTGTTTGTTCAAAAGTTTCCCTTTTATTTCACCACTCTTTCCCTTCCTTCGTGTTTCTTTTTATTTCGTTCCGAGTTTAGAGGAAAGGAGAGCGAGCGAGATTTACTGGGATACGCGAGCTTTTCTATACATTGGTAGAAATGGACTTAGCGAAATTGCTGACCTTTAAATAAATTGCCATTTATATGAACGCAATGGCAACAACAACAAAAAAATCCTTCCTTCTTCCCCCTTTTCCGCGTCCTCTTTATTATCATCCTCTTTTATTTTTACGAGAGAGATTGAGGAGATTAGCAAAGGAGGAAAAAAATTATACGTTTTTTTTTTAATTACCTTCATCGTACAACCGAAATTGAGGAATTGGATTACAAAATTTTCGTCCGCTCGAATCTTGCGGATCAGATTATGTCGTAAATTTTTTTTCTCATTGTAAAATTTTCGAAGTAAAAAAAAGGGAAAAAGAAGCGAGGATGAACGAAGGGTGGTAAGTAATTGCGACCACTTGGCAATTTTTATTTTAGCAAACGGTCTCAAGTCAAGGTCCTTTCGTTGGTAGTAAAGTTGTTGAAAGTCCACGACAAGTAGGTGGTAACAAGATCCTCGTCTCTCTTTCTCTCTCCCTCTCTTTCACGCACATGTTGTGCTCATGATGAGGAAGAAACGAAAGAGGAAACGAGATTGTAAGCGAGGGGCGGCGTGAAAACGTTCTACAAATATTAGAGAGAAAACTTATAAGTTGTGCAGCAGATTTTCAGTAAACTACAACACTCGACCACACATGTGTGATAAATCACGACAAACTAAAGCACTCGGTGACAACGCCAGATTTCCAGCGATACAAACTACCCGCCGCTATATCTGATACGATATAAAACTGGCCCCTGCACATGGGGATGGAATAATTTAGGTTCCCATATCTCTCGCCTTTTCTTCTTATTTTTTCCTCATCTATTTTCTTGTTGTTGTTGTTGTTGTTGTTAACATCTCCCGAAAAGAAAAAAATGTATAAGAGCGAATGAAAACCCTTCGTCGTTGGATATAGTAACGGTCATTGAATGCCGATAAAAAGAAAGAGAGACGGCACATTGATTTATACAACAAACACGAATTTAAAATCATTTCGAGTAATGTATTTACAAATACAAACGATAAAACACACATTATTGTACCGTTTACCCGGAGTCCATTTTCATCCAGCGGTCTCCGGTTTAAATCTACGAGCATCGCAGCGCTTTAATTCTTGGCATCCGAAAGACGCTTTCTCTCTCTCTCTCTCTCTCTCCTTCTCTCCGGTTAGATTTACGGCCACGTTCTTCGCTTTACGTTTAAAGTCCGATTACTGTTAACAATGAAATATCTTGATAATGTGCCGCGAAATGAGGGTGAGAGTGGACGGATAAGAAGAAGTTTGGGGGGACGATGAGCCGTTTCAATTTTAACTTTATTGAAACTTCCCCTCAGAAACTTAATTAACTAAAACTGATAATGGAATATTTATTTACGTTTAATTTACGACGGGCCCAAGGAATTTTAATCCGCGACAAGAAGAAGGTTTCTCGCAACACAACGTTTCCCTCTTTCTTTCTTCTAAAATGCTCCTTTTGCCTACACCTCCACCTTCTCCCTCTTCTCCTTCTTCTTCTACCTTGTTGTAATTAGATTAATTGATACGGCTTTAAAACTTTAATCTTTTAATTAAAGTAAACCGTACGCCTCTAATCTTATACATAAATAAAATAAATTGCATTTAAAATTTAAAACCTAGTCGAGCCTTTCGTTTTATTTTTTCCTCCTTCGGCTTCTTCTTTTATTTGTAGAGCCATTTTATTATTTTTATTCATTTTAGTGTGCATTATTATTATTAGAATCCACCTTTAAATGTTTCGTTCCTTTTTATTCACCACCTTATTATTCACTCACCGTTTTATGTCAGTGCCATAAAGTGAAACAAGGGAAGAAAAGGATCTCGTTTGGGCTGTGTGTGTAAAATTTGTTTATTATCGCTGAAAATATGGGAATGAAAAAAAAGGAAGGAAAATTTAGGCCTTTCATGTTGAGTTGATTAAAATAGTCACGTTTAATGAGTGATGAATGAAAACGTTAAGGTTTTATACGCGTACAATACTTGAACTAGATTTTATCAAATGATGACGAATATCGCAATTCTCTTGCAAAATTTAATTTGAAAGCTCGAAGAGGTTAAAGACCTGTTCGGCGTAGACGAATTCCTGCTGGCATTTTATTTATAATTTGCAATTAGATGCAAGTCCCTTCTACCAAAGAAACTTTTATTCTTTCTACCGAGTTCTAATAGTTATTCAAAATTCAACAAGAAGTGCCACTATCGAATGCAAATGCATACAGTTATATGGTTCGCGTTTATAGATTTTTAAGCAAACGTTAATTTGCCATTTAAATTCCTTTGCTTTAACGCGAAAAGTAGGGAAAATTTATATATTAAAAAATAAACGGACTGAACGTTAATCAAATACGAACAAAAAGTGACTGAAAGAAAAAGAAACGCGAAAATAAATTAATGGGATTTTTCTTTACCGTATACTTTCAAATGTAAGTATATAAACTAAATAGAACCTCTTCAGGATCGTTTGCATTTTAATTTACGAGTCCGACTAGTTTATGCGAATCATAAAGCTTCCATCATCGTCGGACCAAAAGAAGATCCATTTTCCATGTCATCAATTCTCGATTGAAACTGATCACACAAAATAAAAATCGTATCTTCCTCATGAAATTGCACGTGGATGATTGTCGCAATTTAATTGAATCAAAATATTGATGTGCAATTATAATTTATTATTGTTACCATTTGATTAATTCGAAAAACTTGCACATGTGTCGAACGAGCAAAATAGGGAGAACGCGAAATTGAAAACGATTTAAAAGCATTTTCAAATACTAGACGCTGAGGACGTTGATGGGGAAAAAGCGATAGGTAAAGTTTAGCCCAATAAAAGAGGCAAATGTTTTGGTATAAATAAAATGCCGGTGTATTAGTTGCCACTAGAAGAATAAAACCCATGCAGTTACTTAGAGAAGAACAACCACTGGTGCACCACAAGTGCCAGCGCTATTAGCTCTTCCAGCATTTTTATATATGTTTTACGACACACGTCGTTTTATACCTTGAATAGTTTATTGTTACTCCCAATAATTAAGTTTTATTGTTGCCACAGAATGACCTATCGCCGTTCTTTTTCGTTTTCTTTAAAATAACTCTCTGTCCATAATTTGCGCGGTCACTTTCGCGTTGTCAAATTGCCTCCATTCTCTTTGCTCTTCCTCTTCTAAACAACGACACTTAATATCCTGTTGTGATGATATGGAAAATTGCGAGGGATGCGTTCCAACTACGGACGTGTAGAAAAATAACCAAAATAATAAGAGATGCAAATATTTTCCGCTTTTTGTTTTCGCTATTATGCACATCCTATATGTGCAACAACATACGAAACGAGGGTGTTTGTTGTTAAAGAGTCGACTATTTCGCTTTTAGTATAAATAGTGTAGTTTCGTATTGTATGAATGGATTTGTACGTATAAAGCTATTTTTTTCTCTGCTACGTATAACCCCGCATATAGTTATAAAGAATCCGGAAACAGTGACTAACGGAAATGTTGCGCGAAATGTATGCAGGCATCATCATCATGGGAGTAGCAATTTGTTTTCTGAATGTTCTGGACTTTTATTATTTTCGTTCGTTTCTTCTCTATACGCCCTATTCGTTCTTCCTTTTTTTTAGTAAACAATTTAAAATTCTTTTCAGTTTCATACGTGAAATGCTTTTTATTCATTTTGCCTTGCGTCCTTTCTTCTTCTAGACACATATTATTTAACATATCCCATTCTATCTATGCGAGTTTTTCTTTAAATAATTATCATATTTCATTGCTCTACCAGTTTTTCCTTTTGTTGCTGCACTTAATATTTATAGGTTTGCGGTTTATATCTTAATACCGTTCGTAAGCCATAAAATGATACAATGATTACAAGAAGTTTTCGTAATAGTTGGGTCAGTTAGCATAGTAAAAAGTTCGCAGGGTACGTTAAGTGATTTAGAGAGTAAAATAGGGTTTAATTACTCTAAGAAGTAGTTTTATGCGATTATTAATTAATAAGGAAGCGCAATTTAACGCCATTATTACTGTTTGCTATCCGAGGCGTTTAAATAGGAAACGTGGGCGAAGTAAGATGAAGTGAGAGGGAAGAAAGCCATCTTTTCCCTTTAACATAACATAAATCTCTTCGGTGGTCTGATTGATTTCGAATTTCCTCGCACGTAGATTGGTCCATATTTTTCTTGCACCGATACCTTTCTTTTGCTCTTGACATTCTGACAGACAAATTATTCATTTAAATTTCACGTTTATCCTTCTGCTACGTACGTGGATGAACGAGGAAAAAGAGCGTTGAGAGAGAAGAGAAAACGTAAAATAAGATGAGGTTATTTCGTTATATTAGTTTCGCAATTTGTAAAGAATCGTACCATTCGTTCGCTTTTTATGTTTCGCTTTGCTCGAGCATTATTCTATGAGGTAAAGATAAAAATACATCTCATTCGCTTTAGATTTCTATCTGGATTTAAAAACGGCAAACTCTTAGGTAAGTTTATCTTTTTTGTTGAGAGGCAACGGCAAAACCAGTGTTAGAGAGCAAGAGAGAGAAAGAGAGAGAGAAGTCATGAATATATAAAAATGTTAATTGAGTGAAGTTTTCGTTGTTTTTACCATTTTTAAACAAAATAATGCAACAATATTTATACAGGATTATTCTTTAGTTAGTACGAAACTTACTTAAAACTTTATGGAAGTAATAATAATAGCCGAGGACTGGAAATTTCGCTATTCTTTCTCTTTCTCCGGCATACTTGCGTTTCTTCAACTTGGAAAGCTTAAGATTGAATTATTCCTATGCACATTATAAAACGTAGCGAAAAACGCGGAATAGAAAACATAAACGTATAAGCAAATAATAACAAGGAAAAAAAAATGAGACTGGAAGCAAAGGAGGAAAGCATATTATTGGATCTAGGAATATAAGAGAGCGAGTCCTTGTTTATCTCTCTCTCTCTCTCATTTTTTCTCCGTGTCTCTTTACGTCTGCACGATAACGTCTCTTTTCGCTTGCTGTCGGTTAGCTCGGGCGAATTATGAAAATCCAATAGTTGGGGTTGGCAGTTATTGTTTTTGCGGAAGATTATTTATTAATCTTGAGGGGTTGTTGTCGAAGCGGTTTTGCCGAACCGACAACTCGACACATGAGAAATCGTTATCTAACATGTAAAATGTACAGCACACCCTCTAATACACCTAAACAACATTATTCTACCAGCACACGATTTTTCAATTTGCAATATACCGAAATATACACTTAAAGCAACTTTACTTAAATCTCTCGCCGCTTCGTTCGTTCGTTCGCTTGCTCTTGTACTCTCTTTCGACATAATAGTTTTATTAACCAATCTATACCATATATTATAAGATTGAAATTTCTTATTCTCCCCATTCGCCGCAAAATCTTAGAGAAACAATGCTTTTATCATCATCATCAACGAAACGGTTATTTGATATTGAAACTTATTCGTCGCTGGTTTGTTTTCTTTGAATTTTTCATCGAAAATGGTTTCCTCGAATATGAATTAATAATAACAAAAATAATGATTGGAAAAGAAGAACGAGAATTAATAATAATAAATGAGAACGTTTTATTCGAATTGTATAAAGCAAGAACCGAAAAGGAATCAGAAATAAAAAGGGAGCGCGGCAGCAAAGCGAAATCGATGAGACTCCCTTCTGCCGGTAATAAATGAAGAAGATCGAAGAAATGATAAGCACAAGCAGGAAAAAAGAGAGCAAAGAGGAAAAAAATGATAATAATAAATGAGCTCCGGGATAAATTTTGATTGCCTTAATATAAGGGGACGATGGGAGGAAAGAGTGGAAGCAGCAAAACTCCAAGTATTTTAAGCATTTCACTATTAAAGTTGCGCCAGCACTTTTTCTCATTCGATTCTCATTATTATAACATGCAAAATATAATTTACCTACCTAATTCCTTTTAAATAACGCAAACAAACTAGCTTCGGATGATATTTAAAGCCTCTTAAAATAAATTACAATCTCTCGAAGCTCTCATTATTACAGGAAGCTCTCGATTGCGACTTGCACTATTGATTCCCCAAACGCAAAAAAAGAAACGAACTGGCAATAGCATTCCAATTAATTAATTACTTAATTTACCTGAAAATTCGCTTCGATTGCGAATCAAAAGTCATAAACAAAACGGTCGCTCCTTTATAAACTTGATAGATAATTGATGGAGGCGATAAATCATTTGTGTGCTCCGCGTCTAATACGTGTGCACACACGTATGCCGTTACCATTTGAATTAAATAGAGCATTTAAACATTGCCCAACGTAACATTAAACGATTTTAACGTTGTAGAAATTGCAACGTGTCTAGTAACAGTTTAGAGAATTGATGTGTTCGACCATTAAATACACAATAGACCGATGACGGTTAAATAATTCTCTATGCCGCACCACCTCCAGCACGAAATTCGTCGTCCGTTTATTGTAGATGTATCGTTATTATAAAATAATTAATAATAGATACGGTCTTAACGTTCTCGCATTGAAATTAATTACGAAATTTCGGCGGAGAACGATTAACAATAGACGCGGGCATAATTCGGGCAAAATGTAGCGGTTGGCTTAAATAAAAAGAGGCAAATTCCGAAAGCAATTGTTCCCGATGGCAAAAAAGAGGAAGAGAAAGAGAGAGAGAGAGAGGACAAAGAAGAAGTGGAAGTTAAATGGCGGGATTGTCTGTCCAGGAAAACATTCAGCGCAGTTTTCCATTAACAGCGGCACTAGTATTTTTATGAATAGCTCGAAAAAGGTAGCGTCGCCACAATTAACTTGACACAGTGTAATGATGATGACGACAATAATACAACAATAAAAGGTTTTATTCAATTTTTTCTTGTCTTTCCATCTTCCACTTTCTCTCTCTCTCTCTCTCTCTCTCTCTTTATTTCTTTCGTTTGTTCGTTCGCTCTTTGTGTTCAAGCGAGTGCCAAGTGCGCATCCGAAATTTTGTTATTTAAATGAGACATTTGCAAAAAGGTCGTTCCTCTAATTCGCACCGACACTCGCGGTCAGGATGCATCCCGAGGAACTTCGCGCTACAATCATTGCCTTCTTCGTTAACATCGCTTCCATTTCACTTCATCGCGCCCCATCGGAATTAAAGCAGTAATAAAAAGCGGAAAAAGAAGAACGAGAAAGGTACACAGATGATGATGGCGATAATAAAAAGGAGGAACATTCTCGAAACAACGTTGGCTGCAATTTAATTTCTCCGTTTCACCCGTTTAGTTCCAAATGCGAAATTTTAATTAACGCAGACGGGAAATAATTCGGGAATGTGTAAGAAATTAGCAATTTACTACGTTTAATCGTATTCCATTCGAGACGTAGCGAATTAATTGATGCTTCGCGAGTTTAACGTTCGGCCGCATAGTTCCGCTTGTTTATTTAGCGATACAGTTCGAAAAATAATACACGCGGTTCGTTAAAATGCGCAAAATATAATTTACATTCGCTCGCGTATTTGCTCTATTTTGCGGTAACGCAAATGAAAATTGAATAGATTCAAATGGTATGCCATTGTATGTTTAATAAAGACCAAAAAAACGAGGCAAAGAATGAAGTAAATGAAGAACGAGGAGGCGATGAAAAAGAATTACTACGAGCGTACGCTAAGGGGGAATGTGAGGTGAAAAAGGGAAGAAAGAAGCGAAACTGGACGTTTGCTTTTACAAACTTGCACAATGGCACCGATCCAAACATCCTTTCAAGAAACTTGATATCGTGATTCTGTGGGTTTATACCTCAAACTGTGCAAATAGAATGAAAACGCGAAGCAGTTCAATTCGTTCTATTCAAGAAAATGTATACGTGTGTGTGTGTGCAGTAGTTTAGTACAGAAAACAGATCGTTTCTGAAGAGAAGTTGATACGACTTGGCCGAGTTTGTTGGGTTGCTCTTTTGATTGCTTATGCTACATTCCGGGCACGAAATAGAAACAAGAAAGTTTCAATTGGAACACGGTGAAAGAGCAATGCCAATTTAATTAATATCCCTACATCTCTTTCTTCGCTTCAGCATTGCCGCACCTTCTTTTCTCTCTTTCCATGGCATTTTGTACGAATCCACCGACAACATTTACGCTCTATCGAATAAATGTCAAACTTTTTAATCTTTTAATTAAACTTTCGATTTTGTTCTTCCCATTATCACTTTCCATTGTTAGCGTTTAAACAGAAGAGCAACAAACTATAAAGATTATTTTAGTCCTCAACTACTGCGAATGTTAAATAAATTTGCCAACATCTTCTTTTTACGATGTTAAGTTCTCGCGAATTAACGAACAAACAGCAGTAATTAATTCATTATCGAGGAGCAAAAGAAGCCATAAAACATACATTCAGTCGCCATAAATGTCGCAGTAGCTAAATTTCAGCGGTTCTCTAATAAATGGCTGAAGATGTCTGCATAAAGTTAAAGCCAAAAGAGGAATCTGCGCGGCGTCGCGACGTCGGGCGCCGTTGTAATGTATCTTTCGCCTGGTAGAGGGTAACACCAAAATTTTCCGCCAAATAGCAATTCGCACAGCAAGCTTTAATCGACTTAAACGTAGATTTCTGCGCAAATTTCCCTCGAGTTCCAAGAGGAAAAGTGGATTTCCTGCAGTACATTTCCCACCGCGCGGAATTTCCTTGCGAGATGGCATTTTCAGTGATAAAGCAAGCGGATTTATGCCGTTCAGACGAACTTTTATCTATTGTTAAGATTAGGAGAAGTTCTCTAATTGAATTCGTAAACTTAATTAAATCGCATTCGCAACTTTATCAATTAATTAACAGCCGTACAAGCGAACCGGGACTGTGCTGTTCCTAAAGGAAACTTCGCTGAAAAAAGGCAAAGCGATAGGAAACGGGAATAATCGTAATCGCGACAAAGTTTCTGCTACCGATAAAATTGTCTCCTCCATTAAGTAATAACAATAGAAATAAGATGGTTGCGAATAGATTGTGCATCGATTCGGTGCTAGTGCGGGGACGTTTGAAACTGAATAAAATGCACTTCGGATTTAACGCTGTATATATCAGAGGGATGTTATCTCGTTGGCCATTTGCGGGTTATACATTCCGGATGTGGCCGTATACGTAGAGCGTGTCATTAGCAGCTTGCCACCTGAGTTTGCCGGTACGGGAAATCCGGTCGCGGTCGCCGATAACGTCCACGAACTTAAACCTCGAACCGAAAACGTTTTGCGCGCGAGGGAAACGAACAAATGGGCGAAAAAGAATGCTTCAATTTATTGGACACCCTCTTCCTTCGATATAAATTGGGTTAATACGGCCGCAAGAGTTTGCAGATTTGCGTAATATCGCAATCTCCGATTACGTTATACATCGGTATCGACCAAATTTCGTAGATTTTCCGGAAGGAAATCAAACTTTGTTCTCTATTAAAGGAAAGTTTAAATTAATGTGCGGTACGTTCGGTATCACTTTCTTTTGTTTGGAAAATTGTTACTCGTTGTATGGAATAAAAGAGATTCTCGAATGCGAAACGTAACGAGTTACTGTTTTATTTTTCGGCGAACGTGGAGCAAAACTTTTACGAAGGAAAAAAGGAAATTATTTATTTCCATTCACGTTTTAATAAATGAAATAAATTAAAGCGGTGTCTTGAATGTCTTTTGTGTCTTTGAAGGTATTACAAACAAATACAAGTTTCAATTTGGATTAAATTACGAAATAAATTGCGAAATGCTTCTATTGCGGACAATCTGCAGAATGAATTTTGAAAATCTAAATGAAACCTTTCCCTTTTTCATTCTCTCTGTGCGTGGCCCTATCAATAAAACGCCGTTTCTCTTTTTTTTTGGGCCACCTCCATTGAAATTCTGCCTCGACAAAAGTTTGCCCCTTTCTTTTTATTTTCATGCCCTCCAAACCTTTCTTGCAGCCGTAGTACTAAATGATTCTAACAAGATAAATCGATTTAGTATGAATGATGTTAGAATTTATACGCGACCGTTTTAAATTGATTCCGGTCATTCTCCAACTTATCCAACCGTGACGCGTGCAAAATAAGGAATACAAAGTAATAGGAACAAAACAAACGTAGTTTAAATGCGCAAATACCCAAAAATATTGTGTCTCGCGGTGAGACGATTGTGTCGCCCTGTATAGGGGTGATTTAAGAAGTACTGCGGAATATATGGAGTGAGAATCGATTCTTGCCTCATTGACTTCGTATCGATGGACGTATATCGACGACTGCGAGGGTCAGTCGACTGAAAAATAAACTCCTTGGTCACGAAACATGTACACATTCGAAAAGATCTTTAAGGTAAACAGATATTTGGTTTTCTTTTCTACAAACTTTGGCTATTTGCAAACTCTCTACCCTTTTCGTTTTTCCTCTTCCACATTCGGATATTCTCTATTTTATTTTATTTTTGTGGGGGACTGGAGTTTCAATTGCACAATATTTGCTACAGATATACGCTTTCCTTTTTGCGGGGGGAGGCTATTTCAATTTCTCTTTTCGCTGCTATCGACCGTACCATCACCATTTTCCATATACATATATACGCATTTAAATCGGGCCCTTTTGTGTAGTTTTGCATTATTTCTTGAGCAACAAAGTGAGTAAGTTACGTTTCACAGTTGAATAAACATGTATTACCATAATTTATAAATGGAAACCGCTCGAGCTTTATTCGCGAATTTTATCAATCTAACGCGATTTGTTAACGTAATTGTACCTGAATTATAAGTTCAATGAAATAAAAAAACTGCAAAGAGAGAGAGAGAGAGATAGAAAGAGCAAGGTAAAGGATGAAGATGAACAGGAAACGACAATTATAATGGGAGAATGGGATGGGAAAGAGTGGGATGGAGAGACAATGGAACGGCATTCCATACAAAAACTTTTTCAATTATATTAATTGAAAATTTCTATTCGTTTAGTTAACAGATGGCAGATAATTAAAAAGATAATGTAAATTTAGAAAACAATTAAAGAAACAATCAAACGGGGATATCTGCTGAAAAAGGAAACGGGAAAAGAAACGACGGAGCCACTAGGTGTTGTAATTTCTAATCCTCTATTTTTCGCACGGATATCGCCGAATTGGATCGGCGAAGAACCGTGGCAAACGCTTGTGAGGTGTGAAAAATAAAAAGGAAATACGTGTATATGTGTGTGTGGAAAAAAGTAGGAAGAGGAAAATTGCCGGGAAAAACGGTGTTAGTTTTAAAAGCCTTAGGTTAACCGAAGTCCTCGAAAAGCAATCAGTATGCCGTGTTAGTGTACGCGTGCGCAAAATTCAATTTGGAACGAGTGCCCATATAACACTTGTTCCCATCTCATCTTTACCCAGCATCTCGCCCTACACCATCCACTATCGCCTATTATTCCCACTTCCATCCTTAGATTGTACCATTTACGATTACTCACTCTATTCTACCCTTCGACTTTTCCCTTTCGTACCCATTTTTTTCCCTCCTTCTTCTTCGTCTTCTTCTTCTTCGCGCTCACTCTCTTCTACCGCCGTCATCATCATCATCCGTTAACTCACACCACGAGACACCGAAACCCTATTATAAGCTCGATAATGGATTCCATTTCCTTCCCATGTATATAGCCTCGCGATCTTCGCGTACACTTTTCTCTCTCCCATTTTTTTTTTGTTGGATACTAGCCAATACAAATTCCTACTTCTTCTTCTTCTTCTGCTTCGGGAAATTTACATTCGAATCGGTTTTTACACTTAAAAAGTAATCTCGTTTTGTTCTCCCGTATTATACCGAACGTTATTTCCTTCAATCTCCCCCAATTTCGCCCTTTGTTTTACACTTAAATAAAGTCGATTTGCTGTCGGCATCACGAGAAAATTTATTGCATTTTGATTCGAAAGGTTTTTCATTATGTTAATCAGTCGTTAATACGAAACGTTTGCTGATTATTAGCAATCGAATTTTTGGTAGAGGAAAGAAAAATCTTTGATTCACTGCACTCTATGAACCGGCTTCGTTTAGCCAATTTTTATCGGACCATCAATCATAAAAGGCAATTTGATGTTATTTATTTAGGGCCCGCTTTTTTATTCGGTTCGCGTCGACATTACACGGCCTCAAACAAGCTATAAAACTTTAGTCGAATGCATATATAAATTCGTGCACATAGAGCCGGTGGAAATGTTCGCCAATTTTCATCTAAAATGAGTTATAGCTGTTTACACTTTATTTGGCAGCGACATAAATCAAACGCATTTTTATGAAAATTAAGTAATTTACATCGGTCACGAAAACAACCCAACTTTCGCGCTAAGTGTTTCCGTACGGTGGGAAACGATTGAATTAGGAAAACTTTTTTTTTGCTGCTTTGCTTTATAAACGGCCGTCGAGGAAGTGAAGAAGTGGAAGGAGGATGGGGGCAGAAAGTAAGAGCGACAGCTTCGAGTCGGTGCACGAGAGAGAGAAAGGAGACAAAAGAGATGGACATGAATTAATGAATGTTTATTTAGTTTCGTTATTCATAAACTTCTTTGCAGACGTACGATTCAAAAAGCGAAGCATCACACAATTGCAATTTGATTAAGCGGCAATTAGATCTAATCGCGATCGTTCATAATTTAGATCGTATTCAACGCGGTTTTCTTAGCTTTGTGAACAATTCAATTATTCGCGAATGACGGGAATCGATTAATTATGAAAGGGGCAACGAGGGCGAAGAACGCAAAAATACAACCAACGACGAACCCGCGAACGAATTCTTGTTTTACAAACTGCGCTTTCGCGATAATAATTGCATTTAACTTTCAATGAAACAATCATTAATCCCGTAATTCGATTACGAAATGTACAAACGAAAGGGATTATGTAATTTTAATCGGTGTTTAATGAAAACTACGGGACGGATTTTAATGTAGAGCACGGGAATTTCTGCATTAATCTAATATTAACCGGCTTTCCCGTTCGAAAATTAAATATTGAAATACATTTTCCGATAATAACAGTAAATGGCATCCGTATTGGCAGTCGAGCCAATAGTATCGGCAGGTGTTAATTGTATTAACTTTGAACGTAATGCACGTTCGGTAATTTTTGCAATAGCGTTATTCGCAATGCGAGAGATACAGAGAAAAAAAATCGCGAATATATTAAACGTTAATTTGTTTATTGTTTATCAGTGCAATTAAATAAAAATTTAAATTCAAACGTAGGGTCGTACACGGGCAGCTAATTAAAGTTAGTAATTAATGTTGAGTGCATTTGCGAAATGAAAAAGGAGAATTTTCTAATTCAAAAAACACATCGTCCTTTTTTTATTAATTGATATTTTCTAGCATTAAATTTTCTTTTTCTATTAATTTTGTCCTACTACTTGCGTGTGGGTCATTAGAATGGAGCAGAAACCCGAAATAGCAATGAAATTAGATGCGGCACGTCTAATTAATTATTAGCATTGCTGAGCCCACTGATTACAAGACGGGTAACGTATTTTCTTGCTAACAAACCGCGTCTGCATGAATAATATGTACCCGCAACGTTTTCCAACGTTAAACGTTCCAACTACTTGTAACTACTAGGAGAACAACTATCCTCTTCGGTTGTAATGTTAATAATAATGATGATGATGATGAGGTTTGTTGGTGGTAACAAAACATGGATCAACGTTATTGCGGAAAAGAAGCAACAAGAGTAACAAGAAGAAGAAGCGCGAGCAATAAACGTACGCACATAAATATGAAAGCAATATTTTGCCTAAACCGGTGCGAGGAGGTTTAATGCGAAATTAAATTTTATTGCTTAATTTAATACTAATTGCTTTTTACGATCGAAATAATAATCATAAAGAGCGAAAATCTAACAATTTCGTAATTGAAACTTGTTCCATTTCGCATTTCCTATTACGGCCACACCGTTACCAGCGCAAAATAATAAAGGTTAAACAAACGTTTCGAATAAATACCGTTTCTCAAGAACAAACATCACGATATTTGTTATAAATTTTCATGTTTGTTATTTTGCAATACATTCTGTTTGCACTTACAACACAAATTATAACTTCTAAACTTGTTATACGCACAGCAACAACAACACAAAGCAAACCCAATGTCAAACACGGATTCGCATCGCGAGGAATGAATGAAACATGAAGAAATAGGACACTTTTAATTAATTATTATAACAACTCATTGATATCGCAAATCGTGATTCGATTTCCCTTAATTTTTAATTGAATTTAATGCGTATTAAATCCTCGGTGAAAATCCAACGACTGAACAGCAAAACGAGAGAAGAAAGTTAAAAAAAAAAGGAAGCGAACACACACGCGGAAACGGCCGGAGAATAATAATGCTCGCAAAACAAGCTTTAGGCGGAGTGTGTTTAAATAATCTTCATCATCATCATCAAGCGTTTTGTTAAATTCCCTATAGAATTCGTGTTGTTGTTGTTCCTTTCGTACGTTCGCAGTGCGAAGTATATTTTTGCAAATTTACTTTTCATTTTTCCTCCCGCCCCTCGCCGCCCATTATTTCCCCGACTCTCTTTATTCCCATTTTTCTTCTGCATTAGTCTAGAACTAAACAACACGCGACCCTGTACAAACACGTGCAAAAAATCCGGAGGAGGAGGAGGAGGAATTTAAATTGTATTTTTCTTTTGCCCCTGACGTGTTACATTAATTAAATTTATACTACGTACGTGCGGTGGTCGGCGGTATATAAATAAAATTTAAAACGACACGTGTTAGTAATGAAATTAGTCCCTTCTATTTTCCACTTGTTTTGTACGACAATTAAAAGAGAATATCAACGGTTTCCATCCCGTTCAAATCAGACGCTTCTCGCGTTTCGATCGAGATTCGGAATTCAGAGAAAAAAACGCGGTGCACTCGCGATCTCAAGACTTCTTGACAACAGTACGGAAAAGGACCGACCGATTGATTCACTCATTTTTCCTTACTTCAATTCGATTCGTGCGTATGCACGAGTGGAAAATGGTTTGCGAGGAAAAGTATGCATGTGTTCTCGAATCGTAATAGAAAAGCACTTGACTTTCTGTTCCTGACGTTTACCATCGTGCCATTATTACAATTACGATTACCATTAGCTGCGACGAATAATAATACATCGGTTGCAACTGGCAAATGATAATAAAGCGAGACGGCGAAATGAGTGGCTTCGTGCGCCCCCGTACACGTTTCTTGTTTTCCTCTCTACCTTTTTAACCATTAATCTTACTCCGGTCGACATTCTCGCAGTCTGGATCTCTGCACACGACAAGTATGTTTGTTGAACTATTACCACTTCTTATTCTTCGTTTTCCCATCTAGCACTACTACTGCTAGTACAATCTACGGTCGCCTCTTCTTCTGCCTCTTCGCCAGATTTTTTTTCTTCGCGATGGCCATAGGACGGGAGTGGAAATGCTGGGATAATGAAAACAGGTCGCCCGTTTAATCAATGCTAACTTCAATGAACGAGTGCAAGCGATAAAGTGGAAAGGAATAGTCCGAATGGTCTTTGAATAAGAATGGTAATAGTTTCTTTGTTTAGCGACATTCAAAGGTCTTGCTTTTAATTAGTATCATTTGTGTGAGCAACCACTGCATCGGGGATAAAAGAGTGGCGGCGAGAAAAGAAATTGCATATTTCTAAAGTGCAAAGATCCCGTCATTATTTATTTGCGGAGGGTTTAGTTCGAAACTCTCTCTCGTTTTCTAACTCGGGTATAATTAAGGGTCAATAATATAGAGATTAGTGTTGTAATAAATTTAATTTACTTGCTTTAGAATAAGTGGAGCGTAATAATAATGATGACGACGACGGTGATAGTAATATTTAAATGAAATGAAACTTTGCACATTCCCCCGAAAATAAACCAGAAACTGCAAACTTTCATTATTTGTTGGTAAAGTATGGAAGTGGTTTGATGAAAAAGCGAATGTAGAATTCATATCCGCACCAACCACGACATTATGTACCTGCAGAGCGCAGCTGGAGGCGTCGTTCCTTGCGACGGATTTTCAATATCGGTTTCTTCACTCGTATCGCGCGGCCTCCGTTTCTTTTCCACGCTTTTAATTTTTCCCTTTTCGTCCCTCTTTCACTTCTTCATCCCGCCGGCGGCGCAAATAACGGAGAGTGTTACTCTAATCAAAACCTATCAATTCTTTGTTTTAACACGTACGATAATATTTTCTCGTGAGTTACGGCGAAAAAGCAAATAACGACGTTATATTACACGAGCGATTATGATATTTATTAGGATTGACATCGTAAAGGGTCCGTAATAAATTACTTATTAAACGGGAGAACGTTAAATGGAAACTTTTCGTGTTAGTCGCGTTAAATTAACTACGAAACATTAAATTATTAATTAAACTCTTTTATTTGCTCCTGCTTAAGCATTCTCTTGACAATTCAAATCGATTTCTAATCCGCTATTCTATTTTATAACAAAAGAGAAGAGAATATGTTTGGATTATAAATACGTATTTATTTTTCTTCGTTTCTTTTGCATTTTTGCATTAATTCCAATAAACTAATTTTCGAACCCTTTACCCAAATCAAAGTAACATCGTAAATTTTCTAAGCCTCTTTTGTGTGACGATTCTACCTTCTTCACGAGAGCGAGAGACGAAGAATGTTTAAAACACGAAGGGCGAAAAGAAAAGCGAATCCTTCGAAATGGAAGAACGCCCAAGGGCGAGAAAATGAACGCAAATAACGGCGAATTTAAATTAATTTCTCTTCGAAAAGTTAAATCGTACCCAAAGAAAAAGAAAGGCAGACAATTCTTCTTATACACGCGTCAGCTACGTATTATAGGCAAGTTCAGAATCCCGGTAATGAACTGTAGTAATATGTTGCTCCTCTGCACTCGGTGCTGTTGATGGAGCCGTGATTACGGAATGGTTCGGTGCACATCATCCTTCGAATCACGCAGAATGGAACTTTGCTGACTCGTTAGCTTTGTGCGGCGAAGGAGATGTGTCCGACCCATCGTCGTCCTCCTCGTTTCGTTATCGTGTAACCGCTCCAGCAATCGAACCGCGTCTTCTTACTGCCGCCCTCCGTTCCCTTTTTTTGCCTCGTATCAACGAAATTTAACTTCAATTTAATGCGAATATCGTAAAGATGAAAGATGAAAGTGGAAGGATGGAGAAGGAGGAAAGGAGATTTTGTTCCTCGCTGTTTCACTGTTTGGTAACGGAAATCCAATCAAGGAATACATCTCGCCCACCACCGTCCCCGTCGGGGGTGGTCGTCTCACTCGATTTTTTTCTTATTCGATTTATTTACTGCTGAATTGTATTATGTCTCTTATTTAGAAACTCGTTTCCTTCTTTTTATTTCGCCTTTTATTCTTCGCTTTGTTGCCGTTGTACTTTTTGTTGCGAAGAAAATGTATGAGGAAGAATGGAAAGTTTTATACAAACATAACTAATTCAAATTCTCGATATTTTACAATGCGAAATTGGTTTATTTTCATTTCGTCGTACTTCTTCCTCCATCGCCGCATTATTGTTTCCTCTTCCTCTTCCTCCTCCTGCTACTCGCATTATTGTTATTGAAAAATGATTGTCAGGAATAATCCTACTTTCATTTCTTAAATCCCTGTCAATATAATAGAATAAAATGAGATATACATATATATATATATATATACGCGTACACGTATAGGTTACAATAGCGGCGTTGCTTTTCTTCTTTCTCTTTCCTCCTTTCCTTGCCCTTGTTATTCCATTCTTCGGGAAAGGTTGCCCCCATACACTGATGGGTATTTCCTTTTAATGCTCTACCCTTTTTTCCATATACGTATGAAATATAGATTTTATAGCGTAATAAAACTGGCGTTGTTATTAGAACAAATCCTGAATCCTTCCATTCGATGCTGCTGGCAGCAATAGTGATCAACTAAAGTTACTATTAACAATTCTTGCGTGAAAATCTATGCTGCATGTTTTATTTTTGCATATTCAAGGACCAGAAAGGAAAAAAGCCGAAGGTGTCAAGAAGTGAGAGAAACTTTTTGAAGACTTGAAGACGTTATTTATATTTCGCAAGTGTTAGACGTTACGAAAGAGTCGTATGCAGACAGCTTAGAAGATTGTCTCAATAACTTTTTCGCATTCGACTTCTAGCGCACTTCAAATGAAATGTTTCTGTTGAATGTATAAGTGAAATATTCCAATCTTGAACCAAAAGGAGAAGAGACAAATTAAAGCAGGTTATTTGAAAAGGTTTTCTAGTAATTTTTCTTCTTTTAGTCATCAAACGTGCTTTCCATCCAACTTTCGAATTAAAATATTCTTCAATCATTAAAAAAGAAGTCTGATAGAAATATTTGCGAAAAAGTTGCAAACGAACGGGGTGAAACTGAAACAGAATTTCAAGCATTTTATACCGATAACATTATATATTATATAATCTAATGGAGTTCATCTTCTGCATCTAGGAAAGTATGCAAAAAATTCCTAATGTCTTACGTGCTTTTTTGTTGCTGCGTAGAACATATTTAATATGGGTTTGCCCGAAGAGCCAACAAAAAAAAATGAAATAATATTTTTTTATTATTGCAAAAATATTTGCTCGCTACTTTTACGTAGCCGTCCTTTATGCGAGACGGGAAGCCGGATGTTCCTGCGATGGTAACATAAAAACGTATAATGCCATATCTAATGGTTTAGAAAAAAAATTACAGTTTTTCTTCCTCCTCTCTGTCATTCTTCTCCTACTCGAAAATGGGAAAATGAATATGAAAGGGAAAACTGCGTTCTCGGAAACGCGAAGAAAAAAAAATGGAAGGAAAATCGAGGAATTCTCGTTACATAAGTGTTCGACATTTGTGTAAGAGGTGAGGTTTCTTTACTTAACCGGTGTGGATACAGCTTTCTTCTTCTTCACTCTCCTGCTCCTCTGCCACTATTTCGTCGATGGTCTATTTCTAGTTCGTTCGTCCCTTTTTCTTGCCGTTTAGGAACCGTCGAGGAATATTCAATATGGAAAATATGAACCGGTTTTGTAACGTTCAATATGTTGAAACAAGGACACGAAAAAAAAAAGGGCGAAGAAAATGGGAAAAACCTTGTATCAAAATATTTTAGGAAGGTTTCATATATACGGATACATGTCGTGTGATAAAATTCTTTCTATTACTGCTTCTCTTTTGCGTCTCTTTCTCCTCCGCAGTGTGACAAGGTTTACGTGTCAATAAAAAAGAAAGGAAAAATTTGATATGATTCCAACTTAATTTAACGCGAGCACTCGGATGAAGAAGTATCAAGCGGAAAATTGATACCCAATTTAAAAATCGACTCTCTATATCATTACGTCAATTCCGGGTCTTTATAGAAATATAACGTACACCTCAATCTTTACCCCGGTTCCGTTCTTCCATCCTGCGCTTGTATTTGTCGTGTCTCTCGTTTCGAATAACGTTTCGAATGACACGTAGAAATAAATACCGTTACTTGCTTTTCTTCCCTTTTTCCCTCGATATCGTTCGACGGGAGATAATAAAGGCAAACACAACCGAGTGAAACGAATCGATCCGACCTTTTTATTTAATATTTCAAATAAATTAATTTCAATTCGACGGATTGAATTTGTATGTATCGGTTGCGTTCTGCTTTTTTCCTTGCTGCGATGGAAGAAAGGTATATTTTCAGTAAACTCAACCGGCTCCCTCGCTCTCTCTTTCGCTCGCTCTTATATACGTTTCTCGTCTCATCAAAGCTTCAATAGGTACGTGCCTCATAAAGAAAACATGCGGTTCCACTAAGCCTTCTATTAGTGTTCGAAATCACGTTCAGCTGGTAATTTCGTCCATTACCGGCAGTAGTGGTAGTAGTAGCAGAGCCAACAGTAACGGTACCGTATACATAGAGCCGGTATATGGAATAGGAAACCTTATGGTTAGGTAGGTTGTTGGCCACTTGGAGGACATCAAACTGGATGATCATAATTCGAGCGAAATCCACCTTTTCTTCCAGATTACATCGATCCACACACCTTTTTCTTCCTCCCCTTCATAATAATAATAAGAAAGCTTATTATGTTTATGAGCAATAAATTCGGGATCGCAGTTAATTCCAATCGATTCCATTAAGGCTCGCATGCATTCGTAATGAAGTTAATAATAGATTAAATGGCGTCTATCCTTTGTAAACGAACGCAAAAATCCCGTTGCTTTTTCGAAAAGGTCGAGACATTCATCTTGGCAAATGGACGCGTATGCCAAAGGCTCTATTACGAAGAAGTAAAAATGGTCGCCATAGAAAGGACGGATTTGGATTTATATTGCCGCAAATAATTCTTTGATTTTATAAGAAATTTATTGCTAACACTCGTACACTGCGTTTTCTTCGATTGTTTATTGAAGCTTTTAACAAGGTTCCGCCGCAGATAGCGTGTAAATCACGTGAAATGCACTTTGGCCCGGCGCATCCACCAAAAAGCGACATTCGTTCGATGTTGTTAAATCGTTTAAGAATGGTAATCCACGAAATATAAACTGGAAGAAAGGATAAAAAGGGGTCTTTATGGATACGTTACTTATATAAATAAGTTTAATATGGAGGTTTTTCCTAAATCCCACGTAATAAATCATGTAGTGTCACGAGAGAATGAGTTGTGGCTTATCTCATCACTGTTCCACGTTTATGATAATAATAATTCCTTGAGATATTTATGTAAACAGGTTTCTCGTAGGATGTATATTATTTTATTCTTTTATGGCGTATTATTATAACGTAAACGCACACATGCAAGTAGAACAGGCAAACAATGAAATACAATCAGGAAGAGGAACAAGTGAAGAAGGTAGGAAGAAATAAAAGGATGTAAGAAAGGGTCTTTATCAAGGAGGAACAATACCACAACAACATCGGGAAAAAAAATAATAAAGGGGGAAATGAGGGCAGAAATTGTTTAAGTTCTCTATATTAAATATAGCGCAACATGCAAAGCTTCTTCGCTGCAAAGAATAATACAGAGCGAAAGAATAAATTGAAATAACCCGAAATACTTTATTTTCCTCTCCTTCTTTTTCGCTTAAGACTCTCTCGCAAAGTACACACAAGTGTGGAGCGATGATTCATTCAAAAGCAGTTCATGAATAATGGATGCGTTAAATGAATCCACTTAACTCCGAAAATTAAGGGATGTTTTTCTTATTATCATGATATAAAGTGGTATTATCCGCTAAGACGTATTTGATAAATAAGTAATGATTTTTAACTCGTTTATCTGCCCAGTTTTTCGCTTAAAACACAATGACATTGCTGTTAGTTAATTTTCAAAACAGCAAAGAAACGTATTTTAGTTGTTCATCGTTTAAGTATCACCTGTTAAAAACTCAGGCTAAAATACGGGCCCTCTATCTATCAACGAGAAAATTCCAGTTAAATTTAATTGATAATTTAGCATTTGAATTATAATAGATTCAATTAAAACAAAAGGCCCTCACTTACTAAGTTAAGTACAATTACTTTGATAAACCCTGAAATTTTGATTAGAACGTGGGCGTATGTGCGAGAGAGAGAGAGAGAGAGATTCGACCCTATTATTTCCCGGTCAATACCTGACGAATATTTCAACGACAATAATGATAACGGGGTGGTGGAGGGCTTTCCTTAATAACAATCGAGAATTTAGTTTAGTATAATTACAGAGAACTCGCTTTCGCTGGGGTAATTCACTTTGTCGCGAACGATTGTTTCGCAAATTATTCTTTGATATCTCATTATTTTTAATTAAAGCCGTAGCGGACTTTTTTTTAAAACGAATAGCGGTTTATTGCGTGTTTTTGCGAGATTCGTTCGACAATTTCCTAATTGGCAAGTTAGAAATGAATGAACGAACTGAAGAATATTAATAAAGTTATATAGCGCGGCAAGAGTGAGAGACGCGGAGGCGGCAAAAAATGGACGTGGAATTAATTAGCATTTTACCTTCGATGCAAAGTCACGACCTGTTAATGCTACTTACGGGCACAAAAGACACGTAGCAACGACGAATTAATTAAGTTACAGCCAGATATATGTATGTTTAAGGATGGGATAATGAAAATCTTAAGACAAAAAATAGGAAGGAGATGGGGAGACTTGAGCAAGCGAGAGGAGATTTTTACCCGGTGACGACGAATTTAAGTCTATAAATTATTTTGATCGCTGGGATTTGTTCCGAGGAAGACAAAGAAAAAGCTTCTGGACGAATGATTTCGCTGGTGTTGTAATTTTTCGATTTTTGTTTTCTTATAAATGAAGGCATTTTCGAAAACTCGTATCTCGGATTACGGACGGGATTTTCTAAAACATGTACTAAATCTTTAGATATAATAATATTTGTGAGGTAAATCTAAACTGAACGAACGCCACGTTATCTGCGGGCTCTAATACTTAACGATAATAATAATAGTAGATATTGACCTAGTTTCGGCGCTATATCGTCTTAGAAATATTTTAAAGCGGGAGGAAGAAAACTGAAGGAAATCCAGTCAAAACATTTCCACGTCAGCGAATAATTTCGTCGAGGAAAATGTGCTCTTCGGCGTAGGTACGAAAGAAAGTCTATATTTAAACAATTTCCAATTACTTTTATCGTCAACATCATCATCATCATCGTCATTATTACCCAATAGATACCCGGAAAGGGTTATAACCTTCGCATTGCCGCCATTATTGAATCGCAAATGAATTATGATAGTGATTTCTGCAAATTATAAATAGCATCCGCATGATACATTGCAGTTATAATTGGCGATTAGTTAGCACTCGCGCCGGCATTAATTTACGACTAATAAATCAATTATTTATTTTTGTCTCGCTTCGAAAAATGTCTTATCAAATTGATAATCCATTAATTTCACAAATAACAAAAATTAATTGCAATTAGCGCCGATGGCCGTACACTTACAAGTGATGGCGTTTGTATCAGCAATTTGCAAGAGTCGTTAGCGAATAATTAAAATTTTAATATTATCATCATCAGCTATCCTCCGACGAGCGAACGAATTAAGCGTCGGCGTGTTAATTTCGGTTGTGCCACCCTAACAAACAACAATGGATTATTATTTACGTTAAACAGAGAATTATCATCATCATCATCATCACCATCTTCCCCGCCGCTTTCACCATCTTCCCCGTCGTCGAGGCGTTAGTTTAAGCTGTTTAAGCATTAAAAAGATTCGCACGTACGAAACGCGATTCATCGTTCTCACGCAGATAGACACGAAACCGCGCCCCACAATTTTCGCATCGTGTTGCATATAGGAAAATGATTTAGCAACAACAAGAAGACCGTGCGGGTGTGTGCGCGAAAAATACCATCTAACGAGCGGCGGCGTGCTAATAAAGAACGAAGAGACGGCGGCCAAATGAAGATGTATGCCGGCTTATCGGGCGCGTTGTTCTTCATTAATCCGGCCTGATACGTCCCGACCTATACAGAATGCAATCTCTTACGCTCCTTCCTCTTCTTCGTTCGCTCTTTTTCCGGGCGCTTTTCCGTTCCTTTAAACGCTCTTGACTGATGGATGTGTACCATCGCCGACCGCCGCCGACGCCGCCGCCGCGTCCCCGCGCCAGAGGAAAGAATATTAATTATCGCGGTCCGTAAGAACGCTCTACCTCGTTGATAATAAATGACAATCCATAAATTTCCTTCCCGGCGAGCTCCATCTCTCGCTCCCTCTTCCCGTTCGCTCCGGGTTCTTTTGCAGCGCGAACGTCTGCTCCACTACACTCACTGGTTGTTTACAAAAGTTTTAGCAACTTGCAGAAATTTTTCATAATGACATTTATCGCTGTTCCGTTAAAGCGCGATGATAATAAGACGAAACGGAACGGTGGCGTGGCATAAAGGATGCTTTCATTTAACGCTCTTCTTTATATAATCTTCGGTGTTACATTATTATAAAAAATCATTAAGTCGAACTTAATGCGACGCGAGCAACTTAATAATAACAAGAAGCGACGTGGAGGATGGCGATGAATACGGTTTTCGTAAGCGACGTTTGAATTATTTATTTTTTTAAATAAATTCAAATTAGATCCAATTATAGTTGTTGGCCGTCATCGCGATTATTTTCGTTACAATAATTAAATCAGCGAATTTGCATATTGATAGGATTTTCTGTAAACAAAAATAATAATGTAGTACGTTATGTGTATTAATTGAATTGCCAAAAGTTTAATTTCATATTAAAGTTCTTGCCACACACAGCGAACGACAACAACGACGACGAGGGAAAAAATGAAAGGGAATTATATCTTTCACACGTGCATAAACGAATTTAATAATAACGGATACGTGGAAAAAACTGGGATTAAAAAGGAACAAAACAACGGGACTGAAAACGATTTTGGTTATTAGGAATGGAATGAGCGCGTGTTTGTGCTAAAGCCCGATATCAAAATTGAGGATTCGTGTAAATTTTAATTCATTGTCAACAGTGACTGCGTGTATATTTAGATAAGTCGAAGCTTTCCATTCATACGTTCGATGCGGACCATTGATTCCATTCGTTTCATTAAATCAAATCATTCTTATTTACGAGTAAATTTATAAATAGCTGCCACTGGAAGGAGCTAATACTCTTTATTTATAAACAAAAAACGGCAAATTATTTTAAAATGTTGCATAAAAAAAAAGATAAATCGCATTAAATAAAAATTAATTTCTGGCAGTTCGATTCATCTGGCAACATTTTTAATTTGCGCAACTAGTTTTGTGTGCGATTGCAGTAAAGTAATCGTTTCCGTCTCTCGCGCGCTCGTTCTCTGCCTTTTTTCCTTCGCCAAACGTCCCATAGGTCATTTTGAAATTATGAGCCCCATTAGGCCAATTTGCTCCTATCGCAAAAATCAAACTAACGATCTGTAACCTGGATGTTGCTCGACGGCATGGAAGTGCTATTGCAATTCTTTCTATCCCGCCCGTTTCGTTGTTGTTGTTGCTGTTGATGTTTTAACAGTTTATTGTTGAAAGTGTATTACAAAGAAAAGCGGTTATTTCCTCCAGTTAACGAAAGTTAGCCCCCGCAGACTTTTATTTCATTGTTATTATTTGCAAACGGCCGGCCAGAATTCGAATTGCAACTTGTTGTTTATTATTGCGTTTTTGTTGCTTTCGAAATCAACTTTTCAACGTTCGTTATGATGCGGTGGTAGTGAATAATTAATTGAGAAAAGTTTGCTTGCCATGATACGATAGTAGCAACGAAATGGACCCTTTTCGGTCTCTGCACATTATTATTATCATTCAAGCCGAAATTGTACAAAAGATAACCCGTTGCGTAATTACTTTTCGCGCAAAATGTTTACGATTTGACGTTGGGTTAGTAATATATCATTCGTTTATAATAACACCAAACGCCATATTATATTTATTTGTTTATAGGGAAGAACGCAAATACGAGGGCAGAAGATAAATTAGTTTCCTTTTTTGCTCGCGAAAAACTAGTTAGTGTGACGGTTGACATTCTTCCGGTGAATTAACAGGATTCGCGTTTTTCTCTTTTATTTTATTTTTCTCTTTTATAACGTAAGTGCCGAAATTACAGCGACAAAACGCTCGAGCAAAAAGAAAATCCGCAAATTCGCATTCCCCGCCTCTACGTTTTTCTTTCCCGTTCCCTTTTTTTTTTCCTTCTTCTCTCCCCCGCCCTTTCCTCGCGCCCTCGTACTTCGAATTGAAAATTAAATTAATTTCAATAAGATTGATTTATATTCGACAGAATTATAAATTCCGAAGAGCCGTCAAAATCTCGGCTTCGTCGTCGCCGGCGTCGTCGACGTCGTCCTCGGCGTTGACGTCTCCGCGAAGTATTGTTTCATTATGTCACATATAAATCTCTTTATATTCCGCGCTGCAATAGAATAAATCCTTTAATGGAAAAACTTTCGTATTCGCACCAAGTGGATGTAAGAATTGAAAAGGAACGAAAGAAAAAAAAAAGGTAGAAGAAGAAAGCGAGGCCAAATAAAGAAGAAGAGAGAGAGAGAGGAAGAACGAGATTTCTCTTTTTCTTAAAAAGCAATCGTTCGTCGTTGGAATTTTTCTCCATTCTCTTGTTACATTTGAATTGGCCTTCGGCAGTAAATATAATAAACCTTAAGTCCATTACTGGTTTTTGCTCTTTACATTATTCGGTCATTTTTTTTCTTCTCTCTCTCTCTTCGTCCTCTTTCTCGTTGTAAACTATTATTAAAGGTCGAGACGTGGTGCGTATTGTCTGATAACGTAGATTGCTCGAGAGAAAAATAAGAAGGATATGACCACATAACAAATTTCTCGAGCTTCATTCAACAGTAAGAACCATTATGGGCGAGCAGACGTTTACGATCGAATCGAATCAATTCCGCCACTTTCGTTACGGAATCGTCGGTCGTTGGTTAAATGTTAGACTCCCTCCTCGATCCAATATAATAAAATCCGTTATTAGCGGATTAATTTGCACTAGACTCCATTAAAGTTTAAATCGAGTCGTGATCGTTGTTTTACGTGGGCGACTTTTTTCCTTCGGATATAACGAGAACAAGAAAGAGGAAAGTTCGCATTTGCCCCGCCGAAAATCTTATTTGTTAGTCGTCAATTTGGATTTTGTAACTTTTATCTGGAAATTAATGACGTTTCCGAAAATTCATCCGTCCCAAATAGAATGGGGGAAAAGAAGTGATTTATGTTATTCCTCATTATAAACGTGGTGCCCGTCTCTTATTCGGTTTACTTCGCGAGGAAACATGAATAAATTTGCGAACACGTACAAGAATATCTTTATAATTATGCAATATTTTTCGCGGGAGCGAAACGAGTAGGAAACGTTTTTGTAATTTTTGTAGCGACTCCCAGAGGAAATTGTTGTTCCATCGCTGGGAAAACTTTTCACTCGATATAAATAAAACTAGTTTTGCGAAGAGGAGTTGCTAAAAGTCAAACACGAAGCGGACGAATAGAATCGTTTCGCCCCTTTTTGTTCTTATTTTATCTGAAATCGCCGACCATTGTCCGGTGAGGTACATTTTAAGTTTCCGCAAAGAAAGAATAAGTCCGCGTTCGTTTTTCCTTCTTCTTTAGCGCAAAAGAACACCGGTTAGTTTGTATCAACGGTTCGGAAACCTCGAAGAATCCATAACAGTAAATATCGACGGCGTTACCTTCGTTTCGCTTAACAAGCGAGCAAAAGCAGTTGCGGTTGTGGTTGTGTTTTGCTATTATTACATTTTCGCAAAACTTTGACCGAAACTTTCAACGTATTAGGGGCCCATTCAGAAGTCCAAGAGACATAAATTAACGGAAGCGAAATTCTATTACTTACCCGCATCGAAACCTTATCCCGAATACGTGTTTATTGCGTTATTGTTTTACTTTCGACTTAATGCCCCTGTCGGCCCATTTAGCATCGATTCGAATGTCTTAAGTGTTTAATGCACGAAGAGAGGCATCAACGGATCCCCAATCGTGTTTTGCAAGTTGTTGTTTCGCATTTGTTCGTTAAATTCGTAATTTTAATCGATAAGTTTGCAAATTTCTCGCTTTTTCTCTCCCTCTCTCTCTCTCTCTCTCGTCGCGTTTGATTCTGGCAAATTGAAACGTGCAACAAAATGCCGATAGTAATTGATTGCGACACTTATTGCACTACCGCGTAAACTAAATTGAAATTGAATGGGATTAATGACGATAATTAAAACGCGAATATCGAACTTTTTTGCAAATGTATGTGCGAATGCGAGTGAAAAATTCGAATAATAATAATCATCGTTATTATTGCCCGTGTGGGCTTTTTTGTTCAATTTTATGCGTTACATGCAAGTTTATAAATAATAATCATCCGCGAGTACATAAAATTATGCCCGTAATTTCGTTTAAAATGTATGCGCGAAATTAATTTACGGTACACAATAATGCAATTTCGCAATTAACCATAAATACAACGAAATAATATGTTTATGACATTGTTGCGATGAAATATCAATTTATTTTCCGCGCATGCAAATCCAATTTCGAATGATTTACGATTCACGGTCGTCGAGATAGATGCGAGAGGAGCGATTTCAGCGACGATGGACAGGCAAAAGCCGTAAAACGCCGTTCTAACGCGATTTAATTGATTCCCATTTTAAATGTATACGAAACGAAATACTCTTATCAATAGCGAAGTCGAAAATCCAAATTATTTCGTTAGTTGGTCCACAAATTATTCGACTGTTGATCCCGAAACAATTCTTAAATAACAATCGGATCAATGCTAATGCAGACAGAGACAAAGGGATCGTGGCAAGAAAGAATCGTTCCCAACAAAAAAATTGGCCTTTGATAAGAAGTTACGGTTTCTTAGCGTCGATTCGTCCATTAAGCCGTCTTTATTCGCTTGCTTCATTATTATCATCATCCTCGACCATTATTTCTTTTTCTCTTTGTTGTTCTCCTTTTCACCGCTGTTGACACAGCGTAAGAAGACATCGACTGCGTCAATAAAACACTTTCCAACAAATGTATTTATGACGGACCGTTCTGGCCGTCGATAAAGGAGCATCATTAAAATCGTGACATAAAACGGACTGTAAATAGATAAAAAAAATTGCGTTTGCGATTTCGTTTCGACCTCTTTCGATCGTTTATTGCCGTCGTTATAATTAGTAACGTTCGCGAAGGCAACGAAATTTGCGATGGTAAACAAGCTGCGGGGGATGTTAATTAAGCTCGAACAATTTTTCGCGACTTCTTTTGTAATTCCTCTAACAAAACAGTTAGTTCATCGACTTAAATGCTACGGCAGCGGTGGTGGTAGTAGTAGTGACGCTGGTAGCACAAGTTTGAATTATGAATGAGCAGTTAGCGTCCTATATACGTACACATATACGCTGGTTATTATGGAGTGTAAGACAATTACACGGCTGAGAGGAAGGAACTTAATAATTCATCCCGTGTCCCGAGCATTGTGTGTCTAAGTATAGGTACTTAAGGTTCCTCCACGTTGTATAATACGTGGAAGCGTGGAAGTTGGCTTCTTTGTGGATGGCTCACGCGAGATGATACAGTTTTATGGCGAAAATCCAGTAATGCCATAAATTCAAACCCGTTCCCGTCTCGTTCCTCGTCTCTTTGTCTCCGGCTACGACTTCCTCGTGCTGTTTAACGCGTTCTCGGCCACATAAATGCGTTACTTTTATGGCCCCGTCGTAAGTAATAGTGAATGGGAATGAAATAAACAAGAGGTCTACCAGAGATTTCTTTCGCTCCTTTCTTCTTTTTTTTTTTTGTTTGTTTTGCCCCCCGTTTATTATTTCCTTTTATTTACTCGATATTCCAGCGATTTATTACGAATTAGCGTCGTTCGATTAAATTGCTCGCTTTATTTATGCGAAAAATAGTGTAATATTACATAAAAACTAATCAGAAATTCTCATTCGATTCCACTTTAATTATTTATCACATGCATATGCTTTACGAGCGTAATTGCGGAGGTCGATAAAATTTAATTAAAAACTTGCAGTTTTCATTTTAGTGTTTAATCAGTAATGAAAGCCTTATTATTATGTTAAATAAAAAGAGGCGTTTTCCAGCAAAACGAACATCCATTTGTATCGCCATAAACCAAACCCCTTGCATTGTTCTACTGACAATCGAAACCCGAAAATCTAGTTTCGGATTTTAGCGCGTCCGTCTTTAAACTCATCGTCACATATCTCTAGTGCGCGAGAAAACTTCTTCTTCGCAAAGTCGTCTCGCAACTTGTGTATCTAATTGTAATTAAATTACACACCCATTATACCGCATGATTTATAGTTAAAGTTTTCCCCTCGCCACTTCCCCCGTCCTTCTATACGGAACAGAAGCCATTTATTACGGTTTGGTCGATGGATGAATTTACGCAATAATCGCATGAATCGTTTATTTATTTTTTGCTTTCAATATTGTCGCGATAAGTATGTAGAAATCGAATCGGAATTATTGAAACTGGATTAAGGGAAGTTTATTTTGATTTCAATTGATGGAATTAGAGCTTTGCTGGGGACTTTTACGTTTCGTACTTTGTGCGAATATACGTGCTTATTGTTCTAACACGTGCTGTTTCACAACAAATCATATTTTACAAATCAACTTTGCCTGTACAACTGCAGTATATATTTTTTTATACTGTTGTTCTATACATTTGTATTTTTTGCGCGTTTATTACTAACCCTTTTATATTGCAAAAGTTCTCTTTTTCGCGCATATGTGAAACAGCGAGATGTGTTTAATGGAAATTTATACTGGGCACCATTCAGTTACTATGATGCATATTTCGCAAAGCGAACGCAATTCATTTTGCAATATCCCCGTTTATTTCATTAGCGTTATTATTTTTTTATCGCCTCGGCCATCGATCAAATCCCCACCATTTCACTTCTTCGTCAAACAATTCCACAATCGAGCGTCAATTTCCATTTACAGCAAACCTCCATCCGTATCTTACTTAAAACGTTATTAATATGTATTTCAATTTACCGTTTAAAATTATACAAGACGATGAAACACAAACACACACACACTCACACAGTATATCTATGTACACACATTAAATAATGCCTTTTGTTTCTGTATAAATTATAAATTATTTAACTCGTATAATTGAATCTGCGGGTGCGCCAGCGAGAGATTCTGATCAGGAACGGCGGGCGGCCGAGGAAAGGCAGGGATCGCTGCCAGAGACATAAGCCTTGAGGGAACCGTCCTGCAGGAATTCGAATCCGTACATTACACGGCGAATTATTCCACGAAGTTTACGGCAAACGATGTTCGACAGAGTTGCTTGTTTAATTGAATTCCATTGTATGTTAAACTTGTTTTAAAAGCTGCAGTTTCGAAATAGTAGATTTTCAAACTTATCATTATCATACGTGTGTGTGTGTGTGTGTGTGTTTGTACACCAAGTTCGTATTTCGTGCCTGAATCAAGATCGGAGTTTACGTAGAATTACGTGAATGGAAGAACGTAATTCATTCCAATTGCTCTCCAGATATTTGTACAATAACGTTTGCGACTCTTCATAAAATAATTTTTCGCCGTTTCCTAGCGGATTATTAAAGAAATTGTTTCTCGGGCTAAAAGCTTCTCGCATTCTTATCTCCGCCGCAGAACGCGACCGCGTAGGTAATACACAATGTAGGTAGAACTACTTATTGTTGCGGCACCACCTTATAAATACATTTGTATTCTTTATTATCATTATGTACACCTCATGCCGTTCTTCCTCTTTGTTGGTGGTGTTTTTTTGGACTTCTATTTCGCCGCAGCGAAGAACAATATCGAAATGCTTTTACGGTTTCTTGAAACAAAAAAAAAACGAAGAAATTTCGCCCTTTCTTCCTTGCGAAACTTAACCGTAGGAAAGGAAACGTAAAAGGAGCAACTTTTGTCGTATTATTGAATTTATTCTTTGCTCTACAACAAAAGCATTTCCAACGTACGAAATCGATATTATGATACGATCATAACAAGCTCCCTCGTCTCCTATTTTGGCCACCCTTCATTGGCAAACGCTTCAACTATTATCATTTAATAATTTTTTCGAAAAACGCAGAAAGAGTTTATTATTAAATTTAAACTCCCAAATTGCAAGACGTGGGTGTTTAATTATTTTTATTTGGTAACGACCTACAGCCCAGTCAAGTTTGTTGTCGCACAACAAAATTAATTGCGAGCAAATGAACAAAAGTCTACCGTCCTACGTAGATAATAAAATAAAATAAGAGGAGCAATTTTTTCTTCCATACTTTCCCTTCTCATTTTTTTCTTATAATAATAATCATAGTGTAAAGTTCTCGCCCACGCAGTATTTACCGTCGAATGACCCAGATATCTCATGGTCGTGGAAGCGTGAAATTACTTTTGACAATTGCCTCCGCAGGAAGAAAAAAAAGGTAACGCGGAGATAGACGGAGGCAAAGCAAAGGGGAGTAGTTGCCGAAAGTTATCGGGGCTAAAATGGTACAAAATTTCGGTACGGAAGGACGGGGGGGTGGCGCGTTAGCGATAGTCGTACTCTTATGGGCAACCGTTCTTATTCCACTTCAAATGCGATTAAAGCGATATGACTCGCAAGAGACACAAGCGCAAAGAAGATATCTAGAAGGGAGCCATGTAGCCGGGATATGGGAACCAAGGGAGAAACTGTGCGGAATGAATTTGAATGTCAATTTCTCGATTTTTCCTTCGTTCCTACGTTCGTTTTTTTTGTGTTTGTTTTAGTTTGACTGCGAAAGCCCATCCGGAACTTGGCGCAAACAAGGATCGCTCGAACGTGCGGAATTTTTAAGCACACAACTACACACGTTTATTCACAAACATTTGTTTCGGAGTCGGGTAAATGCAACAGATGGCCATAAATGCCGTATGTGTTTAAGTTTTTTGCATGCTCGCGTTATTTGTTGTGTTCAATTCGCTTTTTCGTTTCTCGTTTTTGCGAAATGATAATAGCACAGAACTACTGTCGCTTATTTCTTTTTGGTTCTCCTCTCTCTCTCTTCGTTTTTCTTCCTTGTTGTATTTTCTTCGTGTTCGTCTTCCACCAAAAGCAAATACGATACAATCTTTCACGTAACTATTGTAAATGCAAAATTACTTTTGAAATTTAAAAGAGAAAATGCATTTTACATACGGAATTCATTCCAATTTCCAACTAAATTACGTTATATTGAAATTGGTATCACGGAAGTTACATTACTCTCCTTCTATCTCTCTTCTTTCATTTACTTTTGCAGTAGCTCTCGCATATTTACAACCGCATTTTCTCATAATCGCTATTATCGTTACAATTATAATTGAAACGTAATAAATTCGCGAATAGATACGATAATAATCAATGCACTTAATTGAGATTTATTAAGCAGCATTAAATTGGCCATTATAAACTTAAAGCCTTTAAATTCCTCGTTGATATGAAATTGATCCGTCTAAAAATATAGATATATATTTACGTGCAAGAAATACGAATGACATTTATTTGTTCGGTCGCTCTTCTCTCTTAATGCCATTTATTAATTGCTTTTCGAAAATGAAACAAACACAATTATTAATGGGTTTAAAATGTAATTGAACTTTATATAACAATTAATTTCCGTCATAATCATCATTCGTTGTCCTTATATGATTCTCCTTTTTCCCGTAATTTTTCTAATAGTCTTACCACGTTTTGCAAGTACGTCGTTGCACGGGACGAAAAGCTCTTAACGTTTAATGATATTTTTTAATTATATTGAGTCGAGAGGCTCTAACGCTGAATCCAGCAAACTTGTTATTGTTGTTGTTGAAGTTGGATAAGAACTAAGAACGTGCATTCGCGAATAGAATAAAAAAAGCGAAACGCACAAAGTTTCCCTGTAATTACAATTAGTCGTTTCATTACGAGATTAAAGGATTTTCACTGCGATATTTTAAGTTCCCATTGTGCAAACCTTTGCAAGTTCCTCCTTTTATTTCGCTTATTTGTGTAGGAAAGTAAATTTACCACAATTGCGCCGTGCAAAAGAAACAATTCCCTACACCACACTTTATTCCAACTTTTTCTTATTCCATTTGCCTCGTTACTAATTAATATTCCACTTTAAATCTCGCCTTCTTTTCGCGTTCCCCCTCGTTCCTCTTCCCGCTTCGAATCCATCCTTCGTTTTCGCCGTTTCCTCCTCATCTTCAACATTAAAAGACGATTAATCACTTTGTAAACCGCGAACAGAGCAGAATGACGGCGACGACGACGTGCGGGGCCGGAGTCGAGGATAGTAAGTAACAAACTCCGGTTAAGAAGGGAGCACAATAACGAAATTCGAATCTTTATAATAATACTAAATCCCTAACTGAGTAAAGCTACTGATGCAATTTATCTTTCCGAAACATCTGAAATTACTTATGTACATAAAGTCTCTTAAATCCACTCGGTAATCACATGTTGCGACGTAGGATTACGGTTGAAATTATAGCACAAACTCGAATGGATTCCGTTAGATCTGACATCGTAATGACTTGTCACGTTACATTTAAATTATTCAAACGGTCAACCAAGTAGACTGTATAACGAAGTTTGAATAATGATAAGATTCCTCTCGCATTATTTTTTTGCTCGTTGCGACGAAAAAGTTTACCTCTAAAGCTATTAGAAGAAAACCGCACGAAGTTTTAAGTACGTTGACGCAGCGATACATGTTCAGCAATCAAATGCGTGTCTCTATTTACTTCGTTAAGTGTTAAAAGTACGACTACGAGGGGGAAAAACCGGAGGAAAATATTGTTCTATAGAATTTGCGTTTTGAAGCTGTACGTGTGTACAAACATAAATAGACAAACTTGTCCAGGTAAAGTTTGAATTGCTCGTCAAGTGCATCGGGAAAAAAGACGAAGGAGGAGAATGAAATAAAACCGTTTGCCAACGTAAGCAACGAGAACTGAATTGCACTTCTGAAATAAATCCGGACCGCGTCGATTTCTTTCAGCTTCCTGAATAAATACGAAACGGCAACATCCATGCACAACGTACATTTTCCATTGCTCTCTCTCCCTCTGTTCCCTCTCTTCAGGTCTCCTTTCATGAAACTAACTTGATAATGCAGTTCCATCCCCGGTTCGTTATGTGCACTTTCCTTTTTAAATATCTTTCAAAAGACCATCGTCAAGTTGGCGTAAATATAAAAGTTAAATCATTAAAATGCAGGTATACGAAGAAGCTACAAACAATTCGGTAGTATGATACAATGTGTGAACGAAGGATAAATGTTAAATGTTAAAATATTTAAGTTAGTAAAAGAGCGAAAAAGGTCAAGATTTATATTGATTCAATATAAATTTCGTATTGGCGAACGTCATCTCTCTCCTTTGGTTTAAATATAAGCTTCGGACCTTATTTCTCCATCCTCGTTCTCCTTATATTTTACTTAACATATATATATAGCATAAAATACTGCTAACCATTAATGCTGGCCCGGTGAAATTTATGGCGCATTTGAAAAATTTAGTATTTTAACGTATCCCCTTGAATAATTCAAAATATAAAACCATTAACATCACATTCATTTCGCTCCTGTACACGTTTATTTCTTGCTTTTAAGGATTTATTTATCATTAAGCTGCGAGCGCTCCTGATGGACGAAAATGGATTTTGGGCCATTAAATGCGAACGATCCAAAGACAACTTTTAATCGAATGATTTGTCATCAAATTCGTTTGCAATATTCGACGTACGATTATTATTTTTTCTCTTTGCGGTAAATCTTCGGACGCAATATCATAAATCACCGACTGCGAAAGGATTTCTTTCTTGTGGCGGGTTAGTCTATTTAATATGTATATTATAACACACATGTATTTGTATATTTCTTTTGAATGATGCTCTTCATCGCAACTTTATATCAATCATGTGCGGGGAGAGATGTTAGCAGAAGAAGAGGAGGGAAGAAAAAACGATCCAATATCTGGAAGCATTTATCATTTGTCTCCCTAATCCTTATCTCGTCCAAATAAAAGAGGGATGGACGAGAGGAATGTAAGGAAAACACCCGAACAACGGTTCGAGGTTAGAGATACATATATTTCGTCGGAACCTTGTATTAGCCTCATATATAACCCTCGTAAAACATTATTTTCTGTTTATAATTTGAATAAAATTGGGTAGGTTATTAAGTAACGCGATAGAAGTAGTCGGGGTGAAGATCGAGGACGGAACGGCGTTAATAATATAATAAACTCTAATAAACTTGGATTGAAACGAAATTACTTTAACAAAAAGTTATTGCCAATAAAATGAACGTACAAGACAGTTAAGCTTGCACTTAAACTAATAAAGCAAAGTTCTCCACGGTTCGAATTATCAGTAATTACGCGGCCTCGTCCTAAACGAAACTTGCTCTTTCGCTGCGTCTCACGGAGCATTCGAGCCAGATTTTCAATGAACTACGTATAACACAATGCCGCACACACACACACACACGTACAGGGATTCGCAGATATTCATACAACGACGGGGTGTCGCAGACGGATTATTGTAAAGTGGCAACGATGTCAGCCAATTAGACAGTTAATATTCTAGTGCGAACACTAGAATTCACTCAAATATACAAATTGACTTTAATATAAAGTTTGTTAAAGACTCGCTCGCTCGCTCGCTTCGCTTTAGTTTTGTTAGCTTCAACTTCGCGGAACGTACCTTTTATAATCAGCCTTTTACTAATAATGATGATAATAATGCCACTTAGACGGAATCGAAAACTCTTTCGCTTGCAGCAATTTTTTCCCACCCCTTCGGAAAATCGCGCCCCCATAAATCTGATAATGGAAAGTTCGATACCGTACAGTTTCCGTTTATTCTCTCTAATAATCCCATTGAAAGTGTACGTTACGGAATACAATTCCGCAACAATAAGTGTGGTACCTGTGTGCGAGATCATGGGTCTATCAGCGACAATAATGCTCACGTTTCCTCCGTGGTAAGTAAAGAAATGTATTGGTTGTAAACGTGTATAGTGGTAGTAGTGGAAAGATGAAGGGAAAAAGAATAAGAGGTGGTAATGGATTGAAGTCCATGATGAAATGAACGTGGTTTAAAAGCATTTTTCTTCTTTAGAACTTTGGATTTACTACAAATGTTCACTATTGTCGCCTGGTGAAAGAACATAAATTTAGCGAGAGAGAAAAGAAGGGCTGCCGAAAGAGAGAGCGAGAGAGTAAATTTTTTACCCGACGCAAATAAAAGGAAAGCAAACTTAATATACCCCCTCCACATCTTAAGAAACTGTTAGATTCCCGTAGTAGAAGAAGAATTCGGGGGGAAAAGGTGGGTTTTATGGCGAACTAGTTCAACGACGTGTTCTTCTTTTTCCGAAGCACTTCGCCCTTGTTAAACGTTCATTAGCTAATTAAAATAATGCAAATTGATTCGGAATGCGAATAACGATGACGACGGCGAGTGGAGCGCTTTACATTTTTTTCCCCCGTTGCCTCATCATTAAATCGCAACGTAGGGCCACGATATGGACGAGATTAAGGTAAATTGCAGCATTAAACGGTAATAAATTTCACGCAATAAATACAGTTAGTTGTTGTCGTTGCTATTATTAGCATTTACATTGTCTAGCTCGCGGATTCCCAGCGGCCTCCAGGTGAACCCCTCGGGAATCGATCCAACTTCGAGCAGGATCGATAGAATTAACTTTAAAAGGGAATTCAAACAAAGATTACTTCGTTCTTTCGCTGGTTTAATAATTTTAATTGAACGTAGAAATTGACGGTCGTAAACGGATCCGTGCGAGAAGGTAAATTAAGTTTCCGGTCACGATATCCAAGTTCCTAAACGAGGAAATGGCGGAAGATCGCCCACGTGTCCCAGCATATATCTTATAGACTCCAAGTGCGCTATATACGTGTACTTCTGTCTTATTACATTACGTACACTCAAACGCTACCTTAACACTACGTACACTAATAGAAGGACGTGCGTTTGTGTGTTGCGGTTGTAAAACTAGAGACCCGTTCGGAACACGAGCGAACCCATCCGCCCATCAAACTACCAGAAAAAGGAGACCGGCAATAACCATCGCGTTCGTGGATTACAACATTTGCCCCACACGCGCTCGCACCGGATAAGTGTGCAAGAGTCACAACTTCGCTCTTTCCTTTTTATTTATCCTTGCTCTTATTGTTTATTTTTATAAATTGCCGCTACATTTGGCAAATATTTCACAATCCGAATCGGGTGCTCTTCCTGTTAAACAAGGAGCGTATCGATGGGAAAAAGTACGGTCGAACGCGCCTTCCTTCCTCGCACATACGCTTTGTCGGTCTTATTGAATTTAAAAGGGACACGCCGCCGGCGAAAGAAGAATGAGCGTCGTTCCGTTCGCTCGCCTGTCACTCTCCCGCGGAATCGACGCCGCATTCTCGCTCTCTCCGCGCCACGGCTTCCTCCACTCGTCGTCGTTCTTCATCGTGACGCGCGCCTGTCGATTGAAGATTGCCTCCGACGACACTTCGAAGGCGCGTTGTTTTCAATTCGTCGAACCAATTTTTGCTACACGCGCACGAAACACATATATATCTTGCAGTATACGTATTAGAGGAGACAAATAAAGAAACATGTATGCGGGGGCTGTAAATTAAATTACCTTTCACGCTTTGTGGGGATCGGGGAAGACGAAGGAAATGAATTGAATCTTTCTTGTCCGGGACATGGCAGTGTTGATGGGTTGCAAATTCCGCGCGCTTCGAATTTGATTTATTGGCATCGAACGTTGAACGATTCCTTTTGCTGAAAATTGATACAGTCGTCTTATTTCCTCCCGACATCGGGGTTCTCTTTATTGCGATGACAAGGCGTTAGATGTCGATGGCGGTGGCGGCGTCTAAGACGAAAGAAATTGCTTCTAAAACAACGGATTATATAATAACAGTTGTTCGTAACGTAGTTAAGAAGGCTTAACTTTTCTATTAGATACTCCTCCTTTTTATAAATAAACTTTTTCTGCGGGTGATGATGGAGCGTTATCTCTCTTCGCCTCACACACACCATCTTCCACTCTTCGCCCCGACAGCATTTACCATCCTTCTACTAACGCTACTCCCCACATATAATAACGTCGAAACTTTTTCCCCAAACTGCATTTTATTATCTACCCCAAAAACATATTCGCTTTTAATACAGTTTCGCGCGCGCGTGTGTGTGTGTGTGCCAAACACAAATGTTACCTTTTTCAGTTAGCGGCCGATCGATGTTCGAATTGTATTATTATTGATCCAAATTCGTGACATAACAATAATAAAATAAATGGGCAAGAATCGTTTCACGAATTTGGAGGCAAAAACACATCGCCTTAAATCGCCTCCGCATTTCTCCTAAACTCTGCCCTACAGCAACTGAGCACAATCGGTTGGAGGGCCATTTGATACTGTTCCTTCCCCTTTATCGACCTCTTATCGGAATCGGAGGTTACATAATAAACATTCACTTTAATTCGTATTTGGCGAATGGTCGATTTTACGTTACGTTCAACGTAATTATGGCGCAGTTTTCTGCACCTTTTTGCATAGGAACAACATGACAAAGAAAATCAGGGAAAATGAGCCTCTTTTTCGTTGCGGGTAGGGGTTTGCGGGCGGGCGCGTTTGGTATTCGCGTACCCATTTAACCGCATCAATTCCGCTTATACGTTGATGGTGTGCAGAATGGATTTGATATGGGTAGGACAGATTTCAAGCAAACGGCGACCGAGCTGCTTTGCATTTTCCTCGGGCCGAACATCAAAACATTAAAGTGTGTCCCTCGATCTCGCTCGCTCCGTCTCTCGCCGTCCATAAAATAACCCAAAAAGGCTTTAAAGCATTAATCAACGGCGGAAATTTCCTATTCCTTTATAGTTTATTACAAAACAATGTACACCCTAATCTCTAGAAGAAAAGTGCGGTAGGGGTTTGTTGGAAGGGAAGATAAAAGAACGCGACGAAGACGATGGAGAAGAAGGAGCGATAGAAAGGGGCGGCATTCATTGTGTTATAAATTTGTATCACGCAAAATTTATTATAACGTTCACGGTAATTTATTTTAATTAAGCTTATACTAAACAGTGTTATCTCGTCCCGCGCTTTTTCCTTCCCCTTCGCAAAAAAATCATTATTATCATATTACTTAATAATTTTTTTATCGTCCTCTCCTCCTCCACTTCTCGCACGAACCATACCCAAAAAGTTGTTTATTTGTCTTTGAAAAATTCCAGCTCGACGTTTAAAATGCCATCGAAACAAAGTGATTCATGCCGTTGCCTCTAACATATTTTTTTTTATGTTTATGGAAAAACATTTACGGCCTCCATCCGCGCTGGAAAATAAATGGTCTTTTGCGTTTTTGCCCTCCGCAACTTTTTGTACTCCTGAGGCTGGTAGATTAGTATCAGGTGTGTGGCAAGTACGTACGATGGATATTTCATCCAGTCGGTAGTTATCTGGCGCCTTTTGCAAAAAACAAAAAAAAAACAAAACGCTCTTTGCCATTTTTCAAATTTTATTAGCTCACCCTCCTTTCGCCTTCGTATTTTTTTTATTCCCGTTTACTAATTAAATGTATCACTTTAATGTAAAACGTTCGTTACGTCTGTTAGATATCACTGTAAGCGAGTTTCGGTTATCCGCGCTGTCACCATCACGTTGTATAAACTTGCGCTTAACATCGCTTGTCACCTGTGAAATTCGCAAAGTTTCCCCAACAATTAACTATCCGCTTCACCCACGAAACAGAGGATACCGCCACATACTTTCCGTAATTAATAACGTCAATCAATTTTATTGCGGCTCCTCGTCTTCCCGTAAAATTCGACGCTGCTTAAGAGATTTGGAAGGCGCAAAGAAAAACGAAAGTAATAAGTGCGAGAGGAATAAGCGGTGCGAGACCGCGAACGATATTATTGGCCCATTAACATTCACTCCGAGGGCTCGCGAGGACAAAAGGGACGGTTTAAAATTATGAACCGTCGATTCGAGGCCCTGAGAGTCATTAAGAAAAATGGCCGGCATAAAATATCTATATCGATTCGCATTATGGCCTTTATCGTAAGCAAAATGCTCCCCTTCCGGCCTTTGCGGCGTGCGAATAATAATATTTTCGGGCATATTCGCGAGGTGTGGGGGCGCACGTAATAAAAAAAATTCTCGGTGCGGGTAGGAGAATATCGATTTTATTCATATTCACCCTCGTTCATCGCTCGCCGAATTCTCCGTTCGAGGGTTTGTTTTCGGTTAAAGCAAGGTAATTGCCATGAATTTTAAATAAAAACATTAGAGCCGCCGCTCTACGAGCAAACAAGCAAGTAACATCGTTTTCTTAAGCCGTTGGCATAATTCACTCCGTCTGCGTGTCCTTTTTTCTTCGCCTCTTCTCATTTTTAACGGCTCATTCTTTATTTACGAATTGCGCGCACGTTGATTCGCATTCGTATTGCGAGTGTTTGCGGACCGGCTGGGTTCGTGAAAATTCTCGCCGGCCCGTTTTAATAACAATTATAATTAATTCGGGGGGCGTTTTATTGAAGTTTAAACCGTTCGCGGCCGCCCTCGCTCATATTTATTACACACACACACACAATAATATTTTTAATTAAATGTGCGTAAAAGTGTTATACTTTGTATGCGACGTATTTCGCGACAGGTCGTCTGCCGGTGACACACGGCGGAAGAGCGGAAGAGAGAGAGAGAGAGAGGTACCGCGTACGGGTTTTGCATTAAAATGCCCCATGTTGCGCCTTTGTGGTTAAAGCGCGGAGAGGGCATTATAAGAGACATTTCGGAATTCTAATAGAAAACTGTGATCATATTTCACCTGGGGACCGCGTTGAACACTGGAAATTATTTTAATGCGGGTAATAAAGAGAACCGTTATTTATGGGCGCCATTTGTCTTCGCCCGAGCAAAATTTCTAGATTTTTATTACTTATACTTTCGTTTTCTTTCCATGTATTATTATTATTATTAATCTCGCTCCGTTTCTTTCGTTCGTTCCTGCTGTCCCGTTTCCTTTCGGCCGCCCTTCCTGCGACGGTTGGTTCATCGTTTCGACTGGTGGCCGAACGTTTTCGTGTATAAATGAAACAATATAAAAGTATCATTTTTACCATGTGCCTTATATATCTTTCTTCCAGATGATGGGCCCATCTACGGCGACTAGCCACTAAGTTATCTCGTGTTAAAGTTGATGGTGGTTGGGAACCGGGGGCGGAAGAAGAAGTAAGACAAAAGCAAACGGGGAGAATTGTATATGGAAAAGGAACGGCGACGGGGAAAGAATGAGAGATATTAATAATAAAGGGGACCTAAATAAAAACGTTTTCACGTTTTTATTAACGTTATTATTCGTATACGATTCTCGATTCGTCCTTCTCTCTCTCTCTTTCTCGCTCGCTCGCCCACTTTTTACGATTTCGTTTATATTCATTTTAATTTCTCGCTCTCGCACATCGCTCCTTTAATCTCGTTGTCGTTTATGAAACATAAGTTTGGCGATAAATTGTCGTAATGAAGCGCGTCCTCTTCTTTTCCCTTTTGCCGAAAATGTACCGAAGAGCAACGTATTAATGTGCGATATTGCGAAACTTTTAGCACATCAAAAGGCGATTTATCGTTCGGCACGAGCGATTCATTCGAAATAGCAAAATCGCCGTACGATAATTAACGAAGTAATTTCTCGCTTCGTTACGTGCGTATGCGGGAAGCTTTCAATTATCATTATCCGCGCGCATCAAAAATTTAAGCGGAAAAACTAACGGATAAAGAGTATGCGGAATTTAAAACATCTTAATCCGGCATTTTACCTACGTTCAACCGTGTGTGTGTGTTAGCTACAACAAAGAATGTATTCGCTTGAGTGGTGCTCTATTATTTAACGTACACTTTATGCACTTTTACTGTACGCTCGTATTTAAAACGCTAACTCGCCCTTTATTCATCTCTACCTTAAAATATGTTCCGCTGAGTACGTCTCGCATAAGCTTAACTAACAACAAATAAAAGGTTATCAGCATAAATAACCGTGCAACTGGTGCACACACGCGTGTGCATTGTAAAGCAACAAACGCGAGCAGGACGATGGCAAAGTGTTTTCATACGGAAAATGGGGCCTCCATCATCTCCTTTCTTCTGCGCCCCGGCACTTGTCTTTTTCTCCGCTTTCGGGTTATTTTGCCGCTCGTAACGTTATTTGCAAACTTTTCAGCTACATAATTTAAATGTTTTAATAAACCCTTTTATCCCATTTTGTTGGAAATAGTCGACTAATGAAAGACATTAAAATTTTACGATAACATTGTAATAGCCAAATGATGCTCCACTACCAAACGAAGGGACTGAATAAAGGTAACAGAGCGAAATATTTCCATCGAAAGATGATTTCCGTACATAATTTTCGCACGCAACATCTCGAACCCATAATGTATAACGATCTCCAGGATCGCAGAGGAAGAAAAAGAACGGAAGAAAAAGACCATCAAATAAGAAATACGAAGAAGATAAGCTTGATATAAAGTACAGATTTAAAAGCTTCATGTCCGGCAGTAAGACGGACGGCCGATCCATCAACTAGACGTGGTTGATTAGTTGGCCGGCCGTAGCAAAAAAATAAAAGCACGAGCAGAAGAAATGGGAAGGGACGAAGATTCTCCGGACTCTAACAGGGCGTCCCCCAGCTCGTAGCTTGACCGTGATATCACGTATATTGGCTACTGCGGCCTTCCTGCCACAGGATTACGGGATATACATGTACATATAGTGAAATAACGAACGTCCACCTAGGAACGTAATTTAATAGAAAACGAATCCCTTTTTTATCCCATCTCAAGAGCGAGCCCTTTTCCCTCCAAGTTTCTAATAGTTTAAATAGCAGTTTCAACGATTAATTCAACCGTACGTACGTGGAGAAATGGGAGCTGGAAACAAATTTTTATTACGCCCCCCGTTCCCTTTGTTTTCTTTTCGGGTTTTGCTCCATTGTCGTTCGCAGCTGACTCTGCCATAGATCGTCGGACTCCGGGTCGCGCTACTAACAGCAGAACGGCCCAAAGGGGAACAATAATTCGCCGATCGACGGCCGTTGACTAAGATGTACACGGTCCGAGGGAGAGAAATGTTCTTTAAAAAGATTCACGGTAATGGCGATGAATTGCCCTCGACAAAACTATCGCTAATGTTTATTTATACGTACGGGGTGCGAGAGGGCGTCTTTGCGATAAAATAAATCGCAAGAAAGGTTTGATGAACTGTCGAATAAATCTTGTGGCACAATAAAAAAAAAGCGGATCGATCAATCGAAGGCGAATGGAATTAAATTAATTCTCCCCCGTCGACGCGGTAATTGTCGAATGGAAAGCAACTTTTCCCAAATAAATTATGCATTGTTGTTAACATGTACGCCGCGATAAAAGAATTGGAATGGAGGGAAAAGACACACTGACACGAAAGCGAGCGCCTATCGGGATCCCGTAAATATTCAATAAATCATATTTGGAAAAGCGACAGAACAATTCTATTGCGATGGAAGTGACATAACGCGCTTCCGATACACTCGGCTTTGGAAAAAGGGGCGAGAATAAAGCCCGAATTTAAGAAGCCTTTCACTTTTATTTATACACACATATACGCAATTCCTTTTTTTTTGCAACCCATACTGCCGGTCGATATTTATAAATCCCGAATACAAAAGAAAACTGTATCGGTTGCGAGGGAGGGAAATTTATATTTTTGCCCAAGGTTTTCCACGTTCGAATTGATTTCCTTCTTTGTTTTGTTGTAATTTCGCGCAAGTGTCCATTAGAATAGAACGCCGTAAGCGTAGGAATTGCATTCGTTGTCTAACGTTTCCGCGAGTAAATGTTTTAGCAAATACGCAAAGCGAATCCTGCGATGCTTGATGCAATAATAATCTCGCGATGCAGTCGAACGAATCCTGAAAGTCAATTCAAAATAATGACTGCCGTCATATACGGGAAGCAAAGAAAGTGAATTAGAGGAAATTGGATAAGGTCTTATATTGCATCTAAGTTATTTATTCTGAAGTTACAAGCAATAACGTTTAGCCAAAGATCGGTCGCTTTCTCTCTCTTCCTTGCAGCTGTTTCCTGTTCCCTTCGGCTTTCTTTTAGTTAACATTTAATGCCACATATTAAATTCCAACTAAGCCCTCTCTCTCTCTCTCCCTCTCTCGCTCTCTCTTATGCTAACCCTTAATCGAGAGCAATCGATGTTGCAACGAGGAAAGCGATACGGCAAATTGGAATCAAGTCGATTTAGATTGACAATGCCGGGTAATAATGAAAAAATAATGCTTGTACTTTACGTAAAAAGAAACGTTGTATCTGCGGAAGATGCCTCACGTCACCTTTTCGGCAGAGCGAAAGCTTCTCTTCCACTTTCCTCCTTTCAACCATTTAATGTACGATTAGAGTAACTTTGTTTAAAGGGAAATTCGTGTACGATCATCTGTAAAATTAAATTCTCTTCAACGGAACAAGCGAAGAGATTAAGACGACGACGAGGACGACGACGTTGTTGTTGTTGGGAAAAGTAATGGCTGAAAAAGTGGAACGCAAAGTACAAAAAAGGAAAACGCGGTTATGATAATTATTTCCACTATATTTACGAGCATAATTTTCTTTCATATTTAGAAATGAGCTTTCTTTGAAGTTACCTTTTTCAAAAGGTTGTCGTAACCTCCTATGTTATGCCTTTGAGCGTGCACTTGAAAGGAAAGGCAAATCTGTGTTAAATTCCTACGCTCGCAACTCAGAGATACTACATTTACAAGATGTTCGGGGCTCCTCCACTGCATGACTGCCACGGCGACACCTACTTTAAGAGAATTGCTAATTTATTTCGAATTATATTTCCAAAACGGGGTTTCAATTCAATTCAACAACAGAATCGCAAAATAAATACACACGGAAGCTTTTAGATCTTTCTGCATTCAGTTTAGCTCATGATTTGTCTCTTTTTCCGGGACAAAATGATCTTTTATGAAGTTACTGCCACTAAAAGTCTCGGCGAAAAAATCCCAACGAAATCGATGCGTTTAAATTTAAATAGGTTGAAAGGTTAATTAATTAACAACACTTGAAATCAAACGAAAAACTTGCTTCTATTTATTTTTCCCGAAGCACGAGATCCATTTTATGTTAATTCAATTTCCAAACTTATTTTCTAATTAGTTAAACCGTAAGCAATCAAATACAATCATTAAATATCCGGCAAAGTCAATTCATTTGGTCTTAATTTCATTAAACCGCAAGCCTTGGGAGGATTAGTTCGATAATACGGGGGCGAGGGATGCGATACGAAATCAGTGAGCACGGAAGGAAGATTGAGGGTAGAGAGAGAGAGTGGGAAACCAGGGAAAGCCGTGATGAAGAGAACGAAAGGAATACGAAACGTTGGAGGAAAAAAGAAACGAGGAAGTCGAGTTCTTTGTTTTTCTAATCCTCTTCGGCAGGAACTACTTTCCTCACAAAGCGCACGTCCCTGCCCAACTTAAATCTAACGAATTCCCTTTAATTCTCCTTTTTTTTCCTCTCTTTCTCTCTCTCTCTCTCGTGCAAAAAGATTATTATTCTAAACAAAATCTTATCAAAATAAATTGTTCTCCATTTGCGGGTTTACCTTTTTCTACTCTTTACGTTTTGTAAACACACATTATATTGGTATACGTTTCATCAGGATGCTTCAAGAGAAACAAACAAATAAATGGCTTTATATGAACCAATATCTGAGAGCTCCACGTGCCTGAGGATAGCAGCGATGAACTTACCGTAAAGAACTAGATGAGAACGAAAAAAAAAAAAAGAGGAAAACTTGGAGATACGAATCATTTCCTCAGTCTCCTTTTCTAATCTACTCGTGTAGCAAAATCGCAAACCGATAGATTTATAGTCCTCCAGGACACACTCGAGCCATTGTATCGGGGCTACTGTTTTCAAATTACACACGGTGCAAATTCAAAAGTGGAACAAAACGAGTCCGGAGATTGGGCAACAATGGCGAGTTCTTCGACTGCGCTCGAACGCGAATTGTTGCGAGATATTTTCGTTTAATACCGATCGATTGACGAGGTAAATGAAAATTTAATGCATCGTAAACACTAATCGAAAAATTATGATAATAAACAGAGCGAAATCAAACACGGTCGCGCGCGCCGGAAAAAGGCAACGACAAACAGTTTTATTTAATTTAAATAAATTAATAATCATTGTTAAATTTACTTAATGGAATTGAATTGTTATTAATGTAAATAATTATCCGATGCGCGAGCAGGAGCGATATGAATCATAAATAATTGATATTCGAGGATTGAATAAAGAATAAATTATTCAGCGATTAATAATATAACAAAATTGCGCGCGTATGCAAATGTGAAGAGTTGTTGTCGCGATGACGACGACGATGATTTCCATCATAATATCTATTCCAAATTAAATTACACGTTGATGACGATGATGATAATTCAACGAAATGTAAAGTACGTGTAAAATATTTTGATTTTCCTACGCACACACGTACTGAGTGAATGCGAGAGAGAGAGAGAGAGAGCGACAGAGAGAGAATCATATTTCGTTTTATAATGTTGTGCCCTCCGGAATGGAGATCGACGTTTTCGAGTACGACGCGGTGGTACTTTTTATGACAGCAATATTAATCAAAGAGAAATGTTATGTGTTTTCGTCATATCGCAAGGGGGGCTTCAACGAGCTTTCCCACCGACAGTTATTGACAGATTACAGTTTTTTCTCTCTCTCTCTCTCACTCTCGAAATACATATTCTGCCCGTGTCTCCCTGTCTCCATTATAGTCATTATCATTTACTTTTCGGTTGATTTCAATTTCTGTTTCATTATTTGGCGAGACAACAACTGGAACAAACTAGAACAAACCCAGGATTGGAGGATAATTGTGAAAACACATTAGTTTTTTTTTGTTCTAATAGAAATCAATTCCACCGTTCTACCTAATGCGATATTATAAAATGTTTTTGAATAATCCATTCATCCACCTTCTTCCCATCGTTTTATTTTTCCACTTTGTTTTCGTTTCGGATTGCGCTCCGTTCGCCCTCGATTTATTTTTATGGCTGGCGTTTTTATCCGCGTATAATTCTATTATACCTAGACTCACATGTACGTATAATGGACACGAAGGAAAAAAGAGGAAAATAATAACGAACGTACGTACACCAGCGTCATAGTAGACCGTGGAAAATACAAACGAAGAGAGAGAGAAAAAAAAATAACAACCAAAATAAACTTTTAGGGTGGCCATAATTACAGTAAAACTAATTTCGAATCGCTCTTTACGTTTCCTCTCGTTCTCCTTCTCTCCCTTTCGCTTTCCATCTTCCATCCCTTCCTTCGCTTTCCTACCAACAAAGTGCAAAAACCAATTATACTGTTTGGCGAGAAGTGGTATTATCGAGAAAATGGAAAGCCGATGTCATCGATATTACTCGAGGGGTTATTTCGGGAATAACTTTATTGTGCGTAAGTGAGCGCGAAGTGTGTTTTCTTCAGCTTTCTCCGTCCTCTCCTCGAGAGAACCCTTCGGCCCCGTCGAGCGATGAGCTCGAAATTAAAACTCGACGACAAACGTACAATCCGCCGGGGGAAAAAGCGTGCGATGCAAGCGATACTGTTCGATTCGACGAGTTCCATTTAACCATCGTCATCATCTCGCCGGTGTCGATTGCTGTTGTTAGAAAGGAATCGATTTCATTTCGCGAATGATGAATTAACGAATTAAGGACGCGATTCGTGCGACCATCTTTTTTAAATTAAACGCAATCGATTCGAGAATTATAAATAACTTTTATTGCGATTTACGTTGACAAAATGCGAGCGCCGTTTTGTTTTCGGCGCACGACAATATTTATGTTCGACAATTGTAGACATTTCGGGCGATATATTACCTAAATAGATCTTTTATTTTCGGTCGGTATTTCCTTTCCGACCGCCCTCGCAAAAAGAGGAAAAGTTATGTTGTATTTGTACACGGGCCATACGTTACAAATGGGCGAGCGTTTTTGCAGCGAACGATTGTCGATTGGAAACCAATTAAAGATCGCAGCATTGCATTCATCTTTAGCGCCGCGTCCTCTTCTTCGCGCGTTTCTTTCGTTTTTCTATGTTATTAAAACAAAGCGATAAATTTTAACCATCAAAAGCGAGTACAAAAAAAAACCGTGCCTTTGACAGGTTCGCTGAAACTCACGGGGCAAAATTAAACGTAGCCGTTAAGCCCGGCGACGGTGACTGAATGTATCAATTTATCACTTGCAGCGACGCAAAAAAGGGCAAGATTCGTTTTTTGCAACGTATAAATAAACCGAAATAAAACGCGAATGGGGTCATGAGCGAATTCGCCTTTTAAACGTCGTCGCAAATCTACTGTTGCTTCGGCGAACGGTGTAATTCTCTTAAGAGAAATGAATCAAGAAAATTTACTGTGGATCATATATAATCTTATCTTATTATCTTCAGCTAGAGACGATGGGGAGTATTTAATTTTTGCTCTTTTAGTTTATGTGGCACCTACAATTTTTTCATCGAAGCTAGAAGTTTTAATAAAAGTATTTTTGATGGAACAATTTAATCATATTTATGAGGGGCGAAATTTTCGCACGAGATAATCAAGCGTTTCGTCTGTCGCTCTCCCTTTTGGCTCGTCTATCATTTCGCAAAATAATCTCTCGTTTATATTACGAAAATATTCGAATGCTTTTATACGGAGCAAGAACCAAATAGCGCACATTTAACCGATATTATTATCAGCAGCAGCGGGTATCACTACTTGCTTTCGCAATAATAGACAAGTAACGACTTTTGGTATTAGTTCCGGTTATATAATAATTTCGTAATTAGTTTAACGCGGCATCGGTATAAGGTTAAACATGCAAAATGTATGTGTGCATTCGGGTTACGCGCTCGACAAATACAATTCCAACGGTCGGAGATATGTGAAATAATAGTTAAAACCGATTTGAAGCTGGGAAATCACATGCACTTTGCGTCGTTACTTTGAATTTAACGACGCCCCCACACGCCCACGATCTTCGGCACTAATTAATGTCATCAACCTTTACTTATTGTTGTTGATCCTTCGTCCTTAATTAACTTAAACGTGTTTGGCGTTTGCTTGGAATTTAATACCATCACTGCCATAGTTCCGCATCAAGTTCATACGTTTCCTTATCACCCACAAAGACCGTCATCAATATTATTCCTCGACGTTATCGATCTAATTACATTATCATATGGGGGGAAAAATGAAGCAACCCCCTTCGCTTTTCTTCTTTATATCCTACGGCTTCATGCTTTCGCCTTAGAATAATGCTTTTCGAATAATTTTATTCGCTTCTTTTATGGCATTTCTCCATTCTTCCCGTTCTTTTATCCACAAAATGAACGATGATGATACGCCTCGCCTTATCGCAAGACCTGCACAAATGTTATGATAATGGCGTTATGTTAATAACAAAAATTGAATTGTTTAATTCATGCTTAAACGCAGCAAAAAAGAAAAGAAACAGATTTCGGCTCTCGTTTCTTTTCGCTTCCCTTTTCTTATTTGATCGCCGAGAATTATTCATGAACGTATCGCGTACAAATTGAATTTATATATTCTGTATAAACACAATTAAAATTTGGGAAAAGCGGCTCACTCTCGCCGGTGACCGATGAACGATTTCGCAGATTGAATTGTTTAAGTTGAAAAAATAACGAGGATGAAGAAGAAACGGCTGGAATTTATTTACGAGCGAGCGAATTTTGCAAGATTTTATTGATAACGAGAGATAAACAAAGTAATATTTTGGCAGCTGGTGTTTTAGACGATCTTTTTTCTCTTCATTTTCCATCCGAAACGTACGCATATATTTTCATTTAGCGAGCTATCCGCTAGATTGTGCATAGATCTAAATTGAGAGAGCACTAAATCACGAATTCACCACTTAGCTGGAGAGTGCCTAAACAATTTCTCGTTGCATTGCATTCGAATGGAAACGTTTCGCTTCTGACTAAAACATCTAACCACGTATTTCAATGGTTTGCCAAAAACGATAACGAGCAGGGAATTTTTGCAACGATAAAAATTCAATTTTCGCTAACCCGTAAGGGTTTCGCATTTCTCGTGATACCGAGCCATTTTACGTTTAATTAACCTTCAGAAGTAAAACAAACTGCTTGCACGAGAGAAAATGTGCGCCAGCAAAGGAAAACGTTAATTCTCCTAGACGAAATGATGATGAGTAAGTAACGGTATCTATTTTAATTTTGCAAGGACAGCACGGATACGTATTACTCCTATCACATTTCCCGAGCTGAAGAAAAATGCGACAGCAAGTTTCTTTTTGAAATAAGGATTTTATAAAACTAACTGAAACTAAAGCCATTAATATAACAAGTAATTATTCTTTAATTCAATTCCTTTTCCTCTACTTTTTTATGTTAAAATGAAGAGAGATTCTTATACATTTCTGGTTTATTTCACGTCTTAATTTGGATAATAATGTGAAAAAAGGAGTGGTGAAATTTGGATGGATTTCTCATCTCGTTCCACTTTTATTTTCTGTTGTTTCACGTTTCATCAATGGCCGCCGCTTTGCAAAAAACTTTTACTCGCAGAGAAGAAATTTCATTTTCTGCAGGCGGTAAAAATCGCGAAAGGAAAATAAACAATAGCCGGCGAACGCGCCAAAATTGATGAAGCTCATTATGTGGTTCGACGTTTCCCTTTTTTCCATTTTCTTCACTCGTGCTGCGGTCGAAATAGATACTACGCGGCATCTATTGCAAAGTAATTTTTCGCCTTTTTTTCTTTCGCTCTCCGATGCAAAAGGAGGAACAGAAGAGAACGAGAAAAAAAAGCTATCGAGACATCTTGTTGCTGCTTGAATATTTAAACGAAAGGAGAAAAATGGTGGAGGCGCCGGGTAAAAGAAACACTCGCGCTTCCAGTGTTTTACTTCCACCTTCATCTTTAAACTTCTTCCTTCGTCCCATTTCCTACCACTTTATAGGCATTTAACGAATAAACACGTCCTTATTCACGCACCGTTTACTTTAAATACTCGCATAAAAAAAGAGGAGAGTACGCGGCGCATTTACATGGCGCGAACCTAACTAAATGAAGGAATAACATATTTCCTCATAAAGTTGTCGTTATGTTCTTCTGCCGCGTTAATATATGATGACATTAATGGATGCACGTTCTTTCTCGATTTTCTCTTTGTTCTGCTTTTTTAAAAGGGATATAAGTGAAACGGAAGTATATGGGTGCGTAAAAAAAGATAAAGTAAGTGAGAAAATTGTTTCCACTCGTTTTATTTCCTTTTCTTTTTTTTTGTTTTGTTTCAGAAACAATTTCCATATATTTCCGGTTCTTTTGCGTCCCTTTCCGTTTGCCTGCTTTCCGAAAAATCTAATAAAACATTTCAATATGCTTATATAAAGATAACCGCCTAATGGCAACCAATAAATCCACGTTAATCCCCGTATATTTATTTCGTTATTAGACCGGAAATAACTTTTTATAATTGAATGAAATTTACAAGTCGCAAAAACGTGCCGCCGTCACTTTAACCAGATTATCGATGTGGAAGAAAGGAGAAGGAAGAACGTGCAAAAAACGAATGACGCGACCTTCCGTCATCATTATCGTTCTCTTCTCTTCGTTATTCATCAATTCTCCTCCCGCTCGCATTTCCCATAAAAAATTATGTGCTATTCGAAGAAGTTAATTAAAGCGAATAGAAGAAGGTCTACCTAAGTTGTATAATTCGAGAAATCCGTAAATACACGGGGAGAATCGACTATAAATGAAATAATTCATTTAGGACGGGCACGAAAAAGGAAACAGAAGGAAAAAGTTGTTGGGAATGAACCGGGAGGGTAAATTTATTATTCTTAATAAGATTAGTTCTCTATATATATTTTATACGTAGGATATTAGATGGGGTTGTTAGTTTTTCTTACATACGTACATAAAGATCGTTCGTGTGCAAAAGAAAAGATGAAGGATAGAAAGGGAATTGTATGGTCTTATAACGAAAAATTGATTTTGTGCTCTTTATAGAGATACACGTAACCATTAGACTGGGCGGTATTTATCCCATCTTCAATTGTCTTTCTCGCTTCCCCCCTGGATCCCATTAAATAAATAGGACTCGGAGACAAGACGCATCGTTGATTTTTCATCATCGCCGAACCCTGATTTCAATTCACTCCATTGATAATACCGAGCATTAAGGAGCACACGAGGAGAGAGAGAGAGAGAGAGAGAAAAGAATTAAGTCCACCATAATCCGTAATAACGTAAAAGGCCGAAGAAGGAGCGAAAGCGAAAATAGAATAATATTTTTTTGATTGGATGATGTCGTGTTTAAAGATAATCTTTGCTCGCGTGATCGCCGTTCTTCAGCCAGATGAAAAAAGAACTTTATGGATCCATCTCCAGACTTTAGATATATAAACAAGCAAGCGGGCAAAAAAGAAACGAGAACGAAACTGAAGAAGCGATCGACCTGACTGACGCTATCAAAACGAAAGGGATTCGAAGAAGCAAAAGGAAAAATATGAGAAAACGAGTTAAAACAAGGTGGGATGGAAATATGAAAATTGAAGGAGGAAAGAAAAAAAAATGTTTATATACATCTGAAGGTAGATAAGAAGATATTTTTACTTCGGTAAATATCATTTAAGAAAATGGGGTTGCAGTAAAGCCAAAGAGGGAGAAGGAGCTGTTCGTAGGAGTTTGGCGGAAGTGGGGGGATTGGAACACGTTCGCGTGTTCACTTTATATTCGAAATCGTTTTTTATTTGGGTTAAAGCAAATAAGTCAATACCCAATGCATATAAATTTGTTACTATTACCATGATCATTATCCATTCGATCTACTCGGCGCGAAAAGTTCATCCAAAATGGGACCGAAATAGAAGGAAACACGTGGCATCGAAAGGAAAAATTAAGCTCGTATTTGTTATTTTTTTCCACCCAAACGTGCCTATAAATTTCATAAAAATAGGAACCTCATAATATTTTCTGTTTTATTGAACCAAATAATAATAAAAAAGGCACCCTATCGCCGTTTCGTTTTAGTATTTTCTTCCATTTGAAAAATTGAACTTGGGTCTTCACTCTTCTTCTCCAATTTTTTCCTCCTTGCTAATACCCATCGTATGTAAAATAATACATCAAATATTACGATGCCGTACCTCTTCAATCATTTTTGCATGACGAACATACGCAGAAATCCATTAACATTTTTGTTCTCGCAAAAAAATGATTCTTTCAGTACCAACTTCAAATCAAATCAAGCTTTCGAATCTATCTGAAGTGCGTAGGAAATTACTTTTGAAAGTTCAAGTGCTGCTGATTGTCGTCAACATTATGAATGAAAGAAATCGGTGCAGTAATTTATTAGCGAAACCAATATAGTTAACAGACTTTTCCGCTATTCAAATTGTTCAATTAATTCCAGGCAAATTAATTTAAAAAAAGACGTAATCAAAAACAAATTAAATTTCGTACTAATTAAATTGTATGAGTAACCGAAATAATAAAAAAATCTTGTTTTTAGCAACCCACAGTTATAATAAATTTTACACATTTTAATTATTATAAATAAAATTATCATTTGTTAGTGTAAATAATATTTGGTTAAATGTTGATGCGTGGAAATTATTTTCACATTATTATTATCAACATTATCATCATCCTTCCGATATTGTTTGAAACGCAGATTTTAAATGTTAATTTCGAAATTATTATCAGTAATACTTTTTTTCCAAAAATTAATTGAAAACAAATTTAAATAAATTATATTTATATTAATTATTATAGAGTTATGAATAAATGTTTTTGAACATATTTAAATGAGTACACCAGAATAAAATTGAAGTCCAGAGAAAAAAAAACTTCTAGGAGTAAAATAAAAATTAAATAAAACTTTATATTAAAAAATTCTTGTCGAATAACGTTTGCCTTTTCGGATTTATTAATTTTTTGCAATGTGAGGGCAACAAAAAATAATGAGAGTTTAAAAAGTAACAATAAAGTTTTTTCTTTTATTATTTATAGCTTCAGGTTTTACATCGGGTAACAAATATGTAATTTTTTTTATCTCATAGTTTTACAACAACAGTTCATCGAGTTTCTCTTTTACTTCTTCTTTCAAAGAGATTATTATAATTTATTTCTTATCCTTCTTCATTTAAATTCTGATACATATAACATTACTAGTCTTTTTTCTTAATTTATTTGCGGTATCATTAAAAGTTACCATTAGTTTATTATATTACACTATAAATCCTTCTCCGTTTCTTTTGATTTTCGAAGATGTAAACATAAAATGATAACAGAGAGATTTTAATGGGAAATAATTTCCATCTTTTTTGTCTTCCTTTCTGGCAAAAACGAACGCTGTCACCTTTATTAATGATTGTTCTCTTATACCTGTATTTCGTCTCATTATTTATTATTATTTCAATTCATTCATTTCTCATTATCTTAAAATAAATTATAATAACGTAATAATTAATGGTTTCACCATTTATTTCATAAATATTAATTCTTTCTCCTCTACTTTCTTCCCATTTGTTCGTACCGCAGTCTATTAATTTTCTTTTTAACCCAAACCATCGTCATCTCTTGAAATATTTACAAAGTACAATAAGCATAGAACACTATACACATATTCTCATTCTACATTTAGTTAAACATACTTAATAATTTAATCTAATTGAACGTAATTTCTTGTTATTCTGTTTGCCATCGCGTCCAATTCGTTCGTTATTATTATTATTATTCATCGTCGCCTAATTGAAAACGTCTTTATTATTTCTCTTAATTGTACGTTAAATTAATTTTAATTAATATATACACTGCACACTTTGTATATCACAATATGAATGTACCCTTCTCGATTGCAGAATCACCTTGTCGTTTAATTTCTTTATCCGTTCCATTCTTTGTTTGCTACACTAAATTACGAGTCTATTCGAAAATATGTTCACATTAAAAAGTCGAATCGAATGAAAGGAATCGAAACAAAGACAACAACTTCTCCTCATCATCGACATCGCACACTTTCGAATTTGCATTTACTTCGCACGATTCGTTAGTAATTAGAAAGTGAAAATCTCGTTAAAATTATTACCGTTTAGCTTTAAGTCGTTATTAGTCAGTTAGTTAGTTTAATAGTAGTAATAATAATATGTACAACAGTAATAATAATGATATACTTGAATACATATTTACATAGACGATTGTATTCAAATATAATCCGAAGAAGAGCCTCTTCTTTCTCCATTGCATTAGTTAGTTCCATTGTTACCGCATAATAATGAAGAGGAAGAGCTGCACGTTAATCAATGTGAAGCCCTGGAGATGTGGCGTGTCTGCAACAGAAAAAGAGCACGAAAATATTAAACGACGAAAACTACATAATAATCGACTAGAATTTTCAATTGAAAATTGAACACTTCGCGTTTATCAGTGGGAATCTGATAAAAAAAGTAAAATCGACCGTTATCTATTTAACCAGCTTTTAAGCTTTGAAACTCTATCCGGAAAAAAAAAACGGATCGAAACTGAAGGGACGTTAATCCCCGCCAGTAATTAACCGTTTATTTCAGTGAAACAAATTACAATGCCATTGTGAAATTGATAGCCACATAATATTATGATAAAGCCTATTGAATACGAGATACACGCTTTTTCGATGCACGCTCAGGATCGAATTTGAATTGAATTAAGCCCCTTTGATTCGAATTTCGAACGTAATATCCACACAACATCGAGTCGTTTGCATTCGAGTTATTATCTTGCATTAAAATGCGTTTTCTTTTCCGCGTTAAACGTCCTTTTCAGGGTTTTAATAAGAAGCTTACAAGATTTACGTAAATGGCGCGAAGTACGTGTGCGCATTTAACAAGTGTGAAAATTATGCAAGAAGCGAGTGCATTTCGAGCATTTAACGATAAAAAGTTTATTCATTTCGGCGAGGAACTTATTCTCCCCTTCTTGTAGCGTTTATTTTATTCCTTTAATTGTCCTGGTTTCTTTTGGGGTAAAAGTTATCGTTACACACACACACACAACAGAATTTTGGTTATTTTCTTTTCTCCCTCGTTTCTTTCCTTCGTCCGCTATTATTTTTCTTTTCATATAAGTAATCCGTAATAAAGCCATGAAACATAATGCCTTTGGACATTTTAAGGACGGAACAGTAGCTGGGTGTTAAGAGCAACATAAAGTGGGGTACTTTATAATCATTATCTTGGAAACTCGCGGACCGAGCAATTTTACTTATTCACGGAGGAGACTCCCACACACACACACACACACACTTTCATCTCTCCCTATCCCATTCTTCGTTCTTCTTCAACTACTTGTTTATCTCTATTCTCATCTCGTGAACGTCTCTCACCGAGAGCTTTTCAGATATAAACAAGTGTTTATTCTTTCTGAACTCGGTCCATGATTTTCTTCTTCCCCGATGCCTTTCTTTTACTTCACATCGTCTCCTCTCCCTTACATTGTATTATTGTATTCTTTTGCTCGTTTTATTCTCGTCTCTTTCACGCCTTTTCTCTCGACTCTTTATTTCTGAATTCTATTTATGTAGTTCAAAGATAAAGCAAAATGTGGTGCGTATTATTGGTATCAAGTACTTATCTTCGCAGAGTCCTCCTCTTTTTTAAGGTTTATTATTTCTGTTGGTGCCGTGCGTTATTATTATTCACGATCGACTGAATGCGGGAAAGCGATTCAGTTAAAGACGATTTTTTCCTCTCGAAAGGCTCGTTTTTAAATAAATCAATTAATGGGGCAAAAATCAGTTCAGCAATTAAGTTTGCTGCTTTTAATATGTAAATCGCGAATAAAATATATTGATACCGCACTGAAAAAAGAAGTAAACGTCGTTATATAAATGTAATATATTGTTCTCGCCGGATCTATACTTTATTCGCATTTATCAAAAGAAGCGATTCATTTCTATAAAAAATGTTGCTTTTATCCCATTGAGAATAAGATATTTTCGAGACGCTTTGAGCGAGAATTATGTATCTATAAAAGTGACGGAACAGGGAGAGAAAAGATAGAGTTGAAGAGAGAACGGATTCTCATCACTTATTTAAATTTTTCCCCATCAAACACTCTTAAAAACGCGGATACTTCTTCGCGACAAACACTTCATTATTACGACTCTTACTCGCTTTCAAACGTAACACTTCAAAGAGAACTGCCATCTCATTTCGACTTCTTGCACATCTTGTCGTTAAACTATTGCCGAACCGGAATCGTTCGTAACGGGAAATGCTATCAATTTCGCAATCATTTTATTGCCATTACGTGCACTCTTCCAGCGATAATTTACAATAAATTATCGAACTTTTAATTTTTATATAAATTTCCAATAAAATTTCACACCTAAACACAAATCAAATTCGCTCGAAAGTTTTCCTTCCGCTTTGTTTTTTTTTACTCGACTCTTGCCTCTCCCTCGCATCCGTTAATCTCCAATTAATAAAGAGTCGCGCAAATTAAAGAACTTTCAGTGAGAAATGTGCGTGTGTGTGGGAGAGAAAGAGGCGATTTTTCCTTTCATTATCATTAATTGAAAGTCTGACATTAACGAAGCGTAGCGGTTTTATGGGAGTCATTGTGCTGGAGGGGAAAGAAAAGAAATTGTTGAGCGAACGGACACGATCGACAAAAAGAAACGCAATAAGAAACGAAGGGAAAAAAATTAAAAGTCCCCCTTCATCGGGCACCTAACATAAAACATAATTGCCAAACTTTTTGCCACGTCCTTTATTGTTGCCATTCATTAAGGAACGTGTCGAACTGTTTGTCTCGTAATGTTACTTTGGCCAAGTAAAAAGTCAATCCTAGCGAGTCGATGGTACAAAGTAGCAGAGCGGTTTGGCGGGCGAAAGAGCACGTCGGAGGACGCTGATGGCAAAAGAAAAATTAAGAGGAAGAAGTAGTACGTAGAAAAGTTGCCATCGTTATACGACTCGTATTTGACAAAGCGGCGAACATTTCTCAGGCAGCAGCAGCAGAGCAGCGGCGGCGGCAGCCAGATGTATCGGTTCGCTTCCCGAGGGAAATCATCTTCATTTTTGTCTTTTGAACGGGATTCGCGTGCCGAATGCAACGGTAATTGAATTTCTTCCGTACGAGAGCGTGTCATAATGAAAAATACATAAACACCCATTGCAAATTATATCCAATTTATAATGCGACTCGTATTGCTCGTATTGGATACTAAAGAACTGTTTGGATCGCTCGGTCCAGTTTGAAATTCACGTAAACACCGAATTATTGTTAAATTCGTAAGTCCACCTACCTGGCGACGAATTTCTCGAATCGAACATTGAGGACGGTCTCGGTCGCGGTCGCTCTTCTTTCGCGACGTGCTCCACCTTCGCCTCGTACAGATTGAACAAATTGGCGACGCATTTGACGCGGGCTTTGCCGCCCTGAAACGTGTCGCCGTCAATTTCCAAGTCCAAACTCGACACGGTTATCTGCGGTTTCCTCTTCGTGTCTCCCGTTTGATTGGCGTCCACCAGATAAGTCACGGTGCTTGCGTTCACCTGTAACGAGAGGCAGAAAGCGCATTGGTCGAATGTGATAATTAAATGCGAAGAGGCGTCGAGAAGGATTTATTTTTAATTATATCAGGAAGGAAGGTGATGTCAAAAGTCGCGCAAAGTAATAAACGTGATGGCCGAAAGGCTGAAACGACGAGCAAAAGTTACTGAGGAGAAGAAGTTGAGATGAGGGAAGTGGAGGAATGGAAAAAGTCGTCGAACGCCTGTGGTGACAATAATGAAGTCACGCATAACGCGTAAGTTCTTTGCCTCTTGACACAACTCGGGAGATGCGGTGATAAAAATTAAAGTCACGCCCGGTTCGGTAGATATGCGAAGAAATTCACCTCTCAAACTTTCGAAAATTGAATATCATGTTTACATTTTTTCCCTTCACCTTTCGCTCTTTCGTTATTTCATTGCCTTCTTCCTTCTTCGTCGCCTTACATATTAATAAGAAGTAAAAGAATCTCTCGCAATAAATAGTTATTTATTGCGAGTTTGATATTAAAAAGCGTATGCCGTTTGGCTGAACGTGTAATTTTGTTTTCAGACGGCGGAGATGAAAGAAGGAGCAAAATTAATTTTTAATTTCGTACGTTTGGAGAACAAAATACGAAATTATGTTATTTCGAAAAAGGAAACGTTTGTCGGAATGACGATGAAAAACGTCGAAGGATTCCCTCGGAATGGAAATTAAAAAGACTTTTATTCGAATATAAATCAAAATAAATAAAAGCAAATTGCGTAACGGAAAAAAAAGTAATCGAAGCGGAATAAAAAATAAAACGCCCGAACGAATTTAACTGAAAGATCGACTTTCGTAATCAAACATGAATTTATCTGGGAGGGAAATATGAAAAAATAAAACTGTACACACACATATCGTGCGGACGATAAAACCAGCATGCACGTTTATAAACGGTTTTCCGGATTCTACGCTCTTCTCGATTTAATTTTTTCAGTATTAATTCTCTACCGAATCTACGTACGAAATATAAATGAATCCATCGATAGGACGGCACAGATAGACGCGCGAGTGCATTACGGTCCGTTAATGTAAGGCCGAGAGAAAAATGTAATAACGCATAACGTACCGGCGCGATTTAATGCAAATTGAATGATTTCGTTTCGATTTTTTGCGTCAATTTTTCGAATTTATTTTTGCGGATAATTAAAAATAAGTTTGCATATTCCATTGAGCGGCAGCTTAACAAAAAAAGCCGATTTTTTCTTGTTCGAAAAGAGAATTAATTGAATCGTAATTACGCACGTGGACTTTTTCGAAAGGGAAATTCGAATTATATCGAGGGTTGCGGATGAATTAAACGTCGATTGCCATTTGGATCTTAATAGTCGCAAATTCCCTCGTCCGCTGCATGTCGGCGCAATTGGTATTAACAAAAGCTGTTGGCTGTCATGAACATCAATCCTCGCTTTTTGCGCGAGGATATAACAAAGTTTGCTAATATAAATATAGAATTAATGAACATTATGTGCAGTGGTAGTAACGCTGACGATGGCGATGATAACATTACTTGTATCCGTTGGTTAATTATTATTACCAGGAGGCTTTCTTTTAATGGTAAAGTGACAACAGCACATTCGACGATTTATCATCAAAGAGTACGTTTCGCATACATTATGTGCGCACGTAAAAAGAGCGAGCACGAGGAGCGAACGTTGCCAAAAACGAAAATATCCGTCATTATTATTAGCGTTATTAAACAACGTTTCATTAGCTATTATTGCGGATCGTCGAGGACGAAGGAGAAAACGAACGCTCGTATGTGTGCCTCCGTGCAGATATATATGGGCGCTGTTAGTGTGAGTAGCATCCAATTCGAACTATATATCATTTTCTTGTTTATTCTACCGTTATTAAATTTAGATTTATGATCGCAATTGCATTTGTCATTTTAATTGTTGTTACTGTATATGCCGCGTAGTTTGCTAGCGTTCGCTAAAATTGAACCATACAGTAATTAATTGACAAATTAAATTAATGGCCATACGTTTTTGGTGGCGGTGCACGGTGGAGGCGATGGAAAGCTCATCCGCGAGCAGAGGGAATCGTTCTTTCTCGCTCGGCAGCAGCGGCAACAACAACAGCAATATCTCCAAACATCCACCTGACAAATGATGCCATTTTACACCGTTGATTTTATTTGTTCTCAGCTCATTAATTACTACATGTAATACACTTGCGTGTTTGCTTCTATAAAGTAACGTTCTGGCCGTTTATTATTAATTAAAATAATAATCGTAAATAATTCGCGACAGTGTTTTAATGTGTTATTGCGCGAAATTATGACGATTACAATTATAATTTGCTAAACGTTAAACTGGTAGATTAGCGCCTTAATTAAATATTGTTTTAATTCCGCGCACTCCAAACGAAATTAATGCCATTTATATTAACGCCCTTCGGTCGCACATTTTTGCGTTGCTGACCGCAAAACGTGTAATGAATTATTATTATAAATCGACCGATGAATTTTAATAATGAAAATCATTATTCATTCCGCAAATGAAAACAAAACTTTCGTTTGCAAATCCGCTCGAAAAACAAACCGAATTCACGGCGGGCGAAAAATCCGGATTTTCACTTTGGAAGTATTAATCAACTTTACTAATTTTCCTCGTTCCGCCGTAATGCGAAATAATTAACTTACCGATGCGCGGTATCGGCGCCCTTATTGTTGTTGTTCATTGTGCTGCTGCTGCTGCTGCTGCTTCACGATAATTTAATGTGGAGTTTATTGAATTTCAAGCGAACAATCTCGATCTATATATAATCCTTATGCGATTCAAGGGCTCCCCGCCCCCGTTTATTTCGCTTCATACCGTCGACTTTATGCCGTACAAATAAACGACAACGACGAATAAATGAAATGAAGATTGATAAAACGAGGGGGGCGTGCGAAGATCCGCATCTTCCGGGTAATTTCATTGCGTCTTTACCGCAAAATAAAATTGATTCTGGTGATTTAATTAACGCGAAGCGACGTACGAAACGTCGAACGAATACAAAAAAAAACGTATTAAAGAGAGAGAGAGAGAGAGGGAGGCAGCAATGTCGAATTGGCGTTTATTAATTTATTGCAAATTGAAAATTCCAAACGGTTTCGAACGCAAGCAACAACAATGTTAAACCTATACGATTCGATGCAATAAACGCGGATTGAACGTCATTTGGTGGATGCGCCGGGTAACGTCGCGCAAAGATTTATTGCCGTTCGTCGCGATTCGCTGGCAGAATAATTGTCGCTTTTAATTATTTTATAGCTTATCGATCAGACGTTGTTTCGCCTCTTTTCCTTACGATAATTGTTTGCTTTTGTCTCAAAACGGCGTGCACACGACTCATTCAATTTAATACTCCCCGAAGGGACGGTGTGTGTGTGTCGGTTGACAAAGGAATCGCTATATTATAACATCTTATCGATTCTTTGCTCGACTCTCTCAACGTTCGCTTCCAATTTCTCCGTTATAAACTTGATATTTGCTATATAAATTTCACTTTGCGGATTTGCTTTTTAATCTTTTAAATTGCCATAAGCGATTAAACGTTCCGTCCATTAATACAACTGCACGTGAACGTACGTAGAGACTTACTTTGCGGTCGTTTAAATACCACGTTAAATTGACGGGGGGATAGGAGCGTGTCGATGTACAATTTCCTCTCAACTGATAACCGACCTCCCTCGAACCATTTTCTATAGTCATTTCCGGCTTCCCCTGGGGCACATCTGAAAATGAAACAATTTTCGGTTAATGCTTAGCGGTACGAATTAATTGATACGTTTAAGAAGAAATTAAGTAGGCTCGCACGTAATGATAACGAGCAGCGGGTTCGGTAAAAGTGGCGAATAATCAATGTTTAAATGTAAGTTCAACGGGAAATTTTAATCCTTTCAAATCGGATCGCTCAACTTCGTTTTGCCGGGAGAAAGGTGAATTCTGCGCGTAAACGTAAAGTCTTATTCGAAATGTGAAAGGATCAAAATTGGGGATTAGCCCGCTGTTGTGTGAACGTTTCAAAACCCACGCTTCCATTATGTTTGGTCAATGCGTTACGATTTGAATGCGAAAAGAAATTATCGCTCGATTTATCAATTTTATTTCGCATCTTATTCCATTTCCGTTCGTTGTTTCACTGCGCAAAAGTCTTTTTTCCATCATCAGCAAAATTTATCGCAGAATCGTAATAATGTCTTAAATGAAGTAAACGAACGTTATTAAAGATCTATTTCGTCTTTTCGAACGGGGTTAGCAGTTTAACAAGTGCCGGTAATTTCCTGCTTTCGCAGACGTAGGAGAAGAAGGTTCGGGGATAATTAGGATTTTGCCCACGGTTAAAGCGACGGAATAGGTAGATCTTTGAAATTTATCACAATAATGTCGGTTATATTTTATGCTCGGCGTTTTATTATTGCGTTTAATTAACGTTTTAAGCTCTCTTCAGTGCTTAATTATTTTCCGAGTAATTTTCTTTTATTATTTCTGTCATTTGATAAAGCTCCTTGCTCGTTAACCACCCACTATTACGCTCGCAAATTACCGCGCGAAAAATATGCTTATTCCAACACAATCGCCCCCGTTTCGGCTGAGTTTACGTTTGTAAAACGCGTAATTAAGGCCTAGTCAATCGATATTAAAATTTCGAAAAAAAAATCTACCTTTCCTTCGGCTTTCAGTGTTAAAATGAAGCCACTACAAACGTTAGCTCGCGTGTAGTAATAACAAATGGTAACGTACACCGTCTGACAGCGTGATGCTTTCAGACAGGTTACCAATATTTCAGCGCTGCAGCATGCTCTTGTAGCGCTGGTAATCGGGCCCGAAGCCATTACTCATGGGTTTTCCGCGACACGAGAAACGCGTCAGTCGCCGTTATTATTCCGAACCTTAAGCATCGCTCTACCGAGATTATTGTTGCCAACGAGCGAAAAAGTAAATGTTTACAAAGAAAATGTGTGTCTGCGAAAATAATAGGAGCGTTTTCTTTTGATACGTTAAAATGCACCGATGATTACGAGTGCGGTGTAGGCGTTTTGCGAAACGAAATTCGCATTTCTCCCTGCTTAATGTGTAGATGTAGAATAATTAAAATTCCAAAGCTCCGCAAGTTACTCCATCATTGCGCTTTTATTATCTTTTGTTCTTTGCGTTTTAGCATAATATCCCGCCGTTCACCGTTCCCTTTATTATTATTTATTTTTTGCGAGTGGCTTCCTTTCGCTCTTTTTTTTTTCGCTCGATTTTTGCCGCACCAGTAAACAAAAAGTCAGAGCATCGTCGTCGTCATCATCGTGCGACTGCTCGTGTTATTCAAATGGGAGCGCTCTCCTGCGTGTGCACACACAGTGAAATTAGATTTATGTTAATGCACGGGCCTCCGGAGAATTAAAGTCGCTTTAAAAGTATTTTATATACACTTTAAAACTAATTTAACGAACTCAGACTTGCATCTAATTTAGTTTATGAACTGACAAATTATTCCGAATATGTGTGCGAAATTATAAAACGTTTCGTACGTATACATATGCATGAATCTTTAACAATTAATAATTGCGAAAGTTTGCACGAAGACCTCTTTTCGCACGGTATCTCCTTCGCGCACGGACGTTTCATAATCCCGAGGATAATAATAATTTTTGCGAATTAATTAATTGTTAAAGCAAACGCACCATCAGTATTAGAATATTCTAATTTATGCATATTTTATTAAGCAAGCATATAATTATGTGCCATCATCATCATCATCGTCGTCGTTGTCGTCATCCAGCAAAATGCAACTACTACATCGACTAATTTGAATTTAAACGACGACACGGTTGCAACAACGGCCTCTCTCTCTCTCTCTCTCTTTTTCCACGTTAGCATTAAAGCTTAACATCGCCAGTTTACATTGCGTCCTACGTTCCCGGTCTCTCTCTCTCTTCTGCCTTCATGCGGTGACTGAATTCCTGGGCCACCGCCGTTTCGCCCGCCCATTATCGTCCTTTCACGGACGGGCAAACGTTTAACGCGAGTTTAACTGCGTGTTGCATGTTTGCCGACTCGCAATTTTATTCTATTTGCCGGTCGGCAAATAAGAAAGCAAACGGAAAAGAACGGAAACACAAAAGCGAAATAAACGAACGTAACGCTCGCCAATTGGATTTCGTCGCGAATAGAGCCGTCGCGACGCTTTGCGCTGCTCAATTAATTATTAAACCCCTTGCATTGCGTCCCGTTTTCCTTTATCTGCGCCGCTTCTTTCCCGTGGATTTAAGTGGTGGAATAAAGTGGATTTCTTAGATAAATGTGGGAGAGATAAAGCGGCGAAATTTTATTATATGGCGTACAACTGCGCGAGCAAAAGAAAAACAAACAACGACGGGAAAAGAGAGGAGCGAACAGTCTCGCTTTCTCATCCATTTACCTCGACGGTCGCGATCCATCAACTAGACGGGGTTGATTAGTTATCCCGAAACTGGCGCGGGATGGAAGAGCGCCGAAGATATCCATTCTTGTTAAGCGCGAGGGAACGAGTTCGACCGCGATAGTAGCAGTGGCGGTAGATTGGATGAGAGCGTTTCCTTTTTGACGGGGCGAGGCGCCATCGAGCATCCAGTATTACGTTATGTACATAACGTTTCTACTAGATGAAAACGCAAGAGAAAGGAAAAAAGTGTGTGCGACGAGAGTAGCTGGGGCAGAACGAGCGATAGAGAGAATGATGGAGTACGTGCGAAAAGCACATAAAACGGGACACGAAAAGGAAATTAACTCATTCAACTTTTGCCGAAAAACGCCCTTCTTGTTTGCCTCCTCCACGGCCGAAATGTACGGCGCCGGCGAAATCCGATGAAAAGGGCTAATTTAATTTGAAATATAAAATTTTAACGTGCCGCCGCCATCGTCGCGAAGAGAGAGAGAGAGAGAGACGGACCTTCACACATGTTAAACTCGTAACGTACTCGAGCGCCGATATTAAGCAGGAATAAAAATTTAATTATTAATAACGGAAAAGGTCGCAACGGAATTTTATCCTCTCCTCCCCTTTTATGCTGGCTATACGCACCGGAACCATTGCGAATTTGTTGGAACCTCCGACAAAAAAAAATCATTATCAACTTCTTCAATTCATACGCTAATTCCGAATTTAACAACGCGACAGCGAATTTATATGGGACCAAAAAAAAAAGAGGAGAACGGGCGAAATTCACTTTCCGCTCGCTTTTTTTTTGTCGTACCCACCGTACGCGGGAGACGGAATGAAAACGAACGACACTGTGCGAAAGGTTTTAAATATGCATGGAATGTGATGTGAGCTGGGGCAAAAAAAGAAACGGCAACGAAAATAATGACGGTAATAATAAACCGTCCAGTTTCGTAACAGAATTCCCTGTGTTACGTATTCGGCAACGAGAAAAAAAAATCCAACAACAACAACGGGATTTGTAAGAGCAGAAGCGTTGTAAAATGGCAAAGTTTTTCGTTTGGACGAGCACCGATTTTATGCGAATGTAATTAAAATAAAAATAGGAAAATGCTTAAACACGCCCTCATCCACGTGCCTACCGACCCACCGGTTCCGCCGGCCTAATTTCTCTTCGCCCCGGATTTATTTTCCAAGGTAATTCCCCGTAACGTTCAAGTTTAATTAATGAGTTAATTAATTTTTTTAACGAACGCGCGCATTGATGATGATAATTAAACATCAGTTTCTTGTCTAACTTTGGTAATAATGGAAAATTAAAAAACGAGTTTGTACGTCCAAACAGGAGCTACAATGATTACAAAACAAAAAAGGAACTATAAGCAACTTTTAACGACGCAACAACGGCCGAATGAAAAATGACGTGAGATTTCGTTCCAATTAATAATCTTCCAGCTACTCTCCGTTTGTTTGCTTAATTTATGCGAAATTTATTGCGCTCGTCGTTTCCGATTCGTACGCAGCACGTATAACGCGCGTTATTCGACGAATATTGTTTGATTTTGCGGAAGCAATTTACCATTATAATGTTACATACTTAATTAACCCGAAAAGCTGTAATCTAATACGAGTCTCGTTAATTATAATCAAACAACAGCATCGAAAGAGCATCGAGACGAGCGACGATGGATAACAACAGCAAGGAGCACGTAACAATTTAGATTCTTTTCGTTGCTCATTTCGCTTGATTACGTGGTAAATAATTCGACAAACGTATCATCGAATCATCAATAGAATGGAATCCATTACCGGCATTAAATTAATTGCATTGGAGTCGATCTGCGGCGAAACGTTGCGTTTTAAACTTTAATTTCCAAGCGGAATGCAAACAAAGCGAAAGGAACGAAAGAGAAATAAACACAAGAAGAAGAACGGAAAAAGAAACATCCACGAAGGGAATGAAACCAAGAAGAAAAGAGAATCGTCTCCTACACTTCACTTGATTAAATCACGCCGATTCCGTGCGGATACGTGTGCGTGCGGTGGCGATATTGCGACGGTAAAACGGGCATTAACCGTATCAAAAGTGGGAACGAAGACAACGGAAGTGGAGCAAGTGAGAAAATGGCGAGAGCGAGAGCGGCGGAAATGAATGCTTTTAACTGAAACAAGCGCCGATCCACGACGAACCCAAACGTACAGGTGATAATGTGCTTCTTCTCGCACGATTCCAGATGAAATTCGAACGATTTGCAAATGTATGCGATTAAAACTAGAGGGAAAAAAGTTAAATGGAAGAACGGGGAGATTTTGCAAAAAGTGGCGCGAGGAAGCGACGCACGTTGCCGACAGCGCGCGAAACGATTCGAGTTGATTTATAGAAACGGCGCCGCGCGGTAACTCATCTAAAGCGAAAATGTGTTCGCCCCGGGTGAATATTTTATGATAATTTCGCGCGGAACAGACGAAAATAGTGCGGGCGAGCGATTATTGCACGGTGCCACGCGATCCGACGTCGCGAACCTCGCAACGTACGTTATCTAATAATACGATTTTAAATATTCTATTATCTTCGTCTGCTCGTCTCTCCGTCATGATATACTATCTAATATCAACGGAGGAACGCGGCGACGGAAACCTCCTACGTTTCGATTCCATTTATTTTTATTTATTTAACGCCCCGCCGCGTTTGAAATTTATTAAAGCGACGCCGAGCGAAAGTCAAACAATAGACAAACTTCGGAAAACTATTTTTATAAATAGGCGATGAAAACAAAGATGTTAACCATACGCATCTGTTAATGGCAGTAAATATTTCGTGACTGGATGACATCGAAATCTGCTTCTTTTTTGTTGCTTGTCCTCTCCGCCTTTCAGCGAGCGAACAACTTTAAATATTTCAAAGATATCGTTACGGGCGACGAAACGCGATCGCTTTAGCATCCAAATAGAGCTTTCCGCCGTCGAAATAATGCCAATCCCGCCGTATAAGGATTATTATTTATGAACCCACGCGATATTTCCCGATGTTTACTGTTAGCTAAAGGACTATCGATAACAATTTCCTTGTCGAGTTTTTTCGAAAACTGCGGACGTAAATTCAGCCAACGATCCAGTCCAATAACGCACTTTTGAACGAGGAAATAGCGCTTCCAAGCCGGAAACGAACGACTCTTTCGTGCTGCATTATTTGCATCTACGTACAGGGGGGCTTTCTTAATAATCGTCATCAGATTCCGTTGCAATCTCGCCCGTACGTGGCCGGAATAAATTTCGTTCGAATTAGGCGCACGTGTATTGTAAATAATTGATGACGGAACGTGTGAGCGCACTTGTGCGCGACGTTGCTAAACTAATAACGTCTGCTGCAGCATTATTATAATGAAGCAATATTGGCTGCATGCTGCACCAAAACAAATTGCTTAATAACTCGAAGAAGTAATCGACGACGCGAATGAATGATGGCATTTAAATAACTCCGATGGTCGACTTCTGATTTACTGCCTGCGAGCGTTTTTTTTTGCGCATTGCGAACAACAATGGGCACACGTGCATTATGCTCGTATTATGAACGAACGACAACAAGAACAATCAGCAAACGACTCGCTGAATTATTATCGCCATTGCTCTGTGTGCGGATCATTGGACGGACGAATTGTGTTTGTCATTGATCCGTGAGGAATTTGGTTTAGGGAACGGAAAAGCGGGAAAACATGGACGCGTTGGAGGAGTACGCGTTTGGGTTTGTTTCGTGCGGATGATGATAAATGAAAGGACGTTGCCGAACAAAACCAATCATTCGCTCACGTATATATAGAGTGGAAATGTTATCCCTTATCAAGTGAAAAATTAATCAATAAATCATAATGCGATCTAAAGTGCGACAGGGATTGAAAGAAAGGGGGGCAGCGCGCGAGTTAGAGGGAGACATGGGGCCAAATCGAGTGCCCTAATTAATAACAACAGATAATAAATTATACATGCACGATGTACAAGATACTCAAACTAATTAATTGACACGTTAATTGAGTCTGTCGATTGGATTGAGTAACGATCGCTCGTAACGGCGACTTCATTCGTTGGCGGAGGATTATGCATTATCGACATCTTTCGTAGGCGAACGAAGCAAAGATATGAATTTAATGCCAAATAAAAATCGGCGGACTAGACGGAAAGCGGAATAGAAGAAGAAAAAAAAAGAGGAGGCAATTTTCATCCGTCCTGCACGTCACACGTGACTCTTTCCTTTTTTAATAAATTCGCCCTTATCACTTTTCGATCGTGGTAATAAAACTTTTCACGGACGTTTTAGAATTCGCCCTACGGTTTCGCCAGCTCCGTCCTTTTTCCTCGCCGTCGAGCTCCTCCGCCTTTTTCCTTTCTTTCATAATATAACAATAATCCGATTCCGAAGCTTGGAAACATTCTGCGGTCGCACGTGTTCTCCAATTGGTCTATAATTTCTACCTCGTTGACCGCGCTCGTAAATCTATCCGAGTAAAAAAGAGGGCGAATAATAAAATGCGCGCTCATATGCATGCACGTCCGACGGAATTGGCCGTAATTTTTTAATTCAATTTTAGCTCGCAGCAATCAATAGAGACTACAATGTCGATTTATTATACCGGCGGCGGTCGGGACAAAAGTTGATTCGAGGGAAAAAACGAAAGGAAAAAGCGTTACGCGAGAAACGATTTAATCGGCTAATTAATTGCGGAATTAAATAATTTGCTTATTACCAATAACGGTAAATAGGTAACGATATGTCGTTAATTAATTTCGAGCGGGAGTTTTCGGCGGGGCGACATGCGAGGCAATAATTTACTTACAACCATTATACGATGTAATAACGTTAATGCGTGCGTACGGTAGTTGGCGAACGATGGGGGAGGATCGGAAAATTGAACCATCGAGGCGTAATATCCATTAGTAATATTATTATCGTCTTGTTATTCCAACGTTTCCGTATATTATTCCTCGAGTCTCGTTAAGTGCCAACCAATGACAGGTTAAAGTACGTGGAAACCACGAAACACTTGTACTTGTTTAACGGAACTAAATGCGAGAGGGGCGAGAGAGAGAGAGAGAGAGCTTCGTAGGTACGCTAAATTTATGTGTGCCGGGTCCTTCATTGCGAAGAACTTTACGCCGCAAAAAGGAAAAGGGAATCGAATGGAAGAGGCAGGATGAGCGCGAGGAAGGACTTTTTTCTTTTCAATTCTTATCCTTCCTGCTTTTTCTACTTCATATATGTACGCGTATTCGCCGTTCTCTAAACTCGAGCCCCGGATATGTTGCTTGCTTTAAATTGACTTGTAATTCAAACATACGAAAACCTTTTGCCTGTTACTCCGTTTTATTTTTCTTTTCGGAGTTCCGAGGATGACAAAACGAAGGGAGGAAAGAGGATATCCTTTCCTTCTAACGGTAACTATATACAATTTTCCTCTCTTCCACATTTCGATTCCATTTTTATTCTTTCTCGGTCGTACAATTTGTTATTTGGCTTTGACAACGGCAGGAAGAATGAGGAATAAAGGACAAAGATTGTTGTTTTACTTTCGAAGCGACTCCGTCTAATATAAATAAAAACGAATTATTCCTTCGTCTTATTCTCATTCTTGCTCGTTGTTCTTCCTCCTCTTCTACTTCGACTTATAAAATAATTCCTTCTCCCGTTTCGTACGTCTTGTCCTCCTCAAATATTATTCTTTGTTTTATATTCATCGTTCTCACTTTTATTCAAATTATTTGCTTTTCGTTTCATTTATTATTCTTTTTAATTTACCATTCATTACGCCCGCGTCCCTCGCCGGCCGACTAACTTATTAAAAGAGAGCGAACGACGAAAATGCGCGCGAGCACAACGAAAAAATGTCCTTCTTTGTTTGTAGGCTTCCTAATTAAAATAAATCTCAATTTTGATTTAATAATTGCTTTATGTACAATTATTAATTAGCATATTCTGGCTCTGCGTTTTTTGACGGCGGAGCAAGAGGGTAAAAAAAAACAATATCTGCGAGACAACAGAGCTTTTAATTGATATTTCTTCCCCCTAAAGTCCTGTACACATTTTATATATTCATGAGGAGAAAAATAATGCGGGAAAAATTGATAACGGAACGCACCGAAAGAAGAGAGAGAGAGAAAAAAAAAACAGAGAAAAGGTTCGCTTTATTTAAATGAGGGGACCGACATTTAATACTAAACGCTCTCGCTATTATCATCATTACCCGTAGTGAACTTATTATTAGATTGCGGGGGTGTTTTACATGGATCTAATGGAGTTTTTGTTAAGTGTCTGCTCAACGAAACGTTTCCATCCTCCACTCGGCTACGTACGTTCGCATTGTAACAATTTCCCTTGTATCAAATCTCTAATTACGGCCGAATCGCTCTCGGTCGAGGGCAATCTTAGACAAAAGAATAAATCTTTATGCCCTCGCGTACGACTAACGACCCGTATGTGATAGAAGCCAGAGTGTGGGCGCATTTTGGGAAAATTAACTATGGGTCAAAACTAGGGGGACGGAGAACCTTAAGGGTCGCTTTATCTAAAAGCGCACGTGTTTGCCGTAGATAAGGACGCCCCCCTCCCCCCCCGATTGTGTGTGCATTAACCAACGTTATCGTTGTTATTTGTCGTTGGTCGTTAAAGTTCCTCGTCCTTTCCACGTCCTTCAAATATTTAAAGCGCACGACGAAGCGTCGGATGTTAATTATCGTTGACGTAACGAAATAGTTGTTATTGCGATCGTTGTTCCCTATCGGAATACAATTAGCCTTCGTGCGAATTAGCTACTTACTTATAACGTACATGTACGCCTCTTGCGAAACCGTGTAGAAGTTGGGCGCATCCGTCGAAACCTCGCACTTGTACTTGCCGGTCACTTCGCCCTGCACGTTCGTCATCACCACCTTGTTCGAGTTCGATTTGCTGACCTGCAAAACGACGGGGAGTAAAGTATAAAGTAATTAGACTTTGTCGAAACGAATCGGCTAATTTCACTCACGTCGAGACTGATGCCGTTGACGGGAAACTCTCTGGTGCTCGGATGCTCCTTCGGGATGAAACGGAAAAACTCCCGCGATCCCTTGTACCATTTCACCGTGTACAACGGCTCCTTCTCCAAATCGTAATGACACTGAAGCGTCACGGTGTCGCCGATTTTAACTGCCTGCGGTATCGTCACGGACACGTCTCTTAACGCGTTGACACCTGGAAATAATCATATTTCACGTGTAAACGTTTCGTTCCGCGCTTTTCTCTCGTCTGGTCGCGAACAACCGTCGACCTCGTTCTGTCAATTAAGACGTTTCAATTTAACACCGCAACAAGAAGCTCTTTTTTTTGCGAAAGCGTGCTTTTTATTTTTGTAATAGCGCTTTTTCTTTTCTTTTTCTTTTTTAATTAGTCGTCGAGTCTCGCGTTCACAAAGAAGGTAGAATCGTTGCCCAAGAGGGAAGCGAAAATGGTCCGGCCCAAGCAGCGACTATCTGATTTGCAAAATGAGTTTATTGCAATTAGTGCAAAAATGCAAAAGTACAAAATACGCTAGATATGCAAAAGAGAAATTTCGAAAAATTAATGAAACCGAATGTAAAACTCGCAATCAACGATTTATTAATCGATCTTTAACGTTTATTCCCATAATTAATCACTTTAAAAGCTTCGAAATACGCTTATTGCAATTTGTGCAAAAATGCAAAAGTAGAGAAAAGAATGGAGAAATCTCAACGCAAAATTCACCTTTAAGCTTTTATTAATCGATCTTTCGTGTTTGTTTCGATAATTAATCAATTATGGAGCAATAGCTTGAACAAATAAATAATTCTTCTTTCTTGAGTTGTGTTGCAATAAAACCGCATAAATAATCGGTTAAATGCATTTAGAATGCAACAACAATTCTTAAGCTGTATGTGAAATATAGTTTTCGAAAAAAATATGTGAAAATGGAGCGATTACGATTGAATTTATGCCCATTACGTTGATTTTATCCATTAACGTTTGCTTCCATCAGTCTCATTTAATTCCTTTTTGCACGTGTAAACAGATATAAATTAAATACGTTATTTTTTAATATTGTCACGCGTTGAATGGGGATACAAAAAAAAATGCGCAAACAAGGCAAAAATTTAATAAACCAAATGAAAGCAGACGTGAAAACAGCGGCTAATTAAAAATTATTACTATGGCATAGTGCTGGACAAGAAAGGAAAATTGCAAATATTGCACGTTTATGGTATCAAATTGAATGTGTGTATGGGTGGGTAATTTGAATAATAACGCCAACGAGAATAAAAGAAAAATTGCAAAAATACACCGAAACTAATGAAAACGTAAACGCCGCATTAAAATGATTAGTTTAATAATGAAATTACAACCCTTTTTTTCTCTCTCTTTCAACGTGTGTCTCATCCAATATCAAATAGTTTTCCACCGAATTTGTAAGCTTTAATTACTGCACTATTAATTATTGATAACATGCCGCGAGTTTGTTTGATTTCATCCGGGGGTTCAGGTTTTATTACGGTTTCCGGCAGCGACGTCCCTCACAAACGAACGTACATAATTAGCAATAAATGCAGTAGGAATTAAGTAATAATGTCGGTGAGTCTATATTCCGCGCCCCTTGCGCCGTCTTCCCACCGGCACCGGTTCGAATGGGTGCCCGGTTAATGCTATTGCCATTCCTTAACGAGCGACTTGGGTATATAATAATCTCTCTGCACGAGGAAAATCGTACAGACATTAGCCTTCGTAATGTGGCACTCATTGCAGTCGTTTAACGGTTCCCATTGTTTAAATACGAACGATAATCGTCGCGCTCCTTATTAAAACGCGCCCACTCTTTAACCGTCCTCCATCGGTTACGGAGACGATTCCACTTTGAATTGAATATTCAAACTTCAACGATTCCTTTTGCTGATCGTTATCTTAATTAATTAACACCAATCTTACGCTTTTGCGAACATTTGAACCGCATATTAATCGATACTGTGATTGTAAAACTCTGAAATTCTATACGCAGAAAGCACGAGTGATGAAAGCATTTACGAACGTATCGAAGAGAGTTTACACGACAAATCCATTCGGATGATTGATGTTGGTGTTATTTGTCGGCTCTTTTATCGCATGGAGGAGATAAAAATTAATTTACTTTAATATAGACGTAAAAATGCGAATTACGATTTCCATGCCGCGTCGGTGATGGCGTAACGCGTTTAGTTCTAGTTTATCTAGAGTAATATTGCGGTTCAGTCACCTAAAAAAGGAGAACAGAAGGAAAGTAATATACTACATAACGAACAGATGCAGCAGCCGGCAGTCGACGGCAGCAGAATTGCCACCGGATGTTGCATGTCCGTGCGTTGACCAAATAAAAACGTTTCTGGCGTTTAATGAAGATCGGAGCCAAAAGTTTGAGCACGTGTGCGCGGGCTGCAGCATCAATCACACCACGATGTTATTATTGCGACTCCGCCGACCGTTTATTTTGCTTCACTTTCAACGTTTACGTGTCTTTCGCTTCTCTTGGATGATACCCGGAAATTACTGCGAAAATATTTCTTATTTATCTTCACGAATTTCACGCCAGACCTAATGTTATTGCAGTTGGCGGTATCCGCGAGTAAATTTGGACGTGAGGAAGTCGTCTTTGAATACGAAAAGAACGCAACTGTTTGGAAAGCGTCTCCACTATAAAAAAACCATTTGGATAACGGTTACGGCGGAACAGAAGATTGTGCGTAGCCCAAGGGATTGGAAAATAGCAACAACAGCAGCGCAAAGCGAAAAATCAAATAAAAGCGGAAAAGATGTGCACGTTATTGCCGATTTCTGTTCCATTTTCTTGGACGATATTCATTCTCTAATGCGGTCGTTCGCAGGAATTGATTCCGGTCAGGATAGCGGTCAATTTTCGTCTCTTTTAAAGTCAGTTTCGCGACCGTTGTTTTGCACGCCCATTCGTAATAAGACGATCTTTTGGCCGACTCCGTCGAGAGTTGCTCCGCTAAAGAAGAAGCAAAACTTTGGCGCGATGTTAAAACTTTCATTTAAGAAGTATTCGGCAGATATTTTGATCGCGAATGCCAATTAAGTTCGATATTAAAAGACAATAGGTTTTGAGTTGCTGCGAAAATTAATTATTGAATTATGTTCATAACTTTATTCACGTCGTATTCGTTTCAATCAACTTTCAATTAGATCAACTTTAAGTTAATTTAATCTATCTACCCGCAATGATACTTTTGGCAAATCCGTTTAGCAGAATTTCGTACTTGATAAAAAAAAGAAATTCCCGAATAAAGTTTAATAAGTTTCCATGCATGGGGGGAAATTTGCAAAAGAACGCAAAAACGCTAAGAGCATTCATTTATCGGTTGCGATTTATGATTCATTCAACTGCTCCGTTTGTGAATAATTATTTATAGTAGCGCACATTTGTAAATGGCGGTTTTTAGTCATTCATAAGTTTCACTTGGCAGCGTTTTAAGTAGCGAAATGAAAAATAAAACGACGACGACAACAACAGCGGCCGCACGAGGAACTCTGAAGAGCTTTAAATAAAGAGAATTAGAAAGTTCGTACGAGAAGAAGTCGTATAACGTGCGCCATAGAAACCGTATCTCGAAATATATTTTCTTAAGTTATTAATACCTCTCCATACATCCAACGACGACGTACAGTTGAAAGTAAAATTTACACTTCTTATAAATAGCTGGCATTCATGTTTGCCTTTTTTTTACTTTTGGCAAACGTTTTCTTCAATTAAACCGTTTTCAGGAAGCGCGAAGAGGCGAAAAGGGGACGTGGAAAGATGAAGATGAATGTGGGTTGCTAATTTTAAAATGTGTGCACGTACTACAAATTATAATACGCGAATATCCGTATATGGGGGAGCGATAGTAGAGGTAAAGCTGTTAATTAGTTTGCCAACAATCACTACTTAGCATTTAAATTGAGTTTTACGGAATGGAAATACACACGGAAAGATGAACGCAACCCGGTCGCTAGAATCTTTATTATTATCATCGCCGTCATCCTCGACATCGTTCATCCAATTATAATTTATATTAACTTATTAATTAATATTGATTAGTGTTCGGAGGTGGAAGAAGACGTTTTGAGCGAAAGGGGTGCGTTAAAACGAGACGTTCGCTCGTTGTAATCCATTCTCTTTTAATCGCATTTTCCACTTTCTTAATTATTATTCGAGCATCAGTTTAATTTCCTCTCTTTTTCACTCGAGCTTTTAACATTTCTTTTAAAACGATCGATTTATAATTCGATCCACGTTAAAGACGAGTCACGAATTAAAATTGTTTCGCCGATGCATTAACGACAAGATGCTCTCGTAGAGATTTAACAGAGACAATCTTCATATTATATTTGTTATTGCTTATTTTTTAACGAGGTTTTAACGTTTGCTCCAAAAGTTGCTCGCCAGAAAGCACGAAGACTTCTTATTTCTAATATTAAAGGGCTATTATGCGACGAGCAGTTGCACGTTTGGATCCACAGCATTAATAGCTGAAATGTAGATGCAATTTGGTTAGGAGATTGTAAAAGTCAATTATTAACGTAATAGGGGAAAAATTGCATAACAAAGAGGGAAATGGCGGTTTTTATCAAATAATGAGATCGAAATTTCATTAAAATCCGTGACTATTCATTTGAAAATTAAATGCTAATTATGCACCGTATAAATCATATGCGTACATTAAACGATTGCTGCAATTAGATTCATCGGCGAGAATTTCATTTATAACATTCTATTGTCGATATCTATCGTTTGTATCATTATGAATGCCGACATTTCGTGCATGAATGCGATGAATTCTCTAATTATATTTATAATAAAGCCCCGTAAAGCAGAAACTGTTCGTCGGCAATTTATATCGAATAATATCAATGATTGAAAGAACGAGTTCCATTCATTATTTGCGTTGTATTACATATATTAATATTGTTATTTGTGCTAAACTTCGATCCCTTAATATCGCTAATTGCAAAAATATTATATTTCGAATAGTAATGGAACGCATTGTTGGGAATCAATTTTGCATAGCAAAGGACGGCTTATGTGGAGTAGATAATAAAAACGTACAAGTTTATGATGAGATTGAACGATTCGATTCAATGAAAAACAACTTGTATCTCCATCGATCGCATTGATTCTATATTTTCCACGTCGGCGATTTCATTTACTTATCCATTCATCTTTCATCGATTCCTCCATATAAATTAGCAATTACTGCCTCTGATCATCAGTGATGATAGTGATATTAGATTAAATACGCTCCATCATACGAGGGAGCGTCTTTTTCCTTTTGGTTGAAGCCGAATGGAACATAACCGCTAACGCACTTCTTCTGCTTCAATATTAATACGGATAGAATCTGTCGCAATAAATCTGAAACTTTTTCAATTTCCTCCAAATAAACCATAATATTATTATTAGAATACTTTCTCCTTTGTATACATACGTGCACAATCCAGTTTGCAGTTTGCGGGAAGGAAAGATTGCGAACGATGTTCGTTTTTTGTTCTCGCGAAGAGCGATTGTTTCTTGAACTGATGTATAAAGTAATTAATTGCGAAACCGGATGATTAATGTTTCGTTGGATGTCTGTGGGCCAGAAAGAAAGCGCAAAAAGAAAGCGACTTCAACAACAGCAGCCGCCACAAGAGCACTCGTACTAAATGGCTACAATTAGTGAAACCCAAACTTTAATGATGTTTAATACACAATGTGTAATTAGCAGCATAATGACTTTCCCAGAGATTCTTCGCTGCAAATGAACAACAATCGTACGACCGCCCGAAAAACGGGAGCAACAGTAGTAAACCGAGAGAAAAAACAAAAACGAGTGCACGAAGAAGAGAAAACGTATTTGCAGCGACCGGAATTGCGTGGAAATTAAATTTCGTCTCGTCTCGCATTGTGTTTCGTCGTTTATTTGTGCGGCGAACGGAACGGGGTTTGTTTTATAATTGAATCCGAAATAATATATGTACGTGTGGCAGTTAGCGTTAGTACTAGTAACTAATTTCATACCGAATACATACGTTTAAAGCCGCAAACGCATTTCGATTGCGTTAAATGGGTCGACTAGTTAACAAGTTTTAATGGCAATTAATTTTCGAATCGTTGCCAACGGGTTTTTTCCTCGACGATCGAACGATCGGAACGCCGCAAAAGAGAGAGTCCTTTTTGAAAAAGAACCGAACGCCTCGAGAGGCAATAATATGATTTCGCTCATAAACAACGTGAAAAGCTTCCAAAACAAACCGAAAGAAATGGGGAGGAAACTTTCCGTGTTTCGTATCGGTCCGCTATCCTTTGACATCTCCTAAATTCTCTTTATTATCATCGTGCGCAGACGTTGATACATCGCTTTCGAAAGTGTAAAATATAGTGGCTGAAAGAAAACCAAAAGAAATGCTTTTCTTTTCATTCGTTTATTTACGTTCTTCGGCCTGCAGGAAGACGAAAGAAAATAAAGATGACAATACATAGACCGTTATAAATATGCATTTAATATGTGAAAGATAAAGTGTCTGAGGGGTGCGAATAAAGAAGAAAAACTATGAGGCCAAACATTTGTCATTATTATTTGTACGTGTAGAAACAAAGACGAAAGAAAGAAGAAAATGAAATGGGGTGAGAATAAAATAACACGCGTGATGAAAAGCGCCGAACGCGAAGAATAAAAGGGGAAAAGGCGAGCGGAGAGAGAGAGAGAGAGAGAGTAAAATACTTTCATGCACCATTTAAGATGGAATGCATCGATTTATAAAGACAAACTGATGTATTTCTACGCATTACTAGACTCTGTCAACGTGGGTACACGTTAAACTTTGGCAAAATACATAACCCTCCTTCAGAATAAGTAAAAGAACAGATGGCAAATGGAAAAGGGGGGCGGGAGGGAAAAGCAAGCGAGAAAGAGGAAAATAGAAAGAAGGAATGACGTGGAATTGATGTAGTTTGGAAAAGAGCGACGGGAGTGTGTAGGTTCTTGTAGTAAATAAATTTAATATCTTAGACAAAGCAATTTTCAAACTACGTATATGGAAAAGTAATTTCAGGCGTTTGCACAACATGTTTTTCCATCTTCTTTCCCTTCTTCCGCCCCCCACCCCCCTTCTTCGTTCGCCCTATTCCATCCCGTTTTCCAGCGAAAATGTCACGTTTGAAGAAATTCCAATAAACTACTCAACCGTAAGTAAATAATTGGAAAACGTTTGATACATATCCATTTTATATTATACGGAAAGAAAGAGTGAAACGATGTAAAAGAAAGCGTAAAGCGGCGACGGAGAAGGAAGCTGGTATAGGCCCATTCATATAAATACGTTCACGCATACACATGGCTAAAGCATTTGTTAAGAATGGTAATTTCCTTTTTGCTATTTAAAATATAAATTGTTTGAAATCCACGTCATTTTTCCAACTCAACGAAAAGAAAAAAAAAAAAGCATGAGATACAAGAAAATGACAAAATAAATCATTTTCCTCCTCTTTATTTTCCCTTCTGGCTTTTTGCACTAATTCGCCAGCAAAAAAAAAATAGAAAAGGGAAAACATAAAAAAATAAAAAAATTCATCCCTTATGAGAAGATTCACTCGTCCCCTTCTCTCCTTCCGCTTCCATTTTTTCCTCTTCTTATTGCAAGTTATGTGTGCATAACCGTAAATTCTAGTAAATGCTCGATTTCCCGGCCTTAATATGATATGCGTGAAACTGGCAGATAGTTAGCACAACAGCATTCCACTTTCTGCGTCGCGAAAGTAACCGAAAAAGAACGTAGCAGAGAATCTTTCTCGTTTTCCTTTTTTGCTGTTGTTGCCGGTGCCAGTGAAACAGAAAGAAGAAACGTGTGTCATAAAATTTTTCCCTCTTACAAGAACGGAAAATACATCGAGAGTGATGGTAAACGAGTTTCCTCTTCGCCAACTCTACGAAGTTTTCCACTCAAAGTGACTTTTTAAACGAGTCAATCTCGAGTAAATCAAATTTTCGGTTTGTTGTGGCTTTTGTTTTTTCAAAATTTATTTATATATACGTGGAAATAATTGCTGTGGCAGAACCATTAAAATTTATTTACAAAATTGTGCGAATTGTTTTCTCTATCTCTCTATTATTTCGTATAAATAAACGTGCCCAATAATTATTAATTGCTGCGCATTTGTTTCCTGTTCGAATTGCATTTTCGCTACGATTCATTGCTATTAACAACTGGAAATCCTTTTCGAATATGTTCCACATGCGGTAGTAACATATTTCCATTCGACCGTTTTTCACGAAGCAAAATCTTAATCGAATATGCAAAATGAGTTTTATTCACACTTCAAAAGGTTGAGAGTAAACAAAGGAAACAGAAAGAATGGAAATTTGTATGATTCTTCTACGTTCACTTTCCCTTTGCTCCCTCGTCACTGAAACTCGAAATAAATCGTTCAGATTTGATTTAAACCTTCGTCTGAATATAAGATTAACTAGGTAATTAAATGAATTAATCTTTTCGACATTGGAACGTGAACTTTTTCAAATTAGGAGCAAAACGAGAACCGAGTCAAGTACAAGGATCGCATCTAGACCTTAACGCGAGAGAAGGAACATTAAGGCAAACAAAAGGAAACGAAATTGGATCACTAGAAAGACGAGAGAGAGAGAGAGAGGGAAAAAAAGCACGAGGAAACGAAGGACTTTGATTAATGGAAGTGGACAGTTTTCTGTGTGTTATAAAGTGCAGCCCTGGATCTAAGCCGAGTGATTGATTATAAAACAATGAAATGTCGTTTAAGGAAAAGCAAAAGGAGACGAAGCAGCAGAAGGAATTAGGGGAAAAACTATTCGGGAGAGAAGCAAAAAATAAACAGAGATAGGGATTTGGAAAATTGGTTTCTTTTTTTTACTTTGCGAATGGATAAATCCTAATTAGAAAACAAAAATAACCAAGAGGCACAGATTGTTGGGGAGGAAATTGAGGTTGCAGTGCAGGGAAGGATTGAGGGCTGATTAAATTGGAAGGAAACTATAAAGATGCAGTTTTAATTTTAATAAGTAAAACTTTGTCAGGCACAGGATAAAATGGGAGACGAAACCAATTTTTTCCTGTGCTAGTTTCCATAAAAACTTTATTGATTTAAAGCGGATGCCTTCATCTTTATGTAAAATCCCTCTCCTTCTTCTCTTTTTTGCTCTACCAGTCTCTACTTCGTCCTTCTTTCTTTGGTTATTTAAATTGTTAAAAGGGAAGTTTCATTAAAAGAGAGAAAAAAATTATAATAAAATTTAATGCTGTAATGCAAGACGAAAGAAATCGCATCTTGCTCGTTTTATTGCGTTGCAAATAAAGAATCGCAAAGGGAGAATAAACTATTTCCAAATTAACTGAACGAATAATAATAATGATAAAGAGCGAGCGAACAAAGGGACCGTAGTTGGAAGAGGGACAAACTTTCGAATAACATATTATACGGTTATGTACTTTCTTATTGCACATGCACATTTACTTTGCGAAATTATGCGACTTTCAAAACAATAAAGCTGTCGGATATAACTATGCAACTGCAGCGAGTTGCCGAAAAGTTTTTACCTTTTAAAAGACCCCCCCTCGCGTCGCCGCATCCATTCTTAACTTACTTGCAATTTTCGAATAATTTATAAATTATAATAATTGCTTTTCGGACGGTGAACGTAATAATCCTTAAGTAAGATTTACCTACCGAAAATCTTCTCTGTTCCAATTTACTTGGCAAAATAGCGCAAATGGAGACTAGGAGAGTTATTCTCTAAATTAGGTCATAATTTCGTTTTGGGGAATTAAAGTAAATGATATTCTATTTTAGATAAAAAATAATAGAGGAAGCTTAAGGGATTTCTCTCTCCCTCTCTCTGCCTCATTACAGTGTATACTACTACTGGTGCGATAATCTTAAAGATATACAAAGACTTTAAACTAAATTGAAAATTTATATATAGAAATATGCGATAAACAAACTACCGAATGGAGAATATTAAAGTAATAAAAGAATTATTTTCTATGCTTAAAATGTGCGCAAACATTTTATGTCGAGCTTATTGAAAAATACATGGGGCCATAAAAATTGAATAAATTGTATGGATTTTCCTACCGTATAAATCGGTATTAAACGTATAAAATATTAATAAATAAAAATCAGCACAATGAAACGTCTTATTTAACACTTTTCCAAGTAAAAAAGAAAGTGTAAGACCGCAGTTTCTGTTTCCTTTATTTATGTTTCCATTATCGTCCTTTCCATTCTGTGAAGGTTGTTTATAAGGATTATATAGATAACCGAGTGATTCCACTCTGACCTAAACTTCCATTCAATTTTCTAGCATTCGCCATTTTCCGTGCCCAACAATTCAAATTGTAACACAATTGCAAAAATATTAGAAATCGAAAAACAAAGTAATATCAATAAATTTTTGTGTTACGAGAAGTTTATTCGCGTTTGATTGCCATTTGTGGGTTCTAAAAATAAAGAGCTTTTCTTTCAGCGTATAAAACATAAATATTCCCGGTTACAGTTGCGAACACACACGCACAAAACCTTTCAGACGGAGATAGGGGGAGAACGAAGGGCATATATCAGGCGTAAATTATATGTTTTCCATGCCTTTGGATAGAGAAGTAAAAGCGATAACTGGGAAAGCGGGCCTAAACTTTCGGATAAACATAATTAATATTCCACAAAAAAAAGGAGCAATTTGTCACGATCTTCGAATCATATGTCACATAAATCGATACATAAATTCAATTTTTCTCGTCGCTTCGTCATTTTGATAGGATCATTTGAGGAGATGAATATTCTTCAAACTACTTGTAAACTCATTAATCCTTTCCCAAGAAATCTCACTACAACTACTTTTACTACTCCCAGAATTTACAAACAAACTTGGAAACTTTCGCGGAAACTTTTTATTCCTCGTCCTTTTTTTTTTGGTAGATTTTCTCCTACAAACTCCTACGCAACTTAAATTTAGGCATATAATAGGCTTAAGCAAGTAATAAAATACTTGCAGCAATAAATCGTGATCGAAGTTGGAAATTATTTAAAATCAAAAATCAATATCTTCTTCCACTTTAAAGTAACTTTGCATGGAAGTTAATTAAGCACTCGCAAAACAAAAACTCTATAATCGGCTTAAGAGCCAATATTCGCAAAAAATCTAATAAACGTTGGTAAAGTTTGTTAATGATTTATTGCACTCGCATGGAAAAAGAACCGTGTTTATTTATAATTTATAGAGTTGAACAACTGATTGAATAATTGATGAATAAAAATTGAAATACTACTTTCTTTTTGAGAATATTTCGAAAACTTGTTATTTATTACGGTGCTAAACTCTGTTATAAATTTGTAATCCCCAAAGCGAAAGTTTGCCTAAATATTACCGCAATTTCGTTAAATGAAAATAAAGAATAAAATTAGAACGAAACTTGATCAAAAAGTTTCCTCTGCAATAGTAGTGTTGATATTTAAATTGTAATACGACGATAATTCCATAAAGAGCAAAGTAAGAGAACAGATCATTTGGCAGTCTGAGAAGTGCAGCAGCAGCAGATTAAACTTACTTAAATTCAGTTAATTTTAATTTTCCTTTATAAAATACAAAAGTTTCTCCCTTCCGATAATAAAATTTATTTCTTTATTAAAAAGTTTTGCCGTTTTTATTATTATAATATTATAAAGTTACACTCTTTCGCGGAGAGAGGAGGAAAAAAGAGGACGAATAAAAAGTAGGTAGTTTAAATTTAAATTAAAGAAAACTGTACTTTTGAACGTAGTTTCTCGTTGAACAAAGTTTCAATTTTAAAATAATATAGATTGAATCACTTTAGTTAAAATAATAACGAAAAGTACGAAAGTATATGTAGGGAAAAGATTCCACCGATTTGCAAACGTCTAGTTTATGTATCAAGATGAAGGAGGAAAGCGAAAAAGAGAAACAAACTAAGAGGAAATCGCATTTTCTATTACAAGTTTCATAGCATCGGGGCTCGTTATTATTGGAGAACAGAAATTGTTATTTCGAATACCGAACAAGTCGTGCATTATAATATTCCAAAACGTAATTTCCTTCATTTTCCCACTTCTCCTTGCATCTTATTATAAAGTTATGGTACAGAATAAAACAATAATAATCTTGAAGGAGAAGCAAAGCAAGAGCAACAACAACAACAAGGACACGAAGGGGAAAAAATCGTATCTCCTACAATAACATTACACTTATTTGATGTGTCTCATCTCTTACAATGGCAACGAATAAACTTGTACACATAACTCGAGAGCTATATTTCCACTAAACTAAGCAGTATTTGTATTTAGTAGCGTAACTGTAACACAGCATAATAACAGCAGCGACCGAACGAATATATTGTGCTGCCGCCATTGATCATCGTGCATATAAAAGATGTACTTTAACTTAGTGCTGCCGGTTTCTCTGCGAGCGAAAATAATAGCGTTCGGCGGTGATGGCGGTGCACAATCCCTAAGTGAACGAACTTCCCCAACGTGCATTTCGCGCGCTTTCCGCAGTAAAATTCGAGTCGTAAAATTAGAACAGATGATACTACGTGTAACGTTATTGTTACTTAAAGGACATCCAAAGAGAGGCAGTAAATCCCATTCGTTCGCATCTTTTATTATAATTTTTACGTGTGTACACAGAGCGACGTATAAAACGTGACGTCTATTGTAACGGTTAAACTCTTTCGAAGAAGATTAATTATTCGTTGCGACAGAGCTCCTAATTGAAATCAATTCCCATAGTTTAAAGGCATCGAAACGAATGCCAATTACCTCCGCGGGCGTACGTGTTCATTATTCAAATTATTTCTACTTTACACCATTCAGCTGACGTGTACATGTCAGTGACGGTCGCCACATCAATCACGCGTTCGTTTCCGGTTAAAAATAGCAAATGCAAAAAGAAAATTCGACTTTGTTTTTCTTCTTTCACGACCAGCAGGCATAAGGGCGGAGCGACGGTTTAAAAAGTCGAATGGAAACGCGGCCGTATAATAAACATTTAATTAAATTCGGATCCGCGATTGTTGCTTAATTAAATTTTGTTTGTCTTCCAGGATTGGGTACATTTTTTTTTCTAACGAACGATAAAGTAACGACGCCGCGGGCGGTGCGCCAAAATTATTAAAGAAATTATTTAAAAATAGCGCTGTTGTCTTTTGCGCGTGGAACGAGAAAAGGCACATTGTTACATAATCATCAATCAATCAAGCGACGAAGACGTTCGAACGACAAAAAAATGAATTAACAACCCCGACCGCCAGTTTCGCTTTTGTTATTCTTTCATCCCTTTCAGCAGTAACAACTTTTCAATATCGTGCTACGCCTTGTTCGTTTTTTCTTCCTCCGTTTCACTAAACGAAAAAGAACTGAAATAACCTCGTCAATATAATATGCAAAGTTGCAATTTCCATCGCAACACTTTTAATCTCACTCAATATTTTGCGGAAGAGAGCGTATGGCGTTATTTTTAAATCAAAAATTTCTACCCTGTCACTACTATGTAACGATTATAGTGGCAGCGTTAATAATTTTTTTTTAATAAAATCCCCTATCCAATATGGAATTTCTTGATTGAAACAAAGCAAAAGTTGAGCGGATGGAAAAGGAAGAGAAAAACAAGTCCGGAAGCCAAGGCGAATACCTTTTGAACTCGCAAAAATCATGATAAAATAAAAGAAACGCACCTTACCTAATATTAATAATAATAATCGCAATGTGAAGAAGAAAACTCTTCTTTATTAAAAGTTCGAAGGACCAGATGAAGAAGAAAAAAGCGAGAGAACGGTGGGGGAGCGCATAAAAAAGAAAATTGAAATTTTTCATTTTAAACTTCTTCCCCTCTCTCTCATTCTTTTGCCTGTTTTGCAGATGTTTGCCGTTATATGAAGATGAAAGAATTTTAATTTTCATCAAACACGTACCTCTAAATTTTATTCAAAGAAAGTTTCGAGTTAAAGTCACAGAAGGAGAAAAGTGAGGGCGCGGAGGATGAACGAAAAAAATAATAATAAAACCGAGGGGCAGAAATGTGCAATTTTCGACTATGTTACGAAAACTTTCCATATTCCATTCCACGTATTCCTCGCACATGTCCGCATAATATTGCAATATAGGGCATAGATTTAATGCATATACCAGTCACGGCTTATTACCGCTGCTTGCTTCACTATCAACGACAACGAGCAACAACAACAAGCGAGCACGAAGGACGAAATCGACGAATTACGACCCTTATAAATTTTTCTTCGAATCGCCCGAACCCATATCGTGTACGATTTGTTTAAATAATTCAAAAGCCCTCCGATTCACTGTAACGTAAGCTCGATAAATCATAACCTAATACATTGCAATAGCCGAACGGCAAATATTAATTTTCTCAAGTGGTTCAATTGCAAATAGGTCTCTCCACATACATAACGCAGCAGTTTACTTTCATACGAGAACACGTTTTGATCGATGTTATCTAAACCAATAAATCGTAGCCGCATACGGCGATTAATGTGCATTGGACTTCGATAAGGACCACGGTAATCTTGCTGAGTGGTCCTCGCCAATCGCCGATCGACTTCGCATTAACTCCCGGCCATTATCGGACGCAAAACTCTGCCTTTGATTTCGCGTCAATCCCAACTCGTCATTTAAATGTGTATTATCAATTGCGGCGACTTCTCGACATGTTTACCAGCTCGTCTCAAAGGAAAACAACTCGCCGCGTTCGTACGAAACTAGATGTATCATTCATAACAGATTACGCGGCGACTTAGCGAGCTTCGAGTCGCTTCCGTGCCATTTACTTTCTACGCTGCATTAATATAGTCTCGTTGTTGTCGTGGCTAAAGATTAAGATCGGTCTCGGCAACGGAACCGTTATGATAATACTTCGCTTTGATGGCGTATCGCTTAATGACCGGGTGCGCGACCGCCAATTAAAACGATAGCAAACGGCGAGGCGAACAACGCGTCCGAATAGTTTTGGTGGATGCGCCGGGTCTTGCGTTTCGTATTACCGGAGTTTCCTTACACGCCCGCACCTTCATTAAAATTTACGCGCCCTTTTATTGCCGGCTTAAAAAAAGGGAAATAATAAACGACGCGAAATCAAAATATGCTCGCCTCCTTATCTCGTTCACTCGTGACGCAAAGTCGTAGTTGCGGATGGCATCGCTACTGATACAAGTGGAAATGTATAAAATTATGGCGATATTTCGAGTATCGTCTGCAAGGTAGTAAACATAACTGCACTATAAAGAAACCGTCATTTGGTCCGGATTATTACACATAACTATTTCGGATGGGTTACTACCGCCACCACTATAACAACAACAGCGACACGAGGAGGAAGAAGAAGAGGGCGGCAAATAAAAGGAACCATGACCTAGTTCCGGCGGACGACAAAGATTGTCTCTCTTTATATTACGCGGTACAATGTTTCTTGTTAATATGATCTGGAGGGGCGAGAGGCGAGAGGCGAAGGGATAAATCGAAATCGGTCCCCTTTCTGTAAAAAGGAAACCGCTGAACGCGCGCATAAAGCAAGTGGAAGATTGCACGATATATACGTGTATGTATTCCTATTGTTGAATTATTGTTGTTTAAGACGAGGAGGAGGAATATTTGTCCGAGCGTATAAATAACCGTTATTATCATTATCCGACAAGTGATTCTCCGCGAGTGTCCGATACGTATTTTCCTATTCAAAGGGATCATCGAAAGTAACGACGAAAAGCGGAAAAAAAAGCCGATGGGATTCCTTCGACTTTATTGGACGTCGTAAAGAAATTTATCGTCCATGCATGCATTTCCGGTTATGTCCCACCTACGTGTGTCCAAGTGTGCGTCGTTAAGGATGGAAATCCTCTCGATCCCATTACGTTACATTATATTAACGTATAAAGTTGCTGACTAACGGCATCTCTTCAGAGGCCATCTAATAAAGAAGATGAGGAGGTAAAGATTAAGAGCGATCGCCGAACATTCCGCACGCCGATCGTATCGCCGCACACACGCGAAGGCGAACGTTCTTTGTGCGACGTTGAGTTATCGACGGAGATTTGGCCGTTCGCGGAGACGAGATTCGACGGGGAGAACGAAATTTCACCCGGGATCATCGTATAAAGAAGGACTTAAGCGCTACATCTACGACCGATTATTGCCACGTCGATTTCGGCCTCTTCAACGCAGCGAGTCCATTTTTATTGTTGATTATTAACAATTAATTCACTTCAAAAGCAGCTTACGGACGGGGGAAAGGAAAAACGAACGGTTCCCGCTGCGCAGCTAATTCGGCAGAGACGTACGACATAATTAACTCGCACCGTCGGACTTAATGAACTGAAATTAAGTATGGTCACGTTATACGTTGCGGCAGTTAATTTCCTTGTTTTTCCGTCCGAGATTATGGGGGTCTTCGTTCCACTTCATTCAACAATAACAACGACAACACGAGGCGGTTTTGTTAAACGAATTTATTGCCGCGTTTAATCCCTTGCAAGGAGTAAGAGGCCAAAAAAGAACGGAATTAATTTCTACATATTTAACATTTCCATCCTCTATCTCGTGCCCTCAATGTACGCTGCAAGCAACGCTTTGGAATTAGAGGCGAAGAGGGAGGAAAGTATTTCGAGGGCGAATGGAAGCAAACGAGTTTTAAGGTTTCGTCTTTTTTCGCCGCGGCGCTTTGTATAAAAAAAAACGGAGGCAGAACAATGGTTACGGAGGAAAAGTGGCAGTCGTTATTTGGGTTGATGGAGCGTCGGAGCGTAAAAGGTGACGCTCGGGACCATCTATGCATAGCTTAAAAGAAGAGGAATAACAATAATGCCGAAAAAGGGAGACGTATATGTGCAAAACGGAGAGGAAAAGGAGCCGGCGTTTCCAACATGTTTTCACGAGGCACATCAATTTAAGAAAAGGACAAAGAGAATAGCTAAAAAAAGAAGCGAATTGATTTAACTTCTTTCCCCTTTTATTCCGCTTCTTTCCTGCTTTGTTTCAATTCGAGCGAGGTACACGCCGAAAATTTGTCGATTATTCAATAGGCTTATAAAATATGTTAACGTTTATTTAACTCACTCTGCCTTTAAATTCCGGTGCCGTTCGCAGTGTTTTACATCGATAGAATTACGTTGTTCCTTTTGCACGCCCGTTCGCTCCTCGCGCAGATTGTTAATCTTAAATTATACGACGGGATGGGGAAAAGGAAACGTGAGAGTTTCGTTTCGTTTCGTCTTTTTTTTTTGTCGCTGCTTTCTCCAAATTTTTATTGCCACGAAAACGGTTTTTGCTACAAAAACATTATAAGCTTCGATGATGTGGAAATAAATAAAGCGGACGCCGGTGAGGGAAGAAGGAGAAGGAAAAAGCGCGTGCATAATAAAAGTTTCATTTGACGACAAGTAATTGTCGTGGCCATAAAAAAATCCACGTTTGAAATCAAACATAAAAATTAATGGCCTTCAGAAATTTAATCAACATCGTTTTAATGATCGCCATCAAAAACAACAACAACAACGCAATCAGGAATCGCCGATCTTCGTGCCATCCGATTTATTGTCTTTGATACGAAATCGATAATATCAAATAGTTACGTCGTTCACGTTATTCGTCAATATGCGTGCGAAGTTTTCTTCAATTTCGCCCAAAACACGAATGGTAATAATGTTGTATCAAATTAAACTTGCATCTTGCCAGCTTTATTTTGTCGCTGCTGTTGTTGCCGTCAATATTATCGCGACGATCCCAGTCAATATTTATTCAATAAGATTGGGAAAGTTTCTGCTCGCCCGTTCAATTTTTGCCCCTCTTCGCTTCTTTTCCATTTACAATTTTCCCCATAATGTATGCGCGCAGTCATCTCTCACATAACAGACGGATTGTTTATTTTGAATTTATACGAGCGAACACTACGTGGAACTGAATAAAATAGGTTTATTTCAAACGGCACAAGAACGAAGATATTAATCTTCGCTTGCGATCTTGTCGCGAACCGACGATTGAGCGACATGGGGACGTAATCTGATTTCGCAGTTTATTGTCTTTGAGAGAAATGATTCGGTAATTTAAGCCCCAAAAAAAAAGGGAAATTAATAATCTAATTATGAGCTTTATGTCGATTCGTTCGCTGCGAGAATTGGCGAATCGCGGCGAGGGCAACGGGGCATTAATTTAAATTTCCGTTACGCAGGCATAAGATTGATTTATCTGATTGCGAACTCGTATAAACAAGCACGAATTTCAACGTTTGCACAGCGCTAATGGCAATAATAACGACGACGGCATCGCGGCGGAAGCATGAATTTTAAATGATCGTGCAAATTAACACTTTTTGCCGTTTGCTGCATAATCGATTCCCTTCGACGATACGGAACGCAAAGTAAACAGGGAATTGAAAACGAAAACAAAAGGAAATTGTACGGTTTGCTTCCTTGATGGATTTATTTCGCTTATCGTTGCTGATCAAACAACAATTCGCAAAAAAGACGTCGACTTTTTTTTTGCTGTGCAAGCTTAATAACCCTTTTCTTTTTCGTCTTTTGGCCAGCATAAATTTTTGAATACGCAGAAAATTGGAGGGTAAATTTTTTAATTGTGCAATTGAACGTCGTTTTTATTGTCCAGTTATATTTGCGCAAAAAACCGGGGCGATAGTGAGCGAGCGCAAAAAAAAGCTGCGAAGACCGGGCGCCTCCGCCCGTCCGGCCCATGGGAAATAACCATTTATATCCTAATCTCATATTTTAAGTCGCGCGCACTTTACGACATCTCGCCATTGTTCCAACCGGTATAAAATAAAAGATACGTGTTGGCGACTCTTCGTCGTCGTCGGCGTCGTTATTGTTGTCGTCCTGATTGCTGTTGTTGTTGTTGCTGCAACTCGAACTGATAAAGGGTTGAACGGTCCCCGGGCAGACCTTTACCGCAATCGTTGCCTTATCTCCCTTCCGGCGACTCTTCTTGTTTTATGCGCGACGCTTCATAGTTCTTCGTGAAATAAACACGAGTCGACCGAAAGCGACGTGAGCTACCTTCCGCTTTTTACTCGCGCGGATTATCGGCGTTCGAAATTAATCGGCAGAAAAACGTACATGCGACCGGGATCGGGTCAAAGGGTTCGGGAGTTAACCGGCGGAAATTGGAGAATTAATAACCCCGTGTTTTAAACGGTTTAAATATTTTATTAGCCGATTAATTCGTAACGAAATGTTTAAGGGCCCGTATAAAAAAATATCGTTACCCTTCGCTGTCGGTCTGAAATATAAATTTTATGTGTAATCTAACGTTTAAACAGGCGAGTGGAACGTTTACGTGTCGTTCGCTTCGATCTCGTCCGATGAGAATGCGATGAACTTAATGGTATATCGATTACGTTATTATTGAATATGATCGATTGCGAGCGCTCAAAGTTTCCCGATATGAGGCTAATGAAGATTAAACAATAAATTGAATCCATGTACTTTGACAAGTTAATTACAAACAAAGCTTTTGATTGCACAAGACGGTTCATCTCGAGAGAAGAACCACCTGTTCGTGGCACGTATCTCTCACACGTATTTCACTCGTCGCTTTCTTCGTTTTTGTATTATTTTCTCGACCTTATCCACTTTATTCCCTTCGCTTTATCGAATTCGCCCGCTTTTGGTTAAATAGGAGGAAAAGCGCGAGAAACGCTGCAAGGAAAGTGGCGGAGGAAGAACAGGCTCGCTTGTGTATTCTACGGCCATTGGAAAAATAAAACCGATTCGACGGATATAAATTTTTAAACTTTCCTTCCCCGTATCTTGCCGCCGTGCTTTCGAACACACATTCGTATAAATCAAAGGGAATGTATTAACATTACTTCCGGGAGATGTGCAAAAAATAATAACGCCCCTAACAACCCTTCCATGCACGATCATGAATACGCCATATATTCAAAATATTTCGTATTATTCCGAAGTTTATGTGTGCGAGATAAAAGTATGGCGTCCTTTAAAAAAAAAAACTGCGTTCGTATGGAGGAAGCGTGCTTAACACAGATGCACTCGTACACAACATTTGATTATCTCGATGGCGGTCATAAATCGTGAAGAGTTTGATGCTAAAGAATTTAACATCAAATAATATCGGAATAATAACAAATACGAGCGAAATCCTCGCATCTAACTTGCCATCTCTTCTTGTGCATGCGATAAAACCTGAGCAAAAGCAAAATTATATACGCGAATTCATAACACGTAGAAATTCGAGGACCTACATCGTCGTCGTGCAAAATCTCTCTCTCTCTCTCTCTCGTACGTTTTCTTCCTGTATTTTGATATAAATTTAAATATTAAATATTCGAAATGACGTTTCGAGTAAAATTGTATTATTAAAAGAAGAAGAAGAAGACGACGACGGCGGTGAGGGGAACTTGTATTCCAATTTTCAAACTTCACTTCTCCTTTTCAACGTAAATCGAATAAAGAGCGGAAGAAAAAAAATGTATATATGAGAATTATTCTCCATCAAAATACAAGTTTTAAAATTTATGAGATTTAACATAAACAGATTTTTTTTTACCTCTAACATTTCTCCCCTTCCGTTTTTGTTTGGCTTTTCGATTCTTTTCTTCATTCTTCATTCTAACCCAAATCTCTTCTTTGTAAAGGGAATCAATTTAATTTAACTAGTGCGATTTGAATTAGTTGATCGATTAAGTAATTAAAATTCGAATATAAGAAGTCCGAACCGAGAGCCAACGTGTCGGATGGATCTGCGAACCGTCCCGGATTTTAATTAAAGAAGCTCCCTTCCATACATATTACATTACATTCGGTTTTAATTGAATGCGTTTGTACCGTGTACTAATTTATCGAAGATGTATTTTGGTTCTATTACTACGTAGCGTATATAAACGTTGGACGTATAGGAAACAGTAACAAGAATTTAGTGGCACTGTAATTGCGGCATTCTGGCACGGCGGTATTGTTTATACGTCTTGTTCGCCGTTGTTTTCTTGGCATAATTGAAATTTCTATTAATTACACGCTAGGGCACTTAAATAAGAAGGTTGCAATTTCGGAAAGAAAGCAACAAAGAATAATGCAGCAATTTATTACGAGCGGGTAACTGAAATTAATCACTTTAGAGGTTTGACGTTGGTGCGCAATTAAAATTGTGAAATTCAATTTGAAACGAAACCTTTCGCGTGAAATTTTTCAGTCGCTCGCACTTTTGGGCTATAAAAAATTGCCGGCGGAGCGGATGGTTATTTAAATTACATTTTAACAGCTATCAAACGAAGACGTAGTTGCACGTTCGCGATTCTCGATAGTAAGTTAAGATAGTAGTCAAGAGGCGTTTGTGTGTGCTTGTGAATAATTTCCGCCTTGATTTAAATGAAATTAATATATTTGCAGTCGGTATTCGAGGCTAGAGGAAACGTGGAAGCTCTACAAGAGTTCTATAAGAGGAACAGCGAGGATAGAAAGTTGCACAAGTTGGAGATTAATTAAAAACGTTAAGTTGGCGAATGGGTATCGCAAGTTGAACGATAAAAATAATGTAATTAGTGTTAGAAGGTGAAATGAATATCGCGAAATAGTCGGGAGAAATAAAGAGTGAGAGAGCGCAATGAAGATGTAAAATTGGTGTGGAAGAGTGACGTTTCCTGTGTTTATTTAAAGCAAGTGTAACGACACACTCATCTGGGGCGAAAAGTAACGTAAAGCGAATTAAGACTACAACGATGATGTTGAGCATATTTGTATAGAATGCAATAAGAGAGAAAAGTGGATGGAAATGAATAGATCCAGAGAGAGAGAGAGAGAGAGGGAGGGAGAATGGAATGGCACTTTACAAACGTACAAAGTTTAAATTAATTAAAACTATAGAAATGATAGAAGGGAATGCGAGCGCGAGTGGGTTTCGAGTGTCGAAGTTCGAGTATAATTAAACGTATATTGACACTTCCTGTTAGCGGTAGCAGTCATCTGACCTCGTAGCGAAAACTCAAACACACCGCATCGACGCTTCAAATTAATAGTAATAACGACGGTAATGAAGAACAATTATCAAAATACGCGAAGCCAGAATGGGCGAGAGACTGAGAATCATCGCCAATCGCAGGAACGGGCGCGATGAAGGAATGCCTGATTGCAGTCGTACTTTCGCGAATAGAGAAAAAGAAAGGGGTGACACACACACAAACTGTTGCGAAAGTATTTGTAATTAAAACATTTTTACCGTTCCCCTCCCTCTCTCTCTCGCCCATTTAATTCCCTCGTTCCTTTTGATTTCCAAATTAACAATCGAGCGTAGAGCGACAAAAAAATTCGCAAAACGTTCGCTTGTATTATACAATTAAATTTAATTAAAGTAAATTAAATTTGTTTTCGTTCAATTCGGTTTTATTCCGTGCGCTGCAAACTTAAATTGGAAAGGAATAGAAGAAAATAGAGGGCGGCAAAAAATTAAACTCTAATCGAAATTAATTAAAATCAACTTAAAAATATGCCAATAATAAAAGGTAGACGGGCATTTTATTTTATTTTTTTGTGTAAAGCTTCCATCTATTTCGACGGTTGTTTGTGCTAAAGCTCGGCTCGCTTTTTGTAGCAAGTAAAATTTGGGCTAAAAATACATAAATTGAACGGTTATCAGATTGCTAAACCGGTCACCGGCAGCCACAAAAGGAAGCGAGTTGGAAGTTTTTTTTTGTTGCAACAAAAGATTGTTTGATTGCACGAACGTTTATCTCTTATAAATAAATTTAAATCTTCAGCGAGTTTACGAACACATTTTTAATTTGATGATTATCTTCTTCATTTAACCAACATCCAGAAGGCAATGTCCTTTTTCGTTCGCTGCGGAATTTAATTGGGATTTTACAATCAGGTGGCGTATTCGAGAGATGACTCGTATGATCTTAAAATATTCCCGTCTAGTGCAAATCCTTAAAAAGAAAAGATTCAATTTCACCCAGAGGAAGGAAGTGCCTTCAGTCTCGTTTCCAGCATTAAATTAACTTTGCTCCCTTTGTCACGTAACCGTTCCCCGATCCCTTGTTCGCTTAAGATTTTTCGTATTTTTTCCAGGTCTCCATCATTTATTCATCGCTTTACTTGAGCGGTTGCAGACTTACAAGAAAATATGCACCATAAAACCGTAAATACATATTGCGAATTTTTGCAATTAAACCGTTGGGAAGTCTTTAAATATTTTATCGCCTAAATTTGTTACTGCTCCGTTGCGGGCAACAGTTAATGAAGGTATAAAATATGAAGAGAGGATATATCACACACACGTTTTATGGCGTAATTAAAAGGTTTTTTTTCCGCAGGTCATACGATGGCGCACTATCGCTACACCGATGTTTAATTTAAATTTTTATTAAATAAAATGTCCAACTTTAAGCAAACTAATGTTCCATTTGCCACGAAAAAAAAGTGGCACCAATTGTATTTATTAATTTATGAAATCCATTTAAAACGAACAAAAAACAACGTACATTTTTAACTGCGAAATTCAAAATAGATATTCCCGCAGGAATTAAAATGCGCGACAAATAAAATATGTTCGAACATAATATTTATAACAATAAAAGTAAATAAGCGAGCAGCGAGCAAATGTGGCTTTAATGCGAAAGCTTTAAATAAACTATTCGCATAAAAGTGAAAAGCACTAGTGGTAAAGTAATAATATAGGTAACGAAAAAAGAAAAAAGGGGGGGAATAAAGTGGAGAGATGAAATCGTCTGAAAATGGCTCGTAAACTTTAGAGCGAAAATTTGACTCGTACAAATATTTTTTCTTCTCTTGTCGGACAATGCCTCCCTCCCGTAAAAAGATGCGTGCGTATGTGAATTGCAAGCATCGTGCAAAAGTTTGATATAAAGGCTTTCGCATTTCTTCTTCTTCTTCTGGTGATCTATAAATAGGTCTCATTTAAAGTATCCTCACGTATATACCACTTTCGTTTATATTGCCAGTTGAAGAAGTTTTTTTTTTTCGAGAAAGAACCTCCTCCCCGTTCCTCTCGCGCCATTTTCAACTCTCCTCCCCGTTCGTTTTCTTCTCTTTTCCTTTTTATTACGGTCTTATATTTCACAAACACTTTTTATCTGACCATTTTTACTATCCAATGGCAAAAAGTAACAAAGAGAAACTCGTTCCATTTTTTTTTCTTTCGCTCTCCTTCGAGATTATTAAGTAATTTCTTTTTGCCGGAATTATTGAATCAGCGAAAGGAGAAAACTTGCTTTTTGTTGTCCCCCGGTCCGTTAACTTTATATTACTTTGCGCCGCTGCTTGTATTAATAAACCAGCAAGAAATTGATTTTCTCTTGCGCTCGCGTTCGTGCAAAATTCACGCGAAGATTACAATAATTTCGCTGCTAATCGTGTTTGCATTTATTGGCAGATTCGAATGGCGCACGGTGCGGCATGATAATGAACGTCGAGGGGCGACGAGGGAATATGACCGTTTCATCCTTTAATTCCTGCCACGATCTCTATCATAACTACGACAATAAATGTGCCGTCATCGATGCCCCCGGCCCATCTCCTCCTTCGCCATTAACCGACGGCCAATTTCTCTCCGTCGACTCATTGACACGATGGATTATGAACGTGGTAAAACAAGCGATTTTCTTTCTGCTCTCTCGCTCGCGCTCATTTAAGCGCGTTAATTCGCGACAATGGTAATAATAAATGTTTCTCGCGCGAATTATACAGACTCTGTTTGCGTTTTAAAACCGCCTCTTTGTATTGGGCTCAAGCGCACGCAAAAACGGTTAATCCTATCGTTAAACCGGACTTATTTGCAAAGGTCCACAGAATTATTGTTAAGCAGCCTCAAAACGAAACTGTATTACAGGTTCCTGGTGAAGAAGTGTTATTTGTACCGTTTGGAAGCGAGTAGCAACGAGGATGGGAGGAAATTGAAAATATTCGGAATTAATTTTTGCAAAGTATTTGTTAACAAAATTGAAATTCCAATCGGAAATTGCTCGATTGGAATGCTTTTAACGTAATAAATGATACATCGCAAATTCCCAACAAAGTTTAATCCTCTATGGGCGACGGTTTGGATCTAGAAGAAGATATTTTTCACTCCTCCATCGCCACTAATCATTGTTTGTAATAAGAGGCAACGTTGAGACATTAAAAAATTAAACGCGTAAGCGTTTCTCTTCTGCCGGCAATCTCCTTCCCCTGTTACACCCATTTTTTTTTCCTCCCGCCTTTCGCTCCCCTTGTTTCTTCCTCGTCCTTACTTGTCTTAGCCGCTTAAATTAAAGATGCTTATCGAACGTAATATTTTACGTTTGAGATAACCTCGCGCCAATTTGATGTTATAAATTGGCGAGAGAGCGAAAGCAAGAGCAGAAGAAGAAAAGGAGTGTACGCGAATTTTTATTTAAAAAAAAAACGGCAACGAGAGCCTCGCGGATTTAATGCCTCATTTTTTATTTCATTGCTATATTTCGCCGTCAAACGCGTAAACCTTTTTCACTTATACGGACTGTATTTGTCGCGATCCTATAAAATTATTTACGATCCCGTTATTTTGCCCATTCGCAATTTTCCCTTAAACGCTACCCGCTTTTTATTTGCGGTTTACGCCTCATCGATACGTCGCGATTAGTGATTAACCAAACAAAATGAACGCTAATCCCGCGACAAATTAAAAAAAATAGAATCAACTGCTGCAGCATTGAATTAAATTGAATTAACCCTCTAGCCATACATGATAACGAAACAATCCGACGAAGATGGGATCTCCCGGAGGCGTAGCAACATCTTAAACCGATTTTACGATAGCGTTTTCGGGGACGCCGCGCGCGGCCGCATAATCCGCGTTGATGATGGCACTTTGCGAGTCGCGCGGAATTCGTCTCAATTAATTTTATTATTTAATAAGAAACTCGGGGCGGGTTTGCTGCACGCAAAAAGCGGGCCGCACTTATGAGCCCCGAGCGTTATTATGATTCCCTTCGCATCCATCTGGTCGCTCGCTCGCTCTCTCGCTCCAACGCTACACGACTTTCGCGTCCCTCTTGCGTTTACGCAAATAGGCGTGGGCGTTAAATGAGGTAAAATAAAGTGATTGCATTAATTTGTCGCATACGTAGATTCTAAACTAATTTAAACGGGCACATTATTTACGCGAGGAGCGAGGAAGGAGACGAATAAATGGGACCGCCGTAATCGCCGTAATCTTTATCATTGGCATTATTAGTGCCATTAGCGTTGCGGGATTTACTCTTAATAGCGCGAGTTAATTCCCCACGTTGCGCGACTATCATTGAGACGCCCCGCAGAAAAAGGAAGCGAGAGGTTCGGTTAACGTTGCGATGGTAGCAGAAATTGAAATCGACTAACCGGTGACGATCGTTAGAAGGAACGTAGTCCAAACGAGTCGCGTTATCGGCAATAGCGTTTTCTCGCCAAACAGCACCATCGTCACCATCGGCGAAGCCGCTGGTCACACGGCGACGAGCACACAACCACTATTCGTCGGCTAATTATCGAATCGGGAACAAAAGCAAAGCGAACCACTTCAACGCGAGTTCCGCTGATGGCACATGATCGTCTTCGGTCGGATCGCTACTTGTTCACACGCCGTTTGCCGCCCATCGCCGAGGATTAACGTTATCAACATAATCGCCCGGTGGCGTCCGTCGAATCTACTCGATCACGCATCCACTCGCACTTTTGAACCGTTTCCCTTCGACTGCGAATCGAATCGTCGATCGCACGGGCGATTAATTCGTGCGATGGAAATTAAATTTCGCGATTTTTTTCGGGTCGCGAACGTTAGCCAATATCTCGCTATCGATAGGAAAAGGCCGAGAGAGAGACCGTCCTGCCGTTTAGAGTAGCGCGCGGAAACTGGTGGTGAGGCCGGCAACTAAAACGGGCCTCTGCGCCGCGCCGCTACCGACGACGCATCCGAAAGCGCGAGCGAGCGAGAGCGAGAGAGAGAGAGAGAGAGCGACGGTGGAAGAAGGAAGAGAACGACGATGATGATGATGATGAGGACGATGGTGGTGATGATAATAATAAGGGACGCCACTCCTACTCGCCGCGAAAACTGAAATCTCGCAAACATTTCGCCCGCGGCGGCCGTCGGTGCCGTTGATCCGGCGGCGACCACTTCGACTCCGGGGCACCGACTCCTAGTGGTGGCGTCCTCCTAAGAAATACTAAATTAGCGGTGGTAGCAAAGAGAGAGAGGGAAGAGTATCGGCTCCTAATTTTTCCATTTCCTTTTGCGATAAACCGTTCGTCGAGCGGCGCAAACACGATTTTCCGGGGGGGCGTTCGGGGGGTGGGCCGCGACCTCAAACGTAAGCTGTTTGTCCGCCGCGCGAACGCTGGGAATTCCGAATTTGCGGTGTCGATACGATTAATTTAAAACGGGCGCGGCGGTCTTAACGGGAGAGAGCAATTTACACCGCTGTCAATCTTCGCTCGGACGGAATCCTACTTTTCTTCCTTCTTTTTTACCCCCGTCGCCTTCCTCTTGCTCACTGTTCCTCTTTTTATCCGTTTAGTTTCTAATCGATTTCTACAAACAATTTTATATACGTAAATAAAAGGAACGAGCGATGGACGGGAATCGGAGGAGATAATAAAAATCGAGTGGAGGGACGGCGACGAAGAAAAAGAGGGACACTTTAACACACGTTAAATTAATTCGATTCTTTCCCTCGCGCGGCCAAGATTTTCCTTTTGTTTTCTTCCCGCTTTTTGTTTTTTGTGTCCGCAGAAAAGGGATAGGCGAAAATGGAAGAGCGCGATTCGCCTGCGAGCACTACGACCCGAAAAGTAAAATTAGTTCCTCGTTTTTCGCCCTGCGCTCCCTTTAATTTCGCCCCGTTTTTTCTCCTTCGCCCAATATTTTAATTTTAACGTGGCAGCTGCGAGTTTGTCCTCTTTCGCTCTCCCATTTCTTTTTTCATTATTACTATTTTCCAACTCTTCCGAATGACCCATCTTGTCGAAACGGTTGACACTTTTTTCTCGCGGCTCTTCGAGAAAGTGAGAATTAATAAATTTCTTTCATTTCAGATTTTCATCGAGAGGAAAGACGCAGCAGTTTTTGTTAGTCCACTCGTGTCAAGTGTAAAAATTGCGACTGCGGTTGTCCTTTTGCGAAACATTCGACACAATAGCAACAAGCGTATTCTAATTACGCAGTTTAACGATTAAAGGCGTCCCGAAGGAAAAATTGCAGGATCCGAAAGAATGAAAAAAATGTCACCCTCTCCTGTCGAAGAATCCGTTCTTCCGCGCCCGGAACGCATTTTAATTTCGATTATGAAACATCTGCGTCCCTTTATTGCGACAGCGAAAGCGCCGGAACTTTGTAAATAACAATTACCGATTCCGGAACTTTTGCGTTTACCTTTTAATTATCCTACTCTCCGTTTTTTTTTTCTTTTTTCGTTTCGGCCGGCGCTAATCTGACGCTTAAGTAAAGCTCACGGTTGACGAATTATTTAATTCCGTTCGTGCTTGTTCTACGAGAGTGTGCACACATCCACGTATAAATGTCGAAAGAGGTAGAACTTTGAATGAAATAATATTTAAAACTGGCAAAGTGGGGTTATTAAATAATACGTTACATTATGTAGCCCACTTCAGAGGGATGATGTTATTCATTACACTCGCAGTAGACAATTTATATTAGCGTAAGCTTTCGAAAAGGTGCTTTGTGGTTTTCGCTACGCTAACACTTTGAACTGTTTTCGCTTTGTTATCATTATCATCGTCATCTTCGCCCTCATGCTTATTTTATTCGCGTGGTAACTGCGGCTTTATACGTTAAGCAAGTTTCCTTCTTTTTTTTCGTTTTCGTATTGCAAACTGCGAACTAAAACTCGATGCCAGTTAATCGAATTAAAATCGCGATCGATAACGATTCGTATCGATCATTTTTTCGGACGAGCCCGTAGCTAAAGGATTTTTCCTTTCTTTTTCGGCTGCTTGGGCTGGCGAGCGTTCGTAAGTATAGGAATGTTTATGAATAATGTATGTGTGGCTCATGGGAAATTTTGTTTTATACATTTCCTCCCGCAACTTCCTTCTCTCCCGATCTCGAAGAGCACGTATAATTTTTTCGATGTTGCGCTGAAACGCGAAACAACAACTGAAAAATAATAACAAACAGGAACGAAGTACAAATAAAGGAAATTTTACCGGTTTTTAATTAGCAACTTTTTCTGGCGAGCAAAAAGAAACTCTTGCGCCTCGCTCGCTCGTGCCATTAAATTTTTTCGTTAATTAAATCACGAAAATATTGGTGATAGAAGAGGTGATAATAAGGCGACGCCGCGTCTCGTCGAAACAATGCACACGATTTGCGCTGTGCGAAATAATACGCGATGTACGTTACGTTTGTTATCTAAACTATTTTGCAATACGGCGCAATTATTAAATACTATCAAATTTCGGAAGATTCCGCGTCGCGTGCAAATTGCATTCGATATAATAGCATGAAGTCGATTCGATAACAATAATAATAACGTGATCCTCGAGGAGGAATTATCTGGGAAATTTTCAGGCGCAGTGCGGAGCGAAAGCGAGGAGAAACGAGAGAAAGAGAGAGAGAGAGAGAGTGGTACGAAATTGAATTATAATGTTAAGGTTGTTTTTAAAAAAATATTCGCCTCTCGCTCCATCACAATTTTTTTCTGCATTTTTTGTTCGGTTGCTTTAGGGTGGTTGGCTGGTTGTATATTAAAGAAAAGTTATTTTTGAACCATTAGAAATTAATTTAATTTCGTTATACGCCGTCGTCGTGGTTCGGTTCGGAGTTATTTTAAAAGGAACATAAATCATAATCAAAATAGAAAAAAGTATATATATCTATACTATAGAGTGTAAACGTAGTGAAACATTAAGAATCCAATTTATAAAGCGCGCGGAGGAAATATTTTCCAACTCGTTGCCCTACCGATCGGACCATTACGTTCGCTCACCTTCTGCATCTTCGCGATTGAAAAATTCGCAAACCTTCGAATGGCTTTAATTAAACGATTGCCACTTCTCGGCTTACGTATTAGGAAATTCCTCCTTGTCGACAACGGTTCGTTCCTCGAGTAAAACAGCGGTTGAACAAAAAAAAAATAGAAAAGAAAAACTAGGACGTAAGCGTGGAGGAGGAGAGGAGGGAAAGTAAAAATGAAAAGTTCTCGCTCTCCCGGTCCGGGGGAAATATCAGTAAGCAGAGACGGTTCTCGGCTGTCTGTGGTTAACTGCTTGTATGATTTAAGGCCTGCAATCAATTCCGCAGAAACACGGTTCATGACGTGACGCAAATGCTACTGTTCTCGAGGGAGCCAATCAGCCCGCCGGCAGCTTTACCAATTCCAAGTTCACAGAAATACGGCTTCCACAAAACCATCACATGCCATCACAATTAAGAATTTGTTTTAGGGGATTTCTTACTATTATTACTACTACCACCGCTGGTGTATATCCTTACAACTAACATACGTATATATATATATATATATATATATATGTATTTCTTCCCTTCGTCTAATTCCATTTTTTATTGTGTGTGTGTATGTGTGTGTGCGGGCTGTTCTCTTGGTTTCGTTCCTCTAACGTTTTATTGTTCTCTCGTTTCGCTGTTTGCCCGTTTTATTACCGTTATATAAACATTGTATTCATTACCGCAAATTGTTTACGTAAATCTTCTTATATTATTTTGCGGAAATCCGCAGCATCCGGGGAATTACGATAATTGTTCGTTATGTTTAGACGGATGAAGGACGGAAAAACGGGAAACAATAAAATCAATTTCGGCGCACGTCGATTAATAATATTGTCAATAACATCGGCGATAATTTGTGGCAAACGTTATTAGGACCTATGAGCCAGTATTAACGGTTCGACATCGAGAATCTTTGCGATTGGAATTTGATCAATTCCAACTATTCCAAATTAACAACAACTATCAAACGTTGTGCAAAATTTCGTCCGCAGCAGAATTCGAAAACGACAACAACTTATCGCTACTTAGTACCAGAAGCGCATTTTCCAACGGGCTTCTTAAAGCACGTCTTCCGGCGTCTGCGATGCAAGGTTAATGCCAATTTATTCGATTCGTCCATAAGTCCATTAATCTTCTAATTAATTTCGGACAAGTTTTATCCACGCTTTAAACGCTGCCCTCAAAGAACGAGACGAGTCAAAAATGTATCTCGAATTAAATGCTTTTTTATGAGACGCGTATTTTTAGAAACGTAAATATGAACATTAATATTTAGTGCGTTATAAATAATATCAACGTTTGACATCTGCTGCACATTAACAAAGAGAGAAGAGCATCCAAAAATATTTAACGCTAAGGATCCGCTTCTGAGTAGCGACAGCATTTTAATTAAATGCGACTTCTTTTCATATTTTTCCGAATGCGTTCGATATCCACGATAACGACCAAGACGATGATGGTTTTGGTCTGCTAACTTGCTCAATGTGCGAATGAGAAAGTTTCCTTCGTGTTTTTACGTGTACGCAGTCTACGCAAAGGAATTTAAATAAAATTGACTGCTTATAATTCATTCGCCCTCTAAAACGAAATTTCATTTCATTGACTATTTTCCAAACAGTGCGTAAACATACACGCTTTCCACCTCTGGCGATTGATAAAAAACCAAAGCCTCGTTAAAAAGTTGAGTAAAGAAGAAAGGGAAAAAATTATTTGCGTGTCGGATACATTTAAATATGCTATTTTCCCACGTTTAGTTTTGTTTATTTTATTTTTTCCCCTCCTGCTGCTGCTGCTTTTTTGTTTAGAATAATCATAATTTTTTGCTCGCCAGTTTTTCAAATTTATTGTTATTTCAATTTTAATACGGGGCCCCACGTAAAATTGTCTTGAGGCATTTTTTGCAGATTAATGAAAGCCGACCGCCCGTTATTTTATTTACCAATTAACCTCCAGCTATTTTCGTTATTTATTATCGATAATAACAATAACGTTTAACCCGTACCGTAAATGGAGATTAAAAAGACGCATATTTAAATTAGATTTCGATAAAGTGGAGAGATCCTCCTCGAAAAAAAGCACAAACGCAAAATCAATTATCCGATGTTTATTAATTTGCCTTTTTTTTATTGTTTGAGACTTACTTTCGCCAAAAAGAAAATTGCTGTAGTTGTAAACGAAAATTAAATGAATCCGGAAATACGGAGAGGAATTGTAAATACGAAAGCATCGAAGAGAGAGGAATGAAATAGTGGAAGTTCTTAGTAAGAAAAAGGGAAGAAGAACCGTTCCCGTAGATAAAATTAAGTTATTGATTAAATAAGTTTTATAATAAAAAAAATGTGTAGGCGAAGGTGGAAATTGGTTGGATGGTGCGTAAGAGGAGGGAATTTCTCCATCGCGTTTCATAACAGTAAATGCGGCGACATTTCGCATTTTTGCATCAAATACTTTTATTTCCAAAGCACGAGATTAATTATACAGTAATAATTAATTATTGGCAACGCTTTCCCCAATTTTAATTGTTTGCAAGGACATGAATTAAGAAATAAATGTTCGTACCCTAATTTATCTGCGTAATTATATATTAATTTCCTAAATATACTTAATAAATAATTTAACTTATGCGTCAAAGCACGCCTAGAAATCGAGAAAAGTTTCAGATTTCGAGTATTAGGAAAACATGAACGCAGAAAGGTAAGAGAAATTGTTTCCTGATACGAACTTTTAAAATTACCGCCAGAAATCGTATTGGGAAAACGAGAATGCATGGCAAGGATTTAAAAACTTTTATTAAAGGACGCAATCGAGAAATTAATAAGATATTAAATATATTTACGTAGTTTTATTGATAAAGTAATTGAATACAAAACATAATGATAATTCAACGTTAAGTAGAACATAAATCTTCAAGTGCTCTAATCTTTTGTATATATTTTGCGCAATTATTAACATTATTATTAATCTTAGAATTACTCATATTTAATTACTTTCCCACAAATAATATAATAATTGTAAACGATCGCAGCTACGCAATCGGTTCGGTTTTCGATGTGCCCACATACAATGTTATTATACACAAACTTTTACTTATACATTATTCAACGGATGATGAAGAAGTCTAAAAAGGAAACGCGAACAAGAAGACAGAAAGTATCAAACTGCGACGAATCAAAACAAAACGTACACACGCCGTTCGGATATTTACATCGGTAATATAACGTTTTGATAGGACGATATATCCGGTTTCCGGTCACTTTTTTTTCTCCCCATTTTTCTCCTTCTTCTTCTTCTTGCGGTTGGTTGATAGGATTTGTTTTAGAATCCGTGTAACTATTAGAGCCACTTTCCTATGAAAATATCCACCTATTTTCGATTGTTGTTCCGATCGTTCATCGTCCTAAATATATAACAAGCTTTTCCCATCCAATCCTTCGGTCTTCAGCAATTTTCTCCTTTGTGGGCGTCGGTTTCTTTTTCACGCCTCAATTAATCCGTCTCTTTTACCGTTCGCTACACTTCAACTCGCTCGCCCTTACGTACGTTTGATCAATGCAAATTTAAAATTAAAATGTTAATTGACATCTTTAGAAAGTGTCGTTCGCACCACCGTTTCTCTCTCGCCATCTCTCTCCTCGTCCAACCGAGGAATATAATAAAATATACGGTGCCGTATTTGTGCAAACTTTACGAAATGCAAAATAAACAAATGTAATAAATTAAATGGGTATTGTCTGTCTAACAGAAGAAATTTAACTTGTACAAACTTCGTTCTTTCCGTCTCCCACTCGCTCACACCCTCTTCTTGGTAACATTACTAACTCGATAAAATTCGCGTTTTCTATTCCCCCGTTTAAAACAAGAAAGTTAACACCGTATGAAATTAACCTTAGAGAGAGTTTTCGCGAAACGTCACCTCGCGCCACGTAATAATGCATTATATTGTTCGCACTTTATACAGTTTAAATTGTTTTTACTTTGTTATAATTTGCATCGGGGAATTTATTAAAACCAGCAGCCGACGACTGCTTCACCTTGCGGATGGAGGACGAGGAGGCAGACAAAGACGGGAATTACGGGCGCGTTTTAAATCCCCGCCATGTAAACGGTAAATCATTCGTCTTCATAACACTTTTTTCGCCACTTCTTTCAGGAAGTACGAAGTAAACGAGCTTAATGGAATAATGATTAACGTTCAATTAAACACAATCTCTTCGTGGAGTGGATTACTTTTGCCGGAGCGAATATGGTGAAATCTTGCAGGACACAATTATATTTCAAGCGATGAATTGTCCTTTAATAATTGAGGGGACGAAGTTGGTTCTTTTTCTCCCCTTGCTCGAAATAATAATCATATTAGCACGTCTTTTTTTGGTTTACTGGCGAAGGCAATTTGTCTAATTGGGTGGAAATTAGATCAAAGAAAAAATTGTCATCGATGTTTCTCTTTGCGGAGTTAATAGACTACAATGTAAAAGGTAGGAAGTAATTAGTTAATTGGTGGCGCCGTAAACGTTCTTATTTTATTAATGTTATTCAAGCAAAAAGTGTGTAAACGATTGGACTTTTTAGTTTCTCGTTATCGCCAAAAGAAAGTCAAAAAGTATTTATTTATTTGCGATGATGTTGAATTTAGTTCGCTTGTTAAGATGTTTTCCATAAAGTGTTTCCATTTAGTTTTCTTTGGTAGAGCAAAACTTTAACTCTCACATTAGTTTGCCGTTACTGTATCTGTGTATAGATAAAGTGCGAGGATTGGAAATTGTCCATACTAGGACGAAACTTTTCCAATTAAGAACACCGCAATTCGTAAGTTTGAAATCAATATATGATTAAGAAGAAGGGAAGAAAAAAAAGAAGGAATTGTTGATGGTAATGTTCTCGTTTTTTCGTCCTCTCTCGCAAAATGTTGTATTATTATTGTATTTATTTTATTAAAACTTTCTAACCATTGTTGTCTGTCGGCGCTTAGATCGATATTAGTTCTGGTTTCGCAAAATTAAATTGAACGCGACAACGGGCCGTAGTTTGGAATATGGAATAAAGTTGGCAATGTGAAAGAGACATTTCGTTCGGAATTAATAAAAGGAAAAATTAATTGCACATCGTTGTTAACGTTAACAAGCAAACAAATTTTAATTAGCAATATTTGATGCTATACCCCACTCGAAATAATTATCATTTCTGCAATATGTAACACAAACTGCGTAAAATAATAATTAACGTAAGCTACCAATTATATAGTTTTAGGTAAAACTTTGCATATTCCGTCAGGCATGGTACACGCAAAACCAGGGAGAGGATTTTCCTATTGTTTTAAAATCGCATTATTATTATTTTGCGAAAATCTGCTCCCGTCGGAAAACAAGTGACCGCATTGTAGCATCTGTTCCGCATTTTATTACGAATCTCTCGCTCTCCAAACTATCAACAGAATCGCCAACAAGCAAACAAACGAACAGAAAAACATATAATATATAATGTAATAATACAAAATTCGCCAACCAGTTAATAACAACTGGATTGCGAAAAGTTTTCCACGTTCAAAAGGAGACTATTTCATTTACTCAAAAATGCAAATTCTCTTTTTAAAAATACGAATCCAACAACGAACGATGACATTTAATTCGTGCAAAATAAGAAGGGAAAGCAAACGTATTAGTTTTTAAGCTGGCGATATTAATAATGGGAGGAAAGTTGATAAAAATTTACGAGGACTGAAAGGAATCAAATTTGATAAGAGAGAGAGAGAGAGAGAGAGAGAGTCCTTTATTAGAAAGGCATTATCGATTCTAATACTTTACCGAAATGCTTTCATATTGAAATATTTCCGAAGTGGAGGCTAATATTATTCACTTCCTCTGCAACCACAAGGGATGAGGACGAGAAGAGAAAAAATAGGCGATCGTTTCTACTTTTTTAACGATATTATAAAATATCTTTGGAAAAAATTCAGTTATAGGTTCCTTAACAACTTGCCAAGTGCATACATAAAATAAATTATAATTACAATCAATTACGGGAAATTATTCACTTAAAATATTCGAATAAAATACAAAAATTCCGTAGGGTAATAAAACTGTTAATAGCGACGAAAGAAAATTTCGCAAAAGAAAAACAAAAGGCAACAATTTCCATCGATTAAACCCATAAAATTCATCAACCGAAATTAAATTAATCGACCTTAAACTGATATTTATTCGAACGACGTTAGTTTTCGTACCGAAATTTATTACGAAAACTATTGCCGCATGGAATTTTTAGTTCGGACTCGCTCGAGCAGCAGAAACAATTAAAAATACCCAATGTTATGACTAATCGGATATGCGAAGAGTATCAAAGATGAATGCATAAAGAAATGAGGTTCAACGACCAATTAAACGGGCAGAAGGCGGAGGAGAGGAAACTTCAAACGATTTCTTTTTGGCTTTAAAGTCCCATACAATTAGTCGGTGGCGATGGTCGTTCCCTTGTCTATTTCCATCTCTTCGTGCCACTTTTCTTTCTTTATCTAAAAGTTAAAGCGGATAGAGAAAGAGGTCGAGGAAGGAGATGGAAGCAGATAGAAGTAACTAAATGCCACGTACCCTAATACGATTTAGTGTGTTATCCTACCCTATTTTTAGTTGCGAAGAAGGACAACTATCCAACTATTTTGCCTGGAGCCATCCGCAGTCTATCTATTCTAGTGTAGGTAAATGGGTAATCCAAGCGGATCCTTTGAGCTTACAGATACGTACAGCGAGAGAGGAAGGAGGCGTCCAAAGGATCAACAGTCGTACCGCAAGGAAACACAACGGTAATAGACATGCGTTAGACGTCACATTATGTGGCTGGAGATGATACTCCCGGATAGAATTTAAAACCTCATTTTGCAATTTTACGACGACGCCGAGCGACGATAGTTTCGCGACAACTATCGCCATTCCGGTCGGATGTGCGCTTATCTCTTGTCCCACGAACAAATAGTAAAACGCGACAGAGAAGGAAGGAGGGAGGAGACGGCAAATTGAAAGTTCTCCCGTACGATCCCGTTTAATTCATTCGGTTTATTTGATTCCCTTCGATCGCATTCAATTTGCGCTTCCTTATTACGATCGGCGAATTTTTCTCGCAGAATTTACGACCCGAACCGGGGGGGAATTTAAACAATCGTCTCAGCGTTATTGTTAGACCATTCTTCGCAAAACACACAACCTAATAATTAAAACGTCTTTTTCGCTGGCTCCATCAAAAAGTTGTTTCAAACGGCGGGGAGGTTTGAACCGGAGAAGACGAGGAAAAATGGTTGTACGCGAAACTTTCGCCCCGTCCTCACGATGATAACTTTGGAATTGTACAAACTGCGAATGGGATGTTAGGCAAATTAATTAAAAGTATATTTGAACTTTGCATGCGCCACTTGAGGAAAAAGCCATTATGATACTTCATCTCCACTGGAAGCTGCCACGATTGCAATTTTACTAGTTCTTTTTCGCACGGATAAATTAAAAACAACAACTGCAACTATGTACAACCATGTACAAGGAGCTGATAACTGAAAAATGTGAAGAGTCGCCGGCAGAAGAAAAACGCATGGGGAGCGAGAGAGGAGAAAAAGCGCGAGCCTTAGGAAAACTTTATAATACTTGATAAATATTAATGAAATTTACAAATCCCACGGTTCGCGGCGTCCTTTCGCGCTCGACGCGATGCTTTTAAAGAAAATGCAAATGCGAAATCGAAATGGTAATTTCATTGTAATCCGCGATTATACAAATTCCTTCAACTTAATCAAAACTATTAATCCGCCCGCGCCCCCGCCCTCGCCACTTTATATATTGTCTTTGCGCTTTATTATTCAGATAAGTGTTCATTCAATTAACGATAAGGAAAATTGAAATAAACCGAAAATACTTATCGTGAATTATTACGCTCCCGATATTTCTTCATTTTCATTCAATTCTCCGCTCTTCTCCCTTTTTTTCCTTCTCGCCCCTTATTTTATTCTCCTCTGCCGGCCGCTTTAATAACAAAAACAAATTTCCATTTCGTATTTAGAAAATTGAAAATGTATTGATTAAACACGGGGGCAGCAACAAAAGGAAAAGGAACCGCAGACGAAATAAAAATGAACCGCATTCGCATATTCGTATCACCTTAAGCGAACTCGCAAACACAAGCGGAGATGCTGAATGGAAGACGAAGTTTGAATAGAGCAAGCGATTCTTAACTAATTGTAAATATTGCAAGACTCCCGCTGAAATTGCTATTTGAATAGGTGCATAATGAAACCGCCTCACGTTGCTCACTTCTGCCAAATATCAATTTCATCTTTTGGCACTTTTTGGCACTTCTTTGCACTCGCTCCTCCGCCGGAAAACGAAGACGAACGTTAAAAGATTAATTTTCTTTTTGCATTCGCCTTAATTCGCCTTTGTTCCCATCTTGTTTACATCCTACATAACTAAGAATATAAATTATCCCGCGGCCTGGATCGTCTCTCCCGCTGAAACGTGTAACAGGCACGTCTGAAATGTATCCCATCGCATTGATGTTCATTTTCGCCGCGAATTGCCACTCGTTTTCGCATCATAGTTGCATATTTGATCGCGAGACGTGAAGGAAATCCCACGGACTAATTGGCAAATAAACAATCCATTAGCGTTATTGAATCCAATTGGAGTGATTCCCTTTTTTTGACGGAGGGAAACCTATAAAAGACTCGGATAAAATTATAAATAAGAGAGTTTATTTTTATATAAGCAGAATCGAATTGAAACGGCGGCAGCTAATGGGGTTATAAAACAAATTTACATATTCTTAGAGGATAAATAGGAAGGAGGGAAGGTTATGGCGAGAGGAAGAACGGAAAAAGTTGGGCGAGCGAAAGCGACGGAAGGCAGCGGACATAAAATTGAAAAGAATCGATCGACGAGCAGGAAAGTTTCGGCTTCGTTTTTTGCTCCACTCCATCATTCCCATCGTCCGCTTCTTCTTCTTTCGTCCATCTCCTTCTTAATAAATAAAACGCGATTAGTAATTGTTTGAAGTCATCTGCACGCTTTCATATTCCTTTTTCTTTCCCTTGTTCTTCGACTCTAAACATGTAAATTAAATCAACGCCGACGAGTCCGCGAAACGAATAAATCCGTGGTAACAATGACTACCGAAGCCGCCAAAGGTTTGGTCTTTGCCGAGTCGCGTAAAAAGAAATTATTATCAGTACGAACTGGCCGAGTTGAGAGGGAGTCAAATGAAGTTGACGAAATCGTCGGTCCATTTGGGAGATGAAACGTCGAAGAGGAAGACGACAAAGAAGAGCGAGAGAAAGAGACGTGTTTTGCGAAATGACGACCAAAAAGTTTCGCAAGAATGCGAGGGAGTTTCCTTTTGCTCCCTATTGTTGTGACTTGTATTCTTTTATTACGATGGCAATTTACTTGGCGCGGAATGAAAAGCGGAGAAGAGACTCTAGCAGACTTCGGAAGAGCAAAAGGAAAACGCGAAAAGAAGCCCCGCTTCAATTACGGAGCCGCAGCGGCAGCGGACGAAACGAAATGAATTCGTAATGGATCACAGTATTTAATTTTTACTAGGGGGGGGGGGGGTTATTCACGGCACTTTATAGGCGACAATAAAAACACCATAAAATTAGACTCGTTTGCAGCTGCAGTGGCGCTTTTTTTTTCGCTCATTTTACTCGCTTGTTGTTGCCTCGCTGCCGTTTTATTTTCGGTATCGGGAAACATAAACACCTCCACAAGCTCCATCGGCGTCCCTTCGATATTCGCGATATCAGTTTTATCACGTTTCATGTGCGAATAGTTTACAATATATCTCGCGAAAAAAAAAAAACAAAACGTACGTATGCGAACGATACTAAATGTTATTCCGTTCGAATGCTGCCCCGCAATGTTTGAGCATTCTTTCGGCAACATTGTGATGTTATACAACCGCAAAAATTGCGATGCACGGCGCAACTTTTCGTTGCACGCAACTAGACCAACTAATCGCCGGATTTGTTTTGAGCGCTGCTAATTCCCAACATTTTTCGCGCTCGCTTAGCGTTTGCTAATAAATCAAATTTGAATGTGGATGATGATGATGATATACGATCGTCAACGTGTGCACGAACGTTAAGTTAATTTTAATTGAATCGGAGGAGCGCTAAAGGCCCGAACGGCGCGAAATTAATCGTCAGCTATGTCTGCCGAGACAAATTGCGAAAGTGTCACCGTAAGAAAATTTCGTAATATATTTATTGTCGCGGCAATCTCGCGTACGTTTCACATCTTACGTCGCCCCCCTTCGTCGGCGCCCATCCGACGTGCACATCTGTACGTATAATAACGGGATTTATATCGCGTATTAATTCGCACTTTATAACTCGCTTCAGATTGGCATGTGTTAGCGTAGTTACCTCGAGAGTGGCGCAGAAAGGAACATTTTCGCAAGACGACTTCTTGGTGATGAATTAGCAAAAGCGTATTCTTTTGCTGCAGAATGAGGCTAATTGTCGTTACCAACAGCTTTAATCTGCTAAATGATGATTTTGAACGTTTTGGAAATTCCTTGCAAATAGAATGAAGATGGCAAGAAAAGGCCATTGGATCGGAGCTATTATGTTCTTCGCCTTTCTCTTCATTTTTCTTGATATTTACGTTCGCATAATTTAACGACTGAGAGATATTCAAGAGTGGAATTTTGTAAAATATTTTAAAAAGCAATTTGCTTGTTGTCAATAGCAGCTCTTGTTGTTTTAAATATGTTATTAAAAAATCGTGGCAGCAGCAATGATAATAATGAAAGCAAGTGGAAGTAGATGGAGAGGAATCTTTTCCACTCCCTTAATAGCGACTATTAAATTTTCACGTACGAAGAACCGTTAAAGGCATTTAAAGTGAACGTAATAAGAACTATTTCGCAAAAAAAAAACAATATTATTAATATTTAATAACGAGAGCTTGGCGACGTTTAAAATTACGTTTCCATGAAGGATGAACGCAGGAGAAAAGTTGCAGGACAAAATGAAAAAGATGATGGGTCGAGCAGAACCGACTTTATCTTTATACACACATATTTCTTGCTTCTCTCCACTTGTACAGCGAGAAACGTTTACTATTTCTATTTGAAAGAATTCTTAGATCAGAATATCTTTTTGTCGCAAAGCTTTAAATCCACGAAAGAATCCAGTCGAGATTGAAGAAGAGCGAGCGAAAGAGAGAGAGAGAAAGTCGCTTCTCAACGAGATATTCTCATTTCTTATGTATTCTGCATTTGTTACAACTTATATATCTTCTCGCACATGGTCGTCGTCCTTATGTCCCGCTTCCTTTTTATTCCCGTTGTTCCTTATCTTCCTTTATTTTTGATATTGCTGCTTATCAATAATGTATGAGGAAAACCCGGCGGCAAGATGCGTAAGCAAAACATAAATTGATTTGGACGGAGTTCGTATGAGGAGAAATTAACAATTCGAGAGAGACGTTTATAAAATGTGCGCGTATATCATCGATTTCGCGTTTGTTATTATTTACTCCGCACAATTTATCGTTCCCCATTTATTACAATATTCATTCGATTATTTTGTATCGGTTTCGGAATATGGCGTTAATATTTGCTTGGAAATATGTTATTAATTCGCCTAATTGCGCAAATTTTATAAACGCGCAAATATTGACGTTATTGCCGAAAGTGTCGGGGCCGAAATAACATTTCGTCGAGGGGGAGAAATAACAACATTCGACGGCGTAAACGCAGAAACGAAACCGTGATCGAGAGGGAATGCGGGCAAGTTAATGACACGTTTTCGACGTGAAACAAGATATCAATGGACGTATTATTAGTGCGGAACTATTTCGAGCGAATTACAAACGATTCGCCATTTGTTTACCGACAATTCGCAAAGGTTGTAACAATTTATCTTGCAATCTGCAAGGAACCAGAAACGGAAAAAGGAAGAGCGAGAGTGCGCGCGAGGGAGGGAGGGAGGGAGTGAGAGGAGGAAAGAGAGAAAAATCCGTTTCCTTTCGCCGTGACAACCGCAATTTATAATTGTAATGGGCGAGAATCGACCGCAGATTTGAGTTCAGGACGCTTTGCCCATTGTTTCGTTCCGATTTTTATAAATCGCACGTGTCGACAACAATCCGCCGTCCAGATGATGCCGTTGCGGAAGCGGGTGCGAAATAGCGGATCGGATGCATTTTCAGTTGCCAATATGAGAGCGTCCGCTTACAAGTCGAATGAATTATTTAATAAACGCCGTAAAGCCTTAATGATAAAACGTGCGCCTTTTCCGCTCTCGCCTCTCCTGCTTCCGTTCCTCTCAACGTCGGCCACTTTAACGGCTCCGTTTTGTTCGCCGTAAAGAGCCCCACTTGCCGTATGTTTACTTTTGGTTCGGCGCTTAAAGCCTTCCATAAACATATGCGAAGTGTAGTTCTGAAAGTCGTAAGCTTAAAACCGCCAGGAAATAATGGCAGCTGCGACCGGGCCGCACGCTCTTCCACTTTTACGGCGGGGACAGTAAACTTTGTTGCTGCAACACAATCTGCGAACACTTGTTGTTCGTTACACTTTTCCATTAGACCGCGTTAATCTCTCGATGACGATGACGATTACGTGGAAACCGCTTTGTTCCGTTCGGCCCCGTATTTACTTTTCCCCGCGCCCGTTCGCAACTGTCGCGAGGAAACATTATGAGCTTTTCATTTGCACGCTCGCACACACGTCGATTGCAATCGAGTCCATCGGATCAAAACCGGTAATAGCCGAATAACAAAACTTACTATTACAACAATGTACTTTATGTAAGTTCGATTATTACTCGAAGGCCCGTAAAATTATTAACGTTCGACTATAAGGAAATGGCGTACATATTTCGTGCGGCAATTTATAATCTTACATTCGGCGTACGATCGTAATGCAGTTTCCGATAAGTTGACATTATTACTCATTAAGCTCGATTCGTTTAAACGAAGACGATCGAAGCTCTTGCTAAAAAGGCGAAACGTTTGCATTCTTGCGAGTAAACAGCATTTGTTATTATTTCGCGAGCTAAGGATTATTTGCAGCGCAATCGTGTAATGACGATGATAATAATACGTATTCAAGTTCATCCAAGCTCGACGTAAATGCAATAATGACTTTGGTTACACCGCGGCTGCTTATAGAGATATCATGTTAAAACGTAAATGGAAATTATTCTCCACTACACACTGGCTCGCTCTTAGTCAGTCTCTCTCTCTCTCTCTCTCTCTCTCTCTCTGTGTTTATCCCTCTCGTACGCCCACTCAATATATTACAACAAGATTGAATTATATCGCATGTCACGGTATCTAGAATTTATAATAATTTAATTAAATTGTTTCGTTATATCCGAACCGTGTGTACGCGTGTATGTATTGTCCTTCGACTTGATAATATTACGTTATTAAACCGTCAACAACGGCAACAACATCAACACGGCTCTTCATATGTACGAGCCATCAGCCAGAAATTCATTGTTTCCTCGTTATCCAATCATATTATGAACCGATGATGATGATGATGATGATATTGTTCCTTCTTCAATCTAGTTAATTAACGTATCCCATCCAAATTTTCGTTCGGTTAAAACACACACGCTTTATAAAATAACAATTTTATAATGATGCTCATTAATTATTTACAAGATACGATGTACCAACAGCAACGTCAAAAATATTGTCGTATACGCGAACAATTTCCATTCGATGCATTAAAGTTATTAAAAACAATATAAATAAAACTGGGAAAAATTCGATCGTCTCCACATATTGTTACGAATTAATAACAAGATAATCAAATGCTTTCCCTGCAGGAATTTTTAATCCAAACCACAACCTACGATATTTCGTTAACCATTGCTTCGTACTTTCGCATAATAATATCTGGTTCAGTTGTTGTCTTACAAACGCATTGGGGTAGGAAAAGGTCGTGAAAAAGAAGCAACAGAATATTTAATACAACTAATAAAAAATTTATTTTCAACATCAGAGAAAACATAAAACTACAAACCGTTTATAACAACAAACAGTTCATACTAAAATTACAGCCCAATCGGTCCAGCGGTTTTAAAGTTTTCGCACTTTTAATATCGTCAATTTGCATCTTTTTTTTTACTTTTATTTCGCTTTTTTCCTGCTTTTCTTATCGCTTTTCATCCAGATTTCGACGTCTCTCGCTTGTTCTAATCGATCCTGATCCATTTCCACTCGATTTAGAAAAAGTCGATTTTTGCCATTTTTTGCTAAAAAAGCAAGACTAACCCCTTTGGATTTTTCTCATTTCTCGCAATTTTCCTCAACTCCCCGAATTGGCTGAAACTCGCACCATTTGTAGGGACAGATGAAACATAATTCGTGCGCAAATTACAGCCCAATCGGTCCAGCGGTTTTAAAGTTTTCGCACTTTTAATATCGTCAATTTGCATCTTTCTTTTTACTTTTATTTCGCTTTTTTTCTGCTTTTCTTATCGCTTTTCATCCAGATTTCGACGTTTCTCGCTTGTTCTAATCGATCCTGATCCATTTCCACTCGATTTAGAAAAAGTCGATTTTTGCCATTTTTTGCTAAAAAAGCAAGACTAACCCCTTTGGATTTTTCTCATTTCTCGCAATTTTCCTCAACTCCCCGAATTGGCTGAAACTCGCACCATTTGTAGGGACAGATGAAACATAATTCGTGCGCAAATTACAGCCCAATCGGTCCAGCGGTTTTAAAGTTTTCGCACTTTTAATATCGTCAATTTGCATCTTTCTTTTTACTTTTATTTTGCTTTTTTTCTGCTTTTCTTATCGCTTTTCATCCAGATTTCGACGTTTCTCGCTTGTTCTAATCGATCCTGATCAATTTCCACTCGATTTAGAAAAAGTCGATTTTTGCCATTTTTTGCTAAAAAGCAAGACTAACCCCTTTGGATTTTTCTCATTTCTCGCAATTTTCCTCAACTCCCCGAATTGGCTGAAACTCGCACCATTTGTAGGGACAGATGAAACATAATTCGTGCGCAAATTACAGCCCAATCGGTCCAGCGGTTTTAAAGTTTTCGCACTTTTAATATCGTCAATTTGCATCTTTCTTTTTACTTTTATTTTGCTTTTTTTCTGCTTTTCTTATCGCTTTTCATCCAGATTTCGACGTCTCTCGCTTGTTCTAATCGATCCTGATTCATTTCCACTCGATTTAGAAAAAGTCGATTTTTGCCATTTTTTGCTAAAAAAGCAAGACTAACCCCTTTGGATTTTTCTCATTTCTCGCAATTTTCCTCAACTCCCCGAATTGGCTGAAACTCGCACCATTTGTAGGGACAGATGAAACATAATTCGTGCGCAAATTACAGCCCAATCGGTCCAGCGGTTTTAAAGTTTTCGCACTTTTAATATCGTCAATTTGCATCTTTCTTTTTACTTTTATTTTGCTTTTTTTCTGCTTTTCTTATCGCTTTTCATCCAGATTTCGACGTTTCTCGCTTGTTCTAATCGATCCTGATCCATTTCCACTCGATTTAGAAAAAGTCGATTTTTGCCATTTTTTGCTAAAAAAGCAAGACTAACCCCTTTGGATTTTTCTCATTTCTCGCAATTTTCCTCAACTCCCCGAATTGGCTGAAACTCGCACCATTTGTAGGGACAGATGAAACATAATTCGTGCGCAAATTACAGCCCAATCGGTCCAGCGGTTTTAACGTTTTCGCACTTTTAATATCGTCAATTTGCATCTTTTTTTTTACTTTTATTTCGCTTTTTTTCTGCTTTTCTTATCGCTTTTCATCCAGATTTCGACGTTTCTCGCTTGTTCTAATCGATCCTGATCCATTTCCACTCGATTTAGAAAAAGTCGATTTTTGCCATTTTTTGCTAAAAAAGCAAGACTAACCCCTTTGGATTTTTCTCATTTCTCGCAATTTTCCTCAACTCCCCGAATTGGCTGAAACTCGCAGCGTTTGTAGGGACAGATGAAACATAATTCGTGCGCAAATTACAGCCCAATCGGTCCAGCGGTTTTAAAGTTTTCGCACTTTTAATGTCTTAAATTTGCATCTTTCTTTTTACTTTTATTTTGCTTTTTTTCTGCTTTTCTTATCGCTTTTCATCCAGATTTCGACGTTTCTCGCTTGTTCTAATCGATCCTGATCCATTTCCACTCGATTTAGAAAAAGTCGATTTTTGCCATTTTTTGCTAAAAAAGCAAGACTAACCCCTTTGGATTTTTCTCATTTCTCGCAATTTTCCTCAACTCCCCGAATTGGCTGAAACTCGCACCATTTGTAGGGACAGATGAAACATAATTCGTGCGCAAATTACAGCCCAATCGGTCCAGCGGTTTTAAAGTTTTCGCACTTTTAATATCGTCAATTTGCATCTTTTTTTTTACTTTTATTTCGCTTTTTTCTGCTTTTCTTATCGCTTTTCATCCAGATTTCGACGTTTCTCGCTTGTTCTAATCGATCCTGATCCATTTCCACTCGATTTAGAAAAAGTCGATTTTTGCCATTTTTTGCTAAAAAAGCAAGACTAACCCCTTTGGATTTTTCTCATTTCTCGCAATTTTCCTCAACTCCCCGAATTGGCTGAAACTCGCACCATTTGTAGGGACAGATGAAACATAATTCGTGCGCAAATTACAGCCCAATCGGTCCAGCGGTTTTAAAGTTTTCGCACTTTTAATATCGTCAATTTGCATCTTTCTTTTTACTTTTATTTCGCTTTTTTTCTGCTTTTCTTATCGCTTTTCATCCAGATTTCGACGTTTCTCGCTTCTTCTAATCGATCCTGATCCATTTCCACTCGATTTAGAAAAAGTCGATTTTTGCCATTTTTTGCTAAAAAAGCAAGACTAACCCCTTTGGATTTTTCTCATTTCTCGCAATTTTCCTCAACTCCCCGAATTGGCTGAAACTCGCACCATTTGTAGGGACAGATGAAACATAATTCGTGCGCAAATTACAGCCCAATCGGTCCAGCGGTTTTAAAGTTTTCGCACTTTTGATATCGTCAATTTGCATCTTTTTTTTTACTTTTATTTCGCTTTTTTTCTGCTTTTCTTATCGCTTTTCATCCAGATTTCGACGTTTCTCGCTTGTTCTAATCGATCCTGATCCATTTCCACTCGATTTAGAAAAAGTCGATTTTTGCCATTTTTTGCTAAAAAAGCAAGACTAACCCCTTTGGATTTTTCTCATTTCTCGCAATTTTCCTCAACTCCCCGAATTGGCTGAAACTCGCACCATTTGTAGGGACAGATGAAACATAATTCGTGCGCAAATTACAGCCCAATCGGTCCAGCGGTTTTAAAGTTTTCGCACTTTTAATATCGTCAATTTGCATCTTTCTTTTTACTTTTATTTTGCTTTTTTTCTGCTTTTCTTATCGCTTTTCATCCAGATTTCGACGTTTCTCGCTTGTTCTAATCGATCCTGATCCATTTCCACTCGATTTAGAAAAAGTCGATTTTTGCCATTTTTTGCTAAAAAAGCAAGACTAACCCCTTTGGATTTTTCTCATTTCTCGCAATTTTCCTCAACTCCCCGAATTGGCTGAAACTCGCAGCGTTTGTAGGGACAGATGAAACATAATTCGTACGCAAATTACAGCCCAATCGGTCCAGCGGTTTTAAAGTTTTCGCACTTTTAATATCGTCAATTTGCATCTTTTTTTTTACTTTTATTTCGCTTTTTTTCTGCTTTTCTTATCGCTTTTCATCCAGATTTCGACGTTTCTCGCTTGTTCTAATCGATCCTGATCCATTTCCACTCGATTTAGAAAAAGTCGATTTTTGCCATTTTTTGCTAAAAAAGCAAGACTAACCCCTTTGGATTTTTCTCATTTCTCGCAATTTTCCTCAACTCCCCGAATTGGCTGAAACTCGCACCATTTGTAGGGACAGATGAAACATAATTCGTGCGCAAATTACAGCCCAATCGGTCCAGCGGTTTTAAAGTTTTCGCACTTTTAATATCGTCAATTTGCATCTTTCTTTTTACTTTTATTTTGCTTTTTTTCTGCTTTTCTTATCGCTTTTCATCCAGATTTCGACGTTTCTCGCTTGTTCTAATTGATCCTGATCCATTTCCATTCGATTTAGAAAAAGTCGATTTTTGCCATTTTTTGCTAAAAAAGCAAGACTAACCCCTTTGGATTTTTCTCATTTCTCGCAATTTTCCTCAACTCCCCGAATTGGCTGAAACTCGCACCATTTGTAGGGACAGATGAAACATAATTCGTGCGCAAATTACAGCCCAATCGGTCCAGCGGTTTTAAAGTTTTCGCACTTTTAATATCGTCAATTTGCATCTTTCTTTTTACTTTTATTTTGCTTTTTTTCTGCTTTTCTTATCGCTTTTCATCCAGATTTCGACGTTTCTCGCTTGTTCTAATTGATCCTGATCCATTTCCATTCGATTTAGAAAAAGTCGATTTTTGCCATTTTTTGCTAAAAAAGCAAGACTAACCCCTTTGGATTTTTCTCATTTCTCGCAATTTTCCTCAACTCCCCGAATTGGCTGAAACTCGCACCATTTGTAGGGACAGATGAAACATAATTCGTGCGCAAATTACAGCCCAATCGGTCCAGCGGTTTTAAAGTTTTCGCACTTTTAATATCGTCAATTTGCATCCTTTTTTTTACTTTTATTTCGCTTTTTTTCTGCTTATCTTATCGCTTTTCATCCAGATTTCGACGTTTCTCGCTTGTTCTAATCGATCCTGATCCATTTCCACTCGATTTAGAAAAAGTCGATTTTTGCCATTTTTTGCTAAAAAAGCAAGACTAACCCCTTTGGATTTTTCTCATTTCTCGCAATTTTCCTCAACTCCCCGAATTGGCTGAAACTCGCACCATTTGTAGGGACAGATGAAACATAATTCGTGCGCAAATTACAGCCCAATCGGTCCAGCGGTTTTAAAGTTTTCGCACTTTTAATATCGTCAATTTGCATTTTTTTTTACTTTTATTTCGCTTTTTTCTGCTTTTCTTATCGCTTTTCATCCAGATTTCGACGTTTCTCGCTTGTTCTAATCGATCCTGATCCATTTCCACTCGATTTAGAAAAAGTCGATTTTTGCCATTTTTTGCTAAAAAAGCAAGACTAACCCCTTTGGATTTTTCTCATTTCTCGCAATTTTCCTCAACTCCCCGAATTGGCTGAAACTCGCAGCGTTTGTAGGGACAGATGAAACATAATTCGTACGCAAATTACAGCCCAATCGGTCCAGCGGTTTTAAAGTTTTCGCACTTTTAATATCGTCAATTTGCATCTTTTTTTTTACTTTTATTTCGCATTTTTTCTGCTTTTCTTATCGCTTTTCATCCAGATTTCGACGTTTCTCGCTTGTTCTAATCGATCCTGATCCATTTCCACTCGATTTAGAAAAAGTCGATTTTTGCCATTTTTTGCTAAAAAAGCAAGACTAACCCCTTTGGATTTTTCTCATTTCTCGCAATTTTCCTCAACTCCCCGAATTGGCTGAAACTCGCACCATTTGTAGGGACAGATGAAACATAATTCGTGCGCAAATTACAGCCCAATCGGTCCAGCGGTTTTAAAGTTTTCGCACTTTTAATATCGTCAATTTGCATCTTTCTTTTTACTTTTATTTCGCTTTTTTTCTGCTTTTCTTATCGCTTTTCATCCAGATTTCGACGTTTCTCGCTTGTTCTAATCGATCCTGATCCATTTCCACTCGATTTAGAAAAAGTCGATTTTTGCCATTTTTTGCTAAAAAAGCAAGACTAACCCCTTTGGATTTTTCTCATTTCTCGCAATTTTCCTCAACTCCCCGAATTGGCTGAAACTCGCACCATTTGTAGGGACAGATGAAACATAATTCGTGCGCAAATTACAGCCCAATCGGTCCAGCGGTTTTAAAGTTTTCGCACTTTTAATATCGTCAATTTGCATCTTTCTTTTTACTTTTATTTCGCTTTTTTTCTGCTTTTCTTATCGCTTTTCATCCAGATTTCGACGTTTCTAGCTTGTTCTAATCGATCCTGATCCATTTCCACTCGATTTAGAAAAAGTCGATTTTTGCCATTTTTTGCTAAAAAAGCAAGACTAACCCCTTTGGATTTTTCTCATTTCTCGCAATTTTCCTCAACTCCCCGAATTGGCTGAAACTCGCAGCGTTTGTAGGGACAGATGAAACATAATTCGTACGCAAATTACAGCCCAATCGGTCCAGCGGTTTTAAAGTTTTCGCACTTTTAATATCGTCAATTTGCATCTTTCTTTTTACTTTTATTTTGCTTTTTTTCTGCTTTTCTTATCGCTTTTCATCCAGATTTCGACGTTTCTCGCTTGTTCTAATCGATCCTGATCCATTTCCACTCGATTTAGAAAAAGTCGATTTTTGCCATTTTTTGCTAAAAAAGCAAGACTAACCCCTTTGGATTTTTCTCATTTCTCGCAATTTTCCTCAACTCCCCGAATTGGCTGAAACTCGCACCATTTGTAGGGACAGATGAAACATAATTCGTGCGCAAATTACAGCCCAATCGGTCCAGCGGTTTTAAAGTTTTCGCACTTTTAATATCGTCAATTTGCATCTTTCTTTTTACTTTTATTTTGCTTTTTTTCTGCTTTTCTTATCGCTTTTCATCCAGATTTCGACGTTTCTCGCTTGTTCTAATTGATCCTGATCCATTTCCATTCGATTTAGAAAAAGTCGATTTTTGCCATTTTTTGCTAAAAAAGCAAGACTAACCCCTTTGGATTTTTCTCATTTCTCGCAATTTTCCTCAACTCCCCGAATTGGCTGAAACTCGCAGCGTTTGTAGGGACAGATGAAACATAATTCGTACGCAAATTACAGCCCAATCGGTCCAGCGGTTTTAAAGTTTTCGCGCTTTTAATGTCTTAAATTTGCATCTTTTTTTTTTACTTATATTTCGCTTTTTTTTCTGCTTTTCTTATCGCTTTTCATCCAGATTTCGACGTTTCTCGCTTGTTCTAATCGATCCTGATCCATTTCCATTCGATTTAGAAAAAGTCGATTTTTGCCATTTTTTGCTAAAAAAGCAAGACTAACCCCTTTGGATTTTTCTCATTTCTCGCAATTTTCCTCATCTCCTCGAATTGGCTGAAACTCGCACCATTTGTAGGGACAGATGAAACATAATTCGTGCGCAAATTACAGCCCAATCGGTCCAGCGGTTTTAAAGTTTTCGCACTTTTAATATCGTCAATTTGCATCTTTTTTTTACTTATATTTTGCATTTTTTTCTGCTTTTCTTATCGATTTTCGTGCAGATTGCGTTGCTTGTCGCATAATAACAACTATCTAGTTCAGTTGTTGTCTTACAAACGCATTGGGGTAGGAAAATGTCGTGAAAAAGAAACAAGACAATATTTAATACAACTAATAAACAATTTATTTTCAAAACGAGAAAAAATACATAATAACTAGAAACCGTTTATAACAACAATCAGTTCATACTAAAATTATAGCCCAATCGGTCCAGCGGTTTTAACGTTTTCGCGCTTTTAATGTCTTAAATTTGCATCTTTTTTTTTACTTATATTTCGCTTTTTTTTTTCTGCTTTTCTTATCGCTTTTCATCCAGATTTCGACGTTTCTCGCTTGTTCTAATCGATCCTGATCCATTTCCACTCGATTTAGAAAAAGTCGATTTTTGCCATTTTTTGCTAAAAAAGCAAGACTAACCCCTTTGGATTTTTCTCATTTCTCGCAATTTTCCTCAACTCCCCGAATTGGCTGAAACTCGCAGCGTTTGTAGGGACAGATGAAACATAATTCGTACGCAAATTACAGCCCAATCGGTCCAGTGGTTTTAAAGTTTTCGCGCTTTTAATGTCTTAAATTTGCATCTTTCTTTTTACTTTTATTTTGCTTTTTTTCTGCTTTTCTTATCGCTTTTCATCCAGATTTCGACGTTTCTCGCTTGTTCTAATCGATCCTGATCCATTTCCACTCGATTTAGAAAAAGTCGATTTTTGCCATTTTTTGCTAAAAAAGCAAGACTAACCCCTTTGGATTTTTCTCATTTCTCGCAATTTTCCTCAACTCCCCGAATTGGCTGAAACTCGCAGCGTTTGTAGGGACAGATGAAACATAATTCGTGCGCAAATTATAGCCCAATCGATCCAGCGGTTTTAAAGTTTTCGCGCTTTTAATGTCTTCAATTTGCATCTTTTTTTTACTTATATTTTGCATTTTTTTTCTGCTTTTCTTATCGATTTTCGTGCAGATTGCGTTGCTTGTCGCATAATAACAACTATCTAGTTCAGTTGTTGTCTTACAAACGCATTGGGGTAGGAAAATGTCGTGAAAAAGAAACAAGACACTATTTAATACAACTAATAAACAATTTATTTTCAAAACGAGAAAAAATACATAATAACTAGAAACAGTTTATAACAACAATCAGTTCATACTAAAATTAGAGCCCAATCGGTTCAGCGGTTTTAACGTTTTCGCGCTTTTAATGTCTTAAATTTGCATCTTTTTTTTTACTTATATTTCGCTTTTTTTTTCTGCTTTTCTTATCGCTTTTCATCCAGATTTCGACGTTTCTCGCTTGTTCTAATCGATCCTGATCCATTTCCACTCGATTTAGAAAAAGTCGATTTTTGCCATTTTCTGCTAAAAAAGCAAGACTAACCCCTTTGGATTTTTCTCATTTCTCGCAATTTTCCTCAACTCCCCGAATTGGCTGAAACTCGCACCATTTGTAGGGACAGATGAAACATAATTCGTGCGCAAATTACAGCCCAATCGGTCCAGCGGTTTTAAAGTTTTCGCACTTTTAATATCGTCAATTTGCATCTTTCTTTTTACTTTTATTTTGCTTTTTTTCTGCTTTTCTTATCGCTTTTCATCCAGATTTCGACGTTTCTCGCTTGTTCTAATCGATCCTGATCAATTTCCACTCGATTTAGAAAAAGTCGATTTTTGCCATTTTTTGCTAAAAAAGCAAGACTAACCCCTTTGGATTTTTCTCATTTCTCGCAATTTTCCTCAACTCCCCGAATTGGCTGAAACTCGCACCATTTGTAGGGACAGATGAAACATAATTCGTGCGCAAATTACAGCCCAATCGGTCCAGCGGTTTTAAAGTTTTCGCACTTTTAATATCGTCAATTTGCATCTTTTTTTTTACTTTTATTTCGCTTTTTTTCTGCTTTTCTTATCGCTTTTCATCCAGATTTCGACGTTTCTCGCTTGTTCTAATCGATCCTGATCAATTTCCACTCGATTTAGAAAAAGTCGATTTTTGCCATTTTTTGCTAAAAAAGCAAGACTAACCCCTTTGGATTTTTCTCATTTCTCGCAATTTTCCTCAACTCCCCGAATTGGCTGAAACTCGCACCATTTGTAGGGACAGATGAAACATAATTCGTGCGCAAATTACAGCCCAATCGGTCCAGCGGTTTTAAAGTTTTCGCACTTTTAATATCTTCAATTTGCATCTTTTTTTTTACTTTTATTTCGCTTTTTTTCTGCTTTTCTTATCGCTTTTCATCCAGATTTCGACGTTTCTCGCTTGTTCTAATCGATCCTGATCCATTTCCACTCGATTTAGAAAAAGTCGATTTTTGCCATTTTTTGCTAAAAAAGCAAGACTAACCCCTTTGGATTTTTCTCATTTCTCGCAATTTTCCTCAACTCCCCGAATTGGCTGAAACTCGCACCATTTGTAGGGACAGATGAAACATAATTCGTGCGCAAATTACAGCCCAATCGGTCCAGCGGTTTTAAAGTTTTCGCACTTTTAATATCGTCAATTTGCATCTTTTTTTTTACTTTTATTTCGCTTTTTTTCTGCTTTTCTTATCGCTTTTCATCCAGATTTCGACGTTTCTCGCTTGTTCTAATCGATCCTGATCAATTTCCACTCGATTTAGAAAAAGTCGATTTTTGCCATTTTTTGCTAAAAAAGCAAGACTAACCCCTTTGGATTTTTCTCATTTCTCGCAATTTTCCTCAACTCCCCGAATTGGCTGAAACTCGCAGCGTTTGTAGGGACAGATGAAACATAATTCGTACGCAAATTACAGCCCAATCGGTCCAGCGGTTTTAAAGTTTTCGCACTTTTAATATCGTCAATTTGCATCTTTTTTTTTACTTTTATTTCGCTTTTTTTCTGCTTTTCTTATCGCTTTTCATCCAGATTTCGACGTTTCTCGCTTGTTCTAATCGATCCTGATCCATTTCCACTCGATTTAGAAAAAGTCGATTTTTGCCATTTTTTGCTAAAAAAGCAAGACTAACCCCTTTGGATTTTTCTCATTTCTCGCAATTTTCCTCAACTCCCCGAATTGGCTGAAACTCGCACCATTTGTAGGGACAGATGAAACATAATTCGTGCGCAAATTACAGCCCAATCGGTCCAGCGGTTTTAAAGTTTTCGCACTTTTAATATCGTCAATTTGCATCTTTTTTTTTACTTTTATTTCGCTTTTTTCTGCTTTTCTTATCGCTTTTCATCCAGATTTCGACGTTTCTCGCTTGTTCTAATCGATCCTGATCCATTTCCACTCGATTTAGAAAAAGTCGATTTTTGCCATTTTTTGCTAAAAAAGCAAGACTAACCCCTTTGGATTTTTCTCATTTCTCGCAATTTTCCTCAACTCCCCGAATTGGCTGAAACTCGCACCATTTGTAGGGACAGATGAAACATAATTCGTGCGCAAATTACAGCCCAATCGGTCCAGCGGTTTTAAAGTTTTCGCACTTTTAATATCTTCAATTTGCATCTTTTTTTTTACTTATATTTCGCTTTTTTTCTGCTTTTCTTATCGCTTTTCATCCAGATTTCGACGTTTCTCGCTTGTTCTAATCGATCCTGATCAATTTCCACTCGATTTAGAAAAAGTCGATTTTTGCCATTTTTTGCTAAAAAAGCAAGACTAACCCCTTTGGATTTTTCTCATTTCTCGCAATTTTCCTCATCTCCTCGAATTGGCTGAAACTCGCACCATTTGTAGGGACAGATGAAACATAATTCGTGCGCAAATTACAGCCCAATCGGTCCAGCGGTTTTAAAGTTTTCGCACTTTTAATATCGTCAATTTGCATCTTTTTTTTACTTATATTTTGCATTTTTTTCTGCTTTTCTTATCGATTTTCGTGCAGATTGCGTTGCTTGTCGCATAATAACAACTATCTAGTTCAGTTGTTGTCTTACAAACGCATTGGGGTAGGAAAATGTCGTGAAAAAGAAACAAGACAATATTTAATACAACTAATAAACAATTTATTTTCAAAACGAGAAAAAATACATAATAACTAGAAACCGTTTATAACAACAATCAGTTCATACTAAAATTATAGCCCAATCGGTCCAGCGGTTTTAACGTTTTCGCGCTTTTAATGTCTTAAATTTGCATCTTTTTTTTTACTTATATTTCGCTTTTTTTTTTCTGCTTTTCTTATCGCTTTTCATCCAGATTTCGACGTTTCTCGCTTGTTCTAATCGATCCTGATCCATTTCCACTCGATTTAGAAAAAGTCGATTTTTGCCATTTTTTGCTAAAAAAGCAAGACTAACCCCTTTGGATTTTTCTCATTTCTCGCAATTTTCCTCAACTCCCCGAATTGGCTGAAACTCGCACCATTTGTAGGGACAGATGAAACATAATTCGTGCGCAAATTACAGCCCAATCGGTCCAGCGGTTTTAAAGTTTTCGCACTTTTAATATCGTCAATTTGCATCTTTCTTTTTACTTATATTTCGCTTTTTTTCTGCTTTTCTTATCGCTTTTCATCCAGATTTCGACGTTTCTCGCTTGTTCTAATCGATCCTGATCCATTTCCACTCGATTTAGAAAAAGTCGATTTTTGCCATTTTTTGCTAAAAAAGCAAGACTAACCCCTTTGGATTTTTCTCATTTCTCGCAATTTTCCTCAACTCCCCGAATTGGCTGAAACTCGCACCATTTGTAGGGACAGATGAAACATAATTCGTGCGCAAATTACAGCCCAATCGGTCCAGCGGTTTTAAAGTTTTCGCACTTTTAATATCTTCAATTTGCATCTTTTTTTTTACTTATATTTCGCTTTTTTTCTGCTTTTCTTATCGCTTTTCATCCAGATTTCGACGTTTCTCGCTTGTTCTAATCGATCCTGATCAATTTCCACTCGATTTAGAAAAAGTCGATTTTTGCCATTTTTTGCTAAAAAAGCAAGACTAACCCCTTTGGATTTTTCTCATTTCTCGCAATTTTCCTCATCTCCTCGAATTGGCTGAAACTCGCACCGTTTGTAGGGACAGATGAAACATAATTCGTGCGCAAATTACAGCCCAATCGGTCCAGCGGTTTTAAAGTTTTCGCACTTTTAATATCTTCAATTTGCATCTTTTTTTACTTATATATATTTCGCTATTTTTCTTAGTTTCCCAACGCATCAATTTTCTGTTTGCAAATTCTTACGTTATTTTAATCAATGAACGCCGAAACGGTGCAATTTTTTTCTTATAACGAATGAATATAATATGTTAAGCGCGGCGCATCCACCATAAATCGATCTGAGGAAATTCCATCGAGTTCGCTCGCGATCAAACGCATATAATGATACACACAGAAACACGTTCTGTGGCTCGTGGCAATTTAATAATTTCTCGCGGCTACGAAAAATTCGTACGGCACGTAACGTATCTCTAATGCAATATGAATGTTGGAGAGTCAACAGACCGTGTAAGCAGAAAATTCGCCACGAGCTTACAACGTATTCATTACATGTTTATTTAATATGTAACATTACCCGTCTAACTAATACTGCTTTCATGTGGAACATGCTACCCAGTTAATAAGCTCGATTTTACATTATCGAGACTTTATATTCGAGAAAGCAAAAATTGAATTAATCTTTTGTCGAAGGCAACTAAAAAACAAGGAATTATTCCCTGCTCAATTAAGCTTCGAATTAATTAAATACCTACCGCCTTTTTAACAGTCGAATCGAAGAGGAAAAGGTGCAAATCGTACTTTTATATTAATAAAATTATATGATAATAATTTGACTCTTAGACGTTGGCCCACGTGTATAAATAAAAGTGGGAAAACGGTGTTGATGAGGCGAGAGATAGCGAACAATAGTGATGATAATAAGCAGACGCAGAAGATGAAGGAAGAAGCGGAAGGCGAATAAAGAAAAAGTGGCGGAGAATATTAAAGCGAAGTTTAATGTGTCGGATAAGTTGGTAAAATTTCGCTGTATCCGTCGGAAAGTTGGATACATCCAAGAGTCCTTTAAGTTGAAACGGATGTACTATTTAATTTTTCAACTGTAATATGCAAGAACTCTTTCTCTTTTCCAACTCTCTCTCTCCCTCTATTCAGTGCTAATTAGTGAACATTCGCTGGTGACATTTTGAATGTATCCTCGTGGCACCTGCTTGAATACACAAAATTAATTACACTTCACGAGACCGTGGCATTTTCTACACCCTAGTTATTATGACACCTAGCTTTTCCAACAATTTCTCTCGTTTTATTATTTCGCTTTCCTTCTTTCGCCCGACGTTATTAATTTTATCGCGTTACTAATTTCGCAACCAACTTTTTTCCTCCTGTTCGGCGTTATTTATTTATTTCAACGGACAGACGTAATTTGCTTTAATTTTCGTTTAAACAAAACGAAAAGCAGAATATGATTTGGGGAAAAAGAATAACGCGTGTGTAGTACTTGATGGAAAAATCCGCATAAGGCTCGTTATTAAATCCCATTCGATTTAATAATGTCGCATTCGACGTGGAAACTGTAAAACTGCCGGGACTACTTAAGCTTCGCTACGGATCGACGTGTATTCGATGCAAATAAATATTATGCGATTTACGTTTCGCCCTAAAATACACACGTAATCTTCAAATATTTGGTACATCAACAAACGCGTGCCGCCCTCGACGCGAAGAGAGGAGAGAAAAAGGGTAATTAAGGCAAATCCGGGCCTGAATGCTGATCGTTTTCCTAATAGGAACGTACACACAACTAATGCGCACGATGTTATTGCTTGTTAAATTAAAAATAAATAAGGGGACGCAGAAGAAGTCGGATATCCATCTCGTTTATTATAACGATGGGAATTTAGATGTTTGCGATTTTATTTCGATAGCAGAAAATATTCGTATTATTAGCGTATTTTCGGTGGGATTATCGACGTTCGAATCAATATGCCGGAGCCAGCATTTCCTCCTCCGTTTCCCTTTCATTTTCTTCGTCGTTCTATTGCCTTTACGTTAACGGATTTTTTATTATTTTTTTTCGTAAAATGCCCTTTCTTTTCGCCCGTACGTACGGCGGAAAAAGCGGCCACATATAATAATATTTCCGCAAAGAAGAGGTTTCAGCGAGTTATATTCATGCCCTTTATTGCACCACCTGCAAGAGTTTCCGATATTTTCATTGGAGAAGTTTAATAGAAAACATTTCGACGTAGAGGAGGAGGAGGCAGTCCGAGGAACGAAATTGTTGCGACTGAACATATCCGGTTAAGTACGGGACTGATTCCTTCGGTCAATATCCAATCTCTAAACGATAGCCGCAATTCCGAAGGATTTCGTTTAAAGTGACCTGCCCGCCGCATGCTCGTCCATCGGGAATTGGTCGAATAAAGAATTTACTTCTTCATTCCATTATTTAAATACTCGTTCATCCGATCGAGTTACGGCTACGACCGCCGTGTCCCGGTAATAGTGCCGTCGCGTGCACACGATTGGAATACGTGAAATTAGTGGAGATATTTTAAACTTTTCCCTCTAACTTTTCCCGTTTCCCTTAATACTTTTCCCGTTTCCCTTAATACTTTTCCCTATTCTCTTTAAGCGGATTAGGGACATGCACGAAAGGGGATTTATAATTTAATAACGTTCATAGTCAATATGTGGTTCTATCTGCAGTTTTTCATCCTTCGCCAGTCTTCTTCGGCTGGTGGACGACGTGCAACGCAAAATTAATTATAATAATAATAATATGTAATAGTTGATGGACTGGATGACTGGGCCTTTGTATTAATAGAACGCACAAAGACGAAGCTCCCGCTTTTGTGGAGGAATAATGAATGTTTCACGTAAAATAATGAAAGTCTGTACGTTATAGAAAGAAGAGGCAAGAGAAAAAGGAATTTTAATACAACAACAACAACAACGTTTAATAGTTTATAATGGCTGTTTCGAATATGAGAGCGAAAAAGATAAGCGAACTGTCGTTTATATTCATTTGCCTGCGGTACATTCAACAAAATTGTTTTCTTCTTTGCCATCGTCCTCGTTCATTTTCTTTTTCCTTCCTCTCGTTCTCTCCTCGTCCCTCCAACAAGACGAGCGAATAATTTGCTCGGATAACGCCTAAAATGTAATCTTTTTGTTTTCGTTGGCGAGAAGAAAAAACATCGCCCCATATAATAATGATAATACTTACCCGGGGCCGTAGCAGTACACGTGCGTGTATGTGCATGTGTCGTTCGTAGTTTCCGTGATAAATTATAGGGACCGGTGATGAAGTGCGGGTTAAAGGTCGCCCCGGGGACAAAGATCGGCGCGGGTGCTGATGAAGGTTGTCACTTGTCAAAAAGCCAGGTCACCGTCTCGCCCATGCGAAATGCATTTTCTCCAGAACGACGCCGACACACAGCTCGAATAATAGCTATTTGTAATCGTTGTAGCGATCGTCGTTGTTGTTGTTGTCGCAACAACAGAAGAGCTCTCTTTGCGAACGCCGGAATTCCTGCACGTAAAACGCTCCCGACTTTTATTTACATGCTACTTTTATTTCTGTACCTAAACCGATTCTCGAAACGGAGGTAGCGCCGAAGGAAAACGGGTAGCGAAGAAACGGGAGAGAAGGAATTCCATAAAACATTCTTTGTAAGGCTCGCAAGCAGGAATAACAAACTGAGCAACAACAATGTAACAATTTGTCGTTTTAATCCTCGCCCTACCGCCATTTATTTCCCGTTTACAACAAATAATATTTATTTTGAATGGCAAATGAAACCGAATCGATTTTCCAATCGATAAGCTCCCTTCGAATCAGGATAGAGTCCACGTGATTTCACGTTCGGCGTTCCGCCGTTCAAAAGGTTCCCTTCTCCCAATCTTTCCCTTTTTAATGCAATTTACTTTATCATCATCATCATCAATAGCAGCAGCAGCAGCTTCGCTCGCGCTTTACCCTTCCTTCAGATACACTTTATCGAGTTAATTTATCTCTCGGAGACTCGCACAAAAAACGAGAAGAAGAACGTAAAGCCCGAAAATCGAATTAACCGTATTTAAGAAAATTAAGTTCGATGATGATGATGATGGTATCGCCAGTTTGTTTTGCTTCTTGCGTGGGAAGGAAGAATAAATGAAGACGAGGAAGAAGACGAGGGTTTTGCCGTTAATTAATATGTATAAAAGGATGAAAAAAATCGAGACGAACACTTTCAATCCCTTTTATGTATACGGCAAAGGGAAGGATAAAGGAAAACAGAGGGAGAGAGTGACTGAAAGTTGGAAAAGTTGTTATTAATAATATAATGAAGTAAAGTAGGCTTTTAAACCGGTAAAGAGTTCGATTTCATAAAATATTTGAATTGTATCCCTCTCTTTTCTCTCTCTCTCTCTCTCTGTAAACCGTTTCACTGAATATTATCGAAGTTGTCTTGGTTAAAAGTGGAAATATAAATGCACGAATCGAACGATTTTCATGCTGAAAAAAGTGGAAGAATTCAATAAGAGCGCAAAAGTTTCTTATATAACTTTCAGCCTTCGTGCTTCTCCCAATTTTTACTCCCTTGCTCGTATAAACTCGTAAACGTCCGACGAACGTCCAGTTAAAGAACGACTTGTGTTTGGGACCGGCGCCTCCACCATTTTTTTCATTTGCATCCTTCAACTCTTACCTTCCGTATAAACACATGCAGCACCAAAACGAAGACGTATTATGACTTTCTCGAGGATTCGTTTATTATCCAAGACGATTCTTTTTTAAACGTGAGGAATCAAACAGAAGATTGCATGCAATAAATTTAACAATCCGAAACGATAAAAGCGTGGAATTAACGTTAGCAACCTTCGCACGTTAAAGTATCAAATCAAGTTGAAAACACGCCGGTCGGAAATGTTCCCCAAACAGCTAATTACAATTGTGCGTGCGTGCGTGCGTTCGTTCGTTCGTCGTGCCGAAAACACACACACGAGGAGCGAGCGAAAGAGAGAGAGAGAGAGTGAGACTAAAGTTGCTACCTGTTGGGGCAATTACCGGCACATTGTAATATATTTAAAACGGCGGCAAGGTAAACCCGTGACGCCGTTTTGCCCCACTTGGAAGATTAGGGGTAACATTAGGTTTTCATAAAGTATGTAAAAGGGTAGCGGAGGAACGTTTACAATTTGCAACCGTGTCCGCGATAAATATTAGAAATAATAATAATACGAAGACGGTGCGGGGTTCGTTGGAAATAATTGATAAACCGTGGAGTTTTATTTAAAACTCCGGGCCCACGTATCGTCGTCGCTTTTGGCCCTTAATTATTATAACGTGTGCTTATGGAAAATTGCGCTTAATCCGACGGACCCGTGCGCCATGGGCAAGCGTAATCCTTGCACCTTATTTCCGCGATGGAAACGATTAATTATGAAAATGGGCGCTCGTAATGAATTAGGCATCGTACGATTGTTCGAAGATTATTTCATTTTCGATTGCTTACGACGTCGCGCATCCTGTCGACCGACGCGATCCCTCGGACTCCGTTTAACTTATTCACGTCGCGCAAGTTAATTCCGTGGGAGACGTTAACGACGATGATGATGGGTTTCGAAAGGGTTCTTCTTCGGCGGTGTAGCAGGTGTTGGCTGTCGCCAGTGTGCAGTTTTGGTTGCAGATGCTCGACGACGACCTTTAATTAACTACTTGACCGCTCCTCTTACACTAGATGGAACTAACTGCACGCAACAACAACAACATCGACTTCGCCAAAAGATATCCGTTTCTCCCTTTACCAAATTTCGTACCCTGTTCCCGGTAACTCCAGTTTCTTCCGTCAGGAAAAAGTGGGTCGTTTGTGCTCTTCTTCCTCTGGGCGTCGCTTTTATTTTCCATGGAATTCGTTTCCGGCTTCGTGCGTCCTACGCTTTTTGACGTTTAAAACATTTTAAGTATGTTTGAGTCCATCTTAACATCCGTAACAAGTTTCTCATTTTGCAACGGGAAAAGGAACATTAAATCGTAGAAAACAGGGAATTTGATTTCACAAGAAATATTTATTTAATTCTTGCAATTTAACGTCTTGCAATGGTCTTCGTCCACATTATATTTTGTTGGAGTACCTATACAAAAAGTTTTGTTAAATTGCAATCTTGTTGTTTCCGTTTAACGACGTCAGTATCGAAGGCTTAGTAAATTAGATCGTTCTTCTTAAGCCTTGCACATTTTTATTTTATAAATAAAATCGAATACGATTATAATATATATATATATAAAAGGACATTATAAAATTTCATTATATTCCTTAATTTTCTTTAATAAATCCTATATAATATTAGTTCTCTTTCTTTTTAATTTTCTTTTCGCAATAATTCATTAAAAATTTATTATTATTATTAACTCTTATATAATAAAGCACAGCCTGAATATATTATAACGAACTGCTAAACATATTCAGTACAAAGGGGAAAAAATGTTTAGGATTCTACAAAATATAATTATTTTCTTTCAAAAAGAAACGTGGGAGTTACGATGCTAAAGTGGCAATTCCATGATTATTTTTCGCGATTTGTTTGCTATTTACTTCGTAAAATCAATCTCTTTGTTCATATCCGAATACGTGGAGATGAAAGCTAATTGATATTTACACATATTCCTCTTTATTACGATGTGATGTTTGTTATTCTCTGTTATTCGCATGAAATTGAACTTACAAAAAATTAATAAATGTCATTCCGACGTTAAACGAAGGTCTCTTTGAACCAATTCTTCTTGTCGTTTTTTTTTTTTTTATATTTTGACAAACAAAATTCATTATCAATTGTGCGCTGGGGAAGACGCAATTATAAAACGAAATGCGATCGATAAAGCGTAATAAGCTAACAATTATACATAAAGACGAAACTCATTATTGGTCTCTTTCCTCGTTCTTCGGCTGCTACTTTCTTGGCTTATTTCTAAATACATTTCCATTGGATAAAAGAGGGAAATCGCGTAATGGCGATGAACGCCCTCACGTGCTATTATGTACGTATATAAAAGGCCTCGTCCGTGTTATTAGTAAGCAATCTGATCGCGTGCCGAAAGGACATTAATCCACGAGATGGTAAAATCATGTTTCGTACGGTTACGTTTTATCAATGCGATTTTTCTACCAGTTTCAAATGGTTCTGCTGAAGGAAGAGCCACGACTCCGGTTGTCAAATAGTATCACGACAAGTGTATTTTCATGGCGATTATCCTTTACCTACCACATATCTTCTTTTATTAGTTTCTTCTTGCGCCAACAACGCCAAAGAGAAAATACGTTTCAAGTTTCCGATTGGCAGAAGAAAATTAAATAAATTGAGTATTGAATAAGAAACATCACAGAATATCTTTCTCTTCCATTTCCCTTTAACAGACTTAACAATAACGATAAACATAAAATTCCCAATTTTGTTTTTTATAACATATAAACGATATTAAAAATAATGAAAGACTAGAATTGTACATATTTTCAAAAACGATCATCGTAAAACGATGAATGGACACTAATTTGTTGCTTCATTGTTACAACGTCATTACAATCGTTTGAATTTGATTTAAATGCGAACAAATTACAAAATGATAGCTTAAGAAACGAGTTGCCATTAGTATGCAGTCGTTTAAATGAACGAAACGAATTTTAAGCTGAAAAGTTGAGAACTTAATCAACAGGCATTAATTAATTATCCAAAGACCGTGGATTAAAATTTACAAACTTCATTTTCTTCTGCGTCTCGTAAAAGGTACTCTTAGTCGAACGAAATAAAAAAAACAATGTTTACGCTACAGCAGCAATTAATTTCAATCTAATTACAGGTACACGTGTTTTAAGAGTCTCAACTTTTCCTAATAACATCATCCACAATTTGTAATATATATATTTTCCATTCTTTAAACAAACAAACGAGAATACAATTCAATTGAGTATAATAAATTGATTTGAACGGATGAGATTTGTTGTTGTTTGATTTACTCTTTGTTCGTCTTAAGCCGTCTCAACTTTTCTGTTATTATTAATAATCTCGTTTTAAATTAACTTATTCCTTCCTAATCGGTTCACGCGGATGATTAGTCCCAGACGGTGACGCGTCGCGACTTATCGACGCACGCTAGCGCCGTACCTTGCGGATTCCACGACGTTGCCGTAACGGTCGACCTGGAGAATAGCTTATGAGATCTTCATAGGTACATGCAACAAAAATACCAACAAAAAAGAAAGCGATGCCAACAAATGAGAAAGAAAAACTACTATTTACTACTATTTAAAAAACGCTAATCGAAATAAATTCGCTAAATGGCGATGGCTAGATGAAATTCGAATAGAAAAGGAAAAACGTATTAGTAATCGACCGTTAATGGAATTAAAATCGGACACGGATTTGGGAAAAGGGCATATAAAGTGGGCATTACTTTTAATCGTGCACACACAATCATCCGTTAATTGTGTCTTCTTTGGCGTTCTTTTTTCCTTTCGTTCCATTGAATTCGAAAGTAAATCTTCCGGCGAACGTTCACGGAATTTCGTTCTTTGCGCGCGTAACGCAGACGGGCCGAACGTATAATACTCTATTGATTCTCGTACACATCGGATGAATACTAACGAGTAAAACGCCGTGTCGGTTAATTTGCAAAGGGAAACCAATTGAAATTTACCGTTATTAAAGAGGAAAACCAACCGGGGCGCAAAAGATGGACGGAAAAGTTAATAGCAACTAATTGCGATACACATTTCGATCGATTATTAGACAGTTAGTAAGAATCAAAAAGGGGCCGCTACGTTGGCCGCGTGCGTCTCCTTTGCGGTGCGTGCATGCAAATACGAAAGAACGATTGCAAAAAGAAAGAAAGAACAGAAGGGAAGAGGAATTCAGACGATCAAAGTGAATTACTTACGGCGCGTCTCGCAATATCGTCTCGATCTTCGTCGTGTGCACATTCCACACGAACACGTTCCCATCGGACGAGCCGACGGCCACGTACTCGCCGCCGGGATTAAACGTCGCCCTCGTCCAGTCGCAACCAACCTTGAAGTCGTCCGAACTGCAAAAAAAAATTAAAAATTTAAATTCCGCGTTAGAATCGATTACGGAAGCCGTACGTTATTCGCGCACCGTCGACTTGCGCCCACCAATTCGGGGTTAATTGCTTAAGACGCGAAAAAAGCGCGAGAATGGTCGGGAGCGAGTGGAAATTAAAAGAGGGTGTAGAGAGAGAGAAATTTTCCGGCCGCACGTTGTTGTTTCTTATTAACGCAAAGTGCAACGGGCATTTGTTTGCCCTCGGCTCATTTAGCTTAATCTGCGGGCAGTTGTTGTCGTATCGATTCGCAATTCGGCCGATATTTTACGCGATCGGAGGTAGGTAAATCGTTTTCCAATGAATTTCGCTAATGGTCGTTTTATGTTGATTCCTTTTCCGTCTCCCTTCGCGTCCTTTTTTTTCGCCCCGTTTTCTGCAGTCCTCCTGCTTTTTTTTTAACAATCTATTTTCTCATTACTACCCCCCCCCCTCAGGCAATTTATTTACCCCGCACACCGCCTCCACGCGCATTGTTTTTCCTTTTGTTTCCTTCTAGGCAATACGCGTACACACGTCAGACTATTAAATTTGGCTTTCTTCATCGTACCACGTTCGATTTTTCTTTTTCGCCTCCGAAGGGGCAGACGTTAAAGTTTTAATCCTCGAAACCTTCGTGCCGTCAAGAACCCCCAATAAATCATGTGCCACGTACGGCGGCTGGCGGCGGCGGCGGCGGCGGAGGCAGAAGCAGTTACTTTCGTGTGTGCGGGCGGGTAATTCATTTCTCTTGGCAAAACGCGTTAAACACTCGACTTGCTCCGGTCTCTTCCTCTCCCACAAGAAACTGGGTTAAGTGGCGACGACGACGACGACGCCAACAGGTCCTTAGATAACCGGGCGTAGATAACAAGTATCCTACTTACTTCGGACTTTTAAGGCTGATAACGCGCATCTCTCTCTCTCTCTCTCTCTCTCTCTCGTACCCTTGAATAAAACTCGCACGAGTACCGTCATTAATCTTGCACCGCATACGACGTTTCACGCGAAGACCGGAATCTGCGTCGAACAAGCCGAACGTTTTCCGCGAATGCACAAAAGCGATATCCGGCGATTTGCTTTTATTGTTCAGAACTGCAAATGCAACACACCGTACGAGCGTTTGGTGAAGTCAACGCATGATCAAGGAGTAAAATTCACCGTGAGCTTTTCTTCTCTTCGTCTCGATCTGCGAGCAGTGCGAGGCGCAAATTGAAATGTCGCCGTTCGTGGAGACGGCGGCGGCGACCGGGCAAAAGGTGTTTACGAAGCATCCAAAAAACGAATAAAACAATGATTTTTCGCCGAGATGCAATGAAGACGATGAAGGGAAACACAATCGACGAGAGCGGAGAATATAATCGAATTATTTGGATAAAGATTAAAAAGCAGCGATCGGTTGTGCAACGGGCGCATCTGCATCGGGATCCGTCGAAAGGCGCAAGAGAAAAAGTTAAATGATAAATGGGAAATTAAGGAGGAAGCGATGATGGTAGAGGCGAAAGATATCGATAGCGGAGGAGGAGCCGGGCGTAAAGAGACCCCGGGCGAACTGCATGGGGGGATATGAATAATATAACCCGATGTAGGATAATGGGAGCGAGGACCCGCTTTATGGAACCCATTTTCTTTATGGTAGCACGGAAGATCATCGTTACTTTTTTTGTTCATTTTGAAGAATACCTCAAAGTCAGCTAGTTTTCCAACCGATATATGAATTCCTTTACTTTATATTTCTGTTTGGTTCTCTCTATAGATTTCTCTCTCTCTCTCTCTCTCTCATTCTTCGTCTTTGCTCTCGCCACACGATATTTACGATTCCGACAATAAGACGAATAAACGCAAGGTATCATAATAATAATGATGGTAATGATAATACATTGCGGGTCAAGTTATGGAGTCCCTATAGATAACTCTTTGGTATCGATCCGCTCTATGCGTATACGTGTATATGCGGACGTATAGAGAGGAGAGGAGGCTCGCAGATCTCTGAAAAGCCAATAAAATTCAATTGCCAGCATAAAAATAAATCTATCATGTCGAGGGTTAAGTTTATGTGAATTTCTGATAATAAAAAACTGCTTCCCTCTCTCTCTCTCTCTCGCTCTCTCTTTCTTTCTCGCAAAACTCTCTTGCTCTCACGAAACTCTCTTACTCCTGCAAAGCTCTCTTTATCTTTATCAATTTCGCTCTCCTCTTCTCATAGCGATAGAGACGAAGATGTCCGAATGAAGTATACGGTATTTATAGTTTGTAATTTCAATTCGTTCAATTTATTTAGCCTCCTTTCTTCTTGCTCGTCTCTATTATGTTTTTTGTTCGTTTTCGGCAAAGTCCAGATGAAATTAGATGGAATCGAAGGGAATCGAATGGAATCGATGGGGCGATGGGGAAGAGGATAACAAATTATTTGCCGCAAGAAATTATTCACTCACCGGTAAGTGTGGACAATGTGATTCATTCGCAGATCGATCACGTTTAGGCTGTCGTCTCGGTCGCAGCTGAGCAGGTATTTCCTATCTGAAAATTGGGAGGGTTCGATTTAAACGTGCACGAAGTATAATCAAAGTCAAAATTGTTATTAATTGAGTTACGTCACTTGTCGATTAATAAAGTTTCGTTACCTTTTCGTTTATCGCGAATTAGAAAACGAAAAGTAACGCGAAACGTTCCATTCGAACTCGAATTCGCTTGTTCGCGAAAGGAAAAAAAAAGCGAAGTTTAATTAGTTTATATTACAACTATTTGGATTTTAATAGTCCTTATTTCCCCCATAATAATCACGCCTTTTATTTTCCTCGCTCGTTTTCCTTTTAACGAGCCAACAAACAGGAGGAGTGGAGAAACGATTGCGAAAATAAAAAAAAGTGGAAAGAGCGAAATCGAAGGAGAAACGGCGCGCACAGTAGGCGAAAAAAGAAGAATGTATAAAATAAAACAAGTCCTTTAAACTTTGCGAACATTAACAGAAATTTGCATTTACAATTAGTTTAACTGATTTTACGTCTTCGCTCGTATTTCCTCCCGTTTCTTTCTCTCCATTATTTTTTCTTTATTTTATTTGATCTATTTTCCATTCGAGATAAAATTGCAAACCTTTATTTTCACACCAAACGAAACTGAGGAAGACTCTTTCGCTTCTCCTTTCCATTCCGTCTCTCTCTCTCTCTCTCGCTCTCTTTTCTTACGCTTTGTTCCACCCAACCGCCTCCTCATTTCATCCTCCTCTTCCAACCATTCCATCCACTGATTTCGTCTTCATTCCCACCTCTTTCTTATTCATCTCCTTATCTCAATTTTATTACGACAAATGAATATTTTCTGTTTATTTTTAATATAAAAGGGAGGGAAGGCGAAGGGAAGAAAAAATAAAATAAAGGGAAGAAACACAACGAAACGTCGGATTTCATTACGTATACCCATTGATTTGCATCGAAATGAAATAAATTTCTTAAAGACAATTTATTTTTTCTTCGCTCGCTCTCTCTCTCTCTCTCGCGTGCACTCCTCCGTGCCCATCAACATAAAAATAAATGGGAGGATGAAAGAATAAAGGAAATTATGAATAATGGTATCAATTCGATTTTAATAAAACGTCCGGAAAGAGAGCGAAAGAGAGAGAGAGAGAGAGAGAGAGCGAGAAAGAGGAACGCATTAAAGGAGAAATAATGAAAAAAAAAATCACCTCTGGATAGATCTAACGAGGTAATTTTCCCGTGTAACTGAATGTCCGACGAGCCAGATTTCGATCTCGTGTCCCAGAAACGGATGCGTTTATCAAAGTGGCCGCTAATGATCATGAAACCGCTGCCATCCGCAACCACGACGTCGTTACAGCTAGATCCGTGAAATTTCGTTTCTATACCTTAACAAAAAGCAAAACAACAAATAGGTAGAATAAATTAATTAATCCGCTCGCGTTTGAAACATTCGTAAAACTACATTAACCTATATATATATCGAATTAAGTGGCTTTTATTTGATTAGGAAATATTAGTTAAACAAATTTACAAATGCCACGCCTCGAGGTTTCCTTTTTCTTCCTTTCGCAATCACACGTGCTGCTGTTGGTTTAGGCAAAAGAAATGATCGAAGATGAAACGTTCCAAAAGTGCCGTAAACATTTACTTTACGGTTAAGCCAAAGGTCAAAGAAAATTGGTTCCGCCAAAACCAGCCATACTCGCATCCACCCCGAAAACATCGCCGGCTCAAAAACGTGGCAATATAACCGGCAAGGAAATGTATTTGTATATGAGAAATTATTATTAAATGTGCAAATTTATGAAAATAAGAAATTAGATGAGTGAGATTGGAAAAGTAATCGGAATGTTTTTTTTTGCCTCTTTATTCCAAATTTACATGCAAAATCGAAGTAATAAAATTACGACATTGAATCCGAAAGAAAAGGCGAGTTTTCTCTTGAAAATGTCTAAATATTTTAAGAGCTGCTGGTGTCATAACGTTGCAAAAAAATCCTCGTAAATAACGCAGATCTTGAGCATTTCCCTGTTAGGCAATTATGGTGGATTAGAATAAAAAGCGATTGAATAAAGGATAGAGGAAGAAGTTGCATAAAACATAAAATCACGATCCTAAATTATGTTCTATGTACAATTTATCATGAAATGGTTGGTAGAGCCGAAACGAACGTGTAATGTATTTATTCGAACGTGACAATTGTAACAAATTGTTATAAATAAATTGAGGCAAATTATACTAATAATAAATAAGAAAATTCTGCGAGAAAATGGAACGGGATTGAATTCGTTTTTTGTCCATCGAATAATTTCCGTTTCGAAGTAAATTTCTCGCTTAATTTAAATTAATTTAATCCCTTAAGGTCGCAGCGTCTTTTCCCAACAACAACAACTACAAGGCTCTAATTTTATTCTTTATTTGCCTCTTCATTCAATTGCTGCGACGATGAATAAATTTATTATGCTTCATTTGGTAATTTTGAAGATTCGAAAAAAATTGTAACACCAACGAAAAAGAAAAATGATTAACATGTTTTTATTTCTCCCGTTTGCTTCATATTTACTTATAAAAATTAATGAATGCCATGTTTGCGGTCGACCGAGGGGTAAACGGAGAGGGAATTGCGAAATAAATTTTCTTATAACGTGTTAAAATGTTCAAAATTATTTTTCTTCGCCACATATTTTGCTTTCGTTGCTTTCGTTCTGTCTTTTCGTTGCTGTATTCAATAAGCATTAATTTGCGAGTTAAAAACAAGAGTTCTTTTGAACTTCTCTTTGGCTGGAAGATAAAGACGTGGGAAAAATTGAGGTGTAATGGGATGTACGATACAATTATGACATCGTTAATTGCAAAAAATAATAATAATGAACATAATTATATCGATATAAAGTTTGTAGACAAAAGAATCTATTGAAACTGTTCAAAAGCTGTATAAATTGAGAAATATGATGATGAGCTTTAGGGTAGGATAATAAACACTTTGACATAATACCAAGAAGGCGTGTGTGCAAAAGAGAAAAAGCGGGAGGGACTTTTCTTTTTCGCAAAATAATAATTATTAAAATAAATTGCTCATTCGTGATAAGCGAGAATAAGAAAAGAGTTCGTGGAAATCTCTTTTGAAGACAATCACTCATCATAGCGAACTGTGAGAGAGATAAAGTTTCGTATTACTGAAAAATCCACAAAAACCATTAATTTAACTTCTTTTAAGAAGAATGCGTCAAAGAAAAAAGTGGAAGAAGAAGAAGGAGGCGAGAGCAGCAGCAGCAGTGAGGAAAAAACGAACGAACGAACGAACGAAGAAGAATGAGGGGCATGTGGAATATAGATAAGTATTGAAAAATGTTAGCTCATAATTTAATTTAAAATCAATTTAGTGAAGTTAGTGACGCAGCGTTGACATGAAATTTGTACCGCAACATCATCCGTTCCTCTCTTCGCCGTCTTCGTCACTCGCATCGACCCAACGTTATTATGCCCCTTCGCCCATCATCCCTCTGCCCGATGACACGTACTACACACATATACACGCAGAAGGAGAGAACGTTGACAATAACGTTTTGGATGTTAGTGTTGTTATTACAACTTTAGTTACTACTTTTACCATTTACATTAAATGTTCTCTTATTTCATAAGTTTTAAACCACCCGCCAGTGCCGCAAGTGCATCCAAATATCTTCATAAATTCTTAACGAGTTTCCTCCGTGTTTGTTATTACACGAAGTTATTTTAATGACCCATAATTGTTTGAATTAAGTTGAGTACCACCGCATCTCACACACTAGCTGGGGTGTCGTAGATGTATAAAAGGGAATAAAGACGGTGCAAAAAAAAAGAAGAAGAAAATGGCAAAAACTCAATATCTGCCATCTACATAAAAGCGAAAAGCTCGTATAAAGAAGAAGAAAGAAAAGTATGAGCGAGAGGGAAAAAATGTGGCACGGGATAATATACAAGAGAGTAAACTTATTTACTTACATGCCCTACTTCGGAGGTCCCAAATTTTAACGGAACGATCGTGACTCCCCGTAACAACTTTCGAAGAATCGTAAAAGAATTTGGCTGCCAACACTTTACCCGAATGTCCGGTCAACGTGTGCTGTAAACAGAAGATGAAAATAACATTATTATTATGCAAATTGGTATCCAATAAAAAAAGACGCAGCAAAAGGAAAACTTTGTCTTTTTAGTGTGGAAACACCGGACGACCAATTCCTCGCTCGCCGTCGCATTTCTGCTCGTTGTTGTTGTTGTTGTTAGATTTTCCTCGTTTTTCTCACGCTGAAAAAAAAGCAAACAAAACGTTTGCTGACATTGACAAGTAGAACGCTTTGAATGAAAGAAAAAGAGATTGGAAATCAGTTCAATCACGAACGGTATTGCTATTTAAAATCGAACGACCGTCGTCCTCGGTTCTCCCCGATTTAAAGCTTTAGCCGAAAGGAGAAGCGAAAAAAATTGTTTTAATACACTTTTTTTTTTCATTTTCGGGAGCAACAGTGCCGAAGCATCCAGGACAACAACAATGATCGTGACATTTTTGTAATTCGCATTTGGGGCAGAGATAAAGGAAGAATTGATTTGCTTTCGTTTTCCCTCACAATTGTAATCACTTTTATTTCAGCTCCGACGGCCCTGAATTTGGATTTTCCTACATCCTTCGCTCGTTTGATTATTTATTTTTTTTTTTCGAAAGCGAACAAAATTATCATTTCGTTTTTACATTTTTTTGATTCCTTTTAATAAAATATATTGAAATTCGTACAAATAGAAGAATGTTTATTGTATTTATTTCTCGCTCATTGTTTCATTATACGAAAAACATACCGTAAGGGAAATAATTTTAAATGTTATAAAAATAACCCGAGGAGCGTTCTTCTTTCAAATAATTATTTTTTTGTTGTTGCCCGTTCGTCGAAATAAGCACCCAGATTGCGGAGGACGAAATTAAAAGAATCTCTTTCTCTCATTCAGAGAGAAAAAATGTAATTTTTTATCTCTCTCTCTCTCTCTTTCGAGCTGAAAGCAATTTACGTGCAAACGATATTTCGCCATCTTCTCGTAATCGTTGCAATTAAACGATTAGAAGCAATTAAATTGCAAAATTAATTAAATCCTTTAATAAATAGTCAAATGCATACCAATAATATCGTAACATATTTTCCACATACCAGCAACTACTTAATAAATACCAGTCCGTAAATAACCAGTAATTAGCCTGTAGCTGTTCAATTTTTTCTCTCTCTCTCTCTCGCTCTCCCTCGCTCTTTCATTTCTCCTCTAAGTGCACGTAATCAATTTTCTTCGTTACAAAAAAGTTATCCTTAGGAAAGCAGCGTCATATATATATATGATGCGTGGGTGGTCAAAATAGTAATAACGAAACTGACGTTGTTTACGGCCGCGATTAAGAATAACATTTATGATTCACACGATTCGCGATCGCGATAAACCCTTCAATGAACGACCACCATCTGAAATTGCGTTCGTTCGGGTTTGACTTATCTGGAAACTTCCTTTCGAAATCCCCCAGATGAAATGAGCAGGATTCCATTAGAATCCAATTGGAATTGCTTAAGATAAACATTCGTTGGATTAGTCGTAAAAAAAATCGTTTCTTTTTACATTTTTCTTCTCGTTTTCCTTTCGTCCACTCAAATAGTTTACAAACGTTAACATCGCATTAAACGGGCATATCAGCGTTGTTTTAATGCGAGCAAAGGAACCTGACGTGTTCGCGTATTGCTTCGCCTTTTAACATTTCCATTCCCAACCACCCGTCCGTACAATAAATAATACGCGTACGTAGAGATCGAAAGAGAGCGAACTTAACGTATTCATATTGTTTTATATTTATTTCGCTCTCAATGTAACATTTCTAGGTAATAAAAGCGAACCATTAGGGATTATTTTGTGGTTTATTACGACGATATTTTCCCTCTTTCGCTCTCTCTCTCTATATATATATATATCTCGCTCTCTTTCGCTACACCACACTATCAGCCTGTTTGTGTATGCATGCAAAAAGTTTGCAAAATAGTTAAAAGCAGTTTTGGTTAATATTCCTAGCTTCATACCTTTTCAATATATTTATTTTCCATTCGCATTCAAAGCGCTATCGAACCGGAAATAGTACGAGTAGAACTTCGCGAAAAGGAAAAACTTAAAGAAGCAACGTGCAAGTTCGAAAGGAAAAGAATTAATTCGACGATAAGGGAAAATGTGTTAAACAACGAGGCTGCAATCCATCTCTCTACCAGTCTTCAATAATGGATGATGTTAAAGTGACAGCAGAAAGAGCGTCATTTCGCTTGGTTTCATCGTTTCATTTGAAACGCCGTATCACCTCCACGAAGGTTCGTCACTCATGAATTTTCATTGTTACAAGTTTTCTAAAAACAATTCTTTTTCTCGCGAAAGAACAACTTAATTTACTTAACTTCCAAATGACTGGAAATACGATTAAAAATCCACGACGTACATTAAGAAAGCGTTCATTTCTTCGCGTTTCTTTCTTCTCCTTCTTGGGTCTCGTTTCTTTCCTTAACATCATCATCATAATCGTCTAAAAATTAATTAAAACGTTTAAAATTAAATAATACACTGTTACACGTGATACGATGTTGATTAGGATGATTATGACGAGGAAATGGTATGCACGAGGCGTACAAAAGTTCCTTTTTGCCTAAGCATTTCTGCAAGTGTATCATTAACGATGTGTAACCGAAAAATATGAAGAGCAGAACATTATTTCTAGCTTGTGCACTTATAATTACAATGTCAGGAACGTTTTGTTTACAAATTCCTGTATAATTAAAGCAAACTATTTTTTTCAAAAACATTATTAATTAATTCTACGAATTTTCTTTGCAAAACTAATCCTCGGTCCATTTTAGAGCAGCGAAAGGTTTTCGTTTTCCATCGTGGGATTAAAACAGAGAAATGGTACATATAAATGATGATTGTATGATCAGATTATGTATTTAGTGAATCAATATAAAAAATAACAGATTCCGGCTAACATTTAATTTCCATAATGGACTTTAATTGAAACAGCATTGCGAAATTAAAAACGAAAATGATGGAACGCATAAATCAAATGTTTTATTATTATGATTATTAAAACGAAATATTTTTAAATGGGAAATTTAAAATCAAATTGAAATATCCAGGCATGTTATTATCAGTTATAATAAAAACCAACTTTTTATGCTTCATTCTATTCATTCCTTTTTGTTCCTCGTTATTGATCCGTTCGGTTTTTGTAATGTGTACGTACACCCATTACATTTATCTATATGCAAGTGTTATAAATTATGAAAATGCAAATGCAAAAATGATTATTATTCATTGTAATAAATACGAGGCGCATCGTAAACAATCTCCCATAACTTTCTTTTTGCCATTTAAATTCTATTATTATTAGTGTTCTATTCCTGTTTATTTAGCTTAAAGCACGATTCGCATAAAAAAGAAATCAGAGGGTATTACTATTTGCAAGGTCGTATAATAAAGAGCTCCTCTTTTAAAGCCATTTCATTTATTTTCATTCTTCGCCACCACTTGAAACTCGAACCGTTCGAGCAAAGATGAAATATAACTTTTAACGCACCTAACGATTTATAAATATACATCTTAATAATAATTAAATTTTATAGAATCTGGAACGTATAATGGAAACGAATGGGAAAACATCGTAAAACGCGTATATACCCATAGACACGATTATTTGTTATTATTATTACGATGACGGAGTAAATTAAAATAACTTTTCTAATTACTTTTAAGAGCAAATTAAATAAACAAGTTAATTCGCACGGAAAACGTATAACTATCGTTTTAATTCAATTTCAGCGAGGCTTTCCGACTATTTTCCTTCACTGGTAGACGCTACTAATTATTTTCCCCGATAATATCATTGAAAGATGAAAAGCGCAACGCAGAGAAAATGTTGCTTAGGATTTTATTTATGTGCGATCTTGTTCGTCGTCTTCTTCTTCTTCGTGGAAGTTTCCTTTTCAAACGAAACTAGCAAAACGCTCCAACTAATAGGAAATATTACATTGCGATAATGACATTTTAACGAGTAACTCTGTTAGAACGCTTAAAATTATTATTCGTTAGGGCACATTTGCACGTTTAATTATATTGTTATGCGCAAATTATATTGTAGCAGCTAAAGGAAAACAAAAATAGACATCTTAAGATTAGGTACAATTTGCAAACGAATTATTTCGCTTAGAGTCGTTCGGTGTCCTCCTTTGATGGTCCCGAATTAAAATTGACGATTCGGTCATAATAATATACGGCTGAATATCAGCGGTTAGGATCGAATTTCAATTAAATATCATACACGTAAATAGACGACGAGCGTTTCGCGCGCTAATAGTATTTAGGAAATGGATTGCAGCATGAACGATAACGAATTAAACGTAAATTAGAACGTAATTTGCATGTATTCGTGTCGGCAGACCGTTAATTTATTGCAATCGCAGTTTTAACGGGTGTGTTTTCAGTCGGTGGCAACTGAAGAACGAACGCTAAGGCATTCGCTTGCCAACCTAACGATTTGTAAACACATTACTCAATTCATCTTTATTTCGACTCGAGTAATAACGACTGCGTAATCGAAGAAGTTGCAGAAACTTTGACTCGTACTCCTCACACAATAGGAATTATTAATAATGCAATTAGTTTTCAGTAGCGATTGGTGTAGCAAGTAGAAGAACAGGAAGGATTCTAAAACGGGGATTTGTGCGTTCCGCGAAACGTAAACGGAAGTGAAAGAAAATCGTAAAACAGGAAGTGCAAGTTGATGAAAAGTAACCCTTTGCACTCGCACTCGCATAAAGTTTTCATGCATATTGCATACGGTCAGTCACCTGATGCTCCCGGGCAAGGACATCAAAACGCAGTTGCATAAAGTTTAAGATCGAAATGAAAACTGTTATAAAAAAGTACTTTATAGAGATAGAGAGAGATAGAGAGAGAGAGAGAGGGAGAGATGAATAAATATATAGAAAGTGCATATCAAACTACTAATTTAAATTGCATATATTATAAATTATTCGCATCCATCTGATGTAAATTAATCGCGAAATACGTGTGTATAACACAGAGAGAGGCACAAGTAATTTTCCCGGGCTATTTTCCATAATCAAGTTGGAAGGCAGTTGCGAAAGAGACTGCACTGCCATCATCACCCCCGCGATTTAATGTAGAAGAAGAGGGCGAAATTTAAGTGCTCCACTTAATCTGATTTCAAAAGCACGTTGACAAGTAATAAGATGGAAAAAGGAACTCGAAGAACTCGAAGAAAATGAGAGAGAGAGAGAGAGCGAGAGAATGGAAAATATGGAAAAGAAAGATAGAGGGGATCCTTTACTTCATCAAACGGATGAATTCGTTTCGAATTTGCGTCGAATTATCCATCCATCTAATAAATCCTTTTTCATCGTCATCATCTTTGGTGTTTAATCCTTGAATTGACGTAAAAGAAAACAGCAATAATATTTTTTTTGTATTAACTACTCGAAAAGTACGAACAATTTTTTGTACAATCTCCACATACAGATTTAAATAATTACAAATTATTGTCGAAACTTTCCAAAAGACCATTAACAGCAAATGTTACTTATTTTAAAGCTCAAAATTAAATCCGAAATTATTACCCCTTTTTCCTTTTCGGCTATAAAACAACCGTCGAATGGCACATGAAGAGAGGGAAAAAAACGTGTCGTAAAGTAGAATTAGAACACGTTGACAAAACAAAGGTACCTTCTGCCTCATTCTACAAATAAATTAATTACATCAAAACCATTGCCCATCCCCCACAAGAAAAGGAACCAACAGGAAAATATTTGATGCAAAATTGTTATTCCAGGCAATTCCGCGATCCTACACACACCATCATAATCGCTATTACTCCCTTTTATACACTTTAAACACATTTTCGATTCGAAATAGTCGTACCGACGAAATTCGTACGAATGCGTTCGAAAAAAATAAAATAAATGTTAGATCAATTATTTAAATGAATTTTAGCACAAAAATGCAAGGGAACCGATATTGAAATAATGTTTGGTTAAGCGCGCTTTGCATTTAAACGACACCGAAACTATTTTGCGTATTCTTTCTGGAAACGTGGACAAAGTTCTTAGAGATTTTCTGCAACCGTTCGAGTCGGGCAATTTTCAATTAACTTTAAACAACATATTAACAAAAGATGACCAAACAAAAAGATAATTACCGATTCGTATATTCCATTTTTGCAGACGCCAAACAAAAAAAGCTTCTTTTCATGTTCCGTACTTGTATGTGCTTTTTATATGAAAAATATGATGATAACAAGCGATTGTGGTACTACATCCATTAGGTTAAGTGATTCCTATCACAACAATAATAATACTGATGAAAATGGCGGTGGAGTAGTGATAATAACAATAAAGAAATGACGTAAAATGTTGTCATTGAACGTAATTTATTAATAAACGCTACGATCACAAAAGGATTCATCTACGAAAACTTTAATTGTTAACAACAGAACGAACGGCAAACAACAAGAACACCTGCATTATTGATTGCGATAAATAAATAATAATTTGCAATTAATTTGGCAATTCGGTTCGACGGCATTCGACGAGTAAAATTACACGTTTGCAATAAGAGACTGTGCGAGAAGAAGAGAGAGAGAGACTCGCGAAGAACAAATAAGTTCTTCTTCGACACGCACAAAAATATAAAAAGAAGAGATTCGCTTTCAATTGAATTTAAAGTGGCTCTCGTTTATTTTTTCGCTTTAATAGCGAAACGAGGTGATATTATTTCTGGTACGAAGGTGCTAATTAGATACAATTTGTCTTCGGTTGAGGGTAAAAAAATTCGTTCGCTCTCGCTCTCTCTCTCTCTCTCTCTCCGCCATTCGGATACGAAAGAGCGACGTCAATAAAGAAAAAATTAATGTAGAGCCACCATTTACACAACTATAAAATTAACCCTCGTTATTTACAACGTGTTTATAATACGTTTTAATAAAAGTGCAGCAAACGAAACAAGATTATCATTTTATAATCGTTAACAACAGCAACAGCAACAACATGAACAACAACGAACAGAACATCATCAACAGCATTAACAACCGACACGACGCAACGCACAATAAAAATTGTAATAAAGACGAAACGAGAAAAAAAATTAATTATAACGTGTCACGATGTTAAACGAGTTTTTTTTTGCAGCAACAACAACAACAATGAAGATGATAATAAAAGAGACTTTTTTGCGGCCTTTGTTACGTTTTTTCTGTTAACTGTTAAATGCGATCGTTTTGCAGAAAGACGACAATCCGAAGAATTAGGATTAATTAATAATTGCAATAATAAAAGACGTTCAATTAGAAACTAATGAGATTCGTCGTTTCGTTGCAAGTTATTATTTATGACTGAGACGAAAGGAAAAAACTGCACAAATTGCATGCAAATCTCTGTCTGGTCGTGATGCGTTCTTTGCTAAATAATTTATCGGGCCGATCGGTGGTAATTACGTGTACGAAACGAATTTAATCGTAATTAATCTGCCAGGGAAATGTTACGTTTCCACCGCATAGATATAAGAAAATGCAAATCGTTAAAGAACGATACCATTGCAAACTACTAAACGCTACCACGATTATTCGTTTAAAACCGAGTGGGAAGAAGCCGGAGAGAGCGAGAGGAGAGATTATCCTATCTTCAGCTCAAACTAAATCAATAAACGTTACCTTAGATTTGATTTAATTTATAACACGCGTCTTTGCTCTCTGTCTCGCCTCCTTTGAAAGCGTTCGGTACGCGAAAGGAAGCCCGTGATCCATGCGAGGATGACGACTGGTTTAGGTAGAGTAAGTTGCCTCAACTCGCGCAATATTTTAGGTGGAAACGTACAAACAGGAGAACGCTCGCAGATTTATGGCGATCATGATTTTGATTTAATTTCTAACGCGCCAACAACAGCCAACGTTCGAATGATGATAATAATGGCAGGAAACGCGATTGTTACCATTTTAAAAGTGATAAGAGATACGGGAGGAAATTTTAAAAAGGGAAACAAAGATCCCTTCAACAGTCCATCATTCATACCTACACGCAGACGAACGGATTGTACGAGTGTTCTTATAGAGACTTTTTGTTCGCTATACATCTCTCTCCGTTTCTTTTAGTCGTCAAAAGCTAAGCATGAGAAAACGTTCTGTGAAACTACTAAGACGTCCCGTAGAGATGTATCGGCTTCCATGCAGAATTTTCCATTTAAGATCAGTGGCGTGGACATCGTCGATATCGACTTATGACGTTGTTTTACGAAATACAATGCAAGCGAGTCGTTTTTGCCGTTTGAAAGTTTCCTTTTTGCACGAGAGGAAAACGGCGTGGAGGCAGGAGTCACGAGTTTTTATTTTCAAAGCGGGACGAGTATCAAATAGAAATCAAAAGTACAATCCTTCCCTTTTATTTTTATGCTCTTCAAATGAGAATAAAACATGGCAGATTGTTTTTATCTCTCGTTTTAATGCAAACGAAATAAATTGTTGAATAATGTAACGTGCAGAAAAATGTCCTTTCTATTTTTGATGAATTTCATACATTCCGCTCTCCACTTTATTTTATTTTTCCTTCTTTCATTTCGCTCTCTCTCTATCTCTCTTTTCGTTACATATTCTCTTTCCGGTCCTTCGTAAGAGACGACATTATTTTTCATAAGAGCTAACATCGAAACATGTTATTCAACATCTGTTTAAGTCACCGTAAACGTTTTATTTTCGTATAAGAAAAGTTGTATCGTGGAAAAACGGAGGATAAAACGGGAGGGAACGGTTCGATTTAAAATAAGGAAAAAGTGAGTGCGTGCGGCCGGAAACCGAAAAGGAGCTTTATTTCAATTTCTTAATAATCCCGCTCGCTTACAACATAATTAATCCGATTAGGCGAGCAAATTAGATAAATAACGATATAATTGTTAATGTTTCGTAAATAAATCGTTCGACATTATCATAAACGATAATCAGAGGACGATGGCAAAGCCTCCCCACGAAAAGAAAAGAACGCACAAAATAAGTTGATATAACGTATCGAGTAAATGTGGAAATTCCGTGTTCTGTTTATAGTTTCGGTTTGCTTAAAATGATTTAGGTGAAAAGTTTGCGTGTCTAATATATTATCTCCGAGCTTTTAGTGTTCTAATCTCAATTTAGCAGATGTTTAAATCTATATAAATCGAAAATTTATTTCAACGTGATTTATTATTTAGCCTAACTTAATAAATAAAACCTCGGAAATATTCCTCCTAATGGCAATAACAATAATAATAATCGTAATAAACGTTTTCGTTCGATTAAAATTTATTAGTTTTTAAATAATAAACAACGCAATTGAAATAGAAATCAATTTTGGAGGTTTTAAGCGTATAACAAGAACGGTAATTCGCAATCACGAACGACTTAATTAAATCCGAATTAAACAATAACACAAATGCCCCAACAATCTGTCTCTCTCTCTCTCTCTCTCTTTAATTAACCCAAACGTAGAATCAAATGTTCTATTAGGAATAGGCTCAAACGGAATGAAAAAAGGTTGATTAGCTAACAACTAATCCAGCACTTAAAGCATGGGTTCATCCTTTAATATTCCACGGTATATTCAATTGAAAATCCAAAATGCGATTTAGAAATCTACGCTGATCCCACGTGTGGCTGTTCTAAAATAATGGGAACGCAGACGAGCGTCTGGTTAAATCGGAGATTTCCATTCGATTCTACGCATTACATCATTATAATTAATTTCGCCGAAAGCTTTGTACTTTAATCGATTGTTATTGGTAATGAATCCAGGTTAAAATGATTGGAGATAATCCAGTTACGTCTGCGAAAAATCCTGGTTGCCAACTATTAAATAATCGGCAATCGAATGGAAGATTGAAAAGTTGATTGTGAAATTTAATTGCAATTTAATTCGCGTCTCATGTGGGCAAAATGGCGAAAATGTGTTCCTGAAACTGCGAACATCTACTTGTTGGTGCACGTGTGTGTGTGTGTGTGTAATGGAAGTATGTTATACTAATATAAACAACTTCGAGGAAATTTACTTAAGACCAACTAAGGACCTGACGCTAATGGTGGAGGTTTGCAATAATCGGTTACATTATCGGCAACAACAACAACAACAATAATAATAATTTCGAATAATTTGCCATTTAATTAAATTGCTGATATTAGCGAAACGCTTATATATACGTGCATAAAAAGGCCGTTTTAAATTGGAAACAATTAAAATAAATTAAGATAAGATGGGACAGATAAACGATGGAATCGTATCGGTGGATTAACTGGAACGATAAACAAACAAGTTGATATCATTTAAGAATTCCTGATTATTATTTCAGCAAAGCAAAAAAAAGATAGAAAATAGGAGACAAAACGCTTATTTTATGGTAAACATACGCTTCGATTCTCTAAACGCAAACGTTAATCGGTGGTAGTTATTTTCTGCTCGTTCAGATTGCAATCGAGAATGTTTTAATTTGCACGTTACAAGGTTAGAGTTGCTTTCTTTAAGGGAAGGAAAAGAATTGAAGACGAAGAAGAATTGTTCAGTTTTACAACTGCTATTAGCGCGTCGTATTGACTGCAAAATTTAAATAATAAATTAAATATGTATCTTATCGTCTTATAATTTTAAGCAAACATTTCGTGCGTATTAAATCTATAAGAGTATGGTTCACAAAACGGCTTTATGGCAAGAGGCGCAAGAGAGACCGAGAATTATTATTAAGGATCGTAAGATGACTTAAAGACGTATATATACACTTTCAGCGAGGAGGCATAATCATGTTGCTGTTATGATTCTAGTTCAAGTTCAGATGCCATTAAAAAACGAAAAGAAAATAGAAAAGAAGCTGAAAAACAAGAACGCGAATACTACCTACTTTCCAATACTCTTGATTTCCGTCTTCCACGTTTCCTTCTACCACGTACAACTATATTCCGCATTATTATTAGCATTACGAAACCGAGGGAATAATAGATTGCCATTTTGGATAAAACGCTAATCGGGATAGTTTATCTTGTTAATAATAGTTTTTAAAACGTGATGTAATAAATCATCGTCTAAACGATTATAATTACTCGAGATTGCCCAATGAGGTGGATTCAGCGAGAGTAATACAGTTTTTTTTCCCTTGCTTGCGTTTTTGCCATCCGGTAAATCTTAGACAATAACGAAAAAGAAAAGGCGAAGTTTACTTTCGCTTTTTAACAAATTAATTTCGTATTAATAATAATAGACAGACACGTAGTCGTTGGTTGGTTGTTGTTCCTGATTCGTTTTCGTGACTCGATACAAAGTAGCTTGCAATTACATAATAAAGACGTTCTATTATTATACGTTGCCTTCATTCGTTCCTGTTGTAGTTTTAGCAAAAACGCAAAGGAAACTAGAATCTCCGCCGTTGCTTGTGGTTATGAATTTAACAATTCCTTCTTGTTATTTATTAGTTTTAATAATAAATAATAATTGGAAGCAAATAAACCGGCCGTTGCACACGTTTTAAATTGAAGCCTCATGAATGTCCGTCGAGTATATTTCAAATCGCAATTTCCATGCAGCGTCCTTTTCGCGAGGGAAACTGACGTCCCTTTGTTTTTCTTGAAAAAAAAACAGCACAATAGAAATTAATGAATGGAATATGTGGCGTGTGGGTGCGTTATTAAAACGGATCGCTCTTAATAGTGGCGGCAGAGTGATTCGTTCGCGAGCGACAACAAAAGGAAACTCATTACGGAATCGCCTTACAACGTTTTATAAATAATCCGTTCCTATTATTCACTATTATTTCACTTTTCTGATGTTCGCGTCGGTTTCTCGTACTGTCTTAATTAAAACAACAACGCGAACAACGACGGAAAAGAGTTTCTTCTCACTGCGGGCGCGCGGTTGTTGTTGTTGTTGCGCGACCGTAAACGTGTCGCGCTCTTTCAGGTCGTTACGATGATTATTCAACTGGAAAATTCAATTTACACGCTACACTCTCTTCTTCCATTTTTCGTACCGCATCGAAAGTTCCTTTCGCTCATTAGGCGGACGTTCATCAGTCATCTCGCGCTAGACAATCTTTATTATTATATAGGCAACGGACGTTCCAATGCCGGAGCCTTCGTACCTAACGCGAATCATCTTTTTCCCTTCTCGTTCAAGCTCTAGAAACGGCTTTTACGAGGGCACGTCGTTCACTTCTCGGTCGCCATCATCATCATCATGATCATGGTTGTACACCGACCTCGCAAATAATTTGTAATGGTAGCAAATAAATCATTCCGTATCATTCGCTCTCTCTCTCTCTCTCTCTCTCTCTCTCGTTCATTCTTTCGTGGCTCGCAATCAAAATTACGCTTATTATTAGCGTAATTTCTGGTTTAATGCACGGTTCAATCGTACGGAGATTGTTGTTTCTTCCTCCTTCGGCTATATAACGTTCCATGTGATCGGTCGTTTATTACCGAAACGTAAAGAAACGAAGAAGATGCGTACGGAAGATACCACAGATAATGCGATAGCAATTTCGAGTTCATTCACGAGTTCCAATCAAATTTTTTCCCGTGATAATTAAATAAAACTGAATGATAAAGATGAGTCCGTCCTTATCAATACGTAATTAGTTATTGCGAATTAAAATCGGCATTTTCGATCGAAAAAAACGAAAGCGAATCGCTGGCACAACCTTTACACTCGATTTTTTTAATCGGTTAATCAATTAGTGTTACCGCAGAACCTGTAATCATCCGCGGTTTAGACGAAGTCCTCGGCGTACGTACGCGTATTTGATATGGCGGTGCGAGCACTTTTACCGTTTCGCAGTCATAAATCATAGGAAGAGGTAACGTTTTCAAGAGCGAAAAATAAAATAATTTTCTCCTTCGATACTCGATTCTTCGCAGTTTCTTCTCTCTCACACTCCTTCGCTCGGTATAATTATATTTTCGAAAGTAAGATCAATTTTAACGACGTCATTGATTAATTACGATAACTCTTATGACGACATGTGAACATGTTAACCGATCCGTTAAAAGGAACAATAATGCACCTCGAAGGGATTTTCGTATGCAAAGAAAACAACGCGATGGCGGTAGAAATGATTGCGATCACGTTGCAGATGGCAATATTTTCGTAAGTAAATTACAATCTCACTGGCGCTCCTTTTTCGAAGTGCAAAGACAAATTCTTCGCTACTTGTGCCATCTAAAAGACTCATTTTTAATTTTGTTTTCCTCATAGTTCGCTAATAAAACTTCGAATTAAAATTATGGTTATTATTAGCGGAGAATAATGTAGGAAAGTTTCGTATTGTGTGTAGGCAAAGAAGAGGATTGCTCTTCTTTTGCACATGGCTTTCGTTACAAAGATGTATAAAATTATACACCTGTCAAGATTAATAGTAACTACTTCCTTCTTTTTAACAGTAAAAACAGCAACCATGAAAAATATGGGATAACGTAGAAGGATGTAACATAAATCATAGTCCATTACATTAGCTTAATCATTAGTTTATAACTATAATAATAACAACGTGGACGAATATTTAAAGAAAGCAACAAAAAAAAATGCCGGAGCGAGAGAAAAGAAAGTGAAAATGAAGCAAGTAAATTGGCAAACTAATTGCACGTATAACGCGATTAAGAAAATTGATAAGTGCAATATCAATAAATTCCGGCACGTTCAACTTTCGCTTTCGTTTCCTATTTGTAAACGCGAATACATTTTACGCGAAAAATAATTTAATTCCATTAAATTAGTTTTAATCCGTACGCATCGTTAATTACACGTTACGACGGCCTCTCCTCGATCATTATTAACCCTGTTCCCTTGATTTTTCCTTTTCCCTTTATTTGCCTACATTAAACAACCTAAAATATTGCTAATTCCTATTTAACTTTAACACCGTCATGTTTGCGAATAATATGCATCACACACAAGAGTATATAATACAGACGGAGATTCCGTTGTAGAAAGGGAAATTTATTACAGGACAAAACCCCACGTTCCAGATACCCAGATATCACAGGATTAATATTTCCTAATCTTAATATAATTTAACATAAATGACAAGAGGATTGAATTCGCCAAAATCTGTACCGCATTTATACAAAACACATACTATACGGTCACATACACCGACGTAATATTTTGGGATAGTTTCGTGTTTACTCCTTCGCCGCCAACGTTTGTTGTCGACGACGCAACAACTTTGGTTCCACACGAAAATGTTATTTACTAGGGTCAAAATGTTGATGAATGTTTCTTCGAATATCATTTACATATAAATATCACGGAACCAAAATCTTATTTGCAATCTATTAACGCAGAAAACATTGTTCCCAAATAGAAATTATTTGATGCCAATTTTCAATCAATTCACGACTCGGCCGTTCTTTAATTGACTTCCCGCACCCTATTACATTTGGGCATCTTTACCGAGATAAAAATACGAATCGATTAATTGCGCAATTGTAAATAATTTGCAAAATAAAGCTTTGCTTATTTCTTCTTGTGTGTGTTCGATCGAATCGATTTTTTTTCAAGCTAGAAGCAAAAAAAGTTTGTTTCTTTGAAATTTCTTAATTGAATGTAAATTTAATTAATTAATTTCTAATCCACTTGATGGCGAGCGAGGAAAGAAAAGGAGAATGAATGGCGAAGAAAGAATTAAGAGGGAAAAAAAGAGGAAAATTGAAGAAGAGTGAAGAATCTTTTTTTTTCCTTTTTCGTCTCGTTCTTTTTTTTTTCTTTTTTTGAGGGTAATATTCCGCTTGAACCCCTCGGAATTCTTTGTTCTAACAAATATTTCCCATTATCGAATTTAATTGCGTAACATCGAATTTCTGTTTTTAATTCACTTTCTTTATTGACACGACGAAGACGACGACGGTTTCTTTTTTAATTCCCTTTTATTTTGCACTTCTTCCGTTTAGGATCTCTTTTCTTTGCACTCTCGCTTCGCTCTTGCGCTTTATTGTTTCGATGAAACATTCTTTGTTGAGGGAAAAAAAGAAACACGCACAAAAAGAAAGAAGTGGATGGAAATTTAAAGAAAACTTTTAATTACGGTTGCAAATATAAAAATTCAATTTGCGATCGTCGGGTTTGTGCAGTGAAAAGGAGCTTTTTCTTTCTCCGCAAAAAAAAACATGAACAGAATCCGGTCATTTCTTCTGATATTAATAATAATAGCGTCTTAAAAAAAGAAGTGATTAATGATTAAATGCGAACGGGACGTTTCGTACAATGAAATTTATTCCAAATGCCACGTTTCCTATTCTTTGGCTTCGTTGCCTTTCTTTTTCTCGTTTCTTTTCGCCATCCTTCTTCATTGTTCACTTTTATCTAGTAGCGTCGTTTTTCCTTTTATGAAAAATGCCACTAATACAAAACGATTTGCCGCTTGATGTTTATTATTATTATACGTGTTTTTATTCGGTTTATAAATAAAATCAAATTATACGCAGTTGAATAAACTGAACAATGTAATATTCTGGATACGTTAGAGTACATTAAGTTGCTGGCAGATTAGTTCACTTTTTTTGCCATTCCTTCGCTGTTGTTGTTGTTGTTGTTGGTCTTAATGTCTTCACATTAAAGCAGCGAAAAGAAACGAGAACTAACTGTTTTATATTAAACTATAATCAGATAATGATAGTAATTGAAACCAACAAAAAAAACTTTTATATTATAATTAGTTTAAAAATGAGAGAATTAAATAAGTAACATTATTTGTAAATTATATATTATAAGGGTACTACTGTTGTTATTGTTGTTTCTGTTATTCTTCTCCGTGTTTTCGTTTTTTTTTATTGCCTTTTGTGAGAAGGACTCATTTATTTTGCTTTTTTGTTAGGTAATGGAAAGCCCCTAATTAAATTCCCACCAAGACGAAAAAAAGAAGACAATTACAGTGGACGAAAGAAGAGATCTCCATTATAATGTAATCTTAATGTTTGTTGAAAGAAAAACGGGGAAAATCCTCGGTTTTAGTATCGATTGAATGCAATTATTTGGTCCACATTTTCTTAGCGTCGTCACACCATTCTTCATTGTAATAAACCGAGTTGAAGAGTGGTGACAGATTATCTATACTGGCATCAATGTCATCCTCTTCATCCGCATCGGCAACAACAACAACAACAACAAAAGCATCCCAAAACGTCCACTGTCACGGGATTTCTTCTATTCCATCGATTATGTGACAAATATATTACAACTCCCACGCGTTATTATTATAAGAGATAAAATTATATTCTATTCGAGATCGAATAGGATTTTATTCCTTATTCTTCCTTTCCTCTCGTGAAAGCATTATGTATAAATAATTCGTTATTATTATTTCGAATTAATTATACGGTACATTAACAAGGAGTTATAATAACAATAATAATGGCTAAAGGAAGAGGAAATGCGAAGCCAGTTGAAAGAATTAATGAATAAATCAAAAGGCCTTACAATAATACCACTAATAATCAATATAGCAATAACAATAATATAATAGCATTTGGAATGAAAGATAAGAGCAAATACGCTTTTATTGCAACTCGCTGATCGATCTTGTTTCGAAGATTAGTAAACTTCTTTTTCGTTCTGCTTGCGCTAATTGATTATTTCCAATCGCCTAACGAGCATCCAATTGTAATCAAATTAATGAATTATTTAAATTAGCGCTCACTCAAGTCTTCGTGCGTATATACGTTTGCGTTTCGTTCGGTCCTTTTGAACAGGAGGAAGCAGAAATTTGTTCGTCTCCGCATATAATTACATTCAATTCCCGTTTTGTGCACGTGTGTGTCCGCTCATTCTTTTTCGAAATCCGTAAGCCGAACTAATGGAACTGTAACAATGTCAAATGATAATGGTAGCAAACCAAAAAGAAACGTTGACGCATATATAAAATCATGTTAATGGTTTACGAAATTGGTTCCAATGCAACCGCTCGCTGCCACAATCATTTACTGTTACTCTCCTTCTTGATACTGATCTAGATAATCTTCACCGATTTCTCATACCAAAAAAAATTGCTATTCTTTTTCGAAAAAGAAAACATCTTTTTGTGAACATAACACGTTACAGTTTTAATTTCACACTAATTACAAGACGAGCAGCATTCTAAAACACGTCTAATTTTTATGTTTAACGTCATATTATAATCCTATACAATAGATGTTTATCAGTTATACATCTTATTTCGTGAGCCAAACCGAAAGGTAATGGGAAACTTCGGTCGGGATCTCGTCTTGCAAAGTGCATTCGTACACGCTAACTGTTCATTTTTAATTTAATTATAATGAAACACATTTCGCAGACGCATACGTGGCGTTCGCGTACTACGTATTAATTGTGAAATAATTCCCATTTATGCGTTTTATTCAAATGAGGAGCGTTATAAGTTTCTCACATACGAACACCCGAAACGGGAAACTTCCAACGAATGGCAACAATTGATTGATAAATGCGGGAAGCAGTTAGTTTCGCGGAAGAATCTACGATGATTTTAATGAAATTTGCATCTTGTTCCTAGGAAAACGAGCGAAAATTCGATTTAATTACGTGTGGAAAATGATTAGAAGCGAGCAGAGCAGAATAAAAATTATTTCAAAAAAAAATGGAATCGAACTATTAATTGATTTCGTTAGACCTGTTATGAATTTTAAACGGAAAAGGGAACGAGAGCATTTTTCTTCAAGCTTTCATTATTACATAATTCTTCGAGTACCTGTGCAATAAAACTAAAATAATTATTATTATTGATTAATTTCGTGTCGTATAAATAAGGATTCGACGGCATTAAATTATTATTTAGTTTCGTGCAGTATTAAGAAAAAGCGATTTGATTAATACGAGAAGAAGAAAGAAACGGAGAGAAAACAAAAAGATGAAAATGAATTGAACAGGGGGAAAAATAACGCAAAAAAGCGATATGAAAATTATGAAATATGTACGAGTCGATGTTGATTTACCTTCAAAACTATGCACGTAGTTAACGTACGAGGATTATAAATCCTTGATGTTTATTAAATACACCTACTAAGGTTTTAATTATAATCTATGCGGTAGTCGCGTTTAGATGGCGAGGAACATACGAACTTCTATCTTTTCTACGTGTGTACGCATAAAAGTTGATTTATACGAAATTAAGCGAATTCCTTTTAATAATATGTAATTAACTAATAAATGTGGTAGGCCGAAATGAAGCGAAAAAAAAAGCGAGGCAAATACACCAACTGTATGTTGCTAATATAAATTTAATAATTATAATAGTTATAATAGCTTTCGAGTTATTAAAATCGCATAAAACAACGCGCGCTACAAGTGTTGAAAAATAATCGTAATATAAACAAAAAATGTTTATTAGAGTTTATATTGAAAATTGATTAAATTTATTAAACAAATAACGAACCGACCATGAGAACGATATTAATGCAATTTATTGCTCTTTCCAAACACACCATTCATCTAACGAAGCGCAAATGATAGGTAGAGAGGATGCGATAGAAAATTGAAAGTGAATTCGCGTTAGATATTAAACTTTTATTAGTCGAATACACCCACAATATTAATTAATAAACACCCATCAGTTTTATGCAGGGATTATTGATGCTGTTAATACGAGGGCGGTTTGATATATAACTTTTTTCATATAAGAAAAGATTTCGATGTAATCATAAAACTTAATTTTTTTTTAAATCACAAAGTTAATTCTGCAAGTAATTCTGACAAGTTGCTAAAAATAATAGGCGATAGAGAGCGTAATTAACTGTTATGAAGTTCTTAAGAAATCCACTTCTGCAAAAGAATCAGAAAGCTTGAGGACCGCTGGCACGAGTGCTTCGGACTTCGAAAGGACCAGTTGGAAAAATGAGATCAGCGTTACAACCGAAATCTGCCACTTAAAATATATCTCAAGAAGTTATTTATCAAACCACCCTCGTAATTATTAACGACAAACTTTAGCTGAAATTTTAAATTAAGCACGAAGCAAAAATCCTTTAATTTGCTTATTACACGCATTTTGATCGAGCGATAACCGTTTCTTTCTTAATTGTGCCACTTTTCATCGCAACTTTTTCCGCACTTAACTCCCATTGATCTAATTTAAAGAACGGGCACAGGGGTTCTGTAGACGCGTGCTATAAGAATGAGGGTATAATATAACGACATTAATATCCGCATTTTATTTCATCCGTAAATTATTATGTAGCATAAAAATAAATCACAAAGATTGATACGGATTCGTGACATTTTGTCGGAAGCAACGATAGGTTTTTGCGAGTATATTTAAAGTTCGCCCTTTTTTTAACTCGCAGATTGGCTCTCGCTGTATAATAAAAAAAAAAGCAGAGAGTGTGTATGAGATTTATTTTGTAGCCAACAAAAAGTGGGTATTGCCGAATTTAATCGATTCGAAGCGCGAGAGGAAGCAAATAAAAGAATATAAAAGTAATTCCGTCAGTGTTTAATTCGTAATTGACTCACTGCGAAAGCGTGTGCTATACGAATGGATGGATGGATGGATGGATGGATGGGCGTTTGCCACTCGCAGTCGATGATTAAGATGTAATAATTTGTAAAATATTTTATAATCCCGGGCGTAATGGCGAAAGCAATAAAACCGCGAGCGACAATATTGATAGTAAGATTATCATTACTATTATATATGTCGTTAATGTGTGTCGTATAAATACTGTTTCCCCGTCTCGTCGTAATGCGAAATATTTTAATGAATCCATTCTATTTGTAATGTAATGTCTCGTAATAAAAAGTCATAGTATGTACTAGTGGTAGTAGTTCCTAAAGCGTAAAAGAAAATGTGTTCTCCGGTACTCTTGCCATTTTCCTTTTTTCATTTTCCCCATCACAATAAGAGAATGAAACGTATTAAAGAATGTAACATTTTGTACCAAAATAATACATTACATGCACGTTCCGTAGTACATTACTTTTAATTACATTTCGTCAGACCGATAGAATTTTTAATTAGAAACGTTCATCCATCCTATCTCACACATTATTGCTTTCCTTTTCCATCTTCTCTAAAGAATAGCTGGAAACGATTTTTTTAACACCCGTATCATCATCACAATCATTATATTGCCGCGATCTAATGTTAATCCATTAATATTATTAAGTTCGATGTCCTCGGCACATCCTTTAGACAAACGTTTTAATATACCGTTCCATAAAGCGGAGGATATTGGTTTATAGAGCCTTCGGCCGTTATTGGAAGTCCGTCGATACGATCTTTGCGGGACGGCGGCAATAAAAGCTTCTGGTGATCGAACGCGAATATACCCATTCGCGTGCATTTCGCAATGACGCCAAAGTTGGCTACTTTATAATAATAAGATGCAGAGTTAACAGGTAAATTTTGAGTTTTCTCAGCCACTATAAATTTGCGAGCCCAAAAAAAAACTTCACGGTTTCGCACTCTACTATTAGAGCCGAAAGAAAAAACTGGATTTTAATTAAATAGAATTAACGAGTATGCAAATTTAATTAACTCCACATTACGTAGCACTTTTTAATTCTTTCGTACGCTCCGTCTCTTCGGCCTCTTTTTTTCGGATACAGTAAAACAATGTGTAAATAAAGGCAAAAAAGAACTCGTTTTAATATATGGTTACAGGAACTTAATGAAGAAAAGAATTCGTGCAAAGTTGTATTGTTTGATTTAATTAGTGACATAACTGTATTGCCGCATTCCTCTTATCCCATTTCTTCTTTTCTTTTTCAAAGTCATCATCGCGATCATCATTACCATCGCACGTATGGGAAACGATTTTTGTTAAAAGCAAAAAGAAACGGAAAGATGGAATCGGTTTCGCCTTTATTGTTACTATTTATTTCATAAGTGGCAGATAGCAGAAGAGTGGAAGCGCATAACACAATACGACCATACGTTACATCTAATTGAATTATGTGCAAATATGAGATCTGCTCTTTCGCACATCTTCACAATGTTATCTCTAAACAATTTCTTCGTCTTTTGAATAAACTTTATACGTATAATAAATAATTTAAATTCGAAAAGACCAGTTATAACGTCGCATTATTACGAATGCGTGAGAGATTATTGCGAGAGCATCGATATTAATAGGGGAAACAGTGAAAGAGACCCGGAGAGAGAGCGAGAGAGAAGAAGAAGAGAGGATGGTCAGTTGCGATACAAAATATATTCATTTATATTACCGTTATATTGACAATGATGAATCTGCGCAATTAATGCGTGTAAGTGAAACGTAAAAGAGATTTGTAAATATTCAACGTGCACTCTTTGAAGTCGATCGGTTTTTTTGCTCATTAACTAGTTGCAGTTTAATACGAAACAAAAAGTTAACAAACAATCGTTAATTAGGTGATAACAAGCGAATTTGTTTAAATGAGCAAAGAATTAAAGCAAATAATTTCTTTTATAACATTCTGCAGCTCGTAACGTACTCGCTACCGTGCCCGTGGAGAGCGGTCGCATTATTATGAACCGCATCAAAAAAGAATGTTAAGTTTGTTAGTTAGTGCACTCGCAAGAGTAGCAACTTACTTTATGGCCGTCATATAGGAGTTTTAGAGATTATAAACAGAGTGCCGGATGTGCGAGTGTGTGTGTGTTGATAAGCAGGTTTTTAAGTGTACAAACGTACCGCTCTTATAAAACCGTCCGTGAGAATCTGAATAAGAAAAACCAGATTTCTGAAAAAGAAACCGTCTTTCTTCCTCCTCTTCTTCGCCTGTCATAACTGTCTTTTACTTCTTCACTCTCACATCGTCGTTACCGTTTATGCGTTACATCGTTATCAACAATTGATTGACAAACAATTATTAATAATCAAATAAATCGAAAATAACTCCGATATCGATCGATCGATTTAACCATCGTTAACTGCAACTAATTAAACAATTCCGGTGCAGTAGAGAAAATTACGTTTCATGAATTAGATCATAAATTGATTCGCAGCAAATCGACTTTGACTCTTTCTCCATCCGAGCCTCTTTACGCTTATGTTAATTATCATGCCCAACGAAAAGAATCGCGATTGTTATCGGCAAAAATCGAATTCTCCCTATTTTGCGGCGACGTTTCACTAATCGCTTCTAGATCATAATCGAATTCGCGCAATCCAATTGGCACTGACGTTCTTCGAGGGAGACTAATCGATGAGCGAATCGCAGAGTAATTGCGACGCGAACGTCAATTCGCACGGACGCGACTCTGGATGGGAGAGCAATGGAAAATGCTCAGCAAAAACGAAATAACGAAGCAATCGAATGATTCTTTGGCGGGTCAATTAAAAATTACAAGTTAACTTCCAACGTGCAGAAATCGAATTTATTATTTACAGAGACCATCGACGCTAAACGATAGTTTTGTTGTCGGCGGCCCTTGAAGATGATCGCATAATCGAATGCAATTATCTCGGTTCCTGGAGAAGTTATACGAAGAGATGCGGGCGCGCAACGTCCTCCATCCTCGTGTAACCAGCTTTTATTAGGACACGAGAGAAACGAAAGATGTTGTCGCCTCGTGGATTATAGTTACACACGCTGCGTGGGCGGTTTCGAATATTATTTCGTGATCGTGCCGTTCACACGCTACCAACTAAAATATAATGCGATATTGCAAGGAAACAATGTAAAATGTACGGTGCAGCAGAAAATATGTCATCGTGATCCCTCGGCGTTGTAGTTTTCACGCCCTTTTCTAACTGTTTGTTTGCATACTTTTCGTCCGCAATATTTCCCATTTCCCTGCGCATTTATCCGTTCAGCCGTCCAACATACGAAGCGTCAAATTTTTCGACACAAATGTATTATTTAATCGGGGATATTCGCGTAATGAATGCATTGTGGCCGCAAGATCTCCTCTTCGTCTTCTTCTACGTGGTCTTCGATTTCCCGCTACCATTCTTCTCGCGCTTCGTTCACTGCCCTTTCGGACCGGCGACCGATCTAAACGGAGTGAAGACCATATGGAGACTCGTCGTATACATTATGAAGGTAGTGCACCTACTGGTTGGTAATGGTAGTAAGTACCCACAGCAACTACTTCCTGCTGCCCAAAGATTTGCATAACGCTTAAGAGACAGTGGGAGAGCGAGCGAGCGAGAGAGAGAGAGAGAGATACCGTGCGATCTTAAATGCACACAAACGAATACGTCAAACGTGGAAGAATTGCTGCTACGCCACTGAGTAATTGCATCTACTTTGGTATACTTATACGTTATATTGATTAAGTTCGAGCGTGATGTGTTATTTATTCAGCGAAAGGCTTTTCTCTTAGCCGGTGCACAAGTTATAATGCGTTTTATTTTTTCTTGTTGTTTTTGTTGTTGCAGCCGTTCAACTTAGTGGGAATTTTAAAATAATGAAAGAGGAGGTTTTGATGTATTTAAAATATGAAATAAAATGGAAATAAACTTCTTAGAACACGGGACTCTTTTCTTTCCCTTTGCGAGTAATTAAATCCTATTCGTTTCACTTTAAAAGCCCTAATAGACGAATATATTTTTTTTATATGGAAAGCGGAAAAAAATGCCATTTCCTTCTTCCCTCGTTTTTCCTCCATTTCTTCTAAAAGGGAATTTCTATAGTGGAGCAACTTTGAAATAACCAGTCATTATTATTAATGAAAGTTCGCATTATAAAAGCGTACCACCAGATATATCGAAAGCTCCCATTGCCTGACCGGTCGGTTGGATTATTGCGAGCGCATACACACACAAGTCCTTTCATAGCCAAAGTTAATTGCGTCTACTTTAAAATAATTACCGATATTGCAAAGAAGGAAAAACAGAGGGAGAGAGAGAAATCCTCTAATAGGAGCAACGCTAATAATGAGAAGAAATTATAAAAAACGAGTGCAAATTACTTTTTGTTTACGTTCGATACTTTAAATTTATGACCGTTATTTAGCGGATAAATTTTCTGAAATCGAAAGTGTATATTATTTGAGCCGTTCGAGTAAGATGGAAGAATGTAATTACGAAACTCGGTAATTATTAACCCGAATGGCTTAATAACGAATTTATTCAACTACGGGCATTTGTCTTATTGGCTGAAAAGTCACCGAAATGAGCATAGGCAGGAAATGCTTACAATCGAGGGAGAAAGAGAGATATTGAACGTAACAATAAATAATAAATTTCATCCAATAAACGAAGTTATTATTACACACGCTCCTTATATATCTCATAAGTGATCGTTTTCGTATTGCTGTTATCGCGTTTCAATTACACAAATTCCAACGTTACATAACAATAAATAACGAGGATTTTTCTGTTGCGGCAACAATTTGCAATACACCTATGTAATTTATTTCGATCCAAAGCAGAAAAGCGAGGAGCAAAGCCAACGAAACTCAATATACAATTACGACATCGATTAGAATCCATATTCGTCCTTTTTTTGCGATCTATTATAACGATCGCTTTTAATTTCTCATTCCGCATAAGGAAATTAATAAAGGAAACGAAGCGAGCGCCAGAGTGAAGAATTGCGATTACGCATTGTTAGTAAAAGTTAACGGAATTTCAAACTAATTAGTAAACATATAATTGAAATTAATCCGTAGATAACAATAATAGCAGCAGCAGCAGCAGTGATAGAAAACGTCTTTTGATACACGAACAAACGTACGAACCTATGCTACGAGGCAATTCCGAAAATAGTTGACGAAGTTTCGAATTAATTAAAACTCCAGAGGGAAAAAGAGAAGGACGCATATAACCACCACGTAACATAAATATATCCAATTAAATTATTAACTTGGCTCATTAGCAGAATTTATCCACTGATTTGCAGCAAAAGCAAAAACGAAAAAAGAAGTTTACTATGTGATGTGGCAACAACTCTGATAATAAACATCAAAGTGTGTGTAATGCTAGGATGCAGCAATTGCACAGTAGGAATTTCATTTTCAATCCATCGCTCGCAGACGTGTCGGTTATTTTAATACGTATTCCTGCGGGGGTTTTTGTGCTTAAGAGCGGTAGTTGTGGTAGTTAGATCTCGAAATAAAATTTATACGATTTTTTGTTGTTGTTGCATTCTTACATCTTATGTAGATCGAATGCAAAAAAAAACAAACGTTTTGCTCCATTTTCTCTCGTTTCGTTTTCTCTCGTTTCGTTTTCTCGCAAATTCGCAAACTTGGAGATAAACGAAATGTACGTGTAACTACGTATCTGCATGCAATGCATACATGCGTGTGTAATAGGTTAGATCTATTATAAATCCATCTCGATCTAATTCGATTAAAATTTTTTCGTTTGATTAATGATTAATATCTCGTATCATAAAACTAATTAATCATAAGTTTAATATTAATAATAATAATACACGCATTGAGCCGTCTATCGTACGCACAAATTCGATCGAATTAGCATTATTACAGGTAACTAAAGTAGCGTTAATGAAGAACAAAACGAAACAAATAAATTATTGCGATTAGAAAAAGAAACAGCACGAATTCCTTTGATCGTATAGTCGATTGGAATGCAGAATATTATTTGCAATGTAGCTTGCGCTTTCATTTGTCTTAAACCTAATTTGCTCAATATGTAAAGTTCCCATGTTCCCAATAGGTATCGAGGTGTTATAAGATGGAGATGCATCCTATTGCTCTTTCCTTTTTATTGTTCTCGTTTCCACAAATCAAATTCTAACCACAAAGAGGGTTTCTTCTGCAATCTTCCTCTTCTTCGCTACAAATCGATGCCAATTATATGGCGAGTTCAATGATGATGATGATGGTTATGAGAAAACTTTTCAACAAATCGTTTTTATTAAAAACAAGAAAAAATCTATTGTGGCTTTCCACTGGCATAATAATAACAATCATAAAAATAACGATTTCATGCAACTTTTCGTGCACGAACGAGTCCTGGGAATGGACAATTTCCACCGAAATTTTTACAAATCAATTGATTCGAATTACGTTCTACGTTATTGCGGTCGCGACGATAACAAATTCCTATTATTGGTGCTCGTTCTTCGGGCATTTCCACAATTGTTACGTAATTCCTTGGCTTACGAAAGCGCCTTCTTGCAAAGCCAAACGAAAGAAACGAAAATAAACAAATTTTACCACGAACCTAATTAAAATGATGATGATTATTATTACGACCGGTGGAATGCAACGTACCAACATTATGATTATTATTATCCCGACTAAATGAACGAGATAATTAATTCAATTCCTCCGTCTATCCATTACGGCGATGGAAAATTCGTGAAGGAACGTTTATTAGCGTTACACGTAAACAAATATATTATGAATACGTCTCGAGATAATTATTATTATGGCCGTAATTATTATATTAAAGGTAAGACATCGATACTGGACGATAATTGTGTTAAGACGTTTCGGGCTGTTCAACCTATAATATAATGCACACAGGATGATATTGTTAGACTTAAGCGAGAGTGCAACTCTTTCAGTCCTAGCATGTTAGCAATTAACCTTAGACGATTATTCGCTCGGTTATTCATTCCGAATTTCAAACGTCACGTTGATAATATTAACGTTTCACTCGGCAGCAGGACATTTGGGTCAAAACATTTTAAAAAAAGCAATTGTAATCGATAATTTTGTTCGTGAAGCGTGGGATAAGTTTGTGGGCGATGAAAGATTCTTTTTCCAATTAGGAAGCGATCGCGCTTAATTAAGATTCATACGCCTGGTTAACGGTAGCAGCAAGACGAAAACAAGATTTTTTTTTCGTTCGATAATTAATCGAAGGCGATTTAAAACGCCGCACTGAAACAAGTTGTTCATCAAAACGCGTGCGAATTAGTATGAATTTTAAAAGACTCGAAATTGCGAGACGGATAAAGCGACACTGTGGTAACGCGATATACGCGCATAACGAGATATCAGCTTCAGCAGCAGCAGATGAAACGGAGAGAAGCGAAGAAGATGGAAAAATAACCATAATAAACATAGATACACGCAGATAGACAATATAATAGCGGTGGTAAACAGTAATGAAACGTAATTAATATCGTAATAACATTTGCTTACGTTATTATAATAGTGGGTAACACGAGAGCATGGTTTCGGTTAGAGTTGAAAAGCGATCCCGGAATCCCGACTGCACAACACCGCCGTTTACGTGCAACATAATTTCTTGCCCAACGGAACCCAACGAGAGACGAACGTTCGCCTCCTTATTTAACATTCTCATATGATATACCATTCACGAGGGGCACATGCGGTATTTATGCAGATACGGTTTCGAATGTTGAACATCTTCGAGCACGTTACAGCATTCGACGGCGGAGTGAAACGAAGGAGCGAAAAATAAACGGCAAACGATGGAAATTGATTTAAGGAGCTCGGGATTTGCGGAAGAGCATCGGTCAACGTCCGGCCCGTGGGTTTACCTTCTTCTCACACGCGCACATTCGCACGTAGAACCGACTCGGAACGGCTCTTCTGGCCCCCGTGCTCCACCGCAACGGGCACTTTTATCTCTCGCAGAGATTAGTTGGAGCAAGGCAGCAGCGAATGCGCTGGTTAGCAGTCGACGAATGCGTTCCACGTTGGGGAATAAGTGTCTGCACCCACGCGAACGTCTCTCAGATAGGTCAATCAGTTATCACAACGCCGCCACTCTATTTAATTAACATTTATGCATAAAACATTCGGAGAGAGAAACTGGGTTGGTCTCTCCGCAGCCGTATATATTTGCATACGGACGCTGGCGAGTGAGGCAGATGACGGAAGGAGCAACGCAAAAAAGACGTTTGTATAAGGTGCAGAACAGAAATTGTTCGGAGGATAAAAGCGTCGAGAGACAATAAGACGGAATGGAATGAAGCAGTCGTTGCCATTCGCAATAATATTGATAATAATAAGGGAAACAGTTACATAACGTATCGTCTGCGGACATCAATGGCAAGCAAAAAATTAAACGTCCAGTCGACGTTACTGCACGTAAAAATCGAATTCGAACTGTGAAGAAGACAAAAGGTCTTCTGGTTACTGGTAAAGCGGTTCCGTTAAGAGACGGCTTACGTATGTAAAGTGGAAGAAGATATACCGTGCAGATGTGTGTTTGTGTGTAATTTAACAAAGCGAAATGATCGGCCTCTTCCCTCTATTCGTACGCTTCAAAATAAATTAGTAACATTTTACAGTTTTGTCGAACAACAACGGCAACAACAACAATATACATATCGTCTGCTAACGGCAAAACACGTATTATTTAGATGGAACATTCAATATTATTATTATTGCAAATAAGCGAATGTCGAGTAGGTGGACCCGAGATGCACGTATGCAAATTCGCGGCGATACTCTCTTTCGCACTGCGGGAATCTCCATTATCTTTCGTTCTTGCCCGTTTCGAAGGCGGTCATGTGATATTAATAAGTTTTCGCTATTATTCAATATTTAATAACCAAAGAGAGAGTTTCCTTATGTACATATACATTTTATTAATTATCGAGGAACACGCTACCGCTTTTGCATTTCAATTTAATTAATTTGACGGGACATTAAAATACGAAACTAGATTTTAAATATACATCCCGTATAGCCGTTGCGAGTAGGAGAGAGAGATTTTGCATCATTCGCTGCGCCATTAAATTGTTATATTGTTAACGATTTGTTACAGGTTTCGAATTAACTTGCGCCCGAACCCGATCTCTCCCGCACCGTCCTCATTTCGCTATTTAAATAATAATTCTGATGATATAATAATAATGATGATGATGATGTTGATGATGATGATCCATCCGGCCAACGGACCATTAGTAATTTTAATTATTCGATATCATTATCGGGCCGGCGTAACGTTTACTGTTACATTATAATGTTGCATTATCAATTTTTTTTTTTGGGAATTGCGAACAGTTTTGCTGCTCCCTTTTTTTCTAATCAACTGTTAAACGAGCGAATAACAATAGGCAACGAAAACAGCAACTGATGGTAAAACAAGGCGCATCAAAAAAGTTATTTGGGAATAAAACGCAAAATGTAGGAATGCGATTTATTTAACGCGAAAAAAAAAAGAGGATGAATAAAATGCAATAATAATAATAATGCAAAAAACAAGACATTTTCATTGATATAAATTTAAAATAGAGTCCGGATATTGAATGTTATTTATGTACAAAACTAGAAACAACATGAACATAGATCAATAAAAAGCATTCTGTCGATTTGCGAATGCGATGTTTCCAGTTATATAAATGTAAATGTACGTTCAATGCAATAATAGCAATGATGATAATAATACGTACATACTTTCATCCAATGATAATGATAATAATAAAATATGTATATATATATAAAAAAGGAGCTGATGACGATCATAGTAATAACGATGATGATGATGATGGCGATGATGATGGCAAAGGAAATTGAAAACGCGAACGATTTTGTTCATCTGTTACACAAAAAGGCAATGGAACAAGAGCACTCAAAAAAAAATCGAACGTAATGAAAAAAGTACGACAGTCACGTCACACAGGTGCTTCATTATTGATGATTCGCAATTATGGCGATAATAATTAAACTCGAATAATCGGAACCATCTATAGCGAGGACATTAAAAAAAAAGGCGACAAAAAGTGATTTGCAAAATTAAATGTCGTTCACTCAAGAGAGAAGGAAATTAACCCAAAACGAAAATCAATTGTATCGTCGGAAATCAGATAGATTCTTAATCCGAGCGAACGTAGTAGCAGCAAATATCCGCATTCTATTTATTACATTTGAGCCTGATAAAATACGAGCGTTGCATCGTATCGTATGGAGAACTGCTTTATAGGCGTACAAGGATGCGAAAGAGTGGAGTAATTCAAATTTATCTACGTACGTGTTACGTGTGGAACGATATAAATAAAAATTTTATCAACAGACACATAAACTCTCCAACTTTTGTCTCTTGACGATCCGTATCCACCACACTACTGACGGGCTAATAAAGCAAGAGATTTGCAACGGTCGCGATGCGAATTGAGTGAAATACAAGCGATTGTTTCGTGCGATCGACTCTTTTCGATTATACTTTCAACCGACGAAAAGCTGTTGCCTAATTAATCCGACTTTTCATTAATTTCTCCCTTTCGCTCCGCGAAGAAGAGCGACTTACAGGATGGAAATGAATTAAATTAGTGTACGCCAACCGGTTAATAAACGTAAGTAAATTGGCAAGGAACGTTGGGCGGTCGGTCTTTTAGTTTTTTCGCTAGTTCTCGTACATTTGCATCCTGTCGTCTATCCTATTGACATAATTAGATAATGTTAATTGAATCGGGCATCTGAAGAAAGCATCTGTTCGCTAGATAAAGTGTATTATATTTCAAGGCTATTTGCATGTTTAAATTCTATTTTTTATTCTCTCTCTCTCTCTCTTCTGTTGTCATTCCTTTTCCCTCGTTCTCTGATTTCGAGCAACAATTTAAATAAATTCCAATGAATAATCCATTCCGTTATAATGGCAATTAGCATTTATATAAGTGTAGCACAGAAACAGAAAGCCAATTGCAAAAGAAAGAAAGTAGCAAAAGTCGTTATTTATTATTTGCATTATTCCAATTTCATATCGGTTCCATACAATCAGTGCAAGAGGTTGTTTAATCGAATCGTGTTTCATCGATCATAATTTAAGAGAATTAACTGTTTGCGTCTTAGTAGGTCTACAAAGAATATTACAATAGGCCTTAATACAAATCGTGAAGCCGTATAAACTTAATTAATTCCGTTTAGCACTTTGCTGGAATTTAAGAACGAATAATGCAATCGAATTAGCGAAAAAACGCCGCTCGATTGAGTTTAACAAATTTCCTCCTGCGACTAAGTGAACCAAATAAAGAAAACAGAAGAAAGGAAAATCAAAAAGTGATGATGATACGTTCTTTTCTCTCTCTTTCCGTCCTTGTGCCGGCTCTTTCCATCTCAACGTCCAATTCGACTGTTCCGCTTTAATAAAATGAAATTTTATTCGATTTAAGTCGTCGAAAACAAGTAGCAAAAGAGAAAGAATGGATACAAAAAGGAGAGCGAGATGAATGAATGAGCGGACGAATAAAACACGATAAAATGTAAGCCAATTTTTTCGCATCGGGACTCGTAAAAGGGTTTCCAGAAAATTGTACATGAAAAGAGAAAAATGGAAACGACAGAAGACGATGAAGAAGTGGCAGGAAAAAATTGATTGAAATTGATGCATCAAAGAAGAATGAAGAAGGAGTTGAACGTTGTCAATTCGTACTATTTCTTTATGAAATAAGCGCTCAAATTAAAACCGATCGCTCGTATGAAACAGATAAATGAAAACCGATTATTATTATTATTTTTTGTACATGAGATTAATACGTGCGATACGAATTGATATTTTAATCCTCGTTACATATGTGACTGTTCGTCACGATAAGAGAATTAAACTTCTTTTTCGCTCTTTAACTCTTGCTCGTCTTGCAAAGACGTAACCATAGAATACAGGCGGACAAAAAGAGGCAACGGATGCTAATAGTTGGAAACGAAAGGAGGACAATGATGGTAATAAGTAATTTACAAAATGAACGAGCAAAGGAGAACGAATAGGATAGATAGAGAAACGCGAGATCTTATCGCACGAAACGTATTCAATTACTTGTTTTACAGATCGGGATCGATTCGATCAAATAATTTAAAGACGTCTCTCGCTCTCGAACCTTTTTCTCGTCGATTCCTTGAAAATTCCGTCGAAAATTGCTAGTCAGTCAACGTGCTCCCCTTTTTTACCTAATTCACAATTCCACAGAGCGTAAGATCAATACGGATGAAGAATGAAACGAACGGAGAAAATGAAGGAAGGAGAGCGGAGAAAAGAGAGACGCAATAGGAAGAAAAGTTAATCTAATAAATCACGCACGTAAATTGGCGAATCGTTTCGTCACCGATGGAGAGAAATGAAAAGATTCGTAATCTCGTTCCAGTTTATTTGATTGAGAACACAGTTACAGGTGAAATAAGAGGAAAATGCGGGGAGGAAGGAAACCGAGAGAGGAAGGAAGAAAGAGAGAGGCATCAAAAGGAAATGCAGTTTAACAACAAATCAACTGTAAAACACAATGCTCCGCTCGCAGTTTTCGTTATTAACACAATTACAGCACATAATTCGGCTGCTGAAAGAAGGGGAAAAAATGGGGAAGTTTGATCAAAGGGCATTAGAGAGCCGAAAAAGCCTTTTGAAACTGTTTTAAAAACATTTCGCCAGTATATTTGCGCAAAAAAAAAACTCGAACGCTATGCAAAATATGTGAGTTCGTTTCAAGTCGTCGTAGGTGTTCTTCGCGCGAGTTAACGCCTGTTCACCGTTGATTTGTGCGACGCAGAGAGACTTTCGCGTATTATTAAAGATTAGCGTAGAGCGAATGAATGGTGGAGAGACGTGGCACGACGATCCTTGTGCAAATATAGTCGTTGTCAAGTTCGAGGTATTGTCGTTATGTAAGCGGATCTCGATAGTTCATAGGTCGTAGTACAAAAGGGAAGATGTAGGTTTGTAGAGAGAATCGAATGCGCAAAACGACACACACAACAACAACGGAACACCTTTTGATCGTGTGCAACCATTTACAGTTAGCCCGATGTGAAAGAAAACGAACGAAAAGTAAAGGAAGAACGTCCACATATACACGTATACCTCGACTATAACGATGACAACAACAACGACGACGCGGCACTCGTTAAGATACTACTATGACCGGCATCGTGTTTCTTTCATTTAACCATCTAAATGCCATAAATTGCAATTGCCTGTGATATTGTCCTCATGGCCGGGGAGCCGAGAGCAGGAGAAATCGCGGGATAATTTATTATGGGACATGTAACACGTTAAAATTGATATCGTCGTCTATTATAAAATTTCTTCTACGCTCTTTCTCAATCATATTCGTTTACGTTTAATGCACATTATTCGCAATTTGCATACACGATTTCAATCTCGATCTAATTATCCTCCATTGACAATTAATAATAACGTTTGACGGGATTAGATGCGAATCGATAATTAATTAATCGTCTTGTTTGCAAAATGACTCTCTTATTATTTCATCCTTCGTTCTTCTCTCTCCATCGCTCAATCCGCGAACAATTACTGCTAATTTCGATGCGGCCAAACCGTCCATAAACAATGCACAATCGGCGCGCGGAGAAACGGGAAAATCTTCCAGACCAAAAACGGAATTTATCGCTATTCTCATAAACATCGGCCGCATCTTAAACCGCATCATTATCGTACCGTTACAATAATCAAACGATTATTATTGATTGTTATTAATGGTCCTTTGTAATTGCAGACGATTTTCACATAGACGCACGGCTCCAAATTTTATTGCCGTTGCCCACGACCGAAAATCGAATTAAATAATTGCCAAATAATAATGATTATTTATCGTGCGCGTACGCGAATAGGACGGGCGAAAAGAAATATGTAGGTGGAAACTCGTAAATCACATCGGGATTGAAATGAAAATTTAATAAAAGCAAAAGGGGCATTATATATAACGCGCGCTAACAAAACCGTGACACGACGGCGGATGACGACGACGACGATAGTGCGGAGGCCAACGGAACGTAACAGTAAAACCGGTGTCGTCGACGGGCGACGAACGAGAGAGCCGCGGCAAAAAGAAGGTGCCGGCAACAATTTCGTAATAAACGTTATCAATAAATCGTTTGGTTGTGACATCTTCAGCTAAGCGACGGCCGACCGTGTTTGCGGGACCTCCTCGACTTCGCTTTTTTTTTTGTTCTCTTGCGATGAAACCATCCGAGCACGGCTATTTTACACACCCTTATTAGTATAACGAATGGGCGGCGGTGGAGGGTTGGCGAGGGAGGAAGCAGGAGCGTGAAGGTTTTTTTTTTGTCTTGACGACTCGCTTTTTCCCAATATAAATCAGGAACATCGCCAGCAGGACCCCGGAACGCGGCGCTGGTCCTCCACTTTACCGCACCGCTTCCTCTTACATCCAGCTCCCAACTTTTATTCCGTTTCATTGTTTTCCCTTTCCTTCGCTTCCTCTGTCCTCGATTTTTTTTTGTCCTCCCAACGACATTTTCCTTCCTCTTTTACAGGTACTTCTTCATCATCATCCTCGCTTAATTGTTGTTAAAATGATAATGTTACTCGATAATTGTCTTGTAGCATTAAAGACTCCAAATCATAAAATTATATTTCCAATGCGAGTTTGAGTAAATCATCTTAAACGTATCGCTTGTGTGTATTCGATGCCATTATCCGTTATTGATTATATTGATCGAAAAAGGAAAAGTGAAGAATATTATATTTTTTTGCTTAAACGAACGTTCGCCTTTCGAAAGCGTAGGTGCTTTATTATTATTAAGCGAAATGAGGAGTTTCGTTAAAGATATAATGATAGTAATGTAAACAACCAATTTTACTCTTACTCAAACTCCAACAGCAATAACAACAAATAGAAGAACTAAACCAACAACAACAACAACAACAGCTATATAACGCACACAACTATTTGTTAAGTTTTCTAGATGGGATTTCGGCTTATTACACGAATTATTTCGCAAAACTAATAATAATGGACAGTTTGATGAATCGATCGGTATGCGATCGACTGCGAGTTACGGCAACAAAACGAAAACGAAGGAAAAATATTGTTCGCCCGCACTCGCGTTTCTCCTCTTCTTCCATTTAGAGAGCGTGCAGTTTGCGACTCATTTAAATTATTAAACGACCGGTACACGCAACACGCATTTATTTTATCTACTCGGATGCATTTTATAGTCAATCCATTTACGTAACTTAGAGGGAAAAGTCCGTAATAATTCTATAGGAAATCGATTTAATCGCAATAATAATAATAATATTCGAATCCGTATAATTCGATCGTACGTAAGGGCCGATGAAGCAACGAAACAGTTCTAATTGCTTTCCAACTTTCACTTTTCCCATTATCGGTATTCCTGCTTTTAACATCATAGTCTTCGGGGATACAATGGTAAAAATCGAAGACGATTGTGGTAATAAATTTGTTTGATTCGAATCCAAACGCACACAATACATCCGACAGTGTTCTGTTGTTACAACTGTGATTATTTATTATTTTGCATTATTTTTGCAAGAAACCACAGCCTATGAAACGAGAAAAGTTTGTTCATCACAAGGACAATGTTTGTGTTAGCACGTTCTTGAATAGCGGTGGAATACGTTTCGTTTTACTTTTTCATTTTTGAAGGAGCCATAACTTCGAAGGGCAAAAGAAAAATGATGCTTAACGTTCCTTTTCTTTTCTCTCTATTTTTTTCGGCGATCGTTAATTAAAATTCACACACATTCAATCGTTGAATTGAATTCGAAATTAATTAGAAAACTGGCTATAAGCATATCCCGGGTACATTGTTATAATTAATTTTCAGACTTCCAGCTGTGTATTACGAATCGTATCCTTATTATTATTATACCGATACACGTTTATAAGATAAATAGATGATTACGACGGCCTTTTTGCTTTCGTTCTATCCTTTGCAATAAAGATAATTATTGAAATTGTTTGATGAAAATTTCTAATTTCGCGTTAATAAATTACGTGCAATTTTTCAAACGAACGAAGGACGAATATTATTAAATGGATATCGAACTGGTGGAATTGCAAATAGTAAACGAACGCTTATTATTATTGCAACGATAAAAGCGCTGACGATTCGAACGATTCCTCTGTTCTCTTTCACCGTCGTACGCGGAACGATTTAAACGATACTCGACGTTTATTTTCAATGTACAGAAGAAAAAACGAAATTAGAGAGAACGCGAGAGAGGGAGCGAGACAGAGAGAAATAATTCGTTACAATCATCGTATTTGCGAAACGGAATCGATCCGAATGATTAGAATATTTTGCGCGAGAGACAAACATCATCGTCACCGGCAAAATGCGGCATCGTTATTGATGGTTATCGATAGATATTAAACAAATTCCGAAATCCGATTCTTCTCGTCAGGGCAATTCCCAGTATTCGATGGCAGCATGGCATTGCAAATAATAATTGTATTACCCGAAGAAATTTAATCAATCAAGGACAAAAAAGAATCGTAATTAAGTGGATCAAAGCTTCGCGTTTTTCTTTTTCTTTTTTTCGTTTAGGTGTAATTACGGTCCACGAATACTTTGAGGGCCGTCAGTAGAAGATTAATTTAATCGAACAATGTCGGTTGTAATAATAATACTAAACAAGTACGTGTTCATCAATAGGGAGATCACATTGTGATTTTATAGTCATCGCCGAGTGTGTACGGCAGGATTCACGATTAATATTATTAATCTTTCCACGTTAAGGGTTTTATTATTAATAGGGTGTACACGAGAGCGACGTTCGTATGTTAATCAATAGCCCATTAACCTGTAGCGAAACGCCTATTCTCTTTTTTTTTCCCATTTTTCTTGCAAAAAGTACACGCGAAAACGATGAGAATGAGTGATGTTCGATACGGATCAAACGTACGATGATTCGTTTAATCTATTACTTGAATATGAATTAATGTGGGAAGAAGAACGTCGATTTGAAGCGCGAGGATTTGGTTCGTTCGTTGTTATCTAATCGATTCGTTGCGCGTTGATTTGATCGAGTTTAATTAATTGCTTTATCTTGCATTTTGTTTTCGCGTTTGTAAAAAATATAGAGCACCGATTCGAATCGCGCTCCTTCTTGCCCATTTATGTTATCGTACTTAATGGGGGGACATCGACCGTGAAACAATAATAAACTTTAACGAACACCTACACTTGGCACAACGTAAAAAGCTGCGCTTTTATATTACGGTGATTTAGTAAAACAAATTACAAACTATCCTCTAGGCAAATTATTAAATATTGATAACAATAATGGCAAAGTGATACAATCAACAAACGTCCAACGAACCATTGTTATAAAGGTATAAATTGCATAATTGTTTGATTATTATTATTGTTATTATTAATATTTAGCACCCAAGGTACTTTATTATACGTCAATTAATGAATAATTCACAATTGGAAATTAATTATTATTCCGTGGTTAATAAAGGAGGAAAGGAAACAAAGAATTGATTCAATATTTACCGATATAATAATAATGCTAATAATAACAATACGATTTTTAATTGAACAAAGATTAACGTATCTTTTAACCTAATTCATCGATTGATTTAGTTCCTATTCTGATTGATTAAAAAAATGCAAAGCTAACGCTCAAATCTTGTACGCGAAATCAGTCAATTAGAATAGATCAAAGAGGAAACTAATTAAAACTTTGTAACCGTTTTCTCCTTCTTTTCTGTCCGATATAAAAGAAATTCATGCCGGAGTAGAATCAAACTTTAGAAAAGAGCGAGAGAGGACGTGAAGAAAAAAAAAAAGGATTTCCTTTGGAAATATTTGAGGATCATTAATACACATCAAATTTGTTTTAAAGGAACGTTAAATATTGATCGAACGAGAAGAATTCTTCGAAGGAACACTCGAATAATTTGTAAAGACCAAAATTTGTCTTGTTTATGGAAATAAATGTGTTTCTATGCACTCTATTTGTTGTTGTTGCCGTTCTACTTCCACTTTACATGCATACGAAATCGTCAAGAGGCAGGACGAAGAGGAAGAACAAGACGTACGAAAATCTCATCATATACAAACACGGTTGTCTCGAACGAAAAAAGAAAAGTGAAGAGCCAAGAAGAAATAGACCGTACGTAGTAAAATTCAATATAACTGTGTCTTTTTCTCTTTCCTTATCCAAGTAATATTCGTATGATGGATATAAAATATATACACGAAGACATTTCTTGCACGGAGGAACGTTGTAACGTAATCTCGCTCGTATTTTACGTGATTTTCTGCATACATACATACGTAGACTCTTCTTTCCGTACGGTCGATCGTAGTGTTGTTATTGTTGTGAAGTAGTTGCTCGTTAGGTTTAAAGCAAAGTATTTCCTTTTTAAATAAGATAGAGCGAAGTATAAAAGACAAAGTAACCGATTACGTTTACTTCTTTGCTCACTTTTCTTTTTTATATTCTAATTTAATTGCCCATGACTTTCGATAATTAATTGTATACATAGAAATTCATCAAGTATTACAAACGGCATAAAAACGTTTCCTTTTAACTCATCATCTAATTCATTTAATGGCGGCTAAATTGAAAATGAAAAGATGTAATAGACGAGCAAGAAGTTGCAGCAATAGCAAACTCAAATTAGTTAGAGTTTCTTTCTTTTCAAATCGATTTTTGTTCCATTATTATTACTTCCTCTCCTCCTTTTGCAACCGCCGAGGAAAGAGAAAAGAGATATCGTTTCGTCAATTGAAAGCATTCTTCGTTGATTTTATAAAATAAATCCTGCTCGTTAATTATGTAAATACTCTAACTATATTCATATATACCTTCAAGGAAAGAATAAAATAAAATAAAGCGGCAGTGGAAGAAGAAGAAAAAGACGATTACATGACTACAAACTTCTTTTCAAAAGCTCGCATTATTTCAAATAGGATAGAAAAAATAAAAATAAAAGAGCGGAGGCGAAATAAAGAAGCAAATCTGCGTTAAAGATGTTAATTTTCTACCCAATTGATTACGTAACGACTTTTCTTATACGGTCTTCTTCGCCTCGTACTCAACTTCTTCTTACTCTCTGTTCTTCAGTAATTTCTATATCTAAATAACGACGATAATAAGAAAGAGGCATCGTTTGCTTTCTTTACAAATAACAAACTGATGATCATTTAATTGCACGCTCAGTCCTGGTTGTGTTTTATTAACTAGTTCATACGCCGAAAATTCGCAGTGTTGGAGGGAACTTTGCTTTACAATTATACGCATCGTTTTGGTGAATTTGGACAAAATAATGCAATAATGAGTTCAACGTTTTAAGAATTTCTTTTTGCTTGAATTTTTGCATTTTTTTTAACATATTGCAATAAACACGTTTTGGACCTCTTAAAGGTTTATATTGAGATTTACTCAATTTCTTTAACTTTAAATTTTCAATTGCAAGTACCTGTACAAACCGCTGCAGAAACGCTTTAAACCTCAAATCAAATCGAATGGATTAGATTGGAGAGAAGGTGTTTGTTGTATCTACTGCGAGCCCATTAAATTTAATTAGCCGATTATCTAAAACTTACTGTCGGGTTCAGGTTGAATATGTGTTTGTTGTATCAATGTGCAAATGAAGCTTGACTCCCATTGTTTTATCTTTAAATAACAGAGAACCGTCCATCCGTCCATATGGTCGGTAAACACATAAGCGAACTTGAGTTCGTTCAGTTGATTCGCGGCACTGAATTATGAAATATAATTTAAGCGTTTTATTTAATATCGCGCTTATGGTCAAAACTGATAAACTGCACACAATCTTTAATTAATATCATCAATTTTCAATTGCCATTTCGTTTTTCATTTATTGCAGTTACGTATAAATTAAATTAAATATAATCAATGGCAAATGTTAAAAATATGTGCATAAATATTGATACAATCATTAGGGTAATGCCATTTAATGGCGTTAAATAAATAGATCGGTCTAATAACAAATAAGGAAGATCGAATGCGAATTACTTAATCATTCTAATGAAAGTTCCGCAGAAAATTAATTGCCAATCACTTTTCATTATATCGGACTCAATTAGATGGCAAGTGATAAGACTATAATAAGAAGAAATTGGCATTTGATACCCATATAAAGCGCATGAAGCGAAACAATAAATATGAAGGGAGATTAATAATTTTCCTTGCTGACCCACGGGCACCGTCCGGATGATGGAAGTTTCACGTTTTCGGTTGCTCTTGATCACAAGAAGGAAACTCTTTTTCTATCGTCGATAATATACGATGATAATAAATCGCTGTGATTGAAATGGGGCAATAACTGTGAATGCGTATCGGCCGATTAATTTTTGGTCTTCGAAAGACCGTTCGTTCCTTCGCCGATAGCTGCAAGGTAGTTATTTACATTTGGTCGGCATGATGGTAATTAATAATAATCGATAAGCATGTAAGGTCTTATTGTTTTAGACAGAGAGCGAGGAGCCGAGAGAGCGGTGAATATGTGAAAATAAGAGGAAGAGATTAACAATATAAAGTCGAACGTACATTATATACGTACATGCAAGTAGTACTATATGTGTATCGTGGTTTTATTGATAATATAAATTAAGGTGTGGACAAAACAGTATCTTCCACAATATCTATTGTTGCCTGCATATAGATTTCGCTTATACGCGAGCGACGAGAATAATGCCAGGTCCATATTTAGCCACGCGATCCGTTATGATGCGGCGGAGTCGGAATAGAAGGAACGAAAGAAATGCAATAATAATGCGGCATCGTTCCGTCCCGTTCCAAACCGCTCACTCGCCGTCTCTCTAATCCATCCATACGCCGTCCTCCACTTATTCATTATTCTTTTTTTATTTGCTTTTCTCTCCTTCGCGTTACATAACCGAGCAAACTTTATATGAACGAAACAAAGATATATCCCGACGTTAAAATTCTTCGCGGTTTCTTTATTTAATTTTCTTCGCCGTTCCCCTCGCCACGACGCACGTCAACGGCTGACTTATTTCAATCGTTCGCGAAACATGTTCGCTTATGTAAAGCGACACGGAATAACGATGTGTTGTCCCTGATAAATGCGTCGGATTTATGAATAAAACCGTATATGCATTTATGTGCGGAATAGAAACACATACGTCGATAGCGACGTGGTAGCGGCAATCTCTCACGATTGCCAACAGGCACATAATGTCCTCGTCGTCTTCGTCGTCGTCGTCCTCATATCGTTCTCGATGCCGGATGGAATGCTTTCCAGACGAAGTGCGGTGGAAATGCACATATGCACACGCATGCACACCGGTCCACGCCGTTATCTAACCATGCCGCGTTGACCCACAACTTGACCCACATCGAATCGTCACCTTTAACCCCGCTTCTTCGTCATCGTCATCATCGTCTTCTTCTTCGCGCTCCTCTCTTCGGTTCATTCCTAATCGCTGATGGCAAAAGTGGAAGAACTGGCGTCGAACGTCGATAAACACTACAAGAACGGCCGTAATGGCTGTATAAATAACGCCATTAACAATGATCAAAAATTGTCGTTCGTTTCTAGTTATTTGTCTTCCTCGGCGGTTCTTGTCTCCGCGGTTCTCGTACAGTATGTAAAATACGAAATTTTCTGTAATTGTTTAACGGATAAAAAAGCAGCGAGGATCGAGATAAACGTTGCGCCTCTCGCTGTCCTTCTCTCGGATGTTTCCCATTATAGAGTTTCTCTTTTAATTGTGCACTATAGGTTATTTGTCGGTTGCCTTTTTCCTTAAAATTTATGTCTTTACCACAAGGATCCCGTTTCAAATTACATAAATATATTCGCGGATATAAATTAAGTAATATTATTAGTATATAATCTCTTGTACAATACACACACACATGTATGAGATAGAAGAATGAGAAGAAAAAGAAGCAAACGACAAGGCGATAGAATCTAATAATAACAACGACCATAACCATTTTGCATATCAACGTACAAGTTGCAAATAAGGATAATCTTAATCGTTTGCGGAATTCCTATGGCATGCGAAACTACTAGGATATCGTAAAATTTATTGAAACCATACTTTTTAATTATCGAAATTGATTAAGAACGATAAATAAATGGTTTCGTTTATTTCAAACGAAAACCAAACACGACAACATACGAAAGGAAGTGAACGGATTTCGATGTAAAATCTCAGGCAATCGTTGAATCTAATTCGCCATTAAATCTAATAATTAATTGCATCAAATAGAAAAGAGAGCACGAAAATTATAATGAAATTACGAAATAAAATGTGTTACACGAAATCAAATGCCCAACAAAAGATCAGTGGGAGAAAAGACGATAAAAGAAAAAAAAAAGAGGCCAAACAGAGAGACACAAATTTATTTTAATGACCCTTAATTTCGTTTTATTATTCTCCGGGATGAGTTTAATGATCGTGACCTATGTACCAAAAATTCGTACACATCTCTCTCTGCTTTTTTTCCTGCTAATTTTTCTTTCTTTCCTCTTGTTCGTCCCCATCATCTAATATAAAACCTTTAGTTTTATTTTGTATAATTAAAATAACGGCTGTTAAAAAAGACGATATACATATATCTCGACTTCTTTCTTTTCGGTAATCCCTCTCACAATTATATTGTCACATATATTTTCACGCTTTTTTTTTTCTCTCGTTTAATTTTATTTTCTCCCGACTTTGTTCTCTCTATGCTTGTTGTTTTCTTCTACTCTTCTTTCTTAGAATATCATTCGCAAAAGCGAGGGAAAGCAAAGAAACATATATAAGATGAAGGCAAACTTGAAAGAGAACGTAAGAAATTTATAGCATAACTTTTGTAAGTACAAGTTAACACTTAAATCTTACATTAGTTTTAATGTGTTTGTTACATTATAATTTATATATTGTTTTATCTGGCAACCAAAAGGGGGAATAAGAGCGAGGCAAAAGGAAGACAGAGGCCAGATAAACCCGAAGATATCTCTTTTCTATCTACAAATCCCGAAGAAGACTACAAGAAGAAGCGAATAAAAGAACCAGAAGTAATATTATTAACTGTGCAACAAGGAAATACGTCTCGCGAATTAATGTAATACACAACCGAAAAAGACCTTCAGCAGCAGAAGGAAAAGAGATAGATGACGAAGAAGAGGGAAAAAATAAACCGCAGAAATAGTTTAACGTTCAGCAATAAAAGGGAGGCAATGGACAAAGAGTGGCAGGGAAAGAAGTGAGATGAACGGAAAGCAGCAGCAGCAGGAGAATCAGAAGAAGGAAAAGAAAAACGTGTAGACTCAAATTAAGCCAGGCAGTAAAAACAATTAATCTTGCGGTCATTTGGACGGCCACTGTAGAGATTTTTACTTGGCAGCAGGCTTAAAGTTTTATTCCATCCCGTATTCCACTAATACAGGCAAAGTGGGATGCAAGAAAAAGTCACACACACACACACACACTTACAAAGAAAGGGAACATTTATTTTTAATTAACTCATGTAGTGGCAGCTTCGTTAGCTGTTAATTACTGTATTTTATAAATATCTTACGGAAAAAATAAAACGAAAATGTAAAGCGAACAGCTCTTTTCCCTTATACCACTTCATTTTATTGGCAAAGGATTCATCCGTCTCTTGGGTAATTATTGCACACCGATTTGATAATCAATTAAAATACAACGCAACGCTCTTTTCCCGTCTTAAACTTCAATCTCTCGTCATTTCCATCGGACCTAAACGAATCGGTTTTGTTTTATAATTGATTATCGTCATTATAAAAACCGAACGAATAGGCCTTGCTTATTAATTAATCGACGTTTACCGAACAAGAAGCAATTAATTTAATTAAAGGCTAATCGCCAATAAAACTTTTATTCGCATCGGCTTAATCGAGTTTAACTTATTAAATCTTTATCGCAGATTTCAAAAGTGGGTTTCCTCAAAGGAGCACATGTAAATTGACCAAAAACGCAACTTGATTAAATCGGCGCTCGATTAATTTTTCTTTTTCGGAGGACGAAGATCGATCAGCTTTTAATACGAATCGATTGTGTTAATCGACAATGGTTTTATATGGCGGAATTGTTAAACCATAAAATAGAAGGAACTGTTTGGGAATCGAAATGAAAGAGATAATAAAGCATAATAAATACCGTCGAGGAGAAAATGGTAGTCGCGGATATTATTATGGCGTGTAACTATATTCAATAGCTAATTTCGTTCGTTAGAAGAGAGGTACAAACGAACAAACCAAGCAACGATCAAGAAGAAGACGCAGATGGTACGTCTTGACAGTGTGCGCCGTACGAAGAGAACGAAGGAGATGGCGAAGCGGCCTGAAGGAAAGTTGGCGAGAGAGATGAAAATGGGTTTTTTCGCTCCTTTTATATTGCCACTACTCTATCTGTTGCTCGTTGAATATTATGTATATGTACACACAAACACGCGAGAGAGTTCCTCTAACAAGATACGGAAGTCGGTGAATCCGCTTCAGCTGTCTACGATCACCTCCTTAATTACTTTTACCTTTATGTGACATACCTACTATCGCTTGGGAATATCGTATCAAATTAAAGTTTATATTTTAATGAGCCGTACGAGAGAGAAAGAGAGAGAGAGAGAGAGAAGAACATGTGTGTTTATAATATCCTGTTGTTGGAGAAAGAAAGAGGGATCCTTTCTTTATTATTCGCTTATTACATTTTAAGTTGGGTATTATAAAGTTTAAGCGAACCTTTAAATACTATTTGCTAACAATTTGCTTTTTATGCGAATGCGCGCTCTCACCGGCATGCCAAAATCGAAGAAATAATACTTTATTAATTCTTACATATATGGAATATTTGTGTTATATTATATTATTAGTGGGATAATATTCATCTCTTTCTCTCCAATCTCGCGTTTCTCTCGGGTCTCTGTCCCTTTTGCTCTCCGCTTGTGTATTTATTTATTATAATTTTTTCCCTCGAGTTTAAATTGCCTCTTGCGTTCCGGAATGCGTATTTAATAGAGTCCGGATAACGAAGGACGCCAGTAAGTAAGTGGGAGTGAGCGAGGTAAATAAAATTTTATTCGGTATCAAACTGAAATCTAACGTAAACTGAAATTTACCACAAACCCTCCGAAAAAAAAGCGAGCATAAATTCAGTTTATTATCATTTTCCTCGATACGAAAATCATGGATAATTCCGAAACGGCACTAAACTATTGCATCGAATTGTTCCTAATATTGACTTTATATGGCAACAATAACGTTTCTTAACGTATCGATAACGATATGAATATGCACGGTAAATATAAAATGTCGTGAGAGTGAAATAGCGGATCTTGTATAAAATATTTATTAACTGGTTTACTAGAAGCGATATTGAACGTTAAAATTTCTCATAATAATAATAATCATGTTCGGAATAGTTAACTGAAGGACCTCAACACCTGAATAATAAAATCAACGTGAAAGAAACGTCGTAAGAGTTATTGCGAAACGTATTAGAGTCGCGGATTTACAATATCGAACGGATAATAATAATAGTACGGTACATAAATGTAATAATAATCTATATTTATAAATATAAAATTGATAAACTATCGCCGATATTTACACATTTTCCCCATACAAAAACCAGCCCATCGACATGATCAACTGTATCGTTAAACAATCATAAATAAAGCGTTCCGTGTGGCGGAGGCATTAATAAAATAACTTCCAAGAACGTGTCAGAAAGTTCCTATAAACGTCAGTCTGTTTAAATGGAACTTCCTGAAACTGTCCGAAAGATATTTCTTTATATAAATTTTTCCTTCTTCTTCGTCAAGTTTCGAGTAGACAAGGAAGCTTTTAAAACGACTATTCTCACTTTATGAATTAGAATCAAGAACATAATCCATTTGTTGTTATTTTTTCTTGTGGTCCGCTTCTTGCGGTTATAAATAAATCGATGCTAACTGTAAAATCACGAATTTTATGGCGGAACGTTGAAATTTTACGGCAATCGAAGCAACTAACTAATGCTGACGTCGTAGCTTAGGTTTCTTTTTCTTTGCTCTTCATTCATCATCAAATTTTTAACGCCATCACCGAAAACTCTGCCGCATACTTTCGTTCGACTCCGTCGTTGTACACTTCTTGTGCGTGTGTTAAATAAGCGTTAAATTGCTCACGAGTAGTGCAAGAAAAAAAATCCTCCGGTTCTTTTTTCTATTAGAAAATCTGTCAGTCAGCCAGTAGAACTGACTCATTTACATTTATATGAAATTCATTATTATTGTTTTTCCATCCGTTTATTGTTCCCCCGGTGCATCTCAATTTTTTTCATCTGCAGTCAACTATTTAACAGTAAAATCTTAACACTATTCCTCTCATCATCATCATCATCAACCTCGTCTCTGATGTTTTAATTTCCACGTTCTAACGCAAAATTATTTATTATAATAAAATGCCAGTCATCATTCTAATAATTTATTAAAATATATTAATAATAATGATGATAATGTAAGTGAGAAATTACTTCAGCGAATAATAGTAATAATATTGTTTGCATGCAGAATAACACAATAAATCCGTTTAATCAATCTCTTTCCTATAACAATGTGCAGACGGAAATGGAAACTCGTTAAAGCATACCTAAGCAATAAGAGTAATAACACGAAGAAGAAGAAGAAGCAGCAGCAAAATGAAACGTTATCGACTGAAAATGGCATGCGGAGGGAAAAGAGAGTCACAAGTGCAAAATCGTCGAAAGTTTCATTCTTCTAACGTCGTTTTCTCAAGGCTCCAAGATGACACTTGACATTCCAAAGATATATGATACCACAAGGAAGTGGAAATAATTACATAACAATTGTAATGTGAAGTATTGATGCGGAAACGTTATAAGGTTCGCTCTTGGAAATAAATATTACCGGTACTACCACTACGAGGACGAGTACCACTACTACCACTAACTATGGCATGAGAAAGAGAAGAGGAAAAAAGAGAGATGCCATAAAAGAACGGAAAAAAGGGAGAAAAAATGAAACTGAATGATGTAAACTATGCGGGAAGGTTAGGTCGTATCTCAGAAGGTGGGAAGTGATGTAGATGAATGGAAAAAGCGTTTACGCTCAACAATATATTACACTTAAGTTACGTAAGAAACCGCAAGAAGGAAATAAAAGCGAAACGGAGGGAAGGAAAATGGAAATCCATAGATACATACATTACATCAATTTACGTCCATAAAGCAATCGACAAACTCCAATTATTTGATCCATTAAGTGTTTAGCAATGAGCGGGGAAAACGAAGGAGGGAGTCGATCTGATTAATCCATTTCGTCGAAAGAATCTAACTAACGAACGACAAACACGAGATGGGCAATAAATTTTGAGCGCAATTTCCATACAAAAAAAATGCACTTTGAAAAAGTTACTCAAAGTTTATAATCGCCAAAGATATTCTTATTTAACATCGAAAATTACCACCCTTTGGAATCTATCAAATAGCGAAGAAACATTAATCGAGTCGAGAATCGGTATAACAAGAGGACGAATGTTTTGGATTTTAACGATCGATTCGTGCTTTTTAATTCGAAACGTGTCGTGACATCCGTCAGGCATAAGTGGACGAAGGAAAACGTTTTATTCATTCGTTCCAGATACACATTTTTTTATGGGCAAATCACGGATCATCAGCATCATGAGCCAAATTGTAAACTGACCTAAAATTGTGTAAATATAACAATTAAGGTGAAAAAGAAAAGAATAAATAAACACGATTCAGTCACACGATAAAATTCGCTCTTTTTCTCGACTCGTAGTCGACTTCGTAACAGATTTAATTTAATGCGAGTCGATGATGGGAAGAAACGAATTTCGTCTTCTCGTATCCGAATTTCGACGACAATCGGATTAAATTATTGCGAAATACAAATTAGTTTTGTGATCCGTACGAGACAATAGCTTTTGCTGCCGTTTATTTGTGGATAAAGCAAATGTAATTCGGTTATGATTAATTAAAATATGGCGAGGCTTAAATTTGACAATAATAATCGTAACGGATTTATAAATTAAACTTTGGCTTTCAATTTGAAATGCAATCGAGTTTATTTATGTAATAAACTTTTTTTGTGCATTTGAGCACGATAATCAAAGCGTTGATAATAAATAAATAGATTTAAGAAACAAACAAAAATTTGCTGATTAAATTATGAATGCAAGAACTGTGGCAAATTTCGTGGCTTTTCCCTTTTCTTTCGAGCAATTCGCATTCGATAAATGTGGAGGAAATAGTTTGTTTACGATTTGTTTCAGAGCGCTAAACGCTGTTGTAATAATGATGAGGTGCAAACGTAACATGTTGTAATCGTAAAAGTTGTTACTACGTCGAGGAATTTAATTATTTGCAAATGCCTTCAATTTATTTATAACGTTCGTAACGTTTCAACTTGAATGATATTATAGAGAATGAAAACTGGGCAAAAGGAAAAATCGATGCAAAGGCAAAAAAAGAAAACATTAAGTGGCGATGATAAAAAGCTGAAGGCGACGAAAAATGTTAAAATCCATCGGAAACCTCTCCGTTTCTCCAACTCGCTCGCTCTCCGCCATCCAACTCATCAGCTTGATGCAGTACGTGTTACTTAAATTGCTTTCGTACTTATAATATGAAATTTGCATTTATATATGACATTAGAATAATAAGCGGAATATAAATATTATTTTAGATCGGTCTCGTAATTATGATTTATATTAACAATATAATAATAAATGAATACGTACTTAAAACGTGACGTTTATTATTATGTTAAGTTACATTTTTCCTTTGCTGATCAACTTCTGATGCCATCTTTCTCTTCGTTTGCACTTTGAATGTTTACGATCGAAACTATAAACGAGGGAACGAGACGATTCAAAATCACGGTTTTGAGTTTCCATTATCGGTATTGTTGTAATATTTGTGCCCCGGTGTAAACGAAAACGGGTGGTCGAAGACGACGCCTCCAGACACATATCGTACATAGAAAACGTTCTCGTTTAAGATTAAGAACGAAAAAAAAATCGCAGGTCAAACTTATATAATATCGTTTGTATTCGCCATCTCACTTACTCTCGTTCGTTGCTCGATGGCAAAATAGCAATAATAATAGCAAACGACTATTTATTACTTTACTTATGCACCGGTCAATAAACCGTTTTATTTAAATAAATAAATAATAAATTACCAGTAAAATACATTGTAATTTTAAAATGCAGCAAAACGATTTGTCTCCTATTTAATAATTTTCGTTTTCCCTTGCGGTCTAAACAATTCTATAACGTCGCGGGGGACTAAAACCTCGAAGACGAACAAAATTCACTTGCTTTCGAAGAGATAATCGATAATCCGTCTTAATAGTTTCAGAGCAAAAAAAATGTGAATGGACAATTACAAATTGTAACGCATTCATCATTCCAGGCTGTCGTTAATTTCGAAGTGATCCACGTTACCGCGAAGACGTGTAAATCAGTTTTTAAAAAATTGAAAAGAAAAAGTGGAAGAAACGTGAAGTATACTCGAAGGAGTGAAAGTATAGAAAATGTGTGCAGACGATGAAGAAGTAAGAAGGGAAAGAAAAAACGTTGCAATAAGTTGTTGCTTGGGTGGTCTTTGCACAAAAATCTGTAACGTTTGCATAAAAGGATTTGTTGTACTAAGAGGAGCAAAAAAAAGGAAAACCTACGTATAAGAAAACGTACTTTAACTTTAACAACAACAACCAGATAGTTGAAGTAGATACTTCGTCTTTCAGCGGACGTCTCTGCCGTTCGTTCTGAAAGAACTCTCGAAATAATCGAATAAAATAGGAGTTATTAAACAAACGTGAGCCACGCGGTGAACGGATCCACATTTCGTTCCACGTACAAATGGCAGGACGAGAGACTGGGATACCACAAAAAAAAGACGCTCGCAATAATCCTACCGATCGCTAATTGGAGATACTGTTATAATGCGGTGACACTACCAGCTATTAAACGTTATTGTTAAACGGGATGACGGCGAATGGAAGACAACACACTGTGAAAGTAAGATATAGCGTGTGAATAAGGACGATCGATCGGTTTAAATAAAGATGATTGGACATATGGCTCCAAATTACCATTTCTCTCGCCTCATCAAACGACCATTCTTCTTCAATCTAATTACAAGATTAACGTGACACGATGACGATACCGATGTCGCAGTGGAAGTAAATTAACAACTCACCAATTAAAAATGAAACGGCGAAGACGTGTAAATCAAGGCGAACTCACCTGTAACGAAAAGAGAAAAAGTGTCATTACTTACAGAAATTACAATAGCTAGAGCGACATAGGAGAACGGACTGCATTACATTGTGGTAGCATCACTTCTTGCTCTTCGCCACTCTTCTTCCTTTTCTTTCGGTGCAAGTAGTAGTTCTTCTTCTTCTTCTTAAACGTGTAATTACAACATGTTAGCCTGGTTGGCAGTGATCTCCGGGCATTAAATAGGGCGTTATACAAAAAAAGAGAGCGAACGATGAAAAAACAATGGATTATAACCATTGTTGCTGCCGTGGCAGAGTCGAGAATTACCATGTAAAGTATGCAAAATAAAGAAGTTCGCGCCGGAGCCGGTAGAAATAATGGTTAAACGTGGAGAGTTTTGTTAAAGCGGCATAAAAGTTGGTTGTTAATCAAGAACCATTGTAAAAGCCCAGAAACCCGTGTAGTTATGGCGAAGTTTACGTACATTATATGAACTACTACTACTTCTAGAGTGTACCGCCGAATATAAAAACTTCTTTTCTCTCCGTTCACGGGTTTATATAAGCAGTTTCCCTTTCGTTAAGTGCGTACTGTCGAAAGTTTTTCTTTCTTTCGCCGTACTTGCCGATATAAAGTTAAATATCGATGCTATTTCGTTTAATAAATCCGATATAAATACGTATAAGTAGTTGAGAGAATGGGATATCCCCATTCGATTTCGATTCCGTTCTTTCTCTATCATCATCATCATCATCATTTTTCTCTTTGTTGCCCTTCTTATTTTCCTTTCAGCAATAGCTTATTCTACGCAATATAGTGTGGCAGCGTTAAGATGTAATAAAGTATGAGTCGGAGACTGCTGAAAAAGGTAAGAGAGGAAAAGTAAACGGGAATAAAACGAATTCCGGTACAAACACATAAGTGGAATAAATGAAAATAGATGGCCTCAATGGAATCTTGTTCGTATGCTAAGCAAAAGGAAGAAGAAGAAGAAGAAAACCGGGCAGAAAAGTAAAGTAAAGAAGAAAAAGGCAGGAGGAAGTTAAAGAGATATAAGGAAGGTGAACTTAGATTTAGAATGAAAGGTATCGATAGTAATTTTAAATTGTTGTTCAACGAGACGGAGTGAGAGTGGAAAAGTGAAATGGTGTGTGTATGTAAAAGAGAAAAAGAGAGACAAAGAGAGAGAGGAGATTGCATTGTATAAATGCAAGTGTTAAGTGTATAAATTGGATGGAAAGAGTAGAAGAGAGCGTTTAACCATAAAGGAAATTCTGCAGAGAAAAAAAAATGAAAATACAATAATGCACAATAGCGGATGATAAATTATAGTGGTAAAGGAAAATCGTTAATTTTACGATCGGTAACTGTTAGTAAAATATTTACACGTCTCCGTATGAAAACATGAATATTTACTTATTTATTATTGAGACGTTTAAGCAAATACCGTGAAAGAAATCATTACAATACCGTTTTCAATTTCGTTCGCGGAGCAGATGAATAATGTCGACGCCGTTGGCGTTTCGAATTTTTGGAAATCTTTCGCCGCCGTTCTATCTAAAGCGAGAATCGCAAACAGGGAAACGAGCTCGAACCATGTAAGCAGGCGGAAATAATTAATTACTACCAATTTTGGATAACCCAAAATCACGATAACGATTGGTTAATTAACGACGTGGTGATTGATTCGTTAAAACTTCCTTTTCTCTTCATTTTAACAATTAATTAGGCGATTCATGGAGTTATGACCAAGATTTCAGTGCCTTAAATTAACAATGTAAATTCCTCGATGGTGAAAAAGAACGAGTTGGAAAAGGAAAATTAAAGGCAATACATGCATATGTATGTTTCTATGACAGTTTCGGATCGGATGACCGTTATAATGTTCTTTAAACATATGTCGAAAAAAATTTTTATTATACAACTTGCTTCGACTTAAGTGTAACGATTTTTTCTTTCTGGAATCTATTTTACATCTCTCTCAATCTCTCTCCCTCTCGGACTCTTGTGTCGTATTCGTTTTACGCAAACTTCCTTATAACGTCGACACGTTCGTTCTTTATTATACAGGATACGTATCGGATGGAATAACATACGCAATCGCCGAATCCGAAACTACAATCAATTTATTAAATAAATAAATTTAAATTATTATTTTATTGATCCGCAAGACGAGGAGAACGGCAAAAGACGTTACGAAATTTCCCATTTCCTACGGTCAACAGTAAAAAGCGAGTCGGCCAGCTTTTAACAGCGACGCGATATTAAAATGAAAAAGTCGTTTGCGGTAAAGCCGTAGTGAGATGATAAATTTGTAAACGACTTTTTTTTTAATTCCAAGCACAATTTTTCATTAAGCGCTAAGATAATTTAATGTAATTTGTTACTTAACACTCGATTCGACGAAGTCAAAGAATGGAATCGAGGGGAAAAAAGGTGAAAAACGTGTTAACGATTTATACGTGGAACGTACCAAAAGGACGTTTCAACGTTGTTTCTATTGTTGTCGTTGCTGTTGCTCGCGTTATGAAAGAAGAACAAAGAAGAGGAGAGAAATCTGAGGAAAAATAACTGGATGAAGAACAAGAAAAAAAAATTGATCGTTTTGTTCTGCATGGATAACTTTCAATTTACTTACACACATAAAGGCGATGGAGGTTTCGGAATAAGATTGTGTGTGTGTGTGTGCTTTTTTTAAACGTTTCTCTATTTTTGTCTTTAAGAATTCGCAATACGAAGCAAAAAGAAGAGACGATGATAATAACAACAAGTGAAATGATGATGATGAAGAAGAATGAAGAGTTGTTTTTCTTTGCCCATCTTCATCTTTTCCATTTCGAATAATAGACTTTTTTCTCGTTCTTTCCACCGAGGGCACCGTCATTTTAAAACTTACTTAATTAAGCGGAATTTATTTTATTTGCTCGTAATTATTTTTTAACGTCAACTTATTACTTGCTCTCGTCTTCTCTCGCATTTACGTTTCCCATATAAATATTAAAAGAGAAGCAAAAGAATTTTCGCACAGAATGCATAGTGCAAATAATAAATTTTCATTATTTAATAATAACACGAGTTACGAGAGTTGCGTATTTTACTTTCACTTCTGTTCTAGCCGAGTGCAAAAACGGCTTCTGAAATAAAATGGAAATTATAATAAAAGAGATGAATGAAGATTGTAGCGAGAGCAAGAATAATAATAAGACATTAAAAGAAAGGGTTCCTCTTGTCGGTTTCTTCTTTTCGGTTGTAGTAAAATAAATTAAATGTTTGCATATAAAAAGAAAAGCGAAAAAAAAATCCATTCAGTTTACAAAATAGGCTCGAGTCCCAGTGAAGAAACTAGTAAAAAATAACTTCTTCTGATCCTTTCAGCTCGCTTTTTTTGCAGTCATTACGTGCTTTCTTTTCCTGTTGCGAATATCCCATTTTGCGTAAAAATGATAACATCTCGTATTATTTCGTATGCCATATGATGACATCCAATATTATTATTATTGCATGTGTACTTTACTAGAATCTAAACGGTTTCAGAAGGATTGTTTCTTTCTCTTCGTTTCTTTTCTTTTGCATCCTTCGTAACAAGGATAACGTTAAACGTAGGGTTATTATTTAAATATTTATCTTCTTTCTCTCGCTCTTTTATTCACCGCTTTATTCGTTCTTTGATACTATTTTTCTTGCAAACATTTGTGCAACGTATATATTCATAATTAAATGAGCAGATTGTAAATGTTTCTTCATTTTACGTTTTTCTTTTCTTCTTCTTCTTCATATGCTTTCATTCTACTACGACCACCTCTTGATGTTTTATTCAATGAATGTTATTCTTTTATTCAAACATGTTTGGTCGGCTATTTTGAATAATAAGGATGTTAGGAACTGTAACTCCTTTATCAAAATCGGTTCATCTGCTTTCATCATATTTTTGAAGATTTTTTTTGCTATTCTTAGCATTTCGTACGAAGAACGAGGAAATTTGAATATATACGTTGGTTCTTGATGAATTTCCTAGATTGCGTACGGCAATAATATAAAGTGGAGTTCCGTTAACGCAATAAAATTTAGACTTAGGACACCGGCAGAACGAGAGGGAAAAAGCTATGTTTCATAGTTTATGTCGTGTATCATATCAAGTTTGATTGCAGGTAATAAAATTAAATTCATGCCCAAGATATATTCTTATTGTCTCTTCTCGTTTATTCGTCTTTCTCCACGTTTTATTATATTGTCATAATCGACATTAGAATACGAATAATTTATGTGACCATCGAGAGGGACCTCTCGATTAACATCAGAAGGCAGCGCACCACGCATCGTTGTAAAATCCAAATGTGAATACAAATTGTCGACGACAGAAGAAGAAAAAAAAAAGAGAATCAAATTAGCAAGAAACTAACGGCACTTTTCGTATCGATGCGAAATAAATTTGCAAATATTCCAATTTCCACGTACACACTTTGTACTGTTTTCGCTTTGCATTTTAATTCAACGTTAGCCTAGTTATTCGTTAACGAAAGAAGAAAATGTTTATTGCGGTTAACATTGAAAATATTAATTGTTATAATTTTCATTTCGTCGTTCCACTCCAGTCATGTTAGTTATTTTATAGACGATACATAACAGTTGTGTAAGAATGAGGCGAAAAACAGCGCTCACACATTTTTCCTCGTCGTTGCGATTTTCATTAACGGCTAAATAATACGTTATTATTATTGTTGATAATTAACATTGTAACTCGTAAAATGTTACGTGCAAATTGTTTTTTTTTATGTCGTTAATTAATTAAATAATTAATTAATAAATAATCATTTTTCTTCTCCGGCTTTATTATTATTCTGTTCCACGGCCACGTCTTTCTTCGTTCATTTTTCTCCTTCGTTCTTTAATCCACTTGTTATGATTAATAGTCACCTAATAGCTGTTTCAAATTCCATCTCTCGAATGAAAAACAATACCACTTGACCTAGTTGGTCGAAGTCGTCGACTTTCGAGTAGTGTAGTTATAAGTAGACAGGTGCATTCGACATTTGTTATTGAAATACCTTTGAGACCTAATCTCAACAAATAACTTACATAAATTTTTGCCATATCAAAACTTAGTTTCTCGCTATTTCTCCACTTTTACCCTTTTCGTCTTTCTTTTTTTCTTTCAACTTCTTCCTTTTCACTTTTTCTTCGTCCTCTGTGCGATCGCCTCGAATAATATTTTCTATAACGATATTTTACAATAGATTTGCGACTATGTAACAATATAATATCCTCGAGCATATTTTATGTAACAGCAGAACGTATATGTGGAAGATCACAAGTTCAAAAGAAGGGAAGTATAAAAGAGAAGTTAAACCGATCTAATATATTACAATTTTATGAGACCATGAAAGCTAATTATGAATACGTTTAATGTTAACGATTTAATATTTAATGGTTATAGACTACGAAATGAATTATTGTTTTGAAATTTTGCAATTTACCTTTAATTAATTTCAGAAACCTGTAAGCGAAACGTACGTAGAAATTATGTGCACAACAAAATATTTAATCGTATCGAGTAGTAGCTCCAAATTGCAAATAAACTGTTGATGATAATTGAAATGGTGGAATTCGCATTCCAAGATCCTCTGGATATTCGTGAGATGTTACCCGAAGAAGTTTGTGACAACGGGATGACGCATTCTTACGGTTCCCGATAAATTAGTGGCGACGCGTGGGTGTCAAAAAATGTCAAGACGACACATCATCGGAGCAAGAAAAAGAGACCGAGATTTATGACTTTGAGCATTAATAATTGTACTTGAGCTACGATCGTTTAAGAAAACGGATTCCGGTGGTATGTATCATCTAGTCAACAACAGGCCATCCGAAGTCTTGAAATATTTCCATCGCATTTTACAAGCACAAACAAACGATTACACCTACGAGGTGTTAAATCTTTCAAATAACTTAAGTGTGTTCTTTCATCTCGCCTCGAGGCGATAGATACATATATATTTGCAGCACACATTCACTCGCCATTCCTCATACTTTATTCAATTACGTTTTCGTTACTGCTGCTAACATACATATATATTGTGTATATTATTACGTTTGAAATATGCAACGTAATATGAGAGAGCACGGGTTTTCTTTTCCTTTTTCGTGTGCAAAATGGAACGGCCGCAGTAACAACATTCTTGAGGTTACGGCAAATAAGCGAATTGTCAGGGAACAACAACAAGATCGTTCGCCTTCGTACTCTACTTAAGATTTCATGAAAATTTCTTACGTTTGAATATTATGATATTTCGTTTAATTTAATATTTATGACGAAGAGGAATTCCTTTTGGCGAACACAGAGAATGACGAAATGAAATCGCTGCTAACAGTAGTTAGTTCCCTGCCCGGTTAGTTAGTGGTTTGTTAGTGGTTGATAGTGGAGTAGTGCCTCATCAATTCAATACCAGTGCTATAGATATAGTTTTAAAATTCTACATAGACAATCGACCCCCAGGTCGAAACGTTGTGGGCACGTGGTGTAACTACGTTCAGTTGCATGCATTCGGTCCACGATAACAACCATTTCTTACATTGGCACAACAACGACGACAACGGCAGCAGCAACAAGAACAGATTTGTGTACTCGTTGCTGCTGCTGCTGCTTCTCTGCCCACTCTTGAGACGCTTATCACACACGAGGCAAGGACAACTGTTGTAATTGCGTCTCGTTTAACTGTATAAAGAACACGGGAAACGACTATTATTGTTTATCTTGCATTATATCGCCATATACAAACTGCTTAATAATTGCAAACTGGTTTCCATCCGTGGAATCATACAATAATGACAAAAACAAATAAGACGAGGAGAGAAGATGAAGAAGGGAACGATGAAGAAAAAGTGTATTTAGAGGTTCGCGCAAGCAGAAAAAGTTTCAGAAAGATATTTCACGATCTGGATTCGCAGTAATAATAATAGCAGCAAGTCGTAAAGAATGTTTAATTCCCATAAAACTTTTAAGTCGAAAAGGAAATGCACTTGGCAATAATTGAATAATCAATATCGCATTATTATTATTATCACTAATGCTATTATTGAAATTGTAATTTTACGATCTATCGCAAATATTTGCCGCGGTGGTTTCTTTCTTCAGATGGAACGAAGAACGAACGACCCACAGATAGAGAGAGAGAGAGAGAGAGAGAGATTGGTGGAATTGGAAAAGGTCCGCGAATGGAATAAAATCAAGCGGAGGCAGTCGTGTTGAATAAAATTTATCCGTTTCAAACGTTGGTATTTCACATTAAAACAAAAACGTTCCTTTTAATTATTTGTGATTTAACGAGCCGGGTTAACGGTTAAAAGAATGGAACTTACTACGAAAACATACATATGTATTAATTAATTATACAAAATACAACGACCGAGTGAATAAATTTTAATAAACAATTTAAAAGGTAATTCTTCCGCTTGGTAACGTATTATAATGCCGAAGAGAAACAGTAAATTACAATTCTAGTTAAAGAGATATCTATATTTGTCCACGCATATCACCCAACAGTGTACGTAATATGTGTGAATATAATTCTTGCAAAACAAACGTTTACAGGTGGTCGTAAACCTGTACATTGTTAACATCTTTAGTAGATTATGTTTATTTATTTTTCAGCAGCAGCAGCAACGGCAAAGAAAAAGAACGAATAAAAAAAATTGTAGGACTAGAAGTAGAAATATTTTCCGTTTTTCTTAACTAATTTTATTCTTATTCCTTTAACAGTTCCTGCTTCGATAGCGATACCGCATTTTCTAACCCAATTCCAATCTGGGCAAATTAGCAGCAACAACCGCGACGCCTGAGAATCATCCAAAGGTGTAAAGCGATTATAAATCTTACCTTAACGAGAGAATAGAAGATTAGGTGGATAAATGAAAAGTAAAAGTGAAGCAGAAACGTGGTCGGAAGAACAACAACGAAAAAAACGAAAAAGAAACGAAAGAAATTGAGGTAATTACGATAATCAAATGTGGTAATCTCCGTTTTGGTCAGCTAACTAAACAACCATTATCTCCCAGTGGAGCAAAAAGGATCCTCTGAAGAACAACATTTAAACTGGTCTGTCTGCGAAACAGAGAGAGAGAGAGCGACTGAGACTGTTCCTTTCCAGATCCAGACACTATCGGGGCGATTTAAATTACACGACAATGCAATCGCAATTCACGGTCGGTCGCCGCCTCTAGAATTTCGTTATTGATAAATAGGTTTTATCCTACTTCCGACATTTGTTTTGTCGCCCAAGGAGCAAACGAGAGAAAGAGCGAAAGACCAACAACAACAGCAACACGAAGCGGCAGAAGAAGGAGAAGAAAAAAAGCGTGCATTTTGTGGGTGTGTCCCATGCGAAACGATATCAGGCTTAATTGTACGCTATTATTGCACTGCCTGCATCATTATCTACGCCTGACTACCACTTTTGGCTTATTATTATCGCTCTCCTTTTTTTCCCTTCGCTCCTATCATAAAAATCAAACAAGAGAAAAGGCGAGATGAAACCGAACGGCGACGGAGAGAACGTAAGCATCGTAATGGGAACGGGAAGAAAATGCGTTTGTTTGTTTATTTATGGGAGCGTTGAGTCTTTGAACTCGCGCAAAAGTTCGTGCCTTATTGCATAAACGGATATGCCATGCCGCATAATCGAAAGTGTATCCGTTTTATTTAAATTCCCCGATTCGGTTTGACTTATTTCAATCAGATTCTAACATTTTCCTTTTCTGCTATCGCGAAATTCATCTACGCTTATTAACTGCTTCTCCCTTTAGCAGATCATAAATAAAATTATATATTACTGGATATAGGTATCGAAGTCATTAAAGTTTAATGAAGGAATTAGCAATTTCTCAAAGCGTATCGTCGCACTGGATTAAAACTGGCTGGCGCCTATATCCTAACATTAGTTATAATTATTTTATTATAAAAGGTAAAGTACAATATGATGCCAGCTTTTTTAATTCCTTTTTGTTAACTACCTGTTATACACTAGCACATGTATGCCTTCGAGCTCTTTAAGGTCGATTAATACGTGGAAAGCGAAAGCCCTTGCTTACACATTTTGTTCTGCCTCTTACACACACACACACACACACACCATCTTCATCCTTCGATATCGTTTATGTAACACTAATTATGAAGCATGTAGAGCGTAATGAAATTTAGTAACATTATACTTGATGATATTAAATAATAAACGTATACGTACATACATCCGTGCGTAATGTACGTAAAATCTTTTGCAAAAGTTGTTCATGCAAAACCGAATATTTCAATAAACTAAATAAAAGAGAACGAGGAACTAATAATGTATGTCTTTGGGAAAAGAACCGAAAGGAATAAATGTTAATCAATTTTACCTGTGGAAAATGGCTGAAAAGCATAAATTGATTTTATTTTCCACGGCAGAGATAATCTAAATTGGAAATACCGTAAATTCCGCGGAAACAATTATTCGCCTTTATTATAAACATATGCCACGTTCGTTACTATTAATAATAATTAATTAATTTCAACTGCAATTAAAATTTTTTGCTTCTGATAGTAAATCAATCACTCAAAAAAAAAAAAAAAATAACATCCAACCGTTTGTTCGCTCATTCATTCATTTGGACCGGTTAACCTAATTTTATGAATTAATTGCTGTTTTGTTCGGCGAAAATATTCTAATTAAGAAGAATGCTTAATGGAAATATTTAGTGAATTGTCTGAGGAGCTCGCTTTAAAAGAACCGATTTGGGGCAAAGTTGATTGTCTTAAAAGAATCAATTCACTACTATTTCGCCGCAAAACACTTACGATAATCGGACGTCTATTATTATTATTTATGCGTTTTTAATTAATTGAATGGCTTCAAATTTAAATCATCCTTATCAATTCAATTTGATCTAATGAGCTTTTCAGCGAATAGACTCCACATTTATCGTAGACTATAAATAGATTAATTCTGCTCCATAGATTGGCAATTGGCTTTAAAGTTGATGGCACGCAACGCAATTCGTTCTAGTTTTCGAAATTAAATTTTAAAATAAAAACAAGTGCGACGAGCATCATTTTATGGCCGAAGAGATGCCGCCGAGTTAAAATGCCGTCGATAGCGTTTACTTTTTTGAAGTTAATCGCATCTTGTTTATTTCGCGGAAATAAATGAAACAGAATGGCAATAAAAATGGAAGAGTGATTCGTTTAACAAAATTGCCAAAGAATCATACGAAACAGACGAAAATTACATCAAAATTCTTATTCCGACCATTTCGTTCAAGCGAGTGTGCGAAGGAATATTCTTTCATTTCCTGTTCCGTTAATTGTATCATTATTAGTTTACCACTTTTAGTATTACATTAAGATCAAAGAGTAATCCCTGAAAGAATGTTGCAAAACTTGTAATGCGAAAACTTTAATGTTTGGAATATTGAAATGAATTTTCAACTAAATCTTTCGCAGTTATTTCTTTCGGTTTTTAGTCATACAATTTGGTTGTTAATTTCAATGAAATTGCAGTCCTAACGACATAAAAAAAATTGAATTTTCAATCACAAAACTAGATCTACATACAAAAATATTAAATGTTAATGGGAAAGTAGTCGAGATAAAGTAAGTAAGTACCCTCTATGTGTACACGAATATGTTGTTTGTATAAATCATTAATAATTCAAAGTATATCATTTGATGGAGATCATCACATTTTATACAATCTCCATATAAATAAGTCCTAGTACTACTAGTACTACTTATATCTTAAAAGTTTAATGGTCGTAGCACTGAAGCTTTTATACGAAGAAGATTTCTTTCCTTTCATCCCACGTTTCCCTTTTTCTTTCATTTTCTTTTCGGTTTCTCTACAATTTGCATGAACTAATAATTTATGTGTCTATATGCATAATATAAAATTGTATATGTTTTAAACATTAAAAAAAAAACAAAAAAAAACGCGCACAGTAAAAGCTTGCAAATTACAAATTTATGCATATACATGTGTACGCTACCAAAGCATACGTATATGCGTGTCATTATAGGTAAACCTTTCCATTTATTCATTCATCTCTTCTCTTTTTCCGTTAAATCAAATATGATAAATCAACATGCATCGAATCCAATCTGTGTGCTAGCTTTCAAATTGTGCAAAAAAAAACAAGAAATAAGACTTCATCATCGACATTATTATTGCAGATGGCCAGCAAAAGTGGACTGAACGTTACGTGTTCAATTTAACACCTGAATTTATAATTCTATTATACAGAAACAAACAAATATGTGCCCCCTCGCTAAACCTTCAACAATCTAATTGCAGAATGAAAAGTGTAAACATTGGCATAATTGCTTTTTGGAATTTCAACGATTCTTCATCGCATTCTCTGTCAGTGTTATCATACGAAACTATGGCGATAATTGCGGCTTCACAAGTAAGTAAGTTCGATTCTTTATGAACGAAATAAATTATAAACGCCTATTCGAATAAATTCGCAATTAAAATGCGATGGAGAGAAAAAGAATTACTGCCATAAGATTGTGCTTATAGTAGAAGCGTACGTTTCGATCTAATACATAATGTGGGACTAAATAAGAATTTCGCCTGGAAAACAGGTTGTTAATGTGATTAATTAAAAGGAAGTCGAAAACGGTATTTAAAATAATTCACATTTATATAAAGTATAAAATAAATAATAATAATAAATTTAATCTTAATCAGTATCTCACGTCATCTCTCTACGATTTCCATTTAAGTTTCCTCGCTACGCTTTATAATTTGTCTTTAGGTCCTTTTAATTTTTTCTGTTGCTGCTTTTATTACTAATGCATTTACGTGAAGTTCCTGGGTATAAATTTTTGCTTTAGCCGAATGAAGACATTATTCTTTTTTTTTTAAATAACCACCATACAATTGCAATTTCGCTTTAAAACTTATCACTGCAAGATAATAATAGAAGTTATTAAAATTTTAATTGTTTCTCAGTTTTGCGAATAACCAAACGTATAAACGAACGCATACATTATTCTATATTATTGCAGATTGCTGTTGTTGTTGTTGTTGCCGTTGTATATTTCAATTAGCGAATGGTATGTTGTTCATTGGAGCTGTAGCTGAAGAAGGACGTAAATTTCAATGTTATATTGCTAATAGCCTTAAGGTCGTAAGTATTACTGGTCCATTGCAAAGAACACAAAAAAAACGAAAATAAACGAGGAAGAACATTTCGCATCCAACCAGTAGTTATTATTGCACATCGATATTACACGTTTCCGATTAAATGTTGTTGATTTTAATCGTAGGAGAAGAAAAGAAAGCGCAGGAATAAATTGCAAACTTCATCAAAATGTTGGCGTGCAAATAAAAATTGTTAAATCGACTGGATTAATATCTAAATGTTATCGCTCAACACTCGATTGCGATTCGTATACGAATACCTCTAGCGGAAGGTCGTTTCGACGGTAACTTTAAGGCAAATGAATTATTATTATGATGTTTATTATGTGGACGTCGTTAATTCGCATAGAAAAGATTTTCGTCGTACACTCGATAAATCATAGAACACGATGAAAGCCGGTTAACCTGTTTGCTTAACCCCGAAGGTAATCAAAATTAATTAATTATCCTCGTTACTTTGTCGTTTAATTCGCCACGAGTCTTTCGGCCGACGCGATTCCCCGCATTGACATTTTTATTTGGCGAGCGCAAAAGGACAAACGCAAAACATTAATAATAACAACGGAGACACATTTTATTCGTCCGTTTAATTTTTGCGCGAAATGAATGAATAGCACCAAGAGAGAGAGAGAGAGAGAGAGTGTAATAGTATGTGGCCGTTGGAATTTTACCACGTACGAAGAGATTTATTGGTTATTTTATATATAGGTATGTTTGTGCTTTAAAATTTATACAACAGACCCATAACGTAACAAACAAGATTTATTGCTAACATTTTTTCCCCATCTTGTCTACGAGGCATTTCCCAACGTTCTTGAACTTCATCTATGCGGAAAGGAATAAGCATCATACATGTTGTCAAAAATTATTATGAACGAAGCGAAGAATTAAAGAGGGATCTCAGTCTTTAATTGTACGTAGACGGGTTGCCGCAAATCATTGTACCTATAAAAAGACAATTATCCCGTTAGCGAATATTAAAGCGGATGACGACACACAATTCTTAATAATTCGCGGATGGACGTCTTCGAACGTCGGCTTTCAGCATCCTCGTCGTCCGTTCTTCGATCTGTGAGAAAGCAATCGCTGTATCGCATCTGCAGAACGACCGAAAGCTCTTTCTTTCTTTCTTTCCTCCTCAACGTGACACCGCTGTCACCGATATTATTATAACTCGCAACCGGTAGCATTTAATTCGAATCGTTTTAACCATAGGTGGTATATCACGGATTAAATCCGATTTATTCACGTTTAATCCAAGGAAAGAAAGGAATTCAATAACAGAAGTCTCGTTTGCTGACATAGAAACGAAGACGAAGAAATGTAGGTTTCGAATCTATTGTTTAACTTAATATGGTAACTTTTTCCTCCTTTCTCTCTCTCTCTCTCTCTCTCTTTTAATTTAATAACGTTTTATATGGTCGTTTAAATAATTATCTCATAAATTAACGCTAATTAATATCTTCCAACAACAATATAAACGTTTCTTGTTACCATTATTACTATCATCATCAAGAAGAGCAACAGCAACATCGCCTCGTCATTAGTATTATTGCTATTTTGTACCCGACCTAATCGATCTCTTTTTCTTTTTCTAACAGCTCAATATAATAACGATGATAGTGGTAAGAAGAGAGGCTCATCGTTGTTATTATCCGTTACATTTAAGATGATTTATTGCCAGTACCGCAAAAATAATTAAATATTAATTAAGGTGGTACGTACATATTTTAATGATAATATAGAACGTGAAATGTTCATTGTATCATTTTGCTTAATGCACTGTTTAGTACTTTATTATCGTTATTACGTATGCACGCGTGTGGGCAGAAGTTGCATTCGAAAATAATCTATCGGCTCTTAATTGTCATTAATGGCCCTACATTACAAATTAATTAATTAATTCTCTTAAATACAATTCGCAATTAATATAAATTGAGAATTCTTTCCGCCCACGCCATTTATAATGCAAAGCTCGGCTCGCTATAGTTGGAGAATCCGTTCATTATTTAAGCGTCGCGATTTTGCCTACCACTTTTTTATTAAAGCAAGATTTGATTTTTGAAATCCATGTCATCAAGTTCGTACATTTATTACGGTCTCATTAAAAAAAATGGGAGAAAGGAAATCGAGGGGAAACGGAAATAAATGATGTGGCAATAAAAAAATGGCTATGGCTCCTGGTTCGAAATATAAAAATTAAATGTAAAAATTTATATTTGAGCAAGAAGAGTGGAGAGCGTGTGTGCAGATGAATAAATAATTTTATTCGCTCTTATCTCTGTATTATATAAGTAATTTAACTTTTCGAGTGATTTCCATCGTCACACCATCCGTAATAAAGGAATAAGTGCAAACCGGTCCGTTAATAAAATAAAACTAAAAGAAGTAAAAAACAAAACTGCAGGAATTTGCGGCTTCAAGTTCAATTGCATAATCTTCAAGTGGATCGTTGCAATTTTTATGATTTTGTTTTGCAAAGAAAAAATTGCACATTTTTATTGTTATTGAGGAATTTAATGATTATTTCTTTTAGTTGGGTCGCCCATAAAAGCTTCTTCTAGAGTTTATAAAGGAAAAAATAATAAAATGAAACGATTGCAATTAATTTTTCAACACCTACAAAAAATCCATCGAATATTTTGTCGATCGGCGAGATACCTCAACGGGGTGTCAACGATTTCTCTTGCCGCTATCATGAACGATTATTTCATCCACGCGAAATTATTACACGATGACGTCCGTTCGTACGAGAAACAAATTATTTCGCCGCTATTGGATGAAAACTCCGTGCTTTTATTAAAAACGATTCTTCGCTCATCAACAGGAAACTGGTAGCGGTCATTGTGCCCTTAATAAATATATAAACGCGGCGAAAAAAGAAAGCAAACCAAATAAAACAACAACAGAGAAAACGATTTTTCATCATCATCAACATCATCGTAATCATTACATAAAAGTATTCCGTTCGTTATCATCCTGTAGGATGAAATGTATCAGCTATAGGGCATTGTGTTGTTGTGTTGAATGTAATAAACTTATTTTATTATTATTTTTCTATTTATCTTCAGTTCTTTCGCATTTTTTCCTCGCATTTTATACAATTTATAACTGGATTGAGTAGACTGTTACTACCAACTACTTAAATTCGAAATAACGTCAATTTGATGTCTGTTAGAGAGAAGAAATTATTATTATACACATACGTCTTTCAGTAATACTGTAAGGTAACACTAGAACTTATTACAATGATTGTTATTATCATTTTCTTCTCTTCTCGCATTTTCCCTTCCTTTTTCGTTTTGCTGTGCCATAACAATTCTTTAGAGATTCGAAACGCTTCTTCATTAACAAACAAACGCGTGAAATACAACAACACCAACAACAACAGCAGAGGATCCTTTCATTATTATTTGCTGCAACGCTAACGTTTTCATGAATTTTAATTCAAAATTCCATCCGGTTGCTGGTTGCGTTCGTTTTTGTTTTTGCAATTTCGTATGTATGAATTGGTTTTTTATTGCACGAGCTTCCCCATTATCTTTCCATATGATTTGTAAAACATAAAAATAATAATAGTAATAACTAATCTCGTGGCATTCCAACATTTATTTCACTTCCTAGTCTTAAGAGTTCATGAGTTCGAATAAAAAATGTTCATTTCTTGCGTTTGTTGTCGAATAAAATTTATGACGAGAGATTTTTCATATAGTTATGCGAAAAATAAAGTTTTACTTCCGGCAAATACGCAAATAACTTCACAACAATTTCATTTTAAAAAACCATAAAAGAACAGTGAAAAAGCACAAAAAAAAATTGATTCGCATCGAAATTCATACATTCTCGTAAACTTTGAAAACGAGTAATTTACAAAATGATTTTTTATCGTCTGAAAGGTGCAGAAACTGGTCTTCGAGTTGTCCTCATAGGAAGACGTTGCAATTATATGGCGATGGAATTTATGTAAAATACGTTTTAATTTAAGAACCGTCACTATAATTAAGACGTCTAATTAATTAAGACAAACATAATTTCGTTAATAGGTAGTAATTTATACCTAGTTGCAGTTGCGTTTAATGAAGATCCTTCGCGTACGAATCTATCTAGCTCCTTATTTTTCTTTCTTTAATATCATTCTAACGTCCATGCAGTTTAATACGAATATAATTATTTCTCGAGAAGTAAATTAACAAGAAAAAATAATCGCAAGAAAAATGAGTAAGCAACGAAGACCGAGTGGAATCGACAAAGTCAATTAAGTTCGCTTTATTAAGAGGGAAAAACGCAAACCGATTCATTCCATCTCTCGATATTACCGACTTATCATCAACACGTCATTATAATGATCTTTAACGACCATATAAAGTGAAGATGGGTGGAATGCAAAAATGACGTTTCGTTTGAGCGTACGAATAGGATACGCAAGGAAGAGAGTGTCGTTTATTGCTCGCACTTTTATATAAAGTACGGCGATTGCTTAATTACAATTGCCCCGGCGATTAATTATTATAATTTGAAAATAATTATGCTTCGCTTCAATCTATCTGAAGTCAATCGAACGAGTCGCTTTTTAAACCTCCACTAACCATCGTCGATGTATTAGGGAATCAATGGACACTTACGAAAGCACATGGATGACATTTTTGCAAATAAAACTCAAAACTAAGAGGGAAAAAACAACGAATCAAAATGCATGGAAATCGATTACTCGAGGTGATTTCTCCCTCATTTACTCAGCGCCATCGACCAAACCAATACGCATCGACGCGTTTACAACTTGATCAATCTCTTCGAGCTATAAAATGAAACCGATCGAAGAAAAACGTTATAAACAAATTGCTTATTACAAGTTTAATGACAATGCCATAAAAATGATTGAAATATTTTCGTGTTGAATATTAAATTCGTTACGCCGAAGATTGATCGATTCTTTGTTCAATCAAACATCTCTCTTCCTCTTCCACTTATTTATTCGTAAATTGCGAGAAATAAAAATAATAAAGGTAAAGTCGAACGGGATGAAGAAGTCGAGGAGAGGAATGGAAAAAAAAAAAGAAGAAAGGGCAAGCAATAATTTTAAGTTTTACACGGATTCCTTCAATGTTTATGTTGCAGGAAGTATGGATTAATTGTGGCATTCAATGCAACGAGATTTCATTCGCAAGAGAGAAAAAAATAACTACGTTTTTTCTTATAAATAAATCTCTATCAAGTAGTTAGTTTTAATAAGATTATTGTGATTAAATGATACCACGTGGATATATATATTCATACGTCCAGTGAAGCTTTTATAATTGCCTATTCGAAATTAATGCCAGAGAGAAGATTCAGTGGCGATTAATTTTTATTAATGATTCAAACGTTTATTTGCGTTTGTCTCTTTGTATAACGGTTGATTTTGAGAGAAAATCCAATCCTCACATATTTTCAGATTTGCCTTTTGATTTCTTTCGTTTAATGGCTGGCAATTCGACAGCGATCATTCAAAGATTCCATTCCTAAACATGGGATCGATCACACGTAACGTAGTAAATAAAGTCCGTTCAGTTCGTTTTGGGCTTATGCAGAGGTTTTTCATTCGATGCCATTAATTTAAAATCTCTTTCTCCTGGCGAAACAATAATAAGTCACCGAAAGCAACAGTTCACTGACACACTTATTTTTTGCGGACGGTGATATTAAAGCACCTTTTTTAATGAAAATATAATAAAACAGCCTCCATATATTTTTAAATTTCTTTCTAAAAAAAATTACCACTCTCACATTGCTACAGGCGTCCACGAATGTGTGCTTGCTGCACACGTACGTTAGATTTATTATTTTAATTTCCTTCCATGTAACCAGAGAAAAAAGTTATAATGATTTCGAGTGGGCAACTTTTTCGTGCATTTTGAATTAATAACTTTTTCACGCGTGAACGGGATTCCGCTGTTTAGCAGCTCTTTTATTAAATCGTCACGTGTTAAAAGGACGAGCATTCGATAAACAAATCGATTAGATTACTGTTAGAAGGTATAATTATTATTTTTTTCCCGAAACTGCAGACAATGGTTACACGGAAAGTGTTGCAATGATGATGGCGATGGTATAACATCGGATTGGTTATTAAGACATTAAACGTCCTAATAAGATCTTGTTACGGAATGATCCTAATATAAAACTTCTTTTATGATAATAATTATATATTAAGATTTTGATTCTTACAATGCGAGGCTCGTCTTGAAAAAAAATCCTACAACCTGTAATCACGTCGAATTTAATTAGGATAATGAGTTTGAATTATTGGAAGTGTGTGTGAGAGAGCGAGAGAAAGGGAATAATAATAAAAAGCGTAGTGTAATTATGCGGAAAGCAATAAATTTGAAAAGGGTGATGGAAATTTACATACGTTTAATTCGTTTCGAAAAACCTCTTCACACATATAATTTTCCTTTTTTCTTTCGTCTTCATTTTTTATTTGGTAAGCATCACCTTTCGTAACGTTATCATCGTTATTATAACGCTTTGTGTACGAATTCTTCGCTTTTAAATAACGTTAAGGTATTAATGATTATTATTTTATTGCCGACATGGAACAGTTTCAGGACTTGAAACATTTCCACTCATATCATGTGCATGTCAAGCGGTAATTTTGCTGTTATATAATTATGTCGATTTGTTGTTGTTATTATTATTGTTGTTGCTGGTAGACGTTACTAGTTCTTAGTCGTTTAGTGCTTTTAATTCGTACGTGCGAAATAATGTAACATCATTGCTCTAGAAACACACAATACCACATTTCGCAACAAGTCATTTTGGACGACTAGTCGAAGAATTGTTGCTAAAAAAGAAAACGTTCAACGCATACGAAATGATAACCAAAAGCAACAACAATAACACGTCGAGAAAATAAAAACAAAATCGCATATAATTGCACAGAAGAAGTGGAAGGATCTGGCTCTAATTTATAACGTGCAATTATTAACATGACAATTAAGACTGTTGGAAATCATTATCTCGCTTGTAAACGTGTTAATATTCTTTTTAGACCGTCACCGCTCTTATTTCTCCTTTTTGCATTTTAACATCATCAGCAGCTTCTTCGCAGTAAATGCACAGGGTTTTCCTTTTGCACAAATAAATCAACGATTTTAACTTCAACTTTGCTACTGATGAAGCAATTACCCTTCGAGTCGACCGAACAAACAAAAAATACGAACCGAACTTAAAGTAAAAAGCCTTTCTTCTTCCTTTCAAGTTAAAAACAGATCTTGCACTCTTCATTTTGAACCGCTGATCGACGTAAATTGATAACGGAGGATGCAAGATCCTTATGGGCATTAACGCGTGAAAGAATCCACGCCAATTACGAAACAAATCCGTTTTTGGGCGAATTATTCACGGTGAAATAAATTACAAATAATCGTACAGCTAACGAGTATAAATCAAATTCAACTCGTACACATTCTAACGCAAAATCTCGCTCTCATGCACACACACACACACACATGCGGAACACGTATTCTAAAACAATTTAAATTAGCCGATACGAGAGAATAATAACGTACATGCGTTTTATTTTGTTCATCTTCCTCTCGTTGTTGATGCTGAAGAAGTAGACGATGAAAACAAGAAGAGGAAGAGCGAAGCTATAACACTTGTACGTGTTGATGAAGAGGATTTCGTTATTAGACAGTGATTAAGTAGATTTACAATATTAAATTATGCACTTGTAATACGATGCGTGGTACATATTAGATCGAGGTTTCTCTAATACGAATAATAATGGAAATAATGAGAGGAACACGATTGAAAAAAAAAAGAGGAATGAAAGAAATAGACGCACTGTGTAGCAGCAGCAAAAGGAGAAAGAACTAGATTGTAATAACTATGAAAGTTAAGTGGAATATGTGTAATAATATTGATATTCTCACGCCATTACCGCAGCTTCGCTCTTTTGCTCCTTCTTCAGCCGTATAGAACGCACATAATACACATGGCGTAAATGCATAATAATAACGTGCTGATTAGCATATTATTCGATGATAAAAATAAAACACGACGAAAGAGAAAGGAAGCCACGGATGGATGTTAACGTAACTAACATTATCAATGTATAAGAGGGTTTCCCATTAGAATTATGTGCCCCGCATTAATAGGATTTGTGCAGAGTCAATTAATGGATGAGACAACGAAAAAAGAAAAAAGAATGACCACGAATTTCCATTTCGCACAATCTAATACAAATAATAACCATTCATTCGCTAAAGGTTGATTAAATGCAGAAGTCCGGCATTATTTAGTTATCACCAGAAGCAATAATATCGCCATTATCACTCTATTGCTCGCGTATACGTAGGTGCAAACGTGCGATGGGAAAAGTTAATTAATTAAATGGAAAAACAGATAGAAGAAGAAAAAGTTGTATAATAAAAGCTAATTCAATATTATCGAATGGTATTTTCCATTTTCAAATTGGATTAGGTTAATATTCTGATTGAGGTTAATGTGCGGTCATTGAGTTCTTATGCACATAATGATGATGATGATGATAATAATGGTGGTAATGGTAATAATGATAAAATGAAAAACCTTGTTTCGTGACCTGTGCGTGTGTGCATTATAATCTGTGTAGAGTTCTTTTCTCTTGAACTTAAAATTCTAGGTGCAACGGCGAAAGTGAAAAACAAGATCACGGCAAGTAAGAGGAGCATTTTGCATGCATGTATAAACTATTCGTTCTAAGTCCTAAACACGTTCAACTTATTTTATTTCTTACATTAGACTCGTTCTTGATGAATTTATGCATATGCATATATCGGCGATATTATTATGCCATTTTCGTAATCGACGTGGAAAACGTACCTGACGGCGCTCGCTTTATTCGCTATCAAATGGCGAAAAACCGGCAATTAATCAATTAGCATTGTAGCGATGGAATGTATTCAGAAATTTCGCAAATGAATAAATATCAATTAAGCAATTTGTGTTTGTTCTTCTTCTTTCGAAATCCTCTCGTACGATTCCAATTCTCCTAATTTGCCAGAGCCGCGAGCTTAAGCAGTTTCCCAAACAGCGGATAAGCCGCTCCTTCGCACCGAATCATCAATATCGGGATTCGCAAAGTTTTAATAACGTTAGCGACTTTTTATTTTATTTTTCTGCGAATAAGGTCGAAAGAGACGGCGGCAAAAATAAAGACGAAGAAATGGTAAAAAGAAGCAGGGAGAGAGTCTTATAGTTTAATAATACTCTGTGATCTGCACTTTGGGACCGTTCATCTGGATTAGTATGCAAATGAGAGTGTTAGCATATTGCTATGCAGAACCAATCAGCACCCGTTTATTAATGCACCCCCGTGGGGACCACCGGCAACTAACGTCTAACCCGTCACCGTCATCATCATCATCATTATCAACGGCACGTTCTCCCACCAATAATACAATAATAATAATCCGTCCAAGCAACTAGAATTTGAAACAATACATTAGAGAGATACGGAACCGTTATCATCATCATAATCATTATCATTGCGATATTATCCAATACGGTATTAATCAAATATAAATCAACGAAATGCCAGCCGCGCCCTTTAATTCGCCGCAAATTGATTCCCTTTTTTTTGCTTCTTTTGATATAGGAACGCGAAAAGTACGCAACAATAATAATGGCAATAATTTATTGCGAAGTAATGGACCGGATGTTTCGTTGCAAAACGCGAGCCACTGAATACAAATGAGTTTCAACTCTGATCGAACGTAAACGATTCGAAATGATGAATAATGCGAAAGAAAACAAATTCGATTTTTGTTTGCTGATGGTCGTTCGTTACTGTAATAGCGCCGATTTTTAATAACTAATGATTAGTTCTTGCGAACAATGTCAAACTTAAAAAATAAAAATAAACTAGAAATGCCAAAAGTTCAATTATATTTGATATCGAGCCCGTCAGCTGATGACGATGATGATGCTGTCAATGTACGATCTCATATCTGAAACGAGTTTTAAATCCCCCGATGGATTTACTTCTAGCGAGCGAAATCTATTTCATTACACCGATTGGTTTGATATTGTCGAAGGCCAATCGATCGATATCGAAGATTCGTCCACAAAAATAATAATAAATTACTTGTTAATTATCGTATGCATAAAGAACAACACTAAAAGCCGCGTTGCAATTTAGATTCGCTATTTGAGAAATCTGATTTCCCTTTTTCGCTCTCCCGTCCATTCCCACCTTCTTTATTTTTCCTCCCGAGGAAACGCCAAAAGCAGGAATCATATACCTGAACGTATCGGTGGTAGTAGTGAACTCGTATACAGCATATACGTGTATGGGTAAATCTTTGAATCTTGAGATTTACTAACATCCGCTTGGGATTCGAAATGTTCCTTCCACTTCGATCCTTTGATTCGCAGGCTTTAAAGGTTACCGAGCGAAGCGATCGAGGTCACCACGTGAAAAAGGATAAACATGGGAGAATATAAAAAGGGATTTTTATCCAAAAAAAAAAAGGACGTTACGTCCTTCAGAGGCGACGGCATACTTTTTTCACCGTATTAATAATTGATTAGGATTATCGATTGTGTGCGATTCGTTCAGATTATTTCGTTGGTAACCGGGAAATAAGAAGTGAAAGCAATTAGAGCGACCGTTTGCGGTTTCCTCGAACGTCGAGCCGCATGGGTGCGGTCCGCAATCGCGGGCCTCCCCCAATTTCCGGAAGCTACGACGATGGAATCATTCAGCTGCATTCGCTACTCCAATTCCCGTATGCACGTGTGTTGGTTGTGAAAGGAAGGAAAGCACGGTCCTTCGTATAATAGTATGGAAGTGTATCGATATCTCATGATCGGAATAATACCGTTAGAGCGCCAAACATGAATTCGTCTCGATGTTTTCTTTATATATATTTAGTTGCTTTACCAGTGGATAGATATTGTATACGGACATAGAACAAGCGATCGCGAGTCGCAATGAATCACGGGTCCGTGCAAATGCTCTAACGATAGAAAATACATAATTTCTAATCAGAATGCATGAACGACATGTCACCGGGTTTCTATGTACGGCTCGTCGTCGCATCGCTGCGGTTCTTCTTCCGCATGGGATATTTGTGTGCCCCTATCATAATATAATGTCACGACTCTTATTTAAAACATAATAAAACCGATACGTTTCTTGTTAATATTAGTTACGAAACGAAGAGGAATTGTATCGGCGTCCGACCGTCCAACGGCGAGGCATCTCTTTATCGCCTCTTTAATCGTGCCTTTTTCTCCTTTTCGGCTTTTCATTATAAGGCGCGTGGCTCGACGGAAGGCGAATTAAAACGAATTCCATCTCTTCCTCGGATTCGTTAAGGTAATTAGAGGCCTGATTAAACGCGAAAAGGAGCCATAGATAGGCCGCTCTTTCTTATTACTTTCGCATTATTAAGACTGAAAATAATCGAATTCGCTACGTGTAACGCTTTAACTGTTATTGTCTCTGTTCACGTCTCTTGCTCCTGCTCTATTATTATTTTTTTGGTCCCCTTAACGTCACCGGTAGTTCTTCTTTTCTTCGCCGTTTTTTTTTTTGTTGGGACAAAGACGAGGATGGTAAAAAGAGGAAAGGAAATGAATCTGTTCGCGAGAAGATGATGCGTGTCACTTATCAAATCTCTTTTACCTTCTTAATTTAGCCGCTCTATAGAATTTCGAAATTAACCGTAACAACTTGCTTAAGAAGTACCGTATTATGTTTAGATACAATGCAATGAATGGTCGGTGGACGAAAAAATACAAATTACCAACTTGGAAAAGTTTAGAAAGAAAATTTGATAAGCATCAAAAATTCAATTAAAACGATTTGCTTTTCTGTTCTTCTTCTGCCCTTTTCTTTCCGATTGATTTAAAAATTAATTAAAAGTAAAGTTTACAGTCAATCGAAAGATCATTTAGAAATTCCTTTGTTCGATGGAACTACCTGAATTCGCGTCCTTTTACAACATTTAACGTAATTAATAATTCACAAAAAAGAGGAGGACGAAGCGAACTATTAGCTAAATTATAGATGTTAAAGGGGGAGATCTAGAAATTTAATGTACGAGAACGATCGGCGAAACAGCGGCAAAGAAATAGAGAGAACGGAATATTATTGGCTTTTATTTAAATTTCCTGATGGTAATAATAAGGAGGAAATGAAGAAATTGAATTAAATTAAATAAGAAAGTGGATTCTGGATGCAGAAAGAAATTAGTACCGACTTCGTTTTTAATTAAATATAAGAATAATAATGATAATGACGATGAGAAAGATGGGCCGCGACGAAGCAATGAAACGAAAGAAGACGGTTTAAGCAGGTTAAGATATGTCTTTGCGCTAATTGAAATAAATAGTTAAAGAGAGAGAGAGATTAATTTGGAAAATAAAGCAGCTAGCAGACGTATATAATAATAATAAGGCAAATATGTATCAATAGACTAATAAATCATGAACGAATAACATAATTAAAATGAAATGTTAATTACGACGAGCGAATATGCAAGTGAAAAGATGAAGTGATTCCATAAGATTATTTTCGAAACGCAAAACGAAAAACAATTAAATATTGCAAATAATTCTATTGCAAATATGGCAATAATTCGTGAAAATATGTAACTGGCATACAAATATTTTAATTGGCCAATCTAATAAAACAAACATTAATAATAAGCTGAATCAACATGCACAAATAACGAAAATAAATATACTTTTCAGTTTTTTAATAAAATCATTTCACTATTACGAATCGTATTAATCCTTAGTTCTGTAATTCAGGCACTACCGTTAATTAATGAATAAATATTTACTTGACATTTTCAACTATGCATAACTGAAAATGAGTTGGCAAAATATTTTATTAAGACGACAAAAGAAAATTGCTTTAGCCTTTCAATTCAAATGATAACATTTCTGGAGAGAGCACGATTCTTCCTATTAAAGGCTCATCTTCATCGTTATTGCCTTTGATATTTCGTTTGTATTAAGTAAAATATTAACCTATAATAATCGATGAATAACGTGAATTGAAATTGTTGACTCTTCAATTGTTGTGTACAACAACAACAATCGGCAATAAAGAAGTGAGACGAGTGAATAGCGACAATTATCGTGAATGAAATTGGAATAATAAATTATGTGAAAATCAATCGTCGCAATAAGCGTTTAAAAGAAGTTTGATTGAAAGTTGAAAAGAGAAGCGTAAATCTTCCTTTTGTCGAAGAATTGTTTTAATAACATTTAAACAAAAGGAAAAGGAAGCATCTTCTTTTAATAAATATCCATAAAAATAAACCTATCGATTTTATTTTATGGCATAAAGTAAAAAGCGAGGGGAAGAAGGAGCGAAGTTATAGCGAAGGTATAACAAAGTTTTATAGTTAAAGGAAGTGAAAAAAAAAGGCAAAGTAAAAGGAAAAAAAGATAGAACAAGAAAGGAGACATAATTCCTAAAAATTGACTTTCAATTTATGTTACTTTAAGATAAAAGTTTTATGTCACTTACAGGGGACCAAAAGAAAAACACGGAAAAAGAACGTAGAGATGAAGCAACAAAAATAAAGGCGGGAGAGAAAAGAGGCCCGCAATTGATCCATAAAGCATTTTTGCTTCTATCGCGAATAATCGTTTCGCAACACGCTTCTGAAAGAGGTGCAAATTATTGTTCAATGACCAATCTGTTGCTCCTTAATAATTAACACATTATCCACGCTACTCTCTCTTTCTCGCACTTTTTTCCTCCTTACATTCGGTCAAGCTAAAATGATCACAGTGATTAAATCATTAAACTTAATTAACGCTAAATAAGTGAGGAAGACAGCAAAAAAATCAAAATAAAAAATGGTCATGAAATTGTAAATTTGTTAAACAAAATGAAAAATTAGTGAACGGCCGATTGAAAAAGGAGAGGAAGATCTTTTGCTCGTAGAGCATTAAACGCTTCATTACACAGGAAACATTCCAAACGTTCATTTCTTACCGTTCTCATGTTATTATTATTAAAATACGATCTTTATTTATTGTTGGCGATGAGGAAAGAGAATCGAGGAAAATTAATTAGAATTAATCCAGAGAAATTCCAATTCTTTTCACATTTAACGAATGATAAAGAAAGAAAAAAAACTCCTTCAAACTAATTTAAATTAGCAAACTTATTAATGGAAGATGATCGATAAGGGCGGGTCACTTAACTTTAAAGATACTTAAGCAACATCAACAAGAAAAGAACGCTTTTTTTAATTTTATAACAATTAAGCATGAAGTTTGCGAAAAAAATACTTTAAATAGATTTTTGTTAAATACATCCAATTAAAGCATTGAAGATAACAGAGTGAGAAGTTATGCTCTATTCTTCGCTTTTTCTTTTCTCGGAAGGGAATTCTATTCCTGAAATTGGTTTAATATTCATTAATAAACGTGATTTAATTGGTTACTTATTCGAAAGCTAAATTAGCGAAACGCTGTGTAAATTGCTTGAATAAATAAATATTTTATTCGCAAATGTGCAAATTGTAAATCCCACGCGAGACTGTGCAAATAAATGAAAAGTCAAATCCAGTCCTCCTTTCGCGTCAAAAAAATATTTTAATTTCATATGATGCTTTTTTTAAATTCGAAGCATAAAATTCTTTTGTGTCCTTATAATTTTTTTGAATTCAGCATTTACTCCCAAGCTTCGTCGCTGTCGTCGTTATTGTTGCCATTCTAAACGCAAATTAATACGTATGAAGTGAGGGAATTGTAAATTGATATAACGTGTAACTAAAAGGCTAATGATGCTTTGTATTGTTCGGACCAACTGACCACGATTAGCTAATATATTTGCATAAAACGTGCTAAATTAAATAAGAGAAAATGAAATAAAACGACGAAGAGACAGAGGAAGGAGAGAGAAAGACGGAATAAAAATAAAATGCAAACGTTAACGGTACGGGCAATACTTCTGAATAAAGAATTGCGTCATTGTATGCTTATATCGGAATCTTGTTTTAAATGCGATTTACATTTTTCGCGCGACCATATATCACATATACACACACATACGGTAGTTTGGCCAGCTACGTAATGGTCGTAATAGGAAGAGAAAAATTGCTAAGAGAAGTCGAAGAAGAAAACTGGGAGCGATAAAGACGAGGAAAAAGAGAGAGAGAGAGAGATGAGGAAACGATCACGATTTCAATTAAACGGTAAAAGTTAACCCTTCGGGGCCCTCCTCTTGTTCAAATATCATCAATAATATGGAAAAACGCACTTCAATTACAGTATCGCGCAACGTTATTAACCATTATCTTCGCCGACCGGCAACAAAGAGTCGAGGCAACGACAAGGGCTAAAAGAGAACAGCAGCCGTGGTAACGAGCAACCCGCCTTCGCTTTTAGCGCGCACAAACACACACAGAAAATCTTCGTGCTTTCCTTTTTTTTACGAACGAAACGTTTAAGATGTGAAACTGTGTTTGGCTATTTATAAAATTTCACGCTTCGCCTATTTTCATTTACAGCACGTTGGTTTCCCCGTTTTGCTTTCCTTCGTTCTTCCTCCGCTCACTCGCACTCTCTTTTCATCTGTCTTCTTGTGCTTCCTCCTCAAGAAGAGGACAATTTTACACAGGCTCCATTTGTTTTTCCTTGCTACTCCTTACCCTTAGTACCATTATTAATTCTCTTCTTCATTTCACTCCTATTCAATCTCCACTAGATCTTCTTCGCCATTACACCTCTTGAAATTCCCTCCAAAGAAAAGTGTTCGTTCCCAAAAAGAAGAATGGATTTAGTGGAGATATTAATTAAGTAATTTGTGCTCGAATTAGTTTTTTATGCGACAATTATTATTGTCTTAATTGCTTAATTAGAAGGCAATAACAAAACCGATGATATAATAATTAGAGGGGACTAATTAAAGTTGAATTTTCCCTATTTCTTTTTCTGGCATCGCTTCAGGAGTGCCCGTTCAATTTCGTAGGAAAATCATAATAATAATAGATGATAACTCTTGACTATGGCGGCCGCATGGTTATATGGAGTATAAAGTTGTGTCGTAAAAGTTATCAAAGTTTTCCTCGTGAACTTTTTAATGGCCTAATTAAATTACGCAGCAAAAGGCTGCTCTTCCTTTCGCATTATTACCATTATTTTACTTAAGGAACAAAGACGTTGAAGAAAACGAAGACAAATACGCATGCAAAATATGCAAATGTAACAAAAATCTATTAGCAGATGCACGGTAAGATTAATGGCTTGAAAGCATTATACCTTGTTGCAACGAGATGCAAAAAGTGAGACTTCGAAAAGGGCTTCCTATTAGATTCGACTATAAAGACAGAAACAAACATAAATAATTAATAAAGTAACGCTACTTCTGCGTGTGGATCTGATCAATTAAAATGGAAGGAATGCTGATAAAAAGAGTGGGTCGACGTTATGGGATTTTATTGAAAATCGTAAATACCATATCAGATTGTACAGTTAGAGGTTGTGTTAGATCCTTAATCAATGGAGAAAACGAACAAGGAAAAACTAAAATATTTTAACGAATTAATAATAAAAACGATAATATAAGGAGATTTCGTGATTCGAACAGCACAAACGGATTTTCAGCCGAAAGAAAATAATAAAAATTCGCATTCTTCTCCATCTCCCCTTGCATATTTACGACTGTTCGATACTATGTCACGTTTTTAACACGGCATCGTTACGAATCGTTGTGTGGATAGTAAAAGAATCGGAAAGAAAAAAAAACACTTCTTCTTGATGATTATTTGCAAATTGTTAAACGCGAAAACATTTCAACGAATCATCTCAAAAGACATCGTTCCTTTTTGTAAATATGATCCCTGTTGTGCACTCAATTTCTCCCTGACGAATAACAGCGTATAAAACACACCTTATCGGTGTTATAATTATCATTCTTTAATGAGGAGCTCACCGTGGAGAATCGATTAAAGGATAAGATTAATTACAACACGATATCGTTTTGTAATACGCTACTTATCCAAACGATGACAAGACATTCTTCACAAAAGCTCTCTCTCTCTCTCGTTCTCTCTCCGTCTAATTCCGATTTTCCTACTCGCTATTTATTATATTATCGACCGATTCGTACTTATCATCTCTTTAAACTAATTGGTTCGGGTAAAATTGAAAAACAAGACGAAAGCGCGAAAAGAAAAAAAAAAGGAAAATAGATTCACTTCCAATTATTTATCTACAATTAATTCCGTAACTAATTTAAGCCAGTTGCTTTTTTCTCCTTTGGTTGGAAATACAAACAAAAAGGAAACTCAATTTCCCTCTCGATCTCACTCTCACTCTACCACATTCCCTCGATTCGTTTTTCTTGTTGTTGTCATCATCATCATCATCATGTTGTTCTTTCGCTTCTTATACGTGTACTACACTAGACTTTATTAATTACACATCATAAAAGATGAGTTTCATTTTCTACTATGAAACGACATTTTTTCCTCTGCGAAAATTAAAAGAAAACTTCTCGTCTTTTTTCTAGTATTATGTCGATAAAAAGCGCGCGTTCAAAAATAATTATTCGCCAATAATTAATGAGACATTATTAACGAGACTTGATTATTTTCCAATTAATTTCCTTTCTACAAGGTTCCTTTTAACGGACAGTATGAGTTGGGAATTTTACTATAAATTATCCTCGAACGAACGTGATAATGAATAATTTTTCAATTTTCCAAAAGACTATCTGGATCGAATAAATCGTTTCCCACGAAATATTTACGAATTAGGGAGGAAACAAAAACGGTTGGGGCGTTTTGATTGAGGCATACCTAAATCTATTTTGCATTTACACGGACTATTTACAGTGTGGTCGATGTTGCTGTTTGTCGTTGCTCTTGTAGTCGTTGCTCGCATGCTGTTTAAAGGATCGGGCTATTCATCATTCGAAGAGGTAACATCGTGTTGAACGCAAAACTACCCCTTGACAATGTTAATTAGTTGCACGTATTTCAATTATCGAAGAGGTTTCCGAGAATAATCGTCTTTTGAAATTTTATTTTCGTTCCTTTTTTTGTTGTGTGTGCGTTAATTGTTGTTTTACCAACAACGTCTTCGGGCTACAACTACCGTTCCTGCTTTTGGCGCTTGTTCTTGTTGTTGAATGTCGCAATTTGAATTATATTCGAATGCGTACGAACCCCCGCTGGAAATGCTCGCACGTAGAATAAAAGGAACGGTATTTAATTATTAATTTCGAAAAAAAGAATCGGATTGTAACCATTAAAGTAATTGAATAATTCCAACGCGAGCGATTTAATTGTGCTGCTAGATGCGGTCTCTTAAGAAAAAAAGAGCGAAATGTACAATGCAGAGGCTTGATTAAATACCGTAAATCCATTTCGATGATGATTATTAAATTACGTAGGCATCAAGAGGCTACAAACCGTCATCGTCATTTTCGTCTTACGATGCGATTTTCGAATAAAGACTTCGTAATAGGAAAGTTCACGACGATCACTTTGACCCCGTAATTAATTTAACAAACGATCATAATTGATTAATAAAACGCGCAAATTACCTACATTTAAATGGATTTTTACAAGATTGCCGCCGTTTATGGACAGCCATTCGGCTACCACGTTCGAAGAGACGGCGAAGCTCCGTAGGGAAAGGAATTATTATATAAATACGTCTATTCGTAATATCGCCTCTCTTTTACGGTTAAAGATATTGCCTTATACGGGGGATATAACGGGGGCTTTTATGCTCGAAAAGCACGGAAAAAAACAACACATTTTGCTTCTCTTTAAATCATTAATAATGTAACAAACTCAACCAGGGTATTAACCAAAAGCAAAAAAAGGACGAAAAGGAATATCATTAAACTACCATCAAAGAGATAAAAGTGTTAACAGCTTAAGTGGAGGAACAGTATAAGTTAATAATAAGTGATATAATAATTGAATAAAAGTTGTCGTTGTTGTTCGTTCCGTGTTTGCTTTTTGTGTGCTTCTTTCAAATAAAAAGAGGGCAAAAATGAGTTTCAGAAAATAAAAAGAAATTCCTCTTGCCGTCACGTTGAAGCAAAATAAAAAGGACGCAAAGAAAAGGTCGTCCTGTAAAGTGTCACCACCTTTTTCCATCGTGGACACGTTAAAAAAATATTTTCTCTCGTTTCCTCTCTTTCGCCATTCTTCCCGTTTCCCGGATTATTTTTCATCGTCAGGATTTTCTCTCCTATTTTACTCACCACCTTCGTCCTTTTTTTCCTTCTCGCGAAACATTTATTATCCTTTGTTGTATTTGACGTGTGAGAAAATTCAAGACATCATCACCATCAGACCATCAGCAATAAACGTGTATGCAAATGAGGTGTTGCCTTTTTTTGCTCGGTGCCTAATTGAAATCATCGATTCAAGACAGGATGGGATTTTTGTTAAAGACATTTCCTACAACTGTGCTAATCAAACATTAAAACCAATCAATCAAACGCTAATGAATGCCGATGCTGAAAACGTTATAATCGAGATAAAGCAAAAAGAAATCGCATCTTTTTAATTGTACTCCGGAAGCTGGTATAATTCTTCTTTTTTTTGTGGCCAGATATACACACGAAATTTAATGGACCATCATCATTACGGTCTTTTTAAAGGAATAAAAAAGCTGAAGTCGTTTTTTGCGTGTATTTATACCGGTACTCGAAAATGGGAACCGTACGGTTCAATCTTATCTCCTCTCCACATATTCTTTATTTCTTTCGTTTCTCATACGTTTATTATTATTATTATGTTAATTAACGAACGTATAGCATTACAATAAACGGGTAAACGTCGCTAATAACGAACGGTAAACATCCGAAACAAAAAAATTGTATACCTACGACAATAATTGTAAAATGCAGTAAAAGCAAATTGTCTTCTTATTTCCTCCCAGTAATATTTTAATTATGGACGTGCACAAAAAATTTTGGTAACGAAAAAAAAAAGGGAATAAAACGAAAAAGAGGAAACGGTAAAATAATGTTAAAGTTTCGCCGAATATTTCTCTCATTTTTACTTGTCCGGTGTCGTTCCTTTTAACGACGATCTTCGCTCTCTCGCACTCATCTTTCGCCGGAGAAGCGGTAATTAAACGCGAATTAGACTGAGATGGCGAAATAAGTTTTTGTTGAAGTACAATAACAATCCGCGTAGACTTTAGAGGAATGAAATTAAAATGGAGAAACAGTGGCATCGGCATTAAAAAGAAAGATCACCGTTTTTTTGGAAATTGTAATCACTCTATCCGAAACGATTATTTTGCTATTGGTGACGCAAAGAAATTTTCTTTTAACAGTTAGCCTCCGGCGAATTGCTTCTTCGCTCGAATTTCATTCTTTTTCGCTTCCAATTATGTCACGGGGTCCGATTGATTCGTAAAAATTAATTTTCTCGCAATCTTTTTTCAGAATGGAAAAATAAAAATCAGCGAACAGGTGCTCTTCTGTTGGTATGATTAGTGCATGCGTATGCAGATGGGGGAAAGGATGGAATACCATTTGGCCGTTACGTATATTACGTACATCAAAGGTTCTACCAAGAAGAAATGCAAGAAGAGGTAGCAGAAGAGTTTTTCCTTTTCTTTTAATCAATTATGCAAATCCAAACGTGTAATATTAGTAGCATTTCGAATTGAAATATCTCTCCGTTTGTTGCTTTATTGAATATGCACATGCCGCACGTTTAAAAATTCCCTTAATAACGGCCGTGGCTAAGTTTCAGAGACGAAGAGGAGAAAATCGCTAAATGAATTTCTATTGCTTTCAGTCACGAGATATTTCATTTGAAATAAGAAACAATTTTTCCTCTTATTTTTTTCCCTTTCTCTCGTCTCATATTTTTACATTGTTTCTACCTTTCTCTCTCTCTCTTTCTTTCTGCAAAAGTTTATTGCCTTGTAACGTACGGTCTTACATATAAAAGTTTCCTAATAAGGAGAATGGAAACAAATACACAAATCGTGTTTATTGTTGTTGTTATTCTTGTTTATTTTTCCTTCTTTCTTGCTGCTTTTCCTCGATGTTGTTTCTCTTCTATTCCCAAAGAATTCTGCGATATTTCATCTAGCAGCAAGAGAAGGCAAAAGGAATAGCAACAGTAATAATAAGGCGAAACGAAAATAATAATATGCACACAGCCGTTTCCATTTTCGCATTTACTCCCTCCCTTTCTTTGCCATTTCCCCCTATGCCTTCGACTTTTCCTGCACGTTCCCTTGGGCAACTTTACACTTGCAATACAAATCATGAACCCTAAAATGTCTAGCAAAAAAAATAGGGAATTGCGAAAATCCTTGCCAATTGTTCATGCCATCATTTAAACTCTTCTCGATAGGCATCCGAACGACGATGATTTTTGTCAATCAGACGTCAAAGGAAGACGATACAGCGAGCGATCCGTCTAATAGCAATGATAATGGCATAGAGGATGATGTTAATTTTAACATAACGCATCATCATCGTTTGGACGATGATCATCAGTGTTACTTCAACTTCTTCTTCGCGTTCTTAATAATTCTTTCGTCTAATTGCACACACTATCTCATTATTAAATGCACGTTATACCACCGCATTCATCATCGTACTCATCGTCAATTATTATTATTGCTGGTATTATTTTTTCTAATTAATTTAATTTATGTGAATTTCATATGGTCGTTCATTTATATTAAAGTGCACATCTTCGTTAACGTTACGTTCATTAAAATGTGAATAAACTTAAAGGTGAGTGTATAATTCAAAGACGTGTTAAGAGAGATATGTGAAAAAGAATAACATTTTCTTCTCTTCGTTTTACATATAGTAGATGTTCGAAATGTAAATCATTAAAATGGTCGTCGTCGTCGTCGTCGCGGTTTTCTTTATCCATCTTGTGCCTTTTCGCCGGTTATTATTTCATAAATGAAGTACGAGAGCGAACGGAAAAGAATGAGATCAATTAGTATTCTATTCAGAAAATCCACTAAGTATTATTGTATTCTAAGCGCCATGTGGATGAGTGTAATACGTACGTTTGCGTACGCGGTGTATACGATACGATTTAATGTCATGAATGTTAACTGAAGAAGAGCACGAAGAGAAAGAAAGACGTATGCTTTTTAAATATGTATACAAAAGAAAATAGTCATGGGAACAAACACATTGTTATAAATCTTGCCTCGTTACTAGTTACATTTAGTTGAAAACTCTTTAGAGCCGTCCTTTATACTTTCCCTATACACGTTCAACTTTGTTTCTTTTCCCAACCGCAACCGCGCATCTTCATTTAAATCGCTAACAAGGATAATTGTATTAATGAACGGCCAAGCAGAGTCGTCTCCTTCCTTCTTCTTCTTCTTCTTCTACCATCGTTAATCGTTTACAATAAATTCGCCTTCTCATGAAATTAATCGTCGATCCACCGATTCGAAAGAGTTGCAGAGTTTAGCAACAACCGACAAAAAGAAAATCGTTTGTTGTTGCAGTTTCTGTTTTTAGTTCTTGCATCCTGTACGTTTGAAAATATTAAACGGAAACGTGTTGATGATGATGACATGAAATGCACGCATTTCAAAGGTAAACGTTTACGTTTGCTCCTCGTATTATGCATGGGAAGGAAACAACTAATTGGATGGTAGGATCGTAAATGAAATAACAAGCCATATAGATTATTATTTTTGTGCGATGCAACCGAAGAACCTCTCGCATCGGAGTTGGAGCGCAAATAATAAACGTGCACAGAATTTATTTGACGAGAACTGAAATGCGTGTATCTGTTAAAAAAAAAAGAGGCCAGAGGCGTAAGTTAAGAATAATTTCTTTGAATTTTCAAGTACGACAAGATTCCTCATTCACAACAACAAGAGCAACTGGTTGCATTAGCAAGAAACCCATTCGATTGATTCATAAAGTTGAGAGAGGCAGAACAGCGAGGAAGAATGTTTGAAAGAATTGTAAATAATCTTTCCGAATGTAAAAGTATGAAACGAAGCGAAATGGAAAGTAAGTGCATTTTCTCTGAAGCTCCCCTTCTTTTCGTAACAATTCGCACAAAAGGTGCAGATTCCATTTACCGGAAAAATGCGGAGCAAATGACGGGGAAAATGAAAATCTAAACGTGTCAGGTGAGCTAAAGGTACGTGTTGCAAAAGATTGTTGGGAATTGTGTAAACGTTCCATTGCAATTGTACGAAATCTTTGAAATAATTTCGAAAATAATACAATTCCGTCTATTATTGGGTGAAGCGTGGAATGAAAGTAAAAATGTTTGCTCTCTGCAGAAATCTGCACTATTCAGTTATTACACACACTCCTCTCGTGTGACAAACGAGGGAAATGTATAAAACATAAAAAACCGTAATAGCGAAGAGGAGCAAGTTCATTCCACTGCCGACCTTCAGCATCCCCTGACCGTCCTTGCACCTCCTCTTCGTACGGACACAACGGAGGCACGTAATCGCGAAATGCTTACACAACGGACGCCACAAGGTAACCAACATTAACAGGTGGTACTACACATTCGCAGTGTATCTCTTCAACATCGTCGTCGTCGTTGTTGTTATTCCGTTTAATTAAATGACTATTATGAAATGGGATTATGCAGAATAAAATCATTCGAATCAATTCGCAAACGGCGGCTAGAGACACGAAGAAAGTTTTTTTCCCATTCATTGTTTTCGCTTTACCATTGACCTTACATGTCTGCACATTTCATAATGCACAAGAAAACCCGATTGCGATCGCTATCGTGCGTTAATAATAAAATTGAATTTTTAATCGTTTTACACGTTTAATAATAAATATGAAGTTAATTTGTAAACGCAATAGTTTCTCATACAATGCGAATGTAATATGTGTACGTATCGTATGGATAATGAACTCGAAACTTTTATGAATTATAAGGAAGTAATTCAATATGGAAATTTGTTAATTAGAAAATAGTTAATAGAAATAACAGCAACAAAAATTGCAATTTTATAATACTGAAGCAATTAACGGTAACCTATCAGATAATGATGATAATATAAATAAGCGATCCCATAGGGATTTTATAACGTTTGCTCTCTTTCATCTCTTTCCTTTCAGTCTTCCACTTCTTCCCATAATAAAAATCCTTTATGCCACATGATAAAATGTAGATAATTTTCCGGTTGAATTTAAAGTAACTTTGAAAAGTGTTATATGTTTGAAACTAGCGCTAAGCTCGTAATAAAACCGGAATCTTTTCCCCGGTCTTCGTCGTTCGCGGAGCGTTATATCAAAAAAAAATCCCCAAAGTAGTACAGAAAAGTGTTACTATCAAACGCAAGAGATGAGAGCACTGCGGATGACAAGTTGAAGTAAGTAAGAAAGTACCTTTAGACCAACAACAACAACATCAACAAAAAATGCGCATTGTTTATCTCTTATAAAAAAAGACGAGAAATAAGAGGAGCAAAAATACGTAACAACTTCAACTTCCCTTTGAGTAATTTACATTGAAAAAAGACGAAACGAAATCTGTTTGGGTCGGATAGGAAATGGGGAAACGTTACGAGCACAATTAAAACAGATAAATCATGCCACATTGTGTCACCGGCGAAGATTTTAATTCGTTGCAATAGTGCGTGCCAGAAGTTAATGGCTCCGCGAACGAGATTACGTTCAATTTGAATGTGCACGATAATAAATCATGGACGTGGATCACATACGCAAAAAAAAACTATATACAAGAAATAAACATATCGGAGACATGCGAAATAAATTAGCTGATATCTGACAGTTTTAGGAAACGTTTTTCGCTCTTAATTTTCCACTCCATAGTTTGCACTTTAAGGCACTTTCAGATACGTTTAGACAACTTCGGACGCTGCTAGTGGTAACAATCGAGAGAAAAGAAATCGGCCTTCTCGCCGATAATTCTCTAGTCTTTCGTTATTAGCATTTTACCAGTGCGTCTTTTCCTTCTCTTCCTTTTGCTCCAGCCCTTTGTTCTACCACGTTTATTATGTACAGAAATTAGTTACGCTTTTGGTCTTCGTCTATTAGACGGCAAATTTAAACGGTTCGCGAAGTGATGCCTTTAAATAGGAGCACGATGAACCGCAGCAGGCGAAGAAGAAGAAGAAGGCCTGCACTTGGTGCACGTATGTTGGCTGGCTCGCTGGTATTATTAAAATATATGTATAATAATAATAGCGAAACAGGTACAATAAACAATGATGGGGCCCCGTTTTCGCTCTCCTTTCATCTAATGCACGCAATAGAAACGAGTGCACATGTGCACACATGTTGTTGTTGTTGTTGCTCTTCGTCTCCTCTTTCAGCCCATCATCATCATCTCTCATCCTTTAATTTGCTTACGCTGACCATATATGGTTCCTAATTATACGTTATTACCATTATCATCGCTCTTTTGTGTTTTCTTTCTATCGGGGATTGTTATGTAAGTATAATATTAAAGAGAATAAAGGAAAAAAAATGAAGAGTATTAAGGGTACTCTACACGTTTCGTATAACGCAAGTTAGCAAGATTGTACGTTACATCATATTCGATGAGAAAACGACGGGTTAAATTGTATTGCCTTTATAATGATGGATGTAAAGAAAGCAGCTGGAAAAAGCTCGATAACAAGAAGTTTACGATACAAAGAGGAACGTAATCGTTGATGGAATGAATGTCTTCTCTTTTTTTCCCTTAATTCGGTTTAATTTGATTTCAAGCGATTATTTTGTCCGTGAGTGCGTTTCGGTGGTTGCCACCAGTCTTACATTGTCGTTGACTATCAGCATGTAAATTGTATGCATTAATAATTTACATGGATATTACGCTGACATTGAAAATGTGTCATGAAATTTACATATGCATATTATACCTTACTCTTAATAATAATCAGCGGCAGCATGTTGAAATAAATGAGATTTTAATGCGCTTAAATCACTAGTAAAATTATGTACATATTAATTCGAGAAAATACCCCACTCATCTCTCTATTCGCAGCGAAATAATACAAAGCGTGGTATAAAGTTATTTTAAATCTACGAAGAAAGAAATGGTAAATAAGAACACGAAACGCCGGGCGGCACTTTCTTTAATGGAAATAAAATAATGATCTAATTTATATTATTAATTGTGGGGCATTAAATAGAAATACGTCTATACAAATACTAAATGGGATCCGATCATTTCCTTTTTCTTCTTCGTCGAATCATCGCGAATAGCTCGCGTCTATTCAAGAAGAACAACAACAAATAAGTATAAACGAAGAGAGATTCGTGCAAAATGCATTTCAATCGCAATCTTTCAACGGTACCATCGTCAACGCTTTTAGTACAAGTGACACCGATTCCAAATGAAAAATCTCCGCTAAAGCAACGAGAATTATAATAATAGTCTTGAGAATCCTCCAGAGAAAGATCGATTTAATCGCACCTCTGCAAAAGTGCATTCTCGCGCGAATCCACCGTACGATCTCGTACAATTGCAAGCTCTTCAATCGCAATGGAAATTTGAAAAAAAAAGAGGAGACTTATCGCAATTTAACGAAATCCGTTAATAATATTAGTCATAACTATTCATGACCATCAAGGTCATCATCATCATCATCATACGTCGATAAAACATACGTTGTTATTATTGCTAACGGAACTGAAATTGTTTTGCTACGAGAAGAAGAACAAAAAAGAGCGTCTTTTTCCTTCGTCTCTTGTTGCAGATGGAAAAGAGCGAAGCAAACGAGGAAAGATTCGTAAAGATAATTTACGACGAGTAAAAGAAAAACCACTACTTCTTCTGAAACCGTCGATGGTATTTCTATTTCAATAGGTAGTAAAATATTGAAACGCCTCAACAATAATCCCCAAGTTAGTGAACTATGAATATAATAACGATAATAATGACGATAATAATAAAATAATATAACAATATGACAACAAACGTTTAATTTAAAATATAATATCCGCAAGAAGAAGCAAAAAACCGAGAGGGGCAAGAAGTGGAAATGCATGAAATAAAATATATATATGAAAGAAAACCGCAAGCGAGTCTCTTTGAAATATAGCATTCTCGAGCATTATCATTATTTTATATGTAGTTTATTTTTACCTACATTATTATATGTCGCTCTCTCTCTCTCTCTCTCTCTCTCGCTCTCTTCAACTCAAACCGCTATTCTATAACGTTAAATGGATACGTATATATGAAATCTCTGAATGTTACTCGTCTCTCTTTCTCTCGGTCGCCACATAAAAGAATTCTATTACGTTTCTTCTACTGCTGCGTCCGAGAGATATGATCTTTCAAGTTTACTTCCACATTGTCACGAGTCCTTCCCTTATATGCGTGTGTGGGACACGCGTTCTCCTCATCTATACTTATCTCAAACGACGATAATAAAATATGTTACCACATTTTCAAGTCCTCGTTTCTCATCTCACAAACGTGCCGTTTCGTTTTATTAAGTTCCGTCACAAAGAAGCGATTCAAATTTATGGAAACGACGCCGAATTAATTGGTCTTTACGGATCCCGATGAAGGATAGACGATGATTTGAGAGCAGTAAGAAGAAAATCTTTGTGTGCGGATGGTAAAGGTTAACACGAGGAGACGACGAGCGAAGAAGATTGTTTGTTGCACCACAATGTTTTCACTTTCATTTTCATCGCTCCTCTGCCTTTAAAAAGGAATTGAAATGGCCGTTGCTGCTAGTCTAGTCATAAAGTACGTGAGGATATTTTAATTTTTAACCTACCTACAACATTATGCCGCATATACGTACAGGAATACTGAAGTAATATTGTTATAACGCGAAAATGAGGAAAAAATGATATTGATAACTTGCTTTATAAAGGTAATAATAACAAGGAAAAAACGAGCAACGAGAGTTGGAATGCCGCAAAAAGGCTCACTTACTCGATATAATATACGGCTCTTTTTTGCGAATCTGCAAATGTTGCTTTCAATCGAATGGCTTACCTGCAACAAAAACAAGAGTGCAAAATTTAATTAGAATCATTCGTTCGTAATTAGTTGATCGAGAAAAGAAAAAATTAATAATAGTTTAACGTTAAACGCATCGATTTAGAATATTGCGAAAACGTGCAATGGAAATTTACAATGCGATCATCATTAAAGAATCGATTCTACGCGCTCTTTATAAAATGATTCTCGCAAGAAAATTACAATTATTTGGATTAATTCCTCGATCCGCATTCGATTCGAGGCATCGAGAATTCGAGAACATGCACCAACCGATCGAAAGTCGGCGTTAAAACAGTAACAATTCGCGGCGATTTTGAGCGTTGTAAAATATTTTATATTCGCACACACGTACAAGTGAACTAGTTCAAAATTAAGAATCTACTGATTTAGATCAAATCGCAACGATAATAACGATCGTAATTAATAACAATAATAATAATAAGGCCTTTATATTCACTAAAAACGTGTTGTTCAACATATGTTCGTAACGGATAGCTCAGTTTTTACGGTTTTATTAGCCACTTTAACCGTCTAATAACAGCGATTCTTCTTATTTCTACAACATTACAAGCATGTACTTGCTATCTAATAAACGGCGGTGCTATTTGAGAAAGGCCGATTTCTCCTTCGTTCAAACTACATTTTCGCAAAATAGGTTTCCCCATACATCGACAACATAAACCGCAATCGTGTCCGGAAAGACCGTTGATTAACAAACATTAACATTTCATCGAGATCAAGACGAAAAATAATCATGCAAATCAACTGATTCGCGAATTCGATTAAAGATCGTCGATCATAATTATAATTTGTCCACGTTTGATTATGCCTCCTCCTTTATAATGCAATGACAAAGTGGAGTGTCCTCCGCAGATTTATTGCATCGAATGTAATTAAACGTTTTCTCATTCGTCTAGTCTTCATTATTAAGCCATTAAAATTATTTAAAGCAGTTTAAACGGAGATAATTTACGACTCTATTATCATCGCCTTCAACATTATATCACCTGCCCACTCTTTTGTGCTTTAACACTTTCTCTCGATGCTCGCAAGATCGAGGCGAGATTTTTTTGCCACCGTCAACTCGCCGATCGCTCAATGATTTATTTCAATTTCGCTTGCATAATGACAACAACGATGACGATGGAAGTGCGTAAGGATTCAATTAATTTATTATGTGTGAATCTTTCATTAAACGAACGGCTCTTTATATTCTACTTTTGAACTACGTGAGGGCCATACGGATGCTAAATAATGATGCGATTACAATGAAATGGAAGAACGTCGTGTTTCATGCATCGTAAACAATGAAAATTAACGTTCTCGCTCGAGCTTTTCGTTGATATTTATCGATGTTGTGTGAATATCGTTTTGCGTTCGAAACGAATTTAAATAAATTAGAAAAGGAAGCTTGGCGAGAGGAAAAGAAATGCACAACAAATTAACAGTAAATAAATATTCGAGAGCGTATGTGAATGCTCGTTAAAGAAGTTCATTACGTTGCGAAACGATGAGCGTAATTACAATGAACAGGTAGACAAGTTTATAAAACAAACAAACTGTGATAATAGTAATATACGATGGGTAATGATAATCAATTAAGTGACGCCGCGTCGATGAAATCGTTAGATTTGTCATTTCTGAATTCAATTCGACTTCTTTTACTGTTCTTCTTCGCTAATAAATTACACGTAACTTATATCGTTTGGTTGCACGTATTGTGTGCGTAACGTATTAATCTCGAAACTCATTTAACAAAGGGAAAATGATTCATTTGATGTCAGCAACAGTCGAGTAGATTGAACATAAATTATTTTAGCTGATTACATTAAAATCTTTGTTACGTTAATATTACCATATTTGTAATTAATTAATTAGATACACGTGCCTATTTACGTGTATTTATCATAATCTAGCAATAGGGGAGGGGGCCCTGAAGATTAAACAGTTTGCCGAACATCAAAGGGAGGCATTTTAATGGAAAATCGTAGTAAACGAATAATGATAAAAATAACAACAATTTCTCTCCCTTCCCTCGCAGGTCCTTACAGGAGAAAAGTATTTCCTTCGTTTAAAAATAATTAGAAAACAGTTAATTACAAAGCGAGTAATATATTACAAACGGAGATTAAAATAAAATCCAACGAAAGCGAGAGAGAAATAAAAATGCTTGCGAGCATTCGTATCATTGCAATTGAAATATAATCGGTTCTCGTTGAAATTATAAGTAATAATTACGCTTGCATAATGAATATAAATAATGCAGAAGATGAATTCTCGCATTGTGGAGACGTCGATTAGGGGCGTAACCGAATGCCCGTCTCTTTCTATCGCTCAATTTGTGTTTCCTTTTCATTTTGCTCTTTGCCACGTTTCTTTCTGAAACCTCATTAATAAATAATCATTAATAAAAATCCCCGATTGGCCTGAGCCGTGAGCGCGAGGAGACGGCGAGAAAAGTATGCCCGAACGAATTATTATTATTACACAAGCGTTGCTCTTCTTGTTACGCTAATGCTTATTAACTATTTATTATCATTATATTGTAATGTGTATAAGGAATATTAATAATATACGAGAGCAGCATCTTATTATAAATAATTAAAGAATATGTGGCAATCGCAAATAAATCATGGCCAAATAATAATAATACTAATAAAAAATAAAACAAATTAAATAGAAATCATTCGATTTCCTTCCACCTATAAATGGTTGAAGAATCCCATTAACACGTGTGGCACAAACGAGTTATTACTATAATTATGAACAAACTATGTCATTATGATGATTATGTAACATGATTAGTTTTGTGCTTACGAACGATGCGGCTTCCTCGTATAAATCGCTCGAAAGTCCGATGAGCAGTCTAAAGTGTCTCAAAGAAAGGAGGTGATAAATTAAGGAGAAAACGTCGAAAGACATTAATGCCGAAACCAGAGGATGCATCTTCATTATGCGACTAATTAAATGGAAATAAACGATTATTCTTTTTATTTTCGTAAAAGACCAATTGTTTATTATTTTTCCTGTTAACTGCTAATTGTTTAAATTTAATTATTCTCTTCCTCCTTGTGACTTCGTTATTGTTGTCGTTAAATGTGCCGGATGTAAATGATGCAACAACTATTCCTTGCCACTCTTCCCTCTATCTAGCTAATGAATCGTTAAGCGTCGAAGCAAAAAATCGTTAATTATTTTGACATAATTTGCTGAAAACCAATGCTCGACTAATTTTATTCGTTCGTCCTACATAAACCCATAAGTTATTATCATTCTTCATTCTGTTGTTTAAACATTTATATACAAAAAAGAAGTGCATACCAGATAGCTTCACGTGGCGGATTATGAATGGCCCTTTTACGTCGCAACGCCACTTTATGCGATTAGCGAAAAGCAATAAACCATGTGCGACACTTTAGAACAAGTTGTCCAATAATGAACGTTTATTTTATTTTTTTAATAAACATCTAAGACGATAGACCGTTAATGTAAATGGAATATAAAATGAACCTTTAGTTATAGTTTCGTGTTTGTACAACAATGAATTTCAGAAATTGTTTTACGATTATTACGCAACTCGTTTCGTTGTTATAACGATCGTTTCGGTAAGAATTAGCGACTTCCACTCTGTAAATCGCAAAAATAATATTGTCCGCGTGTGCTCACGTGTGTGTGTGCGAGTGCTTGCGATTATATTTAGCGTTATCATTTGCATATTCCTAACTTATTGTCCATTCGCATATTATTATTATACCATTTCAAGTATTTATAGCCAACATTAATAAACAAGAAGGAATATATAAGGATATGTTTCAATCCTGAACGAGCTATTCAAACAATCCAACCGAAAGAGCGAAAAAGAGAGAGAGAGAGAGAGAGATAAATACACATAACTGCAGAAAGGAGGTAAAATTTATACCGTAAAGTAAATAATTTGAAAAATGAAAATAGTAAACGATACCCTAATGAAATAATTAAATTAATGTTCCGCAAGAAATATTGTTATGGATGAGAAATGAAATGAAGCGAGGAACAATTTAATTATAAACGATATTTCATTAGCGTATATTATTATTGTACGGTGCGAGTGTAGAAAATAGCATTTTGCAAGTTTTCGAAATTTACGTTCGCATTGAATTGCACAAGACGAGAAGTTACCGACAGAAATTGATATCTTTCAGCGTGAAATCGTTATGATTTCTACCCGCAAGAAAAAAAACTAAAACCGTATCAACGGCATAAACAACCGAACACTAGTTTACAAGAAGATGAAGACGGGGACAAAGCGAAATAAGGCGGAAAGGTCTCTTGTTGCCGTTTAACGTATGGTCATTGCGGATCTCTATGCGACTCCGTCACGAGATCATTCTTGGCTGATACGTATATCATCGTTGCATGCGCTTGTAAAGTACAATCGTTGCATACATCTTCATTTCCGGATTCTTCAATGTTCGTTAATACGTCAACCCGGTTTTTGATTTACATTTACCTACGAATATTAAAATCGTGTTCGAGTTTCCAGTTTACATCGTCGAGCTCGTACTTTGAGGATACGAGAAAAGAACACAGAAAAGAACGTCGTAGATTGAATCGATGTCTTTAAAATCACACTTCCTCTTTCGTCTAGCTTTGTCACACGTTAATTTTCGCTTAATCTATGCGTATTTCTAAACCAAGTTACGCTTCTATTGAATCGAAATGATAATGATGATGAACAGGAAACGAATGGAAGGTAAAAAGTAAATGTTTTTTTTATGCACATTACCCATTACAGGGATAACGCTAATTAATTACAAATATCGTATCTAATCAATTGCAATTAAGTTGGGTACTCGAAATATGCGATACTTATTAATTATCAATGTAAAGCAAAAGAAGTTGAACGATTCCATTCGGAAAATAATGCAGGGAATTAATTAATACAAATGTTTCATTAAGAATCAATTTCGAATCGTTAAAACATACATCCTCTTTTGCAAAAATCTAACTTTATAACGATAACGCTAACGATAACGAAATCCCAGGATGCTTCCAACGTTTTTCCTCTTAATTTTGTTTTCAGCATTGCGTGTTGAACGTAAATTGCGATTTAAAAAGGAAAATGGGAAAAGTGTTCGACAGGCATTTTAATTGATTTACATAGTGGCTCGGAATGAAAGTGATATTCGCTTGGTAACGTTAACAAAAAATAAATAAATAAACGAGCAGAAGGAAAGCTTTTTTTTGCGTTTGTAATTGCGAGGCTCGTATAAATCAGGAAGAATCAATTTAAAACGTTCCATACTAACGTACGACGAGAAATCGATTTATTGTCCATGTTTTTATGACGATTCTGACACTAATTTATGCAGTTATTCGTCACAACTTGTCACACTTTATATATGTACGTATGTACGTTGATAATGATGATATGCATTAGACGTATGTATCTATTATGAAGAGTCTAGAGAGAGATAGAGGGAGAGAGATTCGTTGTTAGTAAAGAATAAATATCCGTTTGTAGTAAAAGGGATTTGAAAAATTTACATATTGCTCATCGCTCGAAATCTAAAAGAGATACAGATAATTAATTAACGTGCAGTCGTAAAACTTATATGCACCATATTTAGATTTGCCCGATACGAATCCACGATTAAGCGAAAATCGTCGTAAAAGTATTTTCGCCGCTCCGCGAGAGGAGTTCAATAAACGTGTTCGATTCTGACCTTTTCAACTTGAAACAGATGATGATGATGAGAATTCGATACGAATTCAAATTGGAAACTTTAACGATGCGATATACGAATTAATAATAGGTGAACGTCTCTGTTCACTTATTTAGTTAACGTTAATTTACTTTATGACAAATGATTGTTTGTGTTTAATAGTTGCAATGTCCAAGTATCGCCACGCAAATCGCCAATAAGGAATGAATGATGTACTATTGTTTGTGCAGGACCGTTTTGCATAACATCGACACTAACCATCATCCTGTTAGGTGTCATGTGGAAGATGTGTGATCGATTGGTTGTGCGAATTGTTATTTTTCTTCAGAATTGCCATTCTCTTAGGCAAAAAGGTCTCTAACACTTGAACAAATCAAAAATACAAACAACTTTCCAAGAGAAACGCCAAAAAAAGAAACGCAATGTGAGGAGATCGATAGGTTTAATCAAAACAATCCGCATTAGAGAATAATCCATTAATTTGGTTTAAAAAGGAAACGCGTTCCTTCTAAATATGCAAATACAACAATACGGAAGCAGATATGAATTATTATCAATACTTACGGTCAATATAATAAAAACAATCAATCACCTGTAGCCGAATAATAATTATCATATTGTTCGAACGTACGTTTCTTATTGTAAAATCGCTACGTATCTAAGAAAAGGAAAACGACATTCAATTCCCATTGTTTTAATCAATTGCCCTCGTGTTACTGAAAAATCTTATTGCAGAAATCCGTCAGATACGACGGGCATGTAATAGATCCATAGCCATATTTAGAACTCACCGCTGGCAGAAAGTTCTCTACGAAGTTAGTGGTAATATTGTGCAGTTTCCGCAACATTCTTTTTTATCTCTTTTATAGTTTTTCTTTTAAAGAACTTGCATGTATAAACGTAATGCCGTAAATCCTATTGAATAAATCTTCATGTGGAAATAGAGAGAAAATAACATCATTATCGTTGATTAACTTTTGTTTCTCTTGCCTTTTCGCTACTAATTCGCCAAAAATTACCTGTTGCCATCAAAACAAATTAGAAAAAAAGCAAAGACAGAGAGAGAAAAGAACGGAAAAAATATGGCTTCGAGCTAACACATCGTTAACAGCTTAGCAAAAAATAAATAAAAATAAATGGCAAAGATGGCAAAAAAGTTGTCATAAATCAAAAAGTACCGGAATGAAAAAGATATGACCACATAATTAGCTTATTATAACTTCATTTAGTCCATATAATTATGTCATTAAGAGAAATGATTTAAACTGGAAGTAATTTAAATGAATAAACACGTAAATTTATATCCACTCTTCTTTTTCGCGAAGGGAATTAATTTTATTTAGTAAATTTGCACGCGAAAACAAAATTAAATATTTTAAACAATAATTTCGCAGAAAAAAAAACAAATAACGACAGCGACGAAAAATAAGTTAATTAACGCTACCAACAAGGATTCCACTTGCTGGAGGGAAAGAATCGACGTTAATAATTAATTAGTGAAGATGATGTGTATAATTTTCAAATCAAGCCGAAGAAAAAAACTCTCTAAGGGCATTCTAATATTAATTGATATCACTAATAACGTAATAAGCAAATGGTTAAAGATTACAGATTTAATTAGATGACAAATAGAATTTTAATTAGTAATATACATGGCCATAACTTGCATAATTAAAGTTATTCGGATCGATCATCAACAGCTTTTCTCGTGGATTTGATTCAAACCCCTTCCTCTTTGTTCTACCTCTTGCTAATTATTCGTTGCTATCGCTAATTCCATATGATATCCCTGCAGGATTACGACACCACATCGTCGTAATTATTCAGTAATTACGTAAAGAAATTCGCAAAATTATCGGTGACAGCAGTGAATGGGTAAATAAAAGAATAAATTTCCTTTTGTCAGTCGCATTAACTTTTTTCCCTTACGGTCCTCCAACGTATTGTTATTCGAACATCACGCAACCGTCTTCGGTTGCTCTTGGAAATAAACAACTACTAATTCCATCAAGTTATACCTAATTAAAGCGCAAAATTAGCGACGTTTCCACATGAGCGACTCAAAATTGATTCGAACGTTATCATTGACAAGTCGCTCGGTGGTTGATGATGGCCGATAGTTAGTTCAAATACTAATAACATGTTCTTCGGGAAAAATTAAAAGAATTACAGAAAAAAAAAATAGCGAAGAAGCGAAATGATTTATATGCGCATGAATGTGCCACCCAATTGCCAGAAGGAAATCGTTATTAATTAGTTTCGCGCAAATATAAATCCCTCGGCCGCTATCTGACAAATGTGTCAATATTATTAGAGCGTAGTTGCACGATGATGAGCAGAATCGACTATCGGACAGTCTTAGATTATAAGTGGAAGAAGTGTTATTACTCAGTTGCAGTAAAGTAATGAATAATTAAATTGTATCGTTTTGGAGTAAAGTTTAATAGGTAGCACACAGTAGATCTGTATCAAATTCGTAATATGCGATCTCTGCATCTAACCCATTTGTTTGCATTTCATTTGCAAGCCTTTTGCAAGACCTGCCGTCTCTTTCTTGCCCGTACGCAGCCAAACGATTTCTTTGCTTCTATTTTTTTTCCTTTTAGCCGTAACCAATTTTGCATATGAATGCATTTATCTCCGTTTCGAATTTATTATAATTTATATGAAAGAATTCCATAATTGGCACAATAACTTCCATTATTAATGGTCTATCATTTATGTACATTTGTAAGTTCGAAAAAAATGCCTACATACGAAGAGATACCAATCGTATCAACATCTCTGAAAGGAAAAGAAACTTTTCGACATTAATTTCCATTTTTCTGTGCGTTCCGTCTCTTTTGTTTAATGATAAATTTTCAATTTTAGGTATAACCGATGAGGAAAAAGAATATGGAAAAACGATGAATTGAATTGGCTTGCTTTTTGGTATTAAAATAAACAGAGATTATCATCGATTCGAAATGAGCAAGAATCACATCATCAACAAACAACAGGAACAAAAATAATAATGGAAAGAAGAGGAATAAAAAGCGTACGTCGGTAAATAATGTAAAAGTTAATTGGTTGTGAATTAATGATGAAAAACGGTTTTTATTTAGAATAAACACGAATGGGGAATCGATCGACGAAACAACAACAACAAAAAATGTATTATTAATAACAACGACGAAAAAGTAAAAAGATGAAAAAATAATAATCAATCTCGTCTCATTAAGTGGAATATTGCAACATATTAACAGTAGCAGCTCCGCGGCTAATATTAGCTCGATAATAATTTCATATTGTTGGATTATAATTAGTTAAAGTTCAGGAACGTGGAAAAAAAGCAAGAAGAGATGGAAGATTGAAAAGTAGAAGAAAAGACTCGATTCGTTAAGTATTATTACGCGAGTATTATAAAGTAGAAAAAAGTGCATGTATGTATGTAACATTTGTTAATATAGTAGATGAATGAAAGACCGTTAAGTATAATTACCCTTAAGTACACACATTTACGTAATTGTTTTCAATTTAACTGTTGTGCCTTCAAAACGCTCTTCAGCTTGCGCATCAGCACAATTCTCCTAATGTCCATGATGCAACATTACATCGCACCAAACCGAAAGAACTCGTCTCAAAAGAAAACTACAAGATCGTGTTAATCAATATAGGGCGCAAAAAAAAGATTTAAATTCAATCCACTTTCAGCGAATCTACAAGAAATTCTTTTCCATTACATTTACCACCGTTGCACGTTTATCTCTTCTTCGGCGGTTGATTCTTTAATTGAATAAAAAAAAGTCTTGTTTAATAAGAGCGATCCTTATTACCGTCTTCGATATCTCGTTTCTCTCATTCTCCTCATTCGGTCCCTTGTTGTGTTTAAGCAGTGGAAATTTAACAACGTCAGAATATCATCATAATAATAGAGTCTAACAATTATTACAAGCAAGTGTATTATAAGTCGTAACCGTGTAATATAGTGTGGGACTTAATAAGAATTATGGGTACGTATACCCTATATTATGCCTTTAATAGAAACAATGTTTAAGAAAGCGAGGAACGAGAGAAGAGAGAGGAAAAAAAGCAAGAAGAAGTGGACGAAGGAATCATGTTGTTTGCGATTACTTTATGAAAACGACACACTGAAATGGATAAGTTAACAAGGCAGGCGTGACAGCGTGACCACCAATTAATTTACATGCAGTTCGTACGAAGAAGAGGAACGAGAGGAATCACGTGAAGAAGCGGCGGCAGACGAAGGAGACGCAGAAGAATGCCTCATAATAATAATTTCCACAATGCCGTACCTTTTAAAAGAGCGTTTCATGCAAGTGGTCGTACGTTATTGATGTTATGCCATTTTCAGTTATTTCCAAGTCTGTCTCTCGGTTTTTCGCAAAAAGAGCCTCACACCCATGACGATAATAACAGTAATAAAAGTAATGGTAATATTATTATTAGCGATATCAATAAAACGTGTGAGACCGTACGACCTTGGCTCTTAAAAAGCCTTTACTTGCGATTCATTTAAACTAATTACCGCACATCTCTTCGTGCGTTTATTATTATTATAGAAGAAGAACACTTGCGAGCGGCAATCGACCGAATGTAAAGAGGAAGAATTGAATTGAAACGAACTGTTATGTTCTCGAGTGAGGATCACTAACACCGAAGAGTATCTTTACCAAATCAGTGACGATTCAGCATAATGAATTCGAAAATAACTTAACTTAATGACATAATTGCTCGTTTCTGCATTTTCTTGCAACCGAACTACAGCAACATGGCAAACAAAAAATGCTGTTGAACAACTAATTGAAGAAGTAGCTGTAAATGTTGTATGGATGGAATGCCCGTTGAATTATGTGCAATTAAAGTTGCAAAATCTCAATATCCCACCGCCAATTATTAACTGTAATCCACGAAAAGAATGACGGTGTCCACGTAGTCGTCTGTTAGCCGAAACAATTAGATTGCATTCAGCATTAATATTAATCTTGGAGTCAAAAGATGCGTTTTATTTTCTGTATTCCGTATACCGTATTTGATTAATAACAGCAAAGCGGAAACCTAAGACTCGTTAATTATTATTAGACCGCAATGATATAAATTTATCATAAATACATTTTTCCGAGTCTCTTCATTATGGCATCTCTTACAATTATATTTTATGCCTTAATGCAATTGCACTTTATTATTGCGTACCAACAATAAAATACGTGTGTTTAATTGAAAGAAACGGGAAAATGTCAACGATGCGCTACAACGTAATTAAACGTGAATTATAGGCTGTGCCGGCTCATATTTAGTCCCTGCGGTTTTGTTCTTCTCCGCTCTTCAATTGTTTTGCACTCCTCTCCAATTGTACATTATCATCTTCCACCGTTCTGTCCGTTTAAATTCCCCCATTCTCCCATATTTAGATGGTTTACTGATAATTTCAAAAGATTCTCATCGTTAAGACGACCGATCCAATTTTTAATTAAAATACTTAACAAACAAACACCGTGGGGCGAGAAGCGAGCGCGAGGAGACGAGGCGAGCGAAAGGGAGCGAAACAAAGAAAGGTATCTCCTCCTATTTAGACGAGATCGCGAAAAGTTGATGGTGCGTTAATCGACTTTGATGTGCGAAACTTCATTAGAAAACGTAAAATAATAAGCGCGTTCGAGAGGCGTTAAAAGGAAAACGGCTTCTGATGACGATGGCGATAATGAAGATGATAATAGTCTAATTTAAAATTTGATTATCAAATTTTTTCCTCCTCGAAAAGGTGCACGATAATTAGATATCGTTATATTAAATAAAGGTTTAACGTTTCTCTCTCTCTCTCTCTCTCTCTCTATCTTTATCCAACACGCTTTCGCATCTTAATTTAGCGCTAAAAGTTAAATCCTATCAGCTGCTCAGATTAAAGTCTTCCTCTCTATCTCGCTTCCTCTACATATATCCTTTATGGATAGCTGACATAACTAAACTATTTAATTAAGATCGGGGGGACGGAGAAGTTTGGAAACAGCCGCAAGTGTCGCACGTTATCCCGGCATAAATCCTCGCCCCCGCGTGCGTATCAGAAGGAATTTTATACGTAATTTTTGTTTTAAGCAAAAATCTCAGCAGTAATTAGCAATTAGCAGAAAATTACCGAAGGGGGAAGAAGGTGAAAACGTAGCGTTTATGCGAGAGCATTGATTTTTATTGGCGCATTCGAATCGTAGAACGAAATTAGATCTAGTTTAATTAAGACTTAATCTTTTTCTATTCGTGCGTTCGCCGAATCGTGTTGCAAACGGCGAATAATCGCATCTCAAGTGTGACAAATTTTTCGCGTTCGGCACCGCGAGAAAAATCGTTTCTCGTTCGTTTCCTTCGCAATCTCGGTGTAACTCCAAGTGTACCGGCAGACATGGAATTCCTCGTATTACGTTACTTTTCGCCTTTATCTGATCAGGTGTACATTTGTAAATGACAGTATCAATAACGAACATTTGTCCTGTCTCCTTCATAGACCGATCGACTACATACATTACTCAACGGTTACGGTTTGACGGTTGTCGAACGCACACACACGCGAAAGTGAGATGTCGGAAATGTTTGCTTGTGTGTTCGGTTCCGCCACATATTCGAAAACCGTTTCGTCGTGCAGAATTTACATGTTTCAAATCGCCAATTCGTTTGCAATCGCAAACCCAATCCGGACCGAACTATTGATAAATTTGCGAAAATAAATAGTCTTTATAGTGTTATTTTTTATTTTTTTTTAATTTCCGTCCTCGTCGGTTTCGTCTTGTTTATGTAAATTTATGTAAATCGACGTCCTGTAGTACTTCAACGTTTGATTCTTTTAGATTTCGGTGTTTTCGTAAACAAAACGAAAACGAAATGAAAAGTTAATCAGATAAAAAGAGATGGTGAAACAGAAAAGAAAAACTACCATAATCCTCAATTACCAGATGATGAAGAGGGAATCCTAGAGGAAAATGTTGACGACTATCCTTTAATCCAAATGTATCTACTATATACGTCTTCAATAAAATGACAGTTTCGCTCTATCAAAGAAGACACCAGCCCGGACGAATTACACCCAGGGGAACAATGTTTTATGTGCGTTTATCTAAGACGCACTCTTCTCTTTCTTCTTCAACTTCGCTATGGGAGAGAGACGAGACCGAAGGAAAAGGAGAAATAAAAGCCCGAAGAAAAAATTACACGTAACAGTAAGAGTTGATGGCCGAATGATGATGATGGCGAACGACATGGGAGGTACGTTGTTGTAACCGTAATCATTCGGTTATGGATTGATTGTTACCATGTAGTTTTGCTATGATTAGATCCCATTTTTCTTGATGGATTAATTGTTGATAATTACATTATGTTATATAAAAAAAGGCAAATATTGGTTTAAACGTGATGCGCTCGGGGTGAATTTTTATTTTAAATAAATTACGCAGGTCGTCGAAATGCAAACAATTTTTTTGAATTAACTCCTCTCGATCGACAATTATTGAAAATAAATTTTTGTCGTTCAATATATAAACAAAGGGGAATTGTTTGCGGAGGTAATTCCTTTCCGAAAATAAATTATATTATTATTTGTTTATAGCACAATCGAGTTTATTTTTATTCGCGTTTCGTTGATTCGCATTTTCGTTTAAACGAACAAAAATTGTTTCCATTCAAATAGAAATTACAGGGGCATAATATGCGCGAAAATGGCGATGCTCCTAGAGATAGAACTGGCAAGATCTATGAATTTAAATTTTAGGAAGTCGTTCGCAATTAATTTCACAATCACAATATACTGGACTCTGAATTAAAACCGTATTAAACGTATGATATATTCTTCCTCTCTGCGGATTTATGTATTCGTACCGTTCGAACGAGCAATTCTTTTCGCCATGGATATTTGCACGGCGGACACAAAAGATTTCCGGTCGTTTTTCTTTCTTTTAATTGAATTCTCTCATCTCCAATTTGGCTACCACTCTTTTCCCTTCTGTCTCATCTAATAACAAATTCTATTACGGTACCATTGACCCCCCTCTACGGTTTATTAACACTTTAATACAATGAAATAAATTAAAAAAAAAAACGGGAGAGGATGCTTATAAATCTACTGATTAGGCATTTCATTAGCATTTCTCTCATTCATTGTTTAATAATTTTATTATTATTACTTTCGAGTACAATATATACAACTTCCAAATGTCGATAATATATTCAACCTTCCTCTTTCATCATCATCACCATCAATAGCAAGCAACAACGGCATGGCACATACTTTTTCTATTTTTATAAGTCACTTCAAAGAATATACTAACGCGTTTATGAGATGGAACGAGTTTAACGCTCTTTGCATCAAAGAAAACAAACATTTTTCTTCTACGTTTCGGCCTTTTTTTTTGTTCGTATAACGTTTTCTTCTCTTCGTTAAGAAGAACAACGGCGATTGATTACCGTATATCGTATGTATTATTCTACGTTCGTTTAGACAACAGCGAAAAACTAAAAGGAATATTAAAGAACAAAAACACCTTGCATGCATGCCTTTCCATCTATTCGCTCATTCGACTTGAAAATCACTTTAGAGCACTTAATAGCTCGTCGGACAATAGGAGTAGGAAAATGTCAATAACTGAAATAAATATCTACACGCGGTGATTTATCGTTTGTGCCTACGATGATACGTATATCACGTGGATCTCTGTGCACTTGCAAAAAGTAGATTCCCTCCTCGAGGAGCGAGCAATATAACTTACATAATAAACGTACGCTTTTGATTGTTTAAACGTTATAGGAATGCATCGACGTTGCATAAATATTAGAAATACCTGCATTTCGCTTTTCACGATACCTTTATCTATTAATAATAACAACAACGTCGACAACAGCAACATGCACAAGGAATGAATGAATGAATTCGCGATGTTATGACCTCGTGTGTCTCTCCTCAATGCATCGAAGAAACAGAACATGCGAGGGAAAATAAAAGTGGTTTGATGTGGGGAAAGAAAAAAGGACAATAAAATGGCGAAGAATTCGAAACGTTCGTTTGAACATGGTCGAAGAAAATCGAGAGGAACGTTCCGATCTCGTAGAGTAAATAAACGTTATTAGTGGAGGCGAACGAGAGGAGATCGATTCCTTTAAGTGATGCCCGAAGAAGATTCGTTGAGACCGGCACAATAACAACAACAACATCAACATCAGCAGTCATACACGACATTTATATTGCAAACGTTTTCGACGTGCACATGCAAACGTCACTAACTTTCGTTTGCCTAGAATTATTGCAGACGAAAAAAAAATGAGAAAAAGTAAAAGATTTCATGCTCTGACTTGACGATTGTTAACTTAGTTTTCCATTTCGATTCAAATGAGGCTTTTAACGCACACCATGGATCCGTCGACGAGCAATTGTTGTACATAGTTTTTCATCTCTCCCATAAAATCGAAAACTATGCAAAGAAACATTAAAGATCGATTAATTATAGTTCAATTGTGAATCTTACATTGGAGATTCACTCGTTTTTTGAGAACTTCCTTTTCGTCAAGTTTTGCACTCTTCTACTTTTGCATTTTTGCACAAATCGCAATAAACGTATTTTAGTCATCTTAAAGTGATAAAATATGCAAAGAAACAGTAAGGATCGATTCATTAGAGTTCACATGTGAGATTTACAATACGATTCGTTCACTTTTTAAGAATCTCTTTTTCTTCAATTTATTTATTAATTTTTGCCAGTGGGAACATATTATTTTCGTGGTCTTATAATATTAAATTCGACCACACAAATGCATTCGTTTAATAAATTACGGGACTAACACCGGCGAACTTCCTAAAGCGCCGATGAAACAAACATTAAACGCGAGAGTCTTGCACTTTACGAGTTTACTTAATGCAGCATGATGAATATTATCATCATCATCATCATCGCGATTACCACTACTCGACTTACGCGCGTAAAATTAATATTTATTGTAAAACATAGTTTACAATCCGATTATCATAAATTATGAAATGACAACGTGTTCGTCGGATTTTGCAAAACAGATCGGCATCAAGAAAATCCCGGAGTCTTATTACTGCGGTTTGATGATTTCCTAAAATGGAAGTCGTAATTAAATTCGAAGAGATGATGGAAATTAGTGTCAGCCACGAAATACGTTCACTTTCCATATGTCTTTATAAGTTTTAATTTAAGACTTTGGAATTCGTTTCTTCACTTTTAATGGCCAGCATTATATTCCTCGACTTTATTAAAACGAGATTATTTGAAATAATAATTAAGGTATCGTCGTTATTATAGCTTCCAGTCGATTGCCTCTATCAACTAGTTTGAATAAATTCATTCAAAAGAAACACCGAGAGAGAGGGAGATGAACAATAGTAAAAGTTTCTACTTATTCGAATTCCGTTTTCTCCAATTTTCCCTCGATCTCAGATTTGCCTTCTTATCTTCGAGGTTCCTCCTGATACGATTCAAACTATTATTATTTCCGATTACACCTACTTCCAATCTTATTTACAATATAGTAAAAACGTAACGTGGAAAATGGAATGGAACTTGATCTAGTGTAGGAGAGTTATATTATTATATGTAGTTGCATGTGTACGGTACCCCACAATCTTTGCGGTAGTATAGTATAAAATGCAATCTAAAGTTTTTCCGCCGTTCCAGCTTTTCTTCAGCTCCCACTGCCACACTCGCTCGCTTCTATCCTTTTACCTACGTTAGCAAGCGAGCTATGTCATTTCGAATTGTAATGATATGAATGGTTTTCGTGTAAAAGTTTGCGATGCTGGATTTTGTATTACACCGCCACAATGGAGGTTTAGATTTTTGTCTATTTACGTGCACGACAAAGCATTCGCGGGGATTGCGCGAAATCGAATTAACCACTAAAGACAGAAAATCGCTTCTACTCCTAGCCTTATCACCTTTTAATTAACGCAATAATAGAAAAGCTTCAAAAGTTTAACGAGCTACAAAGAGAGAGATGTAAATTATAATTTGTTGAAAGCATTTAAGGCCGTACTACTATTTTAGTTAGTCGAGTCTATTCACCAACTTTTTCTATAAGCAATTACTTAAGCAGGATTGAAGAGGCCTCAAACGATTTCGTGAGTTTCTCGGTTGGTTAGGGTTGTTCTGCACTTACAAAACAAACAAAAAACCTGTATTTAATTTCATTTAATCACGCAATAAACTTAACATGCGTATCATTTATACATGTTTATTGGTAGATTGTTTCGTTTTATTATTCGTTTTCTCGTCTCGGCGAAATAAAATACACTTTTATGGATGTACGAAGACTCGTCTATATAAAGTACGTAGAAATAGAAAACGTAAACGTGCAATTGCTAACTTAATCGTACCGAACAACTAAAATATATTTATCGAGATTGTAATATTCGTGGAATCTTTCTCGAGCATTAATGGATTCATTCTGCGGCCATATCTTCTAGTTCGCTCCTCGTCGTTTTCTTTCTTAATTATCATTATTTATCATTATCATTCAATTCGTATTTAATTACTTATTATCTTACCCCATGTAATTTATACGCGAAATAGATTTATAATTGTCCATAATATATAACGTTGGTCATAATAATTAATGTACGTAACTACTAATTTAACTTCTTCTACAGTTTCGCCAGTTGTGGTGCTTTTATTCGCATCAAATAAAATCTACACACAAATTAATAAAATGTTCTTTGATCACGAATTTGACTACAATTCCGTTCCCTATCACTAGTCCTTGCGGTTAGTTCGTCCTTATACGATAAATATATAGGGTAAGAGAGGAAGTTGGACAATTAATCCATAAACATGACAGGGGTTGATCTGTGTAAATTCTACCATGAAATTATCCCATTCATTTTCACCACAAACGATCCAAATGCGGACGAATAAATATGTAATCTACTTAATGTGCTTAGAATCGTTTTTAATGTGCTTAGAATTACCTATAATTATTAGGTTAGATTCCGTAAGTAATGGAAATAACAGCAGGTAGTAGCAGTAAGTGCAGGGATAGATAATTAAAAGTAGCAAGAGAAGACCGAAAGAAAACGCGAGTGAGCGAGATGATGGGTTTCGTTTTCCGAAGAATTTTACCATCTCGCATAAAATCAGATCGGATCAAATTAACTCCTTTGATAAACCGGAGATTTGATCCCCATCAAATACTTCCGAACCGATGCGTTGTTATTAAATAAAGTAAAACGTTTAATTACTGCATACGTATTATTACGAAACGATGGCCTTATAAAGTGTAAGTGTTGTAGGTGGGTGATTATAATTTATTGAAATGAGCTCGTTTCGCGAAATCGCAGCAAAGAGTCTCACGCAAAATACCAACCACTACACACGCATACTCTAATTATTTGTTAATTAAAGAAGTTTAATTTAAATTAACTTCCTGTTTTAATGCGTATTATAATATATACGTGTACACAGGTATAATAATTTATTTGTGAGCGACCGGCAAACGACTACCATTTCTCTCTCTCTCTCTCTCTCTCTCAGTCTGAGTTGGTTGCTTGCTTATTATTGTTGAGTTAATTACAAATTTAAGATGATGAGGATGACGTTATTTTATTCGTAGTAATAAATTATCATTTCGAAAGTGAACATGAAAATTGAATCGCAACACAGATAGAGAGAAGGATAAAAATATTGTTGTCAGTATTTTATATTGCAGAGACCTATTTTAAATTTAATCATCGTAAATAATATTATTATAATTTTATGTTTGGGATTAACTTTCTCATTAATAAGTGGCAAAACGATCGTAATCCATTTTTCTTTTACGGACAAACGAAAAACTAAGACACGAAATGGTTTCGATGAAAAATCGAAAACGGTTCTTGAGATCGTATGAATTAAACATCGTGTAACGCACAACGTTACGTGCTCAATATGTGCGAATGTTTAATTGCAAAATGGGATTAATTAATTGAGAATAGCAACAAAAAACAGTTATGATTGTCTTCGTAAACTACGCGAATTATCAATCAAAATCTCCGCGTGCGATAATAATCGTAAATTGTTCCGATCTGAATCGACCGGAATTAATTTTTTCCCCTGTCCCAGATTGAAACGGTTTCAATTATTTTAACGCCAGTCTCTCGTATTACGCTTACATGCATGACCCTGTTATTTGCGACTGAAAAGAAAATAATTAAATAAAAAATTGCAACAAGTTCGTCGTTGTCGTTTGCAATAATAATTCGTGAAACGTGTTGTATATGTAAACCGTGTGTAAGACCGAAATATAAATTAACAAACTAGTTGCATTTACAATTTGCTAAGAGAGAGAGAGAGAGAGAGAGAGAGAGAGAGCGAGAGAGCTCAAGTTAAATAGGAAACTGGGTGATAAGGTCTTAATAATATAAACAACAACAATAACAACATTCTGTCACTTCGTACGGTTTAAGTTTTACACTGAAGGTCGTTATAAAGAAGCAGCGTTAAAGGAAAATTTACAACGAGACTTGCTTAAATTATTATTCGACGGCATTATAATAATATGAAACAACGGCGAATGTTAATAGTAATAATAGTAGTTTAAAGGAAAACCTACAAACCCAATTTCTTTTCTTTTTTAATGCCTACGACAAATATTTGCCGTTATTATACAATTATTATCATAAAGGAAAGAAAAAAAAGAGGACTTTATGATACTTAATGGTTTTAACACTCTTCTTCATACTTCCTCCTCTCTTTCCGTGCACGCAATTTTGCTTAAATGTTATGCGAACGCAAAGCATTTCCTTTTTGGCAAACGATGATTTCAGCTCGAATGAATGTGTAAATAATTTGCTTAAAAAATACATCGATCCTTTCCTGCTCCATTTCGAAAGGAAAAACGGCCAATTAATTGCTAGCGTATTGTGGTACAGAGTCAAGTTCGCAAGCCTATAATTTCGTGAGTCACATCGTCTGCAGAAATAAAAAAGAGGTCCGTAATTATCGGACCTTTAAACCAACTTTTACTCTCCATTTACAACATATCACTAACGAAAATAAAAATAATTAATCGCGTATTAGAAAAGTAAGTAATGGCGTTTTGCCATTTATAAAAAGGAGTTTGGCATTAGTTGTGCGGTTAAATGATCATTTGAATGTGTACCCAAATAAGGTATATTGTCGCAATCAAATTTTATACGAACGAAAAATTAAAACAAAAAGCCGATACGTGATTAATTTTAATCAACAAACATTATTTAAATGCGGATAATAACCTGATACCATATACACTGCGCAAGAAAAAAGATATCTGCTTAATCATAATAATATAAATATAATTTAAAATTAATTGAGCGAATTAAAGTTTATAAATACATCAATATCGGTCTTATGCAAGTTAAATGACTTATCGTAGCTCGTTAAAATAGTTAACGACTCTTTATTAAGGCAAGAAAACGAATGGCACGATATAAGCGAGAAGGATATGTTCAGGAATCGTACGAGGATTATGAATGCGAAACTAATTTTCCTTGCATTCTGCATAATCTAAAGTCCTAAAAAATTGTAATTAAAAATAGGAACGCACGTAAATGTCGCATTTGCTTCTGAGGCGAAGACTAAATAAAATAAGATTTCAACGATGCGTTGCGTTGCGAACACTTTTGCCATTTTCCTCACCTCGAGCACATATTTTCCTTTAAATTTATTAAAATCCCACCAACTAATAACGTTATGTATGCCGCGTTGTGACGTTTATTACTCCATCGTCATTATAATCATTTTCATTATGTGTTATACATGCATCTCATATTTGCGTTATTACACGAACTAATAAACATGTGTGCGTCTATTTTAACGTTTAAAATTTAATTTATATTTAAACCCGAATTACCATACGGGTTATAAAAGGATTAATGGCAAGCCAGCAAAGAAGGCAGAAAAATCAAGCGAGAAGAGAGACGGAATCTAAACCAGTTCCACTTTTATTTCTTCAAACTTTTATATTAATTTAATTTAACGTAATAACGATAATTATCATTATGTTTGGAATTAAATTTTGTGTTGAACGTGTAACATTTATCTGTGATTTCCTTAAGCAATTAAATCGAATCGAATTTCTTTCTTCCCTCTCGGATCTTTTTATTTGTGAGAAAAAATCTATCAAATTAAATAAAATTTATTTTTTCCACACGTAACGTATAATTAAGTGAAAATAAATTATTCTATTAAGAAACTCGTATATGCGAGAGAGGAGACGCGTCTTTCCTCGGCCTTATCCCGGCCCGGCAAATATATTTATATCGATTCCAGCAAATGGAAAAGAAGAAGTGTATAATTTGTCATAGAGAACGGAAACGGCTTATTAACAGTTTATTAAAATGCCCCTTTAATCATGATACTCACACACGAGAAAATAAGATAAAAAGCAATAAAGAAGATAAAATGCGACAGCGAGAGAGAAAGAGCGAATTTTATTCCTAGCGTTGTTCGATATTATTGGAAAATAATAATGATGATGATGATGATAATAAAAATGTAACGGTAATTGTCTTGGGAAAGGATAATCACGCACGTTAATTTGATGATTTATAATATTATAACAAACGGTTAAGTCGTATTAAAATCTCATTTCTTCGCATTATTTTCGGTACACAATTGGTTGGATGATGACCACACGAATTGCAAAGATGAACTTACCAAAAAAATTAAAATAAACGAGTGGAAGAGAGAAAAGCTGTGAGGCGATTTATGATTTACGTTTATTCCTCGTCGCCTATTACCAAATAAAAAATAAAGCGTCGTTAATACAGTAAAACAAACAAAAAAAGAAACTGACCAAAATTCATATACAGGATGATGATGATGGTCACGTTGGCGCGAAGGAAATGGTATTATCGACGTGAATTGTTGTAAAATTATTCCAAGACAATTACGATACGACGACGATTCGATTCCTAAACGCATACGTACGGGAACCGTATAATAATCGCGGGACGAAAAGGCGAAACGATGCCGAATATTATCGCATGATGAATGGGCGAAAAGTTCCGCCACAATTTATTACAGAATTATCCTCCTTTTTACGCCGCCTCACTGCGCTCCTCCACCATTTTCGGTACATATGACCGACGATTATGATCGTTGACCTAAAGGCGAATTGTTACGAAACGACTTATCAGATACAAATAAGAGTTAGCAAATTGCAATTTGAATTTTATGCATAGATGTCATCGTCGGTGCGGCTGATAAATTACTCCTCGCGCAAAAAAAAGAGCATCACTTCAACGGGGCCTCCGACGTTCCGACAGCATTCATCGACAACGACGAGCGAACAAACAACACGAATCCCTCTCGCGCACATTATCTTCAAATAGTGCGCTCGTGATATAATGGCAATGATAAAAATAGTGGCCTGCCATAATCATCGTCATCATACTCATTTGAATTGTATACATTACAACTCCACGCAATATTATAATGGCGTAAGTGTTCGTGAATGAATGTATTTCATTATGTAACTCCCCGTTTTATTATTATATCATCGCAGAATGTAAAAGGAATAAAGCGTGCGAGAGTGTGTGCGAGCTGGAGAGTAAAAACGAGATGAAACAAAACGATCCGTAACGATAATGACGCCGGGGCAAAAGTAATAATATATGTAGAGACGTGTAAGTGACAGAAAACATAACGTATATGTAGTTGAACGAGTAGTTAAAAGTGAGTCGGGATTGATGCGAGCCGAAGAGTAAATAAAATGCGAAACGCATTCGAAGAGATTGAAAAAAAAAGGAAATTAAAATAAAACGTACGCATCCTTCCCTTTCGTTCATTGATACATTCGCCGACGAGACGTTAATAAATTAAGGAAGGCAAAAAAATGAACGTTAACCGTAGTGAGGAGGACCGTTGAATGAGCTTTTACGGTCTTGTCAATTAATCAATTATAAGAGGATACGCAAGTTTGAGAACTTTGTTCGGCTTCCCACGAGATTGCACCTGTCCGCGGTTCGACTCCATCGTCCACGGTTGCAATGTAAAGAAACGAGTTCGGATCGTACCGTTGGCCGAAGGAAGAGTCAATGTATACGAAGGAGAAGAAAAAGAGTCCGGAAACATGAAAAATATTATACGTTATACGTATACCCATCGTCATCAACATCAGTAGCAACATCATCATCATCAACATCAGCAACAACAACAACAAGCAACGTTGAATCTATTTGAAACTTTGTTTCGCCTCGCTGTTTTTATTTTTCTTTGGTGCGTTTTTTTGCAATTCCTTGCGTTCTAAATATAATATGATACTACATTTAATGCTCGTATATGTGGTCAAACAGAAGTCGAGCAATAAATGTAAATAATGCGCTCGTTTTCGTTTGTTTTTCTTACGTTTTGCAACTATCTCGTTCCCTCTTACCATTAGCTCTCGTCGTCCCCATTGAAATGTTTAACGAGTTCGCATGCAAATGTCAGGTAGTTTATAGAGGAAATCATAATGTTAAATATTGTTAAAGAGACGAACTTAAAAAAAAAGCTGGCTGCACGTAAATGGGTGCTCTTAAATTAAAGAGGCGTTGATTGTTGTTGACGATGGGAAGAGTGGAAATTTTGCTTCACGATTTAATTCTTTTCGGTCGTCTATCGAGATTAATTGGAATCGAAATTAATTGCTCGCATACTTCGATTGCACCCGAACTAATTTCATGCTTAATTCGATTTAATTGAAAAATTTTGTAATTAGAAGTGATACGTCGGAATCTTGGCGAGAATACCAAGAATCGTTGTTCGTCTTGTTGGCGTTAGTTAAAATTAATACCGGTTAGAAAAATGAATTGTTAAAATCCATTAAGCAACGAGCGATGATAATGCCGATATAGAAGATGAAAGAAAAAAATTGGAAACAAAAATCCCACCTGGATGAAAACCACACGTAAAAGAAGACATTTTCGACGTATTGAAAAATGTGAGTCAACGAACTCTCCACTACACTCGGCACAATACAAGTGGAAGATAAAAGAAAAAAAGACGACGATTCACGTTGTTGTAAATGATGATAGTAGCGGTAACAATAATAATAATAGCAACAAGAAAAGTTTGTCCATTGTAAAATACGTAGCAAAAAATGTGTTTATTAATAATAGCCAACAACACGGGGGCGTCAATTCCGCATTACCTACCGCTAAATTGCTCATTCACTCAAATCCGTTACCCATTATTAACCATTAGCACAGAGATAATTAATTTGATTTTTATTTTTCGACATATTCGTTTATGGCTATTGTTAGAAGCATAAATATTTCAAAAGAGAACGATTTACTCACATTTAATATCGCAGTCATTTGCATTTACCACTTTTAGATACTCATACTTTAACATTCGCTCATCACTATGATGCAGTTGTCGATCGATTACCACCGATTTTAATAATATAATCATACGTAAATCGCGTAAATGCTGACGTACGCTCAACAGCCCGAATAATACACGCGATTCGTTTTCAATCGATCGCCGGTGTTGTCAATACGCATTTTAGCTTAATTAAAATGGACACGTAGATAAATACAGGGGCAAGAGAATGGAGGATATTAAAAACGACGTGACAGAAACATTTGCCGAGCTTTTGGTTCGTTGAAGTCCGCAATCGATGCTGCATTTTCCTCTTTAACCAATTTCAGATTACAATCGAAATCTAACAATTATTTCTCTATTTCACGTCGACTTTGTTCGTTCGCATCGTTTGTAATTGTGCTTGTGATGATAATAATTCGATAATGAAATTAAATGAAACGTACACGCATACGTAATAAAAGATGAGGGCGATATAATCTGCGAACGTAAAGAATTTACATTGGCATCCGCGCCATTGACGATCTCGATAATTTCGCTGTGCAAAAAAAAAACGGAACAACCAAGAATGCTAACTGAGGATTCCATTAGAGGTTTCTTCACCGCGAGCCTCTTATTATTGTTATAAAAACAAATACGTTTGTTATTGCGTTTCTAACAAACTGAGCGTTGGAATTTTTCTGCTTGCGGTCTTGAGGGTGAAACAACGAAAGAAGTCAAACTTACCGCATTAGATTCATAATTTTCTAGCCGATTCAAAAAACACGAAAAAAAGTGCTTGTGGTCCGTCATTTCGGCTTTTCCTTCGCTCATCTGGAAAGCGTTCGCGTTTCTTGCGCTAAAATCCTCGCACAAAATCTAATGTAACCAACCCTCGGAGATAAACTGTCACGGTCGCACTAACGCATGACACCGCAATTAGCCACTGAATGGACGACAATCGACGGTACCCTTATCTAACTCTACGTGTACGTCCTCGAAGCGCTCCTTTTTTCGGCGTTAACGTGAATGACTAATGGCCAATTGTCCACTAACGGCGTATCACGTGTTGACGTTTTTGTTGTTTGTTTTGCGCGAAAAAGAAATAGAGAAGGAAAGTGCATTAATTTCGGAACCGATACAAAACCGAGCGGCGGACGCGTTTCAATGGCGAGCCAAAGCGAGGGATTGAATTAATTGTGCGGCGCTCGAATAATCGACATACCTACCGTCACTTTGCCGTGGACGATAGGCATTGTGTTGCTCGTAGACAAATTAAATCTCTAATTACGCGTAACATAATAGCACGAGCGGTTCAATACGATTTTTTTTTCTATGGGATTTATTGCGTTTTCTTCGTGTGTGTGGCGGACTGAAGATAAATAACGAGATGATGAGTGACGTTGATGCCGACGGATGGTTTACGATATTCCATTTTCTTTTAATCAATTTATTACAAGATGCGGATTTATTTGCATTCGTGACGATGGTGCCGATAAACGTTGCACCATAGCGTATGGCATTCGAGCGATTGAATTTTATTTACGTGCAATCGGCGTCAATTTACCCAAATTATTTGCAATAAGTAAGAATCAATTTGATCGTACGTTAGATGTGTATCGGCGACGGAACGAAACGAAAAGACGGCGGGGAAAAAAGGTACGAAAATACCGTAAAGCTCATTTAAAATTTTATTTATTATTTGAATAAGGATTCGAACGTTTACGTTTGCTCCGAGTCAACAAAACGACGAGAGAATTAACCGAATGGATGGATGGAAAGGAAGGAATCGTAAAAAGAAAAATTGGAAAGCTAATAAATTTCCTGTAGATCTCGCAAAATTATAAACTAACCTTTCGCGGCCTTTAACGATAACACTTCACTTCGGAACTGAAGAACCGTTTTATTCCCAAAGATGCATTAAAACTTATGTGTGTAGAGGTATATTATGCTAGATGTACGTTTTTAATTAATACTTAAGTAATTGATAAATATCAAAAGGAAATTATAAAAGACCACCAGAGTAAATATAATAATTCGTTAAAATACCAGAAAATTTATGTGAAATCTTCTCTCTCTCTCTTTTCTACGATTCTCGCCAAAGGAGGATAATAATTTCTAAAAAATCAACGCAAAGCGTGGACTTAACGAGGTAGTTGATTCTCTTCCTCTCTCTCGCTCGCTCTCTCTCTCTCTCTCTCTCTCCCACACACCCGACTACCTCAATTAATGATAATAATATTAAGACTTTTTTATTTGTGGTCGTACCGTCGTGTATATAATTCTTATTAGTAGTTGGGCAGTCACTAATAATAACCAGTATTTAACGGAATCATTATCATCTGTACGTTACATTTCGAAATTACACCGTCTCCCAAGAATACTCGGCTCTCGCACCTTCTTCCTTCTTCGAGGGGGAAGCGAAGCGAACCAAGTAGAAACTTGTGAAGATGATATTCGTCCATTATTAAAGCCAAACAACCAACACCTTCTTATACTTAAGAGTGGCAAAGCATCGTCAATAATTATATACACTTCGCGCGATGGCAATGATGATAATTTCTCTCTCTTTGATAAGCGTTAAATAATAATAAACCACTATCAAACGTGAGCGCATTTCACGTGACCTTGCTGCACAATCACAAGTGTCCTTGAACCCATCGATTCCCACTCACGTATATATATAAATATAATAAAAGCACGCACAAGAAGAGGAAGTGGAGGAAAAAGTGGCGGAAATTTTTCATTAGCAATCCGTACGAGCGAGCGAGCGATCGGGCAAAAGGAACTGGTCAATCAATTGGTGGCCGCTGTTATTCCACTCTCAATTAAAAGATAACGTATCGTGGAAAACGATAATTGATAGCAATTCTTTTTGCTTCCTCGGTTGACCAAACGGAATGAGCGGACGCGTTTTAATGCCGAGACGCGAGGAATTTCATTGTCAGCGGTCAATCAGATATTAAAATGGAAAATATTCGGAATCACGTTGTAACGGTACCATTTTTTCTTGCTTGCCGCTGCTGCCGCCGTTGCTGTTGCCGCGGCACCGATTAATAATTAACTCTCGTTTCTTTTTGTTCACTGAAATCGCATGAATGCAATAAAAGCGTTCCACATTAAAAGAAGAGGCAGGCTTTCATGAAACGAGCTGGCCAAGCGTGGGATAAGCTAAACGGTGTACGCGTACGTTCGTATACCTCTGAAAAGTGATTTTCGATGGATAATAATTACAACGATTTCGCTAATATCGACAATTAATCATTTTAAATTACGATTTTAATGCCTTTATCGCATTCTCCGCTCCGGCATGTTCGTTATTAATTTATTGCAGAAAAATTAATAATGAAAGATTTGTACATCTGCATAAAATTAATGCAGATCCTATTATGCATAATAATAATGTTATTAAGAGAAACCGATTTGAATAAGTCGTAAAGATTGATATTCTTCCGTTTTGCTAAAACTCCGTAAGAGGCGAACGAAGAGAAACAAGAGAAAAATCCAATTTATGCGTGAGAAGAATTGCCAACTGAACGTTGTCACTTGGAAAAGAATTCCGAATAAATGAAATTGCATTCGTCCGAGCAAATCTCCCCGTATCGCTCATGACAATATTGTTCTCGTCGTCGTCGTCGTTGATCTCGTTCTATGTTGTTCTTCGTTGCAAAATTTTAATGAATACCACTGGGACGTAATTTGATAAAATAAATAAAACCGTGGAGCATTTTCTTCGTATTTACAGTTAGCGTTTCTAAAGGAGGTTGTGAAAAGTGAAACACGCTCCTTTTATTTTACTCCGGCCGCAGAACGAGAGCATGTGATTTAATTTTCCAATCGATTGCTATGTTGTCAATAATTAAATGTATTTATTATCATAACACTTTGAACTGTTATAATAACTGTTTTATTTATTTGTCGGAATTAAGTAATAACATCGACTACCAATTACATATACACTTGCTTCCAACTACTTACGAGGAGACTTACACAACTTGTGTAAAGCACGAATAAATTGATTTAAAGTCGGAATAATTTATGCGAGAAGGAAAAGGCTAGCTAAATAAGGGAAAAAAGCGTAATAGAAAGAAAAAAGACCGAATAGGAGAAAAACGTAGAGAAAGACATTTGTCGTACAACATTCTTATAGCGATACCCGGCAAATAATTATGCAAATAGGCGTGAAAAAGGTTCTTGTCGGAAGAAAGGATTAAAATAGATGAGCTGTAATGAGAGCAAAGAGGGAAAAATGAAAGAATCGAATAAGAACGCCGACAATCGAGAAGGAAGAACGTAAACCAGAAGAACGGAAAAATTAATAATAAAGACAGATTTTTGGTAAAACTTCCGAAGCATCATTAAAGAGCTAGAATTATTAAACTGAACGTCGTAAATTGTGGGACCAGTTACGAAAGCAAGCACCGTTTCTTTTCGCTCTTCCTCCGCCATCTCTTGTACCACAACTCTCAATATGACATAACTGGTATTTGGCCTTTTTCGTTCTTTCGCGGTGGCAAAAAGTACACGAAGAAAGAGACGGAAATTGAATTTGGGCGCCCATAAACAATATAAACGGGAACAAGAAGAATTAAAAAAAAGCACACACACAAAGAATGGAGCAAAAAAAAATGTTCTGGGCACCATCGTCATCGGGCCAATGATATAGGCTTTGCAACTTATAAATATGCGATGTTCCACCTGCCGTGGATGAGTAGTGGTAAAGAAGCCCCACCATCAGGTCTCTTCTTTGGTTGAAGTTGAGGCAGGAAAAGAAGCAGTTCGTCGTTCGCCAAAGCATTTCTGTTGTGGTTGTGACCGTGAACGCACCGCAAAAGACAAGGCCAAGGACAAAAAATAGGCAGCCAACGCTAGCGAAGCACCAGTGTCAGTGTCGCTCGTTCCATACAAACACGCACATACGCTCAACACTTATACGTACATTCAATACACAAGCCACGCACTTTAACTACTCTTAAACAGATAGTAAACTACTGCTTGCTGGTTACTACTACTACTACTAACTACTACAGCTAAAGAGCCACGTTACTGCTACCATCGCGAGTAACTGCTGTTGTTGCGACAACGACGAAGACGTCGACAACGGTTTCGCCTTCATCGACCGTCAGCATCATCGTCGTCGTCTCACCGGCTATCGTTAGCTGAGCACGCGGAGAAAATCAGGTAGGTGCAATGATCCGTTCGATGCGTCGTCGTTAATAAAGAAAACGAGAGAGAGAGAGAGAGAGAAAAAAGAGTAACCGTAAATATTACATACGCGTGCCCCGCTTAATAGACCAGTGTCTTAACCGTCTCGCGGTGTTATGTAATCGAGAAAGTAGCATGATGAGATTTCCTTTTTTTTAATTCGCTCGCATCACACTTTACGTTGAAACAAGTGCGTCGATGATACGTTAGAGAGAGAGAAAAAAAGGCGAAAAGCAGGAGATGAAGAGGAAACGATCGCCGCTAATGATATTAAGCGATAAAATTGTAGCTGGATTAAGAGGAAAAACTAATAATTTTCTTCTTTGTACCGTACGTAACTGGATCGAAAGCGAGTCCAATTGCACCGGACGGTGATAATAAATAAGAGCGCGTGCACGATGATGTTGAGGGAATGAAATGTGTAATTTTAAATTGCTTCTTCAACGATTATTTAAACCAAAAAAAAAAATCAATATTCCAAAAAAAATTATCTTATTTGTTGCTTATTCAGTCGTAAAATATTATTTCATCAGCGGGTATAATTAATTCAGGAAGTTGTATGGAAAATTAAAAAAAATATATTTTATAATACTAGGCACGTGTATTTCGACGAACGATAACTAAGTTAAATTACCACTTAATAAAGTTGATTTAACGAACAGCCCGTAGCATTTTTTTTGGGTAACGAAAATAATAATTTTTTGTGTGTGGAAAAGCATGAAAAATAACATCAAAAAAGCAATCTCGAAAAAGCGCAAGAATTTTATTTTGTAAACTAGCTCCAACCATATATGATTTACTGCCGTTTTTTTTCTTCCCCTTTGCAATGATTCCAACAATTACATTACTAAATTGCTCATTTAAACCGTCCCTATAAATATAACTGAGTGTATTACAGAAATTATGAATAAATTTAAATACAATTTGCAATCGTATTTTATCACGTACTCGTATTCATTATTTGTATTTCGATAGAGCTGCGATACGATCGCAAAATGATATTTAATAATAAAATAATAATCTGCATATGATATGAAAACGGACCAATTGTAATTACCGCTCGTATCGTTGCAAAATTACAGATATTATGCAAGGAAATTATCGCGGAATAATTTGCGAGAGACAAATAAATGCAAAAATTAAAGAAAATGACACGAAATAAGAGTTCTTCCTCGATTACGAAAGTCTTATCTCGTAACGAAATTCAAATAAAACTCCGGCTGTTGTTGTATTGCCATACTATAAATTATCGATTATGAGATTAACGTAACATTATTCACGTTCATTATCATTAACGACGTTTAATTTATGCCTTTGCGTTTTAACTTCTTATTCCATTTTTTCTCGCCGTCGTTATAATTTCTTCCATACCGAACGCTCGTAATCTTCTTTACTCATTTTTCTATCTTAATTCCATCAGTAAACTGAAACTTTTCTTATCGGCCCCTCGAGATATACTAATACGAAGTAATCGCTATTTGCTATTATTCGCATATCGTAAATATTAAATCCAAATATTTTACGAATCATCATTATCGATTTCGATTAAATTACCATCGAAACAACATAATCGTGTCATATTAGCAGTTATTATCGGTGAATAATGACGGGAAGATGATATCGTTGATAATAGAAATTGTTAAGTGATTCTTTTCGCTGTGCAAGAAGAAGATTTAACACTTCCATTCCCCATTCGTCGTCTATTTTGTACTCTATGCTCAATTAAACACAATAATAATACGTACGTGCATGTTATTAATGTTGTATTAAAGTGAGCGAGATAATTGCGATGCCGCAGAAAAGTGACGGTAACGACAATTTGTTTATTCGCTCGATTGTGATTATGATTAATGAAATTGAAACGAGCACTTGTTAGACGTAATTCAACACGATAAAATCGATTCATTTCCGAACGATTTCAGAAAACGTAAAACTACATTTATAAAAGTGCGTGTGCTTTTTTACAAGTTACAGTTACAAGTGTTTCTTAATTAATCGTGGCTTGATAAGATCGAACTGTTGAGTAAATTCGCGTACGATTTTTGAAAGGCTCTGAAAGACACGATTCTTAATCAAATTGCCATTTAAAAGATCATAATAATAAATCCGAAACGTCCGTTATATAAATACCTAACTTATTACGAATTTAATTTTATTATGTTCGCGAATTAAATGCCCAATAAAAGAGGGAACGATTTTAGAATTGGACGCGAATTTAAAAGGCAATGTCAGAGTTCGCGTGCCCGCTAATTAAATTTTATTGAAGTACGTATGTATAAAGCGAAGACAGGAGAGAAAAAATTATTAATCATTTCGTTATTAGCATTATTTTTAATCGTACAGCGAATTCAAGTCCATAAACAAGCAGGTGTGTTGTGAATGTTTTCAAATTGGCAATATAAAAAACAAAACGAGAAGAGAGCGAGAGAGAGAGATTTCTTTTTCATTTAGCAACAATTTTTCTATATAAATTCCTTCAAAATAACTTAATTTTTTGTTGTGCTTATATTCGCATTCTTTTTTGTGCGAGTGAAAAAGAAGTATTTTCAAGTCCTTTGACTTTAACAAACATATTTTTCATTTCGGATTTGAAATTTTAATAAGGAAATCTGTTTATTAACGATCACAAGAGAGAGAGAGAGAGAGAGAGAGAGAAATGGAGAAAGAAAATGTTCAATTCCACAAAACATGCAAATTGGATATTAATTGAAAATTAAAGCAATCGCAACGAGATTATTATATTGCTTCTTATGTTATAATAACGAAAATCGAGCCAATTTGTCGTTATTATTGACATCGTACTGTTTCCTTTTTTCCCGCAAATTAAACGCCATAAATAGCCATTAATAACGATTAGAGTGATAGTTTATTTTATTTTCAGGATTTAATTAAATCATTTTCAAATCGAATTTAATTAATTTTTATTACTACATGTCCATGCGGTATCGATAATTAAACTAATGGCGTAAAAGTGATTGGGAGATAATCGAATGGTGCCTCGCGCACTGGTTGGTGCCAATTCGATTACTATTACAGCGATCGTTATTATAAAGTAAATTGTCGATGAAAATGAGAACGCTCGTTGCCCGGCCTTTGTGTAACGTTCGCAATGAGATGAATAGATTTTCCGATGCGATCAGATTAGAAACGCAAAAATTTCGTATTATTGAAAGTGAGATTGAAATTCCGATCATTATCTTAAATATCTCGCGAAATGTCAGAACAAAAAGGGCAGATTAACAATGATTATTATTAACGGGCTGCATAACGAACGGCAACAACAACAAGAACCGAACCGAATAAAGAGACGTAGACACGGGGAGACGAGCATAGAATGGAATGGAAGTTAAGATGTTGTACGCTCGAGAAATGTATATAACTATTATAGCTTTTCATTACGATTATTTTCAACTTTAACAGTTGATTAAAATTGTTAAATTTAATAATGCCGCAGAACAATTTACCGCCGATGATGGACAAGTAAGAGAAAGAGTGAGCGAAAGAGATCAGCGGGTCGGTTTGTTATAATATTCGTGGATTCGTACGTTCGTGTACGAACAATATAACATTCCAACGTGTACACTCTCTCGTAATATGTAAATATTAATAATGGACTCCCGGTGTGCATAATTTATAGATTACAATGTCTGAAAAATGACCTCGTTAGAATAAAAGGCAAAGTAGACGACATTCCCTCTTTCAAAACATTTATATTGGAAAAGTATAAGTAAGAAATAAATAAGTACGGAGACGTAAAGGGGGCAAAAGGAATAAAAATCGTAAGATGGAGAAGAAGTTGCAGGTTGCTTGCGTTGGACACGCTGAAAACGGTAGCTAATGTATTTGTATAAGAAAAAGAAAAACGACATTGTAACGTATTCTCCTTATTATTATCATTATTGAAAATCTAGTTTTAAACGTTTATTGAAATTCTTATCATATACAATCGTCTTCTTCTCCGTCGTCCTCGTCATCATCATCATCAACATCGACATGACGATCGACAACGGCAGCAGCGAGCGAGCCAGCAGCCTCATCTAAAATCGCATTGAATAAAGCTGGTTTATGTAAATTTTCCTTTCCCCAACAACCAACAACAACAACAATACCTAATTAGTCATCTATTTGCATTACTTTAAATACTTTGCTAATCTGTTCGACTTAAATGGAAGAAAATTCCTTTCTTCTTCGGTTTCAACTTATTCATATATCTTTTTTCTTCCCCTGCTACTTTACGAACCATTAATTAAATCTTGCCTTTGTAATTAAATTAAATTAAGTAACAAAAGCAGAAGGACGCAGAGAGAAAGAACGAACTTTTAGTTTGAAATTAAATCGAAAACAGTAAATTAATCGAATAACTTAACCGAATTGTTAAATTAATTAACGAACATTTATGAAAGCGAAACTTGAGGTTTTAAATCTGCCTCTTTGCCTAAACATTTTTGCCCGATTCGCTGCTACCGGATATTACGTAACACGTGGACGTGTGCATATCAAAACATTGCACACCTTACGTGATAAGATAATGAATGTATTGGCAATCGGTTTATCATAATATCTGCTGGATAGATCTGGCATCGTCGAATGGCGAAAGCGTCGTGAACGCATACGAAAGAAATAGCGAACGTGTAATAATAATAATTATTCAACCATCTGGCTTCTCTCTTCACGTTATTAAGTGCATTCGCTGATTTATGTATTCTTAAATACGTTTAAAACTGACGGATCTGACGTACATTATATGGTTACGGCGTAGTGGATGATGGAAGAAGAGGAGCGAAAATCGAAGAGGATAAAAAGTAGACGAAAGAAGAAGAACCTATATAAACGGAATAGAATATTTTATAGAAGAAAGCAAAAAAAAAAGAAACTGTTAAGACGAGGCAAACTTTTACTCTTCCCTCATTCGACCGTTCATGGTTTAGTATAATACATCTGGAAGTTTATTTATTTATATATAAACATTGATTTATTTGTTATTTATGCCTTTTGCTACGGATGGGATTATCATTTTTGCCTGTCTTCTATATTTTTTTTTCTTCAATCTTACGTTCCCCCTGAAAAATATGGACGGCAGAAAAAAGGAAAACCAACTGAAGAAAAATCATGGTTTATTAGAAACACGTTTCGTAGAGTTTATCCATCTACTTGCTTAAGCAACAACAAACTACTACTAAGTAAAGCTAGAGCATTCGTTTCGTTTTATATGCGTTCGGTTTGTTGTATGAATAAAATGTTATTATTATTGCTTTCAACTTCACCGACCGACCGGCAGCGGTAGCTAGCTACAAATTTATACATATCAAGAGAAATAAAGGGAAAAAAACGTAATAATAATATCGTATGCTTTCCTCATTTCTTCTTCTCTTTGCTCGAAAACGTACGGCCGCATCGCAATTTTAATCGTGCAACGTTTAGAAAACTCCAAGTATGCAAATTGATTATATGAACAGTGGATCAAATGAAGAACAACACGAATAAGTGGATGATGAATATAGGATGCGAACGCATTTCCCATAAATTTAATTTCTGCTTATACGAACGAGATTTCCTGAGCTGCGAAAATATTCGAAATTTTATACACCCGTTCAACGATAACGATTAATTAATTTAAATTTATTAATTTATTTTCGCGGACGGCGCTTGTGCCATTATCAAAATTCTACGATCATCAATTCATATTAAAATCCTCGAAACGGATGATTTTTGAAAAGCACAAACACACGCAAAAGAAAGCGTTCAAGCGTGCGCTCGTCCTCATCTCTTATTTATCGTTAATGTATTTGTTATTTGAAAATTAATTATTAATTGAATAATTAAATTCTCTTAATTATTATTTACGCAATAATTGCCTATAATGATATTATAACAATAATTAATTAAGAACCGAGGCACGGGGTATTCCGTTATTACTGCGACTAATTAAATGGAATTTTATTAGTGTAGCCGCGGAGTTGCTTTTCTCTCGCTCTTTCGCCCAATACAAGAAAGAATCATCGTCCGTCGCGTTTGCTCCTAAACGAAATTAATGCTGCAAGTTGCATAAATTTAGCTTCAACCATCTTCGCGCTCCTTGTTTTATATCAAAATCGGCGAGATAATTGAATTCGCCGAGGAAATCGCTTTCGTCCCCATTAAAACGTGCACGATGGCGTCTTAATGTGTGTGTAGCATATTAGCACTTTAAATCTACGTGGATGCAAGTGCGAGATTATGCTAACTAATAGAGATCATCGTCGCACGAAATTCGCGAGAAGGAATTGGCGCGTTTCGATGATTCAAGCGCAGGTTCTCGAAAGGACTTACGTACGAGAAAAATTGAGTTTCAATCCAAATATGAACCGTTACTGCGATCGTTACTATTTATAATGTGCGTTACGTGGGAAAGCGTTATGGAGTCGAGCAATTTGGAACTGGATGGACGGTCTGGTTTGCCTACTCAAAAGCCTTGGCCAAGTAACCCGTAATTCGCAACGACCCAAACTGTACACACACACAAATGCAAAATACGTATTACAAGGTATCGTTGTGCGAGTGCGAGGCCGAAGAGTGGGCAAAAGCGAGAACGAGTGAGGAAGATGAACATAAAACGTTAACCATCCGGTTCAGCAGTGAATTAAAAAAGGAAAATAAGCTGTTTATATATCTATATATACGTACAGCTTATTATACTCCACGATGGCGGGGTGGTTGACCCAGGCCGCGAGTGCGTCGAACGGTTAGTTCCTGCGGCCGCTACCATAATTTTCCTGCGGTTACCAGGAACTATTTTACACAACTCGCGATTTCACTAATGCCAATTACACCGGGACACGACGAACGGCGCGAGGAATTAGAACGTGCGAGCGAGGCGAGCGAACGAGTGCGGGGGGCGATAAAAATTACGTGTCGAAGGACGACGACGACGTCGACGTCGGGGGGCGAAAATGTTTTTCCGCCGCCCGAAAAGGCCGAACGAACGAGCGAAAACCGCAACAATTATCTAATTGCTAATAAGCGCGATGGGAAACATTTGGGGCGCGCGTCTTTCGAGGTTTCTGCGGGCGGAACGTATTAAAATTTAGCGAAACCGGTTTCGTATAGCGAATTTTCGCTCAGTTTTCGCACCGAATAACGGAATGTTGGTGTAATATAAATAATAACGATAAAGAAAATTTTGCCAAACGATACGAAGAACAACGGCGAATGGTGCCAATTAAGGGCGTTGCGGGGAGGATTGGCTCTAATTAGATATCGCGCAAGTAATTTCGATCCCGATCGCGTCTCGTAAAGCGCCTAAAAGGGTTCGCCGAATATCTTATGTTCCATGTATATTTAGACCATTTGTCGTTGTTCGTATCGTAATAAATTATAAACGGAAAATTGTACGTTTTAAAGTGCAAAAGTTATACGTTCGAAAGTTTAAGTGTACGCTCTCTCATTATTATCACACACATATACATCGTAGCCGGAGTTTAATTTGCCTGAAAGCACTTAATATTATCGTTATTATTATGTCTTTGTTTAAAATTAACAATAAATCACTAATTACATTATACGACCGGCCAATTACTTAAATCCCCTGCATCCCCCCAATATTCATTATCGTTATCATTGTCAGCATCTAAAATCGTATCGTTCGATAACGAAATAGGCAGCGAACGGCCACTTTGTAATACAAACAAGGAGGCCACTTAATTAGAATAATAATGATGATAATATGATTTCCTTGATCGCGTGGCCGATTTAGAGAAAGAAAGAGATTGTGGATAAGACAATTTATAATCGAATAAATAAACGGTTCGAAATAAGACTAAACTTCAATGTTAAACAGCGAATGCTCGAGAATGTAGTTAGTTACATTTTGCAGAGGAAGAAGAAGAAGAAAAGGAAAAAATAAAGCTAAAACCAATGTCCAAAGAACGACTTGTGCGTGTTTCATATTTATCACTTTCAGCTTCAATTTCAAATGTAGATTTTCTGCATTTTCTAAAACGGCGAAACGCAAACGTCGTGCGTTCGCTCGAACCTTCCTCGGCACTCGCAAAAACATCATCTCGCAGTGCGACGAGAGAGGGAATTTTATTGCACATTGAAATCGATCGAAATTAGAACATATATCCGTCAATTATTTTGCATATGGTTGATATATTTGCAAATCGAAATTATAGGGATATTAATGTTATACGATTAAGGCTCATTTCGTTACGTTTTCAATCTCACTCTCTTATCTTGGTTTATTTTTGTTCTTCGTGCAAAGTTAATCTCTACGTAAGTTACATAACATAAAAATTAATTGAATTCTTTGACTAAAAGAAGAAGTTTCTCTACCATATCGGCACAGCAATCGGAATTAATGGCAACGTGCTGCCTTTAATAATAATTTATTTTCTGAATGGATACTAATAATAATAATAATAGCAATGTGCAGGTAGATTTGTCTATTGAAGGCATCTCTTATGTTAATTCGCTCCATCCGCATTGTTTTTAAATAACGTTTCGGAATTGTAATTGTCGTGATTACAGTTAAACCGCCATTTAATTGTTATTGTGTAGGTGAATTAGTTGCTTTAGGAATATAAAAAAAAACGTTTGGTTTCTTTTCCTTTTGTTGACCTACAACAAGTACCACTAACAGGATACAATGAGAATGGCAGTAAGTAGCTGGGGGGAAAAATAAAGAATCGCATAACGGTAGTGATCAGATGTGTGGTAGATGGGAACTTGAAAATATCGTTTCTTGAAAGCGCAAAAATTTAATAACACACCGAAGAAATCGAGCTAATTAGCCGTGCCTCCTCCATCCAGCCGCAAATCCCAAATGTGTTTATGTGTCACGGCGACACGTAAAAGGGTTATACACGAGATAATACAAGAAGAAGACGATAAAAAGTGGAAGATCGTTGTCTTCAGTTTATCATAATGCGCTGTTCCGCCCATTCGTTGTACGATGCAGCGCTATACGAACGGATATTATTTACAAGCGCAAATTACAAAAATTTGCTTAATAACTTTTCAAGTTTCTTTCTGACCGTATAAATAATTAAACTTTAATATCGCCCATCTCTCTGTCTCTCGCACACACACTCGCGCTAACTCATCATCATAATCATCAAATTTATCTCCCATCATAATCATCATTTCATCTATCGTTAAATCAAGACGCAAGACTTACGGTTTCCTGAAAGTCTTTAAAAAAGTAAAAAGTGTAATAAACTTTTTTTTTTGGTAACTTTAAAGCAACGTTGTGCAATAATTCATATTTTATTGCCGCACTTTATTTTCGTTTAAGTAATAAACTGGCGAACGCCTCCGAAATATGTCTTAACCGATTTCGAAATCATCATCATCGCCATATAAACGAGCAAATATGTTTGCAAGTTGGAATGTTTGGCAACGATTTAATGATGACATATTAAGCGTTTCGACTGCAAAAAATGACGATTATTTATCGTGTTCTCTTGCTGTTATTATTGTTGTAACACTCGTAAAGATTGTGGCCCAAAAAATTGTTACGATTTGCATACGTTCCATTATTATCAAGTTATATTTACAAAAAAAAGGAGGACAACTACAACCCAGCAGCAACAGGAATGAAATTAATTCATCTGAAATGAGAGTGCGGTTGACGTTAAAGCATGCAGTGCTCGTTTATCCGTTAGATTTGACCAAAAACACGTTTATTTTTTTATGTTTTTCATTTGGCGTAGACTAAATTAAAATGAACTCATACGGAAAATACTAGTTTTTGAATAATTTAGTAAATAATAATAAAAATATCACAAGAATTCCGTTTATTATAATCCGAAAACCAATTAATGACGAGCTACAAGGAGGACAAACCATCGAGATGACGAGGAAGAATTTGATCGTCAAATTAAAACGTTAACATCCTCTCGAAACTAACCGCAAAAAGAAGAAGTTGTTGATGATGTAGGAGTCAAAGAACTAAATAACTGTTTTTGGGTGGCAATAAAATTTTTTCCTCGTCATTTGGTAACGAGCGTAATAAATAATCGTTTATAAGCACAAAGCTTTTTCTTCTTTTTTTTGCTAAATGGCAATCAATTTATTTTTGAGGTAGACTTGCAAAAAAGGGAAAACTATAGCTCGAGGACTAAGCGGATCGACCGCTTCCACATTCAAAGAGATTTTTTGTTGGTGGAGCTAATAGGATATCTTTATCTTATTTTAAGGAAGAAAAAGGATGAAATGATTTCCGAAAGCAATTGAAAAAAATGAAAACAATTATTGCAGTTTATTGAGTGCAATGATAACAGAATCTAAAAGAAGTGTCATTAAATGCTGGTCGAGCATGTGTAATTGGCGATTCGTAATGTAATTCATCAGTCCGCGAACGTTATTAACAGTAAGGCATCAATTAGATTAAACTACTCGTTTTTGTTGTTGTTGTTGTTGAAGATGGGAAGCTGTTAAGCATTAAATAAAAGGAGAAGAGAATTTCATCTTAAGTGGTGCCCGCTGGCAAAAAGAGGCATTAATTAAAACAGTTCTTCTCGTGGCTGACATCGGAGGAAAATTAATTTTTGTTGCCCTCTACATCTTGCTTAAATGATAATAAACAGCGATTAGAGACGATTAATATTGCGCCGTTTTATTTCTCTTAATTTCGCGATTTTTTGCCTTTTTGCTGACAACGAACGCATTTAGAAATAATTACGGTTAAAAGTGCTATTTAGACCGACGCCACATGCATGTTACATATCGTTTGTGAACGATTTGAACGCAAGTCGGCGTGTGTGTGTAACGATCAAAATTAAATGCCCTCCTGGCATCGCGAGAGATTAAACGGTGATCCAACGTTTCATGTTTATGGGGCAGTTTCGGATTTACGACTATCACGAACTAATTATGCAACGCACATATATGAGGTAATAAACGGCCGATATTAATGGACCGTTTACTAAATTATCTCAAATTAGTTATTATAGTTTAGCGCTTCTTGTGCTAATTATAATTTACCATAAATGGCAAACTTTCATTTTCTTTCAGAAAACATTCTATTCCACGATGTACTATTATTACAAAGTTTCCTTTTAAATTCTTGCGATTTTCATTTTTTGCTTCTAGATTTCTTCATACTCGCATGCACTAAATTGTCCTTACGGCATTAATAATAAATTTAATTTTCTAACCGGACTCGAAAAAAAGAGACATTAATTTTAATAATTAGTCAGCAATTTAATGGTCTGCTAAGACTACTTCTTCTTATCGCCATATTCTTACGTATTTCACTTGCATCTCTTGCCAGTCGTATCATTTTTTTCTCCTAATTAGTGCTAAAGGTGAAGAGCTGCACCTAACGTTCGAACATCCTGATATATTCTTCTTATTCATACGCAATTATATATTTTAAACAAAAAGTTCTTTATTAATCTCTCGCGGAGAAGACCTAACGGAACGTATGAAGGATTACGGATACGTGTTTGCGGACGGATAACAATAACCTTTAAGCGAGAGCTGCCTAATAGATTTATGATCTTTCCTGCTAGAACATCATACATTTATTATTCGCCATTAAATGCAAACGTATCTTTTAATAAATGTGTACGGGGAAACAATTAAATTGCAAAGGATGGAAAAGAAATCCGCGAAAATAAATAGATAAAGACGTTGAAATGGAGATGTATAATATTTATCAAATGGCACTTAATTAATTTTCGGTTTTGTCTGGGCGATACAACAATGGAGATGATAATTTATTGCTGTCTCAAAAGATACAGTTTCGTTATTTGATATAAGCATTAAACCGTGGCAGTTTCCTTTAGATGAATAGAAAATAGACCGAAAGCCAGAGAGAACGACGCAATGATCGCCGCTATACGTCCAACTCGTAGAGATATATCTTGTTTTTTTTTTTAAATTATTTGCAGAATGGAATAGAGAATCGGTGCGAATTAATTATGTCGGAGAAGGAAATAAGAAAAATCGCTCGAGATTGCGCTTATTTATTTCGGTCGTTCCTCGAACAATTTTCTAGTTGTAAAAAGTCACTATTACAACACTCATTAAACGTCACCTTTAGTATGAGTATTAATGGGCAGGTTTTCTTGGAATATGCAAAATTCACGGCACGTACAAACGCACGTACGTATCCTCCTCTATCTTTGTCGTATCTGTATAATATAGATGGGATCGTTTTGTGTAATTATATGGAAAAGCAAACGAAAAAAGGATGATTATCTCGGTCCTCTTTTAAAGAGAATAATGGCAAGAGTAGCTAAAATTAAACAAAAAAAAAGAGGAAAATGAGGAATGCCCGTGGTGTAATTGAATAAAAGCGTCAGAATCATTAACATTAACTTCCTGTATAATTAACTCAATTTTAGTTTGTGTGAAATATGTTATTTTGCCAGCACATCAACGACTTCCTAATCGATTATTTATGGTAATTATAGTGACAAATTTCATATTATATAACCGCATGCAGACAAATGTATGCGCCAGTATGAATAATATCGTATGGAAGAATGTACGTACGTTATTTATGGAAATTATTCAATATTTTAACCGTGTGCAGAAATATAAAGTTTAGCCGTGTGAAAATTTTCAACGATCTGGAAAACAAAAAGCGCTTTTCTTTCCTTTTAACATCTCTCGCTACCGAAGAAAACCCAATTTGAATAAAACTACCGCTTTAACTTAAATACATACGAATAGATCCAATAATATCAATTCGCGTCGATAAGAAATGAATAATTAACAATTTAAATACCAGTTCGCTTGTAATCAATCCATCTGCTTGGTATTATTAATGCGGTTAATTTGCTATCCTAATAATAATAATAATAATCGTAAAACAAGTGCAAGGACGTTGTTTTATATTATTAATATTTATGGTAATTCATTTTGCCAAACGGAAACGGGAATTCGCGCTACTTTACTTATTTCACTCGTTTCTTTCTTCGTCAAATTAATAAAACATTACGTGTTAGATATTAATTAAATGTTATAATCGATCTTCGGTAATTAGACGTCTGCAAATGTTAAAGAGATCGTACGAATCAAAAGCAAGAAAGAAAAGAAAAAAAACAATATTGTGATTTCATTATAACTTGTTTTTGCTTATTTGCAAACGATTTTCTTTTGATAATGATTTCCTCCCCTCTACGGACCACCATTTCCTCAGAATTTTAAAATTATAATCCTTTTCCATTTACTTTTTCCTTTCTTCGCTATCCGCTTTTGTACCTTTAATTCCATCTGTTACTTCTATGCACTTACATATATGTACAACGTATACGTATTACCAGTAGCAGTTCTAATTAAGTAACGTAAATTACATTTAATGATATTTAATAAAATACTACAACCGTTTGTTTTTTGCCAATAAAAATTAAAAGGGAAAAAAATAATAACAACATAACGTAGACGCAATAAAAATAAGTTGTAAGAACATTAATTAAAAGTGTAAATAGGCTGGTTATTAGCTTACCTATTATTTCTCCTTCTGTTTCAATTCCTCCTTTTTTTCCGTATTAATTGAGGTAATTGTTATGGGTTTCGAGCGAGACTGGTAGTAGACGACAAAAAAGAAATTGCGAGCGAACGGGGCATAAAAAGAGAAACAATTTCCTGTGTCGCTGAAAGTATTATATTAGAATAGAAAGAAATGGCAAAAAAATAATGCTAGTTGTTGCAAATACGCATTAAACAAATTAAATCCTGTTAATCACATATTGTTGTTTGCCAATATTAAATAACAATGCCGCAAAACTGTCGCCGCCAACCCAAACACACCGCTAACCGATTCTCCGCAACGTGTCAAAGTTCATAAATTCGCCAAGCAATTAATTTTGAACGCGCGGTACATTTCTACCGTTTTCGCAATAAGAAATGGATCTTAATTAAAGTTGCGCGAGCAAAAGTTTTGCAATTAATAGTTCGTTTATAAATACTACAATAAAATAATAATCGGTACTGAAATGCGAACGGAAGCTGCGAGACTTGTTAACATGCAAATAAATGCGATTTGTGCGAATACAACAAATCATTCCCATATTTTAATTAACGATAAGTTTTTTTCTATTGTTGCAGGTTAGTAAAAATTACAAACGCCAATTCATCGCCCGTTGGACGGACGACCAGCTCGTAAAATATCTTTGGGGAATCCTCGGTATGTAACTACGAAGAATTTTCGACCGTAAAGAAAATTTGAATTTACGTACAACGTTTTCGGAATAAGCAAATAAATTTAATAGGTTCAATAAACTCTCTCGAACATACACACACTCAGTGGTCGATGTTCGTTTCCTATTTCTTTCGTTAATTAATAAATATACAGATAGACGTTATTGACCGAATGGTTATCCTAATAATTAATTAATATGTTTAACTAAATATTGAGATAAGCCATAAACAAGCCAGCCAAACCATCTCCATAATGCAAATTAATTATTAGCAAATATTCCCTGACGATGATGTACGTCTAAAGTCATGCAATTAATGATAAAAGAGCGTGTGCGAGCGAAAGAAAGAACGAAAGGAATCGAATTCGTTCTTTTTTCATGCAAAACGTAACTTGTCCCACAATTTCTGCGAACTCTTACGAAACGGAAGAAGCAACAAGTAAATGCCTCATTGAAATTAATTAATCGATGCCTTATAAGTAGGATTTGCGAGGAGTTTTAAATATTTGACACGGAAAACGTTTAAAATAATTTTAGCATTACAGCGAAATTGCTTTCTTTTTGCGAAACAAATTACAAGTAACGCGCATAGCGAAAAAGATGGACAGGATGACACCGCGACAACGATTTCGAATTTGGTACGTCGCATAATAAATTAAACGTTAGATTATTATTACTGCCGTTAGGACCGAGAAAAGTTCAAGTGAAAAGTTGAGAGAAGCGAAGAGACAAGAATGAAACTTCTTGCACGGATGCCACTAAATTATATTCAGCATAAAACCTTCTACAATCGAGGATCCGAAAACGTTCGATCTCTTCTAACAAGTAAAAAATAAAATTGATTGAATTTAATGTTGATTAGAGAAAAAGGACGACGACCGATAGGAATCGAATGTGATTGTAATGGTTCACTTTACCATTTGCCATCTTCGTGAAGTGTACAAGATTATTTACGGACGTTTAACTTGTCTCCGAAACGAAACGGAGGGATGTTGTGTATAAATGGAATGTGCATGGGAGTGTATAGCTGAAGGAACGAAAGGTTGCTTTCTACTTATTGTATATCCGTATTAAAGCAAAATAAAAGAAAGGAAAAATGTTCCCTTCCTTCGTTACTCCGAAAGAAACACATAAAGTTTATTCAACTGTCAGAAGTTTGCACATTTGCGAATGCTTTAATCTCATTTGACAGCATCGTTTAGACCTTGCACAAGAAGACGTCGCAGCGAAAAAAGGAGGAGGAAGAGAAATAAAGGAAAAAATTGGAACGCAGTTGTCTAATATTTGTCAGAGTCGCATTTGCTCGAATCTTCAGCAAATATCGAATATATCCGTACTTTTCCTTCTTTCCTGCCTTCAATTCATTTCGCTTCCCCTTCTAGTTCACAATTTTTATTTTATTCTTTTTTATTCATCATCTTCCTTATTCTTTTACATGTCGATCTTCCCAACTCTACCGTCGCTACTACCTTTTTACGCCACTGATCCGTACATAAACGAAACGTTTTTTCTTTCGTCTTGCAAACGGATGTTAAACCGAAGACAACAAAAAAAGAAACGGCGCAAGAAGGAGAGGAAATCTCGAAATAAAAAACATTCGGTACAACGAAAAATTGTGGAACGTAGCAAATTGCTGGATTTTATTTCATTTTATTTTTCTTATTTGAACGTAAACCGTTATGCAACATCAGGGGCCGAACAAAAAGAGGAACGAGCAAAAGAGACGTAAATGTGGGAAGGAAGGTCAATCTCACCTTAGGTTAGTAAGGCTGTGGAACAACATCGGTCGAACAGATGATTATAATATCCGTCATTAAGAATCGCTTAATGGATGGGCCATTTCCTATCTAATAACGTCTCGAATTATCCGTTCTTCTTTTCAATTAGCGGTTAATTATTACCAATTTTCCTATTTTATTTCAATTTATACGTTTAAATGAGTGAGTTGTAGATACGAAAGAAAAAATAATTTCTGCATTCGAAATGAAGATACAAGAGAGGTTGGAACGAAGATAAAGAAAAAAATGGAAACTGCGAAAGAGCAAGAATAATTGTGATAATGAAGGTGATGATGGGATTCTTTGTAACGACGATCACGATGACTACGTGTAAATGGGGTAGAAAGACACCAGCAAAGAAGAGAAGAAAAAAGTGGCGAAATTTATTATATTATAACGCAGCAAGTCCTTTTATTACGCACCCAACATCTGTAAAACGCTTATTACGTTATATTAGTAATAACGCAGCGAAAGGTATTTGACACTTAACCGTGAACTTTGTTTCGTATTATGTAACTATTATTACTACCACTCGCCAGTTTTGTTCTTCATCGTCATTCCTCGTACAAATACACACACGCGTGTACGTTATAATTACGCTCGAGAGCCACGAAACACTCTCCCTTTTTCACTTATAAAAATTAAAAGCAAACCGAGCTGAAGTGTACGTACCGCAGAGCGAAACCGCCTGGTGTTGTGTACAATTAATGATAATAATAAATACGTGTAAAGCTCGAGACGTTCGCTGGAGACGTTCGCTTACAACGTTTCAACGTTACGTACTCCGGTCCAGAAGACTCGACTAATTAATCATCTGTTTTTAAGCAGAAGAATAATAACACCGGAATAAAAGAAGTAAATGCGCTCATTAGGAAACCACAAACACGACGGTGACCTTGCTGAAAACGTTTTATTTTTATTTTTCGCTTTCCTTCGACTCGCCGTTAATTCCATTATAACGTTTCTTAATTTGGTAATATACGTAGTTAAAAGCTTTCTTAACGATCGCTCCTTCGAAATAATTCGTTAGTTTCTCGGAGTTTCTCAGAAACCCGGCTCGCGGCAAGCGAATCCTCTCTTAATAATAATGTTAATTGAAATGAAAGTTTCAGGCCAAACTACGAGAGAAAGAGAGAAAAAAGAAGCGAATCGCTTTTCAATTAGATGGTCGAAACTTGCTAATTGAAAGGAAATAATGCTAATAACGCCGGTGATTCTAATTAACGAGTTTTTTTCGACGTACATGTTTCGTGAGCTGCTAATGAATGCCCGCAATAACAAGGCGAATAATATTGGGTGCGTCGAAAGCGGACGACAACTCTGTGCGAATGCATTGCGAAAATAAAAGTTGCAACAATGGATAATTGCTTTTCATGACAAAAACGAGTCGAGGCTTTGTGCGCCAAATTAATGAACGATAACGTAAGGATTTTGCGAGAGCGAAACAATTCGCTATGCGGAACAAAATTGGGGACGATGCCATCGTCAAAGTGATTTGCGAATAAAATTCTAACCAGAAGGATAAGCCAAGATGAAGATGGACGCGAAGAAGGGTAAAGAATTGCACGAGCGAGACTCGTTTGAAAAATAATCTGTAATCACAAAGTGCCATAAGAAGTAAAGTAGTCAAGTTGGTGTATTGACGTGGTTCGTTATTAAGAATGTTTATATATTCTTGTAAGTAGTAAAGTCGAACGTGTGACTGAATAGGAACAGGTTAGTTTGGAATTGATTGAAAAAGGAATGAAACGATTAGGAAAAGCGTTAAAATTGTTTTCTCTCTTCACATATATCCATCCACTCTTATTCACGCAGACACACACACACACACATATAAAATGGTTCTTAGTACTCTATTCTTTTTGTTCTGTTCCTCCATTCTTCCTCTCCTCTATTTGTTGCCTTTTTATTCTATAATTCGTCATTAACAATGGCATTCTTCGCGTTAAAAGATTTTATTATAATAATCATTTTCATTTATGATTGTGCATTTATATTTTACGATTGCTCTCTCTCTCTTTCTCTCGATCCATATGGCATACACAATAATCGTGAGGATGATGATGATGATAAAGTGAATATTACACTGACTAATAAATTATGACAGGTGCGTTTCTGTTGGATGTGTGCAACGAACTTGGCTACCGCATGAAATTTAATAATTTCCCATTCAGGATAGCGCTCGACAGAAGACGTTTTAGCGTTTCTTTTATCGCGGAGAATGCTCTCGCCCAAACGAATCTAAATAAATTATCACTCTCGCACGTTGTTTAAAGAAAAATGCGTTCGCTTACGGTTGAATTAACTGTTTCGTAAACAAATAACTGGAAATAGCTGCAAAAGAAACGGGGCAGCGAGGATTTAGAATTTAAATAAAGCACAATTGAGAACGAAAGCAAGAAAAAAGAATCGGATTAATTCCCATAATGTGAGGTGGAAAAATAGGATGACGATGAATCGATAATAGCTGTAAGCTAGAAGAATGAAAAAAGGAAAGAAACTCCACGGATTTTGCATTCATAATATAAATCGTGTGTACACACGTGGAATACCTTACTCTTCGAGATTTAATTAAATTAAATTGGAAAATAATATAAAATACACGTCGGTCGACGACGACTTACTCCGTTCCCTGTCCTCCCCGCACGTCGCCGGCGTTGTCGTACAGAGAAAATCCGTTATTTTCTGTAATATATGAGTTTGTGCTTAATGGGAAATAATATTATTATCATGAACTTTGCTTTCAGGTGAATACTTTTTTTTTCTTTTGCTCGTTGAATATTCCTTTATAAAATAAATGAAAATTTTATAATAGATTATGTATTGGGAAACCTTTACGAACGTTTTATTAATTAATTAAGAAGAGTTTCGCAAATTTTATTATTAACACAAGTCCATGAGCAACAGCAAAAAGTTTTCAACAAAAGGTTTACATCAAGGTACGAAGTAATACAACGAGTTGTTGAGAAGAGGAGAAAAGAAAAATAAGCAAGTAAAAGATATTTGTAATAGAAAAGGAGAGCGATTAAAAACGAGAAACTTTCGGATTTAATCCTGGAGGAACTTTAGATTGTTTGTTTTATTATTTTTGAAGGTGCAACACCAAGCAGCTAATCCCCCAATAATAACGATAATAACATGAAACGTTTTCCTTAAATGTTTGTTACACGGTCTTATTACATTTGTAAGGAGCAACAAACAGATTCACTCTTCTTCAGTCTTCGTCTTCTTTTCAATTATTAAAACGAATAAACTTACATACCAGCTTAATAACTTTTACTATTTAATTAGATACGGAGAAACCTTATTACCACTCTTTAATTATCTAATGTACACATATTATACAAGACCATATAATATTCATAATAATTTTTCACTTTTCATTTTCTTTCGTGTTCTTCTTCGTCTCTTTTTTCTTCTTCATTTTTTAATTACTAACAGCATGTAGTTGAGAGCAGAGGAGATGTACATGTATGTTAGTGGTTTTCTTTTAAGAGGTCGCGTTAATTTATACACGATTCTCACGTATTTATCAACCGGAGAGAATGGCGAAGAAGAAAAAAATCATCATTTTCAACATAATTTTATTTTATAATAAATCGCAATTCCTTTCCGCCGTTTATCCTCGTTACTCTCTTTCTCTCTCGCGCCATACGCGCTCTTTTTACACGATTCTTCCTCTTTTCTTTATACTGATGTTGTTATTTTACTGTTGTACTTTTCATGTTGTTCAGGCTGATATCTACCTATATTGTAATTATTTAACCGGATAGAATAGCGAAGGAAAAAAAAGGTGCCCGAAGAAGAAAGGTCTTTATACCTTGTTTAGAACCTTAACTCCGCGAGTCCTTTCATCTATAAAAGTCTATTTTACAACATATTATGTAGCTGAACGTGGTAGTGAGTATGTATAGTAAGAGAAGTTCCTCTATCTTAAGACATTAAGTGGTAGGTTAGTATTTAAACAATTGCTTCGGTTAACACTTGATATAATAAAATGTTAGGAGGAAGACTGTTGTATAATAGAAGAGTATAAACATGAATGAAGAATGAAAATAATATTAATGTGTGCGATGTTATTTGCGTGCCAAAAACGGAAATTCCACACACACACACACGGTTGTGTACTGTAATAGTAAAATAGCAGTAATAGTAGTTAATGTTTCGCTTTTTTTTTCTCTGCCACATGCACTGGTACGACTAGAATGATATAAAAGAAAATAAGGCAAGAGGGAAGAAGGAAAAAAAATGGCAAAACAAACTGTACTCATGTCCATGTTCAACTGTGTGCAGTCGAGTTTCCGATAAATGACATGTCTACTAATTTGTGTCGTTATTGTTTGGAAATGTCACGCAACAATGAAACGAGCAAAAAAGCTTCCAGAAGTTTGTTTCGCCTTCAAAAGAGCCGTTAGCCTCATTTAAAAAGACCTCATTTTTCTGCTTGAGTACAAGGAACAAACGGCAAGACAAAGCTCTGCCGGAGCGTCAGGAAAGAGTTCTGAGCCTTCCGCACCTTTTCGTATATAAACTGTGTTTATAAATAAAAACAACAACAAATTGGAGCGGTTCTTCTCTTCATTTTGTTAATAAATAATATGAAATGATACCGTCTGCGAGGAATAAAATACAATTACGAAATTCGTTATTTATCCATAAGATAAATGAAGTTAAATGTAATTAAGGATGAAATATGTGTGCGAGATAAGAGGGAAAATGTACAGTAAAAGTGCGGGAGATAATAATTTAATTTCTTTGTCGCCATTTTTCTCCTCTTCGTTTTTTGGTCCGGTTATAAACACACCTGGATCGTATGTTGTTGCTGTTATATTAGCGGTGCCGTTCCATTAAAGTAATCCAAAAAATTTCGCTTATCAAAAGTCATTTACTTGTTATTTATTGTATTAGGTTAGAGAAAACTAAATTTGCTCTTCCAGAGGTATTTATTTTGTATTTCCCGCTGAATGCAATATTCTAAATACTCATCTCGTTGCCGTACATTATCGCCCGCGAGCCGTAGAAATAAGATGTTGAGGAAATTTATAAAAGTAAATGCCGAGCTGTTTCACTTTTACTACCGGTAAGCAAAGAAAAAAGCAGCGGAAGAAAAAATGTATAATAGTAGTAATTTCGTCTTAATGTTGTTTCCTGCCGGCGGGAGGTATAACATTTTTGCCCGTAAAGAAACCGATGGAAAATGAAGGCGAAGGCAATCGAGAAAAATAGTGAGGAACCGAATGGCGAAAAAAAAAGGAGGAAACAAACAAAAATACTGTTAGCAATATTGGATATTGGCGCGATCCTTTTCCTCGCCGTCTACATTTCCCTTCGCTCTTTTTCTGTCCCTCCTCGTGGATCAATTCCCATATAAGATTTATTAGCACTGCTCCTCGATCTCATTACCATTTTCAATTTAGCGGAGTGTTCACTCACACCATTCGCGCCGATGGAGTTCCGGCCGTTCGATGAGCGAGAGATATAGAAAGGGATAAAAAAAGACCGCCAGCCGGTGCAATGCATTCATAAATTCCCATCAATTTGCTGATCTTCGCTAAAAGATTAACGAATTGTACATGGATATGATTGAGGCCGGCAAAAAACGTGGCTATGATTTAATCGAACCGGGAACAAAAAGGTATTTGATTGGGAATCGTATCAATCGGTCCTTCGTTGATTATTATTTTTTACGCGAGCGAATCTAATTTGATTAATAATTAGTCCGGCAAAAAAAATTAATCGCATTAATAATAATTAATTATCGTTTACGAGCCAATTAATTCATCGCGAAAATTAAGATAAACTTTTAATTGCGAATAAAATGCTACGAGCAGAAATAGTTGTTCAACTGTTTAAATCCATTAGCTCTTGTGCACGTAATCCATAGCTTTAATAATGTTTATGTCCTTTTAATATCGTCCTTTATTTATTCATACTCATTTCTCTTTCTGCGCTCTGCGAGTAATAATAATTATAATTAAGAATGATATAGGTGACGCACATAAAGTCGCTCGTTTCGCTTCCCTCCGCAAATCTTTAATCTTCTTTTTACTCGTCGTTGTCGAACAACATTTCATTTATAATTAGCATGGATCTAAATTAATTTATAAAACGTTCGTGTCTGACGATTACGAAATTATGAAGTAGACGAAGGACGACGAAGAATTCGTGTTAACACGTGAGCGTTACGATGATTAAGATCATCTTGATTCGGGCGTTAAAGGCAATTAAAAAGGAAATAAAAGCAAAACTGCGGAGCGAACAAAAACGAGCACTGGATGAAATCTATTAAACACCGTTGCGTGATCGTCTATTATGGGATGGAGTTGGAAAAAGAGCCCACAATCTAATCGTTAGTTAGTTAAGTTAATAGTAGCTGGTGGGTAATATTTAAGTGAAAAGATATGGTTCGATAATTTCAATTAGCAGCTAATAAATTACCAACGTATCGAAAATAATTCACGACCGTGTAATATTGTTAATTACACATAAATATCGTGGGCGAAAAATAAGTATTTCCACTCTTTATACGGAAGAACCTAATGAAAATTACATCAATAATAAAAGTTCCGTTTACTTTCCCTCCGTAACATGGGATCGTTATTAAGCCGCAGCGAGAGCAACAGCAGTTGTTGGTTGTATGGAGCCACATCAGTTAGTACTTTCGAATGGCGAAGAATTATGATTTACTTACTTGTTGCCCGTAATGAAATTATTCGAAAATTAACACGTCGAAAATATGTGTATATAAATATTATTCGTGCGTTAAAGGATATCCACTTGCACACAACAGCTAATTTCTTCATCTTTTAGCCGATAGATACGAAATTTATTTATGCGGTTTTCCTTATTACTTCTACGAATCGTGTGCATATAAAGTATCGTCTCTCTAACGAACGCATCTCCGCGTGCAATGTTACGTTAGAGCCGTGTACATTTATTATTTCGCATTTATTTTTCTTTTACCTTTTGATAATCGTTTCTTCAATTTACGACCTAACATTCTGTAGAGAAGAAGTAAAAAATTCGCTCACGAGCAAAATCTAGAAGCTAATTCGTTTTACATAAATAATTCTTCTGTACAATTTACAATTATCCAATATACGAGCAAGCAAGTGGAATAAATAACGACGATGACGATGATTTACGTTTAATTTGACAAATTTATTCCTAAGAATCAACCAAAACAGGAAATTCTGATTCGATTATTACGTTGCCATTCGGATAAGCCGGCGAACACTGTTGTCGGCAGGGCCAAATTGCAGCGGGAGATTAAGAGCGTTCTTTACGGTTATTTTCAGTTATTTACATTAATTCATGTATGTTAATGGATTCGGAAACGTCGGCATCGATTTACGTATCTCTATACTAAATACGTCTAACGTTGCTTTGCCGTTAAGTGTTAATCAAATTTATTCGTTTCGACGAAGGAGAGGACGTTGTAATTAAATCACGCCTTTGATGAAATCGAACGGACGTTAAAACGAATAATTTTCACGTCAAATATGGTGGAGGCGAGATTCAAAAGAAAAACAACAATTTTGATTGCAAATGGTAAACTCGTAAGCGAACGATTAACAAGCATTTTATCGGTATCACGTGTAATTAATTCGATTCGATGTTTTAATTAACAATTAATCCGACAATTGTAAAACGTTTGATATTAACTGTACAAAGAGTAATTAATAAATATTATTAATTGTGATTAAATTAATAATCGTTGATCCAACTCGAAATAGGACTAATCAGAGTGATATTCAAGAGCAACAAATAAGTTTATTCCGTGACAATAGCATTCAATTAAAATCTTAATTAAAATTAGATATCCAGCAGAAGAAACAACCGATTAAAATCGAAACTGTTTAAGAATTGGAACTGTCTATTTACGCAAGTGTAAGCAATGAATTTCAAATTGGAAATTAAAGAGAACAGGAATGAGGAGGAAGCAATCGTTGCCACTAATCTCGTCCGACGAGTTTATAAAGCTGTCATCGTGTTTAACCCATAATCAAACTAACAACTATAATTAGACTATTACCAGTTAAGAAAAAAAATATTGAAAATTGTGAAAAAATTATCTCGTAGATGGTACGATTGTAATTTTAACTCTCGCTCTAGCAAACGTATTCTGTTTTTAATTTCCCATCTCTTCTTGTCCAACTTATTGCAGCCGTTCTAAGTGCTCTCAGCCATACATATTTTATACGTATACGTATATACTGAGAGAGGAATATTTAAAATAATATGCATCTCATTTGCGTAAGGCATAAAGGTTATTGGCATGTAATGCAATTCGTTACGTACTGCGTAATAATCAACGTTTTCATTTTCGTTTCTTTTTGCGATTCTTTTTCCCTTTCTGCAAATATTCTGCAATTTCCTCTTAAGCGAAAATCATCATCAAAAGGAATGAACGTCACATGTTATTAGCTGAGTAAAAGTAGTCCGTAAAGAAGAAACTCATTGTGAGCATATTACTAATGAAATTTATTAAGCATAACGTATGCAGTTTGCGTTTTCTGAAAAAAGAAAAGAAAGAAACCATCTAGCTCGAGTACCGACTTTATTATTGCATTGCGAATAAGGGAGAATATTGGCTGATGACGTTGATGTTATTGTAACATCATCATCATCCAATGCACATACGAAAGTTGTGTGCAAGCAAACTTAATATTAGTTCTTGGTAACGCGAAGAAAGGGCAAACATAATTTAACATTGCGGGAGAGAGAACAAGGAGAAAAAATTGCGAAACACTCATAGAATTTTCCCCCATTGGCATGTAAGCCAATAAATTCTAATGCTTGACGCTTTTAAAAATAGAACCCAAACGACGATGATAAGGAGAAGAAGTCGCTAGCGACTAGAAAATAAATTGATCCTAATCAGAATCCAAATAAAATGCAAAATAAATTGGAAATTAAATATCTTCGCGTGGAATCGCATGCCACGAACGGAAAACAAAAAAAAACAACGAATTATTCGAGATATTTACCAAAGATCATCGTCCTGCAAAGATGAATCTGAGCGAAAAATCACTTGCAAGTTTCGAATAGTTTCTATCCACGCAACGACATCGACAATAAAAACAAGCGAATTCTAAAGAATCTTCCTGGCACCAGTGGCAAGTTTTATCTAACCAATTTTGATTTGATCTCCTATAAAAATCGATTCATACTCTCAGAGGTAATTAACATCTTAATTAAGTTGAGCCCATTTCGCATTATTCAAAGAGGATGTTACGTAAATTAAAATTTTATACGAGAATGACATCCTCTAGTCGCTCGCAAACATACGAATCAATTTCAACGATGAAAACTTTAATGAGTCTCATCTATTTTACAATCGAGACGAATCGTTGCCTTATTTAGACGCGCGACTTGGACGAAATGCTGCGAAAAAAAAGGCACTAATTTGTCCCTGTCGCTCACATAGAGATGACGAACTGACCGTTCCTACATTTATTCGATTCTCTTTCTTTTCCTCGTATTTATAACGTATAAAATTCGATTAATTGTATTTAATTACATAAATTAATTAAATTTATACGTGTGTCTCTTTGCTGGGGCAGAAGTATTATTTTATAGTTACGGTTTGGCTTTCAGACCATGAAAACAATAACAGCGTACGTGTATAATAAGTTCTGGGAAGCAAATGGAAAAGAAGAAAGCAAATAAATCGAAATTGCTGGAATAAAGTGCGTGCCCGTGCTGTGTAAAATTGTATATTACCTGTCCGCGTGTGTGTTGTGTATTTAAAATAGATTAAACTACGAGTTTGTGGTCAACCACATGTGAAGAGAAACCATTTGGTACGTCACTGTTATGCGTTATATAACGGTTCAATTGAAGAGAGAGAGAGAGAGAGAGAGGGCGAAAAAAGTAAATTGAAGAATTTTATTAACTTTATTATCGTTATTATATTATTATTAATCAGCTATGCGTGAACGTAATTAAGATTTAGCGTAAAGAAAAATCGGTTTCGCGTTTCCGGTTAAGTAAATCATAAAATGCCAACGTAATGACCCGACGATAGGTTGGCCGACGAACGGCCTTGCTAGCCTCCGTTGAAATTAAACCGTTCCAATGGATTATGTGGATATAGAATAATATAACCGTTCGATGCGTATCTCAAAGCAAAAAGCAAAGAGAGAGAGAGAGAGAAAAGGCAGGTCATCCGTCAATTTGTTCAATTGAATCAGAATGAAGTTGGAATGAAAATGGTAATGGCGGGATCCCTACGTTATCGGAATAAATGTACCGGCCTTAATCCATCCGATTGATGTATCGTTTCGGTGGTAGAGTGTCTCCGCAACGTCATCGCACGGTATAAACACGTCGAAAGTAAAGTGAAACGCACGGTATGGATTCGGGGGAACGCATGTTTCGATCCCATCTATTTCGCCATACAATATTCGTATATTATTCATCGCCACACTTGGGCCAAATACCGTAGGTGAATACGTAAACGAGTAACGGCCCGGCCCGTCGCTCCGTTGATTTCATGCCCATTTTCATTATGCCTTTGTTGGCCGAAAGAAGAACCCACTAACATCGATATTTTATAATATCGAACGCGTATCGACGATTATTACGCGTGAAGTTTTCGCAAATTGGTTTTCGTTATAACTGTTCTTACCGTCATTTTCGCAAAAAAATCTAGAGATTTCATCCGCGTCATCGGGCGAAGGAGGAACGTGTTAAGTAATTGTAATCTGGCGACTTACCTGTAACAAAAAGAACATTTGCCGTTATTAAAATTCCTTAGTAATGAAATGTAAGATGATGATTATTATTAATATCGTAAATGTATTTTATATTTAAGGAAAATAATAAGAAACACTCTTCATTCACCTTTTGTGCAAGGTACATATTGTAAATCATAAATTACATCAAAAAGCTCGCATGCAAAAATTTCGCTTATTAAAAATTTTTGACGTTTTCCTCGTAAACTGTAAATTTAATAACGGGCTTTATGAGAACGAAATTCATTTTTCCTTTCCGCTTCTTCTTTAAAGAAAATCGCTTATAAACACGTCCGAGACGATGATAAAGAGAGGAAGGAACAATTCGCGAGGAATGCACACTTTAAGCGAAAAAATACAGTTACATACTTCCTTTTGATGCGATCCGACATCGTCTTTTGAGTAATAAGAGCTGCATCTGTGCAAAATGAATCTGGCGAAATGCGCGAAGAAGAAGAAAATTGGAAAGATTGAAATGAATTTCGGAACGGGTTTCTTTATCGTCCTCGATAGTCATCAATAATATTAACGTACGAATCGCTCCGAGGCTCTATGCACAAATTTAATTTTAACCCATTTATATAACGTCCAACGTGTATTTATTTCTTTCTCATCCTCGTAACCGCAATAGTAATAATTCCCATTTGCATTATTGCTCAATTATTTTTTGCAGCGTCGCATTAAAATTCCAATGGAAATAAATAAAATTAGCATTGAATGTAACGAAGACGAAACAATTCGTTTCATTGCGATTTTTTCCCCCCATTCAGGTATGTGTTTTTAAACGAGCATTAATTAACAAAGGTTCGTAATTAACAGATAATTAACGAGAGTGAAGGACGTTTAAAAAACACTCGCACACAGACACAGAGAGAGGAGTCTCCTCTTCTTCACTTTCAGCGCAAATGGAAGCCCGAGTGGTAGTAAAGCGAGTAAGTAGTAAGTAAATGGCGAAAATTGAAGTGGAGGAATGAGAAATAAAATAAAATCGTATTGAGAAAATTTATCAATATCCAATTACCGTAAATAAAAAGCATCGACGAATAATTAGTCGAGTAAAGAGACGTTGAAAGACGAAGAAAGTGGTTTAAAAGAAGGGACGAAAATAATCGATAAAAGTTGGTTTATTACGAAGGTCCGTTTAACAAATCTGCTCACGTAACATTTCACCATCTTTCTGTAAAAATTAAAATGGTAATACGCCATTAATTTTACATTGTAAATCTTCCATTGCCTTTACATTCCTTCCCCCAGTTTCACTGGTTTTCCTTTTCGTTTTGCTTTAATCATCCTTATTTCACTGCTCTATTAGCATTATTTATGCTCAAAGGGAAACGATTAAGGCAGAAAAAATAAATAATATAAAACGAAGAAAGAGGTAAACACATCTTCGAAACACGTTTGTAATACTTAATACTCGAAACAAAACTGAAATGTGTTATAGTCGTGCAAAAATGAAGAGAATCGATGTACGGGAAAATCTAGGAGAAAGAATTTTGAAAAAGTTTGATTAGCCCCGAGCGAAAATTCGTACATCGAGATCGGCGAATAGTTCTACTTCATTATCGTGAAAAAAATAATAGATTACACGTTCGAGCAATTGCTATTTCAGCCGTTTTACGCAAAGAGGAAATATGCAAGAAAAATGATACCGAGGGAATTTTAAATTAAAGCAATAATTTTCTAAACGATTTATCAAATGTGTGTCGCGCATCTTATTCGATCATAATAAACATCGAACATCGCATAAAAGATGTTCATCATTACCGGACGATTACATTGGATTAAAATAATAATAACGTTTGTTCGCAGCGAATTACTAAACACATAAAATCGCGAGCGACGAGGAGATCGAGAGAGAGAGAGAGAGAGAGAGAGAGCGAGCAAAAACAAGAAGCAACGAACTGATGTTAAAATTGCATGTGAGGATGTCGTTTTACACGCTCGTATTAGTTTTAGCAAAACGGACTAGAGTAGTCGTCGAATCAAAAAACTTTAATACCAATTGACGATCAAAGTGAACGTCCCCATGAAATTGTTAAATAATTAATTTGGAGTGCAAAATTCGTTGAGGGAGAACAAACAAAAAAAAAAACTTATCGATTCGTCTCACGATAATCCCATTCGGGTTGCCTCTTACATTCGTCGAGATCAAAAACAATCGTTGACCTGAAACGACGATGGCCTTCCATCTTGACTCTGAAATAAGTAAGGCTGAATGCCAGTTGGTAACCTTTCGCTCAAGAATCGGTATTATGCGTTGGTGCACGTGAATGGAACGAAAGTAAAAGTGAATTTGAACGATGTAAAAAGATTAGCCCAATATTGTTGCTCGTTATCATCGAAAGTGATTTTCATGCCGACGAATTAACCGAAACGAAATTTCACAAAAAACAGGAGAGAAAGGCATAAATAATCAACGGTTACCAATTTTATAATGGGCACGTTAGCGTACGTGAGATTTCCTTTCTAACCATCTGAAACGTTTAATAAAACGAAAACACATGTACATGTTAAACTGTTTAACGAAATTACAGGTTAATGGCAAGTTATACATTATCTCTGATGCGAAGCGAACGACGAGATATGAAAAGAGAACAGGAAGAATAGGGAAAAAAAGGAAAGAGTTTATTATAACGCACGTAACAGGTGTTCGAAAAATAATTAACGTGCGATTCCGTAATGTTCGAGAAATTAAACGCCTCGACTACGAACGAGCACAGCCACGGAATGGTATCGATGGAAAATGAGGAGTGGAAAAAAGCTGGTATTTGCGGAGGAAATAATAGTCGAAGAAGCGGCAGCGGTTTGAGGCGAACGAAAGAAAAAGTGGAATTATGAATTCCTTTCTTGTTACCTGATGCCCCGTTATTAATACAACTCTTGTAATTGTGCAAAAAAAATGGGGGGAAAATGACGACCAAGGAGAAAAACGAGGAAAATTATCGATATTCCTCTTTTCGTGCATATTGCTTCCGCATAGAATCGCATCTCCTAAGTATACCAGTTCGAGTTTAATACGTTGTTGCTGTTCTTGTTCTTCGTTGTTGTTATTGTGCTATATGGAGATTTCGTGATTTCGGCTAAACACGTTTCCAGCGTAATAAGATAAAATTTAATAAGACGATAAATACGTATTCCACTTTCATCGTTCACAACGAACCGCAAGAAATTACGAAGAAGGGATTACTTATTATTAAGCTCAATCCGACAATAAATCGCTAATTGGAGTAATTGCAATTAATTGTATGGAATTAATTGAAAAATAAACCGTGCCGCTCCATTTTTGTAATCGCGAATTCAATCGAAAGAAGGTGTTAAGAATGCGCATACAGTTACATTTTATTATTGTTTGATTAATTTTTTCCACATTCAAATCAAAATGTATGACCAATGAAACGAAATTTAGGTTAATATATGCCGTACGAATGAATAATCATAATGTAAAATAAATAATATTCATATTATAATTTACCGCTATTTAATCGATCCATAACATTAATTCTTTCCTGTGTGTGTAAATCATTTAATTGTTTACACAAGAAATCAATATAAGAAGCAAATACAATCGCCGAATTATGTAACGACCAGCTGGAGATTTTCGATTGTTTGCAGTCACTCAAAATCAGTTTTTGGACTTAGCAATTTAAAAGAATGATTAACTTTTCACGTTTCAATGAACGTTCGATTGCCGCGAGACAGCGACCACAAGGCATTAAGAATTCGTGCAATGATTGTACGTACGAAAATTCCGATTTGATCTAATTCGAGCATACTTTTGAACTATGTTATTGCTCATAATTTGCGGTATCATTTTTCGTCGTTCCCTTCGCAAAAGCAGTAATTTATATGGAAAATCTTGCGATATCGTAAACCTGGCGCTCACATTCAATTAATAATTATAATAATAAACGTCGCGATAATCCTCTTTTATGTAAATAACCATTTCTGCATGTGTACGTATATATTCAGATGTGTGTCTGGAACCTCTAATGTAATTGCTTTCTCATCTCGCGGATAAAGGTCTCCCCCCTCGATTGCATCATGGAAAACAAGTAGCATTCTCCAGTTGCTTACTCCGCCACCTTCTTCACCAACAATTTTCTAATACCAACTCCGATAATTATGCAAATAATTTAAATAGAAATTTCAATAATTCCATTAATTTAAATATCTCTGCGATTAATACGAATTAAAGAAGGTATCGATCGAAAAAAGATGTAATAATCGATACGTTATTAATTATGATATGGTACGTTTGTGCGAACGGATCATTTAAATATTTTAAAATCATGAAGGAACTGATCACGTTGTGGAATTACAAAAAAACGGATAAAAAGATACGTGCTGATGAAGTGGTAGAAGATTTTCCCACAGAACCACGTACAAATAATAATTTGTATCAATAATGAAGCTCAACATTTACATACAGGTTTTGTAACAGGAAGCTTCATGAGTCGATAGAACTTGATGATTAAAAAAAAAAGTGGAGGAAGCAAAAACGAAGGCGAAAAAAGATATGGACAATTAAATTACATTTCATTCTAGATTAAACGGTATCGCATAGTTTATAATTTAACTATTAATAATCAATAAAATCTGAACACGTTGATTAACTTTGTCTTGCTTTCGTTTGAAGTTAGTTAATAGATGCACTTAATTTCAGTTAGTGAACGTTTAAAAACGTATCAAAATCGTTGTCAAGATTCGCTTGAAAAACGAAATTTGCGCATAATAAACGATCATTAAAATAAATTTTATAATGGTTCGTAATACCGACAACTCTTTCGCAAATCCTATTTCGTACTTGTTGGTTTTTTGCCACCATTACTGAAAATAGTTGAATGTCGATGTAAATAATGATATAAAGTGGCTACCATAAAATAAGTCGTGGTGAATTTCCAAGATTATTTCTATAAATATTTTGATTATAATCGCTTTTATAAGCACACACATATATATATATAAATTATTATTCGGACGTTCGCCAGTATTCCTCCTTTCAATTGCAAATAAATTGCCTTTGATTTATTACGAAACGTTTGTTAAAGCAACAAATATAATCTCTCGCAGGTACGATGATGATAATGGTACTTTTAATAACTCAATTATTCCGTTTTATTCGCTATTAATTTCAAATTCTTACTGTTGTTGTTTCAGATAATAACATTTGCATCCCGATCCGAAATACGTATCGCATATTTCATATTATAATTGGTAAGTGAAATTTAATTCAATTTATTCTAATTACCCGCGGTCCGCTTCAATGGGATAATTATTAATTGCAAATCGATTTATCGAAGGAGAAATACGTTTAGTTGGAGAAATAAACTGAAAGGAATCGTTATTGGAGTCAATTAATATCAATTAAAATTCGTTAGATTTCATTTATATCAATTGTTCAATCGCGTTCAGAAATCGAGAACAATCCATGTAATTTTATACGATTCGCTTTCGAAAAGATTCCCTTCAAACGAAGAGAATATTTACAACCTTCTTCTTGATAGTTAAATTGCCTTTACCTTTAATTATTGGTTGTATAATATAAAACGTCACACTGCGAACTTGTATAAACAATTTACCATTTCTTCCTCTACTTCGCTTTTCTTACCTTTTCTATTAGTCTCCTTCTCTTGTATAATTCACGTTATACACAGCTGGATAACGTAATATTCAAATTTAAATATTATCATTATTATTACGTTACAGATTTATTTATTTATACCCGATAATAATCATTAACATAATGATAATATTTGATGTAGCGAAACGTACACGTGGAATTTTACAAGGCAAAGTTATGTCCTTATCGCGTTTCGATGATAAAAGGAAATTTCTAATTCGTTTTGCCATAATATTTTACATTAAACCACTTTTATTCGTTCTTGTTTTTCATCTCATGGTAAATTATGGCAAAATTTCATCCATAAACTAAAATTGATTTTATTACGTGTTTAATAAATGTTATGATTTAATTAATTTAATAATAATAATGATTATACATGTTATGGAAATATGCATAAAATATCGGATTAACTCAATCATTTTGAACGTCATTCTTTCTATGTTTTTGCTTTGTTTGCAATGCATAATAAATTTATGTTACACTGAAGGCTATTAAAAATGAGAAGAGTGGAACTGTAAGAGACCCAATAAAATCACCGAGTCATTTAATTAAATCGCTTGCTCCTTATAACAAATTCTTTGGTTCGATATTCAATAATTCGTATTTTCGTTACTCTAAGGGCATTTCACAAAATGCTTTACTCGATGCTAGGAAGAAAACGAGGTAGAGGGTGCAAGTATGAGAGAGATTCCACCTGACGATGGGAAAAGTTGTTTAATCTCGGAAGTTTATCAAGATTTTGCAACTCTTTCTTAATCGTTTAGCAACATTAATTTTCTATGGTTTTTTTTTCCACGACAAATTTCATCGACAGGGAGAAGAGCTTTTCCCACAAACACGTATTGCGGACTCTCTTAACGCCTCTCCAACTTCTTATCAACTGCACTTAATTTTAGTTAAACTACAGCGGAAAAGCTTTACTTCTTTCCCAGAAAGAATAATTATTTTAGCGCGAGTAACAATTTAATCTGTTTTTCTTTCCAGTTGCCAGTTGCTAATTTCATTGCAGGAATTGAAACAATTAACATAATCGAATTATATAAATATGTTAATCGAAAATGAAAATCGAATGCTCCTAGTATAATGCCGAGTAATTTCCATTGAATAATTGCGAATACATTTAAATAACAAATTGTATCACATGCATATTGACCTTAACCAATTTTCCCATGCCATAATCGTAAATAAGTGTACACGTATATGCGTATAAACACTCTTTTTAGTTATTATTATAACGTTTAATGATAGTAATAATGGTGCCTTTAAATGATGATTTAACACTTGTAAAATACCTTGAAGGTAACATTATATAACGATAATTAACATCCACGAATTTATTGAGTGAAAATAACACGATTCCTAAGGTTTGACTAATTTACGCCTGAAAGAGCCATTATTCATCGTTGAAATATGTTAATAGAAGAATATCGGTTGCCATTAAGCGACCGCAACAGCAAATGAAGAGAGGAAATCCTCGATACGTTCGTTGTGCGCTCGTCTTCTTTTCGCTCATTCAATTTTCAACTGTGTCTGGCGGTCAATCAGAAAACAATTTTAACCGCACCGCATTCGAAACGCCGTAACAATAAATAACAATTAAACGTGTAAACCGCACACGCCATGTGCCACGCTACTCTAGACGACAGTTAAATCCCCGTTTTCGCGTGTAGACTAGAAGTTACTGTCCCTGCTTTTTCGCCACACCGAAAATGGCTATTATCGTCGTTCAATGCATTTCCTTTTAAACAACAACAACATTCGAGCCTAATTACCAAAAAGGATCTGCAAGAAGAACAACAGCAGCAGCAGCAACAACAATCGACCAAATTCGCAACAGTTTCGCCACGAAACTTAAACTACACATTGTGCACATATACAAAACTATTTCGAACATCGAAACCCCAAAAACGACGTACTCGTCCCCTTTCCGCGCGCCACCAAGAACTATTCGGCATTAGTTACTATTAACGATGGTTTTGGGGCGAAATTTCGGAGAGGAAAGTAAAAGCTTTGCGAAAGAAAATGAGAGAAAAGCGTGTTTTGAGCTTTCGATATTCCCGGATCGAAATAATCGTAGAACAACCGATTTATATTGCAACAAATAATAACGACTCGCGTATTACATCTCGATTGTTATTTGCGAAATGGAATTATATCATCATCTGCGTATGCAAATAATTGCATAGTGCCTTATATGTCGTTAGTCATCAACTTCTTCTTTTACTTATTATTCTTCTTAATGCATAGCAATAATAATAATAATAATAATAATAACAATTTGTATGCCTTTAACTTGAAAATACTCTGTATCCATTCGATCGTAACATTCTCTCTCTTTCGCCCGTACCATTGTTGTTAATGAAAGCCCGGGATATTTGTCAGTAAGTACACGTATTTACACGTGCTTACATTCGTAGTATAGCGACGGAGAGAGAATCGGTTTTGATTGACGTGAAACACTCACTTTACCATTAAATAGGTAGTTGTTGAGTGGTTAGTAGTGAGAACAACGACGGGCGAGTAGAAAAGAAAAAGCTCCTCTCTTCCATGCAGAGTGCACGTACGAATGGACGAATCAACGACCGTGCTTTTTTAATTAAATATGCTAGCACAAGCATCTCGGCAAAGGATGGAGAAATTGTGAAAACGACACAATTTTTCTTCTGAACTAACTTCACAATAACAACGAGACGCTGAAATAGTGAGCAAAAAAGGTGAAGGAAATTAAGCCGTCGACGCTCTTTCTCTTGTTCAGGGCATTTCCTTCTTGTTCAGGGTCTTTCTCTCTTGTTCGGCGTCTTCCACTCTTCTTTGTTCGGGGTCTTTCGCTCTTTTCCTCGATATTATGTTGAAAAGCTCATCCTCTTAAGTGCACTTTCAGTATGTTATAATGTCGTGTATCTCCTTCCTGCATAAAAGCGTCTGCTCGAATATTACGTTTACAACTAAACAACTTAATACGCTATTCATTTCATCGAATATGCACCAGTTACTTTACTTTATGCATACTTTACTTACTTATTACTGGTGCCGGGTATATTATAGTAGCTTAGTGTTTTATGCGTGTGGAAAATTTCAAAAATTGCATCTAATAAATTAATTTTAATCAGAAGACGAACCCTAAAAGCGTCATCGACTCAACGACGAGCAATCGATAGCTTTCAGCTTTTTTAAGTCAATTTGCGATATATAATTGCATGTTTGCTTATAATGTAAACGCAAAGCGACAGAACATGGCAAACGTATCCATCATTCTTCAACTGGTTACATCTGCATCAAAATCGAATGCTGCATTATGGATTTTTCAAATTTGCCAATCGATTTTATTCTTGATGAATTTCCATTTTCTGCTTAAAAGACCTTTTGCACGCATTGCCGTAAATGTTAACTACGCCATAGACGATCACCGGATATCGAACGTACACAAACGGGAAAAAACCATTCGAATTTATGGAGGAATTCGAAGACGGAAAACAATGCGATACCGTTCGCAATTATTATTATTGTTATAACTCTCATCACATTATTAAGACTTTATTGCAAGTTAAATAATGTGCGTATTAAATGGAACCGGCGTTCGTGCTCGCGCATTAAAGGCTGAATGTATACATTGCGAGGAGATGTCGAAAACAAGAAACAAAAGCAATTTAACGGTAACTGTACAAGTTAATATTACCTGCGAATCTCGTTTCGAAAAGCATTTTACTTTCATCAATTGATAAATAATTACGATCGCTCGTCTGCGAAATCGTTCACTTGTTACGTTTGTACGCGTGATTAGAAAATTGCATGTAAAAATATGGTAAGAGACTTAGCGACGTACGTTTCCTACTCACGATGGAAATAGAAATGAAATAATTCCTCCGCATTTCATTTATTCCATTCTACTTGCAAGTTATATTACATCATCTGCCGCTATAAAAGAAGAATCCACGGTGTAAGTGAAATGTAATTCCTTTCAGTGCCACCTTTTATGGCTCGGTCATTATTCTACGCTACGGAACGGCTACGAAATCGAGATCAAATGCCACCTTCTTCTGCTTCTTCGTCTCTTTCTTCTTCCGTACCGAGTTATCAGCGTGCAATTTTTGCCGGAGGCGACCGATTATTTGTCGAGTACTCTCTTTTCACTCAAGAGTAACAACAGCATCAAGTAATAAAAAGGACGAGGAACATTGAAGAAATTGTGGCGGAATAAATAGATCCAGAGAAGAAGAAAAAACGGATAACCATTTTATCTCTATGAGAAAAACGGACGAAGCAGATGGACAAAGATCGCAGAGAACATGAAGGAGATGGAAGTCGACGTTCATAATACCCCGCTAATTACACACAGCACAGAGAGAGAGAGAGATTGCATTAACGTTACCAGCGGTGGATCTTGAGTTTTGTCTTATGCGGAACTTTGACCGTGCCGCTATTTTCAAATTAACAGTTTCACTTTTAACATTTTTCCAGTCTTCTTACTTACTACCTATATATTTAGTAAGGCACCATCTGTTTCGTTCGATGAAAATGAGATCGTTAACTCGTAAATTAGACGATACTATTAAGATGCTTTCGGTTTTCGATTAGAAACAAGAAGAAACCTACAACTCGAGTCGGTTAATACAACTTACCTGTTTAACTACCATCATTTTATTTACAAGAAGCAATAACAACTATAAAACTTGTCACACCGCAGGTATTTATGATCTATATGTTTTAAATGCAGCGCCATTCTCAATAAGCAATAAGGCAGTACGTGTGCTTTTATAGATTTGCGATTATAATAATAAACCGCAAACATTATTTAATTTATCTTTCACTGTTTCGCTCCTCTTCTTCGTTTTTTTCCGATTCTCGCAGCGATATATTCTGCTTAACCGCTATATCGTATTGTTTAAATTTGCAAACACGTACGCCACGTTACACGTAGGATTTTCATTAACGTCGATAGCGGTTGCAATTAAAAAAAAAAGGAAGGACATTATTATTTTAATCTAATAATATGTCAATAGGTGATTATTATTATAATGATAATGTGACAGGGGATATTATTGTATAAATGTTAAAAGTTAATTTCGCAAACTCGATAAACAATAGTCGTCCGATAATCGTAATGCGATAATAAATGAAATAAATTATTTCGCGTTCATAGATGAAACATGACTTTTCATTTAATAATATAACAAATTTATTGCACCGACACAGGTAGTTCTACGTTTGAATTATTGCGACACGTTTAATGGGATTATTTAATAACGTTTTAAATTAAATTAAATACGCTGCCACCGGAGCGCAAAAAAAGTTATGCACACTCCGTGGATGCATTCTTTCCCCACAAAAAGAGCAATTAATTCCTTAATTGGAAATAAAAGAATAAACACTGCTCGAGCAATTGGAATAGGTCAAACGTTTATTATCAATTAATTAAATTAATTAGCCATTATACGATTTACTGGCCGCAGATCTGCATCGGAGCTAACGGGTTCGCCGTAGGATTTATGCAAATAATAAACAAACTGATCGGCCAACAATTATTGGAAACGTAGTATCAATTAATGGCAGAAAACTGTAGTGTTCCGTTCCTAATTGCTAATTAAATTTCGCCAAAAGAAATAGTTGCATTCGTCACATAACGCCAGTTACGCTAATTATTGGTTTGCGAGTTCTAATTTATCTACTAAGACATTGATAATTGATAAGAGTTAACACGTCCAATTATGACGTTTGCGCTGCGAAACTTCTCATTATAACAGACTGATCATTTTGTACAGTTTCGCGACACCGTTACGAAAATTAAAATTATCTCGTTGCAACGAAACAATAAATAAGTAAATGAGATTAGCGAGCAGAGGCAAAAAATTAACAGATCAAGAGCAAAGAAATGTCTGCAATAATGCCATTATTACCATAATAAAGTTAGCATTCGCGATATTCGTTTAGATTGTGGCGAAAACCGTTCGATGAAGCAATTACGTACTCCGCATTTATTGTTTGCCATCATCAACATAATCGCAACGATTGTTTAATGAATTATAAACGCATTTAGCGCATATAATAATTAAAATACAATAAGATTGACGTTTTTAAGCGCCGAGCGATATCTGAACGATGATAACGTAATGAATTTATTATGTAAATGCCGCGATAGCATCGCAAAGGAATGATAAGGTAGGAGCAAATAATAAAAAAACGTTCAGAGGCAACATAAATTAAATGTAACAGAAATAAACTTCTTCGTCGTTTCCCATCTTTTCTTCGCGACTAACGTTCGCCGCGCTTCCAAGTTCACTATTTTATCATTACGATCTTCCCAGATTATTATTGTTGTATAATTCTTTATTAAAATCGTACCCACTAACGCTTTTTCGCGACGTTAATAGAATGGAAACGGGGAACGGGCACTTGTTGGAAGATTTATGAATAGGACCAAGAAGAAAATATAATAGGAACGACTTTGTTTAATTTATTTCTGTGTTTGAATTAAAACGGAACAGTGTTACCAGTTTAAAATAGGCCATGCATACCGGCAAATAACGATAATAAATAGGATTTAATTTGCAGGAATTGCAGAAAAGTGCATGACAGACGGCGGGGCGCACCGGCACCGCTGCGATTACTTCCTTTTATTATATTTTTCGCATCGATATTTATTACGTTATTAAATTGCAAATAGTTTCAATTCATCATGCACCAATTTGCGAATGAGGGAATTCGAAACAAAATGACAATTTGCAATAATGGAATTTCTTTGATCTATCGTCCGCTTTTCATGACTCTAATTGAGATACGTGCACGCGTAAATATGTTTTCGCATTCGTCGACCTCGAATATTCGCTATTATTATTATTATTATTTGCATTAATACGGGTAATATCATAGTTATTTGCGAGTAAAACCGAGAAAGAAAGAAAAGAAGAAACGAGCGAAACTGTAACAATAAACGGTTAGAATTGGATTATTATAATTTAGTTACAGAAGCAGCAGCAAAGGATTAAGGCATTCTAATCATCGTTAATAAGTAGTTAGTCGGAACACCTTCGAGATAATAATAATAATCGATCGAGTCCGTTTTCGTTATTATTACGGGTTAGAGCATAATGAGTTTGTCCAATCAATTGTCCTTATTATGCGCTAATTGGAAGCCAGTCGGTGAGAAATTTGCAAAATTAATTTCGATATTTGATTAAAGAATACCAATTAATTAACAGATTAATCAAAGCTCCCAAGTTTTTCTCCTTTCGATAGTAGACCACCAGATTAATTAATAAAGTTATTTATTAGCAGCCGGTACACATCCGTATAATTCATACTTTTAACAAGAGATAATTGTATTTGCTATAAAAATAACATCGTCTATCGTGCGTGATGTTGATGGACGTGGCAAAGTTTTAATTAAGATTCTATTCAATGAAATTTTCGTCGGATAAAAACGAAACGAAACGCAACACAAAGAAATTGTTCTTGTCCATTCCGCAGCTGCGTTCAAACAACAAAATGCATTAATAATTACGAAATGGTAAGAGATGAGCAGATGAAGAAATGGAAAAAGTAAAAATTATTGTCAAACTACATAATAACAATAATAATCATGATCATCATTATTTCATGCCTTTCTATTCATCTCTCTCTCTCTCGCGGCGCTACGATTGCGTTTCAACTTCTCACATTGAAACGTTATAACTTCTTCAGATGAATAGTAACATGTTACAGATGTAATAAAAGTAATAGAAAAGTCGATTTTTTCCTCTTCGTAATGATAGAGATTTCAGATAAACACAATTTCCTAACGGCACATCGGCTGAGACGATATGTCCGGTTCGTAAAATATATTAGCCAGATGTCTTTTCTTCTTCCGTAATGGTTTGTTGAACAACATTAAAAGAACGGTCAATCCAGTGATCATTCTGCATATAGAAGAAGAAATATTTCGTGTGTGGCCTTCAGAAATATTTCAAAGAGAAATTTTAAATTCCCCTCTCATAACTTTCCATCACTTAAAACGTTATCGAGTCCCAAAAGCAAAGCGAAGAACTACGATCGGTGAATCGACATTAGGAGATTAATTTTGCGTACAAAAATTTGCAATTTTCGTTATTCTTAATATTGGATCGATAGCAAAATCAGTTTCTTATAAAAGGCTAAACAAACAACGACTCCCGGTGCCCAACCAGCTCTTATTGTTCCCATTCTCATACACTTATGACACGTTTGATTTAATATTAATGTACGTTACGTTAATGTAGTCACGAATTCGTTTATCCGAGCACATACTAACAACATGCTGAAAATAAGATCGCAAAAATCGAGGAGCGTTAACCAAGGGAAAAAAGTCGTAACTAGATTGGCGAATGTTACATTTAATTTAATTTCATGACGAAAATATTTTATTGGCAAGCGAAATTAAAGTCGAACGGCAAAACAAATAAGCACGAGGAAACTGTTTCGGTTTCAAACATTTCATTTTACATCAGCATCATCGTGCGAATTGTAATAATAAAAGGTAGAGAATGGGGTTGAATAAAAGTTGGAAAATGCAATAGTTATGCTTCTAGTTAGCGTTCAATTAGTTACGTATTAAAAGTGCTCTTTTCCATTCGACTTCTATTATTTTTTCTATAAATCAAAGAAATATGCTTCAAGAAGTACATTTTACAGTTTTTTTTCTTCTCTCTCCTCTTTCGCTCTAGGTAGTGTCATAAAAGAAGGTGAGCAACAACAACACGTCCACTAGAGGTTTTAAATGATGAAAATACTGGGATCGCCGTTTAATGAGAAAGAAGATTCTGTTTTATTTCGCCATATCGCCTTAGCAATTCGTTTTGTATTCTTTTTTCCTCTTCGTTTCCATGTTTGCTCAATAAACACTTATTTTCTTTAGCGCTATTTATAATGCTTAAATGGTAATTTATCCTCTTGCCAACTCATTTCATAAACCCGTCATTAAATTAATAACTACCAATTTCGTGTTTTTATTATTTGAACAATAACAGGCCAGATGATGATGATACGTAAAGGATAATTATGTTAGGAGTGAGATTATAAAATTACCCCGAGAATAGTAAACACGTTGGGTTGTTCCTTTTTCCTTTTTCGGTTTTCTGCCTCGTTTCGTTCGTCCTTTAACGCGCCACGCTGTTAAGATTTTTATTCGCAGATATAAAAACTAAAGGAGCAAATCCTTCGCTCTCTCCGTCTCTTTTCTTTACTTCTCTTACTTTATATTTCGGTTAGCACTCTTGTTACCATCATCATCATCATCACTCGCACTACCGTATACAACTACTATGTGGTAGGTCGTTTTTATGGACATCATCGCATCTCAGATCTTTATAGAGGCAAAAAGAAAGTACGAGAAAATCCCGATTCAAATGACTAATTAGTAATAAAGTTTGTAACGAACATTTTCGCTATTACCTGTTTCTAGCACGTTGAACGAGAACGGACAATTCGTTTCGTAGTAATTAAATGTTTGTAACAAATCCCTTTTTGTAAACTTGTAACACTATGTCTTAAACCGTCGCAAGTACAACCCACCAAACTCCCCATTTAATAATAAATGACGTCGACGTTCGCGATAAAAGGGAAAATGAATTGTTGCTTAAATTGTTATTAATTTAAAAATACATAACCGCGCTGACGGTATAATAATAATAATAATCTATCTATCGATCAGCAATTAGTTGGAATTATTAAAATTGATTGGCAGGCGCATTATTTTAGTGGCATCTTCAGTAGACACATCTCGTCTGGTACCATTTACTTTCCACACGTTTGCCGATGATAAACATGAATGATAGATGATATAATGGTAATAATATGAAGCAAAAGTCTCGCATCATCCGGTAAATGGAAACTAACACGATGGCGGCTGTTAAATAAGAGGACGCGGAGGAATAAAAGGAAGAAATTACTTCTAGTGACGAGAGAACAAGCTAATAGAAGACAAGTGTACGAGAGTAATTGCATTTCGCATCAATGTCATGTAAAATCGAAATGAAAAGTGTCATAAGATTTAATTTTTTGTTGTTCTCATTCTTGTTGCCGCTTCGTGGTCGTCGTTCTCCTTTTGAAGCCTAGTTTATATTACGTTGCTTTTATTATGATTCGAAAAGCTAATATTAAATTTCTTGCAAAATTCAATTACAACCTCACGATTATCCGTCAGCGCCGTGTCTGCAATAAGCATCGACTAGAAACGAACCGTTTTTGATTCAATTCCACGTCTTCGTCCTCGTTTATTTTTCGGGAAAAATCAGTAAGCACGACCTGTTGAAGCAACAATTAGACGCAAAAAGGATCCATTCGCGTTGATCGACTCCATAAACCGACACAGTTTTCAGCGGTAGCGGCCTTTAATCGCGGAAACTCTTTGAATTCCATCAACACGTCGCCTTGATGGCGATGAAACCGATTTTCCTCGCCGTACCGTAACCGAGTTTTACAGCATCATTTCAAATCTCACCGTTCGCATGGAATTTAATTTTAATTATTGTGTCATCGTCGTCGTTATTATTATTTAGCAGTTCCCAACCTACTTTACTCGTCGATTCAATTTTTCTATCGTTTTGTCGTGCATTCGTAGATTTACTTGCCATCGAAATCATAATAACGATGGTTCTCATCCATTTACCGTTAGTTCGGTGGAAAAGTAGGTGTACGAATTAAATTTAAATGAGAAACAATCTCGCCGTACCGTATCGCAAATTTATTTTAACGACGATTATATAAAATTTAATCCAAACAAATTTCTCTCTTTCTCTTTCGCCTCCCATACGTCTGCTATCTTAATGCAAGGAATCGAAGATATATGCATATGTACACACGTATGTATGTATGTGCAAAAGGTGAATATTTGCACGAAGTGCCGCATAAAGTGCAGGTTAGATACCTATCTGTAATGTGTGCTAGTAGGGGAATTGGCAGTAGTTGTAACGGTGATTTTTCCCTTCTTTTTTTAATTCGTTTTTCCTTCCACTCTCTCAACTCGGAATCGTTGTTATTATTATTATGCCCAGAAGTCCGTGTGCCTCCAAAGATCCAGTGCAACAGACTTTGCCAGTTTTCGATTAAAACGGTATCGACAAATGACCTCGTCCATTTTCCTCGACCGACCCAGTAAATCTTTGTCTATGTACAACATACACACATATATACACATTTTATTATTACGTTGGATGATTATTTTTATTATTCTCCTTTTCTGTATCGGAAAGTGGAACAGGGCAGAAAAATTGTCGTACATAAAACGATAACATTTGCATTAAAACGATATCGTTTGAATAATCTGCAGTAAGAATGAACCGCAAAAGCATGGAAACGAACTGAAGGAATACGGGGAAGAAAATAAACGAAACACAAAAATAACCATCTCCATGCTGTAATGGTTAAACCAGTTCTCTAATAACACTAATAACAACAATCGTAGAAGAAAAATGAAAAAGATTTAAATGTTCGTACAGTAGCACACAAAGAGTCGAACATTTCCATTAGATTCTCCACCATTACGTTTGCTAACGAAACGAGATGAAGACGAAGAAAACAAACTGGATAATCATATTGAAAAAGGATCTGCTGGATAGTTATATGGAGCAACAACGTTCTAAAATGCAAGCAAATAAGTAGAACTTTCCTTAATAATAATGATAATCATGATAATAAGGCGAAAAATAAAGTCTGTCTCATCGTCGCCTGTGTATTTCTCGGTCAGTCGTACCGACGAACAGAAAAACGACAACAAATGGCTAATTAAGTATAATTTTGCGAATTTCAATGAAATGAACATTTTTCTCCAAACGTTTCTAGCATTTTTCCTGTTTTTTTCTTCTTCTTCGCTTGTTATTTCCCATTGCCAAGACGAACGTGCCATTTATAATTTATTCTAAAAGATATTGCACTTCGCCGATCATGCAGGCGTGCAATGGTATAAGTCATGTTCGACCTATCGTGCCAATTAAGTCACTAGCAAATAATAATCGAGAATCTTGCCCTTTATTCATCGCAACGACGGCAACAATAAGATTCGCAACAACAAAGTATTATAAATAAAAAAGGTGGGTCATTTTCTTTTATTGCATTTTTTTTCTAAACGCTTTTCTCCGTGTATTTATAAATATCATAATAAACTTCCTGTTTCGATTCCATTACACCTTCTCTTCAACATCATCATCTCTTCCTCTTTACTATCGAGAAGAATATCGTTTCATTTCACGAGCTGCAATATTAGCAATAATATTCCGAGAGCATCCTTTTGCAAATATTATTATGTTGCAAATTATTGCCCATAAAAATATTCAAAGTCATTACCTTATTTATAATGGTACGATTCCCTTATAAGTTGTTCATCGTTATGAAGGATTCTTAATCAATTCTTTTTCTCTACCTCCCTATTTATTTTTTCTTCTCCTTACAAGCGACTAATTGAAAGGAATACCAGTTGTTGCGTGGCGAATTTTTCGCGTATTCCTTATTATTCGCATTGCATTCGCCATAATTAACGATTACAATTTCCCTCTTATAAAATCCCCGACCGTTTAGAAATATTAGAGAACGACTCCGTCCAATTTAAGTCTGTTTGTTCTATTTCGAATGGGAAGAATCCTCCTCTTCGCCCCGACTCTTTAACGTTTTGCCAACCGTAATAAATTACTGAAAAGCGCTCATTTATTCTCATACGTTTACAGGAAGATGCCAGAAGAGGAAAAACGCTGAAGAAATTTGTCGTTTGAAATCAATTACGCGACGTAATTACCGAACTGTCCTCCGGTTTACTTTTAGCATGAATAATTATCCTTTGCACCTTCTTCTTCGCATACGAGCAAATATAATAGATAGATATATTTATAAAATGTAACTGGAAGGCAAAAAGGATGGAACAAAAAACGTATAATGGCAAGAAGTGCGATGTTTATTATTATTATTAATAATAATTTTCAATTTCGCGTGAAGAGGAAGAAAAACTAGAAATTGAATTAAAGGCGTCGTAAATAAATAAATAAAATTAAATAATTATTCATATGAATGAATATTGCTAACCGATGCACGATGTGTGAAATTTATTTAAAAAGAATCACGGAGGAGAAGAAGAACAGGGAGAAGAAGACGAAGAAGTGGTAATCGTTGTACTAGTAGTAGTAGTAGTAGTAATAGCAGTAGTAAAAGAAGTGACTTCTTGTATAAATATAAACGTGCGTGTTAAAAGTTTTCATTCCTCCTTTTTTCTACACCATCCATCATGTTTTTTGCCATCATCTTCTACGACTTCTTCGCATTCGCTACTAGATGATATTCCAACTATACAGAAGTGTGAGTGTACGAGTAATAAAAAACGAATAATATTTCACTCGGTGTCGATTTATGTACGTATCCTACGTCCCTTCTTTCTTCATCTACGTGCTGCACTCTTTTAAACAAATTTATTATTTTTACTTGGAACATAAATTGCTCGCATTAAAATACTAAAAGTTAATAATAAATCGAAATCCCTCGAACCGGTATCATCTATCATAAAGAGATAAATAAACTAAAAGCTCGAGCAAAAGGTAAAAAAGCCTTTTCTTACATCCTTCTACCCACTAGAGCACATCTTTATTTTGCTGCTGCAAAGAATCGCAACGAAAAGAGAAAAACTAGATCAGCTCTTAACCGGGCAAATGTCCAAGTTATAATTTACGTTAGTGTTACATTTGTCAAAAATTCGTAAACGTTTGGCCTAAAATCCTCGTATCAAAACAACGTGGTAAAGGAGGAAGGGAAAAAGAGATTAGACCACATTTTTAGTCGAATTCGTAGGGAAAAGGAACCGATGGAGTTACTGCCCTTTTTAGTAATAATAATAGCAACTTCAGAATGTATTTCTTTAAAATGAAAGTCCCCTATATATTTTTTTCTTCGTTGCTTCTCGTACACAAAATTCCTACCGTCTCCTATCAAAAACGTATAAAAAACGAATGAGTATAACGATGGAAAAATATTTGAAGCGATGAAACAATTTTATGGCTCACATCATATTTATATAAAATGCTTTTAAGGCCTTAAACCGTCGGGAAATGTTTCTATAAAATTAAAAAGGAAAACGTATTACCAACATCATTTTGTTTAACCACAATTCCTTCTTTTCGTTTTATAAAGTAATATTAAGCAGATTTGAATTTTAAATGCCATCAAGACTAATTTAGGCAACAATTATTTAGACTCTAGAGAGCCAACTGCATATAGGGGATACGGTGTATACAATGCCGGCGTATAAGGAACAAACGACTGGAATGAGAATTGATACTGATGGTGGTACCTTTTTCTTTTCTTTTTCTTTTTGTCCCCATTAAAAAAACTATAGAATCATCGTTTAAAGCATTAATTAAGATTGAGTAATATTGTTCACAAAAGCCACCTAAATACGTCGACTATAAATTGCATTCTAGGTGAAGACAATGTGAAATAACGTCTTCCTCGCAGTTTTTGTCTTGTATAACGGCTCAAATCGTTTTAAATCATGATTATCGTGAAACGAGAGGGAAAAAGCTTAAAGAAAGAAATGACAGAAAACAATGAACTAAAATTACAATATAATTGTAGATTTATGCAATTATGATATTTATAATGGCAATTATGCAAGTTTTAATTGTACTTCATCATCATCAGTTTTTTTAGCATTATTATTCTGTTCTTCATTCCCATAAAGTAGCGTTACATTTTTCCATTCAAAGACCTAAATAATAATAATCATTTTCGTAACGTATTCCACTTGTTTCTGCCCATTTTTTATTTTAATCTTTTTTAACTGGAAGTAATTCGTATAATTCCAACATGCACATAGGTACAAACGAATTCGCATTTATTATAATAATTGAATTATATTTCTTATTTTTTCCATGTGCTTTAAACAGAATTCTACCATCATAAGTAACTCGTTTTAGTGGAAAATTTATATATCTTTTTGCACGCAATACTGTCTATTTACTGTTAATGTGCCAGAAGTATTCCATCACAATTTCTTTTTGTTTCTTTCGTCCTCTCTTTATTCTTTATTTTTATCTTGATCTCATCGAGTTAATTAAGCCCATTACGATTCTAATAAAATATGTTAATACGATACGTGTAAAGTACTTGTAAGGTCTATCGAAACGGCTATTTATATGGCATATAAAGAAAAGCTTTTAAATTGTCCTTTTGATTTATAAACCCCATAGACCACACCAGAGAACATTAAAGTTCTTTTACTTTTTCCATTTTATTTTTCTCGCATTTCGTATACTTAACACGTATTATTATATCAGTTATTTTGCATTACGAAGTGGACGAATGGATAATTAATAAACGTTTTACGATCTTCGATATATTCAATTGTAATCCGTCAAGATAACGACACTTTAGTTGCAGAAAAACAAACGAAAAATGATAATACATCGATTTGCGAAAAAACAAAGACTAACGATAGAGATAATTAAATGTGATTAACGGGGCATTTTACGTTGTTCGCTAATTGGGTGATGATACAATTAATTGAAGAATTGAAAGCGATTAAGATTAGTCGGACAGCTTAAATGCAAATGTAACGTGTGATTTCCCATCGGTTTTGCCATTCGACGATGAAACAAGACAGAAAAAAATTAGGTGGTAACTGTTTATGTTTGTTACTGCGTGTTATCATTAATATATGCGCGTATTTGCATATGTAAATTACAAAATGTACGTACATCATCATCATTTCGCGTTACGGCCGATCAAATATAGAAATCGAAGTCCTTTTCAACTGCCCACACTAACAATCATTTTAATTGTATAAACTATTATTTGCCGGAATAATTAATACGATTCACATCGTGGGTATTTGCTCTACATAATTAATAACCGCAATTAGTAAATTATTAATTCGATCGAATGCTTTATTATTAGAGACTAGTTGATATGCCAACAATTTGCATTTTTTTATGAATCTTTGTTTCGTGTTCAACCTCGTTTTACATGAAGAAGCATTAAAGTTCGATTAATTAGAGTTCAAATGTGAATTTTACATCGAGATTGACTCTCTTTTCGAGAATTTGTTTTTCTTCACTTTTTTGAAAAATCCACCAGACTGGACAGACAGACAGGTGTGTTTTATTAGTATTAACGTATACAAATAAGAAAAATGATAACAAAAATAACGTTCCTATTTAACTCTTTCCTTTCTGTTGCAGTTGCATAATTTCGTATTCGCGCGAGGAATAACGATAGACGAGTCGTAAGAGAACAAAAAACAAGAAAGAAATAGAAAAGACACCAGTTGAAGAAAAATGACGAGATTATCGTGCATATTGGCATTCTGGCTGGCAGTCGGCGTTATGGCGCAAAAGGACGACACGGATGCGGAAGTAATAAATGCACCAGAAAAAGTGCCGGCACCGCCGCCGGGGGGACCGTTAGACGATTGCGATCCGGAGATGATCGGTTTCGAATTGATAACGGGCTACGTATTTTCGGCGCCCGGAAACGTGTTAGACTCGATACCGGGCACGCTGATGCTCACCGATTGTTTGGAAACGTGCCAGGGGAACGATTCGTGCCAGGCCGTCAACTACGAAACGGGACTCTGCGTGCTTTTTAGTTCGAATGCAGAATCTTTGCCAGGTAAGGACAAAAATAACGCATTATCCTCACCAACGCTTTTATCATTATCATCACATTGTGAGCAAGAAGTTATATTAATATGATGGAAACTCATTTTACTACTATTATTATTGTCCTTCGAACACATTAAGGGCGAAATTGATAAAATTTTTATTCAATTCGAGCTAACCTAATATTAAAACCGTATAGAAAAGTTTCCAACTAAAAAGCGGGGCGAAGCACCAAAAAAGAAATGCATAGCGCGATAATAACGATGCAGCAACTCTCGTGGCGGAAAAGCTGACTTCAATATCGTTAAAAGTTTAACGGCACGAGCAAAAGAAAAAAATGCGAGGGGACCTCAAAAAGAAAATAAAAATGAATCAATAAATTTATAGGAATCGCACTCGGCGAAATTCGTTCGTCTCGCAATGCAATAATTGAATGTAAACAAAAATTTCAAATGGATCCTCGACGAACGAATGGTTCCAGCGAAAGAGAGGAGGAGGAAACCGTATAATTTAACCAGAAAATAAGAAGACAGATTGCGAATCAATCGGCGAATCCATTTAAAGCTGGAGTACTCCGCGAACATTTGCGCAATTTTCAGCAAACGTTTCAGCCACAATTAATGCCCACTTTTGATAGCGAACAAATGGCCACTTGTAAGTCTAGCCCTAAACTCGTATATTGCATAACGGGCGCATATCAGATTATCATTATTATTAGCCAAGTGCAAATGGGCTGGCTATTAATGACGCATTAACGAATCGTACATGCAGCAACGAACGTTAAAGACTCTCCTTATCTTGTATTACATTGCACGTAATGTCACGGGGCGTTGGTCACTCTTCTTCGCGTTTTACTTTTTTCTCCTTCGTACCGATGTTATACCGCAAGAAGACCGTCGTGCATAAAATTTGCGTTCGCTAATCAAGAAGACCGTTTGCGTGTCTTTCCAACGTGAACGGTTCTTTTTCGTTTAATTTTATTTCATTTTCGCGTCCCATTTTGTATCGACTGATTTGTTCCCACGCCGCCGTATATGTATACACGTGTATAATCGGTAGCATTTAAAGATTTTTATCATTGAAACCATGTCTTACGATGAGAGACACTAATATAGGACAAGAACAACATGTTAACTATCGCTGCTTTGTATGCTAATGGGTCAATGGTTAAACAATCGCGACGACGAGGGAAGTAAGTAAAATTTAAATTAAAAACGTAAGGGAACAAATTAAACGGCACAAAAAGCTTTCCCTCATCAGCAAAGCGAACCTTTGTTTTGTTCTACGAAACAATTTGTCCCCGGTTTTCCAAATACGTTTAATTTTATTTACATATTTAGGCGAGTGAATAAACTCAATTCGCTATTTGATTTTATGCCGCATTGTTTGCCGCACGAAATTCATAATTCAACGCTCGAATTATGAAAACAATAGCACAACATGTTATCGGGATCGTTAACTTTTGGCAAATAGTCAACGACAGGTGAAAGGGAATTCGATCAAAAGCAGGCAGAAATGCGACAAATCTAAAACTGGAGACTTTCCCTTCGCTTGTATTTCTTTTTCGCTAAGCTCCCTTCATCGTCGCGTGAAATGCGACAAAAATCAACGCGATTGTGTGTACATTATAAATTACAAACGTGCGCTTCGAAAGTAAACATGTTTGTAATGTACTGACGATTCGGAAGAGAGTCGCAAGTCAATCAAGATTATTTGCACGATTCATAAGAAGAGGGCGAAAAAATGAAAGACAATGTTTCAATATTTATATCTGGTAGATACACGAGCGGAAGAAATAAGGAAAACGAAGCAGTAAAATATAAAGCGAAATTCTCCGCTCCAAATGGATGACGATGGCATAAACAACGCGTTTATACGAGTGTCAGCGTGTAGGTGGAACAAGAAGAACTCGCAATATTTTGATTGAGACGCGTCAAAATATTTGCTCGAGCGTTATAGGGGACATAAAAATTGCGCAAGAGAACACGACGATGACGGCGAAGAGTGGCTATTGACGTTCTTTTTTTTACTGTACAAACCAGACGAAGATGGGAATCGTTAATGGATGATAACCGTAACCGATTTATAATTTATCGTGTAAATAACGAGCCAGCAACAAAACTCGAGCGCAATAATTTCCTACTGCGTACATATTCGCGTCACATGAATATGATTTATTGTTTATCATCATGCCAATTGCGAATCGTCATGCGGCATAACGAAATCGAAATGAGTCGAGCAGTAAGAGATGATGGTTGGCGAGAAAGAATGAAACGTAAGCGCGGACTAATGAGGCAAGAACGAACCGATCCAATCGAACGGACGAAGTGGCCAGAGCACATTATTATGAAATCTAATTTATTGCGGTAAACAAAATAACGCGGAAATAATTTCGAATAACAACGGCTAAAATTGCACATCATAACATATATAAACAGGTAGCTGCTGAAACTGACAGTGGTCGTAATTCAACCGTACTTAATATCGCCCTAACACAAATACATCATCATCATCATCAACAATAACATCCAACCATCCAACAAACCGTCCGTCCACCTAAAACACACACACACGCCGAAACACGTACTAACAAAAGCGCGTGTGTGTTTGTGTAGGATAAACTCGAAATCAAAACAATAAACCCGCGCTACTACTTCTTCGCCTGTTACGTTCGCATTATTCATCATCGTCGTTCAGCGTTCCGGCGATGGATAATGGTGGAGGAGACGGTGAATCCGGAGTACACATATAAAATGCGGTCAGTTTATTCATCTGAAGGTATCCTGCGGCAAATCTTCGTACCGAAACACACAGCATGCAAATTGGGACACACACACGCGCGCGCGCGTATGTTAATAATACACACGTATTTTTGCACATATCCGCGATACGACTTTAATATCTCTCGTCGAAATGAACGCCTCGAGGACTTTATAAAATTAAATATCTACATAAAAACGTGTATACGCGTCCAAATGTATTAAAACGCATAAATATTCTCTCACGTTTTGATTCTTTCTAATGGTAAAAAAACTAGAAAGAACCGAAAGGAACCGAACGACGAATGCGAAAAAAGTTTTGGGAAAAGTTTCGAGTGTACTTCGGGAAAAGTTAATGAGTGGTAATAATGAGGAGGTTCGTTAAAATAAAAAAAAAAGAAATGCAAATAAATCGATTGGACCCCACTTTAATATTTAATAATCATGGACTAAAGAGAAAATTGGGGGGCAAAGAATGGAACTTGATGAAAAAGTACGAGGAAAGTCGTAAAATTAAGACGAAAAAATAATAATAAAAGAGTAGGGATCAGAATATCAAGTTTCGAACAAATCCTCGATAATAACATCAATATTAAATATATCCGTTTTGAATAATGGAGATTTATTAAATTTTTATGAAACTATAAATGTGATCGTAAAGAAGAAGCAAAAACGAACTGAGTAAGGGTAAAAAAATTATAAAAAAAAACGAAGAACGAAAAGAAATGTCTTTAAAATAATGGCATCGTTCAGAGGCCATAAAAACTTATTATTATTCTATAAAGATTCAATATCGTCGACAATCTGTTACTGCTGCTGCTACCACCATTATTACTATTATTATTAATTATAATCTAATATTCAAGATTATATCGGAATTAATTAGAATTTTAATTTCGATTAAAATAAATTCAAGAACAATTAATTCGCTCGTTTTCCCTTCTTAATATTTTTTTGCCCTTCTTCTTCTTCTCAGATAAATCGTATGCAAGTATACAATTTATGGCCAATTTTAAAATTAATCTTAATCTCCATTCATTTCGTATTAAACAAACCAAAAAAATCAAAATAAAAACGAGAAAGAGATAGTGGAGTACTAAAGTTACTTAGTTAATTACACATTATTATTAGACGTATAATTACAGTACCTAATGACTAGCAGTAGTCGCAGTGGTAGCAAGTTAGAAGAGAAGGAAGAATTATTGGGAATCGATACAAAATTAACTCGACAATTTTTTTCTTTCTCCTTTTCTTTCTAATTGATAATCATTTTTCTTTTCCCGTCGATATTAATAAAACGTTCAGCATTATTATGCAAAATACTACCGTCAGAGACAAGCATACTAAACGTTGTCGATGTTCGCTGGAAACTTGTTAGAAGACGACGTTTTAATTTTACCTTTAAACGAACATATAAATTTGTCACTACTTTTTCCAGCGAGTGAATCAATTATTAAAAAGAAGAGGAAAATAATAGAGAATTTCAAACAAACCGACACCTTTCAATAGGTGACTTAAGTTAATTACAAAACTGCCTATTAAACGTTCATTTTCCCATTAAAACGCGTACACTAATGTGCGACGCGATATGAATAAATTAAGAAACCGATTTTGATTAGTAACTGTTGGCACGGCGAGAGAGAGAGAGAGAGAGAGAGAGAGAGAGAGCGAGCGAAACGAGAAAAAGAAAGAGTTTGATTAAATATTATGACTTTCGAGAAAAAGTGGACATGGATGAAAATTTATTATTAGAAAATTCACTTTATCTAAGAGCAAATTAAATATTGTGGCTAATAAAATCTATGGGAGCAATGGAAAAAACTGTTCCCCATCAACATCGTCGTCGTTATCGTCATCATCATTAGAAGAATATCATAAAATCACGCATGTTTAGTGTAATTTGTAATTTAAATGGTTAATATTTAACGATCGTAAAGATGAGTTCATCGTCGTCCGCCTTTTCTGTTGCTTTTTGCGTGTTTCCCTTCGTTGCAATTACAACGCTAATGAATCTGCACGATTTGATATGTCAATCACGTGTATAGGATGTTGTTGTTAAATTGCAATTTTGTGTGGAATCAAACTAATTTTTGTTTGAAATCTTTAATTGCATCATCATCATCGGCCGTTACTAAAGTAATAAAATCTCATTTAAAAAAAAGTAGAAACATGCACTTCTTCAGCGCTCCTCTTCATTTCTTTGACCGTCAAATCAAAAGAAGAAAAATAAATTGCCAATAAAGGGATCCGACCAGTAATGGAACTATTCAATCGAAACGTATAGAAAGATGCACGTGCAAAAAATGATGTTAATATTACGAGTAGCCTTCGTTAAAAAGGGAAACGCGAAGAGAGCGAGGAAAAATGTATAAAGTTTAATTTTTCACACTTTCCCAATGATTTAATTTAATATTTTCCAAACAAAAAAGAGAGATGAGTAACGCCTTTAACCCTTCGCGAACGAGAAAAGTCCATTTACAGTAACCGCAAGAACCTTTTTTTTGTGTGTGAGGAGGACCATTCCCCAGTTTTTCCTTCTACTGGAATTAATTAAAAAGTTCGTTAAACCCCTTTCTATCATATTAAGCTAATATACTTTTTTTAGTATTAAAGATTCAGATTTATGTTCCAACGAATATTATCGTTCCAGAGAAAGAAGTTGTTGCATTTAAAAATCGATATTGCTTCTTCGCGAAAAAAAAACTAATTTAAAATTGACGCCAAATGGAATAAGCTGTTTTCCTCGAGTAAAACTACTTCAGTGCAAAACAACAACTGTACTGGTTTGTTACTGCTGCTGCTGATAGTATTTGAAGTAAGTTAGGGATTTTCTCACAAACAAACTAACACGAAGAAGGACAAAACGAAAGAAAGATGTTGAACAATTTTTAACGAGCATTTACAATGTGCATTACATATTCTATCTGGTCGACTAATAAAACTGGTTCTTGCCTATTTAATAAGGTTTTTTCTGTTTCTCCATCAAATCGCAGCCGCAATTAAATAAATTAATCGATGCATTTAAACAAATTAATTTCAATTAATTTCTAGTAAAAAAAGACGAAGAGCTTTTATTGAAATCTTCTTTTGCCTCTTTATTAATTCGACCCGCAGAGAAAAAGAAAACGCTAATCTGCAAAGATAAGCAGAGATTATAATGGATGTAAGCGTTTACTTTTTTCCGATCTCTTTGGAATTGGAATTTATTACGTTTCATAAAATATTTAAAGTAATTGATGCGAACGGAGGCTTAGAGCGCGCACATTTATACGTAAACAGATGGGAAGATAACGAACGATTAAGAATTTGCGCCCATCTTTTTTTTTGCAATTTTATGTTTTGATTAAAATGCTTGAAAAAAATCGATTTATAAATGATTATCATTTGCGGCATCTCGATATGAGACGAATAAAATAGGCAACAAACTGTGCGCTCGCTTAAGACAGACCACAAAGAATATTGAAAAGTGTTAGAGAGGGAAAAACCATTCGTTCGGAATGTGCTATAATTATTATTAGACAGATCAATAATAAGTGGAATTGCGTTTGATCCTACTTTCGCCGTCCCGCTTACGCTCATCGATAATTGCATATGCAGCGTGTCGGAGAATGAAGCTCGTCGAAGCGATTTCGTGATGTTAATAGCGCAAGAACGCGGCTGTTTGTTATTATCATAAACGCTCGATGGATATTTCCAATAATCACGAAGAAAGTGCTAGTAATTATTAGGCGAAAGTGAATTCCCATTGCGAAAAAGTGTGCTGACTATAACAATAACGCTCCATCTAATTTTTGATTGTGATTCCTAACAAACCGCTTCGCGAATTTGTTTACCAACTTCTTCCGAAATAATCCTCGCCCGCGAAGCTTCTTTGTCGCAGCGGTTATGGCATTCGTAAACGAAAAAAGTGTTCGGAAGTGGTTGGAAACTTTTACGAAATGAAGAGACGCCTCTCCCGGGTTCTTCCCCATGCTCATTGTAATAACGTGCAGTTTACGATGCAATTGTATTTCACGTGAGTAGGTTTTCCTTCACTCGTTATGTACAAGCTTCCAAATAAATGGAAGAAAGACGAAGAGATTCCGATACGCGAGCACACGAATAATATAACAAACGGTAACGAGAACGGCAACAACAAACGGCGAGCGAAGGATGAGAATATGGGATTCACGTTTCGAAATGCTTTTGTTCTCTTCGGAATTATCCGTTTTGCCTGTGCTGGTATATAATATCAGGAGACCGTTTACATTCGTCCAATATGATACTGGGAACAACGTGTGTATGTGTATGCATTTTTAGATGGTAAATACAAGAGACGAAGACAACAACAACAACCAATGGTAATAATAACGATACCATACATGCTCGCCTGTATGAGTGAGCTTGAATCGTTATTTATTATTAGAAATAATTAAACTAGGGAATGCATTGTATTCGTAATGGTATTCCGTTGGGAGTTTATGGGCACCAACACTTCATACATTTATGTATGTGCGATCTAATATGCGCCCAAGCCCTTTCCGATATGAGATCATTCGAATTGTCGATGATACGGTTACGATATGGACGATGGATATTGCGCGTTCCAAAAAAGTAAAAAGGACGCGACTGCGAAGTCCATCCATCATTTGTGTGCAAGCGAACGCAATTAGCTGCTTTGCGAGCGGTTCGAGAAAACGCTCAGTTCTTACAGCTAGAATAATAACGATGATGGCACTTCCTCTTATCTCTCTCTCTCTCTCTCTCTATTTCTTTTTGAGGCCTTTATTAACCAGTAATTATTCAAATAGCGGCTCCTCGGCTAATGCAACGTCATTTAAATAATTATTGACAATTTGATTAAAAGTTTTTTGCAGGTTCCCTACGAATCGTATACGTATAATCTGATTGCGCGAATTGGCCATTGGCTTTTTTCTTCTTCCGCCGTCTTATAAACGACGCTCGTCTTGTTGTACGAACATGTTCATGAGATAACAATTTGCAGGTGCCCTAACGAAGAGTCAGTTCCCGGTGTTCACAATCTACGCGCAGAAGAGTTGCCTCGGGGTGAAACCGTGCGAGCGAGCGTGGTGCATAGATCGCGTGCAAAACTATCGCCTCGTCGGTTACGCCAGGAGCCATCAAGTGGTGAATTCGCGCCAAGAGTGTCTGGAGCTGTGCCTGGGCGAAACCGACTTCACCTGCAGGTCAGTGTTTATTCCGATTCGTTTTTCCTTACGTAGCAGCTTTTCGATTTCGCTCGTCAAATCGGAAGATTATGAAATCGACCGGCCGTTATTAATCGCTCTCCCGGTTGTGCGTTGCACTTTCGATATATCAGATTTAAACCGTGTATTCAAGTAGCGATCGCACGCGTTCCACATCATAATAATAGCGCCGCGCGAATAATAAATAAATAATAACAAATTGATGTACGGCGATCGTATTGACTAGTTAAATGGATATCGCGTATTTTTCCAATGGTTGCCCATCGACGATGATTGAAGATTTACCTGTCCGGGAACGAATTACCGGCATGAATATTACCGCAAGAGATCGTTCCGTTGAGCAAGTTAAATGCCATTTATAAAACACGCGTATATGGCAAAGGACTGGATTTAATTTAAGCACGCCGCATTGACAAAGTGTCGTCGCACAAGACGACGGTGCAACTGAATTTGTTACAAAACTAATGAAATTTCTTCGATCACAAGAAAAACGTCTCGATCATTAATAATTCGGATACAAGACGAATTCCTGCGCGTCACGAAATTTACATATTATTGGAAAGTGTTCGGTGCCATCGTCTCTCCTCGCGGTCAACGTGCAAGAAGTCAAAGACTCGAATCGGCGGGGAAGAAAACGAACGAGATTTTATAATAGGATCTTATCTAATCAATTAATTTCGAAATGGAAAGGAGCCCTGTCAGCTCGTTTCGTATTGAGAAAATAAATTATTATTGAAATAATGATGATGGAAACGCTAATGCTATCCAATGGAAAATTCTAATTGCGAAAGAGAGATCAAAGAGAGATTGTTAAACGATGGATTCAAAGTCATTCGTACGATCGAAATAATTAAAGTATCGGGATGAAAGCGAACGTGAACGTTGGATAGATATGTAACGATTTAACGAGTGCAAAAGTTGTTAACTTGAAATTGTTATAAAGAGATTTCTTAAAGGGATAACTCGTTCTTGAAGATAGCATGGCGGTCCGGAAGGAACGTTTATTAAATGTTGAAAGCATATAACGAATGAAGGAAAGAGAGAGAGAGAGAGAAATATAATAAACTAACATTAGAATTCGTATTCGTATTCGATCGAAATGACGGCGATCGTAGTAATTATTGCAAAAATACAATGTCGAATCGATTAAGTCGGAGACAGGAGAGCGAACGAATCGATTAATACAATTGCAAAAAAGAAGCAGCGATTATGAGACTTTGCGACTGTTTCGTCATTATTCATCGTTTTCACGCTTAAATTCCATTGTTCCCGCATTAATTCCAGAGTCGAAGAAAGCGACGGAGCAAAAAGAAGCGAATCGATGAGATTGGCAGTTTGCGAATCAATCATTTCTCAACTGCGATCGATTCCTCGCTTTTAAATAAGTTTAATCTTTCTTTTATTTTAATTTTTTGCTTTCCCTCGTTCACGGCGCGTTAGAAACATTAAATGAGAAATCCATTTCGATTCGCACTTCTTCTTCGCCTACTCTCCATCATCATCATCCTCTTTCATTTCGCCACGACGACCGACAAGGATGCGGATGATGATGATGATGCGTATGCCTGTAATTTGTGGCGGAAACGAACAGATATTATGTTAATTCCGAAACTCCACCAAAACGTCACTCTTTTCTATCTTCGCACACATTAAAATGTTGCGCCTCGTAGAATTCGTCTTCGGTACGGCATTATCGCCGAAGAGCGAATATAATAATAACATTGCCGACACGTCGAGACGATCAGCAGGGAGCGTAAAATGTAATGAGTTAATATTAACCACGTTTCGCATGCATGTGTATACATACACATTTTGCCATTGTTACGATCGCCTCCAGGTTCGTGAGCGTTTCTCCTTGATTTGCATCTTTGCCCGTTATTCTTTTTCTGAAGACCCCTCTCGCTTTTTTTTTTCTAATATCGAATTTTCTACTTCCATCATCAATTCGTTTAATCTACGTTTCTGTTAGACTCCATTTTTCCTTCCCCTTGTGTGGATAAATGTTAGAACAAGAGCAACTTGTATTACTTGCTGTTGCTTTTTAGCAAGCAAGCAGCTGTAACAGAAGACCTAACAACAACGGCAACATATACGTACCCCGCACTTAATGCACTTCAAATGATACTTTAATCTTTATTTATGGTTATTTACCATCATTCCAAGCTATAAAGGAATTCCGTTTTGCTCAGATCGCATCTCTTCTACGTGATTCCGTCCAAACAATTCCGAGAAACATAAGAACGAAGGATTCGCTTTTTTTTTTGCTTCCTTCTTCTATTCTTCGCGTCACCAATTAAAGTGCAGATACCCCAAAATAATAACGATAACCGTCATCACCGTCATGATCTTCAACGAAACGAAACTCAGTTTAGAGAGAATAATTTCTAATTAGCATCAATGGAATCTTTTCGCATTTCTCTACGTCTTTATTTTTGTTTGCTTTTAACGGCGAAGAAATGGAACGAAAAAGAGACAAACTAGAATAACAAGTAGGAAATGTACAAGTAAAACCATTTATTTACTACAAATGGTCGGTAGTAAATTAAAGCTCAGGACCGGGTTCGGCCAACAATTGCCGTTTCCTCTCTATCTCTCTCTCTCTCGCTCCTCTACGTACATATCCGCAACCATTCGAATTACCTTCATTAGTATCAAACAGTTTTTCAAATGTAATCCTTTAGCTTAGATCAAATGGAAACAAAAAGTGGCACTGGCAAGAAAAAAGGAAAAACGATTATATTTTACAAGAAGCTTAACAAAATCACTAACGATTTTATATATATACCACCACATCAATTACAATGAACAAGCAAGGAGAAAACGGTGAGAAAAAGAGTGAATGAGAGAGAGAGAGAAAGAGAGAGAGACCGCACAAAAGGGGGCAAACGAAAGAAAAAAACGCGAAACGTGGCGAGATAAAAGGCGGCGGAATTTAATTAAGAGCAAAAACAATTTGCTGAAACAAACTGATTCGGATATTATTTCACGAACGTCCGATAAAAATGCGATCAAATTAAAACTGATTGCAATAAAATTGCATTCGGATTTAATAATGATGATAGTAACGGCAGCAGCAGCAACAAGCAACCGCCGGTGCGTTCTGTTTGTTTTCATTCGTTCGTTCGTTAATTTGATGATGACTACGACGACGAAGACGTTGATGGCTTCTTATTGCAGAAAGAGAGCAAAAAAGCAAGCAAAAGTATAACCGCTTGATTATTATTACCAGTTTTACCGGAAATGACGTGTGTTATTATGATTATTATATTTACCACTGCTCTGGAATTGTGGATTAATCAATTCGTTTCTTTTTTCCAAAAAGGAAACCTAGCGATGATGGGATAAGATTCAGTTTAATGTATATATAACGAACGTCTTTCATTCTTTTCCCTGATTCTTGCGAGTCTTACAACTGAGCGTTCAGTTAGCTGCAGTCGTTGGAAAAACTTGCGCAATAAATTAATGCGCGACATAGAAGAGATATGATAGTTTGGAAAATCTTGCATGTTTCAAAAATATACGGATATAGTCGTAATGGAGCTTCTTCTTCGCCAAGTAGGGGACGTATATGCAAACGTTAGAAAATGTTCCACTTTTATCTACTTTTACCTTTATTTATTGTGTAATGGCACTAAAATCGGAGAGAAAAGGGAAACGATCGATCTAATAATAAAGTAAAAGTTCAAAGTAATAAAAGCTTATCTTTAGAAGATACTCGCGCGAGTACTTTAATTGCGATTTAACAATGTTAAAATCATAAATAAATTACGTTATTTTAATGAAAATAAATAATAAAACGTTAATAAAGCTTGCTTAATTAATATAGTAATAAAGGAAACGGCCGCACTTTTTTCCCTTTTATTTGGAATAGAGATTGTTAGTGGAGCTCATTTGAGGGAAAAAATAAAGAAAAGTGCCAGAGAAAGAGTTCGAATTGGTTTCATTGTATTTCCAACATTCGTTGAAAGAACGTGGAATCAGAGAGAGCAAAACAAAAGGAACGCAAGAAGGAAAACGTAGTTTAAATAATAAAATCTAGTACCAATTAAATTTTTATCATTATTTAATTAGTTTATATTTTATTAACATAATAAGCCGCTTATTTCATGTAAAAGAGTAAGAAATATTCATATGCACGTTTAATAGCAGGTTAATTCTCTCCTCCAATCATTAAATCCACAATTTTGCGTTCAAGTGGCGAATACGATGCAAATTAATTTCGAAAATACGTTACTTATATTTCAATTTTAATACGATTAAAAAAGACTTTTGTATTCTTCTCGCAAACTACAACTCTACTATCTATTATTAGGATATTGGAAACCGATTTTATGCTCTTAATCTATTCAAATAAAGCGATAAAATTGAGAGAGTTACATTAATTAACGCGAAACAAAGAAAAAACGTCTCATAATAGTTTACATAATAATATCTAATAATAATGGGGCGACTATCGAAACTAACTAACTTTCGTTGCGAAAGGACGGTCGATTTAAACGTAGAAATTGCATTGGCTTCCGTTTAATGTAGACGGAGCCGTGGAGGAATCGTCGGAGAGGATGCGAGAGAGCGAGAAGATTGTGCCCAAAATGTTGCCGAAACTTTACTAATTATCGCTAGAAGTCTGTCTTCTGAGGTTGACCATCGACCTTTTCCTCGAACGTTATTTAATAGTATGTGCGTTCGATAAATTGAACGTTACCCTCCACTTTATAACCGACGTATATTATTTGCCAATCTAATAACGTTTAAAACTATTAACAATTAAAATCGTATTTTAGACCGGAAAACGCCACCCGACCGAACTAATTGGCATAAACGTGCCGTATATTTCGCAATTATTACCGACGATCGAAAAACGAGTCCGGTCGGGGGACGGAGGGTTTAATAATTTTAAGTGTTCGTCATAAAGGAGCGAGCGAGCGAGTGAGCGAACGAGCGGAACGTATAGAAAATATGATCTTGAAGAATAAAATATAGATAATTTTTTATTAAAAAAGAACGGAAAAGAAGAACCGATGTAAAAGATGTAACGTTCCATATCATAAATTTAAAAGTGCACGTGCACTCTCGCCATCATCTTCATCCCCATCAAAGCGATTCCTTCTCGAAAAAATAAAATGAACCACGCGGAATGATATCATATATTCATGTATTCCGCGGAAAACTTTACGTTTTTAAAAATCATAGTTTAAAGTTGAAGCTTCTGACTCCTCCGAACTTTTTCTCTTCGCTTTTTTCCCTGTTAAACTAATGAAATAAAAGGCGAGTAAATGCGATACGTTTCTCCCCAAATATGACGATGAAATTCCGAAAAGGAAAATGAAACAAAACCGCATTAAACAAAAAGGCGGAATTAATTTCAAAATGTTCGCCATCAGACTTTTATTGAAATTCTCGACTTGTTCAACATTAACTACTTAACTTTTATATTTGATCAGTGGAAGACGATGGGAATGATAATTCTTATTCTTCATCCAAACCGCTGCAGCATCCTTCTCGCTCGGCGAAAAGGAAATACAATTTCCTCTTAATCGAATATAAAACGTACCTTTCATTGCAAAAGACTTCATAGCACGTCAAAAGGATTATAATAATAATAATGTCCATCGTGATGATGACGATTGTATAACCCACAATTATTTATTTATTTTTTGTTTAATTTACATGGCGAGTAATAATAGATAGTGGCACGCACTCCTCTAACAAATTACGATCATTATTAGTGGCCAAATGCAAGGGATTAACCAACAGAAAGGAAAAAAAGAATTGAAAAATGTAAAACCATGTGGAGAAACGAGCGATAAAAAGTGTATTAATAAGTGGTTCATTTTATTATGTAACGATCTCTCATCTCTCTTTTCAATTTTTTTCCCCGTATAATCCAACAATATCTTTTGGTGATGTGTGTGCATTCCTGCTGATGGTTATTATGACTGTAATTGAATTATAACATGCAAAAGAACGTAAAAAATGAAAACAATTGTATTACTAACGCCCCAAAGGATATAATTATCTTGCGAAAGAGCTGCAAGAGGATAGAGATGCCTGTGATTATCGTCCTTTTACAACATGTCTGCAGAGATTATAGGCTGCAAAGAAAGAGAGACGACCGTGAAGAAAAGGGCGAAAATTAATAAAAGGTGTCAAGATCGAAAAGAAGACAAATAAAGGATGTCAACGAGCTCGTTCCGTCACGTAAATCGTTATCTCGTTGACGCCTCTGTTGTTGATTATCCAAAAGACATTAACTTTATGACGATATAATAATTATGTAGGTGTGCAGCGAAACGGCGAATAATGTTGACTAGTGTGCGAAGTTTAGTTTAGCAAGACCGTATGCGCACGTTATATTGCCCCTCATACATTACGTTGTCACTAACGTTATTGCCAATTTACATTTGCACACGTACGTTTATAATAAATAAGCGATTTGGAGAAGCGAAAATAATTGCAATCATTAGCTCGCCGTGATATTGCAATATCTGTCGACTATTCGAATCTTAAACTGTCGTGGCTTTCGCGCAAAAACGAAATCGCAAACGAATTCTTCTCGCAGATAACGTACGTAACCTTTTACGTGCGTTTTCCTTTCATATTAATTGATCGGTGTAAACGTTGTTCAAATATTAATTTACCTGTAACACGTTTAATAATCGAAATCGATTACGTTTAATCGGTTTCCGTATTATTATAATAGCAACAACAGACGATGAGAAAATAAAAGAGCGATGAAAAGGCGAAATGGGTTTTATGCAACTAATTAGCGCAGAATCGCTAACATCACGAAATTAAATGCATCATTTAATTGCAACGCGATAAATCAGGGAAGTCTTTTTGATTGTGCTTTATTTTTTCGTTTTTCTGGCGAGTGTTTTAGTTTTTATTTTGGAACTATCGTTAGCTCGCTGTATAAATTCGCGATAAAATTAAAATATAAAATGAAGCAGTGCGTGTATTTTATAATTACATATTAATTTTCGCAATAATAATAAGGGGGGAAAATAATAAAAAAAGCATTTTTTGTTGCGCCAGTTGTTGTTGTTATATTCAAATCGCAACAACAAATTATGGAAACCAAATAAAAATGGTTCTATTGATTAGTTGATCGTAATAAAATTCATATATATGCATAATAATAACAACATTCAGTATTTTATTTTCGCATATTAAATGTTTTACACAATAATAATTTCCCTCCGCACTAAAATTACACTTGAATAATAATCAGGATGCTTATTATGTATTGGATGCATAAGAGGAGTTATAAAGAGTTTTTAATCGATCCTTGATTAGAAATTGAATCATGATACCTTGTTTTCCTCTTTATTTGCTCGCTTTTTGCATAGAAATAATAATGATGATGATGTTAATAATAATCACAACAAAACGAAGAACAAGAAGAAGATGAAGCTGAGGGGATTGCATATTAATGGGGCAAATGCATTATAAAGAGACTAAGATTTTATTACTTTATAAACTCCTTTTACATATCGAAACGTTTCCATCCAGTTAATTTCAAGCTAATGATCCTCGTGTAGTAATAATCGAAACTGCATACTAGACGAGAACTACAAAATGTACACTTTTTAGCGTTTAGTAAAATGAACGGAAGAAAGGAAAAGGAATAAAAGAAAAAAGTGGACGAGACGAGACGAGACGAAAGGAAGAAAGATGCAGGGAAATTGTGATGGTAGTAGTAAATCATCGAAAAAGCGTTAAAACGGATTATTATTATTAGAAAATCCATTCATGTTATGTTGACTGAAAGGAATAGATAGACGGATGGACGGACGGATTCAATCTTATAATTGAGTTAGGTCGCCCCCCTTGTGCAAGTCCTTCAACTACGATCAGTTTGGGAAATGCGAAAGAGGAAATACACAAGACAACCTTTAATCTAGAAAAAAATCGTTGTGTGCAGAAAATTTTTGAAAATGAATATCCCCTCATTATTTATGATTACGCTTCCTAATTAGCAGTTAGTTATAAATCAACAAACTGATTACATTTAATTAATGCATTTACGATGTATGCGCAAATTCGATCCGTAATCGTAATATTTTAATAACGCTGATGACGATATTGGACGCAATTTCAGGTAGCGTTTTTCGGGAATATGCAAAATGAAATTTATTTCAGAGACCGTCAGACCGGAAAATGCTTCCTTTTATAGCCATTTCGAAAAAAAAAAAGAACAAAGCCGAATAAACATGTTTAAAAAGCGTATTATTTTCGTTTTATAGCATCTACTTCTCCTATATATAACGAACGATCATTCGTTTACTTAATCCGCAAAATTAGAACAAATACAAAGCAGCAACAACAACAAGAAGGTGAAAGGGAGATTTTTTTAAATCTATAAACAGCAGCCAAAAGCAGAGGAACAGCAAATATACATAAAGGCACAAAATAGATATGAAAGAGCTTTTATTCCATTTTCCGCCACCAGCAGCTTTTCATTCTTTTCCCCTTCTTTTTTCTGGAAAACGTAATACGAAAATTACTGCACGTAAAATGCATTTCGTGAAAAACGACAGAGTGAAATAAAATTTTTCGTAGCAACAGACACACACTCAACGTAATTCGCTCTAAACTACACACATGTGTCTCGAAGAAGTATGGGCGAAAAGGAAAAGAGGAAATTGGGGAAAAACATAATAGTTTTATCATTGCAAGGAGGAGCAAGAGGTTTTGTTTTTGCAGGAAAAGAAGTCGCAGATTTAGAAACAATTCAAAGCACAAATTCCTGCGACATTTGTCGCGGCATATAATAAATTTGCAAGGCAAAAAAAAAGAATGAGAAAAGAGAGAAAACTTTGTGAACTTTAAACGACTTGAGAAAACCGACGATCTCTTCGACTGCTACGCGCCTATATATGGATTATAATTACAAGGCGCCGCATGAAAAATAAGAAGAGCATAAATAAATACAGGGGAGCAAAAAAAGAAGAAATGGGTTGAGAAGATAATAATGAAGGGGAAAAAGCGCCGTGATTATGCGTCCTTATAAAGTTAAAAGCGTTTATATAAAAGACATAAGGGACGGAGAAAGGATGGACAATTTATGGCATTTGAGTTATAACAATTATAAACAAATTTAGTTCTCTCTCTCTCTGTTTCTCTCGCATATTATTTTTTGCGCTCTTTTCTGCTATTTGAATTTGTTCCTTTTGTACTATACGCGAATTCTTTCCAAGCTATACACATTGCAAAACGTTTCAGTAATGCCAATAACTACCATGTACTACTTACTAGCACAATTCGAATAGTTCGTATATCATTTCCAGCGAAAAAATTCTCTTTCAATAACATTTATTCTTTCGTCGCATAAATAATATCGATTCGAATCGCATTTTTCGAATTATTTCAATGGAAAGTGCAAGCGCGAGAGAACGAGTAAGTAACTATTGTAACTCGTTCTCAATTATAGCAATAAATTGATGAGGCTCATTTAAATAAAGACTTCGTTTTGAAATTATTAATTAACACGTATTCCATAATAACGATAAGAAACTGTTAATGTTAAGAAGTTAATCATGCATACGCGTAAAGGTTTCGAAAAAGTGAAAAACAATCCCAACTAATCCTGGATATTATCGCAACAATTTGTAATTCCGCTCAGACGAGGAGAAAAGGAAATTCTTAATAATACCAATAATAAAAGGGTTTTTATTTAGCTATTTTTATATTAAACACCCATTTATGTGTTTATATAGAGAAAGGCGCATGCACACAAAGAATAAACGTGTGGAATAATAGAATTGGAATTTAAACTACTCGGGAATGATTATTTGAACTATAATTTAATTCAACGTGCAATAATAATAGCAACAACAGCAACTACAACTGAAATAGAAGTGAGCGAAGAAAAAAGTGCAAATAGAGAAGAGCCTGGGAGAGAAGGAATGAAAACATACAATAAGAGTAGAAACAACGTCGTAAAAGAGCTTGTAATTACAAAATCTCTTAATGATGAAATTGCAGTCTTTTATCTAAAACCACGATATACGTGTCCGGAATTTTAAAATTTCATATAAAGAGCTGCATTTTAAATTATTACATAATTTTTATGCAAATTAAACGGCTAATACCATTTCTTTTTCGTTCCCTTCACTTAAGCCTTTTTGTTGTTACTCGCTCCTCGTGCTTCGGGAACATGAAGTCCCACGTATAATATAACGTTATGCGATTATGCGGAGAGTTGTTGCATTATCAAAAGCAGTTTTCAACACTATTTTTAATCTTTCAGATTACACTTTTTTACTCCTCGCTGAAATTTCACTGTTGAAATTGCAAATTATTTGAACAAACACACGTGTAGAAGGCAAAAAAGGGATGATGATGATAATGATGATGACGATGTTGATGATGAGAAAAATGGGATTGCTTATCGTACGCAAGGATCAGGAACATAATAACTGCGCAAAAACAACAGTTCACTTTATCATTAAAATTATTATCATCAGCGGCTTTCCCTTTTTCTTTTTCACTTTCATCTCGAGAAACTGAAACTCATGGCCGGATGATTGAAAATCCAATCTATTAAGTTTCGAAAGTGCTTATTACCCATCTACCAGCTAGAAATCCTTGCAAAATCTACTCGAGAAGAGACGATGACGGTGATGGCGAGAGAGAGCATCTTGTGCCACAAACTACCACTGTTATTACAACATACGTCCAGTTGAAAATTGCTATTTAATTACTTAATTACTTTACGTCAAGTTATTGTATATGCCTACTGCTGAGCGAATTTTATTAATAAAATAATTAAAATGCGTTTCTAATTATTCGCGAAACGGCCAACAAGTTATCAATTTCGCGATGTGACGTTCCTTCCTCCTTTCTTTTATCTCTTTTAATTTTCTCTCTTCGCAACAACAACAACAGCAACAACAACGTTTCGTTTATTTACCTTAAGCCTCGTAATTATTAATAAACAACAATGGTAATTTGCAATTTACGCATTGATTGATCGGTCGGCTGATTGATTGATTGACTGATTGATTGACTAACTGATTGATTGCAAATAATTACGATGACGACGATGATAAGTGACAATGTAACGATCGGGCGTTTCTCGCGATAAACGCAGGACGCGGCTATAGCTAATCAGCATATTATTTATTTTGCCCGGTGCCAAACGAACGTCCATTCTATTTGCGAATGCAAAACTTGTGTGTACTTAATGTCACCGTAATGTACGATGACGAGCCACACAGGCAGCAACGGCTATCAGCCACGAAGTCACGTTTGCGACAATGCCGAGCATATTGGACACTGTTTACTAAATGCAATCATCATCCTAACATCGCTTCTTCCATTTTTCATCAAATTAATTATTACAGAATTATTCAGCGGATGAATTAAAATAGAAATTAAAGCGAGTCGATGGAATTGCAGGAACAGTAAATGAAGATAGAGGATGAACGGGGGCAAAATGGCCATTTATAGGAGAGAGGAATGCGTTAAAGAGCAAAAAGAAACGATTCTCGTAGAATAAGTACGCGTGTGTACGTTCTGGTGGTGGACGATCGTTGTTTGAAGAATAGGCGTCTGCAAGAAGAAGAGTAACGAGAAGAAATCGCGAAGAATAATAGCGCGGGAAGGTCGTTGCACGCTAAAGTGCGCACACATTTATAGAGATCGACTGTCAATGCGTGAGCGATTACATCTCATATCTCGACACATCTCTAACACCATCGTTTTCACCCCATCGTTTATATAACTTAATGCCCGCCCTTTATAATTGACTTTTATTGATTACACAATAAGAATTTATGAAATAGAGTCGTAATAAGAAAATTGCAACAGGAAACGAAAGGGTTGTATCCTTCATTTCGTGCAATATAAATCATAGTTTGTAGTTTGAAAAGGACGACCGCAGCATAAAATTGTTCGATATATTACGCGGTAGATTTCTGGTGAGGCAACGTCGAGCAAAAAAGAATAGTAAACATCCTTAAAAGTAAATCGAGAACAAAAGCAGAATAAGAATGAAAAATACTCGGCTACTTTTTCTTCTCTTATTATCGTAATTTTTTTTTGCTACCATATCGCACAATCAATCCAATTTAAAATGGCATTTCAATACCCATTGCTTATATTAAAGTGCCCACAATACGAAACTTCCACGTGTGTATGTGTGTTATAGCGGCCCGTTCTAAACTAAAGCTGACAATATTAAGATTTACGAAGGAGATTATTGTATGACCGCAGCACGACGACGACGACTTTACAAAACTTTAAATCCTCTCGTCTCTTTCTTTCCCGCGCCCGTTCTTCGCCATCGTAAACTCTTCTCAAGATATATTGTACTATACACGATAAATACCAGTAGCTAACTAAGGAGACAACGGCCATACGTTTTCAAAGTCGTTTTAATCGTAATTACAATCATCTCTTTTCTCTCCTCTTAGCTTCTTTTTTTCGCCGGTAAAATATTTCATTCCCGATCAATTATCGAATCAATTTCTTTTCTACTTAAAAACGTCAACACTATCGGTGCGTTTTTTTATTTTATTTTATAATTTATCATTCTCCGCGTTATCTTTCGTTTTTAATGATTCTTAATTAATTCCTTCGCGCGTCTCTTCCTAATCCAAATATCACGCATTGATTCCGAGGAAAATTGCTTTTACTCAAGAATGGAATTATCGATGGAACAGAACTTCCACTTCAATCTACGCCATTCTTTCCTTTTTTTTTTTCGGTTAACAGAAATAAAATATTTTATTCTAAGCACGTCGTTGTCGGAGTGGTAAGAATAATGTGACGTGTCAGGGAGACGGGAAAAAAAGGGAATTTTTGAGTAGTTAAAATGTATTGTTGTACCGTGGTGCTTGTCTTATTTCTCTTTCCCATCCCGAACATGGAATAGTATAACAGGTTTCCTTTGAGAACCGCAAATGGGAAAGACAATGCGATGAGATATACACACACAAGCACACTTTTCTCCTAACTGCCAATTCCACTTTAACTCTCCGCTTTGCCCTTTTCCCGAGCCTTAATTCCAAATTTTCATTTTATCAAATGATTTTCCACTTAACAATCGCGTGCGGCGCACATTCATTTTGGGGCCGCGCTAAAGCAATGCGAAATATTCAAATTGGGGAATTCGTCAGTGGGAAAAAGAAAGAAACCAGTTGCAAACAGTCGGAATTCTAAAGCCGCACTCCGCACTGATTGTTCCTATTCATTGTTATGGTCCGATAAGCCGCTCGACATGCCCCATAAGTCTATCCAACGTCCAACTCTCTTCTATAAGCCGGCGGGTGCCCGCACGCTCGCTCGCTCGCTCGCTGACCGGCTCGCTACCTTGCCGCCATCCTTAAGACGCTCAGGCGGAGACGGTCGCCCCGACATAAAATACACGTTCCGGTCTATTTAACGTGGAAATAATGACGGACGTTACGTTTAAATACGGCGTCTACAGATGTTTTGGCCGATTTAATGGTAAATAATCGACGACAAAGAGAACGGGGAAAGACGAGGAAACCGTTCGGAGACGTTATCGCGCAATACAACTGAAACGACGCGTATAATCGAAGTTTTCATCGCTTTTTTCTTTCTCTTTCACTTTCAGATCCGCAAACTACAACAATCGGACGGGCGATTGCGAACTATCGAATATGGATCGTATCACGGTCGCCGGCAGCAACGCGTTCCAAACCGACGACAGTTTCGACTACATCGAGAACAATTGCGTGGAGGAGCCGACGAAATTGTGCGAATTCAAGAAGCTGACCGGTCGCATCCTGAAAACGGTCGACTCCGTCTATCAGGACGTCGGCTCGTCGGACGAATGCCGCGACTTGTGCCTGAACTCGCCGTACCGATGCCACTCGTACGATTACGGCGACACCGGCGAGATGGTCTGCCGCTTGAGTCATCATTCGCGTGCCACGTTGGCCGACATACAGGTAAAATTAATTAATCACTCGGCCATTTAATTGGATATGGATTTCGATGTTTCTCCCTCGGCGATGCATTTTTCTCCTTTCGATTCGCATTAGAATATAAAGAGGAATGTAAACGACTGAGTAAATCAACCGATTACACGAACCTGTTGTCTGTTCGTTTGCGGTTGTCGTTGTAAAGATAATCGCTGCATATTAATTACATCAAAGAACGAGATAGAAAGAAACAATAATAAACGGGAAATTCGAGGCAGAGAGATCGTTCACAGTTATTCCTCTTGCTCTTTTGCGCGAAATGTGTCCAATTAAATCGTGGTCATAAAGTAATTCTCTCGATGCGAATCGTAATGCACGGTCATATGCGAGAACGTAAAACGTGGAATCGCCATCATCATCAGCTACTATTATTGTTCTTTTCAGGACCCGTATCTCGATGTGCCAGAAGCCGCAACCTATGAACTGAGTTCGTGCTACAACGTGAGCATCGACTGTCGATCCGGTGACATGGTGGCCCGCATTCAAACGAGCAAACTCTTCGACGGCAAGATCTACGCGAAAGGCAGCCCGAACTCGTGCGTACGCGACGTCAACAACAGTCTCGAATTCGAATTGGAGATGGCCTACGACAATCTCGAGTGTAACGTGCGGAAAAACGGTCTGGGCAAGTACGTGAACGACGTCGTCATACAGCATCACGATAAGATCGTGACGAGCTCCGATCTCGGCCTCGCCGTCACGTGTCAATACGACCTGACCAACAAGAGCGTGACGAACGAGGTGGACCTCGGCGTGCACGGCGACGTGCAGCCGGCCCTCTCCGAGGAGGTCACCGTCGACTCGCCGAACGTCGCGATGAAGATCACCGATCGCAGCGGCGGCGACGTGATGCCGACGGCGGAGGTCGGCGACCCGCTGGCCCTACGGTTCGAGATCATCGACAAGAACAGCCCGTACGAGATCTTCGTCAGGGAGCTAGTCGCCATGGACGGCGTCGATTCCAGCGAGATCGTCCTCATCGATTCCGACGGCTGTCCCACCGATCACTTCATCATGGGACCTCTATACAAATCCGCAGACTCCGGAAAGGTATTTAATCACTTCTTCCTCGTTGAGCTTAGTTACTTCGGATTTTTAACCATTTTTCTTCGTCGCACAGATTTTACTCTCGCACTTCGACGCCTTCAAGTTTCCCTCGTCCGAAGTGGTGCAATTCCGCGCGTTGGTCACGCCGTGCATGCCGTCGTGCGAGCCGGTGCAGTGCGATCAAGAGGAGTCGACCGGGGAACTGCGATCGGTCGTGTCGTACGGTCGCCGTCGGCGACGTCGCGCCGTCAACCAGCCGATCGACGACATGCTGCTGGTGCAGTCGATCCAGATCACCGACAAGTTCGGTTTCGAGAAGCAGATGAACAAGTCGAGCGGCGGCGGCGGCGGCACGTCGATCGGCAGCGAGACGTTGTACTTGCCGAGCGCGGAGAACGGCCTGTGCATCAATATGGCCGGACTGATCGTGGCCGCGACCGTCTTCCTCGTCGCCCAATTGCTCATCATCACGTTGTGGACGTACTTCTGGCAACGGCGACGCCTGAACAAGTTCCACAACGACGCGATGTCCGTCAGCGTCAGTCTGCCGTCGGTGTTGAGCGCCAGCCGCACGGACAGCCTTTGTAAACTGTACGATGCCGGTTACGTTCATTCGCGTAGATTTTAGGACGCCGGACGATGATTGAAGCGAAATAGATGGGAACGATCGAAATTGGCGGCTCGCAAAAACGGTGACGACGGTTTCGATTCGAATCGCGTGTGATAGCCCGTTTCCGTTTTCGAATAGATAAGGACTAATTTATTATAATTATTTGTTAAAATTAGAACGCGCCCCGCACAATATATACCTGCATGTGTTTCTTCGCCTCTCTCTCTCTCTCTCTCTATTTTGTTTCATAAAGTCGTCTTAATCAAGCATTAAGCGACGAATTGGAAATTCGTTTACTAACCAACAGAGAACAAGAGGAAAGTGGACAAGAACCGGCACACGAAGAACACGGATCGATCAGGAAATAATCCCTTCGCCTCATAAGTGTGTTGATCTTAAGTGTATCGTTGATCTTTAAGCTTTCTTTTCGCATCTCGAATCATTAGAGCTAACCAATAAATAAATGCCGGCTTACTTACTAACTTTCAATTAAAAAAATTAATATTTAATCGGTACAGGTTGAAGAGCAAATTTCTAGATCGAGTACTGCATCCGAAACGGTTTCTGAAGGACTCGAGGATGATCTCGCGCGAAAGGGCAACGAATGGATAACTCTTTTAACTCATAATCATAACGCACATTTAATAAGTAAGATGTGAATTGCGAACGGTGCGTGAATGTGACTTAATATTATTATTATTAATTTAACTAAATGCTTATCCTCGTTTCCTCTGACCGTTCGTGGACGTTTTTATCAATTATTTGTCGTTAATCGATTGATAAAATCAGCCACGCTTAATTAATGCAAGTAATTTAAACGTTAAGGAGTACTCTTCTCGAATATCATTAAGTTTAATTTTATTATACTTATTACTATTATTTAAGTACCATATTTATGAAAATGATTAGGAAATTGATATTATGTTATCATTATTTTTTAAAATTTTTACAATAACGTATATTTTTTAATTCATCATTAATTGAAGCAAACTAATTAAGTTATCTAGATATTATAATAATAGCAATAATTAATTAATCAATTTGTACTTTCAAAATGTATCTTTTGATCGTGAATATTATTATAATTAATTAATTATTAATCGAAATGTATACGAATTGATAATTCTCAAACGGAACGCTATCAATTCATTAATATCATTAATTATAATAAAATTGGATATAATTTATTAATGATTATTTCTTTAATTAACCAAACCGAACGATGTTGGCCGCAACGCAAAATTAGAGGAAATAAAAATAGAACGAAAGTAGGGCGGCGAAAAAAGGAAACTTAAAGTACATAAATTGCAAGCTTAAGCAGAAATTTAATTGCAACGATAAAAAAAGAAAGTGTGGGGAACGAAAGAAACGAGAGCAACGGCAGCAGCGAAAGCAAAAAAAGGAAAGAGGAAAAACATCAAATTTCTTTTAAAGAACGGCAAAAGAAAGGATAGAAAAAAAGTTAAATGGAAAGAATGAAGATGCAGCAGCAAAAAAGAGGGGAAAAAAGAGGAAGAAGAAGCGAATAATTATCATGTCGAGTAAATTTTATTTTTAATTAAATCATTCCGAATCCCCTACTTGTTATATACTTTTTTAAGTACCAAAGTTCTTTAACATCGGCCATTGTTCGTACGAATAGCGTTCGGGAAGCGAAACAGAAGAACAAGAAGTGAAAACAAATAGGCACGGATTCGCCATCGAGAAGGAAATTATAATAAGCGAAATTGAAATTAATTTCTGGCTTTTAGCAACAGAAAAAAAATCAACCTTTGAACAATTTGAAATTCTCCATTCCTCCCCTTCAAGTTAAAAACCGAAAGATATCAGTCGGAGAAAGCGACGGGAAAAACTTAAATTTCAGTTATGCTTTGCTAACTGAAGAGGAAATTGATTTTTAATTTGTTTACCGGAAACTTGCTCTTCGCAGGAACTAAATAACTGCAGAGAAAAAGAAGGAAGCTACTTTGAAGTTTATGAAGGAAAATAATAAGAAAGCGGAAGAAGTGGCGGGTTAAAGAAGCTCGATCGATCTAATCGAATATGTTCTCATTAACGCCCACGTCCGCCGAGGGGATAAAATCATTCGCGCGATGAGTAACGAACTTCTATTGATAAGCGCTTTATTATGTTCGGGACCGGCGCCGGTATATTTCTTCATCGAGTTAATACTCTAGTTCATCGTTCGATAGTGAGTAAAAGTTAAACATAATATCTTCGGAAAAAAATAAACGTAGAAGTGGTAAAGGATATAAGCTACCTTCTTGTAATTACTCCAAACTCCATCCTTATGTTAAATATGTACGACGTCTTGAAAAGAAAACGAGGGATGAGATTAAGTGGCGTGTGATAAAAGTTTTAAAAGTAGTTTCCTGTTTGCAAAATACGAAAGGGACGGAGGCAAACTTTTGCCTTCCGGTTTTCGCCTATTTTTTTTTCCACTTCTTCGATCGAATTTAATTGTTCATTCGCCGGATTCGTAATATCGTGCGAATGCTGATTAATGTTGTTGGTTGAGTTAACGTTAATAATGTGCATAAAAGGCGATGCGAAATTTACTGATATATCTCGCGCTCTTTCTCCATTTCGAATCTCCTCATCGTCGACGCTTCTCTCATCATCATCGTCATCATCAAACGCTCGCTGCCAGCAATGAAATTTATTTAAGCACATGATATATTATCTTCTTCGCAGCGGAAAATAAAAAGAAAATTATGTACTGCAAAAAGCTCATGGGTATGAAATAATATCAAACCGACAACGAGGAACGGAAAAAACGAGGTGAATCTAACTGTAAACGCCACGTATCGTTAATTAATTTTAAATAATTAACTTTATAATGTTTCGCTCCACGTTAATTGTCATACCCATATTTGTCTTGCACGTTTTCAAATGCAACGACGATTTATAATAATCGATCGGGTCGATACAATTAAGTTCGCATTGCCGGTCGCTCATCGAAATGCTTTTATTGTTCGCTATTATTATTATTACGAAATCCTACAGGATTTTCTCTATACGTATTAATAACAAAATTCCAACGTTCAACCGTACAATTCGCAACTAATGTACTTACGTGTAACAAATGAAAATTTGCAACAATAATCATTAATAATGATAAATGTAATACAACATATTTAGTTATTATGTGGTAGTTGTGCGAAACGTACAATACTGCAGATTAACATATTGTCATTAGAAATTTCTGCTCGCTGGACAACAACAGCAACAACAACAACGGGGACAAAATGCAATAACCCTCGGGCTCCTCTCCTCGGTTTTCGTTTTATTATCGCGATATGTGCAAATAGTTATCGACATGGATACCAACATGTGTAATTCTCGCAGAGATAGTAGCGCAGAAACACACACACAATTATGCAACGGGATGTGTGCGAAAGGGGACGATGGTTCTGTTAAAACGAGAAATCCCGACCGGAGTTCGCCCTAAATCACGGAACCGTTAACTTAACAAAACCGAACCGGCAATCGTTTGTGGATTGTACATTGAATTAAACGCGCGGAACCCATGAAAGTACGATATTAATTTTGCAGTTTCGTAAACGTCTTAATTGAAAAATAGTGTAGCAATAAGAACGCAAAGACAAACGGAAGCGGCGAGCGAAGATTTATGGCCTGCGAGAATTGAACGGCAGAAAGTCCTCTTTCTTCGCTTCGATGTTGTACAATTGGAATCGTACGAGGAAATGTTTTAACACGTCGATTAACGTTAATGCGACATCGATCTCTCTCCGTTTAATCGCAAATTGTCTGCAAAAAAAAAAGAAACTCCGGCCGTTTGTTTCCAATTGACGGTTTTGCAATTTCGATCGAATTAAATTCATTGCAAGCTTCAATTATATAATAACGACCCAATATCGAATCAAAGGTTAATTAGACCCACAGCGGCAACGACGCGCAAAAAATATTATTCGCAAATAATGAACGAAATATTTTTTTCTTTTCGATCTAAATAACGTATCAAATGCTATTTGAATTGTATCAAACGAAACGTGCAAAATCAGAGCGAATTTATTTTGTTTCGTCGTGTGGGTAAAAAAAACGAACTAAATTGAACAACAATATTATGGAAACATCAAAGTGAAAGAATTCAAAAGGTAATTACTTTGTTATATAAAAGGGCAGAGGGAACGGAATAGAAGGGAATATCTTAGTTTCGTTTCTTTTTAAAAACGAAGCACGTGCTTTTAATCTTAGCCCTTTGAAGTGAGCGAGTAAGAGCGAAGAAGGAAAAATGTTACCGACGAAATTTTAATTATGCCCCATTTATAAAAAGTTTCCTAAAATAATGGCAAAGGAGCAGGCGAAGAGGGCAGAAATAAATTAGCGAAAAGGAGGCGCAAAAATAATGTAAGAATAAAGTAACGAAAAAAATTCAATTGAGAGAATTCGTAATTATGCGCATTTGATCATCACTTTCCTAGGGATTATTGCTATTGCGAAAAGGGCCTGCGCTATTTAATTCCTCCTAAATGAATGTTTTTTTTTTTAAACGGATTTAATTGGCGATTAGAGCAATTAAAATACACATAATATGCGAATAAACCCTCATAAATCGCAACGAAATTTATGCACAACAAAGTTCCACTACTATTAACGTTTCGCCGATTTGCATTCTCTCTCTGTACCTGTACTTGCAAATTGCATTCAATATTCATTACAACTATATTTATTATTGAATCAATTTATCTTGCATGTGGTGTTGCAATGTAAACGTAACTTTACCATTCTCGCATGATGATAGTAACGAAATAATGATAATAAAATACGTATTCCAAATGGAAATCTTTAATTAGTGCAAATTGAACACCAACATCTACTATATTCCCGTTATCATTATTATTCTGTTGATTTTGATTTATAACGTGACAAGCAGATAGAAACGCTACCGAAGCCATTATTATTTGATTCCGAATCGCGAAATAATTATTTAATTAATCAACGCGCTAATTAATGCGCAAACAATGAACTGCTTTCCGTCCGATCCAATAAACGCGTTGCAATCGTATTACAAGAACGTCTTCCAACCTTAGATCATCTCGGAAGGGCAAATGCTAGAGCTAAAAGCAATGAAAAATGATATGGAGAAACGTGCGAAGAAGTTAATAATAAAAAGTGTTCACGTAGTCGAAGCAAAAAAGGAAAATTGCGACTTTTTTCCAAATTACATCCTATGCGCACAAAAGATCATTTGTCCGATGATGAATAACTTTCGAGCTTTAGGACAACATAGAAACCAAACGAGCGAAGGAAATGTGGTTACGTACCACGTGCACGATTATGGGAACGAGTCGCCGTAATCGACGGCAATTATTTATCCGCGTATGCTTATGAGCAACCAATCCATTTCGCTGGTCAAGGAGTTAATGAAGATTACATCGCCGCCATAAATTACACACATCTCTCTGACACCTGTTGTGCACCGCGTTTCACATTGTTACAACACGCATTTGCAGCAAAGAAATTCTATACGTTCGCTTCGTCAGAGAATCGCCATTTGCCCCATTTGCCAAACACGTTGTTATCGCATTTATTGGAATAATTTTACTCCGTCTGAATAATTCATACGTTTGGCGAAATTTGTTTCAAAACAACGATTCGAAGTGGTCGCGCTGCATTCGCAACATTTTCCATTAGTTCCCCCATTCTTAACGACTGATAGCAACTTAAGGATGATTATTACCTAAAACGCTTTTATCATTTAGCAAGGGCTTCATAATCTCTCTATATGCATTCGGTTGCGATAAACGTTCGCTACAAATTTAAATCGGCATGCATTTTAAAGAAAATTTCTTACCTTTAATCGTTGATCGCAGACCGTCCACACTCTGGACGCGAAGTCGTTGGAACCGCCGACGATGAAGGTGCCGGTCAAGTCGAAATCCACCGACGTGATGCCCGCATTACTTCCCAATAACATTCCTTTCAACTTGTAACATCCTAAAACGAGAAAAATGGATTGAATCTGACGAGCGTTTTAAAATAAAATAAAAATAAAAAGTAAAATCGATTTATTATTTTTTTTCCAACATCATACAAGTTCTAAATCGCTAATCGTTAACAATTTTTCGTCACATCCATCTAACAAACTGCGTATACGAATGTTGAACAAAAAATATTATTGTGGTCGTGTGGAGGAAAAGGGCAAACGCAAAAAGAAATTCAGGCCGATTAAACGAGACACGAATAAAATTTGGTTATAACGTTATAGTGATCACCATACAAAAAAGAACCCAATTGATATAATAAACGAAATAATATTGAAATATGTCTTTCATATGGAACGTAAAATTTACGCAGTTGTTGACGCTAGTCACTGACCTTCAGTTAAATCCCACAACTTGACCTTTTTGTCTAAGCCGCCAGTGGCCAATGTTCTACACATTGGATTCCATTGAACGGCATCGACCTCCGATTCGTGACCATCCTAAAAGAACAGATAATGCACATCTCATTAACATGTTCTTAAATAATGATCGTAATTTCATTTCAATTACAAATTTCATGACGACTTTCGACGGGACGATTGATTCGACGATCGGTAGCGTGGCATGCTTAAATTCGTCCGGCGATGGACCTCTCGTATCACGACATGCTTCTTCCAATTCCATTTGCATTTTTGCATTGCGTTTCCTATAAAGTAAAAAAAGAATGGGTCAAGAGACATGACGATGATGTATCGTAATTCGAAAATAATACAGTTAAACTTGGCACCCTATATCTGATAACAAAGCATTAAACATACCTGAATAAACCAAAAGTGCTCAACACTAAGGATTTAGATTTGGTACCGGTACTGCAAATTAAGTGTACAAAGCTAACACAGTTATATACAAGACACAAAAAGAGAAGAGATTGGAAGGATTAGTTTTGAATGTCTAATAGTAAAAAATAGTAATTCAATATTAAAGAATTATGCGAATCAAATTTTTACAAAAAAAAAGTGTTTCTGTTAAGATCCCATGCATCTAATCCAAGCAGTTACTTACTTCAGAAAATTATCATTCTCCTCATTCATCTTCTCTGCATCTTTTGCTTTATATTTGATCAATCTCTCAATCAGCTGCCTGTTCTCATCCTAAAATTGTACAAAATACATTTCTTGCAATATTTAATTAACACTTAATCACAAACATTCAATTGCATTAATTATTCTCCATTAAAAACATGAATCAACATGAATCAACATTTGATGTCATTTGTTGAGTTGAAATAATTTTGACACAGCACACTAGCATATTAATTATTATGCCATATAATATAATTAAAGCATAATACCTGAGCCTTCCGCAATTTCTCCTCTAATGCTGCAAATGCCAACTGTAAGGCTTGATGTTCATCATGCAAAACTTGATTTAAATTTTCTAGTTCCTTAACGGATGTTTGGTACCTTTTTATATCACTTTGTAACATTGTGTTTGTTGTTAAGCTTTCATTTAAACTGTAACAAAATCACAATTAATATGTGTATATAATAAGTAATAAACAGTTCTATACTTAAGATCTTTAAGAGCTGAGACTTTTTCCATCTCTTGAAGCTTGACATTAAGATCAATAATTTGCTGAGCATTTTCACCTTTCCTTTTATGCAGTTCAGTCAGTTCTTCTTGTTGGTTTAAAATTTTATGCTCCAGATGATGTATCTTTTCAGTCAATTTCACTTCATTCCCAGACAGACCACCAGCATTTAAAATGTCTGTAGTGCATGTTTTCAATTTCTCCACTTGAATGGACAATTGTAAATTCTCAGATCTCAATGTGTTAGCATTTTCGAATAATTTATTGTCTAAAACAGAAAACAACATAATTAGGTTAAGACATTACTAGATAAAAATTAAATACTTTGTTGTATTAATTCTTGAAAACATTGCGTTTGAAGACGATTTCGTTCTCGTAATTGTGTTATAATACACTCCCTCCAATTGGAATCTTCTTTTTTCGCCATTGCTCCAACAATTTCAACCCTAATTTCGACAAATTCATAAAGACACCTTCGCTGTGTAATTGATTAGCAATTTACAGATACTATCGATTATCACACGCATCATTTCTTATCAGTAAGAATGATCGAAATTCTCATTAACAATACATTTTATAACACAAGTAAAATCATTCGAAACCTTATCGAATTAACCTATAAAAACTAACTTTTTCACAAACTCAATCATCTGTTTCTCATTGAATTGAACATGGCTGCAAAATATCAATCAGTAAAGATGGCTGCCTATCATCACAAATTCCTACGTCTATAACTGCGAGGTTGGTAGTTCTGACAATGTTCGACAGCCAAGAGTAAATATATTTTTTCCTAAATAACGATTTGTTAAAGTAATTTGGAATAATTTGAAGTTATTATCTAAAGACGTGTAAGAATGCCCAAATATTATTGTGATTATTGCGACACTTATCTGACACACGATTCGCCGAGTGTACGAAAAACACATTGTACAGGACGTAAGCATAAAGACAATGTAAAATTTTACTATCAAAAATGGATGGAAGAGCAAGCTCAACACCTGATAGATGCAACAACGGCCGCTTTCAAAGCTGGCAAAATTGCCAACAATCCATTTGCACCACCTGGTAAAGGCGTCGCAATTCCACCACCAGCACAATTGACAATGGGGCAAAGACCAGCAGGACCTGGTGGTCCTGGAATGATGCCTCCAGGTACACCTTTATTATTCAGTTGTCTGTTTGATATTAATGTTTGTTTTTTTTTAGGTATGGGACCAGGTGGTCCGATGCCACCAATGATGATGGGTCCACATGGGCCAATGACTCCTATGATGGGTATGCGACCCCCAATGATGGGCATGATGCCAATGGGACCTTTAGGACCGATGCCAGTCAGGCCACCTTTAGTCAATGCACCACCAAAATGAATAATTTAGGTTTATTAACTTTAATAACGGATTTAGACTAAGTTTATACTTATTATATTTGTACAAAAAATGAAGTTTTACATATGAATTTATTATAAATGACAAAACCAATATATTAAGTGTATAAATTAAGGCATCAACAATTCGGATTTAATTTACAGTTTGTAAATTTTAGCTTAGCTGATTTCATATTTTCACAAAAAATATAGAAGAAAAGGTAAACAAATTGTAGGAAAATTACCAATGGTCCCAATAATAAAACGAAATGCTAAAAAATCAGTAACAAAATGGCTAAAGAGACTAGAAAAAAATCAATAATAAATAATACAAACTAATTACATGAAAAAAAAAATACTTGTACGAAAAGATTCGCGAAGTTTAAAAGGCCGTTTCCAATGTAGGCGGCGATTTGGATTGCGCCTTCTCGCTATTATCCCTCGTTGAACTTATCGTATTGAACTTGTTGAATTTGTCGTTACTGTTGCTCGACGTTGGAACGTTAAAGAATTGCTCCCTTTGCGCCCTAATCCGCTCCGTAATACTCATCCTACTATTATTATCCAATTTCTCCTCGACAATACTGACATTACTTTGAACGTTACTATCCGTAAATATTTGCTTTCTAACGTTACTGCTATGAAAATTTGTACTTTGCAAACTGTTCTTCGGAACGTTCTCCTTCTCGATCCGACTGCCGTCGTTCTCCTCCTCGCGACAATCCTCGATGATCGGCGACGACAGGACGTCGCTGCGGGGATTCGCGAATCGCCATTGCGAGCGCGGCGACAGCAGTTTCGGCACCGGCCTCGTCAACTTATCCGGCCCGTTCCGCGGCGATCCGGGCGCCCCGTTGTTCATCATCGTCGCCTTCCTGTTGCCCAGCACTTTCGGCGATCCGCTCAATTCCAATATGCTCATCTTCTCCGGCTGCTTCAGATTGTTCGGCTGCAATTGCTGCTTGGACAATTTCAATTGCTCGACGGCGGACAACTTGTGCGAACTCGGCGACGGGATGCTGGTGCGACTGTGCTGCAACAACAACCGTTTGAAATCCAAACGGGACGTTTGCTGAACGCCCTTCCGATCGTTGCACGACCAGCTTTGCCGCGATCGCGCCGCATCGACGACCGTCGGCGGACTCTTGTCGATGTTCGTGTTGAAGTCGACGTACTCGCCGCTGCTCGGCGACCAGCTGGACCGCGACCGCGACTTCTCGCCGATGTACCCGGTCTCCGGCGACTTCAAACCGATCGGCTTCTTCGGTTCCGCCGCCTGTAAATCGATGACGGTCGTCGACGGCACGTCGCCCTCTTCCGTCTTAATGTTCATCTTCTTCTTGCTCTTGTGGATGATGGCGTACAGCTCGTCGTTGCTCATCGTCGACTTCTTCGGCGACAGCAGTCTGCTCTCCAGGTTCGAGGCCGCTTTCAGTTCGTTCGTCTTCGACGACGGCGTCGACGAGTGAAAACTGCCGCAATTGCGCGGATCTATCGGCGATATTTTCAACGATTGATTGAAACGTTCCGTTGCACATTGCGAAGGCACTTCTTGTTGTTGCTGATAATGATGCTGATGTTGTTGTTGTTGAAGATACTGTTGTTGTTGTTGTTGAAGATGCTGTTGTTGTTGTTGAAGATGCTGTTGTTGCTGATGAGGATGATGAGTAGCTATTGTCGGTATTTGCACGGGAATGCCCAAATTTTGGGTTAACTTCGGATGAAACCTGGCGTGATAATTTGGCAAATAATCGCCGGTGTCGGTTCGCACGTTCGTCTGTCGTCTGTTGTATGAATCACCGGCGTATTGATTATTTTCCAATCCCCTCGTGATATCGGGCGTCACGGAGCGTTCCGGCAGATAATCGACCGATATCGGTTGCGATTTCCTCGCCGGCAACGTGCTGCACCGTGCGGCGGCGAATTCGCGCGGGTTCCCGTACTGTTGGTAATAGATCCGTTCGTCGTACACGTCGAACGGCTTCGGATGAACGTTATTGGCGGCGTACATTCCCGGTCGATGGTGATGATGAGGGTGATGCTGCGACGGCGATAGTGCTCTTTCTGCAAAAATACACATACGTCAGTGTTAATGAAACGCACTTAAACTATTCGCGCACCATGCAATTTCGTGTCTTTTTTTTTTTTCGTTCGTGATTACAAAAACTTTATATCTCACCTGGTGCAACTCAGTTCCTGTACTAATAGTTTTTTTTTTACGATCAAACACACAAAATATATGCAGGCAATATTAACAAAAGGCGTTCCTCTACTTTAATGCGCTCTCTCTTTTATTGTTGGGCCCGTTTAGCGAATCTCGCTCCATGCGCCGTGCAAAATAATTCGCAAACAATGGTGCGCTCTCGCCAAGTTAAAGCGAACTTGTTATTTATAATGGGAACGTATCTTGCGAAGAACAAACGTTCCAGCATTCACCATTATTATTATTTAATAATAATAGGCAGGCAAGCCGAACCGACAACAACGACGAGAAACGGCAACAAAACGTGATATTAAGTTATTTTTCATGTCTCTCTCGCCGTTTCAATGAACGCAAAATATGCAAAACCAACAATAAGAATATGTTATCATGAAAACAAACGTAATTCTGAGTCATGCCACAAATGGAATTTAAATAATGACAACACTGTGCAAAACGTAAGATTCCGTTTAAATAATCGAATTTTGCATACGTAATTGCAAAATTGATTTGATATTAATTCGGTTGGGAACGCGCTTGAGAACTGGCCACTTAAGTCGTCGCAAACTAATTTAAATTTTAAATTAACCGTCTCCGTCGATTCGTCTTAAATGTTGACCGTTGTACGATGTAAAGTAAGGGAATTAGATGTTAATGTTTAAGGGATCGATCTGAGGGATTAATGTGCGTTGAAGCTGTTTCTCTTGTGGAAAGTCGATTTTCCTCGTTAATGATTGATGGAGTTCGAAGAATGAGCGACACGAAAATCATGCAACAATTAAAATTAGATGAGTGTTAGTCAAATTGTAAGCGTTTAGTGCTGTTAGAAAAACATGAATTGTAAATAGAGAGATAGTGGGTGAGATTGGTGCGTGGTGCATTTTAATTTTATAAATATTTATTCACAATTTCCTGTAAGAAGAATGATAATAAAGTTACAAATTGTACAAACATAAATAACGACTTTTTCGTCCATTATCCTTAACCAACAACAAGTGAAGGATTCGAATAAGAAATGATCCTTGTGCATTGTACATCACTTAAATATAAATTACATTCGACATGCAAATAAATTAAATTATTTACAAATAAACATTTATGAAGACTATTTACATATTATTACAGATAAATAATCTTTTCCTTTTTCATTATTGCATTCTGATACTTTGCGACAAGATTCGTGCAACTTTAAATCTCTCGTAACAATTTTCATAAAATGATTATCGATCTTCGCAAAAGTGCTATTATGCGCGTTAACTTTGAATAAGTAGGTAATTGAATTGATCATTATTAATAAGATCAGCAACGTTGCACGTTGTTTAAAGCGCCTTTATTATTCTTTAGCGTTCTATTATTAGAAAACTCGAAAAGAAAATTTGTGTCGATATTTTAAAGAGAGCACATTTCGTGCCGCGACTCTTTCAATATTTAATATCACTATTTATGAATGCGTAATATCATCGATTCGTTCGATACTAAAACGGAAAACTTTTGTAATAAATGCCGCATCATCTAATCAATTTCCATAGGGCTTATCGCTGCGACGAATCTAATGGAAAATGACGCTTTACGACGTTTTCACGACGAAATATCCTTCGTGATTTACGATAATAGCGAATAAAGGACTTTCCATGCGAATCTCGCAGCTTATGAAAATAGCCCGAAAGCACACGGAAAAAAGGGGAGCGAATCTGAGGAAAATTCCCATAATTAAGTTTTCTAATCTACGATCACAACCAAATTAAAAAAGGTGCACGAATCTCGTCACGGGATAAATAAACCTCAAACGTTCGCTTACATTGCAAAAATGCGACGAAATTAAAACGCAAACGTTTGAATTTCATTTCGTAATCCTGAGGATATCAAATAATCAGTCTTTTTAAAAAATCGTATAAGAACTATCACAAAACGCACTCTCCTCCAACAACATTTCGATAAATACGATACTAAAACAAACATCTTCACATATTTACACCATTATAAAATAAATAAAATCGAATCATCTAAAAAAGTCTAATCATAATAATATAAATTGGAAGACATCAATTGAATCATTAAGTACAAATATTAAATTAAGAAACGTACACACACATCCAAAACAAAAATTAAGGTGCAACACGGGATGCAATCAAACACCTGCCAATTATTATATTCATCTTCGTACAACCGAAGAACAAAACAAACCAACAAACACGTACGTGGTTGTAATTTAGCCATATTCAGGGTGAGCAACGAACGTGAACGTACGACGATCCAAAAAATCTCTTTTTCTCTGTTATGCGATTAATAAACTGCCACCACAAGCCGTGAATATGGCCAATCACCAAAAAAATAATAATTAAAAGCAACGCAGTGAAAACAATGAATACAAATCAGGAAAAGGATTTTAACAAAAAAAAAAACGATGAAACTGGAGAGGAAAACGAAACAATGGAATGAAAAACGAGACTAAAGAATTAAAAAGGACACCGATGTACCAATTTACCATCGAACATTGTCGCCGCAGAACGCGAGTAGCAAAACGTTTGGGAGGACGAGGCATTCGCGGCGGTGCAGCAGGAACAACAGCGCGCTTTAAACGGGGCCGACGACGTAGCAGTCGCCGCCGCCGCCGCCGCCGTCGTCGAAGGTGAATGCATCATTGATTTCCGGGCGTCTAAAAAATCCGCCACCCCCGTTTACTCCGCGCGCATCTCTTTCCGTTTCTCTCTTTGCGTTTGTGTGTGTGTAGGTGGGTGGGTGTTAATTTTGGCACGTGTTCGCAACCGGAGTGTTTGAGAGTGAAAAACTACAAGAAGAGATGTTAACCGCGCGCACACACACACGCACACACACACGAATAGTGAACGTTTCACCAGATCTCCGTGTCCGTGGCGGAGACGGAAAGGACGCGGGCCCGATGCTCTAAACTGTCTGGCGGAATGGGAATCTTGTTCGGCGATGCCAGCAACAATTCGCGCGCATGGGCCCTGCCGTAGACGCGGTGACGCTCGCACAGTTTCGGCGAGACCACGGGCGAAACGATCGGCGAGACGGACGGCGGATAATTGATGCGCTCCTTCCACAGCTCCGCCGCGATCTCCTTCTCGATCAAGTCCTCGATATCGAATTTCTCCGCGTGGATCGTCGCCGCCGGCGCCGGCGACGACGGCGACGTTAACAATAAAGGGGCGTTCGCCAAGCGGTAGCTGTTGCTGCGCTTGATTTTGCGCGCAAAGTTGATTTTATTATTGCGATTCTCTTTGCTACCGTTATTGTTGTTGTTATTCGTGATTTTGTCGGGGAAAAGAGTTCTGTGTGTTGGCGATGGCGATGTTGTTGATGATGACGTGAAACCGTTGCTCTTACCTTCGTCCATCGTGCGCGGCGACGTCGGTTCTTGCACGTGCACGTAAGCTCCGCGCGGCGCGTTCGCCGACCTGGGGGACATCGGTCTGACGAGCGCCGTCGCCGTGGGAGCGACAATGGTGGCGGGAGGCATGCGAACAATTTCGGAAGACGATGCGGTCGACATGCCGGAAGATGCACGTATTACGAATTTACCTAGTTGCGGCAACAGAGACCGGCCGACCGCGTCCATCGTCGCCACATCGTGTCCACTCGTCACCGGCCGGATCTTCGCTCGCCGATGATGCTCCATCGGCGGACTCGCCTCGCTCCGTTTCACGTACGGCCCCGGCTCGAACGTCGTGTGCGCCCCCTTCTTCCGCTTCAGACTGTCCGAACTGTAAATCACTTTGCCGTCGGCGTCGAGGGTGACGCGCGCCCCCTGCCGCTTCTTGCGCTCCAACGAACTCGTCGGACTCTGCGCGCCGCCATCCGCGTCGACGTTGTTGTTGTTGTTGCACGGCAGCTCGTCGAGCGAGACGTACTCGGTCTCGCGCGTTCTCCCCGACAAGACCGACTTCAATTTCTCGTTGTTGTTCCGCGCGTCCGCAATCGTCACGTAGTCGCCCGCGTCGCTTCTCTCCTCCTCCGTCTCGATCTCGACGTCCTCGACGTGTTTCGGCGGCGGCGGCGCGGTCGGTTTGTTCGGCGATTTGCTGCGTTCGCGCCGATGAGCGAAATTGCTGATGTTCGTCTTCAGGCGGCCGAGCATGTTGTTGAGCGGCAGCAGCGACGCTTTGAAGATGGGCTGACTTTGGTGGGGCGGCCGCGGCGACGTTTCTTTTATCGTCACGCTGCCGCCGCTCGGCGACGGGGCGCGAACGCTCCTCATCGTGCTCGTCGTATCCGATTGCGGCGCTGTCGTCGCCTCGAAATCGATCGTCTCGACCGTCGCGTATCCGGACTGCGGATTGACGTTGATCAACTGCATTTTGTTCGTCGTACCGCTGACCGGCGTGACGACGATCTTCGGGTTCGCGCCACATTTATTGTCCTCCGTCGATTTGATAATGTCCGGGTCGATCTCGTGCGCTTTCAACGCCAACTCCAGCTTGCCGCGATTGAAATTATTCGAGCCGATCTCCGGCAAGTGATTGTTGTTGCTCTCGACCTTATTCGCGCTCGTTACCGCGTTCATCGCGTTCAAATGCTGCACGGTGTCGAACGGATTGTGACTCTTGACGCTCTCGTCGTCGCTGTGCTGCGGCGTGATCACGCACATCGACGGTATGCGGCTCGAGTCGATCGTCGTCTTCGCGCGGATCCGCTCGATCCGTTCGGCGCCTTCCATGTCGGACGATTCGGAGAACTCGAACTCCGAACCGCTTCGCACGCCGTTCGGACTGTTGATCGACTCGATCGGCGAGCTGGACGTGTTATGCCCGCTATCCGGCGATATGTCGCCCTTCTCGTGCTTCTCCTGCTGTTGCTTGTGAATCATCGCGACTACGGTCGCTTTGTGATTCGCCGGACTGCGTTTAACCGTGCCCGTCTTGTCGCTGCACGAGTCCCTCTCGAGCGAACTCTCCGCCGATTTATTCGAGCGTTTCGAGAGTGAGCTCTTCCGCTCGGGCACCGCCGGTCCGACCGACAGCGACTTACTGCTGCCGCCCGCCCGCAACGTCGTGCAAACGGTGCCGGCCGAACTGGTCGTCGTCGATGTCGACCCTTTGCCGAACAATTCGTACTCGTTCTCGGGCGACACGGCGGCGATCGTGTCGGATTGCTGCGAGATCGCGGACGTGCAGTGCAGCGGCGTCGCCGGCGAATCCTCCTCCTTCAGCGTCTTCAAGCCGCTGTCGACGTGGAAGGACGTGTAATAGCCCTCGGTGTCGCACGAGTACACCGAGCTCGTTTCGCCGTCCTCGTGCAGATCGTGGATGATGTCCGGCGTGAGCGTGCCCTCGCTGGTCACGCTGCCGCTAGTCGACGTGTTCGCGTTGTAGCGCCGTCGGCTGTTCACCGAGCTGGGCGGGTGCAGCGAGTTGCTGGACGTCGCCGCCGACGTCGTCGATTTCGGTTGCGTCGTCGTCGTGATTTCGGAACCGATCGACGCGCGACCGCTCTCGGAGCTCGCGCTCCAGTTGCCGCTGGACGAGTGCGGTTGCTCGTCCTTGCTGCTGCCGCAGCCGGCGCGCCTTAAACGCCGCTGGACGCTGCTCTCGCGCAATTTCACCGGTACGTCGCACGCGTTCGCGTTCCGCTTGTCCGCGCCGCTGCCGCACGGTTTCCGTTCGTTCTGCTGCATCTTCTTCTCGCGCTCGACGCTCCGTTTCCGCTTCATCGTCACCGTCTCGTAGATGTTCGTCGCGTCGTCGCACGTGTCGCTCGATTTCGCGCTGGTGTCCGACGGTTTCGCGTCGGGCATTATCATTTTCAGCCGGTTCTTGCCCCACTGTTTCAGCGAATTGAAGTGCGAGGACTTCTTCGGCGGCTCCGGCGATTCCTTGCTCTTGCTCGACGACGATCTCAATAGATCGCTACTGCGGCTACGCGACACCGCGCCGTTATTAGTATCGTTCGCGGTTTCGGGTTCGTTTAAAGGAACCGAAGAGGATAACAAATCCTCGTCCCTGTCGATAAGAAATAATAAGTAAACGTGCGGATTTCAATCGCAGCGAAATTGCAGCAAGAAAGAGAGGGCGAAAGAGGTTGCGGCGCTTCGTATTTTGCAATGTGCGATAATAATAAATTAATGCTATTAGTAGCGAGTGTGGTTGGCCAAAAAGCGATCCTCTTTCTTATTGAGTTTGTACAATTTATGTACATAAAGCGTTGTATTAAGAGAGAAAGAAAAACGTGATTAATTTATTATTATGCAAATAATGGCAAAATAAAAAGGAATATATTATTCTTACACAAAGTTCGTTATCGGACGAATAAAAAATAAATTAAACTCCTCTCGATCCGTTGCATGCAAAGAGCCGCTGTTAATTAAACCAATCTTTTTTCCTTTTTTTTTTAACGAAAAGGCCGCATAATAATTTACAAAGAGCGCGAAAAAGGCACGTACCCAACGGTGAGCGCGTCGCGAATCTCCTTCTGGTCCGTTCCCGCCAGCGTGTTCCTGCGCCGGTTCCTCGGCCGTCTGCTCTTCGTCTTCCGCCGCGCGGTGCTGCCATCTGTTTCCGTTTGATTCAGATTGAGTCCGGGGACGCCGTTCAGCAGGGATCTTCGTTGCACCGACATGCGATCGAAACATTTACCGGACACATCGACCGAGACGATCTCTGCGGGAAACCTGTACAACAATACGCAAAAAATTAGAGTTAGTTTGCTCATTTTTAGGCCTCCTTCTTCCGCACCGTAAAGCGACAACTTTTAATTGCTCTTCAGGCGACGGCAATTTATGATCGATGGCTTCGTCGTCGGAGATGACGGTGCCGTCGGTGAGGTCGTCGTTGACGGTGGAATTGGCGATGCGGAAAGGACACTCGGCGTTCACGGTGACGTCGCCGAGGGCCTCGCTCGACGTCCAGCGGCGCAGTTCTTCGACGGCCGCCGGCTAGAAGACGATTAACCGTTTTTAAGAAGGAATTACGTTTAATTCGATTCCGTTCGAACGAACGACTTTCAAATCGGATTATCGCGAAGACTCTTCTTCGCCATCGCTTCGCTTAATTAGAACCAACTCTGCATGCACGTTGGGCTATTTTCTATATCGACCACATACAAGCAAACGGCATGGACGCATAAACTGTGGTGATTCATATCTTGATAATAATGTTCGTGCTATTAATATTTCCTTTTTATTGACGTTCGCATGTCTGCTAATTCGTAATTTATTTTTTTGCGAGCGCATAAAATACACAAGGCTACCGATTATTAATATAAATAATAATATCAAACACTTGTATTGGAAAACCGGGGGGAACGATAGCGCAGAGAGAAATGCGAGATGCGTAATTATTATTTATGACCAATATTCGTAATGAATGATAGCAATAGTTCTACCACGGACGATACATTACTCATTGATAATTTTGCATGTAAAACAAAGGAGCGAGCCTTTTAAAGCAGCAAACGCTAATAATATCGATTAATAATAAATTGGCGATTATTCGCATCGAATTCTCGGTTAACGATTGCGGTTCGTGTATCGTTTAACGTCCTATCGATTCGTTTCATTGAATCCTAAATTTAGTTGAATAATTATAAACTGAAACTGAGCAAAATTGCCAAACGTTTCAGGCAAATATCGTAACACAAATTGAATGCTTCGCCTACAGTTCATAACGTAAGGCTTCTGAAACCCATCAAAAATTGATACTGCAATTATATGATTTATTTATAGTTCAAGAACGTTCCATTAGCTGCTTGAGATTGATTGTTCAAGAAGCCTGCGAAAATTTGCCTCCCTCGAAAGAGGTCGATGTGCTTGCTTGTGTAGCGCAGAATTTGCAATTGATCAATCGAAAGACGCGATTATGACGCACGACGACGCGAATACGTTTTAATTCGCCTGCAAATAGTATTTAGCGAGTTTATTTGAGAGAAGCCGAGGTGCGGCCACCAACAATAAGCAAATCATCTTCGGCTCGCTCGACCACTTCGTCATGATTATTATATTACAGTGTGTTCGATCGTAATATGTAATTATTACGACTTAACATGAAAGAAAAGTCTTCCTCTTTTAGAAAGCCAAAAGAACCGTATAAATTTAAATCCAAATGAAGATCTCTCTCACGAGAAGATGAAACTTTAAGTACTTCTTAAAGAAGACGTACTTATCGCGGAGAAGGCAATCCTTTTACGATATAAAAGGAACCAGAAACGTTACTGGTTTCACTTACGAGGAGTTTTATGTGTGAGCATACTAAAAACGAAGAAGACAAATGAAGGAGAAGATGGGTTAAAGTATTCGATCACACCTTCATGCGATTCGAAAAAGCGGACCAACAAGGTTGAAACCACCCGCAGCGTGACGGGTATCGTCCGAGTTCGGACAACGGCGAGGAATTAAGAATTTTTAACCGCAGAAGGGAATTTTAAAAAAAGAACGCGCCATAAAACGAAACATCCGTGCATGTTAATAAAGCTCAATTAACCGTAAAATCGCTGATTTAATTGTTGCATAAAATAAACTTTAATCCTCTATGTTTATTATTTTTTCGCTGCTTTTTTTTTTTGTATCCTATTCTTCTTTGTGATTTCTGAAACCACAACAAAGTGTTGCACTACCAGGAATGTCGATGTTTATATTACTAGCGGTCGATGTTTCGACATCAAAATTATTATTACATTATTTCCCATCGAATGTGCGTCCGTTGCTTGTTCCTTTTTATTCATTTAAACTGCATCCATTGCAATTTATTTATCATAAACATGAAATTGTTTCAAAGAGAAGTAACAATAAATCCTCGTGTTCGAAGAAGTTGGAAACATAAACTAAATAATTAAATTTGTGAATAATGCACCGTACTTGTGCATGTTCATTGGGAAAGTAATTATAATTGTGACGAGAACAGATCGAAATTAACACTTTCGTTTCCATAAAACGCTTTGCAAAAACAATAAATTCCCCATCTGGTTTTCTACGCTTGATGGTTAAATTTAAAACCGCGCTTTAATTGTTAAATCGATGAAATTGTATGATTCGAGTACGATAAAAAAAAACGGTTCGTTGTTTCGTTTCGTGCGGTTTATTAATTGCAGGTTGCCCGTTAATTAAATTCGATTACATTTGAAAAACGGTTGAAAAACACCAAGTCGAAAAAAATAAAGTTAAAAATAAAGGTAATTTTTCAATTACAATCGATTGATTCCCCGTCCTTCTTAAACGAATTTCAAATAGGCGATGGTTAATGACTTCAACGATTTGTAACAGTAAAAGCGGCCTTAAAAGGATATTAAACGCTGTTACAAATTTCGCCAAAGGTATTGGCACACGAAAGTGCTAACGTTTGTGTTTGGGATGATAATAAATTGCAAGAATATAAAAGAAAAAGGAAAGAAAGGAAGCGACAAACTGGAGGAGGCTGCAACCAAAAAGTTAAGGCATAAATCTTTCGCGAGGAGGACCATTTTTCGAGTTATCTCTTAAGAAACGTATAAAATATTACGTAGGAAAAAAGGCGAAACCGAAAAAAAAAAAAACAAAAAAGCGAGAACGACGGCAAGTCGAATGATAAATAAAATTTAAACCGTCCTCTTCGTCGCACAATTTGAATAAAGTTGTAATTTTTTTTTTTCATTCATAAATTAATATTCCCATTGTTCTTTGTCCGGTCAAAAAACATCCTTGTTTCTCTCTCTCTCTCTCTTTTAAACCTGTGATTATTATTCGCCAAACTGCGAAAGAATCCTCCACTTACCAAACGCGTTTCGATCTCCATGTCGATCTTGTTCTTCAGTTTGCGTCTCTTCGCGCCGAGCACGGGCGTGCACAAGAAGAAACGGGACGATCGGTGTCCGTCGCGACGCCACCGGTCCATTTGTCGCATCAAATGGATGGGCGTCTTGACGGCCGCTTCGTATAAGATTTGTACGGACGTCGGCCGTGTGGCGGCCTTGAACAGGTTCGTCTCCGGCTCTTGTCGTGAAACATAATGCTTCTTCGTTTCCGCGAACGTGCAAATGTCACTTTCAGCTGAAACAAAATGTTGCAAAATAGAGTTACCAACACTAAAACCAATTATCGCCGGAAAAAAAGTTATTTATTTTAACAGTAATAGTCTTTTAAACCTCTCGAATCTCGCGTTCACCAAGAACGTACAATTGTCGCGAAAATGCTAAGTTTCTGATCAAGTTTTGGTAGATTCCTAGCGAGTTTACGAAAGACGTCGAAGGAGTTGTAAGCCGTTAAAAAAAAACGAAACCAGAGAATAACGGAGACGAAAAAATAAAGTGAAGAGGAGGAAAACCAGTTCCTCATGTCGTTTGGAGAAGAAAAAAACGACGGAAAAAAGACAACGGTTTGTTGGGCTTGTTTGCTTTTCCCTATTCACTACCAATCGCCGGTTGGTCAATTCTTCGGTTTGCGTTCATCATCAACGCGATACGTCTAATTAATATATAACTGAAAACATCACGTTTCATATTTATTCAACGGCCTTTATTTTCTCTCTTTCTGGCCGTCGCTGAAGGTAATTTAATTAAGCGAAGAAAGAAAGGGAAAAAGAAACGGTTAAGCGACGAAAATCGTCGTACGTCCAGAGATAATAAACGAGAAGAAAGACATTCCAGCGTTTTATTTCGTATTTTCCTCCTCGATTGCGCCTTCTTCTCTTCTGTTGCTGCCTACTTGTTATACCGCAAAAGAAAAAGTTAAACTGATCGCATTGACGCGGTAGAAAGAATAACGAGTACGAGGAGATGTATTAAAACTAGTTTCGTGATTGGCATCGTAATAAGGATCGTCGAAATTGCGTGTGCAAGAGAGAAAAGGACCGACCGCATGATATAGATTAAGATCCCATTGATGAATTCGCGAAACAATAACGCCAATAAGAGAAGAAGTTTGCGAATTTATATTCGACGCCCGTAATTCTTATTCGATTTTCTTCTTTTTTTTTTTTCGTGCGTAACTGTAAAATAATGTCGCGATAAAATGGATAATTCGATTGATTAAAAAATTTTCGTCGTCGAACGTGCACTTATTATCAATCGATACTATTTTTATTGCTGCATTTAAGGAAAAATTCAACTGTTCGAACGCTATCTACAAATGTTATCGCCCATGCGTTTATGTTAAAAGTATATTTGTACTCATACGCGAGCAGAATGGAATTTATTCGTTAATAATTGGAGTCATTAATTAATTAACGATTCGTTTATTTCTATCGTGCGCACAAATTAGAATAAATGAATTTATAATTTATGCTTTGATATTATTACAAATTATTATTTGGGCTTTGGCTTTTTTCCTTCTTTTTCACTCCCGCTCGTGTAAACATGGTAATAACAGCGTTAGTTTCGGGCACGGATGATATTTAAATTAGTGTGAAACGTTGATTGATGACGGGCCTTAATTCGTTCATAATGTCCCGGCTCATTCGATCAATTTGAATTGCAAAGAACGTTATGTTCTTCGTGGAAATGATTATGATTACAATTAATTCCCCATTTGCGCTTTGCGCGCCCAGAATGGAATTCCGCGATGATTTATAAGGGACCTATTTGAAGGCGGCAGTTCTACGCAAAGGAAAAATAATCCCGCTCTTCCTTGACCTGAAAATGTTCGTTCGCCATTTATTACGACAATTCCGTTCCTCCCCATTTTCCATTATTATCATAATGATGATGATGATGAACGCTGGAGCTCGTTCTTTTCCCTTCTTTATTATCGTCTGCGGCGAACAATCGGTTTTCGTAATAAACGCGAATAACCTCGCATAAATTCTAATTCCACTTTATGCAATACAACCGTTTCTCCAACTTTTTCTTTTTCGCCTTGTTGCTGTTATTGTCTCTTGTCGTTGTTGTAGTATTAACCATATATGGAAGAAACGTTAAACGGACCAGATCTTGTCTTTTAACATTGTTGTTCCACCGTTTATTTTATTTCTTGTTTTCAACGTGTGCGTATATACAAAGGCGAACCGCAAAATATCATTAAGTCCCTCGGACCGACCCGCGAAGACCTCCATACAGTGGAAGATTTCCTTTTTTTAGTAGGTAGATGGGTTGAAATTCTTCAATGCGGTTGCCGATTATTATTACGAGTAAAAGAGGCAGCTCGAAATAGAGGGAAACGAGGGAAAAAGTTAACTTGTGTAAATATAGGAGGATATAAAAAGCGAAACAACGGCCTTTTGGCTTTGTGGAAGAGAACGAAAATTACAAAGTTCCTAATCTATTCCCTCCTTCGCATTCGCACCGAAATGTAATTTACTTAATTCTTCATGGGAAGATTAAATTTCTACGGTTCATAAATCAATATGTACTTGCAATAGCAACAGTAATAATAGTAATACCTATACGATTATGAACCGAACGAAATGTCTTGTGAAGTTTTCTCTAGTGCTCTCTTTAATGGTGAAAAAAAAAGATAAATAATACCAACAACATTCGATTGGAAAGAAGATTCTTATCGTGTCGATTCAATCTAATCGCATTGTTACTTAATATAATTTATTGTAGCGTCTTCGCGTTTTATGGTGGATTTGTCGCGGAGCATCTGCAGAAAAACAACGTTCGATCGGAATCGAAGGGGAAAATGTGCTTTAACGAGGCGCAAGTTAAGAAACGAACGTTTTAGAAAGTTTACCAGCCGCAAGAAATAATTTATGGAAACATCAAAATCGGCTTTTCTCACGTGGGCAAGTATCCTTGGAATAGATGTAGAACAACGAGGCAAGACAAAATGTTGTCGTTTCTCTTTTAATTCTTAATGTATTTTAATAACTTATTTATTAAACTATTTTTGGATTGTACTCGTTTATTTTTTATTTTTTTTTTTCGTTTCCTTCACGTAATAAGGTCACTTAACATCCAAAAATTACTCGGGCACGGTTTTTTTATCACTGTTATTAAGCGTAATTAAGCGAATTACTTTGTAACCATTTCACCTTACGTTTCTGTTTCACTTCGTTATTTATAAGTTCGTGACATTTTAAATGGACAATTACGGCAATAAATTCTCAAATTACACTTGCTCGAGTTGCCTCCGTCTCTCTCGCTCCTCGTCATCCAAACGTCTATTTGCAAAACATCGGTGGTCTAATTTGCAAAAACGTCATCCCATAGCTTATTCCAGCGAAATGGACTTTCCTCATTACCTCACTCTAATTAAAACGAGTGGCCGCACTCCACGTGTGCGTGCGCGTACGTACGTGAGGTAAATAAAAGAATGGGAAACGGGAGAATTAAAATAATTTCTACTTTCGATTTGATTTTAACGATGCATATAATCGACCACACAGCAACATAAAAGCAATCTCATGGAATCTGATTGCATACCGACGTAGATCGTTCGTACCATCTAGCCGAGGAAGAAGCCAATCGCCCGACCAACTGGTACACATCACCAATAATAATTAATAACCCAACGCGGCACCAATTAATTATTTATTCATAATATCGGTACGAAGGTACAAGTCAAGAGCGAATGAATTAGAAGAAAAAATTAATTGAACCGCAACCAAACACTTGTTAAAACTTATAATGATTATTCGCGAGAGCAAAAAATTGTACGCGCGAGAAAGCGTAATTGCAAAATATGATAACCGCAGTTTTTATTTCCATCGCATATGGTAAAGAAATTTCCAATCGTTAACGACCTTTGAAGAGCGAATTAAATAAAAGAGATAAACGTTGGCAAACTAGTTTCCACGAGAACTTCCTTTTCCGGATAGAATCACATCGAAACGAAAAAAGAAAAGGTTACATCGCCAACAAGAAAATAAAAATAACAGAAGAGTCATCGATCTCGCGACAAAAGTATTTCGGACACGTTTCCAACAAACGCCGCAGAAAGAAGGAAAAAAAGATCATCGTCCATTCATGCGCCTCCAATAACGAGGCTCGTCTTGTGTTTGTGTCGTTTGTAAACCGGCTCGAACGCCATAATTCGAACGGTACACCCGAGAACGATGTGTAAATCTATTAATTAATGGCGATGACCCATCAACGAGGTTTAAACGCATTAATGTTAATTAGCGAACTCGATATCCATCCCTAAAGTTTCCAACTAAACGGCCATTAAAATGTGCCGAAACTGAAAGTTAACGACCGTTCGGCTTCCAAAAAAAAAAATCAATAATAACGTCGTGTAATTTGGTACAAGAGGAAGAGGAGTAATAAAAAAGTTGTTTGGAAGTTAATAACAATACTTTCTCCTTTGGCGAGGATTGATCAATTTCTCTTGAATTTATCGAGACGCTGTGAGCCACGAAGTCTGGCTTGAGAATTTCCAATTTTTGATTGATCTCCCGCCGTCTATCTGTTTTCTCATTCACCCTTTAACCCGAAAATTCTCTCATATTTATTGAATCCTTTAATACGCCGTTTGATTGATTGATCCACGAGTTATTTACAAGGAGAGAGAGAGAAAGCTAAAGCTCGGGAGACGTCACAGATAAATTCCCTTAACATTTATTATAAATTCACTTCTTAGTATTTACTAACAGCAGCAGCTCGAGTGAAATGAATGAAGTGTCTGCGTTTGGAAAACGTAAGCCTATTATTAATGAAGGGCGATGGGCTTGTGTCGAGGAAAAGAGACTTGTGAAATTATTTTTCCCGTGTAAATTATTATTGTAAGCAACTTGTAAATAAATCAACTCGAACGTTGTACAAGAACTATTCAAAGTTTCCATTGTGCTAATCTAAAATTCGCTCGTTCACCTACGCGAAGAAGAAAAAACATAATGTTTCTTTCGCTGGCTTCAGGTTTGTAATTTTACACGGCTAAATTAAAGTTCGCGTCGTCGATTTAGCAATTTAATTTATTGCAATTTTATTGCTTATTAATCAAAGATTATTCTCCAGCCTCTTTCGCTCCATAGAAAATTGTTTTTAAACAATGCCAACGATTTATTGCTGAAACTAAACTCTTTCTATATGCCCTTTTACATTCTGTTATTAATCGGACACGTTTTTATTGGCATAAATTTAATCGAATTCTTCGTTGCTTTTCATCTTTCTTTTTCCTTTTAATTAAACTTTTAATAGCAAGTACATTCGTTCGTTAAGAGGACTGAGTTACGGCCAGACAATCGTTCGTTCGTTGTACGTGCGAATAATTGCATTAATTCGCAATTTTACAAAGATTCCTGAAATAATTTAAACCAGAAAGCAATTCAATCCGATTTAATTTTGGTATTTTGCTTTAGTACAAACATTCACACGTAAAACGAACGAATAACGTAATTTGGCCGTAATTCAATCCTCTTTAACGAACTCGTCATTGAAGAGGAAAAGAGGCTAAAGACAAGTCCGGCCAATTATTATTTAGGTACGTTTCAAGTGTCAATTTAAATTCTTGGCCGTCATCTCTCGCTCTTGTTCTGCACACGGTACCGTTAACAAAACAAGGAGAAAATAATTGTCGAAGAGCAACATCGAACGATCATGATTGATGTGACAAAAGGTGCGAGCTTTTATTATACGGGAAAAAGCTCGAAGACTCCTCAATAACCGTGTTCGATAGGACGGAACCCACGCAAGACAACGGTTCTTCCACGCGTACCATTAACATTCTATTATTTCATCCTCCTCGTCGTTGTTCGTTCTTTTTTTTATATTTTACAACACAACACACACATCAAACGTTTTATTGAGAAGTTTGTTATAATCCACACGTAGAAAAAGGCACCGGGGCCGGCTGATGATGATGAAGAAGTTGAAGAAGCGAAGGAGTAAAGGAAGAATAATAACGATAATAAAAAGAATTAAAATAAAACAGATAAGCCTACACTATTATACTCCACATCTCTGTGTGCGTGTGTGCATCCTAATAATACATAACACAACATATAGAAGAAGCTTGCCAATGGTGGTAAACTTTTAAAAGCAAGTTCAATGCACAGGGCCATCAAGTTCAAGGTTCCGAATCAGTTAACGAAACCAAAAAAAAATTATAATTTTCGAACATTTTTAGAGCGCGTCACAAATCCTAACGGAATGGCGAGCAATAATAAAGTTGGCAAACAATAAACGTTTTAATTTCAACTAATTTCTCAAACGCTTTTACTGCCGAGCTTCCAAAGGCCGGTGCCATTCAACTTTGCATCGCAATTCCTACCTGAATTTTACGATTGCGTAAATATTAATAATTCCACTAGACGGGCTAAATTTACTACGAGGAAGTGAGTTTATTTCGGTCTCTCTTCTTCTTCGGCTGCGGTTGGCCATTAATAGAACCATCTAAATTGAACGCCATTAACATTTCTCCGTTCTTTTGCCATTTATTGTCGCCCTTTGCGTGTATAAATAAGTTGCTTAATTTTAACCGTTTGACCGCCAAGACATGTGTGCAATTTAGTAAGAGAAGAGGCGGGTGCAACGAACTGAGCCAAACAAAAAAGAACGTAATTCGAAGAGCGAAAGAATCGAAATGACAAAAGGGAATAAAAGGAGGCCCATTTGCGAATGTTTGTTCTTCCCCTCTGTATTCCATTTCGTAAATAAAATCTAATTATAGCGAGGAACCTTCTCTTTTGCGATGTAATGTGTTGAGGAGGAAAGGAGAGCAAAGAGGTTTCTTGCTGAGAGGTACAAATTAAAAACAAAATTGTACACATCCAAATGCAGCACCTGCATTACATCAATGCCGTAACGAGCGGCAGTGGCGTACTAGTTCAACAGATGTCAACCGTGATCGAAAATAAACGTTACGTATAGGTGCATTAAGAAGAAGTATATCCTTTTAATGAAGACTTTCGGCTGATTTATCATCTTCACCAACCGAAAACAATTTATTAACAACCTTCTGCGCCGCATCCGCTTTCAGTTCAAAGTGGCATCGAGCTTTAATGCTTCCGTTAAACGAATTAACTACCCCCAAAGAACAAAAAACAATCGTCCATTCTAATCATCAACGAAACTCATTTTTGCGAGCTCCTTTCTTGTTTAATTGACGTTTTCTCTTCGGGGCAATCGCCGGTTTAATTTAATCAGCCCATCATCCGTTTTGCATGGAAGAGATTTGGCGAATCCTCCTTCGCGATCGAATACGTTTAGCGCGGCGTCGCTTATATTAGCGCAAGAAGAACTAACTTTGCGTCCCTTCCTCCGCCTACCTATTTAGCATTTGCTCCCCTTCAAATTGGCGCTCGCTTCGTATTGTATTAAACGAAATTGCCACTTACAATCGCGCTAATTTTAATCGCGTTCGCAATTCGAGGCGGTTGCACGCTTCGCATTCGCAATAAGTCGCGTACAATTTCGTTTATAAATAACCGTCCGGACGATTGTTTTGCCGAAGACGACGCCAGAGTAATTTCAATTTGTTGAGAGGGTACCGAAAAGTGGATGATCTATTTTTGAAGCGAAATAGATAAGAAAAAGAAGTCGAATAACGTCGAAGAGCATTTTTACACAGCTGCATCTTTACGAGTCGTTGGCACGCATCGCGCGTTTTTCCGTTTTCCCCATTACGAGGCATCAACGTTGGGCGTTATAATTAAACTTTTATCCGACGATCGCATCAACATCTCGACAATTACGACCTTTAAAACGCGCAATTAAATGCAGTTTTATTTCGCGTGTTATTTGCACGAAAAGAACCGTAAACGAAAACGTTACGGAATGCGAAACGAGCGGATTCGCGATGAGACGCGTTATTAAGAGAAAAAGTGGCAAATTGTTACCTTAACAATCCGTTTTGCCCAATCCTGCAAACGCGATTTCCCTCTTTCTTTCTTTCGCTCATAAAGTCGGTATTAATGACTTCTTTTAATAATATGCGTCCGTATGTTCATAAATCCGTGCCATAAAGAAGTCTTGCGGAATAAGAGAGGAGCTGCCACTAAATTGTTCTTAAACGTAATTGCCGGGCCTCTTCCCGTTTCTTTTATTCTTCAACCTTAGCACCATCATCATATCTTCAAAATATTAACTGTCAAAATGCGAGAGACGTTTTTTAAGCGCCTTTTTACGCGTGGGCTGTCGTTGTTTATGTACTTCTTTAGTTTCTGAATAAAACCCGAAACTGAAATTATTCGGATTTCACTGGAAATGTGAACGAACTCTACGTTGAATATTATCATTAAACATGAGGATGATGACGAGGAAGAAGTTACATAAACAGGTATTTATTTAAACATACGGTAAAGGTGGAGCGAAAAGAAAATAACGTTTAAGACGTACGTGGATTGGGAAAAATCTTGGAACGTCGGTTAGAGGAATTGCCGACTTTAGCAAATTTACTTTATCCGTCCGCTATTTGCTTTGCCAATCGCATCGAGATTGAGCAAACAATAATGGCAAAAATAAATCCTTATTAATCGTTTCGCTCGTGTCTATCGATTTCCTAATTATCGCTGATAAATTGATATCCTTTAATGCCGTCGTTATTTTTTCCTTTCTGCTTCCCTCGTATTTTTACACGAGCGTGCCTTCTTTTCTACTTGATTGAATCCTATCACGGAGATGGAAGAAACACGACGTAGCGAAAATGAAATTACCAACTTAAATCTGCCTCCTGAAAGAGAGGAAAACAAGAAAGAAGAACGTCTTCGTTTCTTTAGCTGAAAAAGTTGTTATTCTTACGCGAGGAACAAATTTATCTTCCATTTACTTTCCCAAACTTTTCCGTTTCTTTTTCATGTGTGCAACAACAGAACAGCCGGCGAAGAAGGAACAAATCGTTGGCCGTTCGTGCAGGTGTCTGATGGTTGAAATAAAAAAGAAAGGTACAAGGACGTTGAAAATATGAATTAACCTATCGCATTATTATCGAGGACAATAATTGATTGAAAGATTGAAAAAAAAACTCACAATTATTAGTTTATAGTTTGTTATTGTCCCATTGTTGGCGCCAACAATAACGTGAACAAGAGAAGTTAATTAATGATTTCCATTCGGTTTATCGAGTGCGATGAATCGATGGTAAAACGATTGGATTTTCGATGGTTATAAAAGATTCATGAGACGAGCGTCCTCACTTTTTTTTGCTATCCATCTCTTTGCAGTGGAACAATTCGTCGGCCTCGGCCATTATAATAAAAGATTTTCCTTCTATTCCCTTTCGCGTCCTTCGCACAAATCCGCTTTTATACGGTTGGAAGCCAAGTAAATGAGGATATATCGAGCGATAAATCAAATTTCAATATCGCAAATGATATGAAAAATACAAGAAGGATATTGAATTGACCTGGTTGAAGTAGCAACAACAAACAACAACAACAACGGCAGCAATATCGATACGTCTTTTGAATGTAACGCATTCCATCAATAACGACCGTTGCGGAGTCGTGTTCTTCTGCGGTTACGAGTAGTGGTTTTGTTACCATATTAGGGTCCGTGGCCAGTATTAACGCCTTTTGATACACGGAGGTCGGAAACCGGAGAGAAGGGAACGGTCCAAACGCACGGGGAGCGATAATACGTAATAAGCCTCGTGGTGAATTATTCATACACTTTTACTACAACTACTCTTCATCCTCATCCTCATCATCTTCATATCTTCAACTCCAACAACAAACTACTGCCCGCCTTTTCGTCTATTACATCTTCTTGCTATTTTCGATGTGGCGAGAGGCCAAACTCCTTCAGTTCGAAACCGGTGAAAACGTTATATCATGAGAAAGACCGGGTGTTTTCGTTTTTCCTTATTCGAGGATTTAAATTCTTTACGTTCTTCGCGTCTTTTCCTTCTTCTTCTTCTACCTATGGAATACAAAAGAAGCCATACGAGTATTATACTCTTCATATGGTCAAATCTTATGTAATACTGTTCGTGTTCTTATCTACCGCTTACAATAACGCACGTACTACACATGCACGTTTCTATATACGGCCATTTGTAATTAAGAATCGACGGAGAAGAATTTAACGGAGAAACAAAGGTGGAAGAAGATGAAAGACGCAAGAGCTGAGTAAGTGTAATGGTTGTCGAACAGGAAATTAATGTGAGTTTTATAGGTTCTACGATAACGTTTAATTCAATTTCAATTGATTTCTGTTTTTTTTTTGTTTGGATAAAATTCACTGGAATTGTTTAATAATTTTCCGGAATAGAAACAAAATCTTATCACCCATTGAATGCATATAAATTCCCTTTTATCCGTCTCCGGGATCGTCTCGATAAAATTCCCTATACCTGAAATACTTCTTAATTACGCTCCTCGTTTTGTCTCGCAGCGAATTTCGTTCCGATGCGAGTTTAATTTAAACTTGAATATTCCACACATTCTAACCAGATATCTAAATAGTATTTCTATACGAGTTATGTAATAAATAAATCTGATTTATTAAACATTATTATACGCGAGCACGATAATCTCCATTTACGGATTCTTAAAGTTAAAGTGAAGCGAAACGAGCGAGAGCAAAGCGTTTAAAGGAATTAATGACATTAACCGAATGTTAGGCATGTTAAATGACTCGAGTTTGTGATATTTAAAACGAGTATCTTAATCTGGTAGTATATTTATTTTGATTAAACGAAAAATGGTAATGAGGCGGAAATTTAACGAGAAGAACGATCGGTCTGCGGATCTTGACCTTTTTCCCGTTTCGCGATTGTTTCTTTTTCGGTTTACAATAATAATGGTGAAGATATTCTTTTTTGGTTAAAACGAAGGGTTGCGTGCGGAGGCTGAAAATTTCGCTTGGTAAATTGATACAAAGTGGTGAAGAGCGAAAGATGCGTGTGGAGAGGAAGAACAAAGCGTATTATGCATCGTGAGAAAGCTTTTTTTCTTCATGTGGGTATATAATTTTAGGCCCACGCAGTGTAATAATAACGTGGAGGAATCTCTTTCCTATACGGCGTCAGAAAAAAGCAAATAAAGATTTTATCTCGATGCAAGAAGGATCGACAAAAGCGTTCCTCGTTGCAATTAGGCAGTAAGTTTACAGCCTTTTTCGTGTACCTACTTGAATAATAATGCAAGCGTGCTGAAAAACGTTTCCTTTTAACAAACTAATTAATCTCCTCTTTGCCATTTTGGCACCGATTTCGAAATGTTAATTCGAGTACCACGTTACCTACTTTTATCATCACAATCATCATCACGAAACTGAAGACGATACGAGACAGGAATCCGACTTGTGCGGTCCGAACGAACGGCCCAGCATCAACAAGCGACGCGGAGTATATGAGAAGATAAAGAAATCACGAAGTAACATCTTTATTTTATGTCATTTATTCTTCTCTTATCTCCTTATTCCTTTTTATTTTTTTGGTGATGATTTATTTCGGGTTCAAACTGTCGACTAACTTGCGGTTTTTTTTAAGGAACGAAAAATGAAAAAAAGACTCCAAAATTTCTTTAATAATAATAAAGCCTTCGTTATGTTTTTGCCAAGTACATTAACTAGTGATGAATTGCTCACAAAAGCGAAACGAACGTGCACAAAGGCTCCATGTGGGTGCCTCTAAAGGTAACGCAGCATTATCCAATTATAATTTTTCGTTTTGTCAGTGCTACAGAGTCAACTTTCCTCTTTTATTTTCGCATCCATTCTCGTTCTTAGCACGCTGATTAATTACGGTCTCATTGTTTCCCATTTCTTCAACTTCATATTAATTTCGCGTTTTCTTCGTTTCGCATCGTTTTCCATTATTCGCTCAATCGAAAAAACAATGCGAAACAATTTTTTTGGTACAATTTTTCAAACGTCAAAACCATTAATTACGTCATTTCCTCTTTATTTCGAATACAAAAAGGAGCAGATGAAATAAATTTTATTTGACAATTTATATCCTAAATAATGGAGCAACAAACGTTCTGAACGAGGACAAGCGACGTAATATCCTTTTCTCCTTTTTTTGGTTTACCATTCATTTCAACTTTACAGCCGGCGATTTTAGATAAATGAAATGGACAACAAAAAGTGGAATAACAATAAAGAAAGAAACGCAATTATTAGCTTCTAATTAGCATATAAAATGAGGCTCGTTTAAATTCACGTAGCACGAATAAAATCTTTGAAACAACTTTATTCTCGTTGATTCTTTTTCGGGCAATTGGAGTTTCGGCACTAAATCGTCGCGAGTGAAAGAAAGTTGACCATCCATTTAATAATAGAAAAGAAAGTCATTCAATAATAGCGTGTAATTTATTATTATAATGGAGTTGAGGCTTTTGATAAGGAGGAAATTGGTTAATAGCATTAAACTGACTGACTGAATTTAAGCTGTCACCACGAATTAAAGGAACATACGTTATATTGGTACCAATGTTTATCGTTAAATTTAATGAATGGTGAAGAGGTTAAAGCGGAGAGAGAAGAAAAAAATACACACGAATATCGTTTATTAACGCAATCAATAATTCGTTTGGAATTGACTTTTGTCCGTCGTAAATTATTATTAATTCAATTAAGGAAACAATCAACGAAATAATGGAATCTTCTCCTTTATCCATTGCTACTATTGAGGCGATAAGCGTTTGGAACTAGAAAAATAACAAGCGCAACGAGAAATGCTTTGAATTATTCCATCGATTCATGCGAAAATTAACCATTAAAGTGTTTCATTGTGCGAGGCTGCGACGAGGAGGAAATGAACTTTGCAAAAAGTGCAAGAACAACGCGCAAATGTACGTAATGAATAAAATTTATTATTTCGAATGCGAATGTGTTTGCGTACTTACAAGTAGTAGTTGTTGAAGAACTCCAACCACACCCATATATTCCTCATCTTGACTATTTGCTAGCCGCCGACGAAGAGGAGAAGAAGGAAAAAAGTACAAGAAACCAACCACTTCAGTTGCTTTATAAGTATCTCGGAGGCATGTTGATCGTTTAGAAATTTTCACAGCAAAACGACCGATGCATTTATTATTATACAAACTACTGCTTTGACGATGATGATAATAATTTTACCATTATGTTCTATCTTCTAAAGCGAGAGAAAATACGAGTTAAAAAGAGAGTCTTTTATTCTTCATCTTGCGTACTTTTCTTCTTGTTGCTTGTTAGGTAAATGGACTTAAATGCATTTGCATCTTGTCCACCGTCCATCCGTCTTTTATACCTACATATGTGCACATCTCCTTGTAGATGTTACGACAGAACGTCAGCTAGATGGAAATGGATGGATGCTTCAAACACAAAACAAACATACGATCACATTCGAAGTCCCTCTTTTTTCCCCCTCTCTCTAAATACATCTTCGTACTTTTGCATTTTGCTTCCTCCTTTTTTCTCAAAGCAAATAATTAATTATTATTACTTTATGCCTCCTTTCATAATTTTATTTATTCGCATCTCGCTCGTTAATTGCACGCTAATTAACATAAACGTTCCAAAGCAAAGGCAAAAAAGTTTAAATACGTGGATAAACGTAAGAACGGGCAGAAGCTGTAAATAAGAAGGTTTATTAGCATATTCGTACTAAACGCAGTTCCATATGGATGTAACAGGTAACTTCTAACTGTTCATACAAACCGAACATACATTTAGAAATGTAATTAAACAAAACTAATTTCATCATCAATAGGAATCTCTCGGTCTCTCTCGCTCTTTGTCCAACGTGTAAATGACTTCAACGTTAAGATAAAAAAGAAGCAATCTTTCCATTACGCTTCAAATGACCGATGTTGCTCTTCGTATATGTAAATGCTTTTACTTGCGACGTAGCAAATGATGAAGAATGGCCGTTTAAGAAGCGAAAGAGAAAAACTCTTCGCAGATAATACAGGTAAATGAAGAATGTATGAAATTACCATTACGCAATAAGTCAAAGTGGATTTATGCACGTAACGTAATCGGTTTGGACGGTGGTGTAAAGTGCACGAGCTTCTCTTAAGCTGACCAAGAAAAAAGTTGACGTTCACTTACCGTGAACGATCTCGAAGTGAAAACCTTTCTTTTTTAAAATAAATTCAATATACATCTACGGTAATCGATTGCGTTTAATTTAACGAAACCTTTTCCGACTTGTGCTTTGGTATGGTTAGATCATTCTCTTTTTCTATCCTCGTAGTAGTATAATAATTTTTCTAGCGTCACCCGACAATAGTCTGAGTGCGAGCTGTAGGAAGAACAAGAGGAACTTTGGCACGCAAAGCCAATTATCTCTTGGGGACGGCATTGCAAAGTCGCCGTCTTCTCGCATTAAAATAATTTCGTTGAATGCGCCTTTTGTATTAAAGAATTCCCATTTTTTCCGCTTTATCTCGTTGGCGAAACGTGTGAACGCTTCGTTGTCTAGGATTATTGTGTTGCAAATTGCGTTTTATTTCGTTTTCGCCAACAGAAAATAATCTTAACACTGTCGAAACGTCTTCGTAATAGATGTTTATTATCATATAAATTGCAGTCTAATAAAACTTCTTTAAATGGCTAAGACCTCTCTTAATGACGATCACGACAATGATGGTAATAATAAGGAAGTTGTTAATAATACTCCTAATTAAGTGAAAGAGAGACGATCATCGTCATCTTGAACCTACTTAAATAAACGTTTAATACAAATGTAACGTATCATTTTATTAAACGGGCGACGTATTTATTCCGGTCCATTCATCCGCTCCATTATTGTGCAGTCGCTCTCTTGCAATAAGCGAAGAATAAAGGGAGCAACAACAACAACAAAAAAACAACGACAAGAAAATGATAATGATGATGAAGAATTGCGAATGCAAGTACGCGAACAATAGAGCATAGGTCTGGTCACAAACGACGAGTAAACTAAATAAAACGTGTTTCGAAGCGGATTTACATAACTGGTATGTTAAAATGTGAGGTCTGCATAAGTTCCCCCTTTACGTGGACCATCGATGCGGACACCGGACCAACCCTCTTCGTCACCGGTCATTTCGTAATATCAACAACAAGGCGCGAACGCGTTCAATTTCGAACTCTCAGAGATTCATATCGAAAGGAGTTGGAAATCTCTGCAAGTATTCGAAAAGTGCGAAAGAAATCGGTATTTTTTTCTACGTCGCAATGTGTCGTACACGCTGAATAATTCCCAACGATACAGAAGACGAAGGGAAAAAAAAAGCGCAGCTAAAGGTTAAAAGAGAAGAAGTAACATATTCTGCAAGTCTCGAAGTTGTCGACGACAATCGGTTGTAAATAACGTCGATATCATGTCGGTATGCGAGGAAGAAGAAGACGGAAAATCGGAATAACACAAAGAAAATCCTCTCGTTCCGTACCCTTTGCATATTATGCTGCATCGAGGGCCATAAGTTATTCGCAAATGTTAACTCTTTAACAGATATAAATATTACGGGTTATTTTATTTATTGACACGAGATAATCCTAATGGCGCACAACAAATGTTTGCAATTGAAATTTATAACGCGCCGAAAGATAAACAATAATATTTGCAAAAAAAAACGCGAAACCAGCACCGTTACTATAGGCATGTTAATTTTAATTAAAAGTGTTACAAAAAAAAATTAAACCATCTCGATAATTTCGATTAATTAATTAATCAAAACCTTTTTTCGCCATCGCGATTAATTAATTTCGCACAATGATTCAAAAGCCGTTATGCAAATTTTCGCGATTAAATTAGAGATCCAATTAAAAAGAGGGACGCGCGTTTGTCTTCAGAAGAATTTTTTGTATGCGAATAACTTCTTTGCTGCTCATTTTTGTGTCATCTTCCAAAAAAAAATCATCATACGTGTCGCGAATCGTTAAAAAGGCGACTTCCTCCTCTTCATCTGCGTTGCCGGTGCGCGATGATATTGACAAATTCCGCGCTATCATTTCGACGATATTAAAATGCAATCAATGGCATGGATATGAATGACGCCGATTTATTTCTCTTTCGCTTTAGAAAGTCGATGTTTTATGCTAATGAATGGAATACATGAATGATTTATTATTTGATCCGAATGCACAATAATATTCGCATGTCGTTTGAATGTGATGGAGGAAGAAAACTGCGAATTTTCTCTTATTTTCTTTTTTGCACGCGTCATTCAGGCGATGCAGGAATTCCTCTTATTATTATTATTATTATTGTAATGTGGACATTTACTTATATCAACTATATGGTGGCATATGAATGTTTATGTATAAGGGTGTGTTATGCAAGAGAAACGACAGAAATTCTTCCTACACGTACTAAATCGAGCCTATATTCAAACCCATAAGTTTATCTTAAGTGTGAGACTCGACCTTACCGAACCAAACGAAGAAAAAATATTTTCCACGATATTTATTTACCTCGTAAATTTTACCATTCTTATTCGACTCGCTATCTGTTGGCACACGATTATTACGAATAAAATAACCAGCAACGCAACTAAAAAATTTAAAAAAAAACGAGGATGATACGCCAATTAGCGCACTCAAATGATTTGCGAGAAAGAGTTGGGAAAGAATTTCATTTCGTAACAAATTAACAGTATTAATTAAGCGCTAACGGTTGTAAATTTCGAATTCGAGGAATCTGCTTTTATTTCAATGCATTATTCGATTACCGTCGACCGTGGAATAAAGGAAATTTCATTCTCGAACACCTGAAGTACAGCATCGGATTACGATTTATTTACGATCGTGATTGTCGACAATCGACTCTTTAAGCCATAATTTGGAAACTGATACGCGAAGAAGCCCAACCGATGCCGATGATACCGTTACATGTTTATTGATCGTTTCGATGACAAAGAGGCGTCCCATCGTTTGTCGTCGGCTTCGGAATGATTCTTCTTACGATCTACGTAATAACGTTTATTATTTGTTTAGATCATCTTTCGTCTAATCGTTAGCGAAAGTCGCTTTTACTCGTAATGAAACGTAATAAAACTCGAAGAAGAAACTAGATAAAAATTGGAATCGTAAATATAATTTCATATGCTGTTGTTGTGCAACAGACTGTGTTCAAAACTACTTAATTATTTAATTTGTCTTTCCGGTGTAATGTGTATTTTTATTACAGTTACCGCAAGAAGAACGTCTCTCCTTTTTCTTTCTATCTTTTAAACACAATTAAATTGTTGTTCGAGATCGCGTTTTCCTCTCTCTCTTCTTTTCCAGCAATTAATTCATTAGAATTACTTTTTCCCTACGTCGTTTTTAATTGACCGGCACATTTAATAGAATGTGAATGAATGAGGTAAAACTACATTAATGAATTACACGAAGCAAGTTCAAAAGATCCACGATGATTATTTGCGATTTCGTGATCGTGAAATCTGATAAAATATGATGGGAAATACCACAATAAACGATCTTAATGGATAGACGATGAATCTCTCACCTTTAATTATAAAATTAAACGACGAAAAAAATAATGAGAGGAACGCAAACGTCAATCAATCAATCAATAATAACGATTTTAATAATAACGAAAATATTTTGCAATTATTTTCGGCCTTTTTCTTCTTCTTCTTCATCGAGCAGCCGATCAACAAACTATAGATCATCTTCTTTGTTTCGAAACACTTTATTCGACGAGTGAGAGCGGACGAGCGTTTGCACATTTGTTCAAGTGGATTTTCCATCGAGTATTTTTAAAACGCGATGCGTAAGAGTCCCAAACCGAGACGAACGCACATTTTCGAGCGGTTTCTTATTACAAATATGTGTCTCTAAAGACACACCCAAGTACGAGAAATAAAATATCGAAACCTTACTTCTTAACGCGTTCAATTTCAATAATTTACGAAAGCAACCTTTCATGAACGTTACCTTCGACGGTGCACGAAGAGGTGAAAATGAAATTTCGAACAGAAAAGAAAAATGAAGCCACGTCATTTTATATGCTTGTCGTAGGTGGTGAGGAATCATTATTGAAGGTAAGGTACGAAGAGGCCAAGAAACGAGCCAACGAACCGTACACAATAACATACAGCGACACATGCACCAGTCTTCTTATCTAGAATTTAATACTCGTGTAACGTATAACTTACAGCGAGTCATTAAAAGAGACTGAGAAATAATAATAACGGCGACGGCGAGGAGCGAAATGCGGTCTTAAACAATGCCCCATAATTAAGGTCATGTTACACAGTTTTTAGCGAGAAATTGAAAGACGTAAAATTGCAAACTCCCGCACCGTTCGCCGCCTGATAAGCGCTCATTCATTTCGTTTCGGATCGAAAGCACTTTTCTAGCACGTTTTCGGTTTATTGTTTCAACCGCTGTTTGCTTACACGTATAAACAAAGAGTAGATTCGAATTTTGCAAATCACTTACAACGTTTGACGTTTTTGCAAGGATTCCGCAGAGGTCTTAAGTTGGCCATTAATTATCGTTTATCCGTGGTCGAGAGTGAAATTAATAGATGGACATTTGCCGCTGCGACAATGTAAATCCCGAGTAAATAAGACGGTCCCTTTTATTCGTTTAATTAAACTTTGGTTAGTGGACGCTGGTGTCGGGGCATAGATTAAATTTTTCCCTCTCGCTCGCTCTTCATTATACAAAGGAGCAATATTCAATTAAATGGGTGAGAGTGAGGAAAAAAGGCATTTAACACGAGGCGGCCGCAGCATCTGGCCATTTAGCGCTTTAATGACTTTAATTCGTTGCTTCTCCTCTAATAGCGGTTAATTGCATCGTGAGGTATTACAATATCGTCTTAAATCATGCGAATTCATCCCTGGAAGCGCTCGCAAATAAAGTGTTTTTCCTCAAGTTACGTCACAGGAAGTTGCGATCACACACGTTCGCTTATTATAATTACATTCCGAGGGAGAGGGAGAGTCGTTTCCGGAATTGGCATTAATAATATTATTTTCGTTGCACGTTGTGTTTTGCGAAAACTAAATGCGAAAATACTATTAAGTCTTATTGTTGTCGGTGTCCCCCTTCACGAGTGTTAACATTAGCATTCAATTAGTTTTTCTTAACCGCTAGTAATCGAAGATTTATCGCGAAACCGTTGCTATATTGGCGGTAATAATGTCTTTTCGTCCTCGATCCGCATCCTTCTCCCATTTAACGGTCTTCCCTTCGCCTCTGCCTCTTCATTCTCCGTGCACGCCACGCACAAATAAAATAAACGCCTTCGGCTTCACAATGGGCAATAAAAATGAATTAGATTTAGTCGTACTTTTGTGTGTACAATGTAAATTTACATAGAACATGCTCAAGTACGAATGGTAAACGGAAGTACGTCGTTCGGTCGGCCGGTTTCAGTTGTTGGGGTGTGCTTTTGTGACGAGAGAAAGAGAAAGAGAGAGAGAGAGAGAGGAGAGACAGGTTTCCTGTTTTAAAGTTTTTCTTTCAATTTCAAGTGCCATCGTGATTAGTTTCCTGTTGATAACGCGTTTAGTGTAATAAATCGAAATACAAACAAAAAAAAACAGCATTCGAAGTTGCGATTAGAAAAAGTGGAACATTATTTGCAATTAATTTCGCACGCTTTCCTCCATTTCATGCTTTCGATTCGTGAAAAAAGAACCGAAGCAAAAAGCAATTTCCAAACGGTTAATTCGCTCCATTGAGTTTCCCATTACCTAAAAATAATTCGACAATAACGAATAAAACGAAGAGTGAAAAAAAAGGAGCGTATAGCACCGAATGGAACCATCGAAACGTATCTGCGATTGTATCAACTATCTATCGGTTTTAGTGGTTTTAAATATAGACCAGAAGCGTGGAAAAAAATAGCAGATGCGTGGCGTTGCTGATGAATAATAAACGCCAGAACACCTTCTCGCCGAAGAAGAAATAATTTTTGGCCCTCTTCGTCGTCGTCGTCCTCGCCAGCAGCAGCCACTTTCTCCTCGTTATATTTAAACGCTGTTTATTCGTATTTTTCCGAACGTAGGCTGCATTTTTTCCTCTTTAAACTGCCTATTTTAAGAGAGCGCTTTTTAGTCTTTAGTTTACAGCGAAATAGATCGACCTCTTTCTCTTTTTAACTTATTATCACAATAATTGGGAGAATAATGGGCACAAGACGTTTTTCGTCTAATTAAACACCAAACAGTTTATCGCATATTTAAAAATCCGTTGACCCTAAACGAGCACTTGCTTCGTAACACTTAATGAATGATGATGTGATGATAACGAAAGGATGAATGAAATATCTCGTTTTTTTTGGTTTAATTAATAATCTAGTAGGAAGCAGCTTAAAAAACAAAACAAAATAGGAAACCCTAATCGAGTTTATTGGATTAAATTACACGCAATTACGTCTGGAATTATTTATGAGGAAATTTGTCTAATTACGAAACGGGATTATTAATCGAGAAACGAATCTAATTAGACACGATTATTAAGGACTCTCTTACGCGTTTATTTTATTTTTTTAATATCATCAGATTAGAAATGGGAAAATATTATGAGAAAGTCGCTTTATTCGTATAAGGAGTGTTTTCGTATACAAACAAAACGGCAACAACATCCCGTGTCTCATCTCGACACTCTTATCTATTTGCTTTTAAACTCACATAAAACAGAAACGAGAAATGTTAGAATTAACCATAAAAAGCTTTTAGTAAAACAAAACCGTCGTCGATTTATTCAAATACCCACCATAACAATAATAAATATGTAATAACAAATTAATCATCATCAGGAACTATAAAAGCGACTCTGGTTCTTATTCCTGATTATGTGAAAGGTAAATTTAAAGGGTCCGAGTTTACGATGGATTCCCACAGTGAGCGTTATCCTAGTGAAAGGAAAAAGTTGCCTTCGGAGATGTGCGAGGGAAACGGAGGAAGGCAAAGAATAAAGCAGAGCCCCAAGGGTAAAATCGCTGAATAAAGAAAAATAACCCGAGTCTGTTCGGTCTCAAACTTTTGGTTACACAATCGTATAAGATTACTTCGACGATCACGAGGACCAAGAAATTGTTAAAGTAATAATAAAAAATGCAGGCTCGAAAATTCGATCCGCGTTGCTTATTTAAAGGGGGCAAAAGGGATGTCGTGTTTGCTTATGTATTTAATTTTAAAAAATGTTAGTTTAAATAAATTCACGCTTTTCGTTCTTATTAAAATATTGATTCAGATTGCTTATCACGCGCATTCGTATAGAAGAATCGGGCGGAATGTTTATGAACGTCTGGGTAATGACGGGAAATGCGTGAGTTGATTTTGTGGCGATGATAACGTCAAATTTTTTAACACGAAAATCACCATCAAAAGAGTCCAAATCAAATAAGTGCAAGATTAGATCGTCGATATTGTACGGGGACGAAGTTAATGACGGAGAGAATGCGTAAACAAAATCGATTTCTTTTACGACGTCGACGTCGCCTATAATAAATTCACTCTGTTCAAACTTTGTCACTTCTTCGCTTTTATCGAGAGATTTTTAAAAAGGCATAAATTTTATAAAAGTCGCACACTGAATCGTCCTTTTTCTTCCCGGTCGAGGTTGTTGCCTCCTCCATGGAGAAATCTCTCGACGAAAGTCTTTTTCGACTCATCTTTCCTAGCACACAAATGTATATGATCGACCAATTTATTCTCATAAGAATAACTTTGTGTTATTACGCGGAAATTGTTGTAAACTCAGCGGTTATTAATTATGATTATGCATGCAACGGCGCTTAAGAGAATTCGAGAGATAATCTAGGAATTGTGTGCGATAATGAAAGCTAAACAAAAGTTTAAAAAACGTTTCATGGGGGCACGTGGGTAGTGGCGAATCTAAAACATCTGCCTCTTTAATGATCCTTTCGAACATTTGCCGGCAATTTTCTGGAGGATGATAATGATATTCAAATTTAAAAATAGGCGAGGTGGATTTAAAAACGCTTAAAAAAAAGTAGTGCACCCCTTAGGAAAGAAAACATTAGAAGAATTAACGAATGATCCATATCGATGTACCAATGTCCGTCATTATTCACGTGCGATCTGTGGACCGTGAAGGAAGAAAGGTAAACGTTAAGGGTGCTAAGGAAAATCGGCAATAAAAAACAAACACGAGGGCACATCTGCTTATACGATTTTAATTCATTAAATTCCCTTTTTTCCGCCGATGCAAAGGGAAGCGATTCATTCCACTTTCGCTTTTTTATATCATTATCATCATTGTCAAGTGTTACCCCCTTGGCATAATGTAAAGTGTTTTCGTAGCGACGGCCCAAAAGAATTAACACCATATTGCAGAATTATCGTAGAGAATTGTAAGCACCCACAATAGACACTAAACTATCCATTCACGTTACAATTAAATTGATATCGAGAGGGGAAATTGGATGGATGAACGTTTCGATTGATTCGTATTGGCCCAATTGCAAAAGAGGAACAACTTAAACGAGGGTGCGAAACTGCGTTTGTCCTCGCGACTCGTTTCGATCGGGTCGAGTTCGTAAAAGAAACTCTAAAGTTATCGCGATTTAAATTAATCATACAAGCGTCTCTTGTTAATATAAACGCTTTACGAGTGAAACGACTTTATTAAATTGCAAAATCGTTTAAATCATTTAACGGTTCTTGTAAAACGTTGTAAATTAATGGCAATGTTAAATAATACCTATTAATCGCGCGCAATTAATAATAAAACCGTCTGTTTCTGTTGGGAAATTGCTAACGAACGACAATTAGGTGCCAGATGTGACTTATAACAAGCGAACGTGAATCGTAATTGACTATTTTACAATTATCACTAATAAATTAATTATAATAACGTAACGACATATTAAATTCGGTATTCAATTTCGTACTTTATTGTTATACAAATTAGCACTAAAAATCTTGTTTATACAACGCTGAAAGCATAAAACTTATAATGCAAATTAAACGAGACATCTAGGACAAGCAAATTAAGTTGCACGCAGGAATTGGCGAATTTGCGCGATTTTAACGTGCGAGAACCAACTGTTTGCGCGAACTTTGCGCTTTTACCTCGTTTTCTAGCACGAATTGGTCGGCGAACGGCACAGAAGAGAATCACAAAAACTCGACATGTGGCATTTACGAGAATTATAATTCGTACAATAGCTCCATCAATCTCTCGAATAAAAAACTTTGACGGAAGTGACGGTCGCTTTTGTATGATTCATTATTTATTTCGTAATAATAATTGTCCGAGGGATTTCGTCTCTTTCGCGTATTTATTTAGTAAAAACGCTATTGGGATTCCGTAGAGCCCCAGCGCGAACAACAAACCCGCAACAAAAGTGAAAGCCTCTTTTACGTGCAATTACGACCGACCTCTCTCCTATTCGTTATTATTAGTCCCATTATAAATGGAAAACGGACGGAGAGGAAGATTTAGTCCGCGCGTTCAGAAGATGGGGCAAAATGCAAATGAGGCGAGCGCGCGAAATTTAATTCAAACGCAAAGATAACGTACGTTTCGTTCGCTATTATTATTATTCGAAACTGGCGCGGGCAGACGTCGCGCTTTATTAACGATACGCGAGGGTGCAATAAAACGTGAGCGTTATCAACCGGAATTAACGTTGGAATTAGATGGATTTCACCCTTTATTCGACGGATAACGTCGCAGGTTAAACGATAGCTAATCGTTTCGTTTCGTTCGCCGAATCCTACGTTAAACAATCGCCGATTTAAACGATTTGATTAATCGATTAAAAAACGCAGAGAAATTGCACGATAAAGTGCGCGGTTTCATTGTGGAATAGAAATAACGTTCCAATTCCGTTATCGGCGATAACTGTTCATTATCAGAAATTAAATTGTGTTAATTGGAACACTTTCTTGTTATAACGCTGTTGTTTTGAAATTAGTTTTTACAACTTAATCCGAAACTTTGGTCTTTAAAAGTTTTGCTGAAGATTCAACCAACCGACAGTTTCGCTTTAATCCCTCCGCGTGTACCGCAGAATTGCTCATATCCATTCATAATAAACTTTAAAACAAGTTTATTTAGCGCAGTCGTTTATCGATTTTATGTCCTTTTGATGATTCCCATCTCGATTTGCCAAATGCCGCTGCCAGTTAGAAGATTATTGTTATTGCCCTTATGGATCGTCGTTTACTGGTGCATTTTATTAAATAAACGATACCTCCACCGAACGTACAATATAATAAGAGTAAAGATGGAATTGGCTCGGTTTTATACGATAAAGCCCTCGCTTTAACCGAATCTAAATCGCTTTCTACATACCTACATCGTCGAGAATTTGCAAATAGGTTTCGCACATACAAAGACTACACGTATGTGTGCAAATATGCATGGAAAACAATACACAATATAACGTTTCGCCATTATGTGCAATACCTGTGTACGTTTTGCACGTAGCAACGTCAATTATTACTTTTCCGAACTCGAGTGGGTTCTTCGTGTAAAATAAAAACGTTACTTTCAAAATCTACAAGAGATTGAAACAGTGAAACAGCATAAAATTTTATGCCGTGCATTTCCATTCGCTCGATGGATATTTACTACACTTTTTGTTTCGTTCCTCAAATTTACTACTTACTCTTCTCCACCAGTTCACAGCGAACGACACTTTTTATTATTAGTAGCGATAAAATGAAAAACTTTTACGGCCACTTTTTTGTAAAAGGCAAAAAATCGTCCTCCTTCGCCACCCATAATCTATCTATATTAGCTGGCTTCCAGTAACAATCAAGTTATAAGTAACCGTAATAATAATTCCTTTAATCCACGATAAAGGCAATAAAAACCGAAAGCAAACAAACGGCTACGAGTCTCCGTTTAATAGAGTCGTATTTGTTTTGAACCAGTTTAAAAAGTAATCCGATACTAATAACATGTGCGACACCAAGATTAATTGTCACGTTCTTCTGTAATAGAATCGAGAACAGCGAAAAAAAGAGACACATCTAAAATCCGAACGAGATTTCAACACTTGCCGATTTATTAGGCTCTCAACGTTGGAATAATCGTAATCGAATTTAAAACGAAATTCAATATTGTCCGGGGTCTGTTATTTCATTGCTGACGACAAAAAAATTAGTCTTGATGGTCGAAAGTTTAATAGCATTTTAATTGAATCGTTCTAAACCCCAACATAATTTTTGTTTGCAATTCCTATTTATCATGCTTTCGGTGGGCTAACGATCGTTTGACACGTGAAAAATGTATCGAATAAATTAAACGATTCGATTAATTTAAATCGAGAGGACAGAATATTTTTTTAACAGGACGAAGGGACGTTCAAAATGAAATATAGACGAGGATGCAGAGGGGTTGTTGTAATAAAGCATGTGGTCATCATTGCAGGACGCGACCAAACGAAATATACATCTGCTACCTTGTTCCTTTTTAATATAAACTATAACGACCGCACAAAAGTTGAACTTCTTCGGATGTAAAAAACACGCCGAGGAATAGGGGAAGTAATCGTTGGAAAACAAAGGGGGTCGAAGACGAAGATCTTCCAACTCTTCGTACACCGGAGTATTGCCCAAATAAAATCCAGCGAGGACTGGCACGTTTCCCCAATAAAAAAGATGCTCGTTGCTGCAATTTAATTTTCGCTCAAGCATGACGATAACCTCTTGCTCCCTCGCGCCGATGTTTTATTAAAAATGAAAAAAAAACGTTTGCGAGCGAGCGACGAAAAATCAAGAGCAAAGGACGTCGAACGCTCTTTATGAACGATCAAAATTCTAGTCGCGCCGCAACAACATGAACGGCACAAGAAACTCTTTTTTTGTCGTAGTGGATGACGAGGAAATCGGATCTTTGTCCTCTTGCTACGGCGTAACTTAATATTCCAAAGACAAAAACGAAATAAACTCGTTTACATTGTGACGAAAGTTCCCAAGTGATTTTTCGGCCCTTAATCCATTCTTTTCAGTCGATGTGAACGGTATCGAGTTATTTAAGCAATCGATCGACGAAATCCCGCTTCTAAACGAAATAACTTTTTCGGTTAGTCGTCGACCGAGTAGCGAATAATTGAAATGTATGACGGAGTTATTTAACACGCGTTATTTCGTGTCCATCATAATCACCATCAATGTTCGTATTCTCACTGGCGCTTTTTTGCTCTTGCGAATGGATGGTGCGGCATTTATCATCGTGATCCGAATGCGGAGTATATTAAACCGTAAGAGCGTTTCTGGTCCGCAGACGTAACCAATAATAACGTTTGGTAAAGAGAGCATTAAATTTTTGAAACGTGACACGGGCTTATTTATCGTAACATTTACATTAAATTTTATTATTTAATAAATTGTCGCTGTTTATGGGGATAGCCATAAAGAACAATGTACATTTGTTTCGAACTTCTTTTTTTCTTCCTCTCTCCATTCCCCATATATTCTATTTATTGGAATAACTTGCATGTACGGACACTCGTGTATATGTGTACGAGTTCCGATTGAAAATTAATGGGAATATTTCCGTTGTTAGAATATAAATCACGTGCACGAAAAAAATTTAAAAAATATTATGATTGCGGTTTATTGATACAAATTGAACGCTTTTCGTTTCGCCTCCATCCATACTTTCGTTTTAAACCATAAAGTTTTCAGGTTTTAGCGCGTTAAAAGAATGAAATCGATTCGGTTTCGGTCGATAGGGAACGAAAGAAAAAAGGTCATTAAAACCGTTGCAAATTTCGTAGACAATCGCGATGAAAGAATTCGCGGTGAAAGAAGAGGAAATGTGCAATTCAAATAAAATTATATTATGACGTAAAAATAGAAATAAAATAAAGGATATTCACGTTAATTTCCACAATAACATTGCAGACACGTAACACCAGCAACGGCGGCAATAACAACATAAGAATCGACCGTTACCGTCTGCCTGTCTACCACCTGTATTATAAAGCGAATAGACCATTATTACCTGTGTGTGTCGTTCCGTTTCTTGCATTGGAAACTCTTTCGCCCGACCGAGAAAACGAAATTAATTTGGATGGAAAATTAAAAAAAGAAACCAATTAAGACCTTGCGGCGCGTCCTAAATATTTTTCGTCGTTGCAATTAACTTTTTGTTTCGCGCAATTTCCTCTGCGAATCAAGCGTAAGTGCAATCGATTGATAAGTGAAACGCGATAATTGCATTTATTAAAATTAAATTAACCATATGGCTGCTATTGGCATTATTTTCGTTATAATTGTTGCTCGTTTTGCACTTATCCTAATATGGATTTTTTGAAGGTGCGGTGGTAAAAAGTGTCTGTCGAAAGAGGTCATAACTTTCTTCGGATTGTGTTACCACAATTTAAACATTATTTTTACTTCGCAGCATTATATTAGCCTACGTTAACATTTATCGAGCTCGACGATAATAATTTGCATCGACTGAAAACTAGTTCAAAGTAAAGCGATCTTTACTATTCGAATGAAAAAAAAAAGCGAACAAACTGGAAACGACTGAAACGAATTAATTACATAACGATCACTTGCTGTCGTGCCTTTTATTTTCCCCGATTAAAAGCGAAAATAATGGAAATCGATTCGAAAACACACACACACACACACAAAATGGGGGGTTCGTTAAACTTAAATAGGAATAATTCGATGCGATTTAAATGGAGCATAAACTCCGGCGTTTGTTCCTTTTTTTCGTTGTTGTTGCCATTTAAACGTCTATAACAGGAAACGAAAACTGTATCGTCGGTTTAATAAAATTCAAGTGTAATTGACAACGACGACGACAACAACAACTGGATTAGCCATTGTATAATAGAACGCAATATGCAAAAACGAAACTTCTTCGCGCTGTTATTCCCCATTATTTTCAACAAAAAAAAATTAAATGGAAATAACGTACGGAAATTTCTATAGACACTTCCGCTTCTCTATACGTTTTTACGCGCGTCTATTTCATTTTTATTACACGCTGCTTTGGCTGGCTGACTGGCTGCTCTCTTTGTGTATTCATTACGTGTGACGCCACAACTGGAGCCTATACAAGCTCCCAAATGGAAATAACGCAACGAACCTACCGAAGAGAGAAAAATTTGAATGGCATCCGAAGACGAGAGACAGAGACGAAAAAAAAAAAGGAATTCGACCTGCATATAGTGTACGTGTGTATTATACCTGTCCCACATTAAATAATTGTGAATGAATTCCTATTTACTCTCTGCGAGTCGTGAACGCCAAGAATTACTCTCTCTCATGGCGCAAAAAAGCAACAACAACAACGACCAACATCAACGTACCTGTTCGCTTTTTAAAGGTAAAAGGAATTCGAAGAAACGAGAAGAAGGTTATTATTATTATTGTTCGTTACGGCCTTAAGCTATCGTTTAAAATTTAAAGCGGAGAGAATTCCAAACAAATTACATACGGAACCGTGAAATAATCATCCAAAGGTTCGCACGCAATTTGGAGCGCAAAGTCGCACTTTCGAATGCCCATTTTCAGGACCATCGCTAGCGCGAAAAATTTTGCACTAGAATTTCGGCGTGTCCGTGTAAATATGCAAATGGGTAAAGTTAATTAGTTCGCTAGGTCGTAGAGCGAAAAAGTGCGAAAGAAAGCAGCGAATTTACGAGGGAGCTTTTTTTCTCTCCCTCTCTCCGCGCTACATTTTGCTCGGGAGAAACTTGGCGAGCGGAAAACGGATCGCTCGATTAACGCTCGTCTTCCTACGGGCGAAAGAAGAAAGCGGGGAATTCCTTTTTTATATTCCAATTTCGCTAGACCGGAAAGTCGCTAATATTTTAACGTACGTACCTTCTACAACCTATTCAAACACGCACCTCCGGTTTTTATTTAACAGTCTTCCTCTCCCTTGCCTTTCTTTTTATGGGGATTTCACGTAAGGCAGGGGCTCCGGCATTCGCTCTCTCTCTTTTTTTAAAAAATTTGGGGTGAAAGGAAACAAGAATCACGTGACTCGACAGCTGATCTCCTCCACTCCTTCGTCGTCGCCATCGTACGAAATGCGAGCCCCGGTTGTTTCGGTCGCTTATTATTATAATACCTACTACATGAATTTAAATAAGATCATAAATGTAAAGATTTACGAGGATGGAGAAACGGAGGATCAGCAGCGACCCGTTTATGCGCAGGAATTTTATTAAACGATAAACCAGTGGCCGGCCGAAGCTATAAAATTTTGTAATTATAACGTCGGTATTCGCATCGATAGCATTTTTTCCTCCTCCTCTTCTTCTTTCTTTATGGCACTGATCGTCGTACGATGGCAATTCTTATAACGAAAATAAAATGCAATTACGTTTGACCTTTGAAACAAATTCAAACTATTCCGGCCACTTTGAAGCGCTGAAAAAGTTCGTTTCGTTCATAATTCGTAACGGTTAACCCAAATACGTTAAAACTTTTAATGGCTAATTCAAGTTTCGGCCGCAGAAGAAAAAGTAGGAGTTGAGGGTAATAATTGTTATTTAAATAAAGAGTTGCTCATTATTTAATTAGCGAGCGCTTTGTTCTCAATTTTAATTACTTCATTACTCCTGCATTGTCGTTTTTTTTTGCTTCCTTCCTTTGCTATTCTAAACAGTGGATTATAAAAAGAACAGCATTAAACGATAAACAGGTACGCAGGCGATAAGTACATAAATTAAAGTAATAGTAGTAGCGATAATCGGCTCTTTTTTCAACGGAACAAGTGGCGATAATAACGAGACATATTTGTTATTATTAAGGCCCGGGAAGCAAACGCGGCAACAAAAAAAAAAGTTTGTATCTTGTTTGCCTTTCAAATTGCACAACCGCCGAAGGCGTTGCCCAATTTCGTCCGAGTCGTAGGCATCGAATTCGTGTGGAACAAGATGAATTTCGAATTACGCTCTCGACGTGCGTGGGAACGGCGTCAAAACGCGAACGATTTATTGCTAAATCGTGAATATTGCGTAACGAGAGCGATTAATTAGATCCTCCCGCAAATCGAATCGGGAATAATTTCGCAACTTGTCGCAGCTCGATTGAAAACGAATCGAAGCAGACGCACTCGCGTACGCTACGAAAGCTGGCGGAACAGGTAATTATTGAAATGTAAACGAACGAAGGAAAAAAGGATGATTGCTTCAGATTTATTGTACGATTCGAGCCAGCGAATAATAACAACAGCAGCCAGCCGGCAGTAGTTATTTTCCACGGCGATCGGAATAATAATAACAATTTACAGATGAAGAGGAACGAATAATAACTCTCGACGATGGTGGCGGTCGTTACGACCTTGCCTCTGCGAACAATATCGCAATGAGAGAAATAAAACGAAGCAGCAGAAAGAAATTGTGGTGCCTACAGTACAAATACACACACACACAATCAAAACGAAGAAGAAAAAAAGAGAACCTCTCCTCAAGGTAAGAATGCGGCACGAACACTAGACGCTGTTCCTCTTTCCTTCTTCTACTCTTTCATTCCGCCACCAGTTCCTCCGTTTCCTTTTTTCGCCGTTTTGTTTCTAATAATCGGACCTCTTTCAAGGGAACGCGAACGAGCGGCCGAACCAACGGACTCACAATCCGTAGTGCGGTCGACGAAAAACCGGTTGATTTAAAGTGCCTCCGATGAGAAACGTACGTGTAGGTATAACACAAGAACGGATCCTACTACTATTACCACTAGCCATCGGTGGTTAATGTGAAATCCTTAATGGCACAGACCCTCGCCAGTTTATGGCACCAATAATTCTAATGCCAACAATCAAGGAACTTCTTAGTGTTGACGGTTTACAATCGCTTATTATCGGCAATTCATTCCAAAATGGAAAGCGTCCACTTGAAAATTATTACCGATCGACAATGGGAATTGCGGCACTCGAAAAGTTTCGCCGAAGAGCGCTTCACTTCCAGTTAACTTTGCCTCCAAATTAAACGCCACTAATCGAAATTCAAAGCGGATTACTTACGAACTGGAACCTTCTTTGGATCGTACTGATTCACTTTGTCGTCGATGATCGATATTTTCACTTTGAGCTTCTCCGATCGCTCGCAAATCTTCTGCAAGTGTCCGTTAAGGTCCGCGAAAATATCGTTCGCGACGAGCACCAACGACGCCAATTGCCTTAGCGCGTTCGCCAACGTGCCGTTCGTTACGGCCGTCAATTCGTCGTCGTCGACTACGGGTTTGCCGTCGTTGTCCCACGGGGCTGCCGTCCGGCTGAGGAATTTCGGCTCGACGATGCGTTGGACGAAAGGCATCTTAAGCTGCCTTCATCAAGCGCACATCACACACGAGAGAGATTCTTTTCTAATCGCAATTAACCGCCGGAAACGATCGAAGAACTAACACGCGAATTCACGTCAACATTTCACATGTTACTTTGCGCGATTTATAACTTTCGCTGTTGATTATGATTATTAACAATTAGTTGCCCTCATCTTCACATCGTCAGCGTGCGATCGAATCATTTCTCATCGTCGCAACATTTTCCCCGTTTGTTTCTTAAACGCGCACCACAACGGCAAACATCCTCGACACGTGACTACCGGCAAAGAAATGATGTTTGTTTGTCGGGCGGACGGATATAACGCACGAAGGTGGGGACGCACGAGAAACGCAAGAGGTTCGCGGTTAAAGCGTTCGAACGTCGAACATGCGCTCGGAAAATGCGAGGATTTCGCCTCCTCGCTGGATTCGCCACCATCTATTTGTCGAGCAGTCAACTTGATGTCGAGGAATTCGGGCGATTGCAGATCACTGTGTCACGTGGTTTCTGTAATTGGAATCGAATGGTGCCGCGTTTTCCTCGCCAGGCTGGATTAAGTTCGCCTCCGTGGAAAATCGATGGAAATCAATCGGGTCCCGAGCGTAGGAATTAGTTGAGAAAACTCGCAAATTTCCGCACATATTTATTTAACAAAGCAACAATTTATCCACATATTTTACATGTACAATACAAATTGTTCATTTTTTTTTATAAGTAAATATCCTTATAATTTATTTATACACTCATTAATTTTATCTTTACATATATAAAATTAAATTTATGCATTATTTGTGCGAAACAATAGAGTTTGATAAGGATCTTGGTTAGCCTAAATGATAATTGCTCCCTAATAATTTCGATATTCTCCTTGTGGTTCCTAAATTCGACTTACACTCTATGATATATTTTGGAAGTGATAGGAACGAAATGAACGAACGTAACTTAATCATTATTTAATAGCACACCCTGTAATTAATTCTTTTTCCTTTAATACCTTATCGTCTAAATAACATTCATCTTGTTTTTCTTGTTCCTACTATCATCATGCTTTTCACATATCACATCGAATTTATTTTGTGGTTCATTTTCATTTTTCTTTTGTCGACACATTAACAATAATCTTGAGTAATTAGCATAGAATTTTTTCCGTTAACGAGGCATCAATATTTATCAGCGGTAGCAGCAATTACAAATTGAGCTGTTCGAAAATGAATAGTTTTAGGTAAATACGTAGCTTAGCAGGATAACGGAATCGTTTAAATTGAAAATTAAATTAACTGTTAAACTTGATATGTAGATTATATGTATCAGATATAATCATTTTATATTTTTCATTCTGTTGTCAAGTACATTTAACATTTATTATTAATATTTCTCGGTTATGGAGTATTACTTTACTTTATTTTTCTGAATAACAAGGAAAGCTATTATTACTTTATACTTTATATAGCGACATGCAGCTCCTTTTGCATCATCAACGCAAGAACAAGACACATAAATCTCTGTACGCATTATTAAGAGGACAATGTCTGTTATTAGTAATGGATATGACTCTTTAAGGCAAATTTATCATTCGTGTTTTTCGTTTCGCTCTTGCAGGAAAATAATTAAATCGTCAATTGTTGCCATTTAAGTCGCCATGAGTTTGTTCCGTTGATTCATTCAACAACAATAAATAATAACGTTCATCCATTTTCAGTTTCAATTACAAACATTGTACGTGATCTTAATGCATTAATTTTGCGCGCATTCTGCAATTTGCGTTTTGTAAATTCTTCTTTTTTCGGAAAATAGGCACATTTCGTCTTTAAACTGAATGCAGCGCCTTCGATTGAACAATTACTCGATTATTTTTTATAAATATATATTTTATATATATATCTCATATTAAACACTAATATTATTCTTGTTAATTACAATTTAATTCGCTTATTGTTCTATACAGACCACAGAGAATAATGTATAATGTGACACACACACACTTTGTGCGCTCGCAATTTCCTATACACGGAAATTCGAGCAAGAAAACGTCACGTTGTGGATATTTAAATGCAATCGTCTGGCACAATTCGATAGTATTTACATTGGTTTCTTTTTATTCTTCGCGAATTTTGCAAATTTCCTAAATGCGTTCATTCAGAAGCTCTAAGTGTTTGTACAATTCTCAAATGCCTTAATAAACGTTTGTCTCTTGTTCAACACTATACACATGTTACGATAGAATAGTTCATTACTAATCGATAAATGGCAGTGTTGAAGAATCTCTTTTGAATCGGGTTTGTCTTTATTTCTTCTTTGAACGCTATTCGAAAGCGTTGGCAATTAATCAAGCTCGATATGAACGAATCCAATTGCAATTCAATTCTCAATTTAATTCTCTTTGCGTGGTTGCGGCATTAATGCAAATAAATCGAAAGTTCTATTTAAATTTTCTGGAAGACTCAATAAATATGCCGGCGTCGCTGTATTCGTTTCTTGGCAAACAAACACGAACGCGTGGGATTTGTTTTTAATTACAGGATAAATTCAGATTAAATTCGTTTCATCATCATTAGCGGACGGCGAGGAGGGTCGCGACGATGTAGTTTTTGCCCCCTTGCGAAAATTAGAATAAACAAAATTATAATTTGAAACCCTCTCTGCCCCCCTGTCCTCCTTCTGTCGCTTTCTTTTTTCTCGCGCAAATGTTTCCAATTCACTTCTTCGACTCTAACTTTGCGTTCTGCGCTGTTTCGCGAACGAACGAGATAAATTCCGTGATGATTTGGCTTGAGTCTTAAAATTTAATCCCGAGTAAACGGATTAAGGGCAAAAGCAAAAACGGAATTATCAAGCGAAAGAATTCTTCGTTAAATTTAATTTCAGTCGTTTCAATTTAAAATTATCGTCTCCTCTTTTAATTATTATTATTATTAAAATATTGTGTTGTCCTTTCCGTTTAGTATTATTATCGTCATTGCTGCTGCTGTCTTTACGACAAATTTTAATTAATACAACGCTTAATCCTAGAAGAAACACCAAGATACCTCCCCTATCTTTCCCATTAAATAAATCATCTCCGCCAGAACTCCTCCGGTCAGATGCGCTTTCTTTGAACCATTTACGTTAGAGTCGATTCTCGTTCGATTCTCTTCTTCAATTGATCGCAATTTAAGAAGAGAATGATTTGGGCTATGCGTCCACCTCGTGGCAAACTTCCATATAATCCGGATGTAACATGATGTCCTTGATCATGTCCTTCAACATCGTGTAACGCGGGAACATCGGATAGAGTTTCGAGTTCATGTAATCTGACTGCGAAACAGAACATATCGATTACAAAATCGAGGATTTGCTCAATTCTTTGACAGTTTCGCTCGTGCAAAAATTTACCTTCAACTCCCTAATCAGGTTCCTCAGTCCCGTGTATTTCTTAAGCAACCTGTACAAATCGTTCGTCATCTGCGTGTTCTCGGCTTCGATTTGCGACGTCGTCATATCTGTAACGTGATTACAATTAGTAATAATTACGAGTCAAGGTTGTTTTAATCGTAACGAACGTTTGTCGTTAATAATTGCTACATGCAAAATTAATTCCGCATTTTCCACACGAGGAAGCAACGCGCGCGGAATAATAAAAGAAGAGGAGACGAATTTGGCGAATTGAAAAAGACTCTCATATGAAACAAATCCAATTCCAATTGATTCCGTCTTGTTAGTAGCGTCCTTTTGCCCCTTTTCCATTCGCTTCACGTACGACACGAGGATAAAAGGAAAAATTGGACCTTAATTAAGTCGTTTTTTGTTTCGGACAACAATGGCAACAATTTGAATTACGTAACATCGTAATTTCGATTTCGCTAAAGTACCATCGAGTCATATTAAATAAGAAAAAGTTGCCGGCGAAATAAAAGGCTCGTTTATTGCCGTGCGAATTGGTAAAGTTACGGGGACAATACACGTGAGAATTCGTCGATGTTGCCGTTGTTGTTTAACAACGGGAAATTTCGGGCTCGACGTAACGAATTCTCTGCAAAATTCGCGTCACACGGTGCTAATAATTTCTGCACGAAAAAACTAAAAAGAAGTATAATGACATCCTCGACGCTGTTGTTCGAAATCATTTTATTACGGCAATCGTTCTAAAATAACGGTAGTTTTCTTTTTCTAAAGGAGCCGTCCTCCGACGGTTGTTGTATCACTTGGAAAATGGTGATTTACGTGGAGGACCCGTGAGGAATCGAGAGGTTTTTACTGCGTGTAAATTTTCTTAAATTGATTAAATGCCGTGATCCAGCTACTCTTTCTTCTTCTTCCTTCTCGCGCACTTTAAAAGTTGCCATTTCTTCGTTTCGCAAAATCTCGCGATAACGCCCCTCACCGACCATTATTTGTAAGAGAATGAGTGAAGCCGCGAAGCGAAAACGTGGAGCGAAGGAGAAGGCGCAATAAGGAGTCTAATGTCTTGGGAGTAAACAGGATTCCATTCAACGCAACGAAAGCTCTCGACTCCCGTTCGTGTTTCTTGTTCCCGTTACTTCCTTTGTCGATGTAACGGTATCCCTGAGGTATATTTTGCAAAAATTACCGATGTCGCAAACGAGAGCGAGGCAACAACAATGGCGAGCGAACTCGGGAATAAATTCTCGTTGGAAACTTTTTAATCATGCAACACGAGTATCGCCTTTACAAAAAGGTCTCTCTTCGCCGCCCGATCGTCGTACCAAAACACCTATTTATTCACCCCAATTCGCACCTAATGACGATGATAATCATGATAAATACGATCGGGGATACGTGGCGCAAAATGAATAAATGATAGTACGGGACGCCGTTTGCGAATTGGCGGAATTCGCCTCGCAGGTGAATTCCTCAATTTGCACGCGACCAGCAAAACCGTTGTCAACATACTTTCCAGCCGCTCGATTCGCTCCCGTTTGTCTTGCGCTTCCTCCGCCAATTTGGCCGACGTCTTGACGCCTTCGCCGGACTTCTGCGTCTTCTCCATGATGGCGCAGGCCCTCAGCACGAACGCCGGCACCGTCTCTTGCTTCTCCTGCTTGGGTATGTCGACCAACGTCCAATACTGCGTCTCCAGCCGGATCACCTCCTGAAGAACGGGCGAGAAAACGAACCAATGAGGGTGTAATTAATGGAAACATTTGGATTAAATTGTTCATTTATTCTTATTTGTTAGGCAACTAATAATAAAAATAAGCCGCTGTTGTGTTTATGGCGGATGAATGAAAAGTTTGTTTTAAAGAAGATTCGCAAGTTTTTAGTCTTTTCTGGTGTCGTTATAAAAAAAAAACTTTACTGTTATTGCGCCGGTAAAAGTAAAAGAGAATAGAACGGTGCGGTGAGGTAAAATATAATTACGTCTACAAATTACGATATCGCAAGGGAGCCTTTACTGCTCATTAATTATCTTGTAACGCTGTTACTCGTCGAGCTCGTGCATAAATCTAATTAACGTACGCTCACTTTTTTGCACGTACGAAATTTTGAAAGTACCAATCACGAATTTATAAATAGGCACTTATGCGTACGCCGATTGCGATCATTAAGCGAGCGGCAACGATATCCTATTTGATCAGTCGGCTTGGAATTGCGATAAATCATATCGAAAAAGAAAAGGAACAGAAAATTTAGGAAGAAACGTGCGGTTTGCCTTTTCCCATGACGGTGTAACGCGTAAATTCTGAGTACGGTTTCGTTTGGAAAACGCGGCCCGATCATTATTCGGGTCATCGTTTAAAAGGAAACGTCGATCGAATAATCGCAATCCTTTTTCGGCCAAACAGTCGCACGAAAGACAGCGCGAGACCGTATGAATAATATTCAGCCAATTTGTGCAAAAAGATTCGCGAATCGAAAACATAACGCCAGATCTAAAAATAGACTAGGATGTTTACCCGTCCGTTTATTATCGTTCTGGAGCCGGCGAGGAAATTAAGTAATTTAGCGCTAATAAGAATAAATTGCGATTTTATGCTTAGGTGTGCTTAAAACGATTTACGTTTCCCACTGTCTTAAGGGAAAACCCATTTAAATAAACGCGCGCAAGTAGTCGCAAAACCTAATTCGAATCGTGTCTCGTTTTTAATTTGTTTCTGCATCTGATGAACATAATGAGTCATTCGCTCTCCGCCTTTAGCTGCGTTGGCTCACAAAAATATTTAAACGCCATCGAATTAACTCACGAAACCGCGTCAAATACCTTTATCATCGCTTTCAGTAGATTGTAACGCTGGAAAACGTTGTGTACGCTTTTGCTATCGTTATACTTCGACATTAGCGTCACCAGCGCCTTTTTGGCCGTGTCGTACGATTCGTCCAGCCGGATCCTAACCGCACGCAATCGCTCGTTGGTCTCGATCACTTCTTCCTTCGTCTGCCCACTCGCCGTGCCTTCGTCTTTGACGTCTTGCACGATTCGTCGCACGCTCTGCGTGAATTTGCCGACTAAATTGGTCGAACCTGAAAGAAGCAGACGAAATGGAAAAAGAAGCAAACGACGGATCATAATTAATGCAATTAATCGTTGAACAACGAAGAAGCGTTCAGTCAATATTTGTCCGAAGACAATCGTCGATCAAAAGCAATCAAAGGCCGTAAGCCGGCGGATAAGTCGATCGGATTATGCTTAAATAAACGCCGCGTTTATTCGGCGTAAAATCCTGCAATCCGGCGTTTTCGAGACGGATAAAAATTAATGTTGTTAAATAAGTCAGCTCGCCGTGAAAATAAATTGCGAATACGTTCCTTTTCGCGTGCGAAAAACTGGCGATAAAAATGAATACCGGGTTTTTATGACCCCTTCATTTCGTTTGTTATTTTCATTAACAATGGCGCAACTTCCTCCCAAATGTTTATTTTCCATTCAACGTACAATGAGCGAGCGTTAAATTGCTGAAATTTATTTCAAGATGATGCAAATCGCTTACGAGCCATTATGATTCTTGTTGCCGAATAGCAAGAATATGAGGGAATTTGCTTAACACTGAATGAAAGATTAATTAACGAAAGTTTATTAATTTGTCGGCGATAAATGGAATCGCTTTTGCCATATTTCTTTTTTCGGTTTGTTTATTGTACGTGTATATTCACGGTCAGTAAATTCTGAAATTGCGGCTTCCTCTGATTGTTCGGAATAACGACTGCTCAGTGTAAATGACATTGACAAATTTTTGCAATTTCTAGGTAAATAACAAGAAAGAAAATCTGATACGTTAAGCAATTAGTTAAGAGGTTGCAAATAGAGAAAACACAAACCGACTTTTATTTATAGTGAATCTGGATCAACTAAGTAAATGTAACGAATTCTGATTAATATTTATTGTTAAGAACCGTTTCTCAAGTGGCAAAAAAAAACTCTTTCCTATTGTTTTAATTATTATTACGTATGAAGATAATTATTTAGATATCTGATACGGAAGCTAACTTTTAATATTTTTTACTATAGCATTCGCAATAAAATGGTTACATAAAAATGAAGAGGTGACCTAAATCTTTAAACGTTATTACTTCCACTTTAACACAAAAAAATCTATTTCCATCAACATAAAACCGCAGTTTAAGCGCCTTTTAAATTGGTCAATCAAATGAATCAATTATAGACCATAATAAAATAATAAAAAATCCTCGAAGTCCTATCCGTATATTATTCAGCTATTCACTTCGTCGTCTTTTAAAAATTGTTTAACCAATACAAATATCGATTTTTAATCAATATTGCTCCACGCTGAAACGGCCTTCGCATTAAATAGACATTTGCCTAATGAAATTTAAATCCTACAACTTATCGAAAATAATTATCTCCGATGTTCTGCCTTGGACGGGGTAAACAAAAAGACGTAATTTTGATCGGTGAAAATTCCGTCTCGACAATTTAACGTCGAAATAAAATCGAAACGGTTTCATCAAATGGATATAAATCTAAATTTCTAATAAGCCCCCGAAACCGACCGAGTTCAATTTCAGTTAGTTACGAAATTAAATTCTAGTTACACATACAAAATAGAGTGGAATCGACGTAGGAATAGGGACGTGAATTATATTACGGTTAAAATCCATTCGAAATTGTCGTCTATATATACGTTTATTGGCAATGATCTAATTTCCTCCCGTCTTTTTCGTATTCGTTTCCCTTTACAGTCGTGCCGACGAGGAGTTCTAGCGAGAAAAGGATGACGGAGACGGGAACCTTTCGGCTTTCGTTTACGATCCTTCGCATGCAATAATTGTCTATTAATAGATTATTTGATAATGACTATTTATTGCTAATTTACACTCTGGTTTATCCTTTTGCATAATCTCGAATAAAAAGCAATTTTAATATTCATGATTCCTTGATTTCGTTCGTTTTTTTTTGGTGGGCAATATAGTTTATTCGATGAGAGGAGTATGGAAAGTGTTTACGTCAAAAGTAAAGAAGAATCGCTCTTTTCCCCAGTAAGCGATGTGTATAAATAAGACTACGAAGAGGCTGGAAAGTTGGTGGCATCACTCAAGGCAACCAACTATTTTATTTATGATTATTCTTGAATAAAATGTAAATAACATTCATAACGGAGTTTACGTTATTGCCTTCCAGTACTACGTTCCCCACCGAAAAAGAAAGGCCAGTGTTTGACAACAAGCAAACTCGAAAAGACAAAAAACAGCCTACGAACAATTCTGTTGAGGAATTCGAAAAAATACTGGCCACTATTAGATCAATGACCATCATTAAACTAACTACATAAGTTAAATACTCTTCCTCATTGTTTAAACGCCTGGGATTTTCTAATTACCGCGAGTACTTATTCGTTTAACCAGTTTTTCTGGATTCTATCCTCTCTAAGTCTAAATTAGCTCCAATTCGGTACAAGCCAAGTTTTTCCTTTTCGTAGAATTAGATTGACCTTTAACGAAGACAGAAACAAAAAATGATGGCAACACGAGAAGAAATTAAAACGTTAATGAATTTTGACGTGTTTCTTCTATTCGCAATTAACGAACCGGACAACTTTTGCATATTGTACGAAAGAGAAGAAGAAATATAAATAAATAAATCTTAATCGATTGTATCCGCTTGAGATTTATCTGAACGTTTAATCAATTAGCGTGTGGAACACGTAATTAATCGAACGCAGCGGTGAATGTATCTAATAACCATGTTATTATTAAACCGAACCTTTCGTCTAACATTTCGAATACAAGAATGACTCATTGCAGTATTGTAACTCTCTTCGCGAAACGATCGATTTTGATCTTGTAAATTTATTAACCTCAACGAAATCGAGAAAGAAAGAAAAAACAGACAATGCGGGAAGACTTTCGGTATTTCTACTAATGCGGATCTTCGCATTAACATTGATTATAATCGTTAATAAATTACATAATCTTTACGCGACTTCAGTTTTTCCTTTGAGCCCATAAAAATTAATTCGCAAGCAATTAACTCTTTATTAGCCTCGTTAGGATGCAAAAAGTGTCGCAATCTTTAATGAAGCGCATTAAGATTTTCTTTCATAACTAACCGCTAGCGCTTTAATTGAAAATCGTCCGCATTCGGCTACCGTTCACTACGGCGATTTGCACAATTAACAACTTGTAATTGCTATTAATTTGCAATAAGTTCCGGACAAAATTCCATTATCCGCACGATAATGGCGAAGGTGAGGAATTGGCGAACGATGATGGCGAAATGCTATTGAAAGAACGTCGAAATGCTAGATTGACATTTACTTCAATGTTTAACTCCAATCAACTAGATGGGGATTTATGGAGGTTTAATGAAGATTTATGTCAATAGAATACGACACACACACAGAGAGAGAGAGAGAGAGAGAGATGTGTTCTACTAGGCAATAGCAAATAAATGGGTTCATATTCAACTGCGTTTGATCGATAAAGAATCAGGAGGATGAAAAATTGCAACCGAAATGGATTAATTTTAGAAGAAAAATAAACTTTCGTAATTTTGCCTGCATCGTTCGATAAGAAATCTGCGAACAATCCAAAACAATGCCAACACAATTAGGAGCGAGAAATAAGAACATAAAAGTGTGGAGATTAATAATTTCGTCCGATAACCACTTTCACGTGCCTCGACGGATCAAATAAACTAGAAAGAAATTAATTAAGTACTGGGCGAGCTAATATCACGTAACACTTGTTCCTCGAACCGGAAATTTACTATTTGAACGGTCGATGAAGATGTTTGCCCGAAAGAAGTTTGTCTCTGCGGAGAAAGTGTATTAATTCAACGATTATTAATTAATTAATTATCAATTTACAAATATGTGCTAAACTTATTAAGGAAGCGTTACGTTTTCAAAACTTAAACAACCATCCATTATTGAGGCCTTAAATTATGGATGACGATCAGTTTTATTTAAAAAAGGACGTAAAAGAACGAAGCAAAAAAAAGAGCGGGGGCGTTATGAATTTTTTAATGAATTGCCCTATTAATTATTGAAGTGGAAGACGTGCAAAAAATTGAAGCTGTCGTCGTGGGAGCGAAAACGTGTCCCCTTGTTAACAACTTTTCTTATATTTTTAATCAAACCAAACGACTTCAAAGTGACTTTTTTCTAATGAAATTTACATCAAATAATTCGCCACTTTAAGGGCGTTTATTTGCTTTTGAGTGGACGAAGGTGGAAGATGAGTGGTATAAGTTATTGTTAAAATGATAAATAAACACGGTTTTGGTAATAATTGTCTTTTGATTCCAAACAAGGCCAAGAGAAGTATCCCTCCTCTACGACCGTCGACTTTATACGATCCATGCGGGTCCAACAGAACGCTAAACCGACTCTCTTCCACCACTGATTCACTCGCATTTTTACGCCAAATGGTTATATTGTAGTGAAACGACAACAACAATAATAACTCGCTAGTTAATAACAATAATAAGTCGTTGTCTCGCGTTTTATTTATCAGTGTTAATTAAACACAATACGTAACGAGAGAGTAAAAAAGTAAAACCGCCAACCGAATCGTGCTAATTAATTAATTCAAACCGCAAGTGTTTCTTCAAGTCGCGATTAATTCGCATTAAATTAAGTAGATTATTCGATGTAAATTTGGTGTTAATCTCTGAGAAAAGGACAATTGATTTATGGAATGCTGATGAATTAATGGCAATGTACAGAGAAATATTTCTACAATCCGAATAGATTTCTTTGCCCACGCCGTTATTGTTAATTTGTTGTTGCTTGAACGCGAATAAGGTCAGTTGATATTGTTTGTTATTTATTTATTGTTGTAGGTGACAATTAGCAATTATTGACGCAAAAGTAGCACTTCTTTTCTTCTTTGGCAAAGGGTCAACTATGTAGCACATTGTGCGAAAAAAAATTGAAAACCTAATTAACATTTTGCTCGAAGCGCTTACGTTTCTCGTTAATACGAATTTGCAGATTTATTTCAGTCGTCTCTCGTTAATTATAATTATAACTGTATTAAAATATTCAAATATAAAAATAACACATTTGGTATTTAATTTTAATTGACGAAAAAACAGCCAAATCGTTTCCGCAATACACGAATTAGCAATTTGATCGATGACGTGGATTCTTTGTTAGATTCGCATTTTGTCTGTTGATAATTTATAAATTTGGGGAAACTTGAATACGGCAAGTAAGATAATTAGTGTGGTTTTTAGAAACTTTCCGTAGACCAAAATATTATAATTATTAAAATAAAACCAACGTCTCGTCACACGCTACATCCGAATCCAAACTTTTCGTATCCTCGTCGTTTCCTGTGCATCAATAACGAGTTTTTGATTAGAAAATTAGATGCAAAAAAAACGATTTTGTTTCGCCAGTTTCGCGCTCCGTTTATTTGGAATATGAAGGAAGAGCGTCGATGCGACGCCCTTGAAAGAAATTTAATTTCAATTCCGAAGAGTAAATTTATTTATTTGGAATTTAATTCGCGTGTATAATCTCTGTGTAAAGTGAGAATTATAAATGGCAATATAGTGTCGAACGATTGTATGATCCGTTTTATGCAACGGACTGAAGGGATAGTTCTATGGCAAAAAAATTAACTATAACTCCAACTAAATAAAATAGAGTTTTATTCATTTATTTTTTTTTGCTCATGCATGAGCGCTTATTATTTGCGCTCGCCAAAACAAAAGGGAAAACGTTTGACTTCACAGAGTCGTTCATAAAGGTAAAATATGTTAAAATTCTATTTAAACGAGTTCCATTATTGTTTTCGTGTGCCATCGCTTTTGCATAAAAAACACGTTCGTAAGTTTGATTGTCATTTCGAAAGTTACACGTATATTTGTCGAAACTCGCCGGAATAACTAATTACAATGTACCGGGTGTCCGCAGAATGATGCCCATTGAAACTAATCGATTTTGCCCTCTTTTCCCTTTCAAAAAATTGACCCCCTACCGCGAATTCCATTCGTCGTGCAAATGGTAAAAGTTATTTCAATTTTGTATTTTAAATTTGATTAACTATTGCAAATGGTCATTTCAGTAAACCGCTGTCTATACGGAAAATTTTATCATTAATCCTACATCAAAGGTCCGCAATTTTTCATCGAATGGCCGTAGTTTTAGTTTAGCAAAAGTGAAATTCAATTTGTTCCGGTTAAGTTAATCCCCGTTTATAAATTCATGTTTGTTTAGGCCCATTTCCACCGTGTGACGCTGATGGATGTTAATAATTTTCGACCATTAAATGCTTTCGGTATATTATTAATACTTATATTGAGGAAACGTGTTTCTGTTCAGTTTGACGATTGGAAAAACTCACGGCTCATGCCTATTTCATTTCAATCGAATCTATTCCAAAAAGTGTGCGTAGGAATGTAGGCAAGTCCATGGGTTTATTTTTTATTCATTTACTTCAACTAACTGTCTTCGAGTGACATTAATTATGTGCATTTTTTCGCCGTTGAACGACTAGAAGGAGGAAAACTATACTTTTTAAAGAAACGTATTTATTCAAGATAAATAAAAACCAGTAATGTGGCTGGAAACTACATAAACACAATGTGCATGTGTTCGCTAAATAACCTTGATCGCTCGGGAATCCCTAACGAATATTAAAAGAGAAATAACGACTTCAAATCATGTGTAACGATTCGGTTTTATCATCGCACAAGAAATTTCCATCCAGTTTTCCTTTATACGCAACCAGACCAAAGTCGGCTCCTTTATGAATCAACTGAATAGTTTTTTGCGACCACGTAGTAAAAATTCATTTCCTCATCCATCTGGAATTGCATTTACGACAAGTTGCGGTCTGCATTTTTTTTTCTCGTCATTAATAAACTAATTACTCGCCACAAATATTAGAAAAGAATGCGACGCAAGAAGGAAAGAGAAAATTGACTCGTATTTTGTTGAATCGAGAGTTTTTACAAAAAAATTATTTGTCATAATAAATTTAAAAGAACTAATAACACGCGCATTAGCATAAACAATCGTTTTTCTATTTTCGGGTGATGTAATCTGCAACCGCAGTAAGATTGTTTTTGTTAAAAAAAAAACGTTCGTGCATTTTCATTTCGTCACGCAATTTCCCTTTTTCATCGACGACTGTTATCGCTTAACAAATGATGCTGCACCGGATCCCTCGGAAAAACTTCCCACCACAACGACTATTTACAATGTAATTGTTTTGCATAAACTAAACACTATTTTCGCAAGGAAATGTAAAGGTAACCGTAGTAAATTAAACATTCATATTGCGACTATATCGTCAAACGAAACACCTTCATCTCGTCCCATTTACCCGCTGCTTTCCATGCAAATCTTTGGCCGGAGGATTAGCGTCTTCGAAGCGTCGCGTGGTATTTGATATGTTTGCTCTCTAAACCGGGGAAAATCGACGACGACGACGACGACGGACGAGGTTACTTACTGACATCATACACGCAGAAAATATGCATTTAACGATATATTAGATTTCGACAGACGTAGGTCTACAACGGAACGTGCAGACTCTTGAAAACCGTTTGTCACTCCGCAAAGAATTCAATTCCGACTAAAAGATTCGACAAACATGTTTTCGTCTTAAGGCGATTCAAATTGGTTTAGGACAGCGTCTTTTCCTTTCCCATACGAACGCGATTAATCCTTAATCTTAACCGAAAACGTGCATGTCGTCTTAATCGTTAATCACAAAGACGCGGAGGAACGAAAAACATGATGGAATTAACGATTTAATTGCTTCTCGAGTCGCCATTATTCCTCGCTAATTCCTAAATTTCGCCACTTAATTCGTCAAACGCGAGGAAAACCCCAAACGCGAAACAATAATCATAAATTGTCTGATTCGTGATAGGTCAGGCGGACGTTAATTATCGACGGTAGAGGACAAAATAATAAAGATTTAATCGCGAATCGGTATCGATCCGAAAAGCACGTTATGCTTAATCCGTGGCGAAGCCGCCGTTATTGCTCTCGACCGAGATCGACTTTTTAATTAATCGCGCTCGAAATCGATCCCACTTTGAACGATCGCAAAAACCGAAACTCTTTTCATCCGTTGAACCGATTCGAGCGCCACCGTTATTAATGCCATCGCCCAAGGCGACAACAATTTGCACAAAGCCACGCCGCGACAATGTCTCCCTTACGGAAACGCATCCGAATTACTTGCGAATCCATTTATTTCTTGCCGGCTACCATTAATTAAGAAGACGTCATTAATATCACGTGGAAGACGCGAAGAAAGACCTGTTGAAAGAGGCCGCTTTTGTTAGACTCGTGCTCGTTATACGTTCTACACATCTCGATGTCAATTATCGGTCTCGGATTCTATGCGAGAGAACGTTATCGTCAAAGGATCGGCGATAATGGGAGGGAACGAGGCTGGCGTCGTTAGGAAATTGCTCGAGCAATTGGCGATTTCTTTGTTGCGAAACAACAACAATAGACAATAATAAACGAACGCAAATCGATGTTGACATTCAATTTAGAAGTTGAACTCGCGTAAGAGCGAAAGGATTTTTTGTTTCGATTGACGCAATTTTTTTTTTAATTAAACTAGCAGACAGAAGGAAGAAGTTCGCGAATCCGTGGCGCCGTTCTTCTGCTCTACGACTAAGCGATCGTCATCTGCGTCCGTCGCCGATGTGCGTGCGATATGATGGAGATAAATTATCTTTTAATTGCATGTTTATTTTTTCGCGTTCTCTCCAATTAAAAGTTCGCTATAATTAAAAAGAAGCTCGCATAAACGTGGAACACATGTTCGTTAGTCGTTAGCCTCTTTTAAATTACGGCAAAAAAGAAACGGAATTGCGATTGGTAACAAATTAAATCGTCCTTCGCGATTTCAATAGCGTTCAATATTTTAGATTTCTGATAATCCAGACAATGCTAATAATTATTAAGACTTCCAGTTGTGATTGCGAATGAATCATCGCGTTTAACATTTAGCTCGTAACGTTTCGTTTGAAAAAGCCTTATGGGTGGAGGAATGCGAATGGAAAAGAATGGAAAATAATCAAGCTCCTTTTTGCGCATTGGCAAATGATAAAACGTTAATAATACCATCTCGGATTTCGCGGCACGAGCAGTTTTCGCATCTAATCTCTAAGTCACCAGATTATTGTCGGTTTCGTGGAATATGATAAATGTAATAAAAACCATGACGTTATTAAATAGAATTTTTTCGTTAATGAGGAGAATTAACTGAAACGACGACAAACTCATTTTCATTTGGAGTAGAATCGAGTGTAAGAGTTCCAACAAAACAAATTAAAAAAAAAGAGCATACAAACACACACATCAGCGTTAATGTGCTGGAGCTATAAAGGGAAGGATGTTGGTCGTTTCTAATTCAGTTGCGAATTATAATTGTGCGATGATCGTGGTCTGGTTCGAAAAAAACAGTTTCACAGATTCCGCATAGATTCCGATTGAGAAGAACGTAAGTGGCGATCGCTTATTTATTTAATCCTTTTCGATTTTTCGCATTCGTTTTTCCTTGAACGTTTCATGTTTATCAAACGAAATTAATGGATTTTGATTTAAATATTAAGGCTGGGATTAATCGTCGACAAAGTGCATTTCTTTTTTTCGCTTGTTGTTGCCGAGTTTAGATAATATGCAATTCCGACCATCAATTACTGTCAGCCGCTAATTACTATAATTAAACATTGGCGAAGTTTGCACACGGCTTTTTTTTCCTCGAACCAAAAACACGTTTGCGACTTTTTGCTTCGCATTCTGCAACGCGCATCTTAAGTTGTCGTCGATTCGATTTATCTATCGCCGAAACAAATTTTCATATCCCAATATCGAAAGCTCGGAGTTTAATAATAACGTTTTCAATAGACGGATCGATGTAATATGCATTAATCTTGTTTTCTATCGCGAACGAACAAATAAAAGGATTGTTTCGGCTTTAAAAGAATCGCTAATGCATAAAATCGATGAAATATTGCATATTGAAATTGTATCCGGAAAAATGCGAATATTTGGGGAAAAGTATTAAGAGAACTCGGGAAGGGTGCAAGCAAATTGAAGAGCAATAAAATACGAGGGAATTGTGAAAAGAAAACAGCCACTTAACTTATTATTTTCCGTATTTGTTGGACCACAGTAAAGTCTATGAAATATTAGATCGATGATATACAGTTTGCTTGTTACGCGGAGATAAGGAGAGAATATGAGCAACAATTTTTATCGTTCGATGTTTGTGCCGTTAAAAGAGTGCGGAAATGGGAAAAGAGATTCCCGAGTTGCGAGGGCAATAATTTGAAAAGGCCCAATAAATTAATTAGCGCCGAATGGGAAAAGGGGCGTTAAATGAAAGTGGTAAATCTTATTTATCCTTCGCTTCCTTTTTCCCCGACTTTTTTTTCCAATTTATTCCAAATTACAATCGATTTCATATTAAAACTCGAATTGCTTTCATCGTCGCGCATAAATATTAATCGAACAACATCTTTCGCCTTTTATTTTCTCTCGCTTTAATTTCCTTTTTTAAATTATAGATTGCCACTCTCGTCAATTGCACGCCGTCCGTCTCTGCTTACTTTTTCCAGTTTTGCTTCTCCTCACCATCTCCTTTATCCTTGCATTCCTTTTAAAGTGATTCCTTTTATTATTAAAGCACAAAAAAATGTGGTTCTACAAGTTCCAATTGCCATTTTCCTTTTTTTTTTCTCTTATTTTATATTCGCCCATCCTTTCTCTACCTACAGTCCTTTTTAAAATTCATAATTTATTCTTCTTTATCTCGGTCTTTCTTCCACGTCCTTTCTTCGCCCCGCCAATATATATCCATATTCGCTCTTAAAAAAGCGAGCAAGAAAAAAATGTCAATTTTTATTCCAATAAAAGATTACCACCAACCAACCCATCGGTGGAAGCAGCAAGCACCATCAACGCCACGGGTTCCTATAGTAACATCTTTCACCTCGTTTCAGCAGTCCTTATTGCGACCGTGGTGCGTGAAGATCAGAGCCTATTCCAAAGTCGCTCCCTCTTTTCTCCTTTCCTCTTCTTCACATATATTTCTTTCCAGTCTTTCTCGCTCTTTCAATTTGCTCTTACGTGGCCAAGAATATATATTAAGAGGAAATCAGACAAATCCTTTATATTCTTATCGGGACGTTAAAGTGCTCGATGGGATTTGTAGATGGGAGCAAAAAGTCTGGGCGAAAACAAAAGAAAGCATTTTATTGCAAAAAAATAAAATAAAATTCGTATTCGCGCGCGTACCTTCGTAGTATATTGGTTTCGATTTTGCACTACTGACAATCTGACGGTCGAAATTGGTTTCTTTCCGATTCCGCGCGCCCTTCTAAAAGCGAGCGAACTAATTGGCAAATCGCGAAACTCGCTAATATTTATCCTCGGTATTCCGCACTATTGTAGATTTGAATAGGCAAATACTTGCGACATTTACGTGCAGTCGTGATATTAAAATGTAAACAGCAATTGGTTTAATGCGAAATAAAAGTGCAAATTATTTCATATTGTTTCGGGTTGTGCATCGCACCCCTAAACCCCACCCCACGTATTTGCTTCTGTTCGCCAGCTAAATTAATTAATTTTTTGCAAATTCAGCGGCAATTGTTGTACTGTCGTCGTTATTTATTCATTTTTTTTTTCGCAAAACGTAAGCTCATAATTTATTGATTGACTTTTTTAATTAAAACAGTTAAAGCGACAACCGTAACGTATGAAACGTTCTCTGTTTTTTTAACCGTTATTAGATGGAAAAATACTGCATTTAAAAAAAAATCTTGGAAGAATATAATTAAAGACGCAATTAATTAGTTAACATGAGATATTACTTTGGATGAAATAAGTTACGAGAAGAAGTCTCTCGTTAATGCCGGTTTAGGAAACATGATAACCGAAATTAACGGGGGAAAAAAAGGACGGAACAGGAAGGAAGTTTGGCTCATCATTGCGAACAAAAAAATGAATACCTTTGTTTAGACCTCTTTTTGCCGAAGGGGTTTCGGTTTAATTAAATCACGTATTTGCTCGAATTTATGTACCCTTTAAAGTAATTAGAAAATGTTCAATTTGAGGGGATTAATTTGACTTTTTTCGCGTTGCATTAGGAGCTCTTTCAAACGGAAACGTTGCAGCATATATTTGCGGACGTTGCCGTTCCGCTTTCCGTTGCTTCTTGCCTCTTTTATTGTTAAGTAAATTGAATATGTTATTATTACACTATTCCAGCTTTCGTGCGCTTGTTTCATGTGCATTTTTACAAAATGGAATCGGAAGTGTACAACTGTTTCGCGTGCTTTCCCGTTCTGAAAAAGATTTCCGTCGTTACTCAATTTGCTTTCCGTTTCTCTTTTCCAGTAAATGGAAATGGCCGGAGCGACTCTAGTGGCGCTGACATTGGTCTGTGGTACGCTGACTTCCGCATCGGGCCGAGATCAATACGCCGCGACCGAAGAGCGACCCGATGGCGTGCAATTCATGCTAAACCCAATGACGGCCGACGCTAACGACATAAACGACATCGTACCACCGCCGCATCGATTTCACGTGCACACGAATCGCGATCGAAACGACGACAAGAGAACGAACGCGCCGTCGACGGTGCCGGAATTACAAATTGGCTGCGAGAAGGGATTAATACGGACGCGCAGGAAGCGCTCCTCCGGTTACGACAACCTGATCGAGCGGCGCAATTACAACAGTCCGTGGTCGGGCGACGGCGGCGGCGCCGGTAATCTCTTGAGGCCGCCGATGTATCAAATCACTCGGCCGTATCTGATCCCGATCTGGGGCCCGCCCGGCCGCATCCCGATCTTCTTCCCGCCGCAGCCGATCCCGTACAATCCCGGCTATCCGTTCGCCAATCCGCCGAACGCCTTGGAACCGCCGTATTCGCCGCCGAACAACGGCTATTTACCGCCGGCGAGTCCGACGACTTCGAAGCCCGCGGCGACGACGATCGACTTTATCAACAAGTTCGACGACGAGCCGCCGATTTGGGGCGACGGCGAGGCCGCGCCGACGACGACGCCGTCCGCGGCGTCTCCGGCGGGGAGTCCGACGCGGCGACCGCGGCCGAATCGCCCGACGTCGACGCATCCGCCGCTCGTGCACAGCGTCAATAACAGAGCGGGCGCGCCGAATAATTTGTCGCCGACGCGCGCCCCGTCGAGGACGACGACGACGACATCGACGACGTACCGGCCGTTTGCGTTCGATCAAACGCAGTCGCCGTTCACCAGCCGACCGCCGCCGGCGCCGCAACGTCCGCATCAGTTGCCGACGCGGTCGCCGTCGACGGTCGTGCAGCAGCGGCAGCGGCCGATCAGCAGCTGCGTGTGGGCGATCGTCCAATGCTGCTCGGACACGTCGACCGCGTACAGCGGCCGCTGCTTCGAGGAGCGCAATTGCGCGGGAGCCTTTTGGGACGCGAGCCCGTGCGAGAGCGATTTCGCGAAGGCCGCCGTCGCCACCGCGTCGCAATATTATTTGGGCAACAACGGACGATAAGTGTGACGACGCCGACGCCGACGCCGAAGAACGGAAACGAAGAAATTGCGATTTGTTTTTCTTTGTTGCGTTCATTTGTCCCCCTTCACGTGCAACGGCTGCTATTATATATGTAAAACTAAAGGAAAAGCGATTTGCAATCGTTCTTGTTGCCCGCGATCAACGAGACTCTTTCGGTTAATGATCTAGTTAAGATTTCAGTTCTTTTTTATTTATTATTTAGGTTAGTCTGTAAGATGTTATCCCGGTGATATATATCATAGTGATATAATTTATGATCAAATTGGAGTAAGAAAAATAATAACAAACTAAATCAACGGCAGTTTCTAATTAATCCCTATCGCGCATTTACTATAGGCGGCGTACCTTGTTATTTTCGCGAAATCGCAATAAATCGCGACAAATTGCAACTAGGACGCGGCAGTTCTCGCGGAAGAAGAAACGCGTGCACGAGCGATACATAAATCCGTGTTTCCGGAATGATTTAAGGCACGAGATTCGTACGTATGTATGTGGAGGCGAGTTCCGGGATGAAGATGCGTTCCTCGCTCCGAAGCGATATCGGGGAAAGTGCGGTAATATATTCAAACGTCGAGATTATAGAACAATAAAAATTTATTATCGAACTCGATCGGTTTTTATTGGAATTTGCGCCGGAGGAGAGAAGTCTTCGTCTCCCGGTTCGGTTCGGCGAAATAAAATGGAGCGAAGAGACGATGATGATAATAAGATTTAATTTTCCTTCTCGTGCACACCGAGCAGATTCGAACGTCAGCCTTTTTATTAATAAACTTAATGGCGGTCCCTCTCCTTTTCCAAACCATTTCCTTCGACTTCGGTTTTATTACGCCGTTCCCCCGACTTATTTTCTTATCACGTCAAGTTATACGAGCGCGATCCCGTTTTTGGATGGAAACAATTTATAATGACGGTTTAATATTTGACAATGATTAATTAGACGATAGTTTGTCGAAGAAGATCACTCCGAAGTCGGTGATTGAATCAATACGTCCTCCATTTAAATTGTTAACGGTACCGATCGAGCGAGAAAAAAGTTTGAAGATGATCCGAGATGCCAATAACAATTTCATTGTTACCCGACTCACATCGACGGATATTAGAAATTTATTAATTAGTTCGAGTCGCGAGCAAGAAGTTTAATTAGATTTCTTTTCGCTCGCATTTGACGATCATACACAATTTGTCGATGTTATATTGTTCTTGTTGTTGTTAATTAATTTGATTAGCAAGAGGAAACAAACAATAATGTTCGATGGTGTAATGAAAACGAAACGAGGACGAGCTTTAGGAATTTCATAACGCCACCATTTACGATCGCTTCCTCGCGATAAAATTCGCTATCGATTTTAATAAAACTCGCAAACTGAAGAAAAGAACGACGATGGCACGCGTTTTAAAACACAATTTGCAACACCAAACAATTATGACAATGTCTTGAGACGGCAGCGTGTTAAAGCAAAGACAATTAGAGAGTTTGTTAGATTTGATCGCTTTTCATTTATTTCCTCGGCTCGTACACGAACGATTTATCACGTGCCGAAAGCGAACTTGAAAACTTCGGCGAATAAAAATGCGAAAAAGCGAGAGAGAGGATTTCATCGCTCGCATTTATTATTGGCAGCTTTCGTTTCCACTTTTTGCCCGTTTTCCTTTTCGTCGGAAATCTCCAGTGTACGGGAATAACTTTTAAACGTCAACCACTCGGAGTTGCGTTAGTATAAACTAGCTGCCACTTGCGCCGTTCGAATGCACGTATGTGCACATACGTCTAAGATTTTCGATTAGCTCGACAATCTAGCCTAAGTACGCTTAACGCAAGAAAGCGCATTCCGACGAGTTTCATTTTTTTTTAAATGGGGAATCGCACGGAACAAGACGGGCGAGATGCTGAAATTGAACGACATGCAAATGTCATTTTATTGCATTATTTTCGCGTACTACGGAGGAGCTTCTGGATCGTTATAAAAATTAATACGCCTTTGCGCGGAGGAGGAGGGCCGAAAACAAGAAGGAAAAAAAAACGATAAATTTAATCCCGCTCTTCGCGTCCACTGCCAAAGACAAATTATACTCCGGGGATATTTATCTTTCCGACTGTTGAGGAGACGTGCTCGTGTTATGGTTATTACTATCATACCTTTTTAAATTCTGCTTTTGACGTCACGCGATCCTCTTTATTTCTTATTTCTGACGACGAGCCACTCATTCCGGCGGGTTGAAATTTATTTTCCACGACAAATGAACCGCGAAACAGCCCGTTTCCTCGCCTCCCTGCGTAATTGTGTCGCTTCGATTGTCCTCCAGTTTACAAACGAAACGTGCCGTAATTGCAATCGAGAATGAAGAAAGGAAACGATCGCCAATTGCGTTCGAGTGGACGCGATGGATAAGGGCAGCGATTTATTTCAATTGCGAGTTCTTCGTCCGCGCCGCGAGAGAAAAGCAATTCGTCGGCACATTTCTGAATAGGCCCATCGACGGGGAAGCGACAATAACAATGAAAGCTCGATAAATTGGAAATATGGCAATTGGAACATGGTTCGCCTATTTTATACATCGCATTTTTTCGCTCGAACGTTGAAATGGCGCCTTCTAAAGTAGGTCTCCTAACCAGGACGTCGTTCTCGTAATCCGGTTCCGCCGACTGCCAATACGTATTCCGTGACCGTATGTGGGCGAGTTGAGGTGCACGCGAACGCGAAAGCTCCCTTTATCTCCTACTGGCGCATCTTTAATGTGCACGTGTCGCTGTCGGGATTTGTGCTCGCTTGCCCACCGAACACCGAACGGCCCTTATCGCGTGGAATTCGAAATCCATTTCGAAGCATTCGCAGACAAAAGCGAGAGAAAGGAAAGCGAGGAAATCTTTGGTGCGCCAACATCATCGTCGCCTTTATTTTCGCGTTTACCGAGCAGAAATTTCGCGCGACATTAGCATTTGTGCGAGCAGTTTCTTTCGCACTTTTATTGGACTCGTAAAAAACAACTTCCCCACAATTTATAGATGTGTATATCGTAATATTTGCGGGCATAAACCGGAGTTAAAATTCAATTTTCTCTGCTACAAACCGTAATAAAAACGCTCGATTTAAATAATTGTCACGTGCTCGATATTAATTTCGAAGCGATATAGGAATCGCCAATAAGTGGCCGTCCCGTCGTTTCGCTCGCACGAAATCGTGCAACGAACTCTAGCAAATATTGCAAACGCTCTTGCCTTATTTTCGGCAACATTTGTCAGCGTTTCCTTTTTCGTTCGCTGATCGTTTTATTAGAATCGACTTACCGCCCTCCGAACGCATACTGCTACGTTTGTCGCCTTTGCCCATTTTCGCCGCAATCGAAGGGGACGCGTCGCTCTGTCAGATCGATTCAAGTCCGAATTAATTCTGCAACAAATTCCAGTCGAACATTTAATCCGGCTGCATTGAACAATTCCAAAATAATAAATATGATATATTTATTATACGTATACGTCTAATTTAAAACAGAACGAAATGCCAGCCTAATCCCGATGATAAAGGGCGAGTCTTTCTTGCGAGCGCGGTAATAAAACGGGCGGAACGATATTAAAGCAAAGGATTATCATTATTATTACTCCTATATCTGTGCCTCTTAACGTATCGCGGACATCAAAAGTTTTACGCTCAGTTTTAACGGAAGGAACGCACTTTTACGACGCCATAACGTTAGAGAACTTTCGAAAAGGTATAGGGCGATAAATAAAATGCCGCGGTTGATTCGTTGTGTGCATTCGAACAGAAAACTCATCCGTAACTTTTTCTGTCCGATATTTGCATGCCATTGCGCTTTGTTAAAACTTTTACGTACGAGAGAAACGCAACAATAATTATAACCGGCCATTCGGCGATGATTATTGCGCATTTTTACGTTAACCGCTCCGTGCGAGTGCCGCAATAAGTCGAATGCCGCTCTGCATCGCGACAAAAATGTTGCAAACCCGATTTTATAATCTAACGACAAGAAGCAACTTTATTTATTTTCATTTGCCCGCACATGCACATGACATTTTAACGTTGTACACAATACGCTTACAATGCGACGTTTTCGCAATGTGTGTGCAACTGCGAAAATTTGGTTGACCTAACTGGCGAATTTTTCCTCGACTAAATCACGACCATTACGAAAGGCTCGTTGCTTCGTCTATATGGAAAATCTTTAATACGAAGACGACGTCGCGCGAGCCAAACTTAATCTTCTATGCATACCAAGTGCGAGTCCTCGAAGGAGGAATAATATTTCGCATTAGCACTTCAGATAAGACGTTGTTGCCGTTGCTGCGCGGGCAAGGGAATGATAATAAAGTAACATACGAGGTAGAAATAAAAGATGAGCGGGCGCGTTTTATTTAAATTCCAAACTTGCAAATTGTATAATCAGCAGTTTCCAGAAGATGCAGCGATTAAGTTAGACGTCGATAATTATACCTTAATAGAATTTCTCATCTTCATCCCTCTTCCTCGTGCTCCAATCTTACGTTTTTGCCCCCTTGCGTGGATGGTGTGTTAATTGCATCTTACCTAATATCCTCGCAGAACCAACAGTCGAGGGCGATTTTCTTTAATCGTTGCCTAACAAAACTTTCATACCGAAACTAATTTTTAACTATTTTTGCTTGCTGCGGAGGAAGCGCGAAAAGAAGAGGAGTTGAATTATCTTCGATTAACATTCGCATTACGCCGTCAGAACGTTGTTATTACGTCCTTTTGCAACTAACTATTTGCCTTCGCCGTGGCGCGCGAGGAAAAGTTGCTAATTCACCTTTTCGCTCTCGTCTCCCTTTGAAAAACTTTTATTATCAACGCGAGGCTAATCAAATTACACGGCCACCTATTCCGGAAGAAGATGAAGGGGCGGCGATCTTTTTTTTCCCTTCTGTGCGCGCCCTCGCTCCGGCAACAATAATAATTTCGCCGCGATAAACTTTTATTGCGAACGCCCTGGAAATTATTCGCGAGCGAATTGTTTGCGCCCGGTCTTAACAAAACGTAATGAGGTGTCCGCGCTTTCGCTCTCGCAATCTGCCAACTCGCGTTATTGCATAACAAGTCTCCATCTCGTCCATTGAATCGCATCAGCGTCGGTTTCCTCGCTAATTATCCACGTGATTAAACGAACAATGGGCCGACAAAGTTTATTTCCCCGTTATTATTTCACGCAGACGACGAGCCTATCTGGACCACGCATCTACCAGTCGATGGACACAATGACGATGCGGTCAGGATGCGCCATCATCGTAATAATAGCGTACGGTTATGAATGAACGTTTGCAATGACAACGATTCGAATCATCGCACGCACCGCAATTATTTCGCTTTTATATTAGAAATTACATTTCGCGCTCGTGCAAACAGTTCCTTGCGGATTTCGCGGAGGCCTCCGCCATCGGAAAGGCATTACCATCAAATGGATCCCGTAATTTTCGTATTTAACATTGTTAATAATGCTTTGCCGAAATAGGTTTATGTATAATAACGTTCTACATGGGAGCGGGTTCTTTCGAAGTTGTTCGAATAGCAAGCGTTCCTTTCTTCGTCCGACCACATCATCATCGCCATCAGCATCAAAAGGATATCTTCGAGTCGAGCGCAGTGTTTGCATAAATTCCCGCATAATTTAGATGCTATTGAAGCGGAAGGCTGAAAGCGGCAAACGAGACGAACGAGGGAACAGATTTTTCGCTCTTTGTCGCTGTAATAACGTACGAGTGGACAAACAACTTTGAAACTAATAGCGAAAAAAAAGAAAGCAACAAACGGGGAAAGAGGAAAGCGGAACACGTTCGTTGTTATAACCGAGAGTGAGAATTATTATCTGAAACGTGACGAGCGTACGTGGTATCTGTTTCGCGAGAGGAAAACGGGCGAGAATAAAGGAGACCCGTGCGAAAACAGAACGGAGAATATAGATGTGTCGCAGATATTTAAAGGCGGAAAGTTTCCATTCGGAAAGTGCGAGTACAACTGAAAGCGGTATCGCCGAGCGAGAATTTCGGTTGGCGCAAAGAGACAAAGCGGGCATTTAATAAACGGGTTTAAAACGCGCAAACACAAACATTGCATTAAATGCAATTTTGCAAACGATAGTGGAACGCATTGAATAACGACGCCGGCGATAATAATAACGATGATAGCGATTGTCGTAATGAAACGAAAGGTGGATACGTAATTCGCGAATTGATTAAATAAAAAAGCGAATGCAAATTGCGTTTACGGCTCGAACAATGTTGTTGCGAAACGTAATGTTCGCTCGTTTCCAAAATTAATTAATGCCTATTAAATCCGGACGTTTTTAATTCGGTCTCGCAGCCAATCGGAATTAATTGGCCCAGATAAAATTCGATACGCGATTCCGCCGATTGGATATCGTTTCATAATTAGAAAATGAAAATCGTCAGCGGAAAAAGTCCTTTACATCGGCTTCTGCTTGCTCTTTTTTTTTCCCTTCTTTAATTAATTTAATTAGAACGAGATTGGAATAATCCCGAAGACTAAAGGATCACGCTTGATGGCCTCGATGTTTTTGTGCCGTTCTATTTCTTATTAGGTTTGTTCTTCGTTTCAACGACGCGTCGTCGTTATTATTCGACGATTGGAAAACTAAGAGGCGACGCGGTGGAAGAAGGCGAAGACTTCATGCGGAAATAGTTTCTTTCGTTCGGGTTAGCAACAGGCAGATTATCGAATTGTTTTCCATCCGCTTCTTCCACGTTTCGAGTGCTCGGGCCGAAGAGAAAACGCCAGATAGAAGTAGATTGGTGGGAAATAAAGGCAGAAACGATAATCTTGGATTATATACGTGTACGGTTCAATTTATAAATAAAGTACGGTTTCTTCCGCCGGCGAAATTAATGTCGATTTTGCAAGCATTTTACGTTGAGTAATAAGATAGAAAGAGGCGAAAACCGAGAACAGAAGGCGAATGGGCGAAAAAGAAATGCTACTTGCGTTCGTCTCTATTGATTTCAATTAAAACGTAGTTCGACTAAGGATCGCGAAGGGAGCGAGGAAAAGGGCGAAACGCAATAAAATCGGTAATTTTATTTTTACTATCCTGGCATTTATTTATTTATCGGGCAGCTTTTATCATTCGCGATTTACGATAAAAGCATTCTTACTCGTTCGAGAAGAAAATTAAATATTCACGCCCACATGTGGAAATTAGCAAGAGCAAAAGGGGTCGATGCTAATTAAAAGCGCCGAAAGTAATTAGCCGCTTCTTTTATTGTTTTAGTCTCCCTAATTCGCCTCTAATTTAAACACTTGCGCACCGGTTAATTATTAATTGGACGCCGTGGGCAAATTTTGCTACTCGTTTTTTTTTCTCGTTAAATTGAAAATTTATGTGCGATATGCGTCTTAAAATGTCTGAAAGATTTGAAAAATTATCACTTAATAAAGAGGTATCGATTCAGATTTTCCATTTCGAGAGACCGTAAAATAAATCGCGAGAAAGCCGAAGAAGAGGGAAAACGACGCTGGAAATGATCTCCATCGATATCAATTAACGTCTTGTCGCGAAGTCAATTCTTGTTTGCTTTTAAATCGAATATCGTAAGAGGAGCGAACCCCATCGTCGCCTTATTCTAATACGAGCTTGTAAACGTTACATTGTACAAAGTTAATTGTTTATATCTCCTACTTTACAGCAACAAAACGGAACACTAACAACAAAAAGACAATAAACGAAATTATGCAACAATTAAATTGCCATCAATTGAATTGCCTTTTTTTCTAAGCATGCAACAGGAAGTTGCACGAAATGGATAATTTGCGAATTACATGATTCACAGCCAAATTAAGTAACAAGCTAAAAAATTATAAACGGCAAATCCTCCTCAAATGCAGAGTAATTAATTTTCTTTGCAACTAAAAAAAAATGGCAAATATTTGAATATCTTTACCTTTCATTAAACTTGCAAGAAGTCAAAGGATTCCAGACTTTTTATTTTCTCAGTTTTCGCAAATCGATTTCTACTACGTTACGATCTCCCTCTCTCTCTCTCTCTCTCCCTCTTATTTTTTGGGTTCTTAACAAGGACCTTTTCTCCCTTAAATGGACCCCTCTCTACTGTACGTGCGTATAGGAGATACTGAAATGTTAAGTAATCCCGGCAGGACTGAACAGGACCATCCGATGTTTGAGGGATGATAACAATTACAGTCCTGTTGCGCAGAGAATGCAATTTTTCAAATAAATTCCGCTCGCTCTATGTTCAAAACGTTGAGATTCTCGCGCGGATTCGCACGAGAAATTGCGCAGAGATCTCGTTCTGCATTTTCATAGAAATCTGCGAACAATTCTCGGAAATTCATCTGGTCCCTCGCGAAGAGTTATACTCAGATAAGAGATGGCAACAGCAGTTGGTTGCCTGTACGTTTGCGAGAATTCAACTAGAATTCGGTGAAGAACTAATTAACTAGCGCGTGCAATAATTAATTGCCAATTAGCAAGTTTTAATGCAACTCTTATACGTTGAGTTTCACGCGAATTTGTACGAGGGCTTTATTTTTAATTAAAACTATTGTTAATCAAACTCTAATTCCTAATCATTCGTTCGATGGAATCTAAGATTCGTTCTAAATCTCGATTTGGCAGCAGGTAGATGTAGCAAATTGATAATGGATTTATTTGCTTCCTGTGGCAATAGAAGCGATTAAATTTTGATAAAGCGCTGCTCTTTAAAGTGGCAATAATTCAGTTTTAAGTTTTTGCTGATGCGAAACTTTTAACATGCCCAACAACTACCGTTACTTCGTCTTACTGCTTCATATTTATTATAGTCGAAACGTTCCAATGTTATATATAGAAACGATAACAAGGATCTTCTTCGACGACGACGACGACGATGGGTGATTTAAAAGGAAATTTTCCCTGTCAAATTTTTGGAATTTATTTAAAACAATGGGATGAAGTTCTGTGTGTGTGTGTGGGCAGCGGCGAAGGAAAGAGAAAGAAAGAATGGGAGAGAAGACATCGAGCCACACTTTAATTTTCTGCTTAAGTTCTACGACGTTCTGCCGACGTGGAAACTTTTCAGACACTATGGAAATCAAGTTCTAGTCCCTCCTCGCGCCCGTTAGAAAAAAAAAGGGAGTAGTGCGGTCGTGGTAAATTGATTTCTTTCTTCTTTTCCCTCGGTCTTTCCTTTCTCTCAAGACTTTTGTTCCACTTTCTTCGCACACAAACATAAATATCATTTTATATTTTACTCTTTTCGTTCCTTTTCTCTTTTTTCCCATCATCATCATCTTCAATAATTCTTTCTCCGCCAGTTTATAACTTTGCACATTAAATTAAAAATAATTTAAATGTAACATTAAAATTGCAAAATAGGGCGCGATTGGCGACGAGTTGAAGAAGTTTTATTAGAAGAAGCTAGTTGCGGAAAGTTTTCTCTTTCTTTTTTCCTTATTTCATTAAAACGCGTAATTCTTTTAATAATAGTAACAGTTAATGGAATAGAAGATGCGCCATTTCCATCGTCAATAAATGGTCGTGTGCGTCGATAAATCGTATTGAATGAGGAGATAATTGAAGCCCTAAATGGTTAAACGCAATATCTGCGAGAGTGAAAAAGAAATTGACGCGGCCATTAGCTGGGGGGGAGAGAGAGCCACGCAGCAATATTTCATCGTAACTTGCAAAAATCTCGATGCATGGAAAACACTATTGCATCCGTCGAAGATCCATCCATCCATCCGATTATTCTTCGAACGTAATTCTTTTCAAAAACGGCTTGCTCCGCGAATCCATCATCAGTCAGCGTCACTTCCGGTACAATGGCCGATCCGATGCTTTTGTTCCCATCGATTCGGGCGAATTCTATTCCGAAGCTCGAAGGAACGAAATGGTGGCGAGAGCAAAACAAAAAAGTGAACGAAATTGAAAGAAATAATGAAAAGAATTAACGCGGACATTAACCAAAAGCTGCTCGCTGTCGTTTAATTAATGAACTAATTGAAAGTTGCGGAATTTTCTTTCCTCCCACTCGTCGCGACTCTTCCCTTTTGCTATTTTCTCCTTTTGTTCCCTGACGCGTTTAAATGGCAATTTAATCAATTTTTTTTCTGCAAGTCGTTCGGCGCCTATAAATAATTGCCAAAGAACAATACTCCTTGTATTTGACATATTCTCCGTTAATCTCGACCATTAATTTTTTCTCGTCTGCTTACTTCTCTCCTTTAATTCGTCTTTCTATTGTGTGCATAATTTAATGTCGGATGATAATTTATTTTTTGTGCGACTTTGGATTTAGTAATGGAGAAAAGAATCTATTTCGCTTTTTCAAATAATGAAGGTTAATTGGTAACAAAAAGTTTCGTGACTGATAGTTCTGGAAACAAAATTGAAGTTTCGAAGACGTCTAGTCTCTGTCTAAGACATTCGTGGGAGAATTGGCAGGACAACGATTTTGATAATCGTAAAACGTAATTACCAATTATTTCCTCTATTCACTTGCCCATTTTCATGTTATAAACTCAACCTTCAAAAACTTTTCTATCAACTTTTATTCCCATACTTAACTTGTTACTCCTACTCGTCGTAGATGTAATGTCAAAAGTTCTCTCGTAGTTATATGGATAAAATAATTTACTTCGTATCGCATAAAAGCTCACTTAATTTGAATATTATTGCTGCAATTAAAGTTTTTTCCTTCCCTTTGTCGGAGCAAAAGAATAGAAGTCCATTTATCCGTACGAAACAAAAAGGAAATAATATTTTATTATTAAGTAATATAGAATTTAAACGATATTTAACTTCGACTGGCCCACTTTTTTCTCCGTTCGATTAAAACGATTTTTGGTAGGAACATTTGGGGATGGGGAAATGTTGAAATAAAAAACTCCAGTAGGAAGTAATTTTTCGAAAAAATTTATTTTTGTGAAACAGCAAATAGGCGAATTCATAATAATTAATCGTCTCTTAAAATTAATAATAAAATGGATGCAAAATAAAAATTAAAGTAAAAATATGTACAGGGAGGCACCTGACTAACATAACGGACATATCACTGTGTATTTTAACAAATTATTATCTCACTCAATGGCGGTTTACTCCATTTAAATCACGAGGATGACCAGAAATGAAGAGCGATTCTTCCTAATCAATTCATACCATTATTTCTTCGCCTGCAGATATCTTTTTTCAATAAGTACAAATAATAAATATGAGTGGATGGAGAAAAGGGGAAAATCTATATCTCAATTTTTCTTTATTCCTTATTTATTTAAATGTAACAGTGAGAAAAGTGGTGAAAGAACGTATTATCACAAAGAAAAACAAAAAGAAAAATATGTAAAAGCAATTTCAACAACAATTTCCCTTTCAATCGTTCCGTAAATTCCCTTTTCTTTCTCCCGGATCGGCTAATATCCGCCCAAACTTTAATCGTCCTTAATTAACTGACGTTAATCATTTGGCAAAATCAATAAAAGGAAATTGCATTTATCATAGTTCAAATATTCTTCGCCGACAGTTGACAAGAATCATCAAACATTCACAATTAGTATTTATTACAATTAATTTAAATAATTAACATAAAATTTCTTGAAACAAAAACAAAATTCAATTAAATAAAATAAAAATATTATAAAACTTTTTCTTCATTTTTTTAATATTAATAATTACATTTTAATGAATTGATTTATTTTCTTTAATTTCAAAAAGGTACATCATACATACGTTTTTTTTTTCTCTCTTATTATTATAAAAATTGACATTTAGCTTTAGTTTTGTCGTCGAAAAAAAAATAATAATGAAAAAAACAATTTTGCTCAGGAATATTTTAATTGACTAATTTGGCCATTCATCAATCATTTCAAATATTAAATCATGTTATTAAATCCTTTTTTAATTGCTTCGATTGAAACTTAAATCGTCCTCATTCGTTTCCGAAAAATTTCGTTGACACGCTTTAAAAATATATTTATATCTACATATAAGTATAAATAATTAAAAAGCCTTAATTTATTATTCTCTTTAATTTAACAATATTCTCTTCAATCGTTGCTAATAAGTTTAATTAACGTTTTTCCTTTTCGCTCTCTTATTTAATTTGCTTTACACATAGACTTGACTTTAGGAAACGGAATCTCTTTCTATTCAAAAATTATTATCTATACAAATGAATTTGTTGTTCTTGCGCGTGTGTTCGATTTCGTTTAACAAAAAATATATATATATCTATAAACAAATATATATTATCATTTATTATTATATAGGCTCCATTCCCTGATTTTCGAATAATACAAAAATTAAATTAAATATAGTAAGTAACAAATAGTTTTCTCTTACACTTTCGTTCTTCAATTTCTTTTGCTAATCAATTAAAAGGACCACGTATAATAATTTCGCACGTAATCGTCCGAATAAAAATTAAATAGGAAAAATAATAATAATAAAAAGAAAACAAACATAAACAGTTTTTTCATATATATATATGTATACTATTCTTTTAATCAATTAATTATTCACCTAATTGAATTAATTATTTATAATAAGTAAAAACAAAACAAAAAATAATAATAATATTGAAACCATCTGTACAAATTCACTTATTATCGATCAATCTTAAATTTATTCTGTATTTAGGCTCTGTACACGTCTAAACATAATTATTTTCTTTAAAAGTTTCCACTCTATACACAAGTACAAAAAAGAATAATTACACTAAAATAAAATAATTAATAAAAAAAAATGATAATAATGAATAATAATAATTAAAACAGGAATAATAATAACAATTCCCATATGACACAATTTAATAAAAAAATGGGAATTACTATTATTAAACGATTGATAATAAACAAATAATAATTGACCAGTATTCGTATGACAAGAATCGAATGAAAATGATAATTAACACATATTAACGTATCGATAATTATTTAGAAAAATTAATCAACTAATTTACAAAGCTAAAGGTACTACCGCAATGATAATAACAATAATAAAAATAGGAAACTTTTGCAAAAGAAAAAAAAAAACGTAAATAAAAACTCATTTCCATCTAGAATTTGCCTGTACCAGAAAAAAAAAGGAAAGAAAAAATTAAAAATAATTTAAAGTGAAGCCAAACTAACGTTAACTGATTTCTTCTTTTCATTTCACTTTTGCGTCGAACATAATAATATATTTTGCTCGTTATTATTATTATTATCATTAGTACTTTTCTTCATCATCATCGTATTCCTTTTTGCTCCTTCACGAATTTCTTTATATTAAATTAATAACTCTTATATTACACTATATATATATATGTATTCTTAAAATCTTGGCCTTACAAATGTATATGTATAAAATGAATCGAAAAAAAAAATCGTTTATTAATGACACAAAAAAAAACAGATGGAAAATCTAAATCGATAAAAATGTCCTACGTATGTTGTTTTTTTCGCCACATCTTTTGAAAATTTTCTTTTCAGCGCTGCTTTATTTTTATTAAACGTAAAATAATTTATTATTTTTCATCATGTTTCCCTTTATATTACTATTACGTGTTCATAAATTAATTTTTGATCCGAAAAAATAAAAATAAATAATAAATAAATTGACAATTCTTCCTATGGATTTCTGGACTTTTCTGCGGCAGGTTTATTCAGCCAGTTCAAAATACGATAATGATTTGTTGTTGTTGCCCCTAATAATAATTACTAGTTTTCTTCTTTAATTAATAAATTGACATTATACGATGAGCATGATTTAATTTATCAATTCTTCTTAATTTTTTTTTCACGTTTCATAGTTTTCCTTTTTTTCTTCATTAGATCATTAATATTTTATAAAACATTAGTTCATTATTATCATTAATATAATATATTTATAATAATATAAATGGCACGCAGCTAATAAAATAACCAACACTTATTTGTTAATATTAATTTTTTTTCTTCGTTTAAGACATAGAAAAGCATTTTCTGTACAAACAATGAGCGTAACACGAGATCATCATAATATAACAATATTACAATATCAACTTCTTCATTATCAACATCATCATATCCAATTTCCATTCCTCTCCGTTTCTTTTTCAATCCTCGATTCCCCAACCTTCTCTCGTCGTTTCCATTCCTGTCCATTCGCACCGTGGCCGATCACCGTCAACCTGTTGTCCATTCATCGGCCTTCGGTCGTCAACTTCTTGTGGATTATTTAAAGAACGTCCATTATCAGCATCATCGGTTGAAATTAAAACTGTTCGTTCTCTCCGATAACAATTCGCCGTTCGGAATAATTATAATTTGTAGGACGACGCTTTGACATGAACGAGAAACAACAACATCTTTTTATACACCATTCATCAACGCATTTATCCAAGAGTTAGTTTATATATATTTTTTTTAAATTTTCATTTTAAATACATCTATTCCATTAGCTATCTGCAACAAAGAGAGAAATTAAAGTTTGATACGATTTTTGCCAAAGTTCTCATAACAAAATTGCGTGATTAACAAAAAAGGCGAAGATTTTTTTTGCGAGAGACGTATTTTTCTCGTGGAGGATTTACAATGGAGAAAACGAATGTAATCCTGCAGATTAAAATAATATCACGACATAATTAATTCCGTTTTTTCCGTCGGCATTACGGGAAAGTTTTCTCCCCTTTTTCTCGCGACGTCGTGCGTATTAAGGTGAAACAAAAAAAAATCGGGTGGCGAGTGAAAGAGGCGGAAAGAAGGAAAAAGTATTGGCGGAATCGATGGCGTTAATTTAAATGTTCGGCGAGCGAGCGGGACAGGGAAAAGTGGCGAAGAATGTGGACGAGGTTTTATCCGGATTCTCGAAAAGAGCACGCACACCTCATAAAGCAGCGAACGGTGCCCGTATCCGCCAGATTATAGACGAGCGACGACGACGGAGAGGATAAACAATTTATGGCGTAGCTTTATGTTAAACGTTAAAGGGAAAAGTTATATTAAAAGTTTCGTCTTTCATTCGCTCCTTATTCTTTCTTCGTCGCTCGCTCGCTCGCTCTTTTCGCTTCCTTTTTCATCATCATCTTATCCGTCGACGTGAACGTTCGGAGACTATCGATGGAATAGATTTTATCGCCGCTACCTAATTCGGACCGCACATAAATTGATACAGAAGCAATTCCTATTAATGACGGCCTTACTTTTTAAACGACAGTTTTATTGTGGCTTCTTAAGATAACTGTAGGCAATAATGGGTAGTTTCTCTTCTTCCCCATTTTTCCCCCGTCCATTTTTCCTCTCTTTCTCTACGTCGAACACGAGCGAATACGGTGGCAGCAGCAGTAGTAAAAAGTAAAGACGGTTGCCGGCCCGTCGACGGCGCCAGTGGATGTGGCGCCGTCAGCGTCGCTCGTGTTGGGTTGGGTGGTAAAAAAGAGAAAGAGAGAGAGAGAGAGAGCGCGCATTTTTGCTTCGCCTAGCAAAGTAACGAGAGAGACGCGATTAGGGGGCCAAGGGGATGAACTAGTGAAAGCTCGTCGGGCAAACGTCCAGGATCGTCGGTGCACGTTTACGTGGTTCGCCCACACTTTTCTCTTCTACACAACGAGCAGAAGAAAAAACGCAACGCAAAAATCTCGTTTAAAAATGAAACTGTCGAAGATCGTTAAGCGAGTCCGCTTTTGATTGCGACGCCTTTGACTGATGGAACTCTCCTCACGTGTAAGGTTTCGATGCGAAATAACCCGAAATAACCTTTTGCAGCGGCGAGAAAACCGTTCCTCGTTTTTTTTTGTTCTCGTCGCTCTATGCGATACAATTTGCATATATGATTTGATGAGTCGAATAAAAGTTATTGCCCGGTTTCGAAAGTGATTTTATTAAAATAATTTCGAGCGATGCGCGAGGGAGGGCCATAACAATAAAAATGCGGGCGAACACATGAACTATTGCCGTCGCCAATGAAAAAAGAAAACTGAAATAAAGCGAAACTATAACTTTCGGCAGAACGGCTCCTCCAACTTCGGCTTGACGAGAGGATACGTAAGAAGGAAAAGTTTCTCGTAAGCAGAAATAAATGCGTTTGACACGTGGAATCTTCGCCCGTAGAAGGAGAGAAGAGACGAAAGAGAAAAGGCGAGAGAACATGATGTACGCTTATATTCATAAGTAATATAATTTGCATAATGTACGCGATGATAAAAGATAGCTACCGGATAATGTAGTAGTAGTTGGGAAACATTCGAAAAGTTTATAAAGCGCGAAGGACGTTCCAAAAGCACTCACAGAGATTAATGTTACGTATATGTATATATGGGAATCTGCGAGGGCCTAAGCGAGTCGAGCCGGTTGCGGTAATAATAACGATGATGATGATGATGGTAATAGAAACGGATAGATAAATTGATATATATTTCTATTTAAAAAATAAGAACGAACGAGAGACCGAGCAGTAGATTGAGATATAGCGACGAGTCGCCCAGTCAGTCAGTCAGTCACTCGCTCCTCCACGCGATCGGTCATCATTCATAATTCCGATTTGGAGCGAGGAACGAGGAAGAAAAAATGTCACATATAAAATGACATTATACTGGTGCGGTCAACGGTCCTCCGGATGACAAATTGCGCGGAAGAAGCGGACGGACAATGGGAGAGAAGAAGGAGCGCAAAAAGAAAGCGAAGAGTTCGAGGATGAGATTTTAAAATTTACGACCGCTTCCCCCCCACCGATCGCGCTCCTCGACCACATCCGTCGCTCTTTTTCCGTTCGATTAATCATCTTATTGTCCGCGCTTTGTCATTCCTTCCTCCTCGCAATTATCCGATTGGAATCTGATTGGAATCCGGTTGCAATAATAATACTCGCGAAAAATTTATTTGCAACAAACTTCTGTTTAATTGATTCAAATGTTGTCTGGAATTCGCTGTAACGACAAACGCGCGAGATGATTTGGTACAGAAGAGGAGCGAGTTGAATGGAATTATAACCGATGGAAGCGTTTATTGCCAGTTCCATCATCATCATCGTGGCACATGAGACAACATTAATAATAATAACGATAATAAGACACGTTAACGGTACTTCCGCTCTATCCGTATCGGTTTACGGGTTTTCGGTCTGTCTCGTGCGTTTCCCATTAGTTTCCTTCCCTTTCGCGCAATAAATGAACGGGGCGACGCATTGATTTGATGAAAAAAAATCGCTCCTACTCTTCATCATCATCGTTCGAACTTTTTTTTCGATATCTATTGCGAAATTACACGTGGATGTGTGCACGTATTCAATACGCAAATGGCACGTCTCCCCCTTTTTTTTCTCTTTTCTTTCTGCACGTTCGTTGTGCAATGAAACGACGGAATTGCAAATAATACGAACGACGTGCCATCGAAACAATCTTTTCGTCGCCGATCTGCGAAATTTACAATTATAAAGTGCAAAAAGTGGCATTTTTACTGCAAATTTCATAACAAAAGGTTGCAACCGCCACGAACTTTGAATTCCTTTAATAAAGTGGAGTTTTGTACACTTGCAACAATAGATCGAGGAAACCTGCAAAATGGCTAGTGAAAGGTGTTAAACTGCTCGTTTCGCGTTCTTAATGGCGTGATGTCGTTTTTTTTGCCATAATTTAAAAATAAACTCCAATAATCGCATTCGTTATTATCTTAATAGGTTCACGTATCGAATTACGTTATATCGTCCGTCTCTCGTCCAAAGCCTCGCTTTTATAAATATATGCACGTCAGAGAATTTAATTTAGTATAAAGTTTCTCCGATCACGATGATGGTAATGAAAAAAAAATTAAATGTAAAACGAAGCGAGAGGGAGCAACGCAAAAGTGCGTGCGACAGAGATGGAGCGAATTGAATGTATTCAATATTATTAATGCACGTATAAAATTACCATAAAATGTACCCTTAACACGCACGTAATTTATGGTATAAGGGAGCACAAGCACCGCCATCATCGTCCTCATCATCGACGCGATTGAATGCGAAAAGACCTTTTTCTCGCCATTCTTTTAGGCTTCGATTTATATTGCAACTTAATATCGATTATATTCGAATTTAGCAACAAACTTTTTGATGGACGCCACACGAATTTATGAAAGAACTTCTTCCAAAAGAAAGATTCGCTGATGACGGCGATACAATTTTCCTCGCACTCCTCTTAAGAGTTAAAGACAACAATGTTTATGCTCCTAAAATAAAGGGGAATTCACAAAAACTCAAAAAGAGGGAAGGACCGCCGATTTCAAAGTTTCAATTGAATGTCCAGTAACTTAGATGAAAATTCTTTTAGAATACTGGCAATTTTTTTGATTGATATTTAGATAAAGAATAGGCAGATTTGCGCGAGTCTCACATTCTAACGATACCTTTTGGGAATAACGGAAAGAATGATGAACAACTCGTCGAATAACATCATCAATTGATTCGATCTTCTTTTATGGCGGAGCCTCCGGGCAATCGACGGCGTCGGAATCGCGTTATTAATTCCAACCGAAGTGGTGGGTGTTGAGCGATTTTTCGTCGGGAAACTCGCAAAAAGTAAATAATATTTGGCATAAGCGAATCTGGAGCGCAAAATAAACGCGAACGGGGGGTGCGGGACGGGAAAGAAACGCGGCGAACAAAACAGGAATTACAGTATTAGCGCGATGATGTAGTGGTATATATATTTCCGCGAGCAACAAGTGATATTATCATCATCACCATCATCCTCGTTTCGCTCCTTTCCGATGCCGCAAACTACACGCGCCTCTTCGTCCTCGTCGCCCGTTTCGGCGCTCACGAAACGCGATTTCCTTCGTTATTTGCACATACCGACGATAACGACGACAACAAGAGATAAAACGCGAAGAGGAAGAAGCACGAACAACAACCGCAATCGCCGCCAACAACGAGATCATCATCATCAAACGACCGCGTCGAATTGGATGCGCTTTTAGTACAGAAACAACTTGTTACGTTTCCGGTTTTAAAACAATATAAAGACGGTGCCAAACGGTTTTCGCTCGTCATCCCCGATTATTATTTCCGCTGGATCGATGCGCTGCGAGGGATTAACGTGAGGGACGGATTTTTGCAAGGACAAAAAAAAAGTGACCGACGACGGCACCTCGTTCGCTGTTTACGACGCGGCGGTTTTAATTACTTCTTTAAGGTTCGATCGGTGGCAGCGCGTGATGGAATAAGACAAGCAGCGGGCCCACGGCTGAAACTAAACGTCCGCGCGATTAATTTACGCAATTTGCACACGCGTTTTTAAGTTCGAGAGCCAACAGCGGTTCGTTGTACAACAACAACGGCGGCGGCGTTCTTGTCAAACGCGTCTATAAATTAAACATGAATCTCGAACGGAGCGATTATCGATTTTATCCCGAACATAACGGGAGGGCAGATCGCAGGGCGGCGGGAAAAAATTACAACGGCCTAATAATGCGCGTTGTGTTTTAGCAAATTAACATTCATTTTTGTAATAAAAAAAAACGTACGCAAAAATAACCCTTTGTCCTAAACACATCAAGCAGGGATGTTATGAAAAAATTTACGGAGAGAGAGAGAGAGGAAATTATAATCTTCCATAATCAACGGAAAATATGAGATGTAATCAAATAATTAATAACGGAGGAAAAATGTAAACCACCTCGAGGAGTTTTCGCGATTTTGCAGCAAAAAAATAATTGAATTTTACGCTTGCCGAACGCGAGCAACTATTTTCATACGAAAACCATCATCGTCGCTGATACAATAGAGGTTTCGGAGATTTTAACATGTAAAGCGACAATTCTGTATGCACCCTCGTCGAAAGAAAGGGACGCAAATTGTCGCGAGTGGTGGCATTCGCAACATTAATCTCGGTTAGATGTGCATTAAACAAATCGGTGTAGCGAAGAAGAAGCAGCGAGGAACACCATCATCGATGGGGTGGCATTCATCATCATCCCTCGCGGACTCGAAGACTATGCGGAAGCGGGCGCAAAGAAAAAACCCTCCCTTTTCGTTCATCGGTTTCCTCTCGTCACTCCCGATTTGAATTTCGTGGGGAACGGGCGAGGAAAAAGTTCGCGATAGACGTAAAAAGGCCGTCCGGCAGGCGACCGTCAAATTTTAATAATTCCCCCGACACGCGCGCAAAACTCGAATGCCGCCGTCGCACATTTTACAGCTCAATTATGTCGCAGTCTATTATTCCTCAACCGCTCGCTCGTCTTCGTCCTCCTCGCGTTATATTCGTCTTTCCCTGGGTACTTGTCAACTTATTAAAGGCGCGCACAACTTAAAGGCCCCAAATTGTCAGCTCTTTAAATTTTATATTCAATTTTCCTTAACGCAAGAAATTTGATTACCGTCTTGTCTCTCTCGCTCGCTTGCTGGCGCTCTGTATCCTCCCCCGGTCGTCTCTCGGTCTAGGACGCTTTAACCACCGAAACGAGGCGAAGAAGAAGGAGAAAGGGCGAGAAACGAGCAAAAAGCGCCGGTTCTTTTGAAATTCTCGCGACGAGTTTGGAAACTCGGCTGAATTAATGCGGTTAACTTCGCAAACCGCATTCTGTGGCCAACGCGGACTACATTAATAATAATAACTGGCAACCCCCGTCAAATAATATGCAGAGGGAGCGAACGGGAAATAAAACGCCGGCAAGGAGGGGGAGGAGGAAAGAAAAAGAGGCTAAGTGAAGGAGGAACTTTTGCGGAAGAAAAAAGTAACAAGCCGAACGCGAAAAGGAATTCCTTTTTAAACGAACGAGAACAAGAGGGAAACATTGAAAAAAAAAAATGAGCGAGACGACCTTTGGAAGTCGTAATTAAATTGAAATAATAACGGGAGCGGCGGCGATATTAAATTTTTGTCAAACGCATATTAAATTTTTCGCCTTTTCCACCATCATCATCATCATCATCATCGACAAATTTCCTTACCTTCTTCGCGTACGTTAGTGAACCCAATTCGGCGACGTGACGGCGGCCGAATAGGCGGGCGGCGCGCCCGCCTGCGCCGCACCGACCACCGACTCCTGCTGCTGATTGATGGCCGACTGATGGTGGCCGCCGGTGAAGTTAAAGTCCAAGCTGCCGTCCATGCTCAGCTCGTGCTTGATCACCTCGTCGACGTTGCAGTCGAAGCCGCCCGGCAGCGATTCGATGTTGATGTTGAGATCGTCGAGGATCGCGCCGTGGTTCAGCGCGCCCATCAGCTGGCCCATCATCGTCGACGGCATGCCCTGGTGATTGACGACCGTCTGCGGCGTCAGCGGCGGACTGCTGGACGGCGGCCGCGCTATCGCGCTCCGATTGAGCAAGTATTGGGTGCCCAACGGGTCCGGCGACGGCTCCGACTGCGGATACGACGGCGACATGCCCGTCGGCGACATTCTCTGCGCGGACAAGAAGTCGAGGCGTTTGAGTACAATCGAAAAAGCACGCGGGAATCTCGTTACAGCGCTCTCGCATGTCAATATTCTCGCTTCTAACGCTCGCAAATGCCGCTTATAACAACGCGTGCAAGTTTTATACGGTTATGTTGACAGAGAATTGTCAAAGCAACTTTGCACAGTTTATTGTGCAAATTCGCTTGTCGGTTATGTTGCAGCTTTTTATGCAAGTAAAAGACGTCGATGAACTTTCTTTCTTCATCTGCGGTGCTACGATGGAAAATATGTCAACATTTAAACACTGGAAAGTGCAATTTTAACTTCGCAATCTCACCAAACCTCGCTTAAATATCTTCTTAGGTGAAAATAACACATTGCAAGTTCATAATTATGAACAATTGTGCACAATTTCTTGATTAAGGATGAGGGCGGTTTGATGTGTAACTTGTTTGGGGATGTAGTCATACAATTTCGTATTTTTTAAATAACAAAGTTAATTCTGCCAATAGTAAGTTGCTTCAAATTTAATTTAAATTCAAATGTTTCGAGTGATAAACATGGCTAAGATTGGAATTCGAAATGTTATTCAATTCTGCCCTTCTGGATGGGGAAACAGCGAAGGAAATCCATGAACGAATTCTGTCCACATTTGGCGACTCACGTTCTTCCTATGAAACCGTTTGTCTTTGTATGAACGAGTTTTAGACCGGTACAAGAAGCATTCGAAATGCTTCAAGTCCTAGAGGTTCAAAAACACCAGTCACGATTGAAGTCAACAATAAAGACTATGAAATGGTCTTCACAAATAAACGATAGATAATGAGCGCGATTGTAGGAATCACGAGTTTATTTTATTTTTTCCATAATGAATTGCACGCGAAAAAGCCTTGCGAAAGATGAGTGGGGCGTTTCCCATTATTCCAAAGCAAAGGCGAGATTTCACCATCAACTTCGCATGGACTTCAGCCGTAAGACGCAGCAAAGAATGCTCCAGCAGAGGCTGAAGCCACTGAATTAGCTCTCTTACAACAAGAATCTGCTCACGAAACTCCAAACATTATTGGCCGAAATAGATTTGCTCAAAGTAATTGGTAATTGAGTGTTACGAAGTTCTTAATAAATCCACTTCTGCAAACGAATCAGAAAGCTTGAGGAACGCTGGCACAAGTGCTTTGGACTTCGAACTGACCAGGTTGAAAAAATCGCAGTAAGAATCTGCTCGCGAAACTCCAAACATTACTAGCCGAAAGAGATTTGCTCAAAGTAATTGGTAATTGAGTGTTACGAACTTCTTAAGAAATCCACTTCTGCAAACGAATCAGAAAGCCTGAGGAACGCTGGCACAAGTGCTTTGGACTTCGAACTGACCAGGTTGAAAAAATCGCAGTAAGAATCTGCTCGCGAAACTCCAAACATTACTGGCCGAAAGAGATTTGCTCAAAGTAATTGGTAATTGAGTGTTACGAACTTCTTAAGAAATCCACTTCTGCAAACGCATCAGAAAGCTTGAGGAACCCTGGCAAATGCTTTGGACTTCGAAATCACCAGGTTGAAAAAATCGCAGTAAGAATCTGCTCGCGAAACTCCAAACATTACTGGCCGAAAGAGATTTGCTCAAAGTAATTGGTAATTGAGTGTTACGAACTTCTTAAGAAATCCACTTCTGCAAACGAATCAGAAAGCTTGAGGAACGCTGGCACAAGTGCTTTGGACTTCGAACTGACCAGGTTGAAAAAATCGCAGTAAGAATCTGCTCGCGAAACTCCAAACATTACTGGCCGAAAGAAATTTGCTTAAAGTAATTGGTAATTGAGTGTTACGAACTTCTTAAGAAATCCACTTCTGCAAAAGAATCAGAAAGCTTGAGGAACGCTGGCACAAGTGCTTTGGACTTCGAACTGACCAGGTTGAAAAAATCGCAGTAAGAATCTGCTCGCGAAACTCCAAACATTACTAGCCGAAAGAGATTTGCTCAAAGTAATTGGTAATTGAGTGTTACGAACTTCTTAAGAAATCCACTTCTGCAAACGAATCAGAAAGCTTGAGGAACCCTGGCAAGTGCTTTGGACTTCGAAATCACCAGGTTGAAAAAATCGCAGTAAGAATCTGCTCGCGAAACTCCAAACATTACTAGCCGAAATAGATTTGCTCAAAGTAATTGGTAATTGAGTGTTACGAAGTTCTTAAGAAATCCACTTCTGCAAAAGAATCAGAAAGTTTGAGGAACGTTGGCAAAAGTGCTTCGAACTTCGAAAGGACCTGGTTGAAAAATTAGATAGGCGTTTTAAACCGAAATTGTTCTCTGCCATTTAGTATATATCACAAGAAGTTATGTTTAGTAGCAAAAATGTTACTAATTCATTTTCCTTTTGGTCTCCCTCGAGAGCGTTATAACTAGATTCTGGCGAGACAACTTAATTCCTCTTAAGCGAAGACTTTGGGATTCATTGTGATTCCTTTACCTCCACTTTACATTGCACCTGCACGCAGTGGCAATTTTGTATGCGATGTATCGAGCATTGGTTGAGGCCGTACGGAGAGCTGCCGTGCAACGCCGACAAGTCCCTTCGATTCGCGAACGATTCGTACGGCGCCGTGTACGGAGGCGGCGGCGGCGGTTGCTGCTGCTGTTGCTGCTGCTGCTGCTGTTGGCCGTTCATGTACCTGCAATGAAATGAATCGCACGAATAATTGCACGAACGCTTTTTTTAAATCGTTTAGTTTTAAATAGCCAATAACAGATAGAAGCGGTTTGTTTGTTAAAGTTAGAAAAGACAGATCACATCGCGGCTCACCCCAAGTATGCGTTCGGCTCCAGTTTCATTCCCTGCTCGAGATTGCCGGCTAATTGATCGGGCGAGTAATTGTTAGCTATTTCTGGACTGTAATTGGAATTTTGAAATTGCGACGGCGAACTCCAGACCGGCTCGACGCCGACGATGGCCGGTATCGGTGAGAGTCTCCCGCACGACGACGTGTTCGACGAGGCACGAGGTCTAAAATCGGGACTCAATTGGAAACCACTATGAAAATACATTATGATATGTTTCTTTATCGTTCCATCATGTTAATTTGACGAGTAGCAGCGAGATAGATAAAACAAAGAGAGAAAGAGTAAAAGAAACATTGAAATTTCCTTCTTTCTCTCGCAATTTGAATTACAATGAGCGAAAATGTTATTGAACTCGTCTCCGTTAATTTTCTCCTTGTCGGTATGAATGACTTTCGAATTTTGAAAATGAAATAAAGGACGAAAAAAAGAGACGAGAATTTGTTAACCCTGGCCAAAAACGATGATCGATAAGTAACGTGATGGAAGTAAAGAACTTTATCAAGTAAAAAGCGTGTATGTACGTGCGTGAAATGATTTAAAATGTTCGATTAATTCGTTAATTCCTTTTCTCTCTCTTGTTCACGCCTTTTTTTAAAAGTAACTAAGAGGTTTTATATTATTTATTAGTGCGGACACGAAGAATCAATCTCCTGGCGAACCGATGCGAGGATTAATTTAAAAAAAGCAACGAAGGGGAACAATGCGACTTATGGAAACGATTCACGTTCGGGCGACACAGTCTTATTGCCTAAACAGTTCCCTTTTAAAATTCATTATTATCGATATCGCAATAATCGCTTTCGAAATTTGTTAAAAACCTTCGAACCGAACATAAAACTTTCCATAACCTTTACTGCTATTTCATTACATTTTTGCTTTTGGTAAATTGAACCTTCTGATCTGTTTTGAAATTATTTACTTTCTCGTTTTAATCGACAATCATTTCAATCCTGCAAAAGAATTAAAAGGCGCAACGACCTGCGAACAAACGCTCAATTCCCCCCAACTCTACTCCGTGCGTCGCGATCGTCTTAAGGAATGCGGCGAAATTGAGTAGATCGAATTAAAGTCGCACATTTATTAAATAATAGAAAAAAAAACACGAAACGTGGAACATCGATAAATATTTATTCGTGTGATATCAAATCAATATTCGTCTCTATTATTTTTACTTCGCTCCATCCCGGTTTTCTTCCTTACGAAACATTAGCTTTGGGCGAGCAAAAAAACGAGCGAAATGTTGGGGTAAAAGAACCTGGGTTCAGGGATTTATTTGTGTTACCAGTGATATTTGTTTTATGGGGTTACAGTTTGCGTGGCAGTAAAAGAAACGAAAAAAAAAAATTAAAATAAACTGAATTGTAAAAGGAAGAAAACGGGGCTGGTGGAGGTGCCGGTCTCTCTCTCTCTCTCACCCTACGATTTTTATATTCGCTACCACCGATGATGTTGTTACTAGTAGCTGAGAAAGAGAATAGGCCATAAATTTGAAATATGACCGTATTATTTAAATACGATGGGCCATCATCATCATCATTGATATCACCATTAATTTTAATGCATTATTGTATGTAAATAACGGATTCGCTCTTGTGACATGACGCGATATGATGATGATAGCGTTGGATGGATGTCAAAGAAAGAAAAAACAAAAGAACGGGAGATGGTGCTGCCAAAATGCGCCGTCGATGACGATGATAGTTATGCCGATGGAATAGTTACCTATGAATGGGCGAGTCTGGAAATAAGTCTAATCCTTCCGAAACCGACGAGCTCGGACTAGGTGTGGCGTCCGCGTGGCCGTTCCTCAACGCCTCGACCTTCTTTTTCACGCGACCGCGTCTCTTCTCGAATTTACTCGTCTCCATCGACGCCGCCCGCCGACGCACCGATTTGCCCGGTTTCGCGTCCGGATTAATCATCCACCACGACGACTTGCCGGTCCCCTCGTTTTGTACTCGCATGAAACGATTGTGCAACGACAGATTGTGCCTGATCGAGTTCTGTAAATTGAAGAAGAAGAGATAGGAAAGAAAACGTGAGTTGCGGAAAGTTTGCAAAAATTATTCGTACAAATAAATGAACAAAATCGTAATGACGGCGATGCCGCGCGACGATACGATATTCGTATTTGATGCTGGCAAAAAATTGCGGGAACAAAAGGTGGGGAATCGATTGCTCGATTTGATTTCTATACGTTTGCCATTTTTGCGTTCTTCTCTCCTGCACATTTTGCTCTTTTCCTTACTTCTGCGATTTCCGCATTTAAGTTAACCAATATCGCAGTGATGATAATAATAATATCTCATATTATTTTTGATTACTTTGTGTTAGTTTGATTATATAAGTTTTTTTCTAAAGTTTTAATCGTGTTATTCGAATATTTGTTTGCCATTTCCCCCCCGTCCTTTCTTATATTATTAATTCGTTATAAAATGATATCGGTTCAATAGTTCAGCGGGAGCGATAAAGTATCTTATAAGACTTAGATTGCCTCTCCTCAAACATCGCTATTCCCATTTATTACTGCATTCCACCTCGTTTCTTATTATCGCCAATTTTTATTGCAATGGAAATTTTCCTGTTTTTTTGCTTTAATCGCAGAAACATTCTACATTTATAGACCATGACATGTACGACGGCGATATTTAAATTGTAATAACACGAAGAAAGGACGATCGTCGTTTTGGGAGCGAAGCAGGAAACAGTCGGTGCGCTGATTATGATGACGACGATAGTTTCGGTCGTCAGTAAAGTTTCTCGCGACTTAATTCGCAATCGTGCGGACGGCTTCCCGATTTTACTGCCGCCATCATCATCTGGATGCAGACGGACTCGAAACGAAGAGAAAGAAACAGAACGTTCGTTTCTTTTTCGTATGCATAATCGTATGTGTGCGATTGGTTACCTGAACCGTTCTCGTACGACGCGAACGGCGCCGGCAATCGCAAAAGGAAATCGTCGACTCTTTTGGAGAGATAGCGAAAAACGTTTCCCGTCGACTTCCGGCCGGCGATAAAAGGGACCGAGGTCCCCGATGGCGGTCAAACGTCCATTATATAACCTCCGTCCCTTTTTCCTCCCTCGTTATCTAAAGATAAATTGAGCGGGAAGAGAAGCTAGTCGAGATGCAAAAGACGGAGAGAACGAAAGAACAAGCGAGAGACATGTGGAGAATTCGGACTTTTTGACCGGCGCTTGACCGTGACGTCCACGACGCCCTCAATTTATACGGACGAGCGTTCTACTTAAATATACGAGACCGACGAGGGCAAAAAATTGACCAAAAAAAAAGGGCAAGCAGAGAGGAAAAGGAACGGGAGAAAGAGAGAGAAAAGGGGAGCGAATGATGGAGATAAAGAGTGGAAAGGAGATTCTTCAAAGTATTATGTGTATCAAAGAATACCTTCTTTCTTTTTCTTTCATTTTCGTTCTGGCATACTTTCAATAATTTAATTTATTCGGATTCAAAGATATATTTCACCGGAACAAAATGCAATTTACAAAAAAGCACGCGCGCGCTGGTGAATGAAAAACGTGGAAATCACTTTATAAAAAGAAAACGATAATCGCATCAACATAACGAAATAAAAGAAAACATTCCACATGCGATCCGCAACGGTATTAAATAAACGTTTATAAACGCCGATCGGATTTACCTTAAGACGAAAGGTTATGACCGAAAAGTGGATGACGACGATATTTAAAAGAATCCCACTGAAGTTCCCTGAATTTATGCCATTCGAATCGTCTATTCGCGTTATTTTCCCTGCGAAGATATTTCGCCTGGGCGCCACTTCCGGTACGCGACACAGCGACACGCTCCGAAATAGAAGGCGCCAAAGCTTCTGGGGGCTTCCAACCCCATCGTTCGGCGCGTCCTCTTCTTTTTCCCCATCTTGCGCCACCCTCTTAACACTACATCACCCATCGTCGAGAGGTGAACTGTTGTCTCGTTAGCGCCGCCCCCAGGGCGAAAATGACGATAATAAATCAAGGCGAAAAGGATAAAAGTTAGGACCTAATGGCCGCAGGTGGGCCATAAACGCTTCATATGTATGTGACCGGTATTATATTACATTATGTGCCGCGGTTATTCGTATATTTTACCATGAGCCGCAGAGATGAATCTTAAGTGGCGATCGCCCGGTACCTCCTTTTATTAAATGATTTCTCGGGCTCGAAAGGAGGTTTAAACGTGAAGTTTTGTTGGTTATATTATAGAAATGTCTATAGCACGAGGATCGCTTTTCAATGATTCACGCGATTAATTTCTTAGTACGTAAACCGCGAGTGGACCTTGAGTTCTTCACGGACGGTATTATTAGCAAAAAAAAATTACATTCAAATGGTTATGTAATGGATTTAATAACAAATCGAAACCTTTTCGCGAACGTTCAATTAAACGTTGACAATAATTGCCAATCAATTACCCCTCGCACACACACACACAGAGAGAGGGAAAATAAAAAATGAAGATTGCATTGACGAATACACGTTTTTACGTAATAATGACCTTAATGATAGTAAATCATAACCGTGAAAATAACAATTGGAAAATTGTCCTATCGATAATTGCAAAATTAACGACGACAATTATACGACAAAAGAAAGAATCCATTGCCACGTGGAAACAATTAAATCCTTTCCAGGTCCCCAATTCGATCCTGCATTCGATACGCTATCGTTATTAGCATTAGCTCCTTGCGTTAATAAATGACGAAAGTCGTCCTCCCAAGAAAACATCGTCAATAATTAATTAAGCGAGAATGTATGCAGATTGTAGGTGACCGATTACGTTCACTTATCTGTAATCAGGCGGTGATTTAGATTAGTCGAGCGAAGTCGAGCGAGGAAGAACGAGTTTAAAACATCAAAAGAGCAAGGGAGCTAAATAATTCGTCGACGGCAATTACTTTGAAGTTTCCACTGGCAGCGTCTCGACGCCAAAGTAGTTGGTCTTCTTCTTCTATCACGAATAAAAGATGCCGCTGAACGAAAGGAGATAGCGTCTCATTTAGAATTTACCTTTATGAAGTATTAAACGTATATAGCGTGCCGTTTCATTCGATCATTTCATTTCGTACCGATACGATTGTTGTCGTCTTTACTAATTCAAAACCGGAGATTTTCCTCGTAGATCGCTTCCGTTCGTCCTTATTTATTTTTTTTTGTTCGTAAAACGCTTTCAGTCCTTTACCTCGCATTTTTATGCTGAAGTCTTTTTATAAAAAATAATTGGTAAAGAATCCTTTCCCTGCCTCGTCTTTTATTGACGTAATTTATTAACGCGTATCTTTAGGACATCTATTTTTGAAGAAATAGGTTCCATCTGATATTTCGTTGCGAAATCGCGCCGAAAGCGAATTTTATTTATTCGCTCCTTTTGACCGCGCCAAAAAGCGTGAAAAGAACATGCTAATTTATATACGCATATCAATTACTCGAAATCGTAACTTAATTGAGCAACATTTTCTTCGTCGAATTCACGAGGTTTTTCATATTACGTCCTCCCTATCATTTTATATTATTAATAAACGACGATTGTATAGGAGCGAGCAGAAGAAGAAGCAGAAAAAAATCGTTGACCTACATAAGTATATTAAGATATAAAGATTTATAACGTATCAGGAGGAAAAATGCTACATTCGTCTCTCTCTCTCTCTCCCTCTCTCAATAAATATTTTTATTGTCGCCACTTTATTTTTATTCCGCGAGCGACAAAAAAATAATTCTTTCGCTTTGAATTGTCACGAATTTTCGTCGGAAATCGAAGGACCGTTTCGCATAGAAAAAGAGCCCACGTGTTCGAACAATTACAAATATTTCGCTTTGCATCTCTTTTCTTTTTTCTAATTTAATTTGGCGCCGTTGTGGGTGGTGATGAGAATAGGAAACCCAAAAAAGAATGGACGCAATCGAATAAATTTTACCATCGCGTCCTTGCAAATCACGCCAACCCTCGCCAAAAACTAACCTCACCCACCATGACCACCCACTCGCATGCACCCCAATTATTAAAGTAATGGATTAATCCCATTATCTTGAGTACCATCACCAGCATTATTATTATCAGCGTCATCATTATTATTATTAAATTATATTCCAAACGATACGTCGACATGTCAAGAAATTGCTTTCGTTTTTTCTTCTGCGTGGTTGGCCTCTGTTGCAGAATAAAAAAGCAACAACCGTGATTATTGCGGGTTAATTAATTTTTGCGCCACTGCTCTTCGACTATTTACATAGCAGCGAATCCTAGACGTGTAGTAATTATAATTTTTGCTATATCGAAAAAAGAAATCGTTTGCGAATCTATAAGCGAACCGAAACGGTGGCAAGCAAAAAAAGTTCGGAAAAAGGTGGTTGCAAAAGAAACCAATTTAATCAATTATATATCGTGTGTTTGAAGGTTCATTTCTATCTCTCTCTCTCTTCTTCGCTCTTTCAACTCTAACCGACGATGAGTTTAAAAATCAGCAGTAGCAGCAGATTGAAGAAGAAGAAGCGGCGAAGAAGAAGAAGAAGAAGCGCCGGTGGAACAAGAAGTGATTGAAGAAGAAACTTCAAAAAATACTTGAAAACTAAAAGTGTTGAAAAAGTGCCAGCTTTTACTAAGAAAGATGCGAAACTATATTTTATCGTAGTGCAAAAGAAAATGATAAATAAAGAATCGTATATATTATACGGGGTCCGGCAGAAAAACCTCCCACATTTTATACGTAAACTACAAGGCAATCGAAAGTTCGATTTCCCAAAGATAGTGTTTCATGCTCTTTGTTTAAAAAATAATTGGATCGTTTGGACCCTAATTTCTTTTAAGCGACGCACAAATGCAATTCTAATTGTTGATCGCTATATCGAAACGCTTCGCAACTTTGTGGAGTCGATTAGCGAAAAGGGCCTCAACGCGAACACAATAATTGTCTAAACTAAATAGGATAAAATCTTTTGAAGAGGAAAATGAGCGCCGAAAAGTTTCGGTTTACAACGTGGGACGCATTTCGGCCGAACCCCGTACGTGGAACTTTAGCAGTAGCAGGATCGGTTGACAGTCGATGCCCCCTTGTACGAAGGTGCAACATTGGCGGCGATGGGGGATGTTGGGTGGTGGTGGTAGTCGTGGGGTGTTGTAGGTGGATGCGAACAAGGTGGTGGGGGATGGGCGAAGAGACGCCTCGGCGACGCCTGAAAGTCGAGGCGCCTGCCCCTGACTGCTTACTTGATCTTTTAATCCCGACATACGCGTTGGAAATTAATCACCCTCTCCCTCGCTCTTCCCACCGCGTCCCTCTCGCTCTTTTGCCTTTTCGCACACACACACACACACACGTATACACACACAGTGTTCTTGCATTTTATACGTCAAACTGCCGAATGAATTATTCATTAATCTTGGATTCTCGTAATTCCCGCTACTTATTCGATATTACAATTAATTACGCGAATATCTTCGAGAGCCACTTAATTTTTCGTTACAACATTACGACGACGTTATAACGATGAAGAATTGCTGGGCGTTAAACGGGCGATAATGATGGTGGCGGCGGAGAGAGACGGAGCGAGAGCGGGAGCGAAATTAAAATAAATTCTCTCGTTCGTTCGATTGCCGTTTAAGCTCTTTCAGCAAATGGGGTTTTATATTTTGTTCCTTCTTCTCGTTGTTGTTGTTTTCGTCCTTAACACATTATCAAACAATTTTCCAGATTTCTTCTTACACAATAGCATCGCGACGACGACGGCAACGATACAATTTAACTTAATAAAGTCCAAATCCTTATTAAAAGTGGCACTCAATTCGCTCTTTTATACTACTTCTTCTTCCACGTTAACAAAAAGAAAATTCAACTACTTTTACGCGTTTGAAGTCGAAAGCAAACTCGAACGACGAGAAAAAATCGAGAAAAAAGCACATAAAAGGGAGGTAAATATAAATGAGTTTATTATGCTTCTTATGGCACACGTTATATGCTCGTTCTGTTGTTGTTATTATGAAATTTTTATTGTTTAATCTCGTCCATTCCATTATATTATTGCTCTTAATGTTTCATTTTTCATGTTGATACAAGTGTATTATAGCGAAAAATGCTCCTCTCGCTAACTTGTTGCGAAAAGGATTCTTAATAAAAGTGGCAGCTTTTAAACTTACTTATTTTTGCACGCAAATAACAATAATTATCTTCGAATGGCTCGAGTTTCTCGATCGCTCGCAATCGATGCGGGGGATAATCCGAGACGAAGAATGCGATGGTGAAGAGGCTTAGGGAGTGAGAGTTAGAAGAGAGCAAATTGAGATCAATTAAAGAGGTTAAATAGATGTAATAGTGGCTAGTGAAATGTGTAATTGACAGTATTAGACTAGGCTCCGATGGAGAAGAAGATCGGCCGGTAGGAACCCGTTTGCGTGCTGGCACATTGACGGAATCAATTGTGCGTTCCTCCGATGGAAACTAAGCTTTCTGTTTGGCATTTCGCGAAATATAAGAGAGACAACGATTCTGATAGATGTCCCATCCGAAAATCTATAAAAGTAATTCATTTAGCGACGCAAGAAAAAACCGTAAATATATCGGACCCATTCGAAATGATAAATATGCAATCAATAAAATAGCCAAAAAGGAAGAAACGGAGAAACAAAACCGTAAAATTGATTCTTTTTTTTGCTTTAAACACTATAATAAAGTCTCAGACTCGTCTCTCCGCTATTCTTTCTTTCTCGCCCGAAAATTGGTCCTTTTGCGGGTAATATTCCGCTATTACGTGGCATGATGTGGCGTAAAAATGAACCGGCAAGCAAAAAAAAAGAGAGAGTTTTTCTTTCTTTCGAAAGAGACGATGATAAAATGAAAAGAAGTGAATTGGGGCACATTATAACGCAACATGAGACCGGCGTAGGATGCCGCAAAAACTAGCCATCCTTCGAAGCATTAGTGTAGTTGCAATACATTTTCCTCCCCTTTTTTCGGCTTCCTTTCTTCCCCCTGTTCCTGGATATTTATGACGACGACGGGCGACCACTATCCAAACGCGGAATTGCAATAAATGTATCGTTACAATTAAGGGCAAAATGATTCTCTTCTTCCGGAACCGAAAGCGAGCAATTTTTCTTATAATTAAACGTACGGTTCGTTAATTGATTGAAGCAGTAAGAAGTTGCGGATCGATAACAAGAAGAGGAATTGATAAGAGATCAACTGCTCGGTTAACCAATAAAGACCAAATGCGAGATGAAACAAAAAAGAGTTTAACAAGATATAAGGCAAATCGTAAAATGAACCGTTATATAATAAATATATAAAACTGAAATCGGATGCAATTTATACGTAAATGTATTGGGGGAGTCGTATTAATTTTATCGGCAGAAATTCTTCGTCCAATATCTGCGAGGACGCAGGAATAGTTTGGTGAAAGCGAGATGTATTATAAAGATACCATTCAATTTGTATTTATTTTTGAACGACCATCCATCAAAGAAATATTTGGTTGGCATACTTGGCAAACGTATCATTTAATACAAAAATTGCATGCATTTTAATGCGAAATTAGAGGCAAGAAAAGATAGTGTCGACTTGACGAGTTTAGAAGAAAAATGTACACGTGCTTAACGAAGATTAATTTCTTACATTACCCGTTTACAATTTCGAAAACGTGGATAATAAATTAATTTTCCACATCGGAAAGTTAAAATCTCATATTAGTAGCGAAACTATACGTTAATCTCTAATTGCGACATGATGATGTTCGTCTACACGAGTCTCCTTGAATATAATAATATTATTACTTAATTAACAAACAATCTTCACATTTATTCAAGTTATAATTATCTATTTTTAGACGTAACCCGATACCTAGCGTACGAAACAGATTGTCAGACAAGAAGTGCTGATGTCAAGATTTATCATATCATTTTTCCTTTATGGTCAGCTCCTAAATTAAATCTCCGCACATTTTCCTCAATTTTTAAATAAAACTAAAAAACTAACCGCAATAATCTAAGTAGCGACTCTTATTTTGCCGACAATAAATAACCGTTCGTAAGAGAACGCAATAACAACAATATCTCGTGGAAGGAAGTGGCGAAGCGTTTCAATACGAAATCTCTAAACGGCATATCATATCATCCACTTCTAATATTAGGATATTATTAATATAAAAAAAAAACAACCATTGACCATCGACGATTAGATTGGGAACAAAGAGGAAAACCTTGAGAGTCGTTCGGTTCATGCAGGATACAATTTGTGGTAAACCAATGATAGAACCGGCCAACCGTTCGGTAGTAGCATATGAAATAATATATTTTTCAGAGATAAACCTTATCGGAATTTTCTTTTATTTTCCTTTTGCGGCATTCCTATTTTTTCCCACAACGACGAAATACGTTCGAGGCATTGAATATCATCATCATCGTCTAAAGAAAAGCGCGGAAAGAGGTGATACACTTACTTTAAGCATCCTTTATAAGACAGATCTTGCGAATTGTTAATCTCCCCTTTGATCTTCCAATACGGTTTACGTACACTTTTGAACGTATTCTTTTGCCAACCGAAAGAATTCCTTCGCCTATCCACGAACCTTTCGTCGTTTGTTAAAACGAAAAATTCCAGCAGATGATGTTAACATTTAGTTACGGCAACAAGTGTTTAATATGTTATAAGAACCTCTCGTGCTCATTAGAGAATCCACTCAAAACAAGTGCGTTCTCCGTTTCTTTTTTTTTATTTCTTCCTTCTTTTTCTTTCGTAATAAAGCTCAGCAAACCACTTTTCGCCGTTTATAAGCGCACGAGAGGCCAAAGATGATAATTTGAAAATTATATCGAGCGTTCATAATGCGAGAGCTTTTTAATAAAATTCCTCGTTTCCTTCCGCTTTGCGAAACGCACCGCCAGACAATTTTAAAACTGTCACGAATTTCAAGTATTTCAATTACGTTTAACATTATTAAACGAGAAACGTGTACCTGCAAACCGCCGTAACGCGTATCGTTAATTAATTAAATTCACCTGTATCGCTCCACTTTTTTCCACATCCTTTTCTCTCCGCCGCTTCAAACTGATATATGCAACGCATTTAATGGACGACGGCGACGATGATGACGATGGCGATAGAGAATTGGCGAGAAAGAGACGAAAGGCGAGCGGAAAAAAAGGCATTAAACGGGAGATTGTTAATGGTTTTTAGTCTAATTGCTCACGGGTGGTATATTATAACGTTAATTTAGTGTTAATAGAAAGATGTAGGGGTAGCGAGAGAAAATGCGTGGCAAAAAAAAACGCGGCCGCACCCCCGTTTGTCCCAACGAGACTGTCAAATGACGGCGGCGTCGTATTTTGACCTCATCATTCACGTTAATGCGCGCATATCGTGGACTCGTTTTGCCTTTTTCGCCATTTTCAATTTTTCCTCATCGGCGTGTGCAAAATACGATAAAGATCACGTATCCATACGTGAACTGATGGCGATAATTAATCGTCGACGCTCGTCGATCGGTCGATCGATTGGCCCTCGAGAATGATTTACGCCGACGAAAAATTTACGAAATAATTAATGTAACGATGGACGAGGAAACCGACAAAAAAGCGAGTGAAGAAATATTTGGTATTCTAATGTCGTACCTGTCGGGCCCCAGATGGTTCAAGGCCGGCCGATTCGTGCATGACCTACACCAAGGAGCGACCTCAGTCGGTACCCCGGTCACGATTTCCCAAAGTACAATCTCTTTCATTTTCATTTTCCTTTCTCGTCGAATATTTCGCTCTTTCCCCATCAAATGTCGATCGACAGTTGGAGAAGATGATCGTTAATGACGCCATCGCTTGTAGAGTTATCAATTGGTTACTTCTGGAGGCTTTCGAAAAGCGGGGCACAAGACTAAAGGGGAATTATTCACGAATTTCGTTTAATTAAGTTGAAAGCGCCGAAGCGCCAAAACGTAATTAAATATTTAAAACGAATAATGATACCTTGTCTTCGGAGAATGGGACAAGAGCGCGGAGCAAAAAAAGCAATAATTTATGCGAGTTTAGTTGGAAAGAAATAATTTAAATTATTTTTCCTCTATCGTTAATTAAATGCAAATAAATTACCAATGTATTACGACAGAGGGAAGAGAAAGAAGCAAGAAAAATGGCGAGAAGGACGGCGGGGGAAATAGTTAACCGAAGAACAATGTGAAATATGTAAATTGCCATTTCGTACGTGGGTTTCGCTTGTACAAAGACAGAAGGGGCCCGCGATAATGATATGCTAAATATGCTCGTAACTAACACGTACCCGTAGTTTACCTTGAATCTTTACCGAAATCGTATCAATCATTTCGACTTTTCCTCTCGACTTATTCGCAATTAATCGTTTGCTAATGCAACAAACGATCGTGATCAATTCATACTTCTGTTCGGCAACAACTTTCTAGAACGATATATTATCGATAATGGCAATTAGACTGGATTCTTGTGCGAGCAAAAACAACGCCAAAAAGTGCCTCCACTAGGAAATAGCCGGCTAATAATAGAAATTAGGTTGAAGTCGACCAGAGACTAACGAAATATTGAAAATAAAAAAAATGTAAATGGATACGATAGCGAACGACATTATTTATTAATAAATAAATTGGGAATGGAATTCGTAATTACAAATTCAACAAATAATAATAACAGCGAACGGGGCAGAAATTAGCTGGAATCAATCATTATTGCTTGACGTTTTTCTTTGTTAGATTAAAGAACTGAGATAAACGTTCGACTTTGCTTGGCCGACGATGGAGAAAATTGGAAATGAATTGATCAAGAAATTGAAGAAATAAAAATGGATTGTTATTGAAGACAAAAAAGCGACAGTCCCGTCGGACCAACGCAATAATTACCATATAATTATATAGAAAAGCACGTAGTTGTTTAGTATTAATAAAGTGGTACCTTTACCTATTCCACGTCGATGCATCATTCAGTTAGCGTACAGACACGAAGAATTAATATTAAAAGCAAAAAAAAATGATAATTTTATTCGCACAACGTCGCCCGAACTATATCGTATGAATATTTATCGCCCTATTCAATCAGATATATTTTTATATACAATTTATTTTTGGATGGATGCCAATTTATCGAACCATCCATAATAATCCCCGTCTTTTTACGCCGTTCCTGCCCCCTTCAATTACGATTAATTCCCTTTTTATTCATCATCATCATCATCTTCATTAATAATAATACTAAACGCATTACGAGAGAACGGGCAATTAAAACGAACAGAAAACAAACATTAATTACGATACCACTTGGAATAATTTCAAAAACCAAATTCCCTCCTTCTCAGTCCGCGGCGAAGAGTCGACAAAAAAGGTGTCTCTTTAGGAGAGCGTAAAAGGTCCGCCTCGAAACGAAAACAAAAAGGAACTTTTATCGGGCGAGCGAAAGAAAAGTGCGTGTAAACTTAATGAGCATGAATTTTAAATTAATAAATTGAGTCTCTCGCGTAGGGCTCGTGCCCCCCGCGCATCCACCACATTTTCTCGTTCCACTCGCTCGTTCGTTAAACGTGCGGCGCGCGGAAAACGGAGACTCGGTGATAATTTCGACGGGGCCTAATCAAATATGGAAGAAAAACAATGAATTGAGCGTGTTTTCTTTGCGAAACGACTAACAAATTCCCCGCTTCAAGGTGCACGATGATGATGAAGACGTACAAGCGAACATTATAATATACAATAACGTTTGGTATGTTAATGGGGATGCGTCCGAGTGAAGTTCGATGAGGTTATCCTTGAATCGGGAAGCTTTCGGGCAAGAAGGAAAAAGGCTGGCGCACCCGACGAGGGAGAAGAGCGAAAGAAGGGCGAGACGGCGGCGGAGGAACGCGATTAAACCGCGGATTATGAGATGTGTGTGTGTGTGTCAAGTCAAGGTGTCGCTTGCATACATAATTCATCACACAGAGGTTACCGTTCGGCAGTAATTATTTATGTTCATGTACAGGTTTGTTAGGCAGTCAAATAAGAGAGTGGCGGCAGTAAAGCAGCGAATAATAATAATATGCCGGCACGTCTGAGTGAACTTCAAGCACCGCCAAAGATTTAATTTAATCGTTCTTACTTTACGGCAACAATCGCGCTATTAAATAATCATTTGGCAATTTCCAAAATTTAATACGTTAATAATAACGATCGTGCAAAAGCATAATAGTTAAACGCGATTTACAAGTAGGAATTCATAACTAATTAATTGCGAACTATAATCGCAGAAAAAAGTCGATGAATATTAAATAAACGAGCAAAATCCCCGTCGGTATCGGATACTTTGGCGCGAGAGTCTATTACCGAAAAATTAATCCTATTGAAGGCGCTTCTCGTAAAAGGGAACGTTAGACTATAGAAAACGTTTCTTCAGGTCTTTTTTCCCTTGCTCTACATGAACTTCTTAAATTTTATTTGTTTGTTAAAGGAAATTTTGTTTTCTTCTCTCCTCCTCGAGGTTCAAACAAAGAGATGAGGAGGAAAAAATCGTATTTTTCTAAACTTAAAAATTAAATATTTAACTTTGCGAAGAAGAAAAATGGGGAGAGAGAGAGCGCGCGTAGGAGAGGAAACGTGGAAAAAGGGCGAATTTACTTTCTAATAATTTCTCTTTGTTGTAATATAAACGTATCTCAACGTAAATTTTATAACGTTTTTTTGCCCGTCGCTTTCTTCTCGTTGTTGTTGATGATGATGTTATTAAAGCGTATAAGACCTTATCACATCGATACTTTCGCTTAAGGTTCCTTCATTCGATTTAAATTTCCATTTTCTTCGCTAAAACATTCACCCAAAAAAAAACCTTCTTAAGTTGCGTGAGCAAGTGTGCGGCACGAAGAAGCAATAAAAAGCATCGCTTGATGAGTCACTCAACCAATACCATCGAGCTGTTGCTATTAGCTATTCATAAAGCGCTCGCAAAATGAGTAATATAACAATAATTGCACATTGCAAATTATTAATATTGCGATCGGCATGCGACGGCTGTGTATTAAGGATCAACAAATTCGGAGGAATTTTAGCCACGTGCGGTCGCAACGTGATCGGCGAACATTATGTTCACCTTTCGATTCGATTAGGCTCGGAGCCGACGGACAAAGGAACTGAAGACGGATTAAGCGCGAGTGTCTCTCGTGCGGCCGCTTAGAGCGACGTGCCGCCGAAGAAGCGGGGTCCTTGCACCGACCTAACCGACACACCCGATAACATTCCTAACGATTCCGAGCGACTTCATTACGGTCGCACACAATTCGTATGGGAATTAAATCCCGAGTCAATAACAATATCAATCCGTCGCTCTCTTGGAAATCGTTCGAGAGTAGGAACGAGCGCGATCGAATTAATTAGAACAATAGCGATAATCGTTTTAATGCGACGCGCATTTTCTTCAAACGGCGAATAAATCAACAACGACAATCGATCGCATTTAGTTTTCGATTAATTAAGCGTCAAGGAAAACGGGTGGCTTTCTTCTCTCCTCGGCGCGCGCGTGTGTGTGTGTGTGTTAAGTGCAATGCGAACATGATTTTAATTAGCGGCCGATACGAATTCTTGCCTCTTAATTGTCCGTTATCGAACAATTGTTGTTGCGTTGTCTCGAAACGATAAAACCGCTCGGAATTTATATGCATCGAATACGAATTCTTTCGCTTTATGACATACCGATCGGTTGTTGCAATTATCGACGCGATCGGCTCCATGTTCGATCTTAATTGAGCGACTTAAAACTCGCGTGTCGATCGGCGATTAATGCGTTGTTGCAGAATCGCGATTATTCATTCGTCTACCGAAAGAAAGGGACAGTGCGAACGCGTTCGCTTGGCATTAAATGAAAAGCAGATTTATGCGACTTTCGTACGGAATAAATTTGCACATCCTCCTACTCGCTCTCTTCGACCCCTTCCTTACTACAATACGTAATATTAGACGACGTTTTTATGTACGAATTTGCCCTCGCCATTGAAACGCTCCCAATGATTTCTCTCTGTCGCCAACGAGGTCGTTCTTTTTATGCGAACAAGAAGAAAAAACGCGCTTCCCGGCAATCATTCTAACATTAAATTGAAGTATGGCGACTGCATCGTCGTTTCCCTTAATATCGTCTTCTTCTTCCACGATTCTTCTCTTTTATAATCGCAGGGTCGCCTGATTCACGACTCGAACTCAAGGTATACGCCGTTAGGAAGAACGATGTGGATGATGTTTATTGGGAAAAAATATATAAAGCGAAGGAGTAGACTGCGAATCGTTAGGAATTGGGGAAACGTTTTAGGCCTTTGCAATCGAGCCGGCGACCTTTTTCTTGCGCACCAGAAGTCGATCGTATCGATGGAATATAATAATATAATCGTGGGACTGTTCTATTAAATGCGATTAAACCGATTGCGACTTTTATCAGTTCCCCGCGGCGAACGACAGCCATAAAAATAGCTCGCAATTCTTTTATGGCGAAGAACTTTAGCCGTCGTCTTTGGTCTTCGTTCGTCCCTCGCGCTTGTTTCTTTCTAGCGGTACCTTTAAAACTTTCTCTGCAGTTTCTTGTCTTCAACAGTCATCGTTGCCATCATCATTGAAACTGCGCGGAGGAAATATGAAACCCCCGGAAATGTATTATTAGTTCAGGTGCATTACCGTCAGATGTGCCGCCGTTAAAACGGGGGAAACTTGAAAAAAAAATTGCGAAAGGGTGGGTTAGGTGGCATCATCATCAGCGTCAATAGAAGAGGATGGAAGCGAGGGAAGAAAAAGCGAGACGGAAGAAGAAGAAGGATTGCGAATAGTGCACGGCAGCGGGGGAACAAGAAAAAAAGAAGACGAGGAATACGGCGGAGAAAGAAAGATGATCCATTAATCTGGAATCCAAAGTCTCTATGGCGCCTGTGGCAACAGACCGAGGGCGCAACAAAAGGCAACGGAGGCGCCGTATGGCGCGCACTTTCCACTCTTTCGCCCGTCCGTTTCCTCATTCAACCACCATCAGCACCTATTATTATCACTTCGCTTCCACCGTACGTGTACGTGTAGCCTTTTCTAATCAGGTTAAGGTCGATGCGATGTATTGCAATAATAATGTCAAATCACTTTCTTTTTGCAATCGGCGACAAACTAACGAGAATTCCGCTTTTTATTTCGCACAATCGCAGCACGAAATATGCGGATTTTGAATTGATACTTGCAACTTTCTTTGAGAAAACCGCAATTAAATGCCGCTCGTACGATTTCCTTTTCGCATCTAATCAAAACTAATCGGCGCGCGTTAATAAACCGCCTAATATCGCCGAATTGACAGGTAAAACGAAACAAAACGACTCTACGATCTCCTCCACGAATAAACGTTTGCGAAGTACGTGGTAATTAAAAATGCCCACGAAATTCGTGCGAGACGACCTTTAAGATTCGTGAGCGATTCGCGGCAACAACGCGAAAAAAAAAAAGACACGGCGATGTGTTGCTAATTACTTAAACGTATGTTAAATTCTCTCATTCTCCACCGCGTCTTTCCCCATCTCGCTTTATTAATTTTTATGGCGCGTAACGCGTGGTAAAGCACAAAGAAAACGGGCGAGGACAAGTGCGAGTAAATAAGGGCGTACAATTTAATTCCGTTTTTGTTTCGCTCTCCTTCGCGTACTAACGAAATCGTCGTCGTCATCAACATACTTTCTTTTTCCCCGTCGGCTTTATGGGTACGTTACACGTGAAGCCCCGTGACGTACGTTCATAAAGTAGTTTAACGGCGTACGCGCCACGTGCTCGCGTTTCCCGTTTGTTTCTTTTTCGACGGCAATCTTCGGTTTGGGTTTGGGCCAGATTATTACTAGCGCCGTAGGTAGGAAAAGTATCTACGGGGCGAGAGTGGCGAGTGGGTCCGATCATTAATCACGAACGATTGTGCGAACATCGATTATTATTATTATTATACGGGGAGAAACGTACTTCGACTGGGTGCGAACGATGGCGGGCCCTTTACTCTTCGCCCATTCATCCTGCTCCTTTTGCGCGCTCCTTTTCAATTGCTTCCGACATAATTCCGCTCCATCTTCAACTTGTGCTCGAACACGCCAAGTTATTAATTATTTTTCGCCCATCAAAAGATCGCTCTCTTTTTCGCAATTTTTTCTCGATCGTTTCTATCGTACGCAATTTCGCTCCGTTTTTTGGTGGTAGGTGCAAATTACAATGCGCTTACGAGGGAAAGCATCGCTCGGTACAATTTCGCCGTATTATTCTTCGGCTCCTTCCACTATTTTCTTTCGTTTCCTTTCTTCAAGAAAAAAAGACGAGCATTTCTTATGTAGCGTAGGGTCCTCGCAACAATATGCACATTGTAACGTAATATAAATGGTTCCAGCTCTAGTTAGCAGAAATTCTTCAGTCGGCAAACATCTTTTGATCGCGCAAAAATTTTAAAGAATAACACTGAACGATCATCGCGCTAACGACGACGATCGTCACGATGACGATGGTGATGATGATGACGAGAAAATGCGTGATTAATTATTATAATGCATCACGGGCACACGCAAGGGAAAAAAGCGTATTTTCCACTCTCGCAAGATACGCAACAATTAAATCGTATTCATCTTCTTCCACTTATTATTAATTTTAATAAGAAAAGAAGAAGTGGAAGAATCCTTAATATCATAATATTAACGTAATTTTTTTTGCTGCTGATGCTGTTACGTTTCCTCCTTATAATAAAGATATTTTTTAATTTCGTCCATCGTCGTTTGATAAAGAACGTTAAATTATTTCTCTTTTCGGCGATTCAAACGCCGGGTTTTATTAAAATCCACATTACGACCGACGATCCCCGTCGATGTTTATGCCCAAAAAAAAAAGACTCACTAAAAAAAGTGTGATATCTTCGCGCTAATTACATTTGGATATTAAGGCGAAAAGATGATATGCGTGTCCGTTTGCCCCTAAACGAATGCGAGCATGCACGCGGAGACTTTTAATACGCATTTAATTTCGGTAATTCTTCTCGTTCCGTCTCTTTTTTCGTCGCCCCTTTTTTTCCATTCCTCTCGAGGGAGCGGCAAAGCGTGATACTGCATCCATTTGTACGAATGGAGTCCAAGGTTATTAATGGATTTTTTTTAAACGTTAAAATGCAGGAAAGAATACGAGGGACGACGATGGGTACCGCAAAAAAAAAAAATCTGCGACGAACGCGACGATGATCGTAGGTCATTTGAAAAGCAGCAGCACCAAAAAAATAATAATGGAATCCGTCTAATTTCGTATTCAACATACGAAAGTGTCATCAAATCGTTTCAAGGTTGAGGCGTCTCTCTCCGCTCATTTTTTTTTGCTCGCGGTGCAACGTACACTGTTGTGCAAGAAAAAACTACGTCTTGCAATTTTTGTGCTAAGTCAATATCAATTTTTTTTAACTTCGTCGTTCTACGTTGCCAAAAAAAAATTGTTGTAGTCGCAGCGATCGAAATAGATTCGTATTTATTATCTTTCTCGCTGCGGTTTCCTTCGTTTTCCGAGTCGCATCGAGACCATCTTCTGGGTAATCGGTTACCTTTAAGTAACTTTTTGCGCGCAAATATTTAAGTATTTAGTCTGGCGCGGAGAGTTCGCCTAGACAGGAAAATCGATTGCGAAAAGAGAGAAAAACCGACGGCGACGAATTATTTTGCAAGCAAATTATGACGAATCGAGTAATCGCCTGTTCAACTACGAGTCGAATCCTCGCAGATGAACCTTTCTTTGATGGCAAATAACTGAAATTCTTCGTACCGGAACCGCGACAACTTTTTCAAATTCGATTGGCGACTTAACGAAATGCAATTATTAGGTATCTCGTCGTTGTTCTTCGTCGGCTTCTTCTTCTTCTTGTGTCAACACACGCTCGAATGCTCTTTCTACTTATCGTAATCTCCTATGCGTGAAGTATCACTTCTTATTATGTTTGATCTTCTAAAGCTAAATTAATCGCGGAAAAAAGCGTAATCGATCGCCGTAACGAATCGATGATGATGTCAATCGACGGGCAAAAAATTAATTGAAAATACGTTTATTATTAATTATTAAATTAAAATTTGAGAAAAAATGGTTGAACCGTTAAGAATGGTTGGGAGAAACGCGTTTCGACCGAAAACAGGTTCGACACTTAAGTGCGGTTATTAAAAATTATTGTCGCCCGTCCCGTTTTCTGTTCCAAAAACATAAATCACTTATTTTAATTATAATTGAAGCGATCGCGTTTAACTCGATGACGACCATCGCGCAATGATAATAATCCCAGCAGTTTCGATTTAACAACATAATCAAAGCGAACTAGTTAACTTATTTAACACGTCTCTCGTGGATGAACGAAGAAAATAGTGGCGTGGATGAGATTTATTAACGCACCACTTGCCATTATCGTCATCGTCATCGCCCGATTCCATCTCGCATTCGCAGGCAAAAGAAGAGGACGCTCGCGAAACGCATAATGCCGTCGTTAAAATCCGCGCAGAAAATCGAGTCGGTGCTCTTTGCGAAAACGATTATTGCCGTAATTAACGCATATACGTGGAGGATTTATGGATACGAACGTGTGCGGGGAATAAATTAATGTCGTTATTATACATTGAATCCAATTAGAATTTCGTCTCGGCGTGTGCGTGTGTGTCGCGGCGTCGGAGACGTCGCAGCCAGATTTCGGATCGTAAATCCTCGACGCTTCATTCGCAAGAAGTGCCAGAGAGCGAATGCCAAGGAAAAACGCGCCGAAGAATCAGATCGCGCTACGCATCGACTTGATTAATAATAATCGCGACGTGGATGAATTATCGCGTGCGAATTAATTAACACGCGCAATTATAATTCGCGAGAGGGTGGACGGATTTCGCGACGACGACAAAAAATGTACCTGCTCGCTTGCTCAAATGCAAACCCGCAAACGAAATCATCTTTCGTCTCTCGTATAATTTTTTTGCTTTTTCTTTCGGTCCGGGTCCGGTCGAAAATCTATTCGGCTCACCTTTCGCGGGCCCCCGCAGGCCCCATCAATAGCGGTCACTTTCATTCAAGGCCGGTTCTGCTTTTGCAATAATAATAATAATAATAATAGCGCATACACTCGCACGTATATATTTTTACCCTTCGAATCCTGCTGCTGCTGCGACTAGACATCTATGACCTAGGACAACTAATTCGCGTTCGCAAAACGAGAGGAAAAAATTAATTGGCGAATTGTGTTGCACGCCGAGCGTCACGTGTTGTTGTTTGTTTTTTTTTTGTTTCGAACAATATTCGCCTCTTTATTGCCGCATGCACAATTCGCGAGGACCTCCAAATCCCACGCTACGTAATAATAATAAATACAGAACGAAAAAAGAAAACCGTCTCCGTCGTCTGCACTTGTGTGTTATTATTTTTTCGCTCGGCAATAGCGGCAAGTTCACGGACATTTTTCATTTACCTTTCGGGGTTCCTTCGCGCTCGGTCCTCCTCTGCGAATCGCTCGCTCTCTATCTTATCGATGTGTTTCTTTTTCTTGCCCGACGTCTCGTATTCTTTAAATTAAATACATCGCCAAAGAGATACGATGATCACGATGATGATGGTGGCGGAGGTGAAGAAAGAGATCGGTTCAATTTCAATATCACGCCGTAAAACAAAGAAGAAAATCGCCCACGCTTCTAGAAAGGGAGACCCGCAAAAAACTAGCGAAAAGTTTGTGCAATAGTTGGCGAAGAAGTCGCCCGAACTTTTGCGGGCTTCTCGTTCTTCTTTTCGGAATTTACACGGTAATCACGTCCCGAATTATCATGTTGCTCGCCTTTTTGTATTTGGTTAATACACTTGCAGTAAAAATAACAACAACAACAACAACAACAGGTCAAAAGGCACGGAAAGGAGAGAAAGAGGCGAGTGATTCAACGCGCGTAAATTCGTGCAGACGATTTTTTAATAATCTCCGATATATATTTTTTCTTCGGGGATTTGTTTAGGCTACTTGGCAACATTTTCAGTTTCGTTCTCGCGCTTTCGATACTTTTCCCTCCCCCACGATAATTTAATGCCGCATGCAACTCTTTAGCCATATGGCTTCGAAATTTCGCGTAAATATAACTTAAATAGCAAACGCAATTGATTGTTTTTGTTTAGTCTCGCTTTCCTTTTCTTGCTGTGTGTCGCATCTTGTGCGAAATTCAAATCGAGCAAATATGCGCATCTTATTTATATTTGCGCCCAGTTTATTAATATCGATAGCGCACAATTGCACGGCATTAACATTCGAAATAGATCTAATGATTAATGCGATGAGTGTTTCGCTATTTTCAGCACATTTTTTTTGCTTCTTATTCCCTGACCTTTCGCTTTTCTCACTGTCAAGGCGTGCTGCTCCTCTCTTGTTTTTCGCAAATCGACTTGCGAATTGTACGACCAACCGAATAAAATTGAACTTACGTGATTTTGAGTTAGAGAAACCGTTCGTAATTTGCATGGAATTGATAAATAACAGGAGGGAACTCATACCTGCAACAAAGAGAAAAAAACAACGTTTGATTAGACGGAAAATAAAATGTTCTTTGAAGTTGATTAGTACGATTTAATCCGACGCAGTTTACTATCGATGCAATTAAAAATCTGCAACGTTATTATTTTTTATTTATTGCGCGCGCTCCATCTCGTTCTTTTGTAATAATTTGCAAAACGTGAAATAATTAATCCTGTAGTTAATAGTATAATCACGTTATTATTAACAACGAATCGATTCGCAATTTGCGTACCTTCGCTGTATAGCGATTGGCAATGAAAAGGAATGAAAGAATTTCCATTGCGACACGAAAACCTCACCAGCGTCTGAAAAGCGTGACATTCAATTACCCAAACTTAATTTGCATTATTAACGCAAAATTAAAATTTCCCTCACTCGTTTTTCTTCTTATCATTAAAATCTTGAATTGCAAGATGTAAATAATCGAGAGCCAGTCAAGAAAACGAGCCAATTTTTCAGAATGGAATTAACGTAAACATTGTCTTTGTTTCGCAATCGTGCGACTAAAGGCAGATTAAGCGGTAGCATCTTAACGATGATAATGAGAATTATTTTATTAAGAAAAGGCGAATAACAAATAAATTGCACAAATTAAATCAGCAAAACGAGAGAGAGAAAACGAATCGCGAGTGCTTTTTACGATAACTCGATGAACGTATTGCAACATGCTTCGTTATAATTATTAATAATAAAGATTCGATTGTATTGGTGAGTGTGTGTGTGTACCTTGTACGTATATGTAAATACCCACCATCATCTACTGTGTGATATTTTTAATTTCAAGTCTATAAAATTTAATGGCCGTTTAAGAGATATTATTATTATCGTCGTAAACGACGAAATGCGAGCGGTCGAAAAGAAATGCCAATAAATTTCAGAGATAGAGATATAATGTAAGTGAAAGTATGCGAATAACAGTTATTTTAACACGAATCACATAGGGAACTATAAATAATTAGGAGTAATTACGAATAAACGATTCTTGCTCTCTTTTATTATCATTCCCGCTTCGATTATTAGCACGTTTATAAATCGTTTATTAGCGTTATATGGATGTAAATTGGAATAATGCGAAATTTATTGTTTAACGACAAGAATTCTTTCACCTTTAACAACAGCGGCAACAACGACAAAAAAAGCGGAATCGCATAAACTATTTGCATACCATTCAATTCTTTACCGTAACATCGAACGCAAATAATAAATCTCGCGTAATGGTGCGGGAAAACGGCGCGATTTGTCAGGTGTTCCTAATAAAATCGCCGCAGGACAACAATCATTGCAACAAAGGAGCGAAGGCAAAAAAGAAAACCAAGTCTAAATCCTCTTCTTGACACAATCGAATGTCCGGCTTAATGTCGTCCTTATTTTCCCTTCGCCCATCATCGTCCTTTTCTCCGTGATATAAACGTAACGTTTTCATATTCCACGATAACATCGCTTCTTCGTTTTAATGCTGATTGACAAAAATTTGTCTTCGGCCAGATTAAGATAGAGATCGGTTAAAGAAGGAAAAGAGACGGCTCCACTTTGTGGTGATTTCATTATTTTTTCCCTTTCCTTTTCCACGAGTCTAAAGACTGCATTAATGCATTAGTGTGAGAAGGTTCATTATAAATTTCACTTAAATATTAATTAAACGAAGACAACCTTGAGCGTTAATTTTTTTTTTTAGTTGGTCGAAGTTATAAACCATTAAAATATTCGTCTATAAAGAAGAATTATTCATTTATTAACCGTTTTTTTTTTCGCTTGCTAATTGAAAAATTCAATGCGTTACTTGCAAAATTACCGAATGATAATGCATGGAAAAGAAATAATTGTGCACACGAGTCGTTTAAAAATAACCGCCCTTGATTGAATCATATTGCAAAAAAAAGTTTATTGTGAATAGAGGAAAACCGCACATTTAAACCTATTTAATAGTCGCCGCTTTCTCATTGTGTTCAATTTGCATTTGACTCAATTAACATTTCTTTATCGATTATCATTAGTTCGATTTGGCGTTTCAATGGGAATTACCGATTGAAACATCACCTTGTTAACAATGCGTTTTTTTCGTTTATGAAAATCATTATAATTAACCGTTTGCCTTTTTTTGATTATCGAAGCTCTCATCGCATTGTTAAATAATTGAGGTCGTCATCATTGTAAAAGGCGTTACGTTACATTATTATTGACGAATATTTTAAGGAAACGTCCGTTCCTTTCAATTAACTGATTATTTTCGCTTTTTCGCGTATCCTTTATCCTCGTTCGCTCTGTTGTATGTTTATTAATATTTAAATAAGCTTTTTTTGCGTTTCGTTTGATTTTTTGGCAATTTTTTATTCGGCTGATATCCCAAAAATAGATATGATTCGTGAACTTTACCGAATTTGGTCGGCACCGTCGCGTTCCGACAGTTAAATGAATCATTAGCAACATCAAACGAAAAATTAAATAAGAAGATTCGAACTTGTTGAATGCAATTGAATCGCGGATCGAATTACGCGACTAAAGATTTTGCAAATCGAGATTAACGAAAAGTTGGCATAAAACAAAACGTAACGCTTTGCAATGTCGAACGTTGTATTTTTGCGCGCTGCCAGAGTAGTAGGTGTAGTATTTTGTTTGATAATTGAAATACAGCTGGCTCGAGCTGCGAACGCACGTATATTTTAAAACGTGTGTAATCGTTATTTATTCGAATTTGATGCACTTTGATTGATTTATAAGTAATAATAGATTTTCAGCGAAATGGCAAAGCCGGCTTACGAATCAATATTAATTATCGCGAAAATTTATAAACGAATGACTGATGATGATGACGACGATCATCTCTGTACATTGCAGCTAATTTATTATTGCTGCTAATGCAACAATGTATCATTTTATAAATTTAATTGGCAAACTAAGTTTCTCTTGAGCAGTTTCCTTTTTCGTTTTCGATCAAAACTGACCGCTTTTTGTTTTATTCGGAGTGTACCGAAGATATTTCGAGAACCGCCTTTAAATATAGGACATTCCATGCATATTCAAGTTGGCATACAAAAAGTTTTTCATACATAACTCTTTCTCTCTTCACGTCCACACACAAACGTATGTATTTATATTATTATAAATTTACTTCAAGGTAAGTTTAAAATACTCGGTAGGTACGTTGCATTTCATGCGCTAACGAAATTATATTAAATTACATTAACTACCATTTACTAATACTGCAATTTCCACGTTTGCAATCGTTTCCCCTTTCGCGAAACGTTCCTCTTCTTCTTGTTTCGAAAAAAAAAACGTTTTAAACGAGCACGATTAGCATAATCGATTAATTGATGTTAATTCAATTATAAATATAGGATTGAATCATCAATCCACGCACTCAAAAAGAATTCGTTGTGAAGGTTGAAGGTTCATGCACGCTTAAGTACGTATCTCGCATTATTAAATCTTCTGCATCGTAAACATTACAATATAACGATAATAAACGACGATGTCCTCCTCCTTGTTCGACCGTAATTTCGTTGCACTCACAACAAATTAATAAACCCTCATTACGACGCTCAATTAATACAAAGTGTGCGTGTAGAAGAATTATTGAAAAGACGAATTAATTAAAACCGTTTCGTCGATGTAAAAAATGATTATTAATTAATCGGAATGAAACGATGGAGGATAATAATCGAAACGTGCAAATTTCTTTGCTTCGCCTCTTCTTTATTTAATAATCGTCGTTATAACATAATAAAATCGAATGGCATATGCAAATTTGGCCGAGAACGAATTTATTATTTCAACTCATTAGTGCACACTCTCTCACGCAGCTTTTCAATTATTATTAATACAAATTTCTTTCCTCCCGTTTTCCTCCGTTTTGGTTTCGCTTTTCTTGTTGCGATCGCGTTAAAAGGTATAAAATATACGGAATAATTAGTCAATTATCGGCTTACACATTCGGAACAAGTTCCATTACGATTTTTAACTGGTTCGTTTAGACTCTTTTTTGCGCGCTTCACTCCGTCGCCCCATTAATAACTATGATAAGAGTTGGAAATTGTTAACAAGAAGAAATCTAATCTAGGATTTTATCGTTATTAAAACAACTACCGGCGCAGAGCTACTTTATTCCAACACGCAATCTATTCCATCTCGATTCGTTCTTCAGCTTCCTTCGGCTTTTATTTTTAATTTAATTATTATTATATGGTTACCGTTTGCTCTTATTTGGCAAGCGAAATTAATAGATGTTCGCCAATTATGGTAGCACATAACATTCCTAGTATTTCATTAAATGTTCCAATTAACTGAAAATTAATCATTTTTCTTTTTTCAATCTCTTTCTCCTAGTCCTTTTTTCCCTCATCGCTTCTTTTGCACACTGTCGCCACTATTTTTGCACGTAAAGTCTTCGTTTTCTTATCAGAAGTTTAATTATTATAATTACAATTATCGTTGACCTTATTTCTCTATTGCTACGAGGAAAAGTGTCCTCTCCGATATCTGCAATTAATCTATCTATCAGCAGGAAAAGAATCGACGATGATACACGTAGATATCGATTTTCGAATTGAAACAACCTTTATCGTGATCTAAATTTATAAATGGAAACGTAATCGTCAACTAAGATAATTCCTCGATGTTCTTGTACGGCGGCAACGCAATTTTTTTATTGATGTCGATTATTCCCAAAGTAAAATGATTAATTGCGTTCATAAAACGATGAGCTCTCTCTCTTTCAATTCTAATTTATTAGAACAACGTTCATAATTACTAGTTAAAGGCCAATTATCTACCACTCAAATTGATTGTATTCGGTTGATAAAAGTGAGCGAGAGAAGTGGATGGATTAGTTTTCATCGTGGAGAAAATTCGAAAAAGAGAATTTAAGCGAATCGAGAGCTTTCAATTAAAAAGAAAACGCGCGATTTCTGCGCTGGTTTATTAATTTTTCTTTCTGGCAGAAGTGGACGAGGAAAATCGCCTTTTTTTCGGTTACGTTACACTGAAATTATTTGATTTTATCCGACCGTTAAATAAACCCCTCATTACGACATAAACTATTCATAAAATACGAAAGAAATCAACGCCGGCAATTATCCATTATTAAGGGCGATTGTTGTTATTGAAGGGTACGAAAGCACGGAAAACAAAACAATTTCGATAATTTTCGGGCTGGCATTAAGGCAATTTTCGTGCGTTTGATATGTCCTTAAATCGCTCATAACAATCGCCGGAATCGACTAATAAACCGGCGAATAACAAGGAAATTAGTGAGATAAGCGCGAGGAGGCAGCTTAAACTGTTTATTCGCCATCACCGTCTATTATCATTATTATCACCGTTTTACGCGAGTCGCTTTTCGCTCTCCCGTCACGGAAATCGGGCGTCATCCGATGGATTTTCAGATGGCGAAAGGAAATCAACAGGTTTGCGCCGCCACGTCGTGTGTTTATAATAATATCGCCGACGATACAAACACCGCCGACAGTTACGCGGAATTGCGAGGGTGTACCTGTGTGTTTTACGAGCTCGTAACATAATAGCTCCTTCTCCGAGGGCTGTAAAACACTTAGCGGTTTGTTCGCTGCTGCTGCTGCTGTTGCTACTTTTACGCCACCGTTAAAAGCAGCTTTGAGTACCTGAAAGAATGGCACGCGCTTAAAAAAGAACTCGCAGACACCATCGTTATGTCGGAGCGACAGCAGAGGAATTTCTTCTTGGCGAAAGTGCTCCTTAATAAATGACGAATTGTTATTATGCAAATTTATTGGCCAATGGTTAATTGTAAGTGGTTTTCGGTTACTTCATCCGGTAATTAGTCGTTATGTAACGTTACATATCGGTACCAGCAACACGAACGTATTTATCGTACAGACCTTGAGATGCAACTCGGTCGAATCGATTTCGAATAATTTCCATCTTACTTGGAATTCTGTAATTAATTGCCAGGCGAAAAAATGGGAAACGTAGGAGACGCTACTGGAGAACGATATTCGTTTCGTGGCTTGTTTTGTTTTTTGCTTGGCTAGAAGCACAAGACGCTTTAGCGAATCCGCACAAGATCTTTTACTTTGCGGTCATCATTCCTTTTACGAGTTAATAGTCCGCTAACATGCTATTGAAAAGGAAAAATTGACGCCGGAATATGAGCAAATTATTATTTATAATAATAATTATGTGTGTTCTGGGATGTACCACATAATAATGCGAGATTTGTATTTGGTTTCGTCGCCTCAATGTCAACTGGTTTCTTTTTACATTTTTCTCGTTTCGCTCGTCTCTCTCCAACTCGCTATTATTATTCTTCGCGTCTCTGTCGCATTCAATTACCTTATAACAAATTATTTATGGCATTCAAATTAATAATAATAATGATATCTACAGATATAATCATAAAGCTTACTCTCGCGGATTCGTCGCTCCAATCGAATCTTTTTCGTGTCGACTCCCAAAAAAATTATTTATTAATTAATATTCAAGTGAATTTGTTTAAAGCGAATGAATGTAACGTAATGCGATTAAATTGGCCTAATGGTTAAAAGAGAAAGAGAGGCCGGTCGAGATTATTTTCACAATGTGGTGGGAGATTGAAATAATTTTCCTAAGTTTAAATTGTAATTAAAGATGATTGTTCTTCGGATCTTGCTCTTCTTCATTTTCATAAATAAACCAATAAGAAAACGTCCGAAACAAGGTTTTTTTCCTCGCCTCTTCTTTCGGTTAAAACATAAAGCGGTTCACCGGCTAATTCTCTTTCCACCGTCTTCTTTTTTCTTACTTTCGCGAATATTCGCTTTTGAAAAGGCCCGTACGATCTGTACATTACATTTCTAATTATATCAAAAACTTTCTTCTTTTCATTCTCCTAACTTTTTTTCTCAAAATGTTTTGTTTTCGTGCACATGATTTTTCTTTAACATTTCTTTTGGGGCGGTTTATTAGACTTTCTTTAACCACCATCGCCTTGACGGAAAGTGAATGAAAACAGCATAACGTTAAACGAAGAAAATCGCAAACGGAGAGAGTTCATTTGCCAAAAATTCCCATTTTTTGATCAAAATTTGGAACTCTTAAATTGATTAATTATGGAAATAAACATTGGATATCGATTAATAAATATTTAGTGGCGAGTTTTGCATTGGGATTCATTCATATTTTGACAATTTTTTCTTCTTCAATTTTTGCACTTTTAGAGAAGGGTCCCCCCTTCCCTACTTTTGCATTTTTGCACAATTTCAATAAACTCATTTTGGAACTCTTACAGTGATTCATTATGGAAATAAACATTGGATATCGATTAAAAGTTGCATAGTTGTGAGTTTTATATTTAGATTTGGTAATTTCTTCTTAGATTTTTGCATATTTGTGTTTTACAAAGGGGTTCTTCTTCGACTTTTCCCATCTTTTTTGGCGTATTAAAAGGAGAGAAAATGCGAAAATTAATACTCCCACGCTAAATAATAGAATGCGAACCATGATGTATTAGGGAATTAGGTAAAAATCTATAAAATGCGAGTGAAGTACAAGGGTAGGACGGATATTGGCCATCTGTATATAATATTCACTCTCTGACAAGTAATAATAATAAGTAACAATGGGGCTGGAAACCCCTTTCTCCCACGCATTCGGACGTTTGCAGAATTTTCGTATTTCTACCGCAAAAAAAAATTATATTGTATTAGGACTAGAAGAGCAAACGGACTAAAGGGAACGAGTGCGAACCGGTCGGCCAATTTTAACCTTTTTTTTTGCACACTCTTTACTCTCCGACCATCAAACAACTGTTTTGTAATGGTTATATGCTGTAACAGATCATGCAGCTGATTATGTTCCAAATGCCACAGGGCGTGTTTTCTGTTACAGTTCTTCGCAGAACGAACCGAGAGAGGCAAAAAAGAAATTATGAATAATATGAATACTTCCATGGACCGAAAATTATGAAGAATGGCCTTTACAGAAAAAAATTCTCTTTGGTGAAAGCACACCTAAAGGATTTTGAATAGGACTCTACCAACTCCTTTGCCTTTATTGCTATTATTTAACGAAAATATAAAAATTGACCCGATCACCTGGTCGAATGACTTTGATATTTATTGTGCTATTACTTTACTATGATCGTTTCTCCATCGAATGCAGTGGAAAAAAGTACGAGAGGCAAAAAAAGGGCAGCGTAATAATGATCAATTAGCAATTATTGTATAAGGAGATGGAAGTGAATCAATTAAAAAAATAATAAACTGAAGGCGCTTTCAATTTAATTACTGTCATTGATTTAGTTTACGATCATTACACATTCATTAATAACATTTTTTATTTCACTTGCAGCTAACAATGGAAATCTATCCACCACATAGCGAACTTAAATTAATTATCGCTGCACTGGAAAAAGCGAATAAAAGCGTGTTGCACATAAGTCTAAAGATTATTATAAACAATAATACCTTTTTTTATTTTTGATTTATTAACCAACAAAGGTTATATGTTTCTATAAATAATATCAATATGTAATTGCTGATAATTAATTGATCGGTTATACACTTATTTGTTATTATTATTATTTTCTAAATACCTTTAATAAGCAAAAAAAAGTCCGCTTATTCGCTGATTTGTTTGATTATAATTATTTTATTACGCAAAAGAATTAAATTAAAAATAAGAAATGAGAAGCGTGTATGCAATTAATTGAAAAAAGGATTAGCGATTAATCGTTTACAATTCTTTAAGAATTATTAAGCATTACTAAACAATCGAATTTTAAAGTTAAATAATCATTAACTTAAAAACAATTAAAAATTGATCATTGTTCTCTATTTTTGCAACCGCGTTTCCTATGCGATAATTTAAAAAAAAGCGTATGCATATGCAAAACGTTATTTGAAACTATTTGTCTGCAGTCCAAAGTTCATGGCAAAAAAAAATTTGCATAAATATTATTCAAAAGAAAAAATGCGTGTATGATTATAATGAATGATATTAGATATATTATAAAGCGAAAATGTAATTGCAGAAAAACAAGCGAAACCGGGCATTAGTGTGACGAACAAAAAAAAATTAACAATTCGACCTAGGTCAATTTTTTTAATTGAATAATTTTGTTTGGGTTACTCATTCACTATCGCCACCATCATCATCATCATCACCATCGCCGATGACACATTCCATCCAGCTCTTTTATAATTGACCATTATTTAAATTAAATGCAATTATGTTGCCAAAAATAATAAATAACAACAAATGGCAATTGATGTTAGTTCTCACGGATTTATTAATACGAACCAGCTCTCTCGTTCATTGAGTTTTCGTTTTGCTTTTAGTCAGTCTCTAATCAAAACCGAATGCGTCACAATTACGTTTTTTCTTTTGCGTTACTGAACACATAAAACGTAATTACGCATAGTTTATGCGATATATCGAGGACAAATGGCGAATGAAGAAAAGAAAACGTTCGGGGAAAGAGATAGAAAGCGAGAAAATTAGTTCAATTCGAATACGTTTATTATACGCGGATTGCAAATGATTATTATTAATTTAATTGAATTATATAAGGTGATCGACAAAAAAAAGAACCGAACGATTTACAGCCATTGAAACTTGTCAGAATATAAATCATAATCTCTTTAACGTCAAAGCGAACTGCGAGGTTTCCCCATTTCTTACAGACACATCAGCACTTAATTGGATTTCATTATGTTATAACATTACATTCGTGGAATGGAGAATTAATCCAGACGAATTCCAAAAATGTTGCGCCTTGTCGTCGTTCATGTTTGGTTCAAATTGTCTTTTTTTTTAATACTGCAAATACTGTTTTTCATTTTTTTCGGTGGGAACGATATTATTTTCCATTCAGGAATTCCGCGGTGCGAAAATGTTGCCAATGATGATGATGCTCGGTACAGGATGAAAAGTGGGAACGCGATGGAAAGCGTCGTCGTAGCGCAAAGTGTTCGCATGTTTGACGCGTCAACAAAAACCTTAAAATTACTAAAATTCCTGAAATCTATTTACGCACACTTAATTAGATTTTTTTCGCGAATGAAAAAAAAATATGATTGTCATCATTATTAGTGTAGATTGCGAAAAACGTGTGATTTTTTAAATATTTTTATGCGAGGGTGCGATGTGTGAGATTTTTTTTTGGGCTATGCCCGAGAAAACCCAGAATTTTTTAATTTGCAAATTGCACAAATACCTACGACATTACGAATTTTTTTTTCTGTTTAAAAAATATAATATCGACGGAATGTTTGCGAAATCCTTATTGTAAATCGTTTCTATTTACAGAATTTTCCAACCGAAGTATGAAATATAGTTCGATTAATAAAACAGAATCGTTATTAATACATAAATTATCATTTTCAACGAGAATAAGATTAATTAATCGCATGCAATCTCCGTGAATGAGTTCTAACACGAAGAATGAAAGATCGACTGGTCGTTTCCTATTGCAATTATTAATAACGATAATAAACGCCTTTTTTTAAATAAATTCATTCATTATGCTACTTTGTACGGCTTCGTTATCATAAACTATCTTCACTCTTAAGCCGTCTTATATGGGCATTAAAAGAAATTAATTTTCCACCTTTGCAACAATCATCATCGTTCATATCAACGATGTTAATTAATCGCAATGTTCGATCATTTAAATTGGCAAACTTTTCGCACCCAATTACCGTTCACGATGTTTAAAACTGCATCCTACTACGATTATTCTCGCGTTTAATACGAACCTAATAAATGTGAACGAGGCCGGAGGCGATTCGAGTCAATTTCTTCGGCTAATATAAATGCAGGAGTTAATTGAAAAAGTCATGTTTTACCAATGGAGAAAGAGGGCAAAAAGCAAACGAGGAGAGTGTCGTAATCAATTAGAAAATAATCCGGTAGCATTTTAGCCGTTGGTCTCTATTCTTTCGTTTTTGTTGGAGTGCGATAATTGAACGAGGAACGAGAGAGGGATTTTCGCCGTCCATGGGAGAACCTTGCGAAGGTCGTTAAGGTGCAAATTGACTCTTTGTTTTCTCGTGTGCTAATAATAAATTAATGTACATATATAATTGGTGTTATTAATAACATTAAAAGAGAAAGAACGAAAAAATAGTGATACGTTTAAATAAGAGAACGTGTCTCGTTCGCCATTACCTGTTCGCTCAAATGGCACATTTAAATAATTTAGTGGTGCCTGCAAGGCAAACGTATAAATTCGAATTGCTTCAGTTTGAATTTGTATTAGGATATAAGCGAGAATTAAAACGGTGTCAAAGTGTTTCCTTAACGTTTTTTGTCTTCGTTCCGTTACGTGTGGTACAAATGGTAATAAAAACTAAGTGTTAAGGCTTATAAATGAATTATTTATCGACGAATAAATCGTGTACAGGCATTAATGTCGAATAACTGATCGAATGTTGTTTCGGTTTAACTGGCAGATAATCAGTTTATATACGAAAGAGCAAGGAGAAAAAAAAGTAGCGCCGATTCGGTTAATAGGGATAATTTCTATTTTCCTCGTAAAAATGAAAATTTGTCGCACGCACACGATCGCAAAATCCGATTCGGTATTATTATTGAAGTGAATTGCGAATTATGTCGAACGGTATTTACGTTAAGGAAAAACATCTGCATAAAATGGAATGAATGCATCCGCCACAATAATGGACCGATGCGATACAATTGTTCGCAATTTTATGAAAAGGGTTTATCGGTTTGCTAATCCCAATATACATCAGAGAAAAAAGTTTCTCTTTTCGTTCGGTCGCACATAATAGGGTTAATTGCAAAATGCGTTCAAAGCAAAACCCTCTCGCTCTGTGTCCGCGACCACTTTTTCCCTTTCGCCGATGGAAAAATTGTCACGACGTTAGTATGGAAAGGGAAAACGTTTAACCTACATTTTCAAACAAAACTAACGGTCGGAAAAGTCTGCGTGTGTGAAGAAAGTAGCGAAGAAAGCCTCTGGTATTGGCAGTTTCGCTTCTTGCATAATAATACAAAGGAAAAAAATATTTATAAACTTCTATAAAATGCGAAAAGAAAAATCCTTTCGACATATTTCTTTCTTGCGCGCGAACAAAAATGGGCAATTTTCTCGTTACTTTATAACAATCGCACTCCTATCAAATGCAATTCGCATGGATTCCAATCGGAAACTACTTTTATTTCTCTCCAATCTTTATTCCGCTCGTACGTATCGGCGAGGAAATATGAAAATCCATTTGGAAGTTTATAACGATCGTACGAGCGAGCAACGAGAAGAACCTTTTGCTTCTTCGCTAAAGGGCATGCAACAAGTGTGACAACAACAGCAAACGATAATAATAGTAATAATGATGATGTTGATTATAGTAATAATAACAGCAACAACTGCACTTTGTGCGATACAAATAAACGGCACGCGCGCGCAAAAAAAACTTTACTGATTAACTTATGACGTAAAAACGTAATTTTTGCGGATAAGATAATGGCAGGGCGAAAAAAGAAAAATTAAACCCGAAAAACTGCATTACTACCATTGTTTGCAATAAAGAACAATGCTAATGCGAATTAATTATGGACTTTTGGGAACGCATTAAAATGTTACCGAAAGCTACGCACACGAAAGATTACCACCAGCGAATGCATTAAAGTAATTCAATCCTTAAAACTACCACTAATAATCCATTATTTATATTTATGCATTTTCCGTATCGTGCCCTTTTGTGTTTATAAAACGAATAACATTTCATTTGATGGAAAAGCTCTCCGAATGCAAACAGGGCTTTCACGATGTTTAATAACAACATAAGACGCTTTAATAATCATAACTTTATTACTAACTGTTGCTGATGGCGACGGTGCCGATTTTTTTGTGCTTTCAATTTGCACGTTATTATTTCGCAAATAAACCGAATGCGGCAACGAATCGCCTTTCATACTCGAAAACGGCGAAACACTTTAATAAACATCCACCGGAATCTGTCATTAGACGTACGATAACGAAAAGGAAACTAAATATAAATAGGGCAGGAATATTTGAAAAGGACGCGATCGATGCCAAGATTGATTCTCGTTCCGACTGCGAGAATTTGCCCAACCCTCGAGGTAGAAAAACAACTCCTTCGTCGCAGAAGTTTACTAATAAATCGGCAATTAGAGCACCGAACCTGGAACGAGTTGAACCCACCCCCCCGATGGAATTGCGACGGGCGAAAGAAAGGAAAGCTCCGGAGATTCGTCGACGAGAAAAATAACCGCCACTCGATTATGCAAGTTTATTATGAAGTAGCGAAACAATTTGCAAACCATTAACTTTAATTTCACTTTTTTCCTCCTTCACGAGAATTCATTCATTTACTTCATTCATCGCCGTCTCTGTGTGCGTGTACATTAACTCAAGACCCACGCAAATTCGACTGCTTGTTCGTCTTTCGCAACGTATTCAATTATACGCCATTATTATTATTATTAAAATCATTTCGTATGGTGGAGACGGGGATTCGCATTCAACCCCCTCGGTTTAAATCCAAATTACGTTCGTTTCGTTATTACGACACATATGTGTGCTTAAATCTTTACGAACCGACAAAAATCAGCAACAACAACAACAAGAGCTTTTAATGTTTTTTTTTTCGCCTGCCATTTTTTCATTATTTTCTCTTTCGTAATTTAACTTATTACACGCACAGATATAAGCGACGTATACGCGGCGATGATCGTGTTGATGATGATGATGACGACGATGACGACGACGACCGTGGAAGAAGGATCACCTTTTGCAGGTGCAGAAATTTTCGGATGGAAACGTTGCGAGGCTGGTTGCCATGCAACCCCGCCGGCGGTCGACATCTCCAAGGATACCTGGCGCCAACTACCCGGAGCGCCGTCGGAAGCAATTTACTGCTCTCCGGACTCACACTCTCCCGTTTTTTTTTCCTTCCTCTCCCTTTCTCTCCTCGCCAATCCCGACTATTATGCATGTATACGTGAAATACCGTGCGTATAACACGCGTATAAGTATGCGCGTGTGTGCGATGCGAAATTAATACATTAGCTCCGGGTGAGAGGACGGATGGATGCCGTCGCCTGCCCGCACCAGACGCTTCTTTTTCTCTCCCATTTCTCCCTTTCGGCTCGCTCGCACCAATAAACCAGTTCCAGATCCGTATCGGGAACGACGGTTAAATTGGTCCGCCGGAGACGGCGACCGACGAGAAATAGGCGAAGATCGAAATCAGCCCGCATATTTAAACTATAGGGTTTTCCAATAAGTGTGTCAAAACTTTAAAATGATGCGCAATAATAACTGTACGAGATAATCCGCTAATTTTTGTTTTATTTTGAAAAACAGTCGATGATGGCATTATGTTTTAAAAATTATATCGCTTAAATGTCCACCTCGACTTTGGCTCGCCGAATGCATTCTGGAGGCACAATTTGCGACTACTTTTTCGCACATATCGCGTGCAATATTTCGAATGGTGCGTTCAAAGCTCCGTTTGAGGTCGGGAATTGTTTCTGGCTTAATTTTGTACACCAGAGCTTTTCACATGAAATGTCAGTTTCTAATCGCTGTTGACTTGTATATCTCTCCATACTAATTTGCCACAATATACTGAAGACATTTGTTATCGAGATTTGACAATTGCATTCCCAGGAAAGCTTCATTTGAGCGTTAAAGTTCTGACACTCTTATTGGAAAACCCTATATTTCAAACTAACGCGAAAAACCGAAAAGTGCGTAATGTACGCGTTTGTAAGTGGAATAAATAACTGTTTTTTGTTGTTGCTCTTTTGCTTCTACCACACGCGAGGCATTAATAAGACGCGCGGAGAAATGAAAGGGAAGCGAAAAGGGCAAATTAAATTTTAATCGAAATTGGAACATTAAATTGAAAAATAAAACGCGCAAGGTTTCCCTCAGTTCGTCAATTGGAATACGCAACAACAGCAACGGCAGCAAAAAAGCGAAAAGAAAACGCGTTATTATTGTAACCGTGCATTAAAAGGCAGACGAAGTGGAGGAGAAGCGGCCAGAAAGTGTGGCAATGTGAGCCAAGGAGAAGAGGAAAATTTGCAAGAAAAAATCGAAACCTCGCTCTGCATACGTGCCCACTGACGATGCCACGACTGCTGCCACCATCATCGCCGCTGGCTGCTGCTGCAGAGGCCAAAGATAGACGTACGTTGCGGTCACATCTGATGTAATCAAACTGTCAATTAGATGGAGCTTGTGTTTAATTAGTTTCAGGATCGTCACGTTCCACACGCACGCACACACTCATCCAATATATCGTACACACATATACAAGCGTATGTGTAAATGTGTGTGCGACAACTGACTAAAAAGGCCCCCCGATGCTCGCGATATTATTCATTAATTACGACAGCTAACACCGCACTTTGAATGAATTTAAAACGCGATTTTCTACCCCATTCCTATACATGAGCTGCGTGTATATATACGTTTGGTTTTTTTCGCTTCTTTTGCTCGCTCTTTCACGTTCGGCCTTCGGCAGAAATCCGCTCGATCGGTGCCTGTTTTATCTCACCGAGCGATTGTGTCGTGTGTTCTCTTTTTGTTGTTGTGCCATTCGATATACTGCCTATTTAGTCAATCAATCATGTCCACTGCAATTAATAACAGACGAGATCCGGAAGCTTTCCGCTTGTTAACGCGGAATTTAAAGGATTTCGAATTGAATCTTAATTAATTAGTCAGGCTCTTATTTAATTTAAATCGAAAATTGTGAACGTGCGCAATCCAGGCGAAAAGACTGGAACAATTGCATCAGGTTCGTAACAAAAAAAAGGGAATTAATGTCGCGTATTATATTACGCTCGTGCGTGGGTGGATACGGTTTAATTAATTAATTAACGCCCAATTAATATTTTGTTGCGAGGAAAAAATCTGCCTTAATCAATATGCACGTGGCATTTTGTTAGTAGTACGAACACTGACGATAATTAAGTGCAAATGAACATATTGCATTCGGCCAAATATTCAAAGTGCAGTGCTTCGTATGATGCAACGGCGCCATCGAACGGTTTCCATTATTAATACCCATTTCATAGATAACGATTATCTATTTTATTGGATAGAAGAGAAAAATTGGGGAAAAATTTGTAGGATCGACCGGGCTTTATTAAGTAATTGCAAATTCGATAAAGCCCCGAAAACCCGACCGTGTGTGCGCGTTTTAATTCAACTTTCAAAGCGAAAAGCCCCCTTCTTCGTGCACTAACGACCAGAATAGGAATTAATTAAAAAATCGACGATTACAGGATATGAAAATGATCGATTTTTTTCCCCGAACCTTCCTCGTCTAACGTTCATTTCCAAATCTAAAATTCCTTCTTTCCACTGCGTGCGACTATAATCCACTTGGCCCAGAACCAGTTAATTAGTGGGAACGTCAGGGCATGATACATCGTCACCTGTGGCGATCAACGCGGTCATTTCCTGGTTGATCGGTCTCCCCTCTTGCCTGCAACGTGCACGTACGCACGCGAAACCCGTAGATATTCGAAATTACCATAACGTGAAAGAGAGAGATTTTTCGGTTTTCAAAAGGCGCATAAGAAAGCACTTGCAACGGCAACGCCTGCAATTATTAACAGAGGTTCGGCAGACCGAAGACCTCGTCGTCTCCGCCGCTGCGAGCAGTCGGACCTCATTAGCGACGGCAGCGAGTGCGGTCGAAAAAGCGCACTTTCTAAAATTCGCAGGCCGCGCACTTTTATTTCGGTCTCTCGCTCTCCTCCATCAGTCTCGCGCTTATTACTGCGTTAGATAAGCGTTGCGTATTAGCGCTAATCGCGGTTTTCTTTTCCTTCACCTCGATTAAAAATTCATAAAACGTATGCAATTAATTGATGGAGACGTAGATTTGTCGAAAGAGAAAAGGAAAACAGCGCTTAAGGTGAATTAATAATCGCATTAAAGGAGAGAATTTGATACGCAACAAAGCACTACTCGCTAATAATAATCGGCCATTTGAATATTTTATTATTTTAATCTAATAAAACATTCATATTTATTTGCCATCCATCTCGCTTCCATTTGTCCACTTCTTTATCTTTATTCATGAATCCTATTTACTAACTACACGTTACGTAACGAACGCTACACGTGTAATCTTTTTCTCATGTTCTACAGGTATTCGTGTTTCGTTTCTTTATGGAATTTTTATTGGAAACGAGGAAAGGAAAACGGCGACAGAGAAAACGTTTAACGAAGAAAGAGCAAACGACTAATGCACAATGAGAAACAAAAAAGAAACGTAATCGCTCGCGAAACGTGACTCCGACTCTAAGAAATAATATCGAATTAATATTTAATTCGCAACTGCTAAAGAAACAATCACCCAAGTTTTTATTATTAGCGATATTTTAATGCAATTCCACTCTAATCTAATCCGTATTAATCGCTATTTAAGATGACAGCAACAACGTTAATGCAAGTAGTACGAAAAAAATTACCAGTTTTGCAATAATAAAAGTATTGAATAAGAGGAGCAATCTCTTCGGGCGCGATTATAATATACAGGCACGAAGATAAAAATCGTGGAGGTCGAATTGCTTCGTTTCTTGAATGCTGAAGGTCGTCGTCGTCGTACGTACGTACGAATACATGAAAAGACGTTCGCACGAAACATCGACGAGATGCGAAGACTGCAGGCGCAAGAGAGACCGAAAGAAAAAGCCACAAATCATCGAAATACCGTTATCTCATTACATTAAAGACATTAAAAGGCAGGAATGGAATGGCCGAGTGAAGTTGCTCGTTCACTCGCTCGCTCATTCACCGACTCTCGCTCGCTTATTGCACCATCATCATCATCATCTTCATCGCCACGAGAGAGCTACTACCATTATTATTACTCGAAAACTACGCGTAAAACGACTTCTACGTAGTTTCGTATTGAAACGACCTCTCGCCCGACGGTTATTAAATGTACTTCTTTAGTTTTGTGGCAATTAATTCGTTATTTTCATCGGTGCAATTAATAATTGATTTCGAACTAATCAATGAAAATTAATAATAATAACGTAATTATTTGCGAATTAATAATAATAATGAGGAAAGCAATTTGACGTTCGGATCGAGTTAATGAAGGAAACGAAGTTTGCCCACGAATCCAGATTGACTAGTTTCGCCGGCCGATTAATCAAGAAGCGATCGGGAAACTCGTTCGAATGCGATTATTATTACAAATGATCGTAATTAAAGGCGATATTTTTTTCTCCTAAACGTACCTGCTGAATAAACATGTTTGAAGTGGCGCCCCACAATAAATACGAACCGCCCCGTTATGATTCGTTTTTGTTATGTCAAAAACCAATATTTAACAAAAGTCGAGCCAACCCCTTCGCCTCGCGCGTTACGTCTTCCTGCTTTCTTTTCGCCCTTTTAAAATTAAAACGAGCTTATTTGAAAATTTAGCCCACGGTTTATTTCTCTCTCTCTTTGTTTGATCAAACAAAATGAAACGAAGAAGTGAAAACGACACTCACCTAGAAAGAGAGTAAAAGAGCTTCTTGTATAAATTAATTAACGTCAACTTCTTGCAACCCTTTCAAAGCAAAGAGAGGGAAAAAATTGACGAAAGAGGCCAATCGAAACGCGAAAACTCGAGCGGAATTTATTTGTATTAATTAAGCAAGGGCGATACAAAAAAAAGGCGAGGGAACATTGGTACGGCGACGATATCGTTAATAATAATAATTCTTGGTTGACAATGAGATAATCTGTTGTCGAGCGAAATCCGATCAGCATCGGTTAATTAACTCAGTCGGCGATTGCACGAGGATTAATAAGAGCGACGCGCACTCGAAATAGTGAACAGCAGCCAGGTTCGTTCCGAGCTGTTAATTAGCAGGGAACTAAGACAAGAAAGTGCACAAGTAATACAAGTAGCAATGTTTATAATTAGAAACGGGATACTCTTATGATACGATTGTTTAATAATTTGCACAAAAAAATCACTTTTTCTTAAGCCTTGTTTGAGAGAACTTGATATTTCGCAATCATCCACGAGTATTCTTCCTTGGGCACTTTCCATTGACAAACATTATTATTATTCAATAACGTTAAATCAACATGTAATTAATGGGAGAGAAGATAACATCATTTTCTGCGGGGCGAATTAATTGGATTATAAATCGGTTAACTAGTTCATCGCGATGTTCAAAAATATGCAAAATTCAAACTTTCGTTTATCGATTCGTCTCTTTTAAATTCCTCTTCGCGCTAATATAATATTTCTATTTATAATGAAGAAGCCGACGACGAAAATAGTTTGGTTCCTTTATTCCTGACACACTTGCTCATCGTCATTTCTCCGCAAGAAAAACGAAGAATGGCAAATATTTGCGCACGTACAAGCAAATACGTTATTTCGCAACGTTCGTATGTTGATTAATTGAAATATTAACTATTTATCGTCTCACATTTAAGATCAACATGTTATTTTCGCGCCGAACCGAATTATTTTCTTCCCCAAAATGTGAAAGATTGATTAGCACACATTTGTACGTTTCGACTTTTGTGGTACGAATCATTTAATAATTATTCGCATTAATAACCTAAGAAAACTGTTCGGTTCTCATTAATTAATTCCTGATCTCTCTCCCTATCAACATTCGAACTTCCCGATTTCCCCCGGACGACAACAAACAAAATAAATTACAACCGAACAATATCGATATCAATTGCGGAAGTTTTAGGTAAACCGAATTGTTTTATCGTCGTCGTCGGATTGTTATTGGAATTTTCGATCGGAACGAGCGCGACCTCAAACTAAAACCCAAGAAGAGGATCTTTCACTTCGCCTCGTCCGCAACGAATCTAGTTCACGTAAAACGCCTTCCCAAATGGAAGAAGCGAACTTTCTCGGCGCTACTATTGTTCTTAAACGAAATCAAAAAAAGAACGCGCGAGGTGCTGTCTTTAAGGTCTTTTCTCTCGTCCCGCCATCGCCGTCGAACGTTATCAAACAGTGCATATTTCGGTAATCTGTTCGAGTAGTTCTTTTGCTCGACAAACAAAAAAAAATCACATTAAGCCACCGTGGACGATATTCGAAAGGGAAAAATGGGAAGAAAAAGCGACTCGTTGTGCCAGTAAAGATGAAGGAGCGAAGAAGCGGAGGGGAAAAAAGAAAGAGAGACAATTCGTAAATCCGATTAGCAGCTGCGATTTGGGACGATCCATTACGTGGAGGACTGGCGCCAAGTCCCGGACGGAAATCAACCGATATATACGAGCTTTATATTCCTCACTATACTTTCTTCTATCTCCCATTCTCATTCCATTTTCCACCCTTGTATAATAAAATATTCCGGTACCGAGCGATTCGTAAAAAGAGAACCGAAACTGCTGCAGCCACCCGCACAAACAAGCACCTAAGGACCTAAAGATGCACCGTTTTCGCATATCTTTTGACGTTCGCCTCGCAAATTATTGTTTCGTCTTAGTGTCCTTCTCCGATACTTTATCAGATTATAGCGCAAATTCAGTTTAGCGGACGAATTATTTACGTTGCCCGCATTCGATCGCAATGGGGAAGCCAATCCATTCGATGCGTGAATATTTAATCACGTGATTTACGTCGCATTAATTAATTCCGTGTATTAGACAACGTCCTCCGCAGCGACACGGTCTTAACGAACGTTAATGCAAGTGGGCATTTATTAAACGCGAGTTCCTCTTGCCCGTGCGTCCCCGATAAAAGTGGCCGTGGATAATAATGCCGATGATGAAGAAGCAAAAAAAGATGCGTTAAGAAGATAAAGCGCCCATCTCCAGTAGCAACGTATAATTTCACATTTTCTATTTCAATATTTTATAAGCATTCTCGAGCAGCCTTTTAGGACCGTTATTTTCTTTTTTCGCTCGTACTCTCCGAATCTTATATTACTTATACGTCTTGTCTCATCAAAATTCATCCATGCTCAGAGTTATGATGCTCTCCTCATTTTTTCTTGTCGATCCGGCCTTTTTCTTCTTCCATTCCTCGCTCACACTCGACGCCGCGTCTTTGCCTGCGACGTAACTACTAAATATTTGATTTAATTTCCATCTGTGACTCTGTGTACTTGCGTCCACCCTTAAATCCTCAAAGTGCAACGGCAAATTCAAGAGACGCATTTCGATCGATTTCGCATGCGATTGAAAAAGGTGGGCCCGTTACGTCGCGAATTGAATTTATGCAATTAATAATTGAATAAGGCCGAATTAAGGTGGCACGATCATTTTTCATTCGATGCCATCAACGTCACAATCTTGCACTTTAATCTGGTTGTTGCGCGAAGAAGTTGAGGTCCAATATGATTCTGCCAGTAACCACGACGAAAAAAAAAACGAGGAGAGAAAAAACGCCAACAACAGTTATTTATAACCGAAAGTATGCGTCCAACTTTGTAAGAACGTAACCAGTTGATTATTATTATTAACCATCATCATCGTCGGCCTACAAGAAATTCGCGGTTTATGTTGCTGCAAAATGCGAAATGACGAAGTTAAGTACGCCATGTTTAGCCTTTGAAATAGAGAAAACGAAGCTCGAAAAAATATGGATATGTTAATTCCCGTGCTCTTATCGTTGTGCAAAGAAGCTATTCGAGAAGCTAATTATTACGGTTTTGCGTAAAGGAACTGAAGAAAGAGAGACTCTTTTAATATTGATCTGATTACGTGTGCTTATATATCTCCGCACGATGCATTTAAAACAAACAAAAAATAAATCTTCTAACGTTATTACGGGTTAATAAGGCAGATAATATGCAAATGTGCGTATACGAAAGAAAATCAAAAGCAGGAGGAAGAAAGAAAGAAAAAAGAAATAATGTATGCCATTTTCAAGATTAATTTGCTCACGAAGAACGGACGTTACGTGAAACCAGTTTGGACGTTTGGCTATAGGGGCAGAGAGAGAGAGAGAGAGAGAGCGAGAGGTCTCTTATACACACGTTAAAATTTAAAATAATAATAATCCGGGCCCGTCTCTGCTTTTTCTCTTTTATACGAAGCCACTTCTTCATCTTCACGAATTCCTCAACTACCACTTTTTTACCTTTCGTCATTTTACTGTTCGTGCGATGATGATGATGATGATCGTAATCCCTCTTTCTCTTCGTCTCCTTTAAAATTTGCTCCTTCCTCTTGTCGAAGAAATTATCCGCCTCTTACGGTTTCTTATGCCACTTTAATACAATGCGTTTCCCATATAGGTCGACGTTATTATTTTTAAAACGTTCCACATTCGAGAGGATAATACGTTTTATTGGACGTGTCTTTCTCTCGCTTGCTCGCTCGCGCATTTTTTTTTTTTCGCATCTGCAATGAAGACATCAAGGACGACTTCGTATTGCCTGAGAGATATATTGCAATCGAGTGCGTTTAAATCATTTAAAAATGTGAAGCCAGTAAAGCAGAAGAGGGAAAACCTCGCATTATAGTTTGCGATGAAAATTTACGTCCTTTTTACTTCTGCTTCCCTCTTTTATGGCACATATTCAACACGTATCGTCTGGTAAAGTACTTTTACGACGTTAAAAATCATTTTGTTGCCGATATCGCTGTGGCAAAAATCAAAGTTTGTCGATTATTCAGCGCGAGGAGACCGAAGGAGAAACGGTTAAAAGACAAGAATTTAATCTTTCTGGTCCACTGTGTCATTCGCGTCTTTAGTACGAGAAGAGAAATAATTGGGGCGACTTTCGGTGAAATTCAGATCACGCGCAAAATGCAGAGAGAAACGCTGTTGGCAGGCGAGGAAGACAATCACCGAAAGGTGGAAAGAAAGTGAACAGTTTCTTTCGCTTTGTAACTTTTTTCGGTGGGCGTTTCGTAATGCTAAATCGAAGGCAACTTCGCCGTCGAAGAATGGTGAAGAAGTAGGAAGTTCAAGGCCGATCTTCGTGTCCTACGTAATTTCTCGATTACACAATTCTCTAATGGCTCTAAGTAGGAAATTCGACAATTCCTGGTTGCTCATCGCCGCTTGTTAGTTAATTAACGTGAAAAATCGCGCTGTTGTAATTGTTTAAAAACTTTATAAACGCTATTATGAAACGAAACTTTTCCGGCCATCGAGAATAATATTATGCCGCACGGGCGAGCTTGCGTTCTATTATAACATAATGAAATCTCAGAAATAGTTCATGATAAATGTTCTAATAGTTGGCACACATTCATAACAAACCCAAACGATTATTGCTAACAGTGTTATTAATATTATAAGCGGCCGCTTTTCTTCCTCTTTCATAACCGACGAGCCATTCGAAATGATTATCATAACGTTCATTTTGCCTTTATAGCGCAATACGAATAATAACGAATCAATTAATTCAATAACGACGTACCTATCGATTGACGACATCAATCATCATCGATTCGGTCTCGTTATTTCGCAATTGCATTCCAAACGGTAATAATAACGTGCAAAATACGTACGAATCTTGTGAAAGAAATGGCGCAACGACAACAACAAACATTCAATTCTCTCCAAAGTATCAATCGACGTACAGTTAATTAGCTAATTAATTAAACATGATACGTGCACGGGAATTGCTTTTCGTTTTTTCTCCCCTACTCCGGCCGAAACCGTTTGATGGAATAAAATTAATGGTCGAATTTGAAAGTCACGGACTTTCTACGACAATTTCAACTAAACCATCAAGGTAATTCATACACAATTCGTGCCTCCGCTCGCTAGAGGATACGTTCCATTTTTTTTTTCATTTTTAGCCAATCTCTCTCTCTCTCTCTCTCGTATTTCTATCTATGAATTCTGCAAATATGATTTAGACATTAGAATGTTACATTATTATTTGTCGTTATATAATTGCTGTTACGTATGCCACAAGATCCAATGATAATAATGGTAATAAATGAGCGTTATTTACATACAATTCCATCCGTACCGTATCTTAACGCGAGCGCTTTATAAAGTTGTTAATAGAAGGAAAAAAGGCGCATTAATAATAATGAATGACCTTCTGCATGCGTAACACTAGTGTAGTATTATTATTATTAATAATAATTAATAACAACGCAGTCTGTCATTAAAATCATTAACCCAAAACTAATTTAATTCAAGTATCGATAATTATTGTGATTATTAATTATATTTTTCCTTTTCTACAGAAAGAGGCAAACCACCTCCAATTAATTAATTAGACCGATTATGGTGGAGGAGCGGGGCGCAAGAAACTCGATAATTGCTCGATGGCAAAAGTTTGTTTGTTTGTTTCCTTTCCCCGCTATTTTTGCCCCATTACGCCCATCGTTATTAAATTAAATAAACATAATGTCGTACTAATATCACGTGGAATTGTAATTTAATAATAATAACAACAACGGTTAAAGTGCAAACTATAAAAAACAAATGCAAATTAAATGGAAAATTTGCGAAGAAACGAGAGGAAAAAAAAGGAGGCCGACAGCGATGACGTCGCTTTCGAAGGATTAAATCCCGATGCTGCAGGTACGTTTGAAACGACTCCGTTGCAAAATTAACTCGACGACGCTTTATTAGGGTCCGATCATTATTATTGTTATAAACACTGCGGTAAGTGACGCGGAGGAAAAGGTCCGCAGAGTGAATGAATCCTGTTAGACGGTGGAGTTTGTATTTTAACTACCACCACCTGTTGCCCATCTATGAATGATACCGTATATACGTGTTATAAACTACGAGCTCGTTGCAACAGAATGGTCCGAGGACGAGGCTGGAAGGAAAAACCCTCTTTGAACCAATTTGAAAACGGAAGAAATTTTATTTCGCAAACCGAAAAATCTATTTATGATCGATACGCGTGGGTCGACGTCGACGGCGATATTAAATGAAACTGCGGGGCGAACGAGCGAGAGACGAAGAATATTGATAAATATTAAATAGACGGGTAAACGTGATTTTGTAGAATATCCGTGGCGATGATAGGGAATAAGCGCGAGTGCGAGGACGATGGGCAAAAACCCGTTTAACTGGTAGAGAATCGTTATATTACCGTGCGGATTAAATTAAATATAATTCCATCCATAAAATTGTCACTTTTCATTCTATTTTAAATGTATTTATGTACGAAATGAGCGTATATTAAATACGCGAAATTGAATATCATTTAGCGTCGACGACGAAAGAGAGAGAGAAACCTTCGTCTCCTCCTTTCGGTTCTTTTTCTTAACGTAGCTATTGCGAACATTTTCGATTCTTTTTCGTAAGCGTGCAGTTAATAGAGACATTTTAGAGCGTTGCCTTACGTACAGAGTGGAATAAAACTCTATTTCATATCGATATTTAAAATGTGAGTTTAAGAGCTGGAAAAATTACGTGGGTCGCACACGGATCGAAGGCCCCATTCGAAATCGATATCATTGTTATTGAACGTTATTAATTCGGAATTAACGCGATATTAAATCGATGTAAAAATAGTGAGACACAATTCCAGTAGCGATCTCGCTAAACTTTACAAGTCGAACCGTATTTATTTAAATAATAGCAATAATCGACGCGGTGTTGTTGTACCACAGCCGCAGAAACAACATTCTTTCCCCGCCTTGTTGCCCATTATTATTTATCGATATTGCTGTTATTATTGTTATATTATTAAACGATAAAATCTGCTAAACGAAAATGAATGAAATTTGCACGTTAATCGAGCAAACTACAATTACGACCGCGAACGTTATAATAATGCATGCAATTTAATTCGCTAATAACGCAAGTCGAAATTCTATTACACGTTCGCTATGCAATAACAATAATAACGCAATAAATTCCACGTCTTTCAATAAAACACGTGCTCTACGTTTACGCGAAAAAACTAATAGATCGTTACGCTTGCAAATTCGCGAAAATTAGATCGAAAAATGATTCCATCTCAACTAATCTGTACGCATCATAAATAATCTCCAGCCTCCTTCTTAGCTCTAAGCTTCGACGAAAGACGAAACGATTTCTTTCGCGCTCGACAACAAAATCATATCCTTATTTAATTAACGATAATTAATGGCAGCTAATTGTTAAATACACGATTTAGTCGTCGTTAATCCTATTTACTTAAATACCGGCGGATTGCGTGTAATTAAATGTAATAATGATAAAGCAGATTTGCGAATGTTAAGAAGTAGATCAAACAATAGCGCGAATAATATAATAATCACCGTCGTCATCTGTTGTCATCCTCTTTGATTGTAATTAAATCGTTTTCAACCTAATTAAAGATTTGATTGTTTGCAAGCGGCGAATGCGGCGGAAAAACGGGAGGAAAAACGAGCGATTTTTCTTTCGCTGTCTTTCTCATCGTGGCCTCCAAATTCCACGCGAAATTAGTTTCAGCCTGCACTACAATGTAACATTCGCTCGTCCCGCATGTTTATTTTCATCTACTATTAATAAACGGCCTCTTCGCTTGGAAAAGCTCCGAAATCACTTCAACGTTTGAATCGCGTTTCAAATCTAATCTAATCGCCGTGTTTCGTCTTTAATTCATTAATTAATTGTGCCCGATATTAATTTCATAATTGGCGGCTGAGTTGCGATTTTTTCTTCTTCTCCATCGATCTCGACGAATTGGAAATTTACGATTGCCAATAGTAATAAATAGCAAGGTTAATGGTTTTTAATTTGGACAAAAAAAATCAAAGCGAGGTTTAATAGCACATAGAGCAAGAAAAAAAGCGATTTGTTATCGGTTTAACATTTCAATTTTCCTCCAGCTTCGACTCGCAATCAGACTTCCTGCCTCGATTATGACCAAGCGCAGACTTGTTCTTAATTAATCTTATTAATATTCATATTAACTGTAATCGTTTTCATTAGGCGTAAAAAATCTGCGCAAAACTTATGGATCGCTATTGATATACAGGGCGTTAAAAAATAAGGATCACAAATTCAGGCGGTGATATGGCTCAAAATAAACAGAAAACTCTTAAGAAACATGGGTCTGGAAGTGGAGGATTTGCAAGATACCTGTTTGTGGTATAACGTTTCCTTTAACACCCTGTATACCCCAATAAATTTCGTGGGAAAAGGTCACGGTTGAATAATAAAATTATGAAATTAAATAATAATGAAACACCTTGAGCGTATGCGATTGCAAAAAAAAATGCGAGCGCGTGTGTGAATAAATCTAATACGAGAGATGTGTCTATAAAATGGAAATCGCTCTCACCCAATAATAACGATACGAGCGGCGAAACGGGCACGTGCATTATGACACCGTTTCTTCTTTGCCGCGGTCGTGGCAGCCACTTGAGAACCTTTAATTAAAAGCCACGTACCTGCAACAAAGAGAAAAAGACACAAATTAAGATCATTTAAATACGAATTGATTGTGTTGCATCCACTTTTTGGCTGCTAAATGGCGCTTCTTATGGCAAACGCAAAACGAACCGGCGAAAGAATAACTCGATTTCGGATTCGGATTTTTGTCCGGTCATTACGACTTTCATCATATGCAGGGCACGCAAATTGCGATTTATTATTATCGTCACATTGTGGCGGATTTCCATTTATTACTATTATTATTGCTACATTGTATGCATGTGTGCGTGTGCGTATAGAATTGCGAATATGTGTCGAGGAGAGAAGCAATACGAAGCACGAGCTGTATCTATGGATACCTGATTGCCATCATCATTCGCACTAGTTTCTATTTTGTTATTTTTTGCTAATAATAAAAATTTCCCAGCTCGCATATGTACATTTTTCGCCACTTTTTACGTTGGCTTCCCTACCGAACGCGGAGGCACAATTAACTTCCCCCTTTTTGTACGTATTCGCAGCCGTAAATAACGCAAAACAGAGCGTCGAAGGTGAAGCGGAGAAAACAGCGAAACTTGGTCAGTGCAATCGAAAGATTTGTTTATAAACAATTTGCAAACGCGAATCCAAAGAGTGAGAGAGTAAACCAGGAATTAGAAGAGAATCAAGCGGGAAAGTTGGAATTGATTAAACTCGAATTTTTTTTAGCCCAGATTTAAGATGAAGGCAATTTTTATTTTCGTGGCAATAAACAATTTGCGTTCTTGTAATTTGGCAACGAACGCCATCGTCATCGTTGCAATAATGAGGTGTACTTGGGGAACAGCCCCGAGTTAAAAGGTGCCAGAAATCGTAAGCAAAAAAGCAATTTCTGTTCAGCGCAAAACAAAAAGGCAATCATCGCGTATTGGCCTTAATTTCGTCGACGACGGTCGTAAACAAATTCGACTTATTCATCATCAGTATCATCATCAAGCAATAACAAACATTCTCCAGAAGCGGTGTGTTTCTTTTTATTCAATTCAATCGACGTTTATTATTATAATAATAACGATCCATACAGGCGCTTAAATTATACAGAACGATCGAAATTTGGTCTTTAAACGATACCAACCAGTTGGCAATCGCTAGAATAAATATTACTTTGGTATCCCTGTTTAAACGCCAAATTTAAACAAAATATTTTGGGACATTTACTGTAAAACACGGTTTTGCTTTGGTAGCCCTGACGTTTGATCCGTTTTATTTTAAACTGTGATATCTGCCAACTGAGGTGGCACATCAACGTCGGGGTAACATTAAAAATTAAAAATTGGTGATCGCTCGGTAGTTTAGCATTCGTAAACACCGCAATTAACAAGCATTCGTCCGCGTGTTAATTGATAATCATTCAGCGGCTAATACCGAAAATTTATTCAAACATTAATATCGTATATTACCGAACGTTAATATTTTTATTATTCGATGGTTTGCGCAATTATTCATCGAAACCCATCTACATGTGTACGTATATTATTAATAATAATAATAACAACAATTACAGGTCGTCCTTGAGATACTAGTTTCACATCAAAATTGTAAGAGGTCTCGTCTCCGGCATTTTTTATCCGTTTTTTTCCTGAATTTAAAATAGAAATAATTGTACACGAAATCCATTAACGATTCCGTTTCTTTTTCCTCGATACCAATGTCCTTTACTTAAATTGTACTTATCATACAATTTTAGCCGTTGTTACATAAGAAGTATCATCTTTTCTTTTTCATGTTCCCTCAGTTCTCTTCGGGCGATTCTGATTTATTTATTCCTCGACTTTTTCAGTTTTCGTTTCGAAGATGGAAGGGAAAAAAATAACTCAAGAACACGCGAATTGATTGTTCTATTATAATGTTGCGAGTATTATTTGTATGTAACATTATTATTATTGGTATTTAATGAGGAAATGACTATCTTATTCCCCAAGGCAACGTTCCGAACTATTACGATCCACTGAAACGAAGACTAAAAACGATGATGATGATGGTGATAAAAAAACGTTCAGAGAAAAGGAAAAGAGGCAGATTTAACAATAAGGAGTTTATAATTATTGTCGTATTTCACGTATAAATAAAAATTAATTGGCACGATGATAATAACTTTGTTATTAACGGGAACATTAGAACTTTATGGGACAACATTCAACGTTAAAGTATCGCAAATATTTTGCACGAAGGGGCAGCAAAAAGTGGAAAATAAGGAAACTGTCTAGTTTTACAGACGCAAAAAAAATGCAATAATATCGCATGAGTGGACTTTTTTGAATTAAATTAACTACCGAATCGAATTTAATTAATCGATAATTATAGTTATATGCACGTCGGCCTAAAATTTATTAATTCAATTTAATTTATCTCGCATGATATGCAAAATCTTGTAAACCGGCCAGAAATCGAAGTTGACGATTTTGCTTTTCGTATGAAAATCATGAGACGATTTCAAGAGCAACAAAGTTCATTTAATCGATTTTGATATCCTCGAAAAGAAAGCAAATTTGAAAAAAAACGTAAGAGGTGCGGCTGCAAAAAAAAGTTATTACTACTGTTGCCTCCACCATTCGGATTTAAAACTTTTATCTAATATATCAAGGATTTCAACAAGTAGCATTATTAATATTTCTCGTTTCTTTTTCCCTCGTTAATGTCACTGTGGCAAAAAAGCGACAAATCGAAATAAAAAAAAAATACATTTCGGTGGACACAGAATCAATCACGTTATATAATACAATTCTGAGATAAGCAGTAATTAAAATTGGAGCAAAATGCGACGCATTACGAAATTTAATTAATTATTACACCATCTAAATTCGAAAAATTAACGATCCGTGCCACGAAAAGATTTCATTTTAATATTCCAAGTTCCTTCAGCGTTATAATTATATTCAAAACGATCGGGCATTATTTCGTATTTAACTATTGATTATTGTTCAATTAGAATATAACGATAAATTAATGTAAATATTTATCGAATATTTCAAATGGACAACAGAAGAGAAAAGTTCGTCGATGGAGGCAACTTCGCCAGCAAAGAAGTTTTTCCGTCCTTTTTGCTACGGAACCATTAATAACGGAACAAAGAAAGGAATCTTTTCGCAATTATGATTAATAATAAGTATCGATTCCGTTTAATATTTACGAGAAGGCAAATTATTTATTTCGAAAAGAAATTGCTTAATTAACACAACGTCAACGATTTTTTTCGCTCTTTTGATACGGACCCAATTTTAATTGCTCAATTATATATTTTTCTTCATAATTTCTCCCCGTCCCGCTCCAGCGCAACATGCAACAATAATAAATACGAAATTAACTTCAATAATAATAAATACGGAGCGCAGATTAAAAACTTATTCCTCCACGAACAAAAAATACATAATAATAAACGATCATGATATTGTTATAGGTCAGTTTATAAACAAACGGGAGGTCAATCATGTGGCAAACAATACGAACACGCGCAAAAAAAAATCGTTCTATTTATCACTTATTACTAAACGATCGACGGACGGACAAGGTGTCCCATTGAAAGTCGTTCAAAGTTAATGGCCAAGTCATCATACGATTTTACTATCTACGAAAGAGCATTAACATGCAAACGAAACTAAATCGCGCAATGTAACGAACAATAAAATCGCTTTGCAAAAATGCTAGACGCGCGAAAAAAAAAGTCGAATCCGCTCGTCTTCGATGGCGGCTATTTATCGAATTCAAATGAACGCGAAATTAACGAGCGAGAATGGAAGAGATCACAATTTAATACGACTTAGCAACTCTCCGCTGACATGTAATTGGTCGATAACCCGTTAAGCATTTGATAAGATAACGTTCGAAATTGTAATATCGGAAAGTACGTAAATTAAAAAATCATTACGAGAGGGAGCGTTCAAGTTGTCTGTGTACGATTAAAAAATAGAAATGCGCTCGCATCCGCGAATGTTATTTATTGTTGGTTGACGAAACTGAAAATCGGAGTCAATTCGCTAATTTGCAATCCGAAAAATCGTCGTGCGAACGACGGCGTCATCTGCGCGATTTCCCGAATCGCGCGTTTGCAATTTAATTTCGGCGAGCGCGTTTCGCGTCCTCGGTATTTCCAAAAACCCCAAAAAAGTTACACCGCAATCATAATAATTATAAATAAATTATTATAGATGATGATGAGCAACACATAACAAATATTGTTTTGTCAGTTGTACTCTCTCTCAATATTGCTCGCTATCAACTTTATTCAAGAGAGATAACAAGGTCAGAGTTATTTAATCAATTCAAATAAATACATGTCACTGGGGGCGATACCACACATCGCTTATTGAAATTTCGATTTTTTTCTCGTTTTCCATTTTTTTTTTAATATCTCACAAATAATTCGCTTTATGATTCAATGTAATTAAAAACTTGTACAAACGCAAATACGCACGTATTGCGTGTTTATTAATTAGCAATAAATTAGGGTAAGCATATGTGTGCGATTTTTTTAAATGTATATATAAAAAGCGAGTTAATACATATTTGCATACGATCGGATAATTTTTAACACAAAACGTCCGAATCGTTTGTATATTCGACATAAAACAAATCAAAGCGATTTTTTGCAAAAAAAAGGACGATATTTAATTTCGGACTTAAAAGTAAAACCCCCCCCCCCGCGCAATTTTTAATTTAATCTAATTAATAGCGGCCGGCAACGAAAGAGTTGTCGCTGATTAATGCGAAATCGGTCGTTAATTCGAAGAAAGGCGGGAAAATATGAAGTAATTGGGTCGTCCGAAGTGTCTCTTCTTCGTTTCGAAAAAAATTATTGTACGTATATATATTATTTAATGTAAGTCAAGGATCTGGGTCACTTCACAGAACGAGATTGAAGAATATTATTCTTTGTACGAGTGCACGGGGAATCGAACTAAAAATTAATAATTTACGGAATTGTTGTTAACAAGGATTAATAAAATCATCTAGTCTAGTCGTTTTTTCTATTAATTTTTCGCAAATTGTTTATTGTTATTATTTTGCAGCAACACTCGATTGCGGTTCACTCACTCGTCATTCTATCGTACAGTGCAGATTGCATATTTATTGAGGAAATCATTTCAATATAACCTACAATAATTATTATTGTTTTGCAGACAGGGCCAAGTTCACATAAGTCCGCTTTTTTTGGCGTGCGATTCTCGCAGTAGCGGTATATGCCTCGATGAATAATTTTATTATAAATTTTCGCGAGTCATAACCAACGCTAAAGTCATTAAGTCGTTACTTAATTAATTAATTCGCAGATTCGCGAAAAGATCGGGGGGAAAGGGCGACGAAGGCATTGAGTGCGAAGAGTGCGAATTTCATTAATAATTTCCTCTGGGTTGCTTCGCGATTTTCTTTTTTCCCCCGTATTCTAACGCAATCTTTCTCGTTTTTATTCACCGTCATCATCCAGCAATTTAGATTTATTTCGTTCAAATCGCGTTCATTCAATTAAATTTTTGCAAATAATGTTCGGAGCTTAGCTAATTCGAAGCGATTAAATTCACTGCGATAATTGTTAATAAATAAAAAAAAAATACAATAAAATGGCACGTTTTGCGAACAATTCATACTTTTTTTTTGCAAGTCCTCCTCCCCATTTTCAAATACAATATGCAACCTATATTTCGTATTGTTTTAACGCAATTTCTATTCGAAATAATCGTTTGTAACCTCGTTTTGCGCTCCTTCTCTTATCCGAATGCCCTATTTTACAACATTAAGCATAATGAAAAAATAATAATATTCACGATTGAATTCCTGCTGTCTTTTTAAACTTTTTTATAAACGTTTCATTTAGTATTCAAGCAAAGTGAAAATTTACATCATGGACAAAAGGTTACAACACACAGCGAAAGGTTAAAAGCATTATACGCGTGCATTATGGACGTGGGTTTTTTCCTCTCTTTCTCGCATCGCGTAAAAAAAATCGACCAGCTTCATTACCACAAATTACATTACATCGATATTTAGTTGCATAAATGTTAATAATTCGCAATAAAAGGTAAACACGTTGCATTCAAAGCGTCCGGTGAATAAAGCGAACATTATTTCGCGAGCGAAATTCCTTAAGATCCCCTCATTAGCAGCGAAATAAAGTTACAAATCAGCTAATGATAATGTTAAATTGGAGTCGCGGGTTGTCGTCGTCGGCGTTCTAATGGATAATCCAGTTATTCTTAATTTGCTTAAATTTTAATCTTAATCACCATAAATTAAAATCGAGGTAAAATTATTATCGTTTGCCACTTTCTCGAAGTGTCGATTGACAAAACGAACGAACGACGACGACTTTCGAAACCAATTCAATTTTGATTCTTTCTCCGCTAAATTCGGAACCAAAAGCGAAAGTCTTATCAGAAGAGAAATGCAGCGGATGAAACTTAACGGGGTTTCGTTTTGTCGTGAAAAAAATTGAGAAATATTTGATTCCTTGGGCCAGGTTGTCACAGTAGATGGATTTATATTGTCTTCTTTTTTTTGTGGTGCAATGGTAAGCACATGTTTCTTATGGGACCATCACATATATCTGTTACAATTGAAGTCTACGTAGGTAAAAAAGTTTGTTTTTCCACCGAAGACGTTTCCGTTTACATTTGCATGTTAAGTTCCCGGCGTGTATGGGAATATGGCAATAGTTCAAAAGACAAGTCGAACCAATATGTCATATAGAAAACTAAGATATTATATTATGTATAAGGGTTGATGGGGGCGGGGGCGGCGGTGGCTGCGTTATGGAAGAGAGTCTTGATCCCATTCTATATAATATTAAACTTATTGCAACAGGCTTTGGTCTTATTAGGTATTTTTCTATAATATATGTGTACGGAAAGGTAAAATGTTACCAATAGCAGAAGACATTGGTCTATCTTATGGCGGGCGGAGGAGGAATTTGTGCGCAAAGAAAAATATGAAAATTCATTTAGAAATTCAATATGCGAGGACGAGAATTTCGGCTCGAGGCTTCCTTAAGCAATTCCGACGAGACTTATTGAAATTTTTCCAAGTAACGCACGTGTATATTAATACGCAGCCTATTACTCATTACTTATTTCGAATCGGCAATAGAAAAGTTTATCCTCATGATTAGGCGCCTTGAACGTTTTAATTAATACCCATCGCGCAATAATCGAATTAAATGGTTCTAAATGCTTAAAAAAGTTGCCACGATCACCAAATTAATTGCCGACTTGTATCGCTTTCAAAGTTCCTGCTGTTATAATGAATTAAAAACGATTCTAACAATTACTACGGTACTACCGCACTACTAATACTACAACTATTGTTTATTGTTGGTTTTTCATTATAATAATAATAGTAATGAAAACACGTGTAGTACGTTTGAAAAGTATCCCGTGAAACCTCAAGGTTGTTTTGTTGTTCTTTCGCATTACGATCATTGTTTTGCCGACTCTTAAATTAATTTCGCATTTTTTGGAAATAATAACACGGTCGCAAATTTTATTTTTACACGTAATGTGGGTGATTGCGGCAAGGTGGAAAGACGCGCAAGAGGACGCTCGAAATTGTTGTATTCACGCCTCTTTTCCCGGGCTGTGCCGTTCGGGAAAGGAAAATTAATTTCGAATCGCTTCCGCATAAACAACGGCAATTCCAGCGAAACGTCGTACGCTCAATTCCATTCACAAATATTAATATTTGACAAAGAGCGACGAAGGAATTTTACCTTGCACGCGAGCGATCGTAAAATAAACGAATGTGGCGCAAAAAGGCGAGGACAGGTTATTGTGTCGATCGAGAAAAATAGTTAATTAGCACCGCGCCACCGATAAAATTAAAACCAAGAATGCTGTCTTTTCCTTTTCTTTTTTCGTTGCGCGATTGTTGAAAAACCTGCATTTTAACAGCAACAAAACGGCCGCTTTCGCTAAATTACTCGCCGCTTGGAACCAAAAAAACTTCGTTACCAATTTGTTTTGTAATTTCTCTCGTTAATTACTGGGGGCCTTCATTAATATACAAGCCGTTGTAAACAATGATGAGTTATAAATTCTTCGTTTGACCCAGCAATTGCGGTTCGTCATAATAAGCGGAGCCAAAAGCGAAACAATATTCATTCTTATTAATTACGTCACGTATCATTTGCAAGGTCGTAGTTTTTTTCTTGTTTCGAAACGGAGAGTGCGAACCAATTCGTTTGCTTATTGCATTATTACAATTATTAATGGAAAACTATTAGCTAAACTAGACATTAACTCAGTTTAATAAATACATTTACGATACGTAGCTGGAGGAAGAGAACACGTGTACAACGTCCATAACAATTTATTAAACGCGCAATATGATTAACAATCCTCAAGAAGTTGCAGGGCCGTTTTTCTTTTCCCATCTTATTACCATCCTCCCATCGTAAACTTGTCCTAAATTGTAATCATCGCCAAAGCCTTAAGATTCGTTTAGAATTCGTTTCGCTCTCTAAATAGCGTGACGATTCGTTTTTCATTTTGTAGATGTACGTTCTGGCAATGAACAACAACCGCAACTAAATAGTAAAAATGCGCGTAAACTTACTAAATATAGTTCGGTTCATTCAGCAAACGTTCTTGAAGCTAATTTATCCGAAACAATGATGATCTAAATTTAACCATAACGTCTCCGTTACGTCACTTTCAGATACGTTTATTATTATTGTCGAAGAAACCCGTCGGTGTTTCGCTTAATTCTGTTATTGTGCGAGCAGGTAGTGGAAATTTGCTTTTTCGAATTATAATAACAAAACAGATAATTATAATATTAATACAGGAGCATCGGATATAGATTGGAACATTGCTTATATGCGAAATGAATCATCCACACGAACGTTTACGTAATTGCTCCTCATTTATCAGCGATTCTTCGCCAGAAAAGAAATCATTCGTTAATCACTCGTCTTAATCCAAATCAAGTGCATGAGTAATAGCGCCAATAATCATAACAATCGATCAACTCTCGTGGATTCCTTCGAAATGGGCGTGCAGCGGCAAAAGTCCATGTCAATCGACTGGAAATGTACTGGGGGCAACTCTCGGCCGCGACATCTAACTCTTTAAACTTTTTCTTTTCAACAACGGCGTTACGTCAAATGTTAAGAGAAGAATTAAACGAAATTAGTCGACGATTGATAATTCGCAAAATAAATAAACGCACGTAATAATTTGTTATTTATCGCTGTTGCTATTATTTAACACTTATTTACTGTCCTCGCGCAAACACCGAAATCGAATTTGTTATTGTACGTAAAATAATTTGCAATTTTTTGTTAGCCAAACACAAGTGCTTTTATGTCGATTTAATTGATACTAATAATCATCAAATGTAAATAATAGTTATATGTTTTGATAAAAAAAAACGCTGATAATGTTTTCATTTGATTTTCATTTTTAAATTACTGCCCTTTTAATATCATTTAAATTATATAGCACGAACTCGTATCGATAGAAAATACTGATGGATGGATAGATGAAAATTTAATCAAAACCTCTATCCAAACTCATTTTTTCCGCTGCTACTTAATGGAAAAAAAATCAACAGCAGGATAATCCTGGTATTAATTTATTAAAAAAAAATCAACGCATTTATATATATTTAAAATTCAATACAATTTTCCGATATTGCCGAAATCGATGCTTTTAATGAAGCTATTTTATGACTTGTATTGAAATATTTAGGAGAATATCACGTACATTTTATTGCAGTAAGAAGCCAAACAATGCAATTGGTTCGAAAAGAATGATCAATAATAGAAAGAACTTTCTCTCAAATTTCCTGTAAGGGAAGTTAACCGAAGGATAGGAAATTCCAAGATGCAACCCTAACGGGCCCTTGTAAATTTGAACACTTCGTTTTAGACCATTAGAACCTGCGATCAAGGTTCAGATCATAAAATATTGCCGAGTTCAGAGGTCGCGAATAAACAGAAGGCAACGCGGAGAGTTCTCGAAGATGTTTCTGCAACGGCCGGGGTTAATTTAGGGACGATTTCGAATTTCGATTATAATTACTTCCCAAAATCGTCGCTGAACGAAACGGACGAATGGAAAACGAAAACGCAAAGAAATACGAAACTGCGAACACTTCTCTCGTTACTATAAGAGTAAAAGTCAAGGTAGGCTACTAATTTTTCCGTCTCCCTTTCGCACGCGCAATTTTTCGCTTTCGCACCACTCAAACGACGACTTGCATTTATCCGAAACAGATGTAGACGAATTAAATAGCCTGGCGTATTATTATAACGTGTTTAAAATTACATATGAGCAACGGTACAATTAATACGTATACGTATGGATATCCAAGTTGTAATTAAATCGTAATTAGCGTAATTGAAAGCCGTTGGCTTAATTGATTTCTTGAAAACCGATCAGACGCCGAGAAAAAGAATGGGACTTAACGCGGTTTCAGTCTATCGCCCGTTTTACCTGGCTCCCATCAACGTCTTTATTAAAATACCGTTTATGGACGATTTCATTAAATCGTTGTCAGCATCCAAAGAAACATAAATTAACGACGTAAAGTGAAAGGTTGTCTATCGATCTGCGAGACGACGAAAAAACCATCTATCGCCGTTTAATGAAAATTGAGCTATTTTTGCTCGCGAATATTTAATATCAACAACAACAACAGCAGCAGTAACCATATAGAACCGAAGATTAAGTCGATGTCAACGAATCTAATGTAAATGGATATTCAGTGTTAGCTCGCAATTAATGTCGACGCCTGCATTTTAATTTAATTCGATACCTCGTCATCCCTCGGCACATTCATCCATACGAAATTGCCAGCGAGCAGATCGAAAGACCGGCAAAGCTTCGATTCTAATCGCGCATTCTCAATTTCGCAACATTTGAACTAGAATGCGAACGCGCGGTATGCGTGAAGGAAATACCTGCATTTGTGTGCGTGTGTCCGTCTACGTGAGTCTTCTATTCGCCTCTTTTTTTTTCCTCTCGCCATTACGCAACGGGTCGGTTTTATTATTAAAACACTATCTATTATTAAGTAACTTCAATGTCGTTTCCTTCGTCATAAAAGTGGCGCGGGAAACGACTTTTCCGACGTGCAGCGACGCATTCGTCGCGAATTGCGATCGCTCGACGGCGAGAGGATGAACGTTAATTATTTTATTCGTTTTTAACGCAAATTAGCGTGGAAAAGCGGCGAAATGGAAGAATCTATCGAATCGTGCGTGTCGCGCTCTCTCCTCGTTTCTCCTCTTCTTTTTTGGCAATAATTTCGCATATATGGAGCGGTGTATTGGCGCATATTGGTGGTGGAAGAATGCTTATATGTGGATGTATTACTTTTAAAGTGCGTAAAAAAATTTAATCGGAATTTTTTTATAAATTCCTTCATAACGGGTGAACGGGCTTTTTATTATACAGGGCGTTCAAGAAAAGTGTCACTAACTTTGAGGGGAATGGCTCACGATGTGCAGAAACGCCTTCATGAACATGGGGCCGGAAATGAACGGCCTCGAAGAGACGGAGGATTCTTTATTGTTGTAGCAAAACTTGCATTTTCTTGTTGTAGTTAACAGTTATTTTGCCATTCATAGAGTTAGTTCATAGCTAATAATTTGCAAAATCATCAGATTTAAGCCCTCTAGTTTCTTTGGGGAGATTTGAAAAGTTTAGTTTATGCTACGTCTACGAACTAAAACAACGAATAGATAGCCATAGGATTGAAGCCAAAGCTTGATTGCGCTTTGATTCGTCGAAAGAGTTCGAAGATTCTTGAGGCGGTGATGTTGTGGCTGAGGTGAAATGGAAGCAGCGGACTTTGAGCGTTTTATTTGGTTATTTTTCCCTTGTCTTTTCTTCGGACTTTGCATTGTAACCTACCCTTAAAGTGACACTTTTTCAAAACGCCCTGTACGCGCCCCACCGACGGAAAGAGAGAGAGAGAGAGAGACGTAACTATAAATAAAGGGCAAATCGGGATAATAAGAGCGAAGGCGATGGGGATAATATTGTGTGGTATTATTATTAAAAAGTGAAACGTGTCACTTGTGCGCGCTCTCGGTTCGGTTTGCTTTGCCTCGCTTTGCCTGCCTAATTTTACACCGAGCTCTTCTCTTCTAATACACAATACGCACGCATCGCGAGCGAGAAAACGAACGAGAGCGTTTGCATTCCACAGACGCCGCCGCCGAATGCCTTTTATCAATATACTTATAATAAGCGCAACGGAAATTCGCATCTCGCTCATGTCCGTGTAGACTTTTCGCTAAAAAAAAACTGCATGAACAATTATTTAACGGCGCAATTCTTCGCTGCGAGAGAAAAATGCAAACTGCACCGTTTAACTTCCACGCGAATCTTCCTTATTTCCCCACACGATTCATTCGTGGGACTCTATTAGTCACCGCGCTAGTTTTGCACGTCGAAAGTTTCGTTTAATTCAAAAATAGATTCGCATTTTTGCAAATTATAATAACAATATCGTGCGGATGGATTAAAAATAGTTGAGTAAGCGAGAGCCAATATACACATTGGACGCTGCAATATTTTCATTTCGAAAAGCAAAACATTGTTCTCTTCCCTATTTTTAGCAATCGATTTTCGAATGCGCCAAAAAGTTTGTATCGAATTTTACTCTTCCACCGCCTTAAGACGCTGCAACGGCGGACGAATGGATTTTGGTGGCAAGAAAATGCGATTCAAAAATGGTGACAAAGACGATGGGAATCGGAAAAAGTTTAAGAAGTAACAGCCTCGTCGTTTAAGTAGGCGTATGGGATTATCTACCTAAAGTCCTCTTTGTCAATCGATAATAACTTCAGTTGGCCCTTTCAAGGACGAAGATCTTGCTTAACTCCTCGCCAGTTTCTTTAAGCAATCGTTCATATATTCACGATTAGTTTCTTGTTGGACAGGTATCGAAAGGGCGGTTTCAATCAGCCAATTCTCGTGGTTATTGCGAATCATTTTGTCTTCGTCGTGGTGGCAATGTTGCCGTAAAAGAGGAAAATTGAAATTGTAATGCATAAATAAATCCGCCAACGTCGCATTCACGTGTACTAAATGTAATGACATTGAATGTTGGAAATATTATCATAAAATTATTTCTCAAATGTCCACATCGCATGACGACCTTTAGAGGAAACTACACCGCGGTACGTTTCGTACATACTTCATTTATTTAACGTATTGTAGTTTCACTTTTTATGTTCCCAATGGATTTGTTAATTTTGGTTAAATTACGACGCGAGAGAGAGAGAGAGAAATAACAGTTAGAAGGCGAAAGAATCCTTTGAATGCCTTAAAAAGGCTTATTACAAAGAGATGCGTTTCTTTTAGAAAGCCGCATCGCTTTCAAATCCAGGTACGCCGGAGCTAGGTAATAAGAAACTGCTCTGGTAGTGGTAAATCACATGTAAAATTAGCACTCTCGTTATTTTATTATTGCCCAATCTAATAACTATTTGTTGTAAGATTGGTAAACTCTCGAGTAAATTTTCTTGAGCGAAAAATCAACAAATCGTGTGGGCTCCGAAGGAATAAATTTAGAAACGGAGCGCAAGAAAACGTACAAGAACAATATTACTCGCGCATTAATAGCAAAATATACAGAAATAATAAATGTTTATTAATAACATGCAATAAATTGGAATAATTAAATATTTAAAAAGAGATCTCTCCACCACCATCATCATCATCATGCGCGTATATCATATTAATGCCCCGCAGCAATTCGTTTCGTTCGCACAATGCAAAGTTTCGCGAGCGGATTTTTTAAAATATATTTTCGTTCGCCCGTTCTTTCTGGTTTATATTAATTGCTGTGCGTTATTTATTTTTCCACTTATTTGCAAAATATTTAATCATAATAATTATTTATAATGTTTATTATTATGTTATAACGTTCGGGATGCGTGTGTGTGATACACATTTTAATATTTAAATAATTTTCATAATTTTTCTTTCAGCGAAAATTTAGATTCGTATCCAATTTTTCCGCGGATTTGTTTGTTATTCTTGCATTATGCATACATACGGTTAAGGAGAAAACGTGAATTTGGAGAAAAAGTACGCAAAGCATTAATAATTATATTTGTTTCAATTTTCCACGATAATTATTAAACTTTTTAAGATGATTATTTGAATTCCCGTTTTATTTTGCAATTTTGTAGTAAACATTTTGTTGTTGTTGATCATTACGATGAGTGGCTGAATCAAAGAGAGAATTTAATTCAATGTTTATGAAATGATGTGCGAGGGTGTGAGAGATGCGTTGAATGAAATGCAATTTTCGACTATTTTTTCCCCCATCGTTCCGGCCCTAATTACACATAATTAACGAAATATTTGCACAAATATTGTTATCAACAATAATAACAATAATAACGGCTAATAAAAATATGCACGTGTCGAATTCATCAAATAATAAATACAATTATAAAGTGCACGACGATCATTATTTGTAGGGTGATTGCAAATAATCGCTCTCACTTGCGATTATTATTTCTTTCGGTTTGCAAAATTTGTTTCCAAGTTGGAAGAAAAACATTCTATTAAGAAACATCAAATTCACAAACCGTAACACTCTTTTGGTCGATTCGTTACGATTATTACACAATCGCCTCTTCGATCGGATAAAAGTGAAATTGTTGCCGATCGACGCGATGATTATTATTTCTCACGCGGAAAATTCCTTCCATCCTTGGAATCCGTCGCGTTTTCATTCGAATCGGAAATTTATTGCCTCGTTTCGCTTATTTTTTTTTTGCTCTTCGTGCGTTAAAGTGGCCTTTTCATCGCCACGTTAGCGTAATAACGCGAAGGAAACTTCATTTTTGTTTTACGGAATTTAATGGAAAGTTTTTCAAAGTTTAATTTATTTATAACGCGAGATAACGTATTTATTATTATTAACACTATAATTGCGTAACGTTTTATTAGATTAAAAAAGTTCAATCGTGGAGGAATGTCAATAAGTGGAATATTAGATCGGTATCGACGACCACAATGATCACGGAGGGCTCGAAACGAGCGTCGATGGTCAATTTTTGCGAGGATCGTGCCAATTTTGCCGCTCTTTGTTATTAATTTGATGCAGGCAATCGTTGGTTTGCATTTTTTTTTTTTTTTGGCTTGCAAATTGTTTCTCGCCGATTGTCATCGGTGGGCTTTCGTAATGAATCGCCCTCGATCCGCGATTATTGCATAATCCCCTTGAGACATTCGAAATAGGACGCGTTTTTCGAAAACGTTCAACGAGAAAAATCGTGCGGCGCTTTATCAGCTATTTTCGAGGTTATTGAAACCGTTATCGCGAGCCGTAATACTAATACTAAATAAAAACGATTAGCAATGAGAGCCCTCGTCCTAATAACATCGTGCCTTTTCCATTTCCAGGCGTTTCTTTTTTTCCCAAAACGAAAGCGAACCCCAGACGAAGTGCGAACCTCCGAATCGAACGTTTACCTTCCATCCGGCCGAACTGTTGCTGTCGCCTTTATCCTTGAAATAGGGCACGTTCTGGACCATCCACTCGTAGATCTGCGACAGCGTCAGCCGCTTGTCCGGCGACGACGTGATCGCCTGCGTGATCAGATCGGCGTAGCTCAGGTTGCCCCACGCGTTGCGACGGCTCGAGTTCTTCTTCGTCGGCACCGACGACGACGACGCGGCGTTCGGCGTCGGGACGGGCAGACCGGCGGCGCACTTGTTGCCGGTCGCGTCGTCGCCCGGCTCCACGTAGTTCTCCGGCCGCGGCAGCGGCCACGTGTTCGAGCGCGCCCTCGTCTGCGGCTCGAAGCAATCGTGCTCGGCCAACGGCTCCATTATGTTCAAGTTCATCCTTATTCAACAAATTAACGACACGCACGCGATTCGGGGGCTTCGGATTGGATCAATCCGCAAAGAAATCCGCTCGTCAATCGAGCCGCTTTCTTGTTCTTGTTGTTGTCGTTGTTGTTAATGCGATTTCCCGTTCATCGGGCCTCCTCTTGCGAAATTGTTCTTCGCGCCTTCGACTCCTTCGTTAGGTAACGAGAGAGAGAGTGAGAGAGAAGGAGGCGAAATCAAAACAAACAGTCGAACCGATTCGGTCGAATTTAATTTTGCGACGCAATAAACACACACAGACACACACGCGCGCGCGTTTTTCTATTATAAATATACAGAATGACGCGCGGAATCGGGCGACAAAGATGGAATCGTGCGACACGGCTTCGTACTACCGCCACCACGATGCAGAGCGAAAACCACGTGAGTTTCGGACTCCGAAGGATAAACACGCAGTTCAACAAGTCATCTTCGCGCGATAGCCGGGGATATCGAGTGCGTCAGTCGTTGACGACGACGATGGCGATGGCAATGAAGAACAGACGATGATGATAACGACACCACGTTCAGTTTTTAACATTCGCGCACAACACGGCAAAGACGCACTTTAAAGTTTTCTTGTTGTTAGCAAGTTAAATCGACTTTCGTTCGCTAAAACGCTCCATGTCTCTTCTTGAACATCGTCGAAACCACGAACTTGGCGTTAGTTTGTAAAAGAACGAACCACGTTGTCGTTGTTGTTATTATGAAACGCAATAACTTCTCTACAACTACGTCCGTGTCTTTCGTGGGGGGAAAAACACTCGGTAAACGATACTCCAAACGCTTCGGTTGCCGTTGTTGTACTGAATCCGCACGATCCGTACGGCGACGACGACGACGACGTGGTGGTTTTGTGTTGCTGCGCGTTTTATTACTCGAACGCTGGGTACGAGTTAAAATGAAAACGTACGAGAGCTCGCGTTCTCGCTCCGACGGACGGACGGATCGTTCAGGTTTTCGGACGGACGGGGCGGATGGTGCGGCGTCGGCGGTGTGCAAAGAATGTTTTGGGAGAGCGAGAGCGAAGAAGGAGAGAGACGAGGAGGAGAGCGAAGGAGAGAGCGTGAGAGAGATCGCGAAAAACGGAGAGAGAAAAGCGAGGAGATTGTGCGCATTCCGTGGCGCCACGCACGCATCGTTTGATTGTGTAATTGAAAGACACGCACAAAAATTACGACACGTGACCTTACTACTCACTACTACACTATGATGTGCTACATGTTCGATTCTATTAATAATTGCCTCGTTCGGCTTCCTCGTCCCATCTTCGGCGAAGGTGAATCGCAAAAAAAAATTAAAGGAAATTCGTCGAAAAGCGCTCCATCCAAATTCGGTCCATCCCCAAACATCTCTCCTTCATTCTTTATTTTTTTCGCAAAATTCGCAATCTTTCAACGTTGCGACATCGTCGTCGTCGGGTTCATTCGATCTAATAACGCTATTTGCGTCTTTCGTTTTCTCCCGACGATTCCTTCGAACGCGCGTGCAAGTTTTGTTATTGTTTATGTTCGTACGAACATTTTGCACGGATTTTGAGCGTAATAGTTGTGCGAATAGAACTGCGAGATAAACATTTACGACGTAACTCGTCAGAAAAAGTTTTTTTTTAATAAACAAAGATGCGAGAGAGAGACTTAACGTTGCAAAAATCGTCCGTTATACGCAATTAATTAAGGAATCTAATCGTAAATCTCGTTTGGTCGATTAGCATTCGAATGGGGGGAACTACGGTGATGTTGCATTCAAAGAAAAGCCAAATGAATAATTTTCGATAGCGAGAGAGAGAGAGAGAGGAATTGCAATGACTAAAAAAGACGCATTAGCCGCAAAATAATAGACGCAAAACTTGTTGCGTTCCATGTTTACATAAATATTAATTTGCAAAAAATTCCTCGTCGCAAATCGAATTGCCTTTTATCGTTTTATTCGTCATAATAACATTATTAAATAACGACAACCGCAACGACGCGGAGAAACATTCTTTTTCAAACACGCCAACAATCCAATGGCAATTTAACAGCAACGAGCAATTAATTAATTAAAAGTAGCGCTCGTAATTAAATGCCATTGTGACGAGGTGTGAAGTGAAGGAAGCAAAATTACGAACGAAATAAAAATCGAAAACTTTCATCTGGATTTTAACTTTAATGCGATTGTTCGCTAATAAGACGCAAATTTTGATTAATTACTTTTGGCACAAACGCATCTGCCACATAAACAATCGCACTCGTAAACGTCCCAATTATTTCGCGATGCCACGCAATAAGTTTCGTTATTATTATTTCGTTGCAATTCGATTTGATTGTGCGACAAAAAAAAAGTGAATCACGCGATTTGCGTTTTTCATTCTTCAAAGATTACGCGTGAAGTATAATTATTTTAATAAATGTAATGCTTGGGAAATTGTTGCGATTTGCGGCGAGGAATAATATAATCGCGCCGTTGATAACGTATCAACGTCTCGAATGCGAGAGGAGAATGAGGAGATTAAATTGAAATTTCATCAACAAAACCAGCTGAGAGCGAAGAAAACACGCGTCCATACGTTTGGAATACATTATCTTGGGCGATTGCGAGAGAGAGAGAGAGAGCGGGAGAGAAACGATGAAGAGGTGAATAAATATTGTTTATTTTGCTATAATAATAATATTTGTTGTTATTAAGAAAAGAGATACACGCGAGACGTACACGATTAAGTTCTATTTTGGTATCGTTTCATTTACATACTACGGGCGGAGAATAAGAGACCGAGTTGCATCATTTCGCACGTGCAAATGGTATTATCTAATAAATGTTGAGGTAGTACCAAGCGGCAGCGAAGGAGCGAGATGGACGCTTATTGTTGTTGCGTCGTCGAGAAAATATTACATCAAACGGGGGACGCAATCGTGCAAATAAATTTCGCAATTGCGAAGAATTAAAAAATTGAACGGATAAATCGCAACGATCTCGCTGTTATCTCGCCACGGAATTGCCACATTTCGTCGTCCTCTCGTCTAGACTTTCGCAACGGCGCGGCAGCTCCTTTTCCCGAACGAAACTGAAAGAGCTTTTGCGATCTTTTCCAATCGAATCGTTCGGGCGCAAAACAAAGTTGCAGATGGGAATTAATTAAAAGCGAGCCGGATCGCGTCAAGAGAAAAAGCGAATAAATGAAAACAGGTTCACGTTTTCAGCGAATGTTAAAACTTAATTATGTGTACCTACACTTTTATTACTTATTTGTCGATTAAATTTATTATTAATTGTATTTGTTATCATGGCAAGACGAGAGGGAGATTTCCTGCTCCGTTTCGCATCTCGTTTCATTCTATTTCGCTTTTTTCTTGCTTTTCGGTCTTAGGTTAGTCTTAAATTCAAGTTTGATACACATAAATAATAAAATACGTCGCGGATCCCTTTCTTATTTTATTCCTCTTTATATATTTTTTTTTGCCTTCGTTCGCTCTTCGTTTCGCCATTCTGTTCCTCTACTTCTTGCATATTTTATACGTACATTTCCATAACCAAATATATGTCTTTTAAAATAAATCACGAAAATAAGAATTTTATATAACGAGAAATGGAATGATATTTTCTTAGTGTCGTATGAAATATTTCCATATAATCACTTTCGAATCTGCAAAATAGACGACATTTGATATACACATTTAAAATTGCACACTCGCCATCGTTCCTCATTTCACATCGTTCTCCTAACTCAACCAGATTCCTTTTATTAACGCAAAAAAAAGTCATAACACAACTAATCGAATCACACATTTTCAAAGCTTAATCGCGTTTTACACCTTCGTACACGTGTTTTAAATCCATTACAATTACCATCATCACGATTATTATTATTACGTTACAAGTCTTTTGCGGGCGCCCCCTCGTTCGCTTCGCCGTTCGTGTCGTCTGCATATTTTGCCGTCGTTCGGAATGTAATTAGAAGCTTTACCTAATCAAAGTTAGTACTTAAAGTAATTAAAACCGGTCTCTTAATTAAAACTAGGGACACGTTTTAATGTCAACAGGTTAAAATATGGAAAGAGACGAACGAACGACGACGACTTATTTATTTACGCCCGTACAATTTTACAAAACCCCCGAAAACTTTTTCAACTTCGACAAAGTCCTGCCGATTAAATGTTATCGTCACGACGATCGGATTGAAATCGTTTCGTAGGCAATCGGCGAAGGAGTGCATTTTTTTTTGTTATAGTTTCTTGCACTAACGGTGGTTATTTAAGAGATGGAACGCTTGAAACAATCCGGGGCTCGCTGAGAGAGGGGCCCCCGCGTAATGGGTTCCATTCGGCAATACGTCTTCATTTACGTCCAAGATTGAAATAAAGTTATAGCTTTAAGTTCTCCTCGTCTCAACGTACGTATTATCATCATTATTGCAGTGCTCTTATACGCGAAGATCCACCAGCCGAAGAAAACTTTATTTCTCTCTCTCTTTCGACGACGAAGAAGAAGAAGTTGATCAGACCACATATAAAAATGTGTAATGGGATTTTCTTTTTAACAGTGGAAGATACGAATTATTACTTTCCTAATACGAAACTTCTCTCACGATTCATTAAGTCCATCTTTATACAAAACCAATTTTTCTCTGGCATCTCTCTCTAACTCTCCGAGTGAATTACACGCAGAAAACGTTCAAGACGAGATTGATGTATATGGATTAGAAAGTTGACGATAGAATTGATAAATATTCATGAACGATTTTTTTCGTCGTTCGACTAATTAATTGATGCTCAATTTAAAACGCATCTTGGGGGGGGGGGGGGGGGGGAGAATCTAATTCGAAGAAAACGCTAACAAACGCAATAACCGTCGATGCGATTTATTATCACGTAATCGTCCGGCCTCGCGACGTCTTTAATTGCTCAATCGCTTACGAAATTGCACATTTTCGGCTCTTCAAAGTTGGGACGAACTATCATCGCGATATTCCCCACGTGTAAGTCTATGAAATCGATGAAAAAAGAAGGCGATTGGCAATTAAATGACAATTTTTTTATACAAAAACCATTTCGATGGGCGACAGAAAAAATCGATGTAATTTGAATGTTAATTTTAGGAGTCGACGAGAGAAGAAATGTTGTAATTTATATGTAAAAGTCTGGGTAATATTTGAAGAACGAGAGAGAGAATCGATTCGCACGCTTCTTGACCTTTTCGTATTAATTTTCATTCACTCGATCGTAAAATTCACGGTACGAAATTAAATCCAATCGCAATAGAAACCGAGAGTTTCTCCAATATCTAGCAAGAATTTTCGAAAAGAGGGCACAAAATCTTGGTTCCTCTCCATGAAGCGATCATAAATAAAATAAATCTTGCTCCTTGTTTTCTTATTGTTCGCAAAGAATGTTTCGCACAAGAAGAAGAAATGAACTTGGTAGAAGTAGTAGCAGTGGCCATCGAACGAAGAATACCTCTCCATCGTTTGTACGACTACTATTGCTACCACTGACAAGATTAACACGAGTCAAGTGGTACTTCACACGATGTGTTAACCCTTGGCACGGAGTAAAAGCTATTAGCACCCTATCCTTCTTCTGCCCCGATCCCGGTCCTCCCTCTTCTCCCGTTTTTTTGCTGTCTTCGTTCCTCTTCCCAACGCGCAGTTCCCTACTATTAAACCATTGTAATAGTAGTAGTAGTACCGATCGCTAAATCCACTCGACACAAATTGGCCCGTAAATTGAATACCGGAGACAATAAATCAGAGACGGGAATCGTAACGCGCATTCTTTCTCTCTCTCTTTCTCTCCCGTTCCTCTTAAACAAATAAAAAAGGACCGTTCGCATCTCGCAGGGAGACAAAACAAGAAAGAGGGAGAGAGTGAGATGGAAAATGTGTGCGTTACGTTTAAGTGGATTTATTTTATGGATTAGGTTTTTGTGCTAATGAATTAAACGATTTGTTCCGTAATTTAGGGGCCCGACGCCCGTTATCTCTTTCGAATTTCATTTCAATCCCATACACTTTTTTCCCTCTTGTACCCTCTTTTTTTCCTTCAATTTCAGTTTAAAACGACGCCTATTAGTGATACGACTCAATTATAATATCTAAGTAGTTCATATGCCAAAAAATTCGCACTTTTGGATGACTCCTTGTTCATATTTTGATTTTTTTTAAATCATCAATTTTTGCAGGGGGGACCCTTCTCTATATTTACATTTTTGCACTATTTGCAATAAACTCATTTTGGAACTCTTAAAGTGATTAATTATGGAAAGAAAGATTGGAGATCGATTAATAAATGTTTAGTTGTGAGTTTTGCTTTGAGATACATTCATATTTTGATAATTTATTTTTCTTCAATTTTTGCACTTTTAGAGAAGGGTCCCCCCTTCCCTACTTTTGCATTTTTGCACTATTTGCAATAAACTCATTTTGGAACTCTTAAAGTGATTAATTATGTAAAGAAACATTGGAGATCGATTAATAAATGTTTAGTTGTAAGTTTTGCTTTAAGATTCATTCATATTTTGATTTAAAAAAAAATCTTTAATTTTTGCACTTTTAGAGAAGGGTCCCCCCTTCCCTACTTTTGCATTTTTGCACTATTTGCAATAAACTCATTTTGGAACTCTTAAAGTGATTAATTATGGAAAGAAACATTGGAAATCGATTAATAAATGTTTAGTTGTGAGTTTTGCATTGAGATTCGTTCATATTTTGATTCAAAAAAAAATCTTTAATTTTTGCACTTTTAGAGAAGGGTCCCTCCTTCCCTACTTTTGCATTTTGGCACTATTTGCAATAAACTCATTTTGGAACTCTTAAAGTGATTAATTATGGAAAGAAACATTGGAAATCGATTAATAAATGTTTAGTTGTGAGTTTTGCATTGAGATTCGTTCATATTTTGATTCAAAAAAAAATCTTTAATTTTTGCACTTTTAGAGAAGGGTCCCTCCTTCCCTACTTTTGCATTTTGGCACTATTTGCAATAAACTCATTTTGGAACTCTTAAAGTGATTAATTATGGAAAGAAACATTGGAAATCGATTAATAAATGTTTAGTTGTGACTTTTGCATTGAGATTCGTTCATATTTTGATTTTAAAAAAATCTTTAATTTTTGCACTTTTAGAGAAGGGTCCCCCCTTCCCTACTTTTGCATTTTTGCACTATTTGCAATAAACTCATTTTGGAACTCTTAAAGTGATTAATTATGTAAAGAAACATTGGACATCGATTAATAAATGTTTAGTTGTGAGTTTTGCTTTAAGGTTCATTCATATTTTGATAATTTATTTTTCTTTAATTTTTGCGCTTTTAGAGAAGGGTCCCCCCTTCCCTACTTTTGCATTTTTGCACTATTTGCAATAAACTCATTTTGGAACTCTTAAAGTGATTAATTATGTAAAGAAACATTGGACATCGATTAATAAATGTTTAGTTGTGAGTTTTGCTTTAAGGTTCATTCATATTTTGATAATTTATTTTTCTTTAATTTTTGCACTTTTAGAGAAGGGTCCCCCCTTCCCTACTTTTGCATTTTTGCACTATTTGCAATAAACTCATTTTGGAACTCTTAAAGTGATTAATTATGTAAAGAAACATTGGACATCGATTAATAAATGTTTAGTTGTGAGTTTTGCTTTAAGGTTCATTCATATTTTGATAATTTATTTTTCTTTAATTTTTGCACTTTTAGAGAAGGGTCCCCCCTTCCCTACTTTTGCATTTTTGCACTATTTGCAATAAACTCATTTTGGAACTCTTAAAGTGATTAATTATGGAAAGAAACATTGGAGATCGATTAATAAATGTTTAATTGTGAGTTTTGCTTTGAGATTCGTTCATATTTTGATAATTTATTTTTCTTCAATTTTTGCACTTTTAGAGAAGGGTCCCCCCTTCCCTACTTTTGCATTTTTGCACTATTTGCAATAAACTCATTTTGGAACTCTTAAAGTGATTAATTATGGAAAGAAACATTGGAGATCGATTAATAAATGTTTAATTGTGAGTTTTGCTTTGAGATTCGTTCATATTTTGATAATTTATTTTTCTTCAATTTTTGCACTTTTAGAGAAGGGTCCCCCCTTCCCTACTTTTGCATTTTTGCACTATTTGCAATAAACTCATTTTGGAGCTCATATAGTGGCTTCCACGGAAATAACTCGCGTTCTTGTGCTGGACCTTTTTCGCTTCCCTTTTGTGCGACGATCTTCTTCGCGAATGCGAGTCTCGAGGACACGAAAAGTTTGAAAACAGAACGAAACGCCGAAAGAAATCTCTTGTACCAGACACGATGCGCTAACTGTATTTTGATAGTATTTATTCGAAGGAATGGGATTATCGATGGATGGAAATGAAAATTAAATCGTCGCTAGTAATTGATGTGGAGGAATGATTCTCATTCCTCTCGTTTCTTTTTTTATGATGCACAAATTATATTAGCATACGTTATCAATACGAAATGTGACTAACGCCGTCTGGAGTATTATTACGATTTGATGCAGTGCAAATAATAATACTCGCACGCTGGCTAATGATGATGATAAGATGCGTATGGATTGCGAGTCTATTATTTGCGACGGCTACCATCTATTAGCATTTAAGCAACGTCATTGAGAATATAAATAATACATAAATATTTAAAAATAATTACTGATAATAAAATACGTGTAAGTAAAATTTTTTTATGGTATTTCGCGTATGTTCGCTGCTGGTGTTTAGAAGTTTTACATTTTGCACATAATTTAAAATCCGCTTGCAAGCAAAAAGGAAATGGGTAATAATTAAAATTTTCGCAGAGCATCGATTTATAGCGGAATTGACGTATGCTACGGAGCTAACAAGGAGTAATAAATATAAGTTGAAATCGTGTTTGCAAGAAGTGAAAACACAACATTTAGAGCGAATGTATTCTAAATGGAAAATTTTGCTTGTTATGTTTGATGAGCAGAAATATGTTTCACAACACCTTGAATATAAGAAACCGTTTTCTTTTTCTTTTTATCTAGACAAGCTAATTTAATATAGCGCTTTAATTGCTCATTAATAAATACACGTATTGCGAAATAATAATATTGTCTACTGCTACGTCGAGAAGGCAAGCGAAATCTTCGATGCACTTTATAATATAACTTAAATAACAATTTCACTATGCTAAGTCTATTCACACATTATTGCTATTATAAAATTTATTTCCTACATTTTACCGATCGAAAGTAAAGATTTTTTAAATGCTTTTTGTGTTGATCTCCAAAACACATCGATAATCTTTCTATTTTCATTACGTAAATTAAATCGATATAATATGTTTTCGAGAATTAACAATTAAAAAGATGAACAACATAAAATGTTAAGGAAACATAATTAATTCCTTTTGCAGGTAATGAGCGTTACTTATTTGTCGAATTCGCCCCTAAATTAAAGCTTTTAATTCAAATTCTACTACCTTTTTAAAAAGTTCGTATCAGGCAAACTTAAGTTAAAAAGCGTAGTTGGCGGAAGTCGGTAAAGAAGAACCCCTAATTTACCACTGAAACAAATTGGGGAAAGAGCGATGCTAATAATTAATTATTGCTGCATATTTAAGGAAATTTATCTTCCCCTTTGGAAAATGTCGGCCATATTTATTAGGGAAAAAAGTACAGATCGAGTTGAAAATTATTGTAATCGTCAATGAAAATTGGGAAATAGTTGACGCAAATAAATTGTATTGGAGCAATATGGATGCAATTTCTCTTTAATATGTCCGTGCAAAATGCCACGCTACTAAATTCTATTATACACATAAATGAAGCGTTTTGTTTTTCAGAAATTCATGAAAATGCGTGTAAATGCAAAACTGCGAATTCTTGCCGTATCTAGTAGTTAAGGAATTACATTTCCGATCAAATTAATTAGAAATAATTATTAAATTTCATACCTTGTCCGACATCTGTGTTGCACCCACTTCGACTTCATCGAAACAAAACAATAATCTACCTTATCGACATAAAGGGCTACCAACATTAACAAAAAGTTATTATCGATAAAACTTCCTGTAGTTGAATTAATTAAAATAGTAATTAAAAATTTCTAATTATTCAATTTTAGATACAACACAATAACACAACCTGTGTTGCAAAATAAAATGGATTAACAAGACAATTGAACATAACCAAAAAATCCGTAACTGACTTCAGTGTAGTTGACATGGTTTTTGTATGAAAATAGGTATTTGTATCACCAAGAAAACAATAATAAAAACGGATTGCAATAAGAATTAATACGAATAAATGGCTTTAAACATTGAGATTGTTAAAAAGGACGATGAATTTAATGAATTTTATACAGAGGTACGTTTCTCGTTTTGAAACGATTGCGTTAATTAACAAAATTGATCATTTCCAGGTGAAAGAAATTGAAAAGCGAGATTCAGTATTAACACCAAAACAGCAAATTGATCGCTTATTAAGACCCGGCTCGACTTACTTTAATCTGAATCCATTTGAAGTGCTACAGGTGGATCCTGATGCAACTATTGAAGATATCAAAAAGACATATAGAAGATATTCGATATTGGTACATCCAGACAAGAATCAAGATGATGCTGAAAGAGCACAGCAGGCATTTGAAATAGTAAATAAGGCATGGAAGACGTTGGAGAATGAGGAGACAAGAAAGAAGTGCCTGGATATAGTGGAAGAGGCAAAAGGAAGAACAGATATAATGGTAGGTATCTGACTAGTTTAAATAGAGCGTAAATCATGAAGCATGTTCTCTGTTCAAAATATCTAAAATATTGATATCATATGAAATAATTTTATTTATAGTTAACAGAAAAACGTAAAAAAGCCAAAAAGGAAGGCAAAGACAGAATCCCGGAAGATGATCCAGCAACATATAAACATGCTGTTTACGTTCTGACAATGAAACTTTTTGCAGATTATGAGAGAAAACGACGTGAGTTAGCCGAACGCGACCAGGAAGAAAGGAAACGAAAACGTGAACAAGAAATTGAAGAGGAAGAAGCGGCGAAAGCGCAAAAAGAATGGCAAAAGAACTTTGAGGTCTGTCGCCTATATTATTTTTGAAAAGCGATTAAAACGTTGTAATTAAAATTTTAGGAATCGAGACAAAATCGTGTGGACAGTTGGCAGAATTTCAAAGCCGGAAATACCTCAAAAAGTAAATCAAACAAAAAGATGAAAATGTTCAAACCACCTAAAAACAAACCAGAATCTAGATAGATATAATTTTCCTTTTTATACAACAAATTCTATTATCTTTCACAATGATCTATATTTATTTTTCATTGAAATGTAGATTAAATTATCATAATATTATATTTTTTCTTCAAAGAGAGTGAACATACAATTTTTCCTTCTTTTGTAACATAATAATGCAACGGTTATTGTACGTCTTACAATGTCCAATTAGAAATGTAAAATAATTTCTATCTTCAAAATATTCTTTAGAATGAGAGTATAAACAATGAAAAATAGTATAAAAAAGAAATACAAATTATATTGATTTCACTTTGTTTATTCGTATGAAAAATATATGTTTTAGAAATTAATTCACCTATATAAAGGTATACATTAATAACTAGTAAAAATTTACTTACTCTTAACATATACATGATTAAACCCATTTACATCTCACATACATACTATTCAAAGAAAAGGAAAATTTTGAATGAATTCAAAAAAAATTTGTATTTAAAGAATGTAACAGGACGAATATTAATTATAATTTCTTTTTATGGAGTTAAGGGTTTGAAGAACAAAAAAAGAAGGAAGTGGTAATTTAACAGTTGAACGAATTATTAAGATGCACGACAATCCAGTGTTGGTCTCAACGATAAACAACCTTCGACCCAAAAGTTTGGCCTTTCCAGCATGCTCTTCCACAACGATAACTCTTTTCCAGTGGCATCCATCCAATCGACAGGTTTACCATAATGTTTACCTGAAAACATTTGTTAGTTTGTTTGTTGTACATATACTTTTTGTAACGAGAATTATTTTAAGAATTGTAAAGTAGACTACGAAAATTAAAGAGAACGTTATTGTGTGAATCGAAAAGGAATTAATGTAGTTCGTCTAACAGGAAAAACCGGAACGAATTCTTTAGCCGACGTCACGCGGTACTAATTACTGTTAAAATTAATCGCTTCTTTGTATCGAATTTACGCTTATAACACGTACCTGTACCTAATGAAAATCGCACGCCGCCGAGGAATTCGTTACTCGCCAATCTATCGTGATCCCATACGGTCAACTCCAAACATCTGTCCGCTAGCTCTTGTAACGTAACGTCGTCGTAGATGAACGTGTGATTCCAAACTGGATTGACCGTACGTTTAATAACACAGGTTTTTTGCTTTGAACTTCTACCTTTGTCAGGTAACAGATAACTGCAAAAAAAAGCGCAAAAAACAATCAGCTTATTAATCGGAAAACGTTGCAGGAGACTCATACCTTTTGCAGAACGGATCTGAGGTGCCGTTCGCTTTGATCGCCGTCAAACTTTTAGCCTCTTTGACTAAGACGTGCAGCGCGCCACGCGAACGTTTCCCTTTCTTGTGCTGCGTCATATCGGGTGGAACGAATTTTAGACCGACTAAAATATCACCCTTGAAGCACAGCATGTCCTCGAATGGTTCCGTCTAAAAAAAAATCCGACAAATAAACGCGCTCAACAAGCAGCACTTCCGAATTGATCAAACCGACTCACTCTTTCTTGCAAGTTGTACCACTTCGGAGACGGATCGTCGAAGACTTTATTCTCTAAAGACATCATGACCTCTCCCAAGAAATCGTTCCTTCCGAACATATCGGAATGCCACACGGTCAGCCACAAAGTGCGCGTCTCCAGTTCGGTGAGGGAAATGTGAAACTTCAAGCACTCGTCGAAGACCGGGTTCAGCGTGTGCTTCTTCACCTTCGTCTTGCGCTTGCCGCCCTTCGACTTGTCCGGCAACAGGTACAGCTTCACGTACGGATCGGATCGGTTCCGCTTGACGTCGACCGGCGCCAGGTCTTTGCACTGCTTGATCGTGATCTCCAACGCGCCCGCCTTGTAGTTGTACTGCAGCCCGAACTCCACTTGGCCGCGCACCGTCACGACGCCGTAACGGCCCTCGCCGGCGCCGGAGTAAACGCTCGCCATCGAATCGGACCTCAGCTGAAAGTGCGCGTGGAATTAGTCTTAGATTTGTTTCGTTAGCGGAGGATTACTCACTCCCAAGCTCGATAAACTGCTGCGGTTCTGATGCATCGTTATCAATCGGTCGATGTCGTCCTCGTTGTTCAGCCACTCTTGGCTCGACGCGGACCCGGCGGCGGTGCGACGTGCCGACGACGGTGCGACCGGGCTCGGCGTCGCGCTCTTGCTCGCTCTCGAGGCGAGCATCGGCGAAGAGTGAGCCTCCGATATGTTGGTATCGTCTGCAAATGGAACGATAAATATTTATGTTGCTTGTAATCGTCTTCAAAGTTATCCGCATCGAATTCGAATTAAAAACGTCGGGTCCTCTCTGTTAGAGGACGCAAGACGGCGACGTTTTTGGGCAACTCAGTGTTTGGAAAAATTGTTTGTTTTAAGATAAGATAAAGGCGATCGGACGCGGCGACTTTCTAATCGATTTGTTGCAAATTCCCAATTAATTCGAACAATTGGCAGACCAATCAATTCTCGTTTCTATTATGTAGTAGCATCAATGCGATCGTATAGAAAGTTAACGAGGGAGAATAAAAATAACAGTTTCTACTAAAAAAATGATCTCTCAAAAGCGATCGATACGTTTATGATTTACGTTCTAATAATGGCATCGGCAACAACATACTTTTGCAATAACAGCAAATACACGTTTTCGTGCGAGAGCCGCAATTATTGCGAAAAACTTTCACGAAGATGTCAATTTATCTAGGATGAATTAAGACGCAGAAAGAGCGAACGAACGAAGGAGCCGGTGGCTTTATTTACGGCTGGCCGGATTTTCGAAGCATATTTACGCCGAGGAACTGTGCAGAGAGCAAAAATATTTTACGTGAAAGTAAATGCATTCTTTATCTCCGAACATAAGCACCGCAAACGCCTGAACAGAAGAATGTGCATGACGATAGTCGAATGATATTTAAAGTTATAATAATAATCGCAAAAAGGCGAACTATTCGCGATAAATCTTCGCTGTTCTTTATCTAAAAAACGTATAACGAATTGTAAATATTGCAGAAACATGCAGATTTTCTCTAGCAAATATTAAGCAGTCCGCGCCTAATTTAATGCCCGTTGCGTTAAACGAAAGGTGCGAACGCACCTGTTGATTGCGATTTGTTTAATGACTAAAACGCGATGATGTCAAGTGGAAACATCGCGAAAATTCGCGCGCTACATTCTTATTGATTGCGAAATCATCTTTCAAACGGCCGCTAATCGACTTAATTGTCTTTGGAACCGTTTTCGCCTACAGTTTCAATTTATCTATTCGCCGTTTCTTTTTCTTATAAACCAACTGGACGCGTGTACCTTGAACTTTATGTATCGTTATATCGGGAACGACCATTTTGGTAGAAGCTTTCGTAACAAACACGTCCGGTTCCTTCGTCGCATTGCGATTGTTAGCATTGAAAAACCAATCGGACAATCTCCCATAATGCGACTTCTCCTTGATTCCATTCGATTCCTGCACAATGATTAACAATTTGATCCGGCGATAACGCAAACGTGCGCGTCGTTCGAACGACAGTTATACTTGCGAATATTTGATCAGCGCAAATTCGATATCCGTATCGTCCGATAGCGTTTCGCTCGAACCGTAACAATTACAGCAACAACAATAATAACGATGGCATTTTTGCAATACGCCGTTTCGATCGTCGCTCCCGTCGTTAATCGCCGTTTGCGAATCGAAATCGTTATTATCGAACGTCGAGTAATTATCGTTATTAACTTTATAGCTCACTAAACGTGCCATTCCTGTTGCGTAAACATCGACACTCATTAACGATCATCGCCGTCGGACTAATTAACCGGATTCGCGTTTCTTTTTGCTGTTGTTTAGTTTCCGCCCGACCGCTTCGAATTGTTTCCTTTGCGATTTCGACAACGCATATTCCGCGGCTTTTTATCTCGACGCGAGATTGCCGACTGAAACAGAACGGCCAAATTGGCGGCGATTAATTTTCAATTTAGAGCGTCGCGGTTAAAGGGTCAAACGTACAGTTTAATTAGGTCCCGTATAGAACAATGAACAAGGTGAGACCAATTAAGACGATCGTGCACGTGTTCGGCCCTCTTCGAAACGATCTCTTAACACGTCGATCGATTATCAATCGAATTTATTCAAATCGACGTTTCGAACTTCACGTGTGGCAAATTAATCGGTTGCGTGAGTGAATGAACGTTTGTGGCAATTTTTTGGGTCGATTTTACAACGACGAACAGTTGAGTTTGTTATTAAATCAAATTAGTTTCTCTCTACGTAATTCTTGCACACGAGCAACGTTTAGGTCACGGTTTAAATATTCGTACTAGTTCGCGCTGTATGTGAAATAATTTCTAACTAGGATTTTAGATTAATAACGTCGGTGTAGAAGACGGAAAATAAAAGAGAAAATTGCAGATTGCGCCTTTTGAAGAGCGAGCAAGCGAGCTAAAGTCGCAGAGAAACGTGATGAAATGCATAAATGGAGTTCTTATTACGATAATCATGCTAATTATCATTCTCTCTCTCCAGTTAGACGTCTAACTTTTCATTCTGCAGCAGGATTCGTGCCGATGGAGACCGTTGGCAACTCAACAATGGAATTTTATCGGAGCAACAATGAAGCGGATTTATAATCAAAATAATCGTGCGGCAATTATGAAATTCTATTATGAAGAAAAACGTCAAGGATTTAAATTTATCGTACGCAAGAAACGGGTTAACAAAAAGTCCTCCGGTGGGCGAAACACGTGGGAGGAAGAAATCGCTTTTTTATTTGTTAATTTCGATCACGAAAAGCTACGAGCAAGTGAGATGGAATTTTTCGAAAATTTCGTAGTTATTGACGAACAAATACGGTTTCTTATCAATTTTTGACAATATTTGCCCATGCAATCAGCATCTGCACAACTCGTATAAAAAAAAATCGTATTTATCGTAGGTGCTATTTTTAACGAACAAGCACAAAACGTACAATCTAAATTGAATTTATAAATAAATGGAATTATTGTTGTTAATAATAATAATAGGTCGATGTTTGCAAGCGCAAGCGTAATTACATTCAAAAAGGTGATAAAATTGTGTACGAACGTACGGTTGGATTGCGAGAAATAAAATACGGAGACTCATTCCACTTTCTTGACTGCCTTACACCGTGAAATTAAAGAAAACAACGCTAATTACGAGCGATATTTTCTTGCCATTTCCCCCTCGTACGTTAGCCCGACGGAGAAAAAATTATTCGAATACTACAAGAAATAATTATCGTAGAACTTGAACGATAATACGTAATTAACGCTTGTTCCCTTGTAAAGGACACGATTAAGCGGATTGTTATGAAATTAGTCGTCGAATTAATTAACATTTTCCATTATTTACATTATCCAATCCGCTTGTATTTCAACAAATATGTAGTTTATTACTTCTAATCGCGTTTGTAGATAAAATCTAATAATAAGGGGAATTATTTGCTCTCGAAAGAGATTTCAACAATGGAAAACTTTGGCAATATAATAATTTTTAAAAACACTAATAAAACATCCACACGGCCATTATGATGTGTGCATACGTAATTGCGACCCTGATAATAATAAATTGTTAATTAATTACGAAAACGATTCGTAGTGACGTAACATTGATCGTTATTATTATATCTTATACAAAATATCCACCTTGAACGTACGTGTGCTATTAATTTCAATAATAATAAATAACATTTTAATTTTAAACAAGTCAATTCTTAATTTTAACAATCGCTTTAATTCCATTCCAACAAGACCAACTTAATTTAACTTCTTTCTGTCCATTTGTTCCTTTCTTGTGCGCAACCAAAAGGAAACGAATTGGTTGGAGATAAATAATGAAATCTAATTTAATATTAACGCCTAATTTCGGTCCTTCCGTCTTCCGTTCTTGGCGAAAAGGCGATTTTCTCGTTTCCAACGATTATGTGTCGCAACGAAAGCGTTTTTTTTTTCTGATTTACGTAACAGGAAATCAATTATGAATTCATTTGAGCGAATGCCACCGATCTCGACGAACAAACAGCATTAATCCACAGGAATATGGCGAACGAACAATTTGATTCATCAGTCGAATAGGTTGTTCGTTTAAAGTAAATGGATTTTAAATACGAATACACCGCGTGTAATTACTGTTAATGAACGTAGGTAACGTAAGATACAGGTGTGTCTGTTGTTGCTGCTGCTGCCTTTAATAAATTCATTTAATACTCGTTAGGTCCGCTTTGATGCGTTTGCTAGTAGGGTTCTGGCTCGTATTAAATATAATTTCGATGCACGAGGGGTAAAAATGGCGTTTTGCCGCCGATTAAGTGGGTTAATTTCGAACTAATAGTGCAAGGGCTCGCTCTAATGCGAGTTTATTAATTAAAACCGAGTCGTCGTCAGTTCCACACAAAATGCCATTAAAGCATCTGGTGAGAGACGAGAAAAAGTATTATTGCTTTATTGAATAATTGCCAACAAATAATTAATAACGAGAAAAAAAAAAGATGATCATCTTTCTAATTAAAAGAGAGTCGATTCGAGAATGGTCGTTTTAATTAAAGAAACCGCAATTCATTGCTCCTTTTAATACCGAACGCTTGTTCCGACTTTTTTAAATTTAATTTATCATCTTTGGCTAGAAACTTAATTATGGCCCGGATACATGTTAATTTGGAAGAAGAAAGCGAGATTCGGAAGAATCCGACAGGACATTTTATCTGCGCGCTTTTTTTTGTTCGTTTGCGAGCAAAGTGAAAGTATCGTGTGAAATTTAATAATTAAATAAAAGCATTATCATTTCGCTCGTCGAAATCTCTTTTCCTAATTTAATATCCGGGTCAAGGTAATTGTGAAATTACGGGGACTGATAACGTTAAACTTTAACAATCGACGAAGATGGCCTCGAATAGAATGATGCAATTTAACTTTCTTCTCTCTCGGTTTAAGGCTGTTGTGTTCTCAAATGTAATTATGAAAATTGTCCACCCATAAAATGAAGATTTTATAGGAGAAACGAGCAACTTCTTGCTGTTGACTTGCGAAAATACAATCTCAAATCGGAAAGGTGCATCAACTAGAAAAAGCGATAAAGGTCAAGGTGTATTAGTTTCATCTGGGACTTGCTAAAAAGCAAAAAATTAAGAATATTCCCTTTAGAACAACCTGTATATGGCCGGTAAAGTCATAATACCATGAAAAAGTCAACGTACTCGTTACGTTTTATGTTCCACAAAGAAAAGCACGGACATTATTCTTACGAAAAAAACAACAACATAAAATCAAATTAGAGGATAGAGAAAGTGAACGTTTATTTTTATACGTATGTGAAAATAAGAAAAGGCAAATTTGCAATATTTATATTATATTTACATAGTTAATCGATTCGTGTTGCTCATTTTCGTTTCTCTCGATTTTATGTTGCAAAATCGTTTCGCGATGGTTACGAAGAGGCCTTATGTATATCAGGTTTGGACAGCTCGTAGGCTATTTTATTATATTAATAACAATCGTAAAGCAGAAGAAGAATAAAAAGGAGTAAAACTGTTAAACATTTTATGCTGAACGACTAGCATAAAAAATAAAATGAAGAACCTGATTCGTGTAGGTACAAAATAATATTAAGTTGTATTAAGCAAAAGAATCTTTTCTACGTTATTTCTCATGCGTATACGATTTCCTGTTTGCCGGGGCAATTTGCAATAAAGATGGAACACAATGAGGTAGTAATGAGAAAATCCAGTTAAATAACAACAAACAAACTGAGACTAAAAAAGAGGCGAAAGAGAGAGACCGAAGTAGTTAATACTTCTTATAATTCTTCCATTATTTTTCAATTTTTTTTCTTCATCACTTCTATTGTGTAAATTTCCTAACGTTACCTTACTTCGATTCAATTGATCGTATGCATAGTGCAACGTGAAACGTAACGAAACGCGAAATTCATTCAACGTTAAGGAACATTACGGACTTTAAATTACCGCAACGACTCCATGAGAACGAGCAACAACAAAAATATCGACGATAGGAAAACCGAGAGTAAAAAAAAAGACGACGACGACTTATAGGGAAAGAATTGTTGCAATTCGTTATTGTTAAAAAGCAATGTTGTTCTTGTCGATTGTTGTTGCGGCTGTGTCATTGACATTACGACTGTTCTAAAAAGTAATAAGTAACGAGTCGTTGATTGAGAATAAATTTTCGTCGAACGCGACGTGAAAGTGGAAATCTGATTGGGAATTTACGGTTTTTCGCATTTTCGCAAGCTCGTTTCAAGTAGTAAAAAGCAAGGCGAGGAGAAAGACTGATTGGAAGAGCGTAACGTAATTTCCTTTTTCTACGCTACTTCTGGCGTTTTTTAGTACGCATTTTGAACGTATTCACACTCTATTAATTCGTTCATACTCCTTTTTTTTTTTCGGAATTATCGTCGTTGATTACCGAGCGAGGCTAATAATTAGCAGACAGCTAAAAAAAACCTATTCGAAAATTCGAAGCCAAATATGTAGAACGTAAACATTATCTACGTACGATACAATAACCTCCTTCCTTTTTACGTGCGGCGAAGAAGCTTTACAAAAGTCCGCCGCCGACGACAGTTTATTATATCGATTGCCTAAGAAAGGTTTCGCACGAACCCCACGATACGCGAACGAAAAACAAAAACCCTCCGTTCATGCTCACATTTCTCATTCGCAACGTCTCTTCTCTTCTCCTCATTCACTTACCGCTAGGAACAAATGATTGCTGAGATCGTCTGCCCCGTCTCTGATGCGTGGGCTGTAAACCCGGCGCGGAAACGGCACGTTTAGGAACTGCACTCGTCGTCGTCGTCGCCGTCGTCACGTGTCTATTGAAACCGGGCGGCCGGTAGCGCGCACTCTTAACGTTCTGCTGCAAGAAATGGTACATGCTGTGCGCCTTGTGCATCGTCGACGACGTCGTCGCCGCCGCCGCGCCACTCGGCCCCGCGCTCGTCGGCAGACGCGGCAGCGAGTTCGTCGTCGCCGTGCCCGTTTGCAAGCTGCGCGGCAACGTCGATCTGCCGCCCAATTGCTCGTCCTCGTCGTCGTCGTCGTCCTCCTCGCCGTCGGCGGAACCGCCCGATCCTCCGCACGCCGCGTCCGGCACGCTCGACCGCCGACGGGACGGCCGCGTCGCCGACGCCACCCACAGTTTGTCCTCGCTGTTCGCGCCGCTTATGCTGCCGCAACTGCGGACGCGATCCAATTGCTCGCGGCTCAGACTCTGATGCGCGAGCAAGAGATCGCCGGCGGACCGGCGTTTCGCCGCGATCGCCAGCGCGGACGCGGACGAGGAACTCTCGCCGCCCAACAGCGACAGTTTCGTGCGCGAGTCCGTCGCCAATAGCGCGGACTCGAAGCTGCCGCGCCAACTGAACCGCTCGCAGTCGCTCGTCTCGCGCTCCTCGATCATGTCCGATTGCCCGCTCTGGCCGTGGCCCTTCAGCTCGCCGACGAGCAGATCGTGCGACTTGCTGCGCGGCAGTAGATTGTACGGCGGCGCGACGTCCTCCAAGTTGGCGAGTTTGTCCTGCAAATTGCTGTCGGACGTGCTGTCGTCGTCCTCCGTCGTCGTCGTCGACGCGGACGAGAGCTTCTGCTGCAGTCGCCGGTGGTAGTGGCGCCCTTTCGGGCTGTCGCTGGCGTGACTCTCGCCGCTCGACACCTCGTGCATCAGCGCGACCAAACGCGTGCCAATGTGCTGCATCACTTTGGCGATGAGCGGCGGCGAACTGTGCGGCGCGTGCGTTAGTTTCTCGGTGACGTCGTCGCCGGTGGCGATCTTTTCGAACGACGCCACCAGTTTCTGATAGACGAACGCCGTCTCTTTGTTAAGACCGTCGGCGATGCCGCCGTCGCCTTCGTCGCCCTCCTCGTCGCCGGCGTTTCGCGTATCGAACTTGTTGATTATCTCCTGACAACTGTCGGAGATTTGCTGCTGGAGGGCGGATTTCGTGACGCTCCCTTCTAAATCCGAGCTGGTGTAATCCGACGAATCGTACGAATCGCTCCACGTGTCCTCGCTACTCAAGTATTCCACGATTTCGCGCACTTGATCGTCCCGAATCCCGGGCACCGTCTTCATCAGACGCGTCAGCTCGTTCTCGAAGTAGACCAATTGCGGCGGCTTCGTGCGGTTCTTCAGTCGCGGACTAGGTATCGGTTTCGGCGATAGTCGCGAACCGGTCAACACCGGCGTGGCCGGTTTCGAGGACGGATTATTTTGCAAATTGCTATTGGCCACCATCGTCTTAAAGAACTGTCGCATTTTGCACATCATCAAGTTCGTTTCCTCGTCCGAGCTCCAATTGTTGAAACTGTCTTTGCGCGTCAGCGACGTCGCGGGCGGCGTCGAATTCACTAACACTCGTTCTTCCGTTCGTTTCTCCTCGCTTATCGCTTTCAGCTCCTGTTTGATCTCGATTTTGTTCGTTTCGTTCGTTGTCGTCGTTTCCTTTTGGTCTTTCACCAAGTCGTCGCTGCTGCCTATGAAGCCGCTGTCCCTGCTCTGCTGCTTACGGGACGACGATAAATCGGTGGATAGCAGTTCCGGTTGCGGCGTCTTGTTGCCATCTTCGTCGGATTGGCAATTCTCCTCGTTCAGCTCCTGCGTCGATTCCAACGGTTTCGCCGTCGTGTCGTCGGCCGGCGAATTCGTGCCGTTACCTAAATTCTTCTGTTTCTTGCACTTCTTCCGTTTCACCGTATCGAATTGACCGTCCGATTTTTCGAAACTGTTAATAACCTCCTCGTACGTGTCGCTGTCCGAACTCGAAGAATCCTCGGTGCCCGGTTGCGTGTCGTTGATTTGATCCTGACTGACGATATCCGCCGTCAATAAGTTATCCAGCGAGTTCGAGTGCGACCGTTGCGTACCGCGTGCACGCACCAACCGTTTACGCCGTTGCTCCGGACTCGGTCGACCCTCGCTGTCGCTGCCCACGCTGCCGTCGGAGTCGCGCCGTTCCGCCGTGAAACCCATGAACCCGCTCAGGAAGTACTTTTCCAATCGCGACGAGGCCAACTCGGCCGGATCGCCGTTCTCGTTCGTCGGCGAATCCTCGTTGCCGCCCAGCGAGTCCATGCCCTCGCTGTAAATGCTGCTCGTCTCCGAGTACGTGTCCTCCTTGTTCGAACCGATCGACGGCACGGTGCCGTCGCCGAGGCCGAAGAAGAAGTATTTCTCCAGCTCGGTCGCCGACGCCGGCCGCTGCTTCCTCCTGCCCGTCGACTGTTCGACCTCGCTCTCCTCGCAACTCTCCTCGGCGATCGTGTGCAACGTGAAATCGATGGCGGCGCGGTGGTAACCGCGCAACTCGTCCTCCTGATCGACGACCGCCGAACACGAGAGCGTCACCTCCTCGCCGGACGACGAGTCCTCCGGCGACGTCACGTCGAAGTCGTTCTCGTCGTGGCTCAAGTTCTCCACCCACGAGTCGTCGTCGGCGAGGCCCTCCTCCAAGCAAACGACCGCCGAGAGCGTGTCCGCACCGGTGATCACCGTCACGCTCTCTTCGCTTTGTCTCTCCGCGTCGACGTCGTCGTCGTCGTCGTGCGCGTTTATCGCCGCATCGACGTCGCTATTCGCGTTCGCGGTCTTCGTAACTTTTGGTAACCTTGGACTAACTGCACTGTTAAAATCTTTCTCCAATGTCATCGCGTAATAACGCGCTAAACCTTGTTGCTGTTGCTCGTTCGTTTGCTGACGCTGTTCGTCATCGTCTTTGTCCTGTTCCTGCCAATTCGTGTGGCTCACGATCACGTTATTATTGTCGGGCACTAACGTCGTCGTGTCCGTCATCACCACGTTCACTTGCGGATACGGTAACGGGGCCGGATCCTGCGTTATCATCACGAGACTCGTGTAACGTGCCGCATGGCGTAACACACCACTACTACTAGCACTACAATTATCTACTAACTCGCTCACGGCTGGCACACCTGTCGTCGTCCGCTCACCGCGCATTTCCTCCACCTCCTCTTCGCAGTCGTCGACGTTGTTGTTGTTGTTGTTATTCCCCACTATACTAACGGGTTCGTCAGACCGGACAACGGTGGCACTCGCGTTCCGTTCATCGATCACGGCAGGAAGGACGACGACGCCGGCAGAAGAACGCTCCTCTCGTCCACCGGCGACGTCCTCGGTTTCGGAGTCTCGCTCCTCCAGGAAATAATTCTCCCGCTCCACTTTGCCACGTGCGCCGCTCGCTCGCCTATTACGATCGGCGCCCGCGTAATCGACGTCCGGCAATTGCTCGACGTCGCTGGAATTCAGCGACTCCGCGGAGACGTCGGACAATCCGGGGCTCGGCGACGAGTAATCCTTATCGTTTCTCTTCAACATGAACAATCGCTCGTGCAAACTCTTGCCGCCCTTACACGGTTCGCTAATCTCCGTTCGCTCGCTCGCGATGCCATCCAATTGCCTCCCGCTATCGACGACACCGTCGTCATCAATCGCGCAAATTCCTGCGCTATCGTCGACGCAATTTGCGTCGTTCTCCTCCGTCAATTGCTTGACGTTCGTCAGAACGACGGTGCAATCGCCCTCGACGTCGGTGTCGTTGTCGCTCGAGTCGCTCGACGAACTCGACGACTTCTTGTGATTGACGACGAACACGCGCGAGAAACGTTTCGGCTTCTGGTCGGCCACCGTGCCGGTGTCGTCGCTGTCGGTCTCCGCCGAACCGGACGACGTTTGCGACAAGACACCGCCGTCGTCTTCGTCGTCGTCGTCGCAATCCGTCACGTCGCTGCTCGGCAGCGCGTCGTCGCTCTCGCGCGAATTATCGCCGCCGCCGCCGCCGGTTACGTTGTACACGCGAGAAACTCGCGGCGGTTTACGCGTTCCGGCCGCGTCGTCCGGCACGTCTTCGCGATCGTCTTCGTCCGCGTCCGAGCTCGAATTCGACGAGTCGGACGTGTAAATCAACTTGTTCTCGCTCGACAGATGGCCGGCCGTCGTCTCGTGTTCGTTGGTTAATTGCGAGATTTCCATATCGGCCGACGACGATATCGATTTGGTCGTCTGCGACGACGTCGACGTCGCGCGTTTATCAATCTTCGCCTCCTCGCCCATCGTCGACTCTAGCGTATCCTCGTCCGTCGATGTGGCTTTGTTGCTTTGCAATTTGCACGGCTGCTCGCTGCTCGATTGCTGTCGTCGCTCTCGTTGCGACGTACTGGTCGACGAATCGCCACGCTCCGATGATGGCGCAAATGACGTGCCGGTCGTTTCGCTCGCGTTGTGCTGCCCGTCGTTGCCCTCCCTGTTCTGCAGTATGGAGACCAGCGGGTTCATCGTGTCGCCGAGACTAATCAGCGGCCAGATTAGCGACGACTGATTGAGATAAGGCCACAGGTTGCGCGGTAAAATTCGCAACCTCGCGCGCATCGCCTGATCGATGGCGTCCGCATTGTTGCAACTGGTGCCATTACCATTGCCTGCATTGTTGCTGTTGCTGTTATTGTTGTTGTACAAAACGACGGTGTCTTGCGGCGTCCAAAGAGCGGGCACCGGGACCGGGATCGGCACCGGCACGGGAATCGGCACGTACTGCGTGTTCGATCCGCAATTCTGGCACACCAATCGCTGCTGTTGCGCCGCCTGTTGCTCGCGCGTCGCCTCGTTCTTGTGCGGGCACTTAAACGTCGTCTCGTCGGCGTTACGATCGCGTCCATCGGTGTGATCGTCGGCGTCGCGCACCTTCGCCAAGAAGTTCGAACCGTCCGACGAGGCCGGCGAGCCGCTGTCCAGCCGCGCGATATCGTCGTCCGTGCCGGCGTCGGACTCGCGCGCGCGACGGTACACTATCGGCGAGCCGAGCGGCGAGTCCAGCGCGCCGCCACGTCGGTAAACGCGCGGCGAACCGAACGGCGAGTTCCAGTTCAGCATCGGCGCCCGCGTGCACACGCCCCCCGGCTCGAAGTAGTCCCAGTCGCAGTCGTCGATCGGGAAGCTGGACGCCGTCGACGAGCTGTCATTGTCCTCCTCCTCCTTCGACGAGCCGTCCGAATTGATGAACACCAGCTTGTAGTCGTCGCCTTCGGGCAACAGTATGTCCAAGTAGTCGGTCGTCGCGTCGGCCGCGCCGCGTCGCCAACCTGGGGAGATCGGCCGTTGAGTTTTGGTCGGAGACGCGAAAAAATCGGTGCGAGCGTCAGTACGCGACTGCGAGTGTTTGTTCAACTTTTTCGGTCGCTCTGTTTTAGTGTTAGTCTCGACGACGTACCACCGCCCTCCACCATCCGAAACCGAACCAAACCGTACACAACGAGCAACGACTACAACGAACGCTCGCCCACAGCATATGGGCGCTCGTTATGGACATATGCAGATACAAAAGCCGGGGAACCTATAATACGCTACACCTCCATTAACGTACGTGTACGCGTGTATTTATTCATTATTAAATACACCTATGCCGCACACGTATACACACGCACACGCACGCGTTTCAAATACATTGATACGATTAGCTTTTTCAATAGCGAGTCTTTTCTGTAATGCGTTAGTTGAACTTTTTTTCGAACAATTTCGATCCAAGAAAGAACACATGCCATTAGTTTTCGACAGCCATTTAGAAGCAAGCAGCAAATTTCCCAGTTTTTTATTTATTTTCGTTTTATTACCTTTTCGTCCGTTCGTCTTCTACGCGCGTCACATTTTAATGCCCGAAAGGTAAGCAGGAGTACAGTCACCTAAATTAAGCCGTTTTAATCGTGTTAGAGGGGCGTCGTGGAAGCGAACAGGTAAACAGACTATTGTAAAGTACACGAGGTACGTATATACAACGTTATTAGTTTGACGTGGTTGTGCGCTTTCCGTAATTCGAAACTGAAACAGTTTGGAATTTTATCGAATGCAGTCGCATTGAATCCGACGAGAGGGGAAAACTTCATCTCTACTCTCCTAGTGGAAATAAACACCGTATTGTTCGCAATCAGGAAATTAAACGCGTTATCTACGATGAATGGGATTGTCGCAAAACGTAAACGATAGTTGGCGAAACATTTCGCTTTTCACGCGTAATTTTTCGCGCAATTTCGACGCGACAGATACTTGTGATTAATTTTGATGCAGTCTAATTTCGTAATTATCGAAAGGTAAACGTTTATGGCGATCGTCGTCGGATCAACAAAATGAAAAGTAGAGATCGAAAAAAATGTGGGATAATGATATGGGTCAAGTGCCATACGCGATGGAACGAATCGCTGCCAGTTTCTTCTCGAAATCGAATTCGTTCGAAGAGCGAATAAGGCAAAAACACTCTTCGTCTCGCATTTCTTTTCATTTCGTACCGAGAAAATAATATTTCTTTTATATAAAATGAGTCATAGCGAACATGATGTCAGCAACCCACACCCGGATCTCTTAAATTACCAAGACGAAACAATAGTTTTATACTTTTACTTTTGCGTTTATACGCTTATATATAAAATTAATAATAATAATAATAAGAACGTTTTGCAACGAACAAAAGGTTCGCGCAAAACGCGTGTTACATAAAAGGTGAATATCGGAATTGCTCAAGTCCCCGTGCCTCTTCGCCTTTTTCCTTTCGGACCTCCTAAGCTCGACGCGAAAATAAATGTATTGCTCTTTTCCTGCGCTCTCTGTATATGGGCGCTGAAGAGGTGCCGAAAGAAATTCATCCGAGTCAACGCGAATAGGCAACTTAATATACCGAGAGGCTTTCTGTACAACGAAGAGCTTTTCTCTTTTCATCAACTGTCTCCTTTAAAAAGCCCTTAAGTTGCGTTCAAGTTGCCTTCAAGTTGTTACGTTTACGAATGTTATCTAAACTACTCGTTATTTCCCTTTACAGTCGCAAAGCTAATCTACAATAGAAGAATCGATAAATGTTAAAAGCCCGAGCGAACAAAAGGCACACGCCGCAACAGTTACAGATTATTAGCAAGACTAGACAAAGCCCCCGTCGGCCCATCACCTTCTACCTTCCACAACGAAACGCGTTAAATTAAGCTAGATAAGATGTTAACAATTCCAAAAGCGATCGTCAACAACAAAACGTCGTTATCGCGCTCATCTATTCCGTTCGTTAACACCGACAATAAACGTTATCTCTTACCCGTGTCGACCGCCTGTATTTTCCTCATGTCCTGCCTACGTCGACGCACCGTCACTTTGCGGAACACGGTGCCGCTGATCGGCTCGATATCGCACAATTCCACCGGCACCGAATCATCGATCCGCGCCGACGGTTGTTGCTGTTGTTGTTGGTGCCCGCCGTTATCGGCGGCCGACGGCGTCTCCTCGCCGGACGTCGCGCAATTTTCCGCCGTCGAATCCGCCGTTCGCAACTTCTTCTCGACGAGCGATTGCGACTTGTTGTTCAACTCGCGCCGCTTCGCCTTCGATCGCACCGGCGGCGACTCGTCGTTGCTCCGGCCATCGAAACTGACGTGCTTCGCTAACGCCGACGGCGTCTTATCGTTCTCCACCTCGACGACGTCGGCGGACGCGCTTTCGCCGCTCGATTGCCGATGATGGTCGCACGATTTCGGCCGCTTCCGACCCTCCGCCGGTCGCTTCTCCTTGCCGTGCATCGACGCGTATTTGATTAGCGGATTTTCGCGCGTCGGCCGCCGATCGCGCGCGATCTCGTCGCCGGTCGTCGCCGCCGGTTCGCCGCCGTAGACGTCCTCCGAGTGGGAGCGCGTGGCCGGCGCGTTGCGGCGCGGCGTCGGCGACGGCGACCGCTGTTGCGAGCGCGTCTGATGGGCGATCAGCGCAGGGAAATTGCCGACGTCCTGACCGCGCGGCAAGCTGTTGTACAATCGGTATTCGGGCGCGTTGCGTATCGTGTTCCATCGACTGGTCGGATCTGCAAAAGATCGGGAGGAAGGCGTCGCGTTAGAAAGTGATCGGCAAGGAGGTTCTGGCGCACGCACTCGATATCGTCCACGATCGGCGAATCGTCCGCTTGATGATGTCCGCCGCCGGCACGTAGACGCGGTTGTCCCGTCTTCTGCTCGGTCGACGAACGAACTCGTTCATCCACTCGCCGGACGCCGCTTGGATTTCCCTTGAAATAAACATCGATTTGCAATAAAAGGAACGTGTTTTGATAACTTTAAAATCGACATCGATTGATAATAAATCGTCGTCGTTTCAATCGCTCTTACATTTGTTTATGACAAACGGTGCAAACCCAGTCCGTGCTCCGGTGTATGTACTCGCGGCAGCTCTTGCAAACCCTCAATCTGCACGCCCTGCAATAAGCTCCGCGATTAATTACACGGCCCAGTTCCGTTCTGCATCTGCCGCAGCTACGATCCGGATCCGGTCCAAACGTCGTCTGCTCGCCTGTTGCTTTCAGCGCCCCTTTACGGCGAAGATCTTGCAATTCCGCCTTCAATCGCCTGGAAGGAAAAGAGAAAACGCAGACACGGATAAGAACAGATTTTTAATAAAAAAAATTATTAATAACAATTAGTAGCGTTTAATTCTACGAATTGTTAATAACATTCTAATAAGGTAATTAATTCTGATAACGAATGATAAGATATCAAAATAAAATTTTTATAAGATGCTATTGATTTTCGTGCGCCGTTATCAATTTCATTCGAGTTTAGCGAGTCGCACGGCGAAGAGGTCCATGGATTCCACAATTGGTACGTATAAACATATAACATTTGTGGCCACTGTTTAACATCGCGCTTATTACAGATTTGCAAAAGAATGAAACGAGCGTTCAGTTAGTGGCAGAAGAAATGGATGTCGCAAAAATTGCGAACGATTTGAAGCAATTTATTGCCGATAACGTCGTGATAAACGATAACGACGTAATCGCCGAATCAAAATCGGACGATGCACGAGACGCGAGCAAAGAAGATTCGAAGCAATTATTAGACGATTGCCGGAAGGAGCGACCGAAGCGGAAGTCCCGTCCGCCGAGTCAAGCGTTCCTGAAACAAATGGCGCTGAACTCGCCGGACGTGGAAGACGAGAATTGCTTCGATATTTTCTATAACAGTAACTCGCAAGACGAAGCCAAAGAAGTACAAACAACAGAGGTAGCAACCGCAGATGAGACACCAGCAGCGTCTGTCGTTGACGAGGTTCCTGTTGTTGCTTCCGTTGAGGATCGGTGCGATGGTAACACCGAAAGTGTGATCGTTAAGAAGCCGCACATGAAGAATATTTTCTCGCTGGAGTTGCTCGACGAGATGAAGAAAAGTCTTTCGGAGCCGACGCATAGGAACGTCAGTAGCGAGCACGTCGAATGTAAGTTGTATCAATTCGACCACAAAGAACCGCCGTGGATGGCGGAGTTGTCTAAACGAAAGTTAAACAAAAGCAATCCGTCCCCGACCGTCGATCTCAATCAACTTGCTGATCAAATGCAGGAGGAAGTTGACGATTTGCAAAAACTGGAAGTAGAATTGGAGCGGTTAACGGAAAATCTCGGTTTAACCGACGAGAACGTCGATGTTTTACAACCAAAAGCAGCTGAAGATGATTTTGCATCGAAACACGAAGAAGATGTAAGTTTACGCCAACCAGTCGTCGAGGCTGCGCAAGAACCGTCTGCGGAAACCGATACGAAATTCGCAGATTTCGCTAGGAGTCTGTTGGGCAGCGCTTGGGATCTACGCGAGGACGTCGTCGATTTTCCGAAGAACGAAAAGAAGTCGCCAATAATTAGCGAATCGAACGAGTGCATACGCAAGAGCAGAGAGATCATTATGCACAACTTCAGCGTAACGCAAACGAACGAAGCGAAGAAAGTCGCTTGTGATATTGATTTTAGTTCGCAAACTCCGACGAAGAAATGCGAATTGAACGAACTGAAACTTTCGCCCACGACCGTCACTTTCGTGCCGAAATTTTCCCCCCACGCCAACGACAACGATTCGCAAAGAAAAATCGACGATCAAACGTTCGACATTCCATCACAATCATCATCGTCGGGTAAAATGACGAGAACGGTGATTTTCACCAGCAAGAAATCGGGCGAAGAACCGAAGACGATCGTTAAGAAAGAAGAGACCACGTATCAAATGGACGATAACAATAACATCAAGATGCAAACGCACGAAGAAACGAAATCGATGCCGGAGGGAGAGGAGCAGCCGATTGTCAAGAAGCCCACCTTCCTAGACTCGAACTTAAACAAAGTGCTGAAAGTGGAGGAAACGAGTCGCAAAACGTCGTCGATTGCGCTCGAGTCGATTTCGCAAGGACGCACGTACACTCGTGAGCATCGGTTGTCGGTCAAAGAGGCGGCATCCGGGTTCGATCAGAAAGAGGAAACGTCCGCGATGGAGCAACCGCGATGGCTCAAAGTGCTGAAGAGCCGGAAGCCGGCGGCCGTGCCGAAGACCGAACATCCGATCACCTGGCTCGAGGAGATGAAACTGAGGAGGGAACGGTGCCAAGAGCGTGCGCCGAAAACCGATGAATAATTTATTATCGATCAAATTAATTAACATTAAAATTTATTATTAATTGCATTCCATTAATAATAATAATTTGTTGCAAACTAATAGCAATAAACTTTCTATTTTTCAAGTTACGCTTTTTTTCTTCTTAAGCCTCTTCTTGTTGTTGCTATGTTAACGATTAAGGTTAGATATAGGTTGCGAATATTTTTCTTCGTCGCGATTATTATTAGCACTAGCGAACCTCTTTCTCTTTCGCATGACGCCGATTATAAATTCCTACATCTGATTCAAATTTAATGCTGCACAACGTTATTAGCGCCTTAATTTACAATTTAAATCAGCCTCTAATCAAATTAGCTGCATGGCGATTGCAAACGATTATTATTAGGTGCTTTCGTCGTACGTAGAAGAAGCGATTCGCATTTCGACTTTTTCCACCTCGTGCATAATAACTTTCAAATTTTTCGAGAGATAATAAATAATGCAATGTTAACGGCAAGAAACTTTAAACGACATAAATGTCAGCTTCTCATTGTTGCGAATCGATTAACTTGTCGTTGTTTTTTATGTTTGCACTTTCGTTTTTCATTTAAATTGATTTGAACAGAAACGATTTTGCATGAATTGTAACCGAAATAACCGAAGTACGAAATTAGTTTTGCATAATATTACTTCTTCAAAAACAATTATGTTAATTGCGTGGGTTTCGTTTAGAAAATTCGCTAATGATAATGGTGCCCGTTCATTAGATAATGAACTAAAATGGCATAAAAGCATGCCGATAATGTTAAATAATTAGTAGTGTAATATTAACGTTGGAAGTACATGCACAAATAGAATGCGTAATTTGAATAACAATTCCCATAGGTCTTAATAAATTTCGTCCTAACATAAATCTGTGCACAATCGAAACACGAATGCGTGAGTGAGTGAGATAGAGAGAAGTTAGTTTTCAATTAAAAGGTGTAAAAGTGCGTAGAGACACGTGTTTATAAATAGCTGGGTAATATATTTCATATTTATTTATAATTTACCATTTTAATAACGCTAATATCAAGTTATTGCTTATATTTATTGAAAATTGAACAAAGTTGCATATTAATAATAATAAATTTCGCATATCGCAATTAATTAGTTAAAGACTTTTGCTTGTCAATTATAGCGTTTAAGAGTTAATTGCACGATTTTTTAAATGACCAGTTACATAAGTTCAATGTGCCTCAGCGAAATTTGGCTGCCTTTTTACGTTTAAATCATAATCAAACAAGCTTCTATAGTTCAAATATTCCTGTAACTTTTCCATGACCATTGGTAATAAAAGCAATATTCCCTGGCGATCGAAACGCATTTTCCTTTTTGCCACTTATAGGTAATGAGGCCCATATGAGTCATTCGCCATGCAAAAATACAGGTTCTATCTAACAGGTTTCGTTCTTTATTCCACTTCATTCTTCTGCTGATTAGTACCATTATTGTGTGTGTGTGTAGGTAGTTGGAAATTGTAACAGAATCAGCTGCCCACAAATGCTCGTGTGGCGGTGATAATGGTCTCCAATCTTATTTTCTAATTTAAATTTATGTTGCATTCGACTGTCATTATTGTTATTATAAATATTACTGTCATTATTTCTTTTCTTTAATTGTGAAAATTAGGATAATTCATGGTAATTTCGCCTCGTTACTTATGTCGTTTTTCGTTTTTTTTTTAATATTCTTCAAAATTGAATGTTGATTCTAAAATTTTTTGTTTTTTTTTTTCGTGTGACAGGATTTCGAAACGATAATTTCTTGGTGGCACCGTACTCTAATGTATAATTTCAACTTTAAATACGTGCAACGTTACGTAACATTAATAAAATATATTTAATATTACATTACAATTTTGCAATGGAGATGGAAAAAAAATCTTGTAATTTAGACATAATTTATTTTTCTCGCCAAATGAAAAAAAAAACCTAAAAACCTACTGTTGTACAACGAAGGTCAAAATGGGATTATAATAATCTATCGGAGTAATCCGATAATTAATATTAAATAATTATAAATAAAGGGGAACAGCGATTTTCATTTATTGTATTATATATAAAAAAATACGTGTGAATGCCTTGCATATCCATAAATAGAAGAGAGATATTATAATAGTGCCCAATAATAATTAATAATTAGCTAAAATGTTATAGTGAAAGTCTTCTTTAACTGGTTAACGTTATGGCAAAGGAGAGACAGAGAGAGATGAACTGTGCATCAAATTCATGGAGGTTCTTGAACTTAATAACTGTAATTGGTTATAGGAAATAATTTACTAACATTAGTTGGAAGAATATGATGGAAATCGCGGAAAGATGTCGAAACGTGCATCCTATAAAAAGTCCTTTTCCCAAGCGCTGCGAGCGCTTTAGAGGATCCTTTCTAAAAGACAAAGAAAAACGATTCCCAGTTTAGCAATTAAACGATTCAAACGATAATAAACTTGGTTAATTCATTCGAAATTCCCTTTTCGCCATATAAAAAGCCATTTGCATAAATTGTATAACGAAACGCATTCAAATCCTTAATTTCAATTTCGACACATCTTTCTCCTTTAAATGGAATGCAATATGCAAAAGAGCACGATTAGAATTTCCTTATTTTGGTCAATATCAAATTTATTTCATTTATGCTTTTGCAATCGTCATGTCCTCGAATTATTACGTGGACGCCAAATTATAAATGAAGAGAAAAAAGTGTATAATTGTTTTAACGTTTCAGCAAGGAAAATTTATAACTATTGAAATCAATTAGCGATTCGATTCGCTCGGGCTTTTAATACTGTCGAGGAACCAAAAAAAAGACGCACTTGAAACTACTTCTAAACTTTTTCGTTCACAGGCAGGCACTTTCCATATGGCCAAATGACTTAATCTGGCGAATGTGAGAGTAACAGTATCTATACGAATTCGATACGTTTAAGACCAGTTCTTTTCGTGTACGTGTGTGTGTGTGTGGAGATTATTAATTAAGTTAACAACACCGAAGCAAGAAATCGCTCGTTGTGTTTTTAGCTGGAAACATTGTTACGACCATGAATTTATAATAATCTATACGTACCACACACACATACACACACACGTGCGTGTTTAATAGGAAAAATTAATTATTAATATTTCCTACAACCAATTTCAATATGCAGTGGCGCTCGAAAAGGGAAAAAAAACGACTAATTAAACGTTGCATTTCGAAAAGAAGTCGCCTAATTGGCAACTTATTACTACCGTATAGAAAACGAAGAATAATTATCGCTCGATGAGTAATATGCGTTTGAATCGTTGCGATTCGTATGACATTAAACGATCGATTTACAGAAAATACGATTATTAAATGTAATTATTCATCTTAATTGCAAATAATCTTTCCGCGAACGCAATAATATTGTAATTATTAAAAAAAGAAAACCTTTGCAATTAAAGGCCTAGCGATTGGTCTATTGGAAAGCAAGAAGTGCTGTTTTCTAAAAGCAGCCAAAACAAAAATTTGCTATTTTCAAATTGCAATAACAGTCATCTGCAAAGAATAAACAAAGAGAGTAGGAAAATAGTCATAGTGCACTGTCATTGGTAAAACCCAGTAAAATATTATTATTGTTAAGGCTAATGCCCCTTTAGAAGAAGTGGTCGGCGCCTATGAGTGTCTCTCAGGTACAAAAGCGAACGAAAGCACAATAACAAACGAAACGAATCGAAATTCAAACGATTTTACGACGAAAGGCAAATCTAACGACGCGCCTCGACTCAACCATCCGGCCACAATCAAATATCAAAGTTTGATGAAAGTCGATGAAAGGCGAATTAGAGATGGAAAAAAAGGGAACTGTACTAAAAGTGCTAGCGAGGAGACTTCTATGCACGATCAAGCGAGAAACTCACCGACACAAATTCGAAAAAATCGTCTGCTCGTCGTTTATTCTGACGGGATCACTTTTAAAACGATTAACAAAGGCACAACAACAACAACAACGTCGAACCGCATATTGAATTCGTCCACCGTAAACTACATTCTCTTACGTGCGAACTTTAATTTCTATGGTCGCAAGACAAGATGACGGAAACGCGAACGTGAAATTGCACCGATTCGAACACGGGCAAACGGCAATCGTTCTCTAACGAAATGACAAAACTACGGACGAACCCGTCGACATGGAGGAGATACGAAACTAAAAAAGATTTCACTTTTGTACCTCTTGGAGATTGTGGCCTGGCTACGTCGTCTCAAGGCGTATTTGCATCACGCTTGCGCTACCATAACATATACAGTTATTTGACTTGAGACAAGTTTACAAAGTATAAAATTTATACAACAGGTGGTCATTTGATAAATAATACTTCTTATAACGTACCTACTCTACCTGTGTATTAACTACACGGCGTTGTATAGACGAAATTTATCACTTCTTTCCTTATGCCATTTTATCTTAACAATACGCCACAATCGCATTTGACAATTCCTCCACACACACACACACACGCGCGCGAGCAGGGGACTCGAACGAAAGACAATAACCACGCGCAGATATCGAAAACAATTCTTTGCGAAACAAGAAGTTCGATTCGCAATCCTCTTGCGGATAAGAACTTACAAGAAACTAATTGGAATTGCATGTCCATAACGAACTGCAAGAAACGGGCGAATAGAAAAAAGTTTATTTCCCAGTCTCCTTATTGCATTCGTTACGGTTAAAAATAGGATAACCGAGTGCATTTAACTCTCTCGGCTCTTAGTAATAATGCCATGTGAAAATGGTCACAATAACAAACAAACGAGAAAATCTTCAACAATAGCACAACGCGGTTTATAATCGTAATTTATGAATTATGAAATTGCGAAGAGCGTTCGTTAGAAATTTTTGCTCGTAATGACTCAATTTATAACTTTTGCCAATCTTTTAAAGTCACCTTTCGAAATATGACATCGATTGTTTCGAACGGAACAAGAAACAATCCTTCGAGCGCGAATTGGCAATGTTGCCGATGAAAGTCATGATAATGAATATAATGAGCACGACGAAGGTCTTCCAGAAATTCTATTCTAATTTCACCGGCATTTCTCATTGTAATTGAACGAAACGGCGAGAAATGAGCTTTTAAATTGCAGAGACAAAAAGCCGAACAGATTAAAAAGCGATTTTAGTCGCATGCAGACAACGTCCAGCTACACAAATCCGCGCGATAAATAATAATAACGTACTTAATTCAATGCAACGTTTAGTGCGATAGCGTTAATTTATTCTTGAATTGAAATTAATTAAACAGCAACTAAACTAATCCAATTTGAGTAATAATAATAAATCGAACGCGCGAGAAAAGAAAATCGGTTGGAGCGGCGAGAGAACGAGAAAATTTCTTAACGAACTAGTTTTCTGCACGTCGTCGTCTTTTATCATTCGCACTCAATTTTCGCTCGTTCTGATTTCGACCGCATTCGACTCGTAATTTATTCCAATTGGCTCGAAAGGAAAGTAGAAGTTTATTGATGGAGCAATAGATAGGGAAAGCCTACGTTTACACTTGGATTCAATTGTACGTAATTTAAAACGGAAATAAAAAGATTTGCCACTTTGGAGAATTAACAAAACAGTATCAATCTGGAAACTCAAAGTCTTCTCTTCAACTTTCTTTCCAAACTTACCACTTGCAAGAATAACATTGTATAGCAATAAAGCGAAAGCGGTTTGAATAAATCGCATGCGACAGAAACAATTAATGTTCTACGCGAAATCGTACGTTTGATAACAGTGATTGATTATTAAAAGAAGAGAGAATCGTGTGATCGAAAGCGGCCGACCCAACCTAAAGAAGTTCTCTAATTCAATTCTAATTATTAGCACATAACTCCATCTGCGATTATGTTAATTGCGATTGTGAGATTGGCTTTCGCCGAACCGAACGGCTTGACATTGGTTTCTATTACAACAGCGACACAAAATGATACGTACAGCGAATGATTATTGTTACACCTACTTTATCTGTTCGTTGCATAAAACGAATTAGACACGTTGCAAAATATCTCCACTGCCTACCGTTGCCTTAACAGAACGAAAGAACGCAATTCATGGGACGCCCCCGTACTTTTAGCGCACACAACGGAGAATTGGTGAGATCGCTCGGCAAAAAGGCAAACAAAACGATTGCTTTTATTCTATTTTCTCCTCTTCCGCTGCTCGAGCCCCAGAAAATTACTTTCACGACAACACAATGCCCCCTTTTATTTACTCTTCCACTTACGTGTGGAAGGACAAGACATAATATTGTAGGATCGATAATAGCAAAAGGCGTGCGGTGGTTAGGTCAAGTTCGAGACGAGGGATGAAAATCTTTGATCGAACGCAAACAGAAGGAGGAACACGTATTTGGACTCCAAAGAAGCCGGTGTCATAATGCGAGTTTTTCTTCGTGAATAAATTGTGGGCCGCTAAACATTCTCTGCGGTGGTGGCTGTTGACATCATCATCTTCGGCTTTTATTTGTGCAATTTCGCAAATAATGGATATTCGATTTGCAAACAATTTCAATAACGCACGCCCCGTCGTTATACAACTTTTTTTTGTTTCGCGTAATGGACTTTTTGTGTCGTCGCGATTTCGGCGTTTGTTAATTAAATATTTCCCAATGGATATTAGTTACTGATTAATTAAAGGCGGATTGCGAGCGACAAATAGGAATTTGATTTTAATGTAAATATTGGCCGGTCTCGTCGGTTTAATTTTTTGCCATCGCTAATTGTAGGCAAAACAAATCGATTCAATTTCGCGTTACACCCCGAATAGCGAAATGAGGCTTTCAATTTGCAATTTGGTCCATTTTCGTCTCATTTAGTTTGGATTCAAAATACGTTGGACGCTTTCTTCTCAAACAATAAAAGCGAGGGTTAAAAGTGCGATTTACTTACATAATCCGATGCTGTTGATCCCTTTGCAAGAGTTCATTGCGTTGCAACACTTTCAGTATCATTTCGCGTTCTTTATCAGACAAACGTAGAGCCTCTTGCGTGGCCGCACTGACTAATGCATGCGAACATGACGGATCGTTGCAACAATCCCCCGTCATCATCATCATCATCAATTTGGTTGTCGTTATTTTAGCATAATGTCGAATTAAAAAACGATCATCATCATTATCGACGCAATCGTCACAATACAATTATTACAAACTTTATTCGCGTAAAAACAATACGTTTGCGATCGTTAATTCTTGTTTTGCAAACCATTTACGTAGAAAAATGCTCTTTTCGCGTCGTCGCTTTAAATCGAACCGCAAATGTGAATTACTATTCGCAAAAAATATAAAGCGATTTCACGTTTACGTTACTTAATATGTAGGCGTTCTCTGTAAAATATTTGATAAACGGCATTTTTTTTGCTCCCACGCCGACCGATAAGGAAATTCATTAAAACAAAAACTCGCGTTCTAATTAATGCGACCTCTTGAAGTCGCTCTCGACAATTTCAAACTAAACGAAATCTCCGCAAGTTGATATTGCTTGCGTCTTTTATTAAAGGTGCTTTTGATGGCGTTCACGTTGATTAATTCTTCGCTCCACAATGTAGCAACTTTGAAACGTAATCGTACAAGTTTGTGTTTCAATCGACTTCCTATACAATGTGGTTTCCGTTATATTATTATAATAATTTGTGTGTGTTATTATTTCGGCTATGATTGCGACTAATAAAAAATCGAATTTGGAGTTGTAAATGCAATAGCATCCATTGTGAAGCGTTCGACAATCCCCAAGTTCTGGTGCGTCCGTTATCGCAAATTAAACATTCTGCTAATCTGATAACATCTAACACCTTGTAATCAACGTGTCTAATTTGGCACAAACGCGATTCGCTGCAATTCAATTCAGTCGTTATAATTCAAAGGGGCGGAATTTTGGCGAACGTTGAACATTTTTCTACATAAACACGTGAAGCCCATTTATTCCCTTCCGATAAATGGAAAGGAATAAATGTGCGATGAACGGATTTGTTTCGGTACCATTTGTCGTACCAATCGCTCTAAAGGGGGATAATTAACTCACCGTCATCATTCAAAGGCATTATTAATTTTTTCTCGTCTTGCATTAACGCAACAATAACAATATAACAGCAACAATTCGCAAATATAAAAAATAAAGAACCGCGCAACAACATTAGTTACGTAATTTCATTTTTATAACGTTTATTATGCAAATAGAAAATGTTATAAACGTAACAACTCTTTCGGTCGATTATTAAATGCATTTATTTAAACGTTAAGTCGCGCTCTCTCTCCTCTCGACGACTCCTCGTGCGTCTCTACGAATTCCCCGTCGTCGGTCATTGAATAATTTATTAAAATTTCAATCTTTAAACTCTATTCCGGAAAACGATGAGAGTTGGACTTCGATTTTCCGTGTGTGTGAGCACGCGACGTTCGCGTTACGCGACTGAAACTGAAACTGAGCTTCTCGGGTGGCGGAGCTTTTTTTCCCAATCGGCCGGTTGGCTCGTCTCTCCTCTATATTATTTCCTCGGCGTTTGTTCCGCAACCCCACCAAAGGATGAAAGCAAAACCGGATGATGATGAAGGAAGCTGCGTACGGTATCTATAGCGACGACTCCATCCACCAGCCATCCGTCCGCGTTATCATTACTTGATCGTGACGTCAGAGGGAACGTACACCCTTCAACAGGTGACCCTTTTAAACGCTGAATTATTGTTTTCCATCCGCCCCTTTCTCCTTCTATCTTTTTCCACCCTTTCCTGCTTTTTCATCCAATTTCGTTTTGTCGTTCGTTTCGAGTAGCCCCCCAATCGTCCAGGCACCCTGCGGCTTTTGCGCCAAGGGCTATAAATAGCGGGAATGGCTTGCAAACTGAGCGAAACTTTTCCATTTCGCACTAGGCAAAAGGGCGTTATACAAACGAGACGATTTCACTTTAAATATTATATTTTATTTATAATACAAGAAAGCTGCTAAGTACAGTGGAATGAATTTAATACTACTAAATAATTTATGTCGTATGTACAATTTTAAAGTAAATAGAGCAAAATTGTAAACAATTGGAATGTATACAAATATGTTCGCAAGCCATAATCTCGAAACTGCTAATGACCAATTATATTATACATGAAAATACGGTTTTATTCCTTTTTTAATTTTTAAAATCGGTTTCTGGAATAATCAACAATTACACCTTATACATATATTGTTAAACAATAATATATGGAAGAATGAGCAATAAAGGTTTTGTTAAGAAAGTAAATTAATACTAACAATAAGATGCTTTCGGAATAAAAGTTAAGTGTTATGCTAATTTTTTTATACACACATGATTAAGTTCGCTGTTTTTATACATTTCTGTTAATACTCTCCACGTAGTTATTATTAAATCAAACCACTAATGAATAAATTATTAGGTTCAAGAGATAAAAGAAAAACTAAAAGGAATTAATAATAAATACTAAACGAATACAATTACAACTTAGTCTTTAAATAGATAGACAACAATATCTTGAAGATATTAAACGTTATTGTAAAAATTGTATAAATCTATTTAAAATAGAAATTGCAATAACATGCATTAGCCTAATTTCGATGGCGCTTTAAAAAAAAAAGTCACTTCTCATATCGTTACATTTCTTCCGTTTCATTTAGATTGTTAATTTTTACGAAATCCATCGAAAGTTAAATTAATTAAAAAAAAACTGAAATGTGATAAACGCTTGTGTAGAATGATTAGGCTCCTTATCGTTATTGGCATGATAGAAATAAGGTCACACCTGCATGATGCATTGTGACAATTTATCAACCTCCACTTGCAACAACATTCTCATATCCGTTTCCACCTGCAGTTTACCTTTCAACTCGTCTATGGCCAATTTGTGTTCGACGTTTTGCCTCTCGATTATACTCTCCAATTTCGCTATTCTATCTACCAGTTCCACGTATTGTTTACGACAATTATTGTCTGGATGGCGTTCACACGTGTCCGGCGACGAAGCAGCGGTCGTCGGTTTAGCTGCCGATTGCACGCTTCTCGCTTGCGGTACATTGGACGTTATCACTTTCGATTCGGCTTGATTATTGACCGCTATCGGTTTAACGATATGCGCGATTTGCGACGGTTTGTTACGCAAAATCGCCGGCGGCGCGGTTCTCTCCAATTCGTTCGGTGGCGTTTTCAATTTCGTACTCAACGACGGCATCGATTTCGACATATCAATCGGACTGATCGATTCGAACGGTGATGTTTTACATTTGTCCTCTTCCAATTTGTCGGGCGTCAGTTTCAATTTGTTCTGTTCGGGGCCGGGCGACGTGGCCGTCCTACGGGCTTGATTGTACTTCATCTCTTCTAACCATGGCACCTTGTGCTTCTCCCATTCACGCACTTTCGGTTTCAGTTCGCCAATTTCTTGCTCTACGCTACCCGTCGAACTGTTTAACGCATCCGTATGATCGGACGTACCGTTGACGACGCCGCTATCATCTTTAAATATAGTACTAGGCGGTCTTCTTCCTGCAAGCAACGAAATGCTGTTATTAACGTTCGATCTAATGAATATTTATGCGAAACGAGTTTGAATGGTGATTGCATTCAAACGAATTTATTTTTGTACATGATGCGTTTGATGAATCACCTATATTAATAGCAAAAGTTTTTTATTTACCCGGCGCTTTCGCTCTCGTTGCCCGTACGTCGGACAAAAGAGAATTTCTTTCCACTTGATCGAAAGCGTTTTCGTTCTCGTCGCTCTTTTCTTTATCGATTTTCTCACTAACTTTCGGAGCACTATTTACAGATTTACTATTACTAGCACCGTCGACTACATCGACGATCCTCTTCTTCAAACCGGAAAATATTCCACCGGATGAACTCGAACCGCTCGGCGATTTTTTAATAGGAACAACCGGTTTCTTACCCGGAATCGGTGGCGTACTTTTCAGATTTTCTGCCTCTCTCTCCTTTTTCAATTCCAGCGATTTTCTTTGAGAGGCTACTGATGAATTACTAGATGGCACATCTTTTTTAACGGTTTTATCCTTCTTTTCATCGAGATTACTGATAATTGTGACGAAATTATCTGGGAAAACGCCTATCATACCATTCAGTTCACCTTTCCACCATCCTGGATCCTGTCCATCTGTACTTATCAGTGAAACAATATCACCAATTGTCAAATTCAACTCATCATCATTTAAAGCCTCATAATTAAAATTGACTTTGCAATAGGTCTTAGCTGAAATCAATAAAAGATAAATGTCAGTGTATATAGTGGACTAGCATCAATAACTTACATGGTTTAGGTGGTAGTAATGGCGAATAATTATCAGATTCATTACTGGAATCATCTTGATTATTGGCTACATGTTTAGGTACATCTTGATTAATCTCCTCTACAAAATTGGATGGAAAGACACCTTCTTTGCCATTCAAGATACCTCTCCACCATCCTTCCTCTTCTTCACCTAATATATCAACTATATCACCAATGTTTAAGGTAAGCTCGTCTTCATGGTCTTGTTCATAATTAAATATAACTCTACATTGTCTCTTATACTTTAAGGGTTCATTCTCGATCAACTTAACGAAATTATCTGGAAACACTCCCCTTTTATCATTTAATAAACCTTCCCACCAACCTCCAGGTCTTCTAATGACATCTTTAATTATATCACCTTTACGTATTGTCAACTCATCTGATTCTCTAGCAATATATTCATGTTGTACTTTTACCATAGCTGAAAAAAAGAAGTAATGTAAACAATAAGGACTACAAAACGTAAACATAGGTTTGTAGTAAAGTAAGAAAAAGTAATTTAAATGTTATTACATACCCATAATGTAAAAGCGACGAATATCTGTGTATTAACCTTTTACGAATTTTCTATTTAATTAATAAATCACCTTGCTTCACGGTGCAACGGTACAAAATGTTTTCACCTTAATTAACATTTTCTAAGCGATATTAAAATATTGGAAACGTCTACTGCTTAGTTTATTATTATGGCTTGTCGATTACCATAACACATAACGCAAAAAGTCCCACTTTTAACCAGCTGTTTACGATAACAATTGAAGAGTATCGTCTTGTATTACTGATTAACAACAACGATTTCTACGATTTGCGAATAAAATCGAACGAAATTTAATACCTATATCAGCAATACAAACAAATTTGATGCGATTAAGATCGTGAATCATAATCAAAAAGATTAAACATTTAAAAATAGGGTAAAATACGAGTTCTTAGTAAAACACATTTGGGCGTATAAAAATCAAAGCAAGTAGTGCCATCTTTTAACAGTCCGGCTAAAAATAATTGCAAGTTTGGTTGCCTGATTGATTTGATTTTGGATTAAATTCTTCGTCCTAATTAGGAAAAATATTATAATCAGCTTGTGATAACGAAAGGCGCACTAAAATGCAATAATCCCTTTGCTGATCGAAGATGGGGACAAACATTTTTAAATATTTGAAACCTAAAAAGAACAATAATTTTTTTTTAATAGTATTTAATAAACTTGTAAGCTAATATAACATCTTAAATCTATTAATTATTCAATTTATAAGTCATTGTTGCAAATGAAACGATTGCCTTCGGAATGTTTGCCGGTATATTTATATTTACATTTGCCATAAGCGCCTGCAATTAAAGAGAAGGTCCAATTAAATCTCTGTTAACGACATAAAGTCTTTTTCCTTTTGTCGTACTTAAAATAGTCTTATTCTCTTTTATTAAACGTGCAATGATTAAAAGGAAAACGAGATAAAAACCTCTTGGACAACGCATCAATCGAAAAGTTTCAATTACCTCGATGATCGTCCGGATTACGCGTAGTCCTTGGTAGAGGCGTGTAGCTTTTAACGTTGGAATTGTCGTTAAAATTGAGAAAATTCGCTTCTTTCGGTCTGACGATTCTCATCAATTGTCCTTTACTTTTGGCCTCTCTCATCTCGTTGACGGTGACTTTCGACGAATCCAGAAACTTCAATTTCGGCAAGTGATATAAAACGAAATACCTAAAATAAATAGCGAAACAATAATAAAACTGAACTGACTTCGAACGCTTTATCTCCATAAATCGAAACGGCTACATCTTTATCGTGGAATAATTTACTTGTGAATCGCATGAAAGAAAATGGTAATCTCGCGATACTTAAAGCGAAAATTGCTAATTCATCGAGGAATTGCTAATGAAACGCTCGTAAAGTTCTTTATTAGAATGGATTAGCGTGGAGATGTGTAGGTAGCGGAAAATAGGGAAAACGCCATGGAAACATTATGACGACGATGGTCAGCTATGATGCATAGACTTTACCTATAACGTTGATAATCCTCTTCTTCATTCTCGAAGTTGGATAATTTATTAGGGCACGCTTTATTTCCCAGCAGGCTTAAATACGTCAAAGTTGGTAAATTATTTTTGACTTGATGTACGAATTGCTCAATGTCAGTTATCTAGAAACAGAGAAAACTCGAGAATAAAACGAATCATTTTCCATTACGCGAATCCGGGCAGACCGGAACGCGTTTTCCTCTCCCTTTTCTTTTTGCGAGCAGCTTACGTTGTTTTTGTTCAACGATAACGTGCAAAGTTCCGGCAGATGCGGTAACATTAGATTATCGCTCAATTGATTATTATCTAATATTAGCTCCTTCAATCGCACGAATCCTTCCAATCCTTTGACGCTCGTCAATTCGTTATAACTCATATCCAAACTGGTCACTTTGTTGCCATACAATCGGACCAAAGTCTCCGGAATCCTGTGACAACCGCGTCCGCTGTAACAGAGCTGTTTCAAAGAGAAACGGGGAGAAAATTAAACAGATTAAAGCGAGATTTCAAGCAAAAAAAAAATATCGCTCTTTTTTATTACTAGAAATTCCTCAAACCAAACATTTTACCTTTGATGTGCGGATAATCGCATTTTGCTCGACGCTGATTTGCATAACGTAACTCAATTGCGAGTGATTTTGTTTAAGAACGGTTCTTTCGCCGTTACGAGACCTCTTTCTCGTCACACGACTCGAAATATCCACGCAATAAACGTGGGTGAAAGACGCGGATTTCGTGCAATTACTCATTTAAATGAAAACGGTTTTTCTTCAAATTAATTCTTGTCTTCGAGCAGTCGATTTCCGTTCAATTCTTTTTGGTTCCGATTTTTAAACGGATATTTTGTATTCAATTTCTGTTGGATTTTGAACAAGTTGTACGAATCGATAGGAAAGGTACGAGGGACTCGCTTTCTTTCCACTTATGTTAATGCAATCGATCCGGTAAACTACCGAAAAACTTGCTCCCGACACTTGTATAGGAATATAATTTTTATATCACTTTCTTGTTTCTTCCACGTTTTCCACCTTCTTCTTTTACCCCAACTTTTCCCTAGTTTTTTGTTCGCAAGAACGACCGCACAAAATATGCTAATAACGTGGATGAAGATGATGGTGTCTTAGGAACTTATTTCGAACGTAACGCAATTTTTGAGATACTTTAAACTGCGACGATGTTACGGGCATAAAAGGTGAACTTAAAACTGCTACCTGCCAATTTCCTTTTTCACCCTTCTTATTTATCGCACTCTTTATACACGAAGTAATTGATTGATGTTTCGCGTACACGTACGATCACGACATCAATACACGTCACTTGTGAAAATGGGTGATGTAAATTAGAGGGTAGCGACATTCGCCCCGGGGGTTGGAAAAAGAAAATAAATCGGATTATATGACGACGTCGTCGTCGTCGTTGGAAACATCTGAGTCGTTGAAAACAATGTGCAAACGAGCAAATCAACTAGACGATTGGAAATTGCAATTCTATCACCTTCTTCCTGTATCATTCGAATTTTACTGCGTCGTTATTATTCAGCGTACGTTTGCGTTTAAGTTTAAGCCGGTCGATGCAAATTTGTTAATAGAGGATCCAAAGAAAAAAGATGGGAAATTAGGAAGCAGTTGCGGCAGAAACTTGCGCACGACAAAACTTTTCTCGGGTGCAGTTTCGGATCTCGGTTTCGACTTGATTAAAGTGGAATTAAACAATAATCACTTACCGTGTCGTCGACTAACGTTATCGTACTCGGGGACATGTTGACGTCTTCATCTTCTTCTCTCATTTTTCCTTTTCGATCGATTATAATTACATTTTACGGTGGAATTGAAGCGAATCTTCGATCGTCGATTTCGATCGCACCGAACTGGATATCGTCTTACATCCGCGTGGAGTTGGCAACTTACGTATTGGTTCTTATTTGTTTGCCAATAATAACAATATCAAATGACTCGATATAAGAAATAAGCGTTGTTGTTATTTATTTTGTCGTATTCGAGGTTATTCTACGCACACAGAATATGTTTATTCGAGAGGCATTAATATTGGCTATTGACTCTGTTTGTTCGATGATAACAAGCATCGTTATGAGATAATTATTATCGTTTTGTTTACTAATAAATTAAATTATACGTTTCGTAGAATGGATTCGTACAAATTAGAAAGTTGGGTTGACGTTCTTCGACTGTTAAATCGCGTATCAGTCAAAGAATCGAAATTACTTATTTCATACTGCGATCGTTTTTGCAAACGAGCACTATTTTATTATTGTGCGAATCTTTTCTGGAAACTAACCCGCTTTGGCCAGCGTGACAGTTCTTGTATAATAATAGTCGAGCTTGTAATTGATTACCTTGAGCAACGTTTCAGTTAGACGGGCACGAAAGTTGCGACTTTGCAGTCGAAATTCCTACGGTTTCATTTGCGAGCGTTATAAAATAAAAGACATTTAAAGGTTTCCATTGTGGAGGAAAGCTTTCGTTTAAAAGTACGATGGGGCGTTTGAATGGGTTGAACTGATCAAATATTTAATGGAAATTAAATTGCTTTTTAATTATTATGTAGTAAGTAGTTAACATCGATGGCACGATACTTGAGTTTCATGCGGATTATAAACGAGGATCGATGGGGGTTAATGAGATGGAATATTAATAACAATTCTTATCAAATAAAATTATTTATTATATTCGAACAAAAAAAAGAACGCTCCTTTAACAAACATAAACGTAATTAATATTGATGCTGATGATAATAATCTTTAATACAATAAATAAGTCGAACATTAATATAACGAGAACACTTCATATACATTCAGTGGATGTATAATAATGTATGATACATTTAATTTAAATTACGTCGCCGTAATTATGGGTCGGGCGCCGTAAAGGATTAAAGCTCGGAAAAGAATTTCAAATTTTCCTCTTTTCCCCGTTCCGTTGTTGTGCTCTTTGTGTGAAAGTACAAATGCAAGAAGAAGAAAATGAAAGAGACTCAACGATATTCACGAACTCGTTATAAGCCCCCGACTTGCTTATCGTTCATGTTAATTCGTTCGTTTGAAAAGCGAGGAATTAATTAAAACCGTTTTATTAATATATAATATTTACAATTAATTTGGCCCATTTTGCGCGAACGCGGAGAAATGAAATGAATTTGGTCCAATAAGATGTCTTGTATAATTTAATTCTTAACTTGACTTCATATCGCGTGGTCAATTGAAAGACGTTACTTGCTCGAAAAGAAATTCATGTTTGTGCTTCTGATCGTCAAGGACTAGAAATGTAGGACAAAGATTGTACAGCGGATTTAATTCGAACGATATCTCGTTTCTCTCATTAAAATTAAAAAATTCTCTCGTATAATATTTACATTATTCTATCGAATCTTTCGCTCGCTCCTCTCTATTTTGCATTCTCATTTGCCCGTGCACAAATCCTAACGAAGATCGACGAGGGTACAATGATATACCGGAGGAATTGCAAACGCTCAATATTCCCTGCGTATTGCGTGTATGTACAAGTAACTTAATACTATTAACCACATTCATCTAGACGAAAAGAAAAAAATCCATTTCTCTTTTCCATGTGTTTATTTAAAAAATTTCCTCTTCAGCTGACACACTTACATACATTTATATACGTTTTTTTTTGTCTCTAACAAGTTACGACGAAGCGTGAATTTCCCACAATTTTGTATTTCTTCTTGCTTAAAATTTATCATTATTATTATAAAAGGAAAGGAAGAAGAACCTTCTACTTTACATGTGTAACACACACATACTCGTAGAGTTTAAGTATTGTACAATTTACATGAATTTGCGTATGCAACATATTTTATAAACTTGTCTCCGTGTCAAGAGGTCTTTAACGTACGGATGCGAAAGGCGAGCAGAGAAAATACGCAAAAGAAAGGGATGATCTTCAAATCTTCAAATGGCCTTTTAATTTTCACGTCAGCAGCAAGAAATCGTCTGCCGTTCTCGTATTTGCAACATAAAGGCTATTAACATCAAAACGGTCATCAACAGCATCATCATCGTTCGTCGTCCTTTTTTAAAGAATTTCAGGTTTAACTCGAGCACGCAATTATTTTCTGCTGGAAAGGTGGCAAGAAAAATGGGAGGTCTTTCCGCTTTCAGAGTTTTCTGCAATTTGGTCTAATTAGAAGTCGTCGAAGACGTTACGTTAAATTAAAAGGATTCGTGCACGATTTTGATTTGGCTAAAAAAATCATAATTAATCGAATTGCGCTCGTAAACGGTTTTATTCGCTCGAAAACTAGTTAATTTACTGCAACGCATTTGGTGGACTTAATGTGCATTATTTCAAATTCACATTGACAATTAATCGATTAATTATTCCCCTCTGCTTTTTTACGCAATTTTCTTTCGTTGTCAATGGTTAATTTCGTAATCGATTTCGAGTAATGATATGTAATTATAATTCGAAGCGATATGTTTTGATGTTATTCGCAATTCCATTTATACATTAAAACAATTTTATTCGCAATTCCAATTGAAATCACAATTCAATTTGACGCATAAAATTCGAATTCGATGGATTATTTTTCGCTGTTTTTGTTAATTAATAACGATAGGGATCGACAAAGGGAATCGGAAATGGATTGCGCAAAGGAAACCGTTCATTTTCCTTCGTTCTGCGAAAGTATTCTTTTGGCGAGCGGAGTTTAAAGAATAAGAGGACGATTTTTCCTCATCTCTAAAAAGGTTTCAGCACGAGTGACCGAAGTAAATGCTTTTCTTTCTAAATAAGCAATCTTTCTTTGCGATTACTTTGATGGACGCAAATAACGGGCAAGAAAATCCCTTAAAGCTTCAAGCTTTTGGCGGCTTGCGTTTATTAACGCATAAATTCTGGTGTCGCCAAAATGCACGTGAAACGTTATTCAATGTTTAGTTATTGACAGGATAACATATAATAATGTTGCAGCCGTCCCACTAAATATCCATCATCGTCGCCGGGTAGCGTATAAATTATCGGCGAACGAGAGTGCAAGTAAATCGGTTTTCGCTGGTGGCCTCCAAGAAATTTATTTCCATCGCTGATAAAACGGAAAGGGACAAAAAGGGAAGCGACAACAATCCAGCTTCATCTCTTACGGAAGCATCGTGCTACTTGTTCCGAAACAAAAGCAAATTGTGGATCATATTTTTTTTTGTTAGTAACTCTTTTGTACGATTCCTCTTTCGAAACGAATCTTCGTCCTGTTACGTTCGTGGGCGGTATTAATCTCGTTCTCTCCGTTAACGTTCTTCTTTGGTTGTAATTTCGTTTTCCTGTTATACGTATCGGATGCGATACTCACCAGAAGGAGAAACGAAAATGAAGAAGAGGAAAGCTACCAAACATAAGCCAATAAATTGTTCATGTCTTTAATTCCGGAAAGATTATTTTGGTTTGCGAGAGAGAGAAAGGCACATTATCGGATTGTGTTAAAAGTTAAAAAGAGACAGGGCGAGAGGAATCGCGAAATGAGGCCCTTTTAGAAAACAGAAATAGAATGAAAATAGGGGGCGAAGAAATGAGAAGCTATAAATTACTTTATTGTGCCTTATACGTATAATTCCAGTCATAAACTATGATATAGATGGATAATAAAAACCCTTTGGCAAGATACCAAGAGAAAAGCTAAATAAATGAAGTGCAGAATATAGACGGCAAACGTCTAAACAGTTTTTACAATGTCAGCAGCAGACTTCGGAGCGGAAAACTTTGAAGAAGAAGGAAAGGAAAATTTCCTTTAATTAAAACCGTGATTGGAATTTATGATTATTGCAATGCTTATCGAGCGAAGAGGAAAAAAATGAAAATGAGATGAAAATGGGATTATTTTCGTGCACTCGCATTGCCAAACTCGCATCGTTGCGTTGGCAAATGTGGCAAGAAGGGCGAGCAAAATTAATCACACACTCGCATTAATTTTCCAAACCAGAGTTAATTAATTACGTTTTATTATTAGCAATCCCTCTTGAGATAGTTTCATAAAGGCGACGACGACAAAAACGATGATGTTGCTGATGACGATATCCATCATCACATGCTTGTTCCACGCTTTCACATAGTGGATATTAGAATTTGTGCGATATGTTTGATGCGAAATTGCGAAGTCTACAGGACTTTAGCGAAGGATTTGCCATTTTAGTTTTCTTTTAAAGTCGACTATTATTGATAAATTACTAAAAATTAACAATAAAAAGCGAAAAAAATATAAAGCAAATCCCATCGTAACTCGCCCTGAATTTAATTAAGTTTCAACGCTCGGTTAATATAATAAGATTAACTCAATTAAGTGTCGACGACGACATAATAAAAAATAGTAATTGTGGCGCGGATTGGAGCGAAACTTTGCCGGTTAATAACAAATAATTGGTGATAGAAAATGGGGCGCCGATTTTCGTGGCCATAGTAGAACTCGCAAAATCTTTGAAAAAGGCTCAACGAATTCATAATCAACGCATTTTTAATTAGTGACAGCGCTGGAACGAAACGAAGAGAGATTTTGTTTCGCGCATGAAACCGCACAGCAAAAAAAAAATGCGGCATCGGCAGCGAGAGGCGAGACGAAAAATATTTTGCAGGATTTTCATTAAAATATTTCAGCCATTCTCCTATTCTTCCTCCTCGCTTTTCATACTTATTACGTTTCCCTTTGCGGTTTAAATTTCGTTCTCCATAATGTCCGATGGATACCTGACGCGCTTCACGACGTGATTGCCGGCGTTTCTCATCATCGACGCCGATCTAACCGGCAGCTGATTATTCGACGACGTTATCCTACTGCCAGTCTTCCGTCTCATGCTGATGTACGTTGTAGAGGTGTTGTTTCGATGAAGCAACGTGCTTTCGGTCCCCTCCGTGCCTGCAAGTTAAACGCACATTCATTTCTTGCATCGTACCCACACGTCGTTGTCGTCTTCAGTTTTATCATCGCGAGACACCGAACGAAGAAGGAAATAATGTGGGCTGCGCTGCTAAGCGGAGAAAAATTGCAATTTACGAAGAAATAAATAAAAGATTAAGAGAACGTTTTATGAAGGATTTCAATTTGAGGAGGGACAACAATAAAATCTGGCGTAGATAAATTAAGCGGCCCGGAATTATTCTTCGTCTTATTTTTAATGGTACCGTTCCCTATATTTAACCGGCCATAAAAACACGATATCCTGAAAACCGTTCGCTTTGCACTCCACAATTACGCAACATTCTAAAAGAGTTTAATTACAATGTTAAATTCATTTGAAACAAGAAAACCTTTACAATCATTAATCAGAACCAGCGTTTCTCATGCTTAATAAGAATCGTACATACTTAGACTTACTTGTCAGTGGGAAGCCGGTGGACGATCGCGATCGACGCATCGTGATCTTCGGCAAGCACTTCTTGAAGCACGGTATCGATCGCAGCACTTGCACGAAGCCGGTGCGAAAGCGTACGTTCATGAAGAAGTAAATGATCGGATTATAGCACGCGTGCGACATCGCCAGTCCGTAGAATGTGAACCATAGATAAGTGATTAGGTTCTCGCTGATCGACTCCTCCATTAACTGCAAAGACGATAATAGCAGCAAACACTCCTTTTGCCATTTTTTTCATTTTTTTTTTGCTTTACATCTTCGCTATTTGTTTGTCTCGTTTATTTTTTTTAGCATATTTAAATTTTATGTGTAATTTTATTAAACGAGGGGCTTTATTAGTAAATAGAATACGCAAACACCCGGGGGGCAGTCGCAAAAAAAACATAGGCGCGGAATGAATTTAAAGTTAATTATAAAGCAAATTAAGTCAAAACAAAAACATTTGGAAGAAAAGCACGAATGCTCGATAAGAATTGTCGCACGTGTATCGAAGAACGGCATCGATTTTCCAGTTTACTTTTCTTCGCGAACGTTATTGAGGCACAGAAAGAAACGCTCGCATTGTGAAAGTAATTAATTAAATGCAAAATTATTCTGTGATACAATTAAAAATACGGGAATAATAAATCGTTTCGTTTTTAGTTCAATAATCCTTATTCATCATGTGATATAATATAATACAATCTTCGGAAATGTTACGCGATTTAAAGCACGCAAATTGCCTCCTTTCCGATCGAATGACTATAATAATGTTCTTTACGTATGCGTATAAGACCGTTTATGCGAGGTTTACCAAGTTCCTTTTTGTGCATAGAAAATCACATCCTTCTCGCAAACAGATTATATAAAGTGTTCTCCGAGTCGCATTATACGTAATAATCGTATCTTCTTCAAATAATAAATATTCAACAATATCGCAAATCTGATTTTAACTTTTCTTCATCAAAAAGAAAGATTCCTTTTGTGTATTTTCGGACGAATAACGCGAGCAGATTAATTGCTTCTGCTTCATTTTTTTATTGCCATTCATTTAAAAAGCGCGCATATTTTTTATTCATTTGTCTTCGACTATTATTACTTCCTCTTGCAGCATTTTATTATACAATTGTTGCCTTTATGGAACCACTTTTGCATTGTACACTTACCCAAAATATGTTGAATGGAAGCCAGCATAGCGTATAGACAAACACAACGGTGACCATCATTTTAACCATCTGCAAATATAAATGAGAAGAATTTGTTATATGATACATTTTTAAAGCAAAAAATTATTAAAAGCGTTTCTTCATTAACAGAAAAATTGCATTTTCGAAACTCTAAAGCGATTAATTATGGAAATAAACACTAAACATTGATTAACTAGAGTTTAAATGTGAGTTTTATATTGAGATTCATTAATTTTCTGAGCCCTTTTTTTTTTCGTCAATTTTTGCACTTTTAGAGAAGGGTCCCCTTCCCTACTTTTGCATTTTTTGCAGTAATTGCAATAAACTAATTTTCGAACTCTTAAATCGATTAATTATGGAAATAAACATTAAAGGTCGATTAACTAGAGTTTAAATGTGAATCGGACATTGAGATTCATGATTTTTTTAGCCTTTTTGTTTTCCTCAATTTTTGGACTTTTAGAGAACTACTTTTTCATTTTTGAACTATTTGCAATAAACTCATTTCGGAACTCAAAAGTCGCTTCTTGGACTGGACCTTTTCCAATTCCCTTTTGTGCGACGCTTCTACTTTCATCGTGACTCGAGAAGAAGAAACATTAAAAAAAAAACAGCAAGAGACACCGGAAAAACTCTCGTGTACCAAACACGACGCGCCAAGTGTTTTTTATTAATACGAATTTATCAAGTTGTAAAATGAAAATTCTTAATTGCTTCATTTTTCTGCTCTTCTTTTTCTTTTGCGCTAACTATTTACATACGTTATTATTATAAGATTTAACTTTAACTGAATTTCATCTTGGCACAGATAACAGTTTAGGCGTATCGGATCAATTTTAATTAAAACTTTTCACTATATTTCTTAATTAGAATAACAATGAGATGAAGAATAATTAATTATTTGTATGAAATCTCATAAAGAATGTTGATAACTTGGAGGTAATTTAATTAGTCTACTTTCAAAATTCTCGTGTGGGTTTTGGATCGAATGAGAGGGCGGTTCAAAGTGAAATACTCGAAGGAAGGAAGAAAAAATTAATCGCTTCTCTTGGCGACAACACAGCGAAATAATTGTAAGGCACTAGGCGTCAAATAGATTGTTAAACGGTTCTAGATTGATCGAGTATTGTCCATTCGAATACAATTGGCAACCGGAATCCTTTTGATGTGACCCAAACGATAATAATAGATCACTTCACTTCCGCGAAACCAATCAATTTTGCAATAAAAGTTTGTTGGACGTGTGGCCGTCGAAAATTATTTTCACACCCTCGCAATTGAATTACTTTAGTTGATGTTGATTATAAACTGTACAACTAATTTAATAACTGTTGAAAAGATGCAGGAGCAAGTTTAAAAGTTTTTCTTCTTTTCTTTTGGCAGCGTCGTAATATATTCCGCTGTATATCATTACGTGGTACACGTGTTCTTACTTCAGTCATTTTACGAATTTAAGCACATTCCCCGTTGGAACTTCCTCAATTTTAAATTTGTCGGTCGAAAAAGCAAAATTGTTCGTCTTTCTCCTCGTGCACCTTCTTATTCGGTTTAATGGAATAGAATGGAACGACTCACCTTCTGCACTAATATATGGCAAGAATTTGAGTTTACTTTCTTGATAAAAATTCCACGTTCTTTGAAGTACGGCGGTTACTATTGCACGATGCTGCCGGAGTTATTTTGTGTCATTAAAAGTTTAAAGCGTTTTATTGTTATCACAAGAATGGAGTATTATGCAACGGGAAAAGAAATAGCGCAAGAGTCGGGAGCGGATTAGATGCAACGATGCAAACAATTTCGTTGCCCTCAAAATGGGAATTTTCCCTCGACTAATTTCCCAACGTTCTTATTTTTCGGCGATAGATTTATTTCCCGTCGATGGTTCGGTGCCAAGTGGAAACATTACACGGCCTTCCTGCTCCGCGTCTTTTAGAGATTCTTTTTACTCAACGCTTAATATTTATTAGTACTTCTATATTGTCGAACGTAAATCAACAGTTTGTTCGTTCGAGTGTAATTTTATGCATTGTGCTTTACGTTCGATGCATTCGCATTCTCGCACTGGAAGAATAACGGATTTCGACGTTAAAATATTGCCAGGACCGGTATGCTTTTGATGTGTACTTCATAATAATTTTATTTTATAACAAAAAAAAAATGGGAACCGTAAAATATTCCTCTATTTTCTCAAACGTATTTTTTATTAACACAAGGAATGTTTAATAGAATTTAGAACGAAATTCGTTTACATTTAAAGGTTAATCCTTTAAATACCAATGCCTCGCGATCACCTCGAGAATATTAATACAAAACAAAAATGCCAATTGGCAGTTTGCAGGATTAGCATACAGATTTAAAGCCGTTGAAAATAAAGAGGAATTCGCTTCGCGACGATGACGATGACGGAGGGACGCATTTATTTTTAATGCCGATTTAATTTAAATTTAATTTTACTTCACCTAGTTTATCAAATAGCATTCGCCGAAAAATAAGAAAAGAATTGAAGCAAAGCTTGTTTAGGGTAGTTTATCCTTTCGAAATAATAATTCGTTATAACGATTTAACCGCATTTTCCATTAACTTAATGCGTTAATAATGCGATGAATTCAATTAAAAGTTCTCATTATTCTTATGCTTAATTATTTGTTACAGTCTTTTCCTCGTCATTGGTGAAAAACGAGCGCCCATAATTGAATTGGTCGCACAATAAACGGAAATAAAACTCGCGGAGAAAACTTATTTTCGCGCAACGGAAAACTCGATTAATCGCTCAACAATACGTTCGCAATATGATAATTTGCAAAACAATACGAAAGAGGTTTTGCGGTGTGAGGGCAGAAATTTAAACTGACTGGAAAACTAATTACGAATACGTTGTTGCCAGTGCACCCTACTAATTCGCACACGGTTAATCAGTTTATTTAACAGTATTTCAATAATAATACAAGTTATAATCCTGTGCGTATAATTCACACTCGTATTTTCCACCCTCTTGGTTGTCTATTAAATTAAATTCGGCGAGATTAGAAAGTAATTAAATGTTTGCGGTTTTGGTGTACCTATTTTAAATTTGCAATTTCTTTCGCCCGAAGAATAATAGACAGACGAGGAGCAGATATAGAATATGATTATTCAAAGCGCACGAAATCAAATTAAGGTATTAGAAGTCAAACGAATGCTTAACACGTATATTAGAATGGATTTGCGAGATCTTATAAACTCCGCAGAAGAAGGAATCGAGTGGAGGAACGTCGCGAAACAAACTTTGCCAAACAATCTTCTTTGGCAAATATTTTTTAACAATTTTATAAAAACAAATCTTAACGGTTTCTTAAACACACGTGACGCCTTTTACCTTATAGATGTGAGCAAACACATCTCTTTTGAGTTATGTACTGTTACTTCCATCAAAGCCAAACATGCAGATGTTTGCTCGTTATTTTGCGCCGTTCGATTCTAATTCGCTTTCTTCAATCAAGCAAATCTTTTTCGCGTACTTTTATTCCCCAATTTAAATTCCGAACTCGTCCCTCGAATCGATTCAATTGATCAATGATACGACTCAATTTATTACTGTGGCATCTTAACGAGGAGCGCTTAAAATGTACAGCAATTGATGGAAACGTTTTATAAAACCAACCTACGTTCTTTTTTTCGAATCGAAAATTACATTTTTCATCGTAACGCGAATCTCAAAAAAGAAGTTCGTACATGATAGATCAAGTTTCTTTCTACCTTTTTTCTATGGGCTATTTGCAAAAGGTTCGTCAATCAATTTCAAATAATATTTATATAAGCAGCACTTGAACGCTCCTAAAGATCGACAATATTTCTCAATGCCATACTTACTGAAATATACAATTTTAATGTTGTGTATAAGAAGTTTTCTGCAAATTGCAAAAAGTGGAATCCGAATCGCATTTTTGTGCGAATATATTCGACAATGGTTGGAAGCTTGACGTTATATTCGACGAACGAACATAAATATTATAATGTTTGGCGCGACAATGCGAGAGAGTGAGTTTGTGGGTCGCAAAGTTGTCGCAAGAAGAGGAAATAATTATGGAACCGATCGCAAAAAGTTTAAAGTGCGAATTCGCTAGCCACCATTCATCATCCAGATTTTGTATGAGTCGTGATTTGACTGCCTCCCAGTCAACGCCGACGGTATCGAAAGTCTTCTCTTAAATTATTGTCAATGATTTGTCCGCAAATCTCCACTTTAAACGCCCACGATCAATTTGCACCGTTCTAAATAAAAATAAATCTCGAGATAAATCTCGTTTAATCTCCGTCCACTTACTTTCGTTTTGTTCCATCAAAGACCGCTCGGTAAAGTATATTTTGTTGTTGTTAATTGGACTTTTTCTTCGTCTTGTTATTGTTGTTGATGATGATTAAGTTGACGTTATCCATTAAAAAGCTCGAGTGGCTTAACTGAGGTCAATTTAAATTTATCGCTTCTAATGCTCTTATTTATTATAATGAATTATTATTGCTTGAGCCAACGACAAAGCAAAAAATAAGAGAAGGCGCAGCAAAATAAGGGAACAGGAGAAAAATCCCTTTAATTTTGTGCTGCCTTTTTAAATAAGGCACATCCTTTATCAGTTTCCCTTTCTTCTTCTATTTATACCGCGTCCTTTCTCACGAATAAAACAACGCAAAAAAGGCGATTCATTAAATTAAAGAACAATGAATGGGAACGAGATTTTTTCAGCTTTCAATAATAAGATTATTAATTCTTTTCTCTCGCAATTTATTATGAATTTCGCAACGAAACAAAGCGCTGAAGATGTATTGCGATTAATAAGCAGTTTTTTTTAAGTGTTATTATGGCATCTTTTCGTGTTTTCATCACTTGCCCTCTTTCAACTTTATTGTCTTTACCTTTTTTGTCTCCTTTAGTTCGTAGTTGTTGGGCTTGGGCGGATAAGCGGCTATTATAAAATTCAATTAAATGTAAATTTCTTTCCAAATTTCCCTCACTCGACATTTTCATTAATTCTAATTTTCACTTTAATAATATCAACTGTATGTTGCGGATGGTCGAACAAAAGATAGTAGTGGCGGTTAATTATTAAATATAATTATAATAGACTAATTAACGAGCTAATTAAATAACGGCGACTTAATGAAAATTTCGCAATTAACTCGCTCTTATCCCGTGTACTTTTACTACTCTTAACGCAACCTGTTGAGAACTCAAGACTCGCGTTATTTCTTGAGCTTGAAAAATAATTCCGATTCCTTTGAGCGAAACGACGTCCTTTTGCGAAAATGTCAAAACGGAAAAGGAAGCGCGGTATCTAAAGAACCAATTTAGTATCGCAGCGGCGGGTAATAGTAGAGTAGTCCCTTTTCAAAATCAAATTATTCCCGTAATTTAGTTAGATAAATTCTATAGTGCGGCATATTTCAATTTTGATATAAATCTTCGTGATATAATTCATTCGGTAAAATCAAATTTCCTCCCCGAAATCATCGTTAAAGGAAACGCTTCAACGTTTAGGCGAATCATTGTTATCGCGCAAACGAAATGCGAAAGAAAAACAACCGATTAAACCGGGATAATTATTCCGCGATCGCCACGCGGGCATAAAAATCAAATCTTGTTTGTACAGCTTGTGGCAATCTCAAATTAATATGTTAACGGTTCGCTTTAAAGTTATTAGAAGATGTGCCCGCAGGTGGACATAATTTTCTGGTTGCCTAATGGATCTTCTTGTTAAATAACATTTTGCGTGCCTTTGTGGCATTTCTAAGGATTAAATATCCGCCCAATATACAACCATATAACATTAAACCTAACCACTTCCTTTTGCCCCGTGATGTAGGTTAAGAATGTCACCCTCTCGCTTCATTGGTATGTGAACCATCATTCAATCAAATTCTTACCGGCATATAAACTTGATTTGGATTTAACAGCAATCTTATCGAAAAGCGCTCTTTCTCAATCAATAATCAATCGCTATTCGTATAAAACATCCCCTTTGTCCGTCGATTCCTTTGATTTCGCGAACAATAGTTGTAAAATATAAAGATTTCCTACTTGTTTCGACGACTTTCCGCTATTTTGCGCGAAGTTTCTTAGAATTAATTAAATGAATCGTCGTTGTTTAAGATGTCGTAAGATCTCGTTTAATTTTGAACAACTTTATCCCTCCAGTGTTAATAACGAAGAGATTTTCATTAAAAACGAAAAATAAATGGCAAAAACTTGCTTCATAGAGCACTCGCGTACGTCGAATCATTTCCCTCTTACCAAACGATTACTCGACACTTTTCGTGAACGCGGCGGAATTCCGGAAACGAAAAGTGTGTCCAATTTATTTTATTGCTTTAATCTAATTAAAACAGATATCGTTAACGTGAATCTACATATTATTTGGTTAAAACGTATAAATAGAGTGAAGGATCTCTTCAGTTAGCCAGCTAGCCGAAGACCACCCTCCTTTTAATTCTAACGCAGTTAAAACGGTTCGTCGGCCCCCGTTTAGATTAGGAGCGAAAGCTTCTCGGCGTCGTCGTTTCTTTTAAATTCGTGCCGTTCGTTAACATTTAATACGGTCGCCGTTAGTTTGAAGAAACTTTGACGGTAGTAACGATGATGGCATCAACGATGGTAGTTTTTTAATTTTGCCAACTCCTCACACGACCTTTGTAACCACTTTAATTTTATTTCGTTTTTAACCCCACGCGAGTGTGTACATGTTATTATAAAGGGTCGTGTGCTGTAAAATAAACCATTCTGATGGATTCACTTGAATTTCGAGCGTCACGTATCTCATTAAAAGCAACAGCACGGAAAATGATGAAATGTCGTTCATCATTTTATACAGACAAATGATCATTTTAACAATAACGAGCGGAGGTAGCGTACCTAATTCCGGTCGTCGTCGCGATGATAATAATTCATAAGCGAAAATCCCAAAAAAAATTACATACTTGCTACATGTACGTTAAACGCTCGCAAATGGATGCTGTCGTTCGTGCGCGGATGCCATTCCGAAACTATTTTGCAAACTGTCCTACCGACGTTTCCCTTCCGCAGTCGATTCCAATTCGAAACTTGCGTTAATCCCTCATTATATTAATCCAGGTCGAACCGAAATAAATACTTGAAATGATTGCGGTTGATTTAATCCGATCGCATTGCGGATCCGGGATTACCTTCGCGACACGTGTCCGCAGACTTTCAAACGTTACACTTCGGCCAGCATAAAGCGAAATCGAAGATTAAACGATTTCCGCAACTTTAGCGCAATACCTTTCATTGCAAAACATTTTAAAATCACGTCCTTGCTGCCCCTTCGCGATTTAACGGCAAAAACGTAGCATTGCGTTATCGCCCTTTTAGCAATAACGCCATCGGAATCGGTCCCGTGGAATTTCGCGTTCTTTTTCCACGTTCCAATAGTGCAATACGAGATCATTTATTGCGTAACGTGTTCGAGCGAACCGCTTAATGAATGTTAGATACTCGTAACAATGCGCGTTTCGTCTCAATTGAGTTTTATTATGGGAATTGATAAATTATAACCAGCGTCTATCGATTTTCCGCGGGCGTTTGTATTATTTCCTTCTTTCGTGTGGCTGTGCGATTTGAGAAAGGAATAAAAGGCGAACGTCTTTAACCGCTCATCGATAAGCAAGCCAAGTGGATTATTTGCTTCCGAATCATTTGTAATTTCAATATGCGATTGCTTAAATAGCTTTTATATTCTCTTAGATAAATCAATTGGTGCACTCTTTCGTACGGAATATCCCAGAGATTAATTCACTTCGTATATCGTAGTCTAACGCATCATCGTTTTCATATTGTAAGTATAAAACTACATTTTCCTCGTTGAGTCATACAAATTTCTGCAAAAGGAAAACGTTCATTTTTTAAACCGTCATCAATCATCATCTATCCTTACAAAACAATTTTATTCGTGCACGTTACGTACAGAAATATAGAGCAAAACACACAAAACCGAACTTTTACTACATTAAATGCACAACTATTAGCAAAAACGTGCTTTATTGCTGCATACAGTTATTACATTTTTTCCCTCTTGAATAATCGATCAATCCATACGCGAAAACCTATATTTACACATGAATATTACATCAAATGAAGTCAAGGAGTGTTATTAACGTCAAGTACTCAATCCTCAGATTATTACTTACGTAAATACGAAATTAGATTCGACTGAAATATCGATGGAAATTTGTTAAAGACGTCGAGATTGTTGAAGATTAACGAAAAAAGAAATTGTTTGGCCTCTTGCTAAATTAATTAAATCGCAAAAGTCAATCTCATTACGTTCGGTAATGAAGGAGTGAGTGGAAGCAGACGCAAAAATGGTTTGTCTCCTTTAGTTAATTTTTTTTTCGTTTGTTGGTTGTTCTAATCGCATCATTTGCTCAAGATGATCTCCAAAAGAGAAACGATAAACAAGAGGCCTTCGGGTTTTAGCATTTAACATTGTGTTTTTAAAACGCCTTTGGGTGTAATATTTAGGTAGGGAAATAGGAATTAGAAAAAGAAACGTGCCATTACCATTTTGGGCGATAAAAAGACTTCGCCAATTGTTAGTAGCTCGAGAGGACTTTTTTGCATAAATTTCAACGAACCGAAACCATAGAAGGCGACGAGAAAGACGAAATGGAAACGAATGAACCAAAATGGAAAAATCTTATATGTTTATTTCGCAGAAAAAGGAGGCCGGGCGGAAGAAATGTCGCATCGCATTGGATATCGATTTAATTTCTAACTTGGAGGGTAAAAATCTGTCCGGATAGTCTAACTTTTCCAATTAAATCAATACGATCCGACAAACTATTCGTCGAACTCGATTTTTCAAACTCCAAATCCCGCAAATAATCAAATGGATGCGAAATTTAACAAATCCTTTCTCGTTCCGAGTCCTGCGAAATTGAGTGTAGTTTTTATGTCCATTACCAATCTTGTTGTATTTGATTATCGCTCATCCACCCACCATCGGCAATAATAACAAATAACTATTGTACAATAAAAGAGTAAACTTCTACTCGAACGTTATAATTTTTTAATCAATTCCCACTCGCAATTCGTTCCGTTCCTGTTCTCGTTCAATTTAATCTTTTTCCTCATTTCGTCCATTCTAATTCAATGCGTTTCACGTGGCATTTCCACGAGGGAATAAATTGTGATAATAATAATAATGGATATTATTATTATTCGCGAGACCGAGAATGGGAAATAAAGCTCTCGACGGTTTGTAATGGACGCGTCTCGCGTTTATAGCTAAATTGATTCCGTGTGACAAATGCAATTGAGTTAATGACACGCATTTCGATTATAATAGGTATTATTATTGTGGGTGCGGATTTTTTTCCCTTTAAAAACAATAAGCGAATTATTTTAAAAAGCTCCTTCAAGTGCGCCATTCGGGTTTTTATTGCCTCCTATTTACAACAATATCGCTGTCTTCACAATGAGATGCTGCAAAAGTTAACAAAAAAAAACGCAAATCGATTCCATTTATAGAATTTGTACAATCGTAAAAGAATCCATTTCATAAACAGACGAGGGCGCAAAAATCTCTTTGAATTAACAAACATAAAGACGGTCCCGTCCAAATGGTTCGGACACGTTTTATAATTATTCCAGTTACATACGCACCGAATGATGATAAGCCATTTAGAACAACTTTCGGTTTTCCAGCTAATTGTTTCGTTACGATTATATCAAAAGTTAACCCCGTACGCGCGGATCAGGTTCATTAATTAATTACGCAGAACAATATTCTGAACGAGGGCGTCAGTGTTGCTTTGAATGCGAATGGGAGGCCAACGTTTTATGCTGCGTTTTCTCTTAGCGTTCGGTCGAATAAATGATATATAAAATGAAGCGAGGAGGGAAAAGAAACGAAAGAGCGGAAAGCAGAGAGCAACATCGTGCGGGAATAAATTTCTATGAAGAACGCAAAACGTCTTGAGATGACACATTTAAGACACGTTGAAAAAGCGAGAACGTTTCGTGTGACAGAATTGGATAATTGAAATGGTAAAATTTCATACAAAAACCCATGTTTATAACACATGCCACGGCAGGAGGGAACGATAAGGAAAATGGCCCGAGTGCTAGAATGAGAGAGAGAGAGTCGGGCTTTTATTATTAATAACAACAACAAGCAAATACATTTCCTGTGGGAAATTAATTAATTTCAATTCAAACAATGGCAATGGCTTAATTGTTAATTTACTTCTTGCACGAGTCCGGATGGAAGTAAAAGAAGCAGCGACGCTCACTTTTGCCATCGCATTAACGTTTATGAAGAAATCCATTTCGATCGCGATTGGCAATCAGAAGAAGAAAAAACGGTCGATCTACGCAAAACTATTTATAACGCGTACCTGTAGTTAGAATGAGCCATTAATAAATGGTAGTCCGAGTTATTTATAAGACGATGCAGGGAAAATTAGTTTCGATCGGAAAATAAAAGTAAAACCTTTTTTCAAGGCAATTTCATTTTTTCTTCTCGTTTTTTTTTCCGTCTTTTTGATCAAGATAATAGAATTTAGAAAAGGCACGAAAATTCGCTTCTCCTTTAAGATTGAAAAATTTAGTCCGACCAATTTGCTCGTCTCCGCCGTTCCTTTTTTCCTCTTATTTTTCTCTAGTTGTTTAAAGTCTAATTTAAGTTTCCTATCGTCAAAATTGTTGTCCTAATAAAATTTCGGTGAGAGAACGGACGAAAACGAAAAGGATAATAACGCTTATTTTCGTTTTTTAAGTTCGTATCATTATTTATAAGCACAATAATAACTTGCAATAACAACAATGAATAACAAGGAGGAATTGTTATTTGAGTTTTTTCCTCGCTCAACGTCTGGAGCATTGTTCGCAGACGTCGTCGACTATTCAGCCGAAGCTCCCCATAGACATCGCAATAACCTGTTGTTCTATACACGTACACTAAAATTATGATTGCGATACGTAGTTTTACATTTATTATAACACTCAATAATTCAATATTGTTGGAACAGAGAATGCCATAATGAGAAATCGTTTGCAGAACGATGTTTATTCAAAATGTGACGTTAAATTGAAGATTGACAATATCATATGCCAATACCTCAATGGCTTCCCGCAGTGGAGCCAATTGTATCCACATGACGATCACATTATTTGCTCCCCTTATTTATTATATAATAGATTGCAGAATTAGTTTCCTCAAACAAATTGAAGTTCTATCGTCTTAATTTATTGCATCATCATAATAAAATTGTCTGCATTCGCGTTTAAAATATATTGATTTACGACTAAAACAAGAGCAAAATATCCTCTGTAATAAAATTTGTAATCGACAATTTTTTTTTGCGTAATGGTTGTCGCTACTGCAATGTATTATATTACTATCAACCAGCTTTTTGCAATCGTTTGCTTCCAATAAATAAATGCCATTCTTTTATTGCCAATTTTTATGCGTTTTACGTTATTATAGTTGTGATTATTTGCCATTAAAAAAACGTTATGGACTTTGCGAGCGTAACAGCAGTAGTAAAAAAAAGGGACAAAATGTATTTAGAAAAAATTCATGTAAAACGCTAAACCACTTCTGCAGCACTAATATATCACGACCATTAAACTGAAAGAAAAAATATATAAACGAGAGGCAATACGAAATTGTAGTCGTTTAAAAAATATGCGATCCCTCTTTTTGGTGCGTAAAAAAAGGAAGAGAAATTGTTTATTTCATTATTATTATTTTTAAAAGCACCGACGGAAATTTATTTGGGATGTTATATTTATGTAAAGCATTTTTAAAGATTACAGTGACCTTTTTCTCGTTGCCAGTACTTAACTAAATCCATATTGTTCCATTAGAAAAAATATTCCTCATACGGGACAGACTCCATATATCGTTCAACGTTCCAAACGGTCAAGTTAGGCGATTGCTTTTTTCTCTTTCTTCCCTCCTTCGTTTGGTCGTCCCTCTTTGCAGGACGAACGGGATCCCGGTTCAAAAAGATTTTGCTTTGTCCTTCTCCTTCGTCGCACAGGGAATTATTTTAATGGTCTTATTACATTTTATCCCATAGAACACATATTGTTATATTTACTCGACGAAAGGGCACAAGGAACAAAGAAACCATCGAGAAATATTTGCAATTGTGTTCAAGTTTCGCTTTCGACTGCACTCGTTTCTATCAAACGCGAAATGTAAGCAGTCTATTTAGGATCGAGGCTCTCCTCTATGCCAATTAAATTGCGAATTGTTGAATCGTATTGCTCGCAGATTTATAGAAACGGAATGGCATTCGTCCATAATATCCTCGTAAATATTTATACAATGTCATTGTTTTAATAAAATTCGTAGCAAAAAAAGATACAATTCGTGCGAAAACACGAGTATTTGCGATATGAAACAGACCGTTGCTGCTGTTGCTGTTATTTTAAATAAAAACCCATGAATTTCATATCCCCGTATTGTGTGTGTGTGGGCTTGCAAAAAGATATAATAAACAAAATCCCTCACTCGTACGTGAAGGATATTCAAGTATTTCTCTTTTGCTGTTTCTTGCCTTTAATATTGCTCTTGCTATAACTACAAGAAGAGCACGCATTGCAGACGTAGACTTTCGAATTCTTTCCCTTGTCGATACACTAGCACTGCTTTCAACATTTTTCTATGAATAATAGACCAGGTGAAAGACGAAGATAGATACCTGAAATTGTTGCGGAAATTACAATGTTCTTTTTTGAAGAAACATTCCACTATATTTGTAAGCAATTTATTATGGATTCGTTAGGAGGACAAAAAAGAGCGAGGACGCTTCTTTGTGTACGATGAATAAATCACAAAATCGCCCATAAATATTGCATCTACGACACCGATAAGCTTTGGACCATTCATCCTTCGACGCCGGTAGTTGCGTCACGTTTGTCGCGCAAATAAAAATTAATAACAAACAAACTGATTGATCTTGCTTTTTGAACGAACGATTTCCACACTTTCGAAAAATAGTCGCCGTGCCATTATAAATGTTTTACTTTTATCATTTCAAAATGCTAAATATAAACTTTCGGTAAGTGCGGCATCTAAAATAATTTACCGCAAGAACAAGACCGTCCGCATAAAGCGATGAATTATATTTACGGACAATTAAAAGAACGTTTATGCACCAACCACAGAAACGACGGTCACATTAAAAAAAGTACGGGTAAACGGTACAAAATGTGAGTTAGGTCTTATTTAATATGCCGTTAAATGCGAAACATTTTAGCGTTGGCTTTCGTTTTTTCCGTCTCCTCCTTTCTGCCGGGCGAATTATTTCAGCCGCCGCCGAAGAAGAGGGAAAAAAGTAAGACGTCGTTATGAAATAATAATGATATCGTACTTTTACGAGCCTAACTATAGGTAATAAACGGCGGAACGATGGGAATAAGTAATGCAGAAGTAGTTTATTGCCGAAGCTAACACGGCACAACTTGGATATAGATTTGTGCGTGAAAATGAGGCGACGCCAGTCGGTGCGAGGATCGCTCTTCATTATTCAAGAAAACCGTCTTTATACGCGCGTAGGCGCAAATTTCTTATTCTCATACACGTAACTTATGAGGCCCGTCTTTAATAAAGAATTCCATACATTCGAAAACATCGAAATAAAACCGAAGACGCGAGCAACGGATTATCTAAAGCGAGATTAGATTTATTAAATTATGAGATAACTCGAACAACCGACAGACCAAAGTCGCGTAGACGAGCCGCCGCGTAAAGCTCGTTTTCCTGTTTTTAGTTGTAGCACAAAAGTTATTAACTATAAATTCCACGAAATTGTAGGAGGTAAAATTTAATAATAATCGTAACATCGAATCAAATAATTTTGTTGTTTACAATTTACAATTTCCTAAAAGCGTGCGTTACGATACAGTTTCAATCAAACATTGGTTTCATGCATTAAACAGAGGTCAAACGATTGCATACATTTCAGCAAACAAAAAATCACGCGCAGAATTGTTCAGTTGCGGTTTAATTAAAATATTGTTAATTAACGGCGACCCGACTCGAAATGTATTTTAATTGCGTTTCGCATATTTGTTTTTCACGTGGAGTGCGTTTCAGTTTTCTATTTGTAAACTTGCAATTTTGCCATATTAAATAACACATGGACGTGCAAAATCCTTATGTGTTCACTTGAAGGATGAATGGTAATCGTACATGTTTATGACACGTGAACGTTATCATTCATTTTCCTAGCGGCTTGATAAATTGCGGAAAAGTTGGAGCGCTTTTTACATCTTTTATTCGGTCCCTTTAATTTCGCGAAAAGTACGGTCCGCATAATAAATATTATTGGAAGGCGTTTAATCGTTTTGCTCGCGGCCTTTTTCCCTTTACGCCATCATATAATTCTTAAAACTTAAACAATTTGTGTTAATTAAGCGGAGAGGGATTTTCTAATTTACTCGATCGCTCTAAAATTACGTATGCGTTAAAGCGAAAAAGTTTTCCGGGAAAATGTGAACCGATTTTATTAGTTTACGATTTGTGAGTAGCATCTTTTCCTTTATTAACTTTCGGAAAGTTGTACAAGGAAAGCGTAATCTGATGGTGATAGGAAGAGTGCCGATACGTCTTTTTCTGAGATAAAAAAGTTATTGAAAAGGGATAAGAAAAAAGAAAATCAAACCTTTCTCTTCGAACTGGCCAAACGTTGATCCCGGCAATTCTCGGCCTCGCCAGGTATCCTGTGACACCAAACGACTATTGCTATGTTCGTATAAGTAAATATCAAAACTGATAGCGGAATGACGTATTGTAATACCATTATGGCTTTCGTATAAAAAGCTTTATATTCATATCCGATGCTCTGCCAATCTTCCGTGCACAAATACCTGCAAAAGAACGAGAAGTTTAATGGTATAAACTGAAAAGAAGATAGGAAACAAAACGGGGCGACGAGAATTGAATATCCCCATTATTTATCGGAGAAAGAAAAAAGGAAATAAGAATTTATTATCTTACTTTTACGTTCTATTTATTGAACCTGTTCCTTTTCCCTACACGCACACTTGACTCTTCGTATTGTTTATAGCTGTAATAACATCCGGATGTTGTTCCTATAGCGCGTTATTAAGAAATAAGCGAGAGTTTCGTAAAAAGTCGCTTAAATTATTCACAGGTTGTTATTTTTCTTCAATTAACGTCTCCTAATTGGAAGGGCGACATAAAATTATAATGATCATTCGACATTGTTCGAGCGGAGATGGATGAAAATGATGATCGGGATGATGAAAAAGTGGGAAATTAATATTAAAATTTTTCTTTTGATCGAGACGTAAAAAAAGAAGCTTCTTTTGATGAAATTACATGCTCAATGTATTTTAAGTAATTAAGCAATTAGCCTAATTGAATTTTTTGTGTAATTAACGAGAGATAAGCGAGAAAAATGAGGAAGGAAACTTTGTGTGGGCATCGAAATCTAAAATTAAATTCGCAAATGACGGGAAAAAGAACGGAGAAAAGTCCCTTTCTCTTTTGCAGCGAGTCGATTCTAAAATAAAAGAAGCGGCAATGTACTTTTCCATCAAGTAAGGAATCCATCTTCTATTTTATATTTTTACAATTTCCTCGCATTATAATTTCTTTCGTCGTAATACGAATCAATCGATTTTGGCTTTAAAGTGCAGGTAGCAGTAACAGAGAAAAAAGAATGAAGAGGAAACTGAACGTGCTGATGTTCGCGTCGATATGCCCGGCGCATCCACCATATTTTTAATAAAAGTTTGCAGCGCGTTCTTGCATTTAGAAGAAAAGCACCATATGAAAATCGACGAAATCGATACTGATGAATTGATTTTCATTTCATTTTGCTGTTGTCAATTTTCAACAATCGTTTATTATTATTATCATCGCGATTGGAATTGGACGTTTTGCGTGTTATCACATAACAATGGACTGGATAAATTATGGGCGATTTTTCTGTTGGTACCCTCTTCATCTTCGCAATTCAGTCACGCCATTGTGTTGTTATTGTAATCGTCGGTGGTTGATTAATTTTATCAGTTTTCATTTTTGATTCCTTTTTTTTTTTTCGTTATCGCGAACATTTTTCTTCCAGCTCTTAATGAATTTTGCAAACTGTTCGATATCACGTTTCGCTGGTTGTGTTTGAAAACTTCGTTTCACGTCTACGGCAACAAATATCTATTGGTGCAATTACGATTATATGAAAATTTGTAATAGATACGTTTATAGGTTTAAACTTCACCTATCGTCATTATTATTACCGTCGGTGTATTAATTTCCAAAAGATTATTATTTCAACGTTATCTATCCTTAACAGTTTATACACATTAGTTTAAAATTTACTCCATTAACACACTTTGACGCTAATGTCTTGAATTAGTTTGCATGGATCGCACATTTGACGAGATTATGTTGGGGAAAAAAGCTTTATAAAGTCGCCCTTTCTGTGGAGGCACGTATTGCATCGTAACGAAAAATCGGTTAATAATAAATTAGCAGGAAAACGAAAAATTAAGCCCTCGTTTCTTCGCCAAAGGGAATTGTTAATGCGCTGCCGCATGGGATTTGGCAATTTCTTTTATTACATCAATTTCATCATCGCTAACACCATTATTTTTGTTGGATTACGTTTTAATAATATATCACGTGCCATGTATATTTCTTTTAATAACACAAAAGTTTTCGTATCGAACGAAATAATTGTTTGCGTTTCCCCTCTTCGCTTTTCCCTCGCATTCCGCAAAACCATTTAGCATTTAAAACCCGCCCGCAAAAACGCAACAATAATTATTCCGGAAAAACTTTCAACCTGTACGTCTTCGTGAAAAGCCCGCATCGACGGACGAAAATGTTTATCCGAATAAATATTTACAGTTTCAATTAAGCTTTCAATGAAAGCGATTTATTCCGACTTGCTTCATCGCGAAATTCGCGCTCGAAATGAACGAGTTCTTGATGAATCAATCAATCGCAAAATTCCAAGAACGAAGAACGCGGCGAAATCAACAAATAACTAACAATCGAAATCGTTTTTACCTGTCGCACGCTTCGTACCACGTGTATTCGGCCGGTTGATACAGGGTGGACATGACGCAGATCGGAAGAGCCGTGAGGCCGGCGATCAGCCAGATGATGAAGATGATGATCGCCGAGAGTCGCTTCGAGATCCGCGGCTTCAGCGGCCACATGATCGCCATGTACCGATCGACACTGATCGCCAGCATCGTGTACGCACTAACGAACACCGAGATCGCCTGGCTATAGTTCACCACCGGGCATAAGACCGCGCCGAACGGCCAATACTGCTGCAAATAACTGACCGACGTGAACGGCACGCCGAAGATCGTGATCAGTATGTCGCCGATGGCCAGGTTCATGATGAAGTAGTTGGTGACCGTTCGCATACGCGGCGACGACGTGACGATGTAGCAAACGATGCCGTTGCCGATCAGCGATACGATGAAGATGATGCTGTAGGTGATGTAAACGGTCCCTTGGAAGTACAGCGACCGGACGGGGCTCGAATAATTGTGCGGATGATAGCAGTCCCTGATCGTGTAATTCGTGTCGTTTAAGTAATCCATGACGGGGAAACGCGCGGAAGATGGATGATTACTGGCGGCGAGTTTCCGTTAAGGGAATTTCCATAACAAATGCACTCGTTAAAAGCTGGATGACGAACGGAGAATTTTGCTCGCGCTCACGTCGCCCTTTAAACGTCCAGAAATGTTTCTGAAGTGTTAATTACGTCCGCTTCAGCCATGCTTCGTCCGTCCTTCGGCGCCTGCAAAAGAAATGGGGTTTAACTTAACAGCCGCTCGTCGCCTCGGCGTCGGAAAATGTCTAATTTAAATACAGGTGAAGAAAAACGGGCGAGCGATATTCATTCAATTTACGGGTTAAACGACACAATATCCGTCCCGGCGCGAACGCTCTTACTCCGTTTTTCGCGCCCGAAAAAACAGCACTCGTCCATATGGATCAATAAATCAAATTAAATTCGAAGACACACTTTTTTCGCCCGCTGCGAAATATATTCCTCCACCGCGATTTAATAAAAGGGAAAAAAAGTAATTAGAATTCAAATTCTTCCCCCGTCTCGCTGTCGGCTTTCCTTCCGATTCATCCAAATTAAAACCAACGGTCGTCGTTCAACTAATCTCTATTTAACTTTAGATGAAGAAACGTACGAAGTAGAAATGAAGGAGGGCGAATTTCGCGTTCGTGCGATTGCGAAATTTGCTTACGGACAAAATTGCAAGTCACGAGATCGAAGATAACGCGTAAAGTTTCGAAGTAAACGTCGCAACATGCGTGTACATAAAGTATCGTCTACGAAAACTTTAATCTTCATCCGAACAGTCTTCCTTATCCTTTGCCTGGACGTATTCGCTGGAGAGGAGCGCAAGTAAAAACGCGATGATGGAATTGAAAAAAATCATTACCGGAATGGCTTCAGAAGTTAACCAATATTCGACTATCGATTACGCTAGTCTGCAAATATAATAATCTCAATTTTCTTCTTTGCAAATATCAATCGGCTACGAGGATGAAATATATATCTCGTGCTTTCCCCTTGCAATACATCATCATTCAGGGACGCCGTCGACGCTAGAGTGAGGAGAAAAAGAAAAGCAACTTAAAACACTCGACTAAGCATAAAAATAACGTGCTGTGTGGATAGAAATAAATACGGCAAAAGAAAGGTTTTAAGCAAACTCATTTTAATGGGGCAAAGAAATATCACATCAATTGTTGCTTTATGCCTTCGCAACGAAACGAGCATTCGCTGGTTATTAATGTTTTTCAGGTCGAAAAATCTCAAGTCGACACTAATTCCTCTTGGCATTATTACTCTCGCGAAGTGGGGTAAGTTATAATTAGAAAATTTTCGCGAACTTTTCAATTTAATGCGAAACGAACACCAACCACATGCTGCGTGTATAAATTGCACATGTCTCGCACATATTTCTCAATTAAAATTTATATGCATCATTTTAATTGTCATTAACATTATAACAATAACGCTGTTTAGCGTTGATGGAAAACTTTTCGCCGCAGCGGTTAAGCGGGACAACGGAACAAGGAGAATCGCTGGAGTGCCCTTTCGAGAAGGGAATTTATTGGATAATTGACGAACTTAGTTTTGCGCAAAATTCGTTTACGAGCTGATTACCCTAATTACTTAACGCCATCGGTCTCGATGTAATTATTTTATAAACAAATTAGCAACATTCACTCAACCTCCGATCTCATCGGCGACAACGACAATTATTCAATTATTCTTAATGTTCTTCATATAGGACACATTTAACAAATAAATTGCTTAATCAACTTACAATTATATACTTTTGTCTGTCGAAATACGTTCGGTATTCCATGAGAATAAACGGTCACTTTGCGATAAGAATCAAGTCTAATGCGAAACCGCGTATCGCTCGTTAACTTCTGCGTGCGACAGGTGGATTTGGTGCTTTGTGCCGAATGTCCACGATAGACTATGTGCGAAAGCTCCAAAAAGCTCCACCGACGGCAAAAACTTTGCGAGCGCAAGCGTCGACAAAAACGGCCGCACGATACGGACGGGAAAAACTTTTTGAAATCTCCTTCTTCTCGCTGATTACTATCACGCTTATTAACATTTTAATGTCATTAATTAATATTCATTTTAATTTAAACGAGGTCCACGCTAATAATAACGAGCCCGGCAATTTGCGCGACGTGTGTTGCCGGCGACGAAAAACTGGGAATCAAATTTTGCCTCTTTGATAAAAGCGAAACTCAATTAATTTCGACAATGCGGGGATGATTTCAGGTAGATGGATAAGGGTCAACCGATTTATTTGCGAAACGGTCGCCGATTTGGCCGACCGCAAATCGAGTTTAAGATTTAATTTCATTCGCGTGAGGAGAGTGAAAAAGTGAAGAGAATCGAAACTCTGCCAACAACTCGTCATCGTAAATTATTCGACGAAACGTTTTCTGTTGCGGCAGTCATCAAAAATAAAGAAGGTCCTTGATTCAAAATTGATGCTCGACAACGACAAATTAATCAATTAATCATTTGCAAAGTGCTTCCAGGTACCGCGCGATTTAAAAGGGACAAATGTTAATTAATCCGACCGAAACCAAAATTTATTGCGTACTCGCTGTACGCTCCTTGTAACGATTGAACGATTTGTTAAGGCTAAACTACAGCACAAAACGCTACTCGAAACTTTTCTGAATTGCGAAAGAATTTAGTTCGCGAAATCGGAGCTTTTCGTTCGCTTTTATTTCAATAATTAATAATACGAAATATTAGCGGAAATGATGGAATTAAACGTAAAAATTCCCCATTAATTTGCAAATAAAATTAAACTAATCAAAATATCGCGTTACGATTACGTGTGCCGTCGACGTGTAGATTTTTTCCTTTCGCATAATGACGATCGTTAGCGGGAATCGAATTCCCTATAAACAAACGATAATCGAAGGCACCCCTTCTTTATACATAAATAAATAAATAACGCACGCATACGGAGGGGGAATTTTGCAAATATTTGCAAAATTAATGGGTAGCAGTAATTGATATTGCCAATTGATTTATCACACGCTAATTTCCATTCAATTGCACCCGCCCACGTACGTCAGTGATTTTTTTTTTCGTTCAAAGAGCTTTCAGTCACCTCGTTAAATTCGGTTGATTTTGAGTCGGAATAAAATTTTCCCTCGTATATATTTGAATGTCCCAATTCCCTTGCCTCGTATATACACCTGCGTTGAAAACGTTTCAACGTCGACGACGTAATTTCCCTCTCTAAGAAACGTTTCGCAAAAGGACCGAAACGCACCCAAACTTTCATTATAAATAATTTAAATGGAGCCGGGCTTTCGGATGGGTCGCATTTAAGTCGGTTCGAGATCGGGAGAAAGAAAGCTCTAAGAAATAGAGCGAGCGAGAGAGAGAGAGAGATAAAGCTCGGTCGGTTGGGCGAGTCTCGGGATAAAACTGTCGGGATTAAATTGATCCATTATTAATAGGTAGTGTGACGATAAATTTTTCAAATGGACGAGAACTGTATTTAAATTTTTAACGAACGTAATGAAATGATTGCCGTAGAACAATGAATGATGGCGCGAACAAAAAGAAACGGGAATGTTGATAGGGCGAGAGGAGATGGCTCGTCATAAATCATTTATCGACAACCCTATTCCGCTTGCCCTTAATCCCTCATCCCTCCCGCTGCTGCCTTATTCGGCGTTTCAAATTTATTACCTTAATTAATACCTCAACATTGCATTTGACAGTTGGTACTTATTCGTAAATAGCTACAAGCGAGCGCGTGTGCAGGTGAATAAACGGGCGAGACCCGTAATGTGAGGGTAATAATCGGCAAAATCAATTTCGAGTGATATTCAACCGATTATCCGGAAGATAATGTCGGCAAGCCGTACGATTAAATGCGGTCCGTTCTGTTTGCTGTTAAATAATTCCGCTGAGGACGGGCTCTTCGCCCTCTTCGGTCAATCGACGTTTATTAATTATTAGTCGATCGTTGTAGCGATTGGGTCGAAATAAATTTTAAAAAGATAGCAATTTGCTATATAATATTCGATAGAGGGTTTTTCACTCTAGAAGACTTCTTGCGCCGTTGGTCGGAGGAATTTTTCGGGAGATTCTTGTCGCCGAAGCATCGAGATAGTTATCGAACGATGGAGAATATATCATTGATTGATTCTTCCTGTGCTTTGTTTAAAGTTGACAACAAATTAATCCAAAAAAATCGCACAAAATTATGCGTCAACCAAATATTATTTAACTTCGTGGAAAAGTTGAATAAACATCCCATCGATTATCATAATAATTAACCGTGAACCTTTTCGCCCTCCTCAAAATTTGCATATTTGTGTGTATCACGATGCAAAATCGATTCGAGCAGATGTTACACTTTTCGCTGCATCCCGTTTGTTAATTATTTGCAATAATTAATTATTAATGTTTCGCATTATATTTAATAGAGTAACGCATATATTGCTCTCTATCGTGTCATCGAGCCGTAGCTTTACCTTTGATAGTTTTATGTGCACGTGTACTTCTTCAAATGGGGTTCCATTAGCAGCAAAAGGGGACACGGAAAGGCATTTTAAATAACGTACTGCGATCATGATGTTTTCGCGGAAATTGCAAGACGCATTTGGCGAAACTGGATGCAAATAAATTTTACGACGTTCAAATTTCTGCCCCGTTAATTAATTCTTTCGTGCATGTTTATATACTGCGGCGCAGTAAAACGGTCGCAATTGTACATTGTTTTCGGATGCACGCAAATAATGTTATCGTAACGAGTTGAGTTTATTTTTGCTCTCATCTCGCATAAAGTTATCCTCATCCATCCATATTCGCAATTCAAATTTAATTATCACGCGACGATAAAGTTTATTTTTCCTACGATTCAATTATCATTATTTCGCAAAGCGATATTGTCCACATTGTAACCGTTATTTTAATAAATGCGATGCGTCATTTAATATCGTTTCGATGATACAACTCTTCACGTAATATTTAATAATATTAATCTTATTAAGTGTTTTAGTGCGTTTGCTTTTTTGTTATTAGGAGCCAATAATTATCCGCGCCATATGCACAGATGATAATCAATTTTATAGCAATTCATCTCATAATAATAAAAATATATTATTCTCATATTTGTTTGTGCACCTAAACAAACATGTAACACGAAACCAGCAACTGTAATCTGAAATTGTGAAAATCGTTCTTCTTGCAGAAACGCGCGATTTCCTCGATATTTGTCTCGTAACGCGTTGTCGACGTTTATTTGCAACTATCGAAATGAGCAAGAAAGAAACGGGCGGATTTAAAAAAAGGGCCGATCGACAACCAACATTGAACGGGAATTGGTTGAGGCAAATGGCATCAATCGGAGTTTTATTGCTTTCCATTTGGTCTTTGATATGTGTCTGTTTGCAGAAGAACGAAAGGACAGAAAAGAAAGAGCAGAAAATTAAAAAAAAGCGCATCATTACTACTTAAATCCTCGGCTTTTGGATATTAAAATTACAACCTGTTTCGAAATAAAAACGTCCCTTTTTATACGAAAAAAAAACGCGCAATTATTTCCGCAGAAATCAAAAAGTTCCGCTGGAAACTATAAAATGGACACCCACTGGAAAAAACTTCGTGTCCATCCCTTTCATTAGCAATCAATTTGTAATTTAAACAGGAACCCTCGCGTAATTGTCCCGGAAATAGTTGTTAGTCGGCGAACAAAGTGGAAATTGACTTTTTAAATGGACTCGTATCCGACTCTTCCGACCGACCATTCTTTCGTTTCACACACAGCGAAATCGCTAATGCTAATATTTGAAAGCCAATTAAAAGACCGAGTCTTTCTTCGTTTATTTTCTGCCGCTAATTGATCTCTTCGCCCGATTGCAAATCACTTTTTCTTTCGCGCTTCCTCCATTTATAAATATTATTAACGTGTGTTTCGTTACAACCGAAATTTATGTTTGTTTTCAGTTTCCTTTCAACGCGCGGAAGCCTTTCGCAAACGTTTGAACGTAAATAATCAATTTGTTTTGCGTGTGCGAAATAGATTTTAGCCTATTAGAGTAAGTAGCGTACTTAATTAGATGTGCAAATGCGAAAATTAATTAAAGGATACTTTACCTGACGATCAGCTTAAGCTTCGGCAACGGATCATGATGCGATGTTTGTTAATATTGTAGGCGAAGGTAAACCTTCCATTTCATAATATTATTGTTATTCGATCGAATTTGCACAATCCAAATTGCAATTGATTAAGAGAACGGTTTCTTTTTTGGTCGCGGTTTATTAATTTGTCGCCAAATCGGTATTAAACAACTTCGACTTTGATAACGAGAACGGTATTAACGAGGTTTATTAATTAGAATCGCTTTAGCGCGCTAAATCCTTTATTATCTAAATTAAACTACTGCTTGGTATTAAATCTAAGCAAATACTATTAAAAAAGTTTGCTTGGCGCGACCATTAGGATCATGTTTTTCGTCTCTGTTTTATTAATAGTATTCTACGCATATCCACTGGTAGATACTGGATGTGTTGCGTCGGGGCTTTGGTGCCGAAATAATGTCTTAAACATTATGAAATTTATTCTATTAATAATATCGAACATGCATTTATAATAAATCATTTTCGGCGTCGCGATTTTTTCATTTATACAAATACATATTAATTTTAACCGCGGGCGCAAACTATTTATTAACATTAGCGATTTATTTGCGAGCCGGATTCTTCGCCGAGCGAAAGCGAGAAAAATATGAAGCAACATCCGGCGAAACGGCGTTTGTATTTATTTTGCGTGAAATACCAAATAATCGGGACAATTGATTCGTTCGTTGGGTTGGTTGCCTCGCCTCGTAATTTCAAACGAATAGATTTGAATATAATCTATTAAAACTAAAAATTAATCAATACAAACTAGTCAAATTGTAATTGTACACCATAATGTAATACATTGTTCCACAATTATCAATAAATATTTTAAAACGTCTTAATATCACCGGGTACTAATCAACATTTACAATAACTATGTACAGAATTATCTACAAAAGCTTAAACGATTCGAGACCGAATTAGTTGCGTTTGTTTTTGCGTCCGAAGATCGGACTGATCGGATTGCCGAAGTTCGACAGGAAGTACGGATCCTTCCGGTACGAGCAGCAACACGCCGACGGCATCTGAAACGTTTCCCTCACCGTCCGTTTGCCCTCATCCGCAATCGACAGCAATCGCCGATAGACGTACTTCTGCTTGCAGCCGCTGACGTAGCCGCTCGGCAAATGGTTTTTGATCAAATCGCACGGACCGTCCTTGCTGCAAAAAGCAAATCCGCACATTCGTGTTGACGACACCGAGAGAAAGGGCAAATCGCGAATCACTCACTTCCGGCAAATCTCGATCTTGACGCCTTGCACGTACCCGGACTCGCCCTGGTTTACGATATACTTCCACTTTTGGTTCTTCGTCTTGCCAATCTGCGGATAGATCGTCCGGTCGATCGACTCGCACACGAAATTCTCCTCCTGCTCGCCCAAACGGTTCGCGATCTCGTCCGGCGCCTCGTCGACGCCGAAGAAGATCTTCGGCACGTCGCTCTTCTCCAACAGCACTTTCATCTGTCTGTACGGATACGACGCGATCCGCTCGCAGAACGTGTCCTCGACCTTGCAATTGGGGCGTTCGTTTAGAGCGAACACTTTTTCCAATTTCTTCTTCTCCTCGTCCTCCTCGCCGCCGTCGCTCTCGTACGAATCCGGGAATATGATGTCTTGCGTGTCGGTGTAATCCTCGAAATCGATCAGTGCTATAGAAATTAGGAGTTAATTTGGAGAATGGAAAAAATCTAATAACACACTCACGTCCGCTGGACATGTCAGAGGCACCGTGGAATAAGATGCGAGGTAATCCGGTGGTGTGCAAGGATTGATTAATATCCTTTGACAGATTGCGAAAAGTTTCATTAATTAACGAAACCGTCCAGTTATCGTTATCGGGATCATTTCTTGACGTATCGTTTACGGACGACGATGGTCTGGCATTTAAAATGGCAACCTGGAAATGAGAGAAAGAGAAACGTTATCGATGTCTCTCCCGACGTTAATTAGGCCATTAAAGAGGAGGTTTATGTGGTTAATTCATTTAATATTTTCTTAAAGCCGGTTAACCTTGATAGGATGGCTGCGTATAATAAAGGCTCATTATCACCGATTGACGTAATTGGATTGTCGGTGTATCAGTCTTTGTGCAAGAATTGGGCGTTAGCAATTAATGATCATTTTTGCTCGCGGGAAATCTGGTTAGCAGCGAAACTTTATTTCTTTATTTATTTGCTATTATTGGCTTGTTGATTATAATCTGAAGAGCGACTATCGTTCCGACGTGGACTTTTTCTTTGTATTTGGCGATAAGGAAATGGAAAACGATTGCGTGCGGATTGGGAAATGGCGAGATTTCTAGAAGCGTAACCGTGTCGAAATACGTAAATTTAAATGTTTTCTATTGCATCGCCGCAAAACGTCTCGAAATTTGTTTCCGTCTGATTGAAATTCACATACACGAAACTAACTAATTAAGGAAAATTAATTAATAACAAACGGTGAAGTAATTAGTACAAATGTAACATGCATGTTTATGTTGGCAAAGAAGCGTTTTTACTTGAACGTTTATATAGTGGCACATAAATGAACGGCACTTACCCAATAACCAATTACCATAAGTATTGCGAACAAATAATTATTATTGGAAATGAACATGTTTTATTCAAACGGTATTAAAGTTGTTGTGCTGCGGCCGTTATGATTATTATTATTTTTAATAATATCGTTATACGGCTGCCCATTAATGGAAAACTTTAAACAAGCCGATTTATCCGCTAGTTGTGATGATAATGGTAAATTCGCAAACGATTGTTCGCATGAAATGTAATGTTGATGATGATAATTATAATCGTGGATCATTTTAAAACGTAACGGCGTAAACAAAAATAGATCATTCAATAGCACTCCCCATCATCATTGTACTACTTAGAAGAAAAAAATTATTTTATTGGCAAAAAAGCACAGCAACACACAAAAGAATCATGGAAATCACTAATCACTTTCAAAATTCCTTCTTTTTCTAACAAACGTTGCTGAAAAGCAAATTTCTTTGCGTGCTCTTTGCAAGCATTAACAAATCGCTTTTCTTTCTCTCATTTCCATCTCGAACCAATAACAAAACCGACCGTTGTCTTGCTGATGGTGACGACGAAGAAAGAACTCGCACCCACAAAAAAAGAAGACACAAAAGTAACAGCATATATTAATTGTTAAAAGATGTTGTGATACTGGTTTTTAAGCAACGGCATTTTATTAGCGTAACCACCACATTGAAACGAAGACTTCTTCGCCCGCTTTTTTTGGGGCCGCGCACGTGAAAGTCCACTGGATGCCACGAACTTCTCGTATTAATAAACAAATAAAGAAAGAAGCAGGAACGGCGTGTGGAATCACAATTTTATTTCTTTTACCGTTAATCTCAATAACAAACGTTTATACACGTACGATAACCCGATGCTCTTGTACTTTCGACAAACCGTTTACACACACATTCGCTTCCCACCTTCACTACTTTTACGTACCGCATAAAACCGAACTGCAAATAAATCCTCTTTACACCTCTGACTACAATCAACGTTTGATTCCGAATTAGATTATTTATGGCTGTTTGGCTACAAGAAGTTTTAACACAGTATTTCGCTTTTGAAGCGACGTCCTCGATTTTTTGTCCTTGTTTTCACAAAAAGAAACCTATTTACATAAAGATTTGCAAGCAGCAATTAGTGGTGTCGAAAGAATGCGAACGCGGCGATGGATAATAATCATGGACCGATAAGTGTTTGTGTTTGTTCCTTGGTTTATTTATGAAAAAAAAAATTCGAACGCTCCGACATTAACGTTTCCTCGGCGGAATGCAGGATAACGACCTAAAACGAGTGACGCAGAAATAAAGGTACGTAACAAATTCGAAATGGAGCAAAAGAATTGCATTCCTATTCTAGGACGAAATGTATATGTGGGACGTTATCGTCGTCGTCGTCATCATCGCGTAGTTTTTTCTTCGATCGATTCAAATCGTGAGATAAATTGCAATTGGGTCGAAATAGAAATTCTCTCTCACAAATCCACGACCAAATGCCAATCGCAAATTTTATTCTCGATATAATACGTAATTAATTCAGCGGTCGGGATCTCTACGATTCTTTTATGAACGCCAGGAAACGTGATTTAATCCATTCATTTCACCCATATAAAATGTGCACGATTTTTGGATAAATTGCAACAAGATCGAAGCGAGAAATGATGGTTTCGACTATTCAACACGAACGTATGGAAATAAGCCGAGAAAAGAAACTAGGTTCAATCATCATTAGCACTTATCACAAATCGTTTTGATTAGAAACAATATCTGCATGGAAATTAACACGTTAGTGCAATTCTTAGAAGAAAACTTGCGCAGCCGTTTCCCGATAACAACGTTTTATTCGATAATAATAACACTAAAACTCTTTAGTAAGAAAAGTGAGGAAAAACAAAGCGTTTTGTTGACATTACGGTTGCGTTACGTTCCAATTAATTCTCGCCGTTTCGATTAAAAGAAAGTATAAAAAGCAAACGATTTGCGAGAGCGTGAGCCAAGTTCAAGTTAAACGATTGCAATCGTTTCGCAAATGAATAATCCCATTTATAATCAATGTCGTCATCGTGAACGGTGACAAATTTAATGTTGATTAACCGTATTTTACCTTTAATAATGAATTGATTGATTGAATTCAATCGATGACTTTGTTTAGGTAATCTAACATTCCAGGTGGATGACCATTCGTCGTTAAGAACTAGCGATAGAAGAAAAATTAAATATAAAGAGGAGTTTCCTTTTATGATAACAGCGAATTCATCGAGGATAACAAAACTATGTGGTCAGTTGGCGAAAGAGCAGTGATTCACGGTGGAAAAGACAAAGACAAGGATAGATTCAAGGTTGCATAAGGTAATAACCGTTTTTTAATTTACCTATGTTACTTCCGTTTTCCGCTTATTTCGTTTCAATGTCCAATTGAATCGAATGCGAAATGTATTGTGGAAAATTCCCTCGCTCGTGACTCATAATTAATTTCGTTTCCCTCTTTGAATATTTTCACCATCAAAAGCCATAGAGAATTGATAAAATTAATGAATGGTATGTTTAAATGATACAAATGGAATTTGTTTGATAAATTCTGGGCAAATTTCATGAATTTGATCATTAGTAATGCAACATGAAACGATTATTACGATTACAATGTTATTTACGTAGTCTTTCGACCCTCTCGCTCTCTTTCTTCCGTCCTTATTGCCTTATTGTCAAACGAATTCGTAAATGTTATGCAAATAAGTTATTTACGGAAAAGAACTGGCGTCTCCGATTATTTTTAATTTATTATTATTAGATGGAAAGTTCCTTTTGTCCAACATGGAATTAATTCAACGTTAAGCCTACTCGCAACTCTTTCTTTCCAGGTTAATAATGCAAATATTTATACCTTTTATTCTCAGTAATTAATTGTTTAAGTACCTTTAACTGCTTTGCTTTTTAGGCATTCGTCGAGGATTCGCCGCACTCCAGTTTGGCATTTTTCTTCCTATTTTATTCGCTCGTTTCCTTTTCTCTTTGGAAGGAGTTTCGCAATAATAATTCGTAGAATTTAACCGTATTTCGGACTAGAATTTAAGAAATTATGTAAATTTATTTCGCTCAGTCGTCTTCGTTATTAAAATTTAAACAGTACGAAGTTCTACGTCAGATGGACACAGCTTTATTAAAAAAAACTTACGAAAGGCAAAATGTTGAAAGTTAGCATTTTACGATTTTTTTGTATCGTAGTTAATCAAATATGTGAATTAAATTATCAAATAATTTAATCTTGTGGCTGAGTGTGAACGCTCGCAATATTCATTTTCCTTGTAGCCAGCAAAATAACTACCTGGTAAAAATTCGAAGCAATAAGGAGCGTTATCACGGAATATTGGACGCAGTAAACGTGCTTTAATAAAATTAAAATTGTTGTTATTACTGTTTATAATAATAGTTGGGGACTTTTTTCTTTGTGAAACGTACAAGTTTCAAGGTAATAATTTTGTATTCAATTTAAACGCTTTTCGAAAAAGGAAAAGAAAACGTAGTAAAACGAAAGAAAATATTTCAAATCGTTTAGATTATTTGTAATATCTATTTATGTAATAAATACATATTCGTTCCTTAGTTTGTTTGCTAATGGAATTTCGAATTCCACAATAAGTTCTCGTCTTTATATCTGCGTCCATGATCTTCCTCTACAATTTATTCGCACAAATCGGTAAATAAAGTTTTGCAAACATTCTCATTTCGACTCGCAAAATCCCTTCATCTAATAACGTTAAAGTCCAATAAAATGTATATGCGAGCGTAGCTGTCAAGCAGGAGTTGCTAATTTGCTTGCTCTCTAGCGCTAGAAATTGGTAGTCGCCGAGCAAGAACGACAAATCTATAAATAATCGAGAAAGTTGAGTGGAAAGACGTCTTTCGAACATAATTAATAGTACTATTGCGGTTTCAGTCAATTTCCTCTTTATTATCGAACAGATAATGGACAGATACCGTTGATAATTATTAATTGATCTCTCTCTCTCTCTCCTCCTTCTCCCGAATGCGAACAACACAACAGACCGCATTTTGTAAAAGCTATGTTACATACTGCGGTTTATCTGTCCTTCTTTTTATTAGTTAAATAGCTGTCATTTAGTTATGTACACACTCTCGCAAACTGGTCGGCCGCGAATAATAATAATCATTAACATCAAATAATATTGTAAGATATCGTCGTTAAAAATGATGATCGACGAAAGAGACCCTTGAAAATATTTTCAAGTGTAATTAACATTTGATTTCGATTCAATCGCAAAAAAAAAACGAAAATTGTTGTGTGTTACGTTGTGTATGTGTGTGTGTGTGTGTGTGTGGGACGATATACGCCTAAATAACTATTTATTATTTAATTAAAAATATAATTAAATCGAGTTGGACGTTTGTATGAAATTTCGCCGTTTGCGAACAAAAATGTTTCGATATGCAATCATCACATTGACGATGGTACGTAAAACAACAAATTACTTGAGGCCCATCATTCGATTCTGTTCGTTAGCGTTCTTTTACTTTTACAAAACGAAATTAAAGCATTTCTAACCAAAAACCGGAGGAGAAAACACCTTCAATTAAATAATAATTAATTCCCGTTACGGAGCGTATTTATTCTGCACTGATAGTATAATCGTTAATTAACCAATTCGCATTGAGAGACTGGAGAAATAAAACATTTATTTGTTTCCAACGTTGGCCGAGCGAAAATTCTATTTTTATTCGAAAAGTTTCGGTCGTGGCGCGGTAATCCGCACAATAAAATGAGTTGCGATTCGTATGAAATGAAATAACTTCCGGTGCATAAAAGTACGGGAGCAGAGAGTTAACAAACAAAAAGGAAGCATGGATGATGCGGATCAGAGATGTTCCATGCAAAATTGTATTGTACGATATTTATTTTGCGAGAGAATGTCGTTCGGGACATGCGGATAAAAGTGGTTGTAATCTTTTTTTTGCGAGCTTTCGCAATAGTTTATTTCGCGGTTGAAATTACAATAATGCGCCCCAGAAAAATATAAAATGCGATAACGTGGAGTATCCTGCGAAATTTTAGTTATTTTACAATCACAGATATCTGATTGTTGGGTCAAATTTTGCGGTGGCAGATTGCGCGAAGAGTGGCAATTGCAATAATTCGTGGAAAACGGAAAACCCTAAAGAATAACAAATAGGACACGAAATACTCCGGTTTTCATTAAAAATTTCCCTTGAAATTTGTGGATACATAAATACATTCGCGGACGTGTGTCGTATATTAATAAGCTTTTATATAAACAAATTTTATAAAAAATTAAATTGCAAAAAAAACCAAAACCGAGACGTCTTAAGTATCTCTTTATGTACGTACTTATTCATTTGCAATTGCAATTGTTGCAAAAGACAACAGTAATTTGCGAAACATTTCCAAGGTAAAGTTTGTATAAGCAACAAGCTCTAGAGTCTAGATGAACAAATTGGTTCTTTGCTAAACTACATACATCACACGAGGTGAACAAATCGTCGCACCATTTGGCCATTTTCTTCTAAGCAAAATTGCACTCGGTCGCTTAGCGTGCAAATTAAATAAACTTGCAATATTTTTTTTAGTGCCGTCGTTGTTGTACACCTTCATTGAAAATGCTCGCAGACATTTAAGACGGCGAGAAATTGAATGAAATAGGAAAAGTTTGCAAAGTTTTTGTTTGCATCGAGTGAGAGAACATGTGTATCGAATTTCAGAGGTGTTCCGAAAGTTTTTCGCGAAATAATAAAGCTGCCATTCTTAAGCGTTCACATACATTTGCAAAGGTGGAGAGGTGAGATGGAGGAAAATCGATTGAAGAATGATATTTTCAAATAATCGAGAACTGAAAACCTTGAATAAACGCTCATTAATTAACTAATTGTTATTGAAAATACAGTAAATAAACATAATAGGAATTATTTCCTGCATAAATTAAGCAATAATCGTTTGGCGAAGTAGTACGTAATTTATTTAAATGTGTTTCTTCGTTAATTTTTTTCTGACTTCCAAGAAACAGTTTAACACAACTTCGTGCACGTTATTAATAACACCGGAGAGCTTTTCAACGCGCGGAAAATATTTCCGATTCAATAACAAAGACGCAGGCGAAGTGAATAATATTGCAAACAGCAATTAGATTTTGATCGTTGCTTTAAACGGCCGAATAACGCCGCGGGCGCAAATTCTTAATTTCGACGGCGTTTTATTTCCATTTTATCTCTTTCGTGATATAATGCTAATCGTATAGAGGTCAAATCGTCGATCGTTTCCCATTAATTATGTGGCGAAAATATTTCTTTCTCGCACTCGAACAGAAATAATTTATAATTGCTAAGCGGCGATATCAAAACTATCGCGATAATTGCCAAAATGAAAGAGTGAGATGAATAATTATCGCTAATCTACTACAGAGAACAGTAGAACCAAATTGAATGATACGAAATTAAATTCAGATAATAATAATTGCGTGTATGTGTCTTATTCGCATCGCAAATTACACTTAATTAACAACCATCATTGGATTTTTCTTATTGCCAATTAAGTTTCAGGAAACTTCCCCATAAATTGCGTGATTATTTATAATGAGATGGCAAATTGAAAAAATGAACGTATAAAGAGTGATCGAATTCATATGAATGAAATAGGGAACAAAATATATGAATTCTAGTTTATAATCAGTCAATAAAAGTTTATGGCAGCAATTTTTATCGCTCGGTATATAGTTATGGTAATTAAGTAATTGCGGGCAAATCAACGAACGAAGCATGTAACATTTAAACGACTCCTTTCCTCTTCTAGGTCATATTCAGTAGGGCGAAATCGCTGGAGACGATCACGAACGCCACCACCACGAAGAGTCAATTGACGATGGTGCAGCAAACGAAATCCGGTGAGTAATCGCGCCCGTCTCCGTTACACAATCGATCAATTTATGTCGATTCGTAAGCGAAACGTAATCGTTTGCCGTAGTTTCCGGCGAGAAAATCATATTTCCCGACACGTTCGACAAGGACAAGGCGAACATCAGACCGCGCTCGAACATGGACGATTGCCCGTTCAATTTCTGCGAGACCGTCGACGACTACCCGGAGGACTACATCAACGGCATCATACAGAACACGCCGTGGCTGGAGGGCGCCTTCGACGACCCGATCACGATAACGAACCGCATCAACGACGACGTGGACGACTCCGGCCTGTGCGAGAAGGTCGTGAAGACCGTCTACCCGAAGAAAGCGCTGAACGTCGACAACGAGGAACGGTTCATCTTCAACTCGGAGACGAGCAAGCAGGGCATCGTCGTCGAGATCTGCAAGTCGGTGGAATGCGCCTATAATCGAAGCTGTCGTTTGTTAATTGTTTTCTTGCTTAACGTCTCGTAGAAACACGGAGAATCAGTGCAAGTTGGCGACGCTGTTCAAGAACATGGGCTACAAGGCCGTTTGCATACAAAAGTTCGCCGAGACGCGCCTGATATCGCTGAGGGACTCGATCCCGGACGTCGACCGATTCAAGATGCCCAGCTGCTGCATGTGCTCCGTGAAGAGCGTAACCGCGCCGTAGTCGAATCGACGGCGATCGATTCCCGAGTATTGTGCGATAGAACGCCTTCGATTTAGTGTTGAAAGGAATTCATTCGTTCGACCAAATAAGTACGCAAAATTTTGTCGAAAATCAAACGATTTCTGTATCACGTGCATCGTGAGCTTGCGTCGTTCTCTCTTGCGGATATCCGAAGTGCTTCCGTTTGCTTGCAATTAATTCGTTTTGATTCATCCACCGGCACATGTATTACTACAACCTGTATGAACGTTATATTAAATATGTTGTGACGAAGTAATTTTCGTTTTCTTTCGATCGATAAGGCAAAACGACTTTTTAGCAACGTTGCGTTGCGTTATTGTTGTATTTAGTTCAATTAGTTGCTCTTGCATGCGCCGTGTAATAATCCGAAATATGCTTACGTTGCGAGCATACGAAATTGCGGACACGCATCCTGCATATTTTCCTCTGCGGCATCCCGGATTGGTTAAAGAATATAATTTCATACGCACTCGACAAGAACACAGGAGAAGAGGGAATTGCGCGTTACAATTTAAATTCCACCGCAAAATACGTGCGAATATATTCGAGGATGAAGTTAATGAAATTAAGATCTGCACGTTACCATGCAAAAGGTACCACTGACGCAAATAACAAATGTTTCTGATCACTGTTTTAAACAGTTCACCCCAATCGATCACCTATTGAAAATGAACATTTATTTAAAAGAACTTTGGAAATTGTGGCTGAATGAATATCAATGTAAAACACATTTATTAATCGATCTTTAATATTTATTTCTATTTTTAATCACTCTAAGAGTTCGGAAATGAGTTTATTGCAACTTGTGCAAAAACTCAAAAGTAGAGAGGGGACCCTTCTCTACTTCCATAAAAGTGCAAAATTTAAAGAAAAGAAAATTCTCAAGAAATGAACGAATCTCTACATAAAACTCACACTTAAACTCTTATTAATCTATGTTTAATGTTCATTTACATAATTAGCCACTTTAAAAGCTCTAAAATGAATTTATTGCAACTTGTGCAAAAACGCAAAATTCCCAAAAAATTTATGAATCACAATGTAAAACTTGCAACTAAACCTTTATTAACCGATATTTAATGTTTGTTTCGAGCAACAGCTCGAACAAATAAATATTTTTTAGTGAAGATTGGATGGGATTGATCATGCTGCGCTTCCGAGTAGCATTATTCCCCAAAATTCCCCAAAAAACACGTGTAATTGTGAAACGAGCTTGAACAGAAAACAAAAGTTCATGAAAAAATGCGAATTTTTGTCGTATGGACCAGTTATTAACACAAAGTATTCTAAGAATCGTGCTCTGCTATAATAACACGTAATGCATCTTAATGGCACTCGCTGAAGACGTTTCATAGTCATTGCTTTACTAGGAAAATTGCATTGACAATTATTGCTGTGAATTAATCTAAACAAATTTGAATTGCTCAAACTGAATCGTTCGTACGTATTTTTACATGTTTTACGAAACATTGCGGCATATAACCGACGATCGTGATTGAATCTAACGGATCCGCGAACAACGAGAGAAAAAACCGCGCATTAAACTACGTCAATTGGTATTAATAACGCGAGAAAAAAGAGAAACAAACGACTTTGTTACATATAAATAAATCGTTTGGGGAAAAAAATGAGCGGACGTTTATTGAATCGCATTGCAATTCTATAAAAGGATCGCATTTGAAAATTGGTTTAATAATTATCGTTGCGGTAAATGCGCCATGAATAAGTGATAGGGCGTTTCTTTTATAAACTTCAGCTTTGCCAAACTCGCTGATTAAATAACAAAAAAAAAAAGCGAGAAACGACGGGAACTTGAAACCGCAATCGTCGATTCGCGAGCGTAAAGCGACCGAATATAAAAAGGATTCTTGGTTCTAAGTAAGCACAGCAACGACGACGATCATGTCGACCACAGTGTTACGGTGCTTCGCGCTCATTTCCATCGTAAGTTCCAATTCGCATCTAAAACGCCACCGAGCTCACTCTACGAGTTCGGGAACCGCGCGGTTTCCGTTTCTTCCAGGCACTCCTCGCGGCGGAATGCAGCGACTACGACATGTGTTTAAAGCACTGCACGGAAGACAACCATCGGAAGCCCGTCTGGTTCGACGACGATCACGTGCACGCCCGTCCGCGAAAATTCCATTTCTCGAATCGTCTCAGCGAGCTCGACTGCTTGCACGGCATTTGCGAGGACGTCGCCGATTATCCGCCGGAAGAGGTGATCGATCGCGCCGTGCAACATAATCGCGCGCTGACGACTTACTTCGGCACCGTCGTCGCACCGCACGTGAACGTCTCGATAGCGACGCGGTACGGCGAGGAGGACCAGCAGAACGTGTGCACGTCGAAGAAATACACGCGATGGCCGAAGCAAATGAGGAACATCGACGGCAACGTCAGACGTATCATCAACACGAGCAGTTACCAGCAGAACGTCATCTACGAGGCTTGCACAAATGCGTGAGTGGCCGCGGAAATAAGAAGAAATGGGAATTAGTCGAACGATTGCTGATGTTTTTTTTGTTGTTATTTGCAGAAGTGCGCCTTGCTGGTGCGACAAATGCAACCTTCCGAGAACTTATTACATGAATTGCGCACAGCATTACGTCAATATCCGATTGGCGGCCGTCGACGATCGCGGCAAGACGACTTTCGAAAGTTTTCGCATTCCGCACGGGTGCGTGTGCGAATACGGACGAAAAGAATATCAAGTTGATGCGGACGACTAAACGTTCGACAGCTTTTCATGCAGAATAAAAGCTCATTTTAGATCGTGCATATTAAGTTTACGTACGATAGATGTAAGGTAAATTGATAAATGTCCCGTAATAGCATCTTGGCCCTTGTCGCTTTTCGTTAGGCGTTACTTTTAATTTTGCAGAATTTTTTTTTTTAATATCAATAAATATTAATAGTGAATGTGCTACATCGACTTTTAATTATTCCATTCGTCAGCTTTCAGTCCTCGGTAAAACGTTTTCTATTTCGATTCAAAAGACGTTCGATACGATTTATTCTGAAAATAATTAATTACAGCTTCATTAACGAACGCATGCAAGTTGTCATATTCGCTTTGCCGACTGTATCTTCGCTTGTCCACGTTGCTTTCACTCGAAGAAAACGCAGAAAGTTTTATTAACATTATTATTAGTGATAAGTTGACATGGGCATCAAGTTGCTTTTGTGCAGACGTCTTCGAGTTAATAAAATAGTCGTCACGTCTCTGTATTTAATTCCTTTATTCTCGTTCCTCTATCTAAATTATTCTAATTACTGTTTACGCTGGGGAATTTCGAACGATTCGACGACGCAAGAGTCAAAGTGACGAAAGAGTCAACGGAAACAGTCAAAGTTTATTGAATTCTTTTCGCAGCAGAAAGTGAAAGAGCGTACAAATATTGGTCGCATTCATCGCTCCGATTAATCGTATTCGACGCTTTTCTTATCATTTATTTTCGCCAAAAAAAGGATTATTTCATTTTGCTTTTACTCGGTGCTCTTTTTTGCTGCCGCTCCAAATACTTCCTGTTACCATCCGACGTTTACAATTTATTGACATAGGAAGTTTTTCCGCTTGAATATTGAATCCAATTAATTGCAAAATCCATTGGATTTTTATATAATTAAAATAGAAATTAGTTAATGACATTCGTAAGACAGCATAAGTAATTGTTACGATTGCAATTCGTTCAACGCTATTTTCCGTTTCATTTTCATCGAAAACTTCTTTGCATATGAATTAATTATTGGCGCTGTTACGTAAAATAAAACGGTGTTTTGTAATTGGGGTACGTTGAAAATTGTAAAATTTGTTAACGATACCGGTAAATGAATAAATTAATGTAAGGAAAGTAAGTGACGGAGAAATTTCGCAATTTCGTGCGCGGTCTCTTCCGTACGAGATTGAATTTTTGATAATGACACGTTTAATTTCGTTTATATAAAAAAAAGAAAACATTATAAAATAAACAAACAAGAGGAGCAGCAATTTCGACGTGCAGATATTTTGCTTTCGTAAAGTCACTCACTTTCAATTGCATCAAATAATACCGAAAATTCGGTCGTCCACTCAAATGCGACCGTAATTAAAAATAATTAATCGCCAATTTGCGAATTAAGTGATTGGCAGTGGACTGAAGAGAGAAGTGCTTTTTATGGAGAAAGTTGTCCGTTAACTCGTACCGTTTTGCAAAATACCCAAAAGAAATTTTGGGAATTTCTTTTAATCTCTCCATACGAAAAAACAACAACAAATAATTGGAAATCGCTCAATTCGCATCCGATGCGATCGTCTCAAGAGCGACGAAACCATTTTCGTTGCATTAATCGTCGAAACGGTGCACGAATTTAATCGGGCGTCACGTTAAATCGCCTTTATTGCGTTTCCCATATTGTTTGGACAGATCAATATTTGCAATACGTACGTTTTTAAATGAAATGCACCTTATCGAGAATTCATGTTTATAAGCGTACGTGCGATGGTAATTTCCCAACCGAGATGATTTATGCGATACGATATACAAAATATATTTCATTCGATTCCCGTGTACGTACGAATCTTACGAAGAACATTTATTTTTGCTTTGGTATGATTTCTTTTTTATCCAAAAGATCATAACGCGTGAAATTCATCCGGTTTGTCTCCCTATTCGCGTTATCATCTCTTAATTACATTTACATACTCGTATGCCGACATTAATGTAAATAATAATCCACGATATAACGTAACGTTTGATAATGATTCGAATAGACTCGGCTCGGTGTAACGGAATCGATGATCTTTGTTTTCGGAAAATATCTATCTGTATAAGCAAAATCCCGGATTCTCTCTATTACTTTTCCGCATAAACAACAACACACATTCGAATCGTGCAAATTTCTCTTCGCCGCTTGTCCTCCATCGAGACCAGTAGAACTTTATTGGATTCATTACGATATTTATTAGCCGATACTGTCGTAGAAAACTGGCGAGCGAAGGATTCGCGAAATAAGAGAAAGAGGAACGCGCGGAAAGTAGACTTTTATAGAAGAAAGTTTTCCGTTTCATCTTCGTATCGCCATTTACGTAAGAAACGTTAACTGTCAAGTTCGCAACGATGCACAAATATCGTTCGCAAAAAAACGATCAATTGCTTCGCGCTCCACTAATCGCAAATGCGCCCCGTGAACGTAATCCATGTTATTTTGCGTGCAATTATTGTTAGAAAATATGTCATTAAACGATTTGCTATTCGATCGATTCCGTTTTATACGCGAAACTCAAGGAAAGTGTTTTCGATTGCAAACGGACATCAAATCGAACAACGATTTGTTTGTTGATCAAAAGCTAATTGTTAACGATAATTAATGGCACTAAATGAAGAGTCACGATTTAAATTGATGGACGTAAGATAGCGCATCCCTTATAAAATTTGCTGATTGCACATTATGCAAAGGCACTTTTAATTAACAATCAAAATCGTATGATTTTCCACGTACAAAGCGATGACATAATTAAAGAAAATTTAATTGTCTACGATTGCATCGAAAAGAAAAATTCGCGAATTGTTTTGTGTCGTCGCATTATTTTTGCAATAACCATTTACCTTAACTCATGTATATTAATTAATCAATCGGCATTTTATATTGTTGTTTTGTTTTTGGATGGCCAAACTTTTACCTCTTATTATTATTTTTTCTTTTTTGCAATTTCTTGCGTAACGCCATTGGAACAGGAACTCTCGATTTGGATTACACGTGTAATTCGAAATGGAATTTCCATTGATAATCGTTTACAAGTCGAACAAAGTGCTTTTCCGTTATCGGGATTCGTAAATTTCTCGTCATTAATTTGAATTCGAATATAATTTGAAATCGCCTTGAATGAATGGCACAGTTATCGTTAAAAAAAAAACGTCTGCGGCAATTTCTTTACGAAATTTATAGCAAATTTCATCAAATTGTTGAGTAGGTCATCAGCGATGTCGTTACTTGGTTTCCCTACTAAAAATGGCAAGAAAAATGCCAACTTCTTCGTTTGCCAATAAATATTTCCTTCAGCTATTCAACTCGACAATCAGAAGACTTTCTACGTGATTTACAGTTATCGTAAGTCGCAGATTTTAATTGAAATTAATCAATAGCAATCGCATTATGATGATTAATAGCACTCATTACAAGTAATATTCGCAAATGACGCCACAGGTATCGCATAAATCCCGATTGCAAGCCTTTGAGTTTGTCTTCTGGATTGCGGCGTCCACCAAAATAAAGAAATGAGAAACTTAAATATTATGGCACGAGTGCGTAATATCGAAAACAATGAGTCTAATTATTATTTCCATCGAATCTCATTATCAGTTTTATAACATCGATACACGTTCGTGAATAAATTAATCGCTTAATAAAAAAGAAACGTCTCTTTTCCTTTCTTCTTGCGGCAGTGCTTTTTCTACGTAAAATTTTCTTCTTTCTTAAAAAGAGGGTGATTATTAAAGTGGGGAAATTATATAGATGTATAAAAGAAGTGGGTCATCTTCGGTAGACGTACGTTTGAAGTGAGAGTGAAGACATACATAAACATAGATAACGGCAGCGTTTAGTAGTGTGATATTCTTCGAGTTCTTCATTCGTTCGGTGCGTGTGAATTTTTCGGCCGCACTTTTTCACCATCAACTGAATGTCCACTTATTGATAATTGTTCGTCATGAAGGTAAGTTCGTTCGTTTTAAACTTTCTTCTTGTCGCCTTTGTTAAAGTTTTTTTTTCTTCTTACGATTCCATACAATACAGCATAAACTATTCAAATTAGTTATTGTACTTTTTTATGTGCTTATTATTTCAAGTAGGTTTAATGAATTAAGCTTGAGGTTTAAGTAAAAGTTGGTCTCGCATAAAAATGACGCACTTGTGTAATTATTTGGTTTCAAGAGATCAAAAGCATTGTCACAAACGTTTGGGTAGTAAATCAAATTAACGATCCATTCTATTCGATGCTTAATGAGAATTAATAATTTATGACGAAGCAGTTCCTTTCTTTTTTTTGCTAACGTATATTCGCACAGGGAAATCGTCCGCTGATGAGTTTTGGTGGGATTCGTGGATGAATTTGGTGCACTTTCACAATGAAACAGTTAAATGAAGAAAAAATAGAATTTATTTCACCATTATTTATACGTTTTTACAATTATTAATACGTTTTACAATTATTAATACGCCTTACAATTAATACATTTTAGTTAATTACTGACAAAGAAATAACAAATTGTTGTTGTGCCCAATTAAAATGGAATAACACTTACATATATTATCGCAAACGTTGTATTATGGAAATGCGATTTAATTTAATTTAATAATAATGGTAACAACGCGTTTTGCTCGACTAATTCAACGGGTCCAAGTGAAAGGTAATTGCCTCTTATTTTTTGTATATTTTCGTTTGCTCCAAATCACGGACGAACTCCAAAAATGATTCGACTCGATTTACATTAGAGCGCCGGGAAAAACGATCTACAATATCTCCGATATCAATTTCTGTTCCATTCAAAACACGAACCAATTGTGATAATTTATTTTGCACCAGTTTAATTAAGAACGCGCACGGTCCCTTTATCTAATCAATTAAACCATTGCGAGACTAATTAACAGGAAGGAAGTCGGTGTACCGCCGACCAATGACACCCGATAAGCGAATGAAATATACATTTCTTTTTTAACAGTTGAACGCCTTACTCATATTCTGCACGTTCTGTGTAATTTTGCGACTGGCGCAATCGGCCTCCGTTTACCGGCCGAGTATGGTCACATTGGCGGACTTCACCCGACTGGACATGCAAGAGTTGAACTATCTGGAGAGTTTGGTGCGGAACAAACGGTCGGACGATTTGATCAGCGGCCTCAAGTCGAAGATCGGCCAAGGCATCAAATCGAAATTGGGCCTGCTGTCGAAAGGTTCGTCGCATCGCAACTCCTATCATCATCACTCGTCTTATCACGACGATCACGAATTGGACGAGGTACGATCGGCAATTGTGCTGGAAACGGCCACTGACTCTTTTCTCTCGCGCAGTCCTACGCGAAAATGTCCTTCGACTTTTGGAGCCTGAAGAAGTCGATCTTCAACACGCTCGTGCAGGCGGCGAAAGCGATCAAGGGCGGCATCATCGCGTTGAAAGGGCAATTGATTAAGGGCAGCGGCTCGTTGATATCCGCCAAAGGGAAACTGATCAGGGCCAAAGGCGAGGCTTTGTCGTCGATCGGCAAGAATATTGTTTCGTCGGCTACGTACGGCGGACATTCGGGCAAAGGTAACGAACGCGTCTTTCTCTCGCCAGAATTTTGATTCTGCGTCATGGAGTTTTATTTCGCACATCCGAAACTTTCGTTGGATCAACAAGTCAAAATAGGATTTCGTTTTAGACATTTAAATATGTTTCTTTTTGAATATGAAAGCGGTTCCGAAAGCCTTTCACTTTTCGTTCCCTCCCGAATTGGTGAGACGGCAATTCGCGCAGATGATTTAGGGAAATTGTATCGTTTCAATGTGAACGGAAGAGAATCGGAATTAACGTAATTTCATTAGAAGCACTTTCCCAGACTTACGCAGAATGCATTGTCGACGATATGGAAAAGCGTTAACGAGAAAAAAATAATTTACCTCTTTCTTTATCAGAAGTGATAAACAATTTGACACAAAAAAATAAAGAATTTCTCTTCATTGCGAAACGTAAAATGCAATCGTTTCTACAATTTCCCTTTGATTTGTTTCTCGTTTTCTTTTTTTTTTTGCTGCATTTTCTTTATTCAGGTCATTCCGGACATGTAATCGAATACGACGACCATCATTCGAGCAGCCACGGTCACGACGGTTACGCTTCCCATTCTTCCCCAGGTTTCGAATACGGCTCGTTATCGCATTACGGCGGTGGTAAACCGTCTTCAGGACATTTTCACGATTTCCACTCTCACGAAGGTAAACGATATGGACAGTAATAACAAACAAAAATCTTCTTCAAAGCTCCTTACGAAGGAAAGAGCGCAAATCGAAACGCATCTTCGTCCTATTCTTCTTCTTTCATTATTTATTACCTTTTACTATTATTAATTCTGCATAAAATACAAAGTCAAGGTTGTCGGGTCAATGTAACTTTCTCGTACGTCGTTTCGTTTCTATTAGCTGCATCGCGAAACCTATACACAAGAAGATGAAGAGAAATGAAAAAAAAGTCGATAACCTAGAATCAAACAAAACTATTCCTCCCATATAAATTAAATTTCTTAATTATAATACTTTCACGTCTCTCTCTCTCTCCCTCTATCGCTTTATTCGCGTCTATCTTTGATAATCAAGAAGACAAAGGTGAAGAGCAATCTTTTATTAACATTTAGAATTCGTCTCTCTTTTCGATTTAAATAACGCTAGACTTTAATTTGCGACAATCGAATATTCGTTCTGTAGTCGAGCGCAACAGAAATCCTGTTCGTAAAAGCGAAACGTAAAGGGGAATCCGACTTTCGTGCGACTTACACGTTTGACATTCTTATTACGGCGACTATTTTTTATTTCCATTAACAAAAATCTTGCTTCACGTGCATCGAGCGACCAATTAACAAACTTGCACCGTTACCTACCGTAATTAACACGTGACACTAATCGATTTCTGTTTGTTAATTTTGTCATTAATCATTTTAACACGACAGCCGACCATAAAGTACCTCACGGAGACCACGCCGGCATTCTGATACTGAAGAAAATGCCATCGGCTTACGGACACGATCACCATCATCAACACGAAGACGTGCATCACGACGACGGCGAACATTACGATTCCCACCACGACTATCCGTCGTCGTCGTCCTCCGCCAAATCCTCGTTCAAAAGCCTACTCGGCAAGTTGCTATCGTCGACCGCGAAAGCGTCCGCCTCCGCATCCGCTCACGCGTCCTCCTATGCCGCGCACAAGACTGCCGATATCGTGTCGCATTTGGGCAAAGCGGCCGCCGCCGGTTCCGCCGCCAGTTCCGGTTACCTCTTCTCCTCGAAGGAACCGGCGTACGAAGAGCACGATCACCACCAACAGCATCACCATCATCCGACCAGTCCCGAAGCCTACGAATACGGTACGAGCGGTTCGTCCGATCACCACGACGCGTACACGCAGTACGCGGACTACGCGAGCGACAGCGACCACGTCGGCACGCAAACGCACAACGCTTACGCCGCAACCGATTCCGGAATCGCTTCCCCATTAACCCCAACTACGTCCGCATTATCGTCGCCGTTATCGGCCGCTTTCAAAGCGACCGCTTTCGATGCGCAACAACGACCGCAACAGTCACCGATGACCGATTCGTACGGGAATCCGGTCGACGCGCAACGCGAGGATCCGTTCAAAATCAACTACGACGGTTTCAAGATGGAATCGTTGTACGGCGACGACGATCTGGCGCAATACGCGTCGAGCGGCGGCAGTCCGAGCGAGTTCGCCGCGACGCCGAGCCACCAACCCGGTACGATGCACCTATCGCTCGCGTCACCTACGACGACCGCCACTTTAAGCGGAAGTAGTAGTAGTAACACGCCGCTCGCCAACGGCAATCTGTTCTTCGGCGTTAATTTCCCGTTAGACCCGTCCTCGGATCCACTGTCGAGCACCAATAACAATTACGACTCCTTCACCGGTTTGGGTTACCACCATCGGTTTAACAACTACGATCACTTACTAAACGCACAGACCGGCTTCGACGTCGACAGCACGAAACCGATCGATTTCGATCCGTCCAATCGCGATTTAAGCAAATTGCTCGGTTCGAGCGAATTGATCGGACAGTCGCTTAGTAGTGGTAGTGGCAATGGCGTTAACGGTTTCGGTTTTTTGCCAACCCCGACGACTACGCACTACGACCGCCCCGATTACATTACTGACAATCGTTATTCTGCTTCGTTAAGAGCGACGACGAAGAGGAAACGGAGTCCTTCATTAAGGATCCGGAGGCGTAGGAAGACGACGACGCCGCTACGTGTACTCAAATCGGTCGATTACGAGATCAGACGACACGCACCGTTAGCAATTTAAATAAGACCTGACATTTTTGAGACATTAACATTATTGAATCTTATAATCAGTGTTAAAGGTAACTAATCGATTTAATTTATGCAAAAGAAGAGTTTGTTGACTGAAGGGTTTCGTTTGTGATTTACGCATGTTTCACTTCTTGTAGGCGGCTCATATTATGGTAGCTTCAAGCCGTTCTATTGAGAGACTGCTTCTTCGTCATCGTCATCATCCGTCCACTTGCTCGTGTGGATTAGTTTTAAAGTTAGTTTAGAATCCTTTTTGTTTTCCTTAAATGTTATTGTACATATTAAGCTCAACGTTTTCCAGTGTTATTTCATTATTTATTTTTTATATATGTATATTTTCCAATTGTTAAAGTTTGATTAACAAAAATTAATAAAATCGTTTTCTCAAAAAAAAAATCGCTTCTTTAAGTAGATTAGATAACATCTAAAAGCAATTTGCGAATTAAAGAGTTTGAAAGTGCGATAACTTTTAAACGGCTGGACCGATTGGACTGTAATTTGCACACGAATTAGCTTTCATCTGTCCCTACAAACGGTGCGAGTTTCAGCCAATTCGGAGAGATGAAGAAAAATGCGAACAATGAGAAAAATTCAAACTTTTTCTAAATCTAGCTGAATAGATAACATCGAAAACCAATTTGCGCATCATTGCAATAATTTACCAGATTTCGTATAAAGATTTCGCGTATTGGACAATTCCGGAATTGCGGCAAACGCTTAATTAAATTCTAATTGCCGTTGTCCCTGCGGAAACTTCTTTCTTAATCGCTTATTATCGGATTCAATAAACGGAATTTTTAACAAGGGATCATTTGTTACCGGATTGCACAAGTAAAAACTTTAATTGGCTCTTTTTTGTTCGTTTAAAATCTCTCTTTTTGCTAATTAGATGAATGCAACGTGCGATAAGGTTTCATTGCGACGATAAAATCTCGTCCTGGTTCTTTTATCGCCGTTCGTTTAACGATGCACGAATTCTTATCATTTATTTCAATAACGTTAAGGCCATTAATTCGACGCCGAGATAGAAAGAAGACAAAGCGACGTAGTAAATCTGGTTGCTGCCTTTTTTCGTTCTTTTTTAATAATCATCGAGGCGATTTATATAAAACGTCTTTTCTCGCGCGTCGTCATAACGTTGCGAAGAAATCGAAATAAAAGAAGTGGAGGAAGAGAAGTAGGTAAGCCGAGGCAAGATTAATGAATAATTTGAGGTCAACTCAAGAGGAACTACTTTTACTTCGCTTTAGTTTACGCTTTGAACTCGAGGTTTAAACGCTATTCTCGCACGAACAATTAACGTTTTCACTTTGCTTCGTATCAACTCTTAGTCATTAAATTTGCGTGCAAATTATTTGTATTCTAAAAAAAAGCACGATGGTATTAATATTGTACGCGGTATCCGATGGGCCGCCGTCGTTGGCCGTGCGAATGGGCATGAAATTAATGAATATCGATTACAAATTGATCAATATCAGTTTTAATAACGGCGAGCATTTAACGCCGGAATACGCGGAGGTAACATTTTACTTAATTCGACTAATTTATTATAAAACACATTTCGTATCGTTTTATGTTACAATTTTCTTTCGGTTTCAATTACAATTTGCTTTCGGTTTGACAGAAGAATCCCCAGAAGGAGATACCGGTCTTGGACGACGATGGATTTTACTTGAGCGAGAGGTAAACGCAACAAACTCCGCAAACGCTTAAGCACAATAACGTTTCGTTTCAGTAACGCTATTTTACAATATTTGGCTGATAAGTACAACAAGGATCCCAACATTTATCCGGACGACCCGAAGGACAGGGCTTTGGTGAATCATCGGTTGTGCTTCAATTTGGCCAGCTATTACAGCGCCATATCCGGTTATACGGTGATTTTTCCTCTTAAACCAATCAATCGGTTATAGTATTCCTCTTATTCTATTTTTTGTAGCTTGCCCCAATCTTCTTCGATTACCAACGCGACGAGATGGGGTTGAAACGAACGAAAATCGTGCTGGACGTTTTCAATACGTACCTTAAACGATTGGGCAAGAAATATGCGGCATCGGGTAGGGGATTACGAAGACGAAACTTTGCTGCCTACTGATAGCTGCTTCTTATTTGCAGACGCGTTGACAATAGCGGATTTGCAACTGATAACGGCGACGATGTGCTTGGAAGTGATCGATTTCGATTTAACGCCGTATCCGCTCGTCCAGCAGTGGTACAACACTTTCAAGCAAGAGTACCCGCACTTGTGGGCCATCGCCGAGGAGGGAATGCACGAATTGATCGGTTTCCACAAGAATCCGCCGAAATTGAATATGATTCATCCCGTGCATCCAATAAGGAAATGATGATGTTCATAATAATCGTTCTTTCGCATGTTCGCATTATCGAAATGCCGTACGCATACCGTGGAATATTATTCATTTAGATAGATAACGTTTATAAAAGCCCCGAGCGAAATTAAAATAAAATTCTAACGTTATCTTGGTCGCCGATAAGCCGCAAAAACCTACTTTTTTATTAAACGGTTTCCTACACATAACGTTTTGATACGCGTTAATTAAATGTTTTAAAAAGCAGTTTCCCTGTTACTGAAGCAAAGTGTTAATTGCTAGTTAATTTAATAGCGATGGACGTTAAAATTGTCCTCCAGTACGACAACGTCAAGCATTTGTACGTGTTGAAAATGAACGAAACGTTAACGGTTAATATAAAAAATATATGTAAACAGTTCAATCTGGTAAGTTCGATTGATAATCGTTATTCGATACTAATTCAATTGTAGCCGAATTATAAAGACTACGGCCTGAAATTGCTGGAGACGAACGACGGCACGATCGTGAATCATTACGTTTACGACGACAATTACGAGACGTTAGGCAACGGCTTCAAATTGCTGCTGACCGATTCTTTGGAGAGGAAAATAGCAATCATCATGGACTCGATCAAATGCGGCAACGAGACTCACATTACGGCATTGTCGGAGTCCTGCGACGATTTGGCTTTCATCAAGGAGTTGAGTAAGTTTAATCGATCGTCGTTTAATAATTCTCTCATTTCAATTTTACTTCTTTACAGTCAAACAAGAGAGACACATCGATCTGCTGAACATAATGGCAGAGGACGGCGTAAAGAGCGTGGAATTTTTCGCCTATGCGAAAGTTTTATTGACGATCTTAAGGAAAAAGCTGATCGTGAACATCGACACGAAACTGCTAATTAAAATGACGAACATAATTCACGAGGGCGTGCCGGAAAAGACGCTCATCGCCGTATTGGCGTTATCCAGTCAAATATTAAGGATGAAATCGAGCGTATATAAGGAAGCCAAAGAGGAGGCAAGTAAATGTTCAATAACTGACGTCGTGCAAAAGAATCCACGCGAATCGATGACAATGAAATACGAAATGCCATCGCGCAACGTTAATTACTTTCACATTAAATCGAACAGTTAATTGGCTCCGTTTAAATTTTAACACTATCCCTTTGACTTCTAACTTTAACGTACATATTTGATCTCGAATTGATGATTTACAAAGTTTGACGGGGAATATTTCGAACGTAAACATGACGGTGAATGCGCGAGATTCCCCAGACTGATTGTTTGAGTAGAAAATTACTTCATTATTTATCTTCGAGCTCGTACCATCGACTATGCGAGCGCGTAGCGAATAGGTACGCGAAAGAAATTTGCGAACTTCTTTAATTAGCACGTCTCCGACGAGAACAATATAAATATGTAATGATCGCTAACAGGGCCGTCATAAAAAAGGAAGCATTAATTAATTTCGCTTGCAAAAAATCCTCGTTTGCCATCTTTCTTGTTTTGCGTAGCGACTCTCTGACGAAACTAATTAAACTATTGAATAGCCAACAAGGGAAGTGCGCAAAATGCGAGTGTAAGCAAGCAGCTACTGAGAGAAAAGCGGCCAAGAAACTAATTTTTTGCGTACGATCGTCGACCGTGTGCATTAGGTTTCCCTTGCGCATAATTCGATTATTTCTTCTCTTGCGACGATGTCTTCTTCAACGTTCCCCGTCTCTCGTTACAGCTCTTGCAATATCTACAACTCGACGATCTCTACAAGTGCATCAAAATCAAAACGGACAATTTGAGTGCGACCAGTTTGAACAATCTCAGATTGAATGCGTTGGTGCTGATCAACACGATTGCGAGACTGTTGAAAGGGCAAATGCAGATGCAGTTTTTGCTCAAAATGAATGCGATCGATAACAAAGGATTAATTTACACGTACTGCATCGAGAACGCGGAGATCGTCGATAAGGAGATGGCGAAGGAAATCAACGTCTATCAAACGTACGCGATGAGGTATACGAAGCAACAAAAAATCAATCATCCGCAACGATTAACGCTTCTTTTCGCAGCATTTTAAAAGACAAACTAACGTACGTAAATCGAGAACAAACACTGATAGACGACAGTAATTGGAAACGGTACAGCGTACTATCGATAAACGATACCGATTCGATTATTGAGCAGCAGGAAACGATTATGTTTGGTAACGCGCGGGATTTCGATTCCAATAACGCCAGGTGAAACATTTGTGTAATGATGATCCCTGATTTAAAAAGAATCAATTCCAGGATGTCCTTAGCGTCGATAACGAGCTTCGAGAGCGACGCCACGTATCTATCGGTTCCGTTAGAATTAGCATCGAATAAAATATTACTGCTAACGAACGAGTGTATCGGTATTGCAATTTGATTTTCACGATTTGCCGAAAAATTCGTACGTAATTTGGACGCATCTTGCAGATTACTTCGAGAGGAATCACCTTCGTAGCTATCGAGAAGCGACAGCGGACAAGATGGTCGGCGTGGAGTTCTTGTACGTGGCCGAAAGGTAAATTAATTTCTATTAATCTTTTAGGATGTTGAAGTTTTTAATTTTCTCGCAAGGATATCGAAAGCTCTGACGAAAATCTTCCGCATCGGCTATCCGCCCGTTGCGAGCGACTTTTTCTATCCGATCTTCTTCAAAAAGTCCATCTGCTCGTTCTTCTTCCACGAGCTGTTCGCGCGTGCATTCACGTTGTTCCTGCGACTTAAACGGGAGATGAACGCGACGACCAAAGACGATTTCGAAGTCGTAAGCTCCATCCGCCAATTTCAAATGATTATATAACGTTCGTTAATTTCCTCTTGCAGGTTTTCAAAGTCTTCGAATACCAATTGGCTTTGATATTACGCCAGCGACCGCATGATTATAAGGAACTAATGCAACATATTAAGAATTCGTCGTACCAGACGATCGCCAACAAGATGCAAGTAAAATGATTGACGTTGTTTGTCATTCCTGGGTTTCTCAATGAGGTGTTTTAGAAAGAGCTGGAGCTAGAATTTGCGTACGTTTTACAACACAATCCCGGCGTCATATGCACGATACCCAAAATAACGCAAAACAACGAGGAATTAATCTTCGAGCAACGGATGAACGTGCTGAAACGGGGCGAGCTGTTCCCAAAATTCAGCCATAAAGTATGAAAACGAAAGATATTTTCTAGGATTAAACTTAACGCTAGTATGTTTAGAAAAATGCTAACATCTTCATCAAATTGAACGAATCGCTCAGCGTTTTCACGTGGGGCGATTGGGATGCGACGTATAAGAAGATCGACAATCCGATCATCTTCAATATTAAGGATATTCAATACTTGATCGTTGGACAGGCGTGTCCACATGTTAAGAATAACACGTGAGTTTCTTATACGATGACTGATTGATATTTTTAATTAATCAATCTTAGGGTAAGCAAGTACGAGCAACATTTAGCCTTCTCGCTACAACTACGCGACGATACCGTTATCAATTGCCTTGCGAAGGAACTGTTAACGGCACATCATTGGACAGACGGTATTTCGTTGCTGATCGGACTGAAAGATCGTAGCTCGACGTACAAGAAAGATTTAGAAACTCTCAACGAAATGGACCTGCACCTGAACTTGATCGAATTGCAAAACCTTAGGATACCCAATAAGGCGCCTTATATACCGCCTGAGCCGCAGACACTACCCAATTTTTAACTAGAATTACGATATATTTATTATTACGTTTAATAATATTTTCATGTATGATTCCTTAAATTAGATTTGCACTGAAACGTGGCTTTTTATGTGACCGTTAAACGTACTGGATTTCGAGAAGCACTTTCCACATATTTCGCACTTGTACGGATGCTCGCCCGTGTGACTTAAAACGTGCAGTTTATAAGACCTACTGTCGACGTATTGTTTCTCGCACATGGTACACTGATACTTTCCGTTTTCCGAATGGCTCTTCAGATGTACCTAAAAGAGAGCATCGAAAATGGGAAACGAGCCTCAAATGAATCACGTGGTCACGCACCCTTAGATGACTTGCAGCGATATATTTCTTTGGGCAAAAACTACAAGCGTACGGTCGCTCGCCGGTGTGATATCTCACGTGCGTGTCTCTCGTGTCTTTCTGCCTAAACGCTTTACCGCAATGCCAGCATTTGTAAGGTTTCTCGCCGGTATGTCGCAGTGTGTGCTTCTTTAATTGCGTTCCAGCTACGAATAAATGCCCGTTAGTGACGTTATGATAAGTGCATTATCCTTTCCCGAAATCTTACTTGTAAACGCCACTCCGCATAGCGTGCATTTATACGGTTTCTCGCCCGTATGTATTCTCATATGGACTTCCAAGTTAACTTGCGTTGCGCATCTTTTCTCGCAAATATTACATACAAACGGCTTCTCACCTAAAATCGTTAATTGACCGTAAGCTTTTATTCATATTATCTGTTATTTTAATTGCCTGTATGACTTCTTAAATGCACGTTTAAGTTTGAAGCTTGATTAAATCTCTTCTGACAAATACTGCATTCATACTTCTTTAAGTTAGTATGTAGCATTTTGTGCTTATGCAATGAACTTGGTAGAGCAAACGTTTTACCGCACGTCTCGCAACTTAGTGGTCTGTCGCCGGTATGAAATCTCATATGGAGTGTTAGCAATTTGTTCTGTGGATAGCTGTAAGTTCAAAGATTAATATTGCTGAGGAACGACAAGTCAGAACATCAGAACCTTTTACCGCAAACGGTACAAACGTGGCGTTTATCCTTTGGATCTATGTGAAAATCTTTCAAGTGCTTTTTCAGTGTTTTTGTATCTAGGAACACTTTTCCACATATCTTAAACAAGCATTAAATATTAATAATTCTGTCTGTCCATACAATATGAAACACCTTACATTGCATGCATTTGGTTTCTGCAAACTTTTATCCTTATCATTTGCTACAAGATCTTTTTCTATTAAATGGATTTCATTGTGCTTCATTAGAATTGCCATTGAAGGACATTGTTTTCCACAAATTTCACAGAAACATTTGGCTTGGCCAGCATGTATCTTTATGTGCTCACTAAAAGTCCAATCATCTAAAATATTGCTTAATAAAGTTGTCAGTTGATTAATATCAAAGTATACCTTTAAACATTTCTCCACAGAACTGGCATTTATTTAACTGAGGGAAATTAAAACTGTCACAGGTTTCCTCTGAACCACTGTTCACATTTACCAAAGGGACATCATTCTCCCAACTTGGAGGCAAACATTGTTCAGCTATTGTTTGCAAACTTTCCATAGTTTCTGCCAGATCTGCAACAAGCTGCATTAAAGACAAACCATTTAAATCTAACAAAAAGCAAACCTGCATTTTGTGCTTCAAAATTATCCACAAATTGTGCACTGGCATCATTAAAGATATCACTGAAGAATGATGATTGATGTAAATCATCTGTTGCAGAAAATAAGTTATCATTTTTAACTTGGTTCAATAATGTTTGTTCTGCATCTATTTGTAAATGGATTGAATTAATGTACTGCCTCAAAGTTATGTCAGACTTTTCGCATAATTGCTTAAAACTGTAGGACCTATTGACCATTTGTAAGCATTGAGAACAAATTTGATTTGGAAATCCGTCACCTTCCATTACCTAAAAGAAATTCAACATTTGAAAGATCTAATAGATTTAATTGAAGAATTTCTTACTTGTATCGAGGTGCATGTCATCAACATGCTAGGGATGCAGGCATCGAATATTGGCTTCAAAACGGATTTTTCTGCTAGACAAGTCCTACAAATTTTATCCAGCTTCATATTGAAAATCTGAGAGCTGCCCTATTAATTTTCAGGACCCGAGTATTCTTGGTTGCTAACAATATCAACACATACTTCCTAGTCAGAATAAGGATTTCTATTAAATATTCAAACATTTCCAATATCTTCCTTCTAATATAATAAATACATTTACGTTTATACCCCTTTCTAGTAACAAATTGTACGTGTTAAATATCATTAATAATAATATAAATTAAACCAGTAATTCAATTGACTATCCACCATATTTGTTACATTCGTAGGTTACTTCCTTCTTTTTCGTGTGTTTTCAATCATTGAAAGCAAAATGCAGAAAACTCAGGTATTCTTTTTAATTATTTCTCAATTAATTTAAGCATGTTTAACATGATAACATTATTTTATTTCAGCAAAAGAAGGAACCTATTCATTCCGTACAAGTTTTCGGACGTAAAGTAAGTAAATGTTATTTTTATTCCTCGAAAAGTAACACGTGGGTTATGTTAACGACAATTATCAGCATGACAAGTAAAGAAGCTCATGATTTGTATAATTTTCGTAGAAATCCGCCACGGCAGTTGCTTATTGCAAGCCAGGCAAGGGAATTTTGCGCGTAAATGGCAGGCCCCTAAGCCAAGTTGAACCTAAGATGCTTCAGGACAAACTACAAGAACCAATACTTTTATTAGGAAAAGTAAGTCAATATGCAGTTTTCTCATTGTTACTACATTAATTTAAACAATATCTAATTGCATGATGCATTTTAGGAAAAATTTGCTGCAGTTGACATCAGAGTACGTGTAAATGGAGGTGGACATGTTTCACAGATATATGCTATTAGACAAGCTATATCAAAGGCACTTGTTGCATATTATCAAAAGTGTAAGTAGTGAACACTGTAATTAGATTGTATATGATTTTAAGATCGACCAATTGTTACAGATGTTGATGAGGCATCAAAGAAAGAATTAAAAGATATCTTAATTCAATATGACCGCACATTATTGGTAGCCGATCCACGTCGTTGTGAACCTAAGAAATTTGGCGGTCCAGGTGCACGTGCCCGCTACCAAAAATCTTACCGTTAATTTCATATTGCTTTTATTATTGTATAAGATGATACAATAAACACAAAAATTTATATAGATATTGTTATAGATTATGAACACCATTATAAATTCAGATTCCTGTAAAAGTTTTGCATGTATCCAATTTAGTTTCTCTAGCAACATAAAAAGGCTGTATTTATAAAATGTCAGAAGAGTTGAGAATTTTCAAAATTACTTTTAGGCCAACAAAAATCTAATCAAACATGACTACATTCAATGAAAGTATTATTGTGCACTATTGAAAATTATGCAATTAAATTAATCTGCTTTCAGAATATGATGTGATTGGGAAAGTTGGGGAAGGTTCATTTGCGGTAGTTTTAAAATGCGTCGATAAGATCACCGGCGAATATTATGCAGCGAAACGTTTGAAGAAAACATTCACACAGTATGTAGCAATATTAAACTGAATCTACTGATGAAGAAATCTAAGATACTAAATTTTCATCTAGAATTGATGATGTCACCTGTACCGCAGAAGTTATTGCGACGCAAATACTCACGCAACATCCGAATATCTTGTACATGTTGGAATATTACTAGTACGTTGAATGTAAACGATGGTATTTAGGAAAAATTACATGAATTATTTCAGTTATCAATTTTCAGCTCACCAACATCCGGCAGTTTGGTTTTCATTTTCGATCTAATGGATATGAGCATGTACGAGTATTTATCGAAGCGCAAACGGTACGAAAGCGCGAATTTACCTATTATTTCAATAATTAGCATTTGTGATTGTAGTTGTATGCCGGAAACGCGAGTCAAGAATTACTTATATCAGATACTGAAAGGATTAGAACACTTGCATATAAACGGCTTATTTCATAGAGACGTTAAACCGGAAAATATATTAATGAAAACCGTGAGGAACTGTCATGTAAAGCAATCGAATTTAAATAGCTTTTCTTGCGTACAAACACGTTTCTGCCTTGCAGTATCACATAATAAAACTAGCGGATTTCGGTTCGATACGTGGAATTTATAGCGAGCATCCGTACACGGATTACATATCGACCAGATGGTACAGATCACCGGAATGTTTATTGACGACGGGATATTACGGTCCAAAAATGGACATTTGGGCTACCGGATGCGTCTTTTACGAAATGTTAACGTAAATACAAGAACGTAACGATAGCATCTTAATAACGAACCTGTTAATTCTCCAGTGGGAAACCTCTATTTCCGGGACTTAACGAAATCGATCAATTATCAAAGATCCATGAAGTTTTGGGAACACCCAACAAGAGACTATTGTACAAGTTGAAACAAAAGTAATTGTTAAGTTGTTGCAAAAACGGTATTAAAAGGAACGTGATCTTGTAGATCGCAGAATTACAATTACTTTCCGCCAACGAAAGGTACGGGATTGAATTTGAAATTATCGTATGTATCGGAGGAAGCAATCAAATTGTTGAAGTTAACGCTGGAGTACGATCCTGATAAGAGAATTAACGTTCGCAGATTGTTGGACCAAAAATATTTTGAATTATTTAGGTGCGACTCCTTGTTCTTTTGCAATGAATCATACTCAATAGTTTTCTTTTAGAGAGAACGATATCCATTTGAAAATAAAGGCGCCGTATGTCGAGTGCGTTATCAGAGAAGTTTATAAGAATCGCGGCGATTTCCAAACCAGGAATTTCTGCTCTATTAAGAAAAGCAAGCCAAGCAATGTGAACAATTTAGAGGAGTTTCTAGGTGTTCAGTTTAATTTTTGAATTTTTATAGTTTGCTTCCAAATCGTCTAGTTATTGGCAAAGTTATAATTATCGTACGTCTGGAACAAATACAACGTTAGACTCAAATGCAAGAGACAAGAGTGGAAAAAGTCCGAATATTTCTACGATGAACTGCAATATTTTATCCAAAGCAACAATCGATAAAATTTACAACATCTTGAATCATAATGCTAGCAAGAGAAGCCTAAAATTGGAACCATCTTATTTTACAAGTAAAACGACAAGGTATGATTAATTATGCCGAATGATTTTCTGGAAGCTATTAATTACATTATTTCAGTTCCTTATTGCAAAGTCTTTATTCCAAATTACTGTAAGTACTTGAAATTTATAAGTTATCGTGGGAATAAATAGATTTTTGTTAAAATGTTGCTATTTGATTAAAATGTTTAAAATTCAAAGTTAAAAACTAGCGTCGCCCTCTTACAAAAACCTTGGAATCGATGATTTTAAAGTAGTAAACTGTAAATTAAAATGAATCATAACTGACATAATACCGTCTCGTGTGTCAAATACGGACGACCCTCAACGACAACGTTTATTTCGCATTGTCAAAAAGAAATTTAGGTGTGTAAGTGTTAATTTATATAAAATAAGTGATAAAGAACAAATAACATGGAAGCGTACGATGTTATAGTGAATCAGCCTGTTGTGATAGACAATGTAAGATGCCATATATTTTGTAAGTAAATGCTAATTGTAACGAATCGAACATTTTAGGGATCAGGTGTAATTAAAGCCGGATTTGCTGGGGACCAAGTGCCAAAATGTAGATTTCCCAATTAGTACGTATAACACTCAAATCAATAGTGAACTATAACAAATTATTTATTACATCTGCAGTATTGGTAGACCAAAACATGTAAGGGTAATGGCTGGTGGTTTGGAAGGTGATGTGTTTATTGGTCCTATTGCGGAGGAACATAGGGGATTGCTGTCAATTAAGTATCCCATGGAACACGGCATAATTACAGATTGGAATGACATGGAGAAAATATGGTCATATATTTACAGTAAGGAGCAATTGTCAACCTTCTCAGAAGAGCATCCAGTTCTTTTGACTGAAGCACCATTAAATCCCAGGCCAAATAGGGAAAAATCAGCAGAGATTCTTTTTGAATCATTCAATGTCCCTGCCTTATTCATTTCCATACAAGCTGTACTTAGTTTGTATGTTTTCTGTTTTTATATAAATTCAACTGCAATTAAATTCTCTCTTTTTTTAAGATATTCTACAGGTAGAACAACTGGTGTAGTTCTGGATTCAGGTGATGGTGTTACACATGCAGTGCCTATTTATGAAGGATATACAATGCCTCATAGTATAATCAGAGTAGATGTAGCTGGTAGAGATGTTTCAAGGTATTTAAAGTTATTGTTAAGGAAAGAGGGAATAACTTTTCGCACAACAGCTGAATTTGAAACTGTGAGGACTATAAAAGAAACTGCATGTTATTTATCCAATAATCCACTGAAAGAAGAGTCAGTGGATACTGAACACATCAATTATTTGCTTCCTGATGGTAGTACAATTAAAATTGGGCCAGCAAGATTTCGTGCACCAGAGGTATTATTTAGACCAGACTTAATTGGTGAAGAATATGAAGGTATACATGAAGTATTAATGTATTCCATTCGAAAATCTGATTTGGATCTAAGAAAAGTTTTGTATAAAAATATTGTTCTTTCTGGTGGTTCCACATTGTTTAAAGTAAGTAGATAAAAGATATGGTAAGTTTCCAAAAAACTAACGAATTGATTATTCAGGGTTTTGGTGATAGATTGTTATTAGAAATAAAGAAGATTTGCCCAAAGGAGGTACAAATTAAGGTTTGTAAATTTGTATTACTTCCTACAGTAATTATACTTACTACCTCTCTTGTTATATTCCAGATTTCTGCGCCTCAAGAACGATTGTATTCAACATGGATTGGTGGATCAATATTAGCTGCATTGGATACATTTAAGAAGATGTGGGTTTCCAAGAGAGAGTATGATGAAGAAGGTCAGAGAGCAGTGCATCGAAAATTGTTCTAGTTTTGCAATGCTTGACAGCTCTATGTAATATGTTTCTGTTTCTAATTTTACTTTTTACATGTCCAGTTCTATTATCATTAAGCAACAAACATTTTACATTGAGTTGCAGTGGATTTTGTTTAATATGAAGATTCAAACTGTATTTTATTAATACATCTCTTGAAAAGACTACTACTTCAGAATAATTGTGATTACAATGGTAATTTTCAATATCTATTAACAAATTTTAAGAGTAAATAACTTATCAGAGCAATGTATTTAATGCATTACCAATAAGGATGTATTTATGATTCTATTAATTTAACAGTTAGATGCACAATTATATTTTTGCAGCTTTAATTATGCGGTTATTTAATTTATATTAATAATTATTTTTCATTTACTCATTTTTTTTCAAATTTTATAATAAAATCGAAACATAGTGACATTTATTTCTTTAGCTTTGGCTAAATGTAACACTGACAAATGTTTGATAAACATAACCCTTATAATAAAACAAACGTCACAATAAAAGCTACATAAAGAAAGAAATGTTTTATCAGATAAGAAATGAAGCTATGTGTTTAAAGATTATAATCCAAATTAATTGAGAATAAAAAGGCTTCCATCATAATGAAATATATTGACGTGTAATTGTTGTCGTTAAAATGGAAGAAGTCGATATGTCGAATTTTGCTGAAATCTCTGATACTATGCCTGAAAAGCATGAAATACAATTTTCAGGTAGTGATAATGAAATAATGAGTTGTGATAATGAACCATGTAATCACATAGATGAAAACATCAAATTTAAAGTGGAGCAACAAACATTCCATATAAATGAACAAAACAATATAATTAAGAATCTAGAAGAAAGAATTAAGGAATTGTGCCTTAATAATACAGATTTACAAAATAAATTCGATTTGGTAATGTAAAATTAAATGAATGTTTGTAGATAAACTAAATAAAGTACTCTTTCTAGGCACATAAGGATAAACTGGTAGCAGTAAAGGAGAAAGAATCAATGGTAATGAAATATGCAGTTAGTGAGAAGAATGTATTTGAACAAAAATCATCAAAAGACAAATTAGAGAAAAAATTGAATGAAATGAGAAAGGACAATGAATTGTTGCAACACAAATTAAATACAATGGCTTCTGAGAAAGCTAGAATATGTCAAATGTTAGACAACAAGGTAAGTTTCACATTTTTATGCACATTATTCATATTCATTTGATTTATATTGCAGTGTTATGAATTGAAGTCCAGTCAACAGGAGCTAGAAAAGTACAAACAGGATTTGACTGCATTGGAAACCAAATTAAAATGGTCACAAAACAGCTTAAAAACTGAAATTGAATTAAGAAAGGTATGCTAATGCAACAAAATAAGTAGAAGAATTTAATTTCAATAATCACATTTCTTTAAGGAAAGTGATAGCAAGGTAGAGCAACTACAGAACAAGTTACAAGAATCTCTGCATCAAATAGAGGATGTTAAGAAGCAATCAGAAAATTCCATTAAAACATTTCATACCTCTCAAGAAAATAAGGCTTATGTTCTAGGTAAATTGCATTTTCCAATACATAATTGCACTATTATAAATTAATTACATTATAGATAATCAGGTAAAAGAACAGCAAGCTACATTAATATTACTAAGACATGAAAAAGATGGTAGAGAACATCAAATTAAACATTTGCAGATTGAATTAGACAGGATTAATTCTAAATATCAAGAAACGTTGCAAGAAAACAACGAGTTGTCATTAAAAGTACAACAATTAGAAAAAGATCGTTTAGAAACTGAGCAGAAACTGTGCGAATTACGCGGATTTGCAGATCAACAACGCCAAGACACTGCCGATCTCAATTCCAAATCTGCACAGCTGGAACAGTTGAAATTACAAATTAAAACGTACCAAATTTACTTTATGATGTAATGAATAAATGTTAATTACCTTCATTTGATTTTACAGTGAACAAGATCAACTGATTGCGGCCAATGAACAAATATTCTTGTTAAAACAGCGAAATGGCGAGTTAGAAGCAGATATGGAATCCTGTAGAATTAGAGAAGCCGAAATGTTATCTTTCACACAACAATTAACGGACAAAAACGTTCGATTGCAATCCGAATTCACGGCTATGGAAACGAAGGTTCGTTTTCAGAAACTTGCAGCGATTTAAAACGATTAATTTTTAATTGTAGGTGCAGCAACTTACCTGTGAACAAGCGCTATTGAAAAGGTCTGTAAAAGAACAGGAAACGAAAGTATCAATTCTATCTGCACAGCTAAGTGACGACAAAACTAAATACTTGGATGAAATTGCAAAACTCTCGCTCGAGTTGGAGGATAAATCGCAAAAATGTGATAAATACCTGCAAGAAGTTGTTGATCAAAAAGGCGAGAATCTCGTTATTAAACGAAAACTGGAACTATCCTTGAAAGTATGTGGTCGAATCTCATTTCCGACCGAATTATATTAGTTTAATATTTGTAGGAAGTAAATAAGGAACTGCAGCACTGTAGGAAGAAACTGGAGAAATATGAGTTATCCGAAGCAACTAGTAGCACGAGCAGTTCAAGTTCGTCTTTGAATCACGTCAAGAAAGTCGGCGAGATCAATTGTAATCCGGAACATGTAAAAGTACGCACACGATAATACTTAATGTGAAATCACCATCATTCTCGTTCAATTAGGTGGTTCAACCTGAAAAAGTCCTCGATAAGCAGACGCTAATAGAGCACATCGTGAAGCTGCAACGGATAAGCGCTAAAAAGTCGGAAAAGATCGACTTTCTAGAAGAGCACGTTAACACGTTGGTGGCCGAATTACAAAAGAAATCCAGATTATTGCAAAGTTACATCTTGCGAGAACAAACGGGTGCCTTAACGTCGAACGCCATGGATAATAATAAGGTATTAACTTTAATTCTTTAATAGTTATTTTGCTTGCTTATTGCTTTGCTGTTCTCTACTTTAATTAAGTTCACCTGATTGTTGCGCGTGAATAATCATTTATTATTGTTTCTGCTCGTTCAGTCATCGAAATTTTGGTAAGTTTATTCTATATATGTACGTAATTCGTGATTCTGTTTAAATCCTACCACAGTATTACAAGAGATAATGTCAATAATCGTTGTTTCTTTCTAATTAGGCGGACTTAGCGCGGCTTCCAGGAGTGATGGCATCCATGTACAGCGCGCGCGTAGTTGATAACAATTTGACTTTGGAACTATCTTTAGATATAAATCGTAAATTACAAGCTGTACTTGAAGATGCGCTATTAAAAAACATGACGTTAAAGGTAAATCTCTTTTAAGATTATCAAACGCGTTTGTGATTTCCTTGACGCACGTACTTTGAATTTTAGGAGAACGTTGACACGTTGGGTGCTGAAATTGAAAGACTTACTAAAGCATTGAAATCGTGACTGTTTTAATTGAGATTCATACAAATATTAGAGTTAATAATAAAACGTGAGTACCTAAATTAGTATTCCAAATGTATAATATTTAAAAGCCAAATCTATGTTTAGTACGTAATCGCTATGAATCTTAATCTTATTTTAATTTATTGTTAATTTTTAAATATATGTTCGTAGTAATTGTTAAGTTTTGCAATACTTTGTAATTGTTAAAAAGGATTTGTGCATTCCACAGTTTAAGATTTTAATTCAGTGATTTACATTGAAATGAAGCGTACTAGCTCAAGTAAATCAATCAATCACAGGTCATAAAGTATTCTCTCTAGACGAAAATCGTATTGTAATTTAATTTGTCTCTCTATTCTTAAAAAGCTGCATTTATCATTCCTGTATTTATAACATTTAAATAAATACTGAATATCTGTTTAAGGGATACTTATATTTCGAAACTAATCATTACAAGAATTTATACATGCGACAAAAAGCAAATAAAATCCGTTAGTTTACTTGTTAATCAACAAGAGAATCCATCCATTAATCGTATCTCTCATCGCCTATGATGTCGGACGAAACTTCTTCGTAATCTTTTTCGAGTGCCGCCAAATCGTCTCTGGCCTCTTGAAACTCGCCCTCTTCCATACCTTCGCCAGTGTACCAATGTACGAACGCCCTTTTCGCGAACATCAGATCGAATTTCTTGTTCAACTTGCGCCACGCCGATTCGATGGCCGTCGTGTTCGATAGCATGCAGACGGCACGTTGAACTTTAGCCAAATCGCCACCAGGCACGACCGTCGGCGGCTGATAGTTTATACCGACTTTAAACCCGGTCGGGCACCAATCGACGAATCGCACGTTACTTTTCGCCTTCATTTGTGCTATCGAAGCGTTAACATCTTTCGGCACGACATCGCCTCTATACAATAAACAGCAAGCCATATATTTGCCTTGTCTCGGATCGCATTTCACCATTTGATTTGCCGGCTCGAATAATTCCGCTGTAATTTCGCCAACGGACATTCCCTCGTGGAACGCCTTCTCGCACGAAACGACCGGGGCGTAAGCGGCCAACGGGAAGTGTATTCGTGGATACGGTACCAGATTCGTTTGGAACTCGGTTAGATCGACGTTGAGCGCGCCGTCGAAGCGTAACGACGCGGTAATCGACGAGATCACTTGACTGATCAGTCGGTTCAAATTCTTATAATCCGGTCGTTCGATGCCCAATTTCCTTCGGCATATATCGTAAATTGCCTCGTTGTCGACCATAAAAGCGCAGTCCGAATGGTTCATTGTCGTGTGCGTCGTCAGAACCGAGTTATACGGTTCCACTACGGCCGTGCAAACCTTAAACCGTTAAGCGTTACTAATGCGAAAGTTTAGCAAATTACGGAGACGTACTTGTGGAGCTGGATAGACTACGAATTCGAGTTTGCTCTTTTTGCCAAAATCCTGCGACAATTTCTGCATGAGAAGCGACGTGAAACCGGAACCCGTGCCGCCGCCGAACGAATGAAATACGAAGAATCCTTGTAATCCACAGCATTGTTCCGCTAGTTTGTAAAGTCTATCCATCACGGTGCCAATCATTTCTTTGCCGATGCTATAATGGCCTCGTGCGTAATTGTTGGCCGCATCTTCTTTTCCGGTGATCAACTGTTCCGGGTGGTACAACTGCTTGTATTTTCCTGTACGTATCTCGTCTAGAAGATTAACGCGTGTTTATTTGTTTCATAATCGGAAAAGGGCAGCTCACCGACAACTGTTGGTTCCAAATCGACCATAATGGCTCTCGGTACCATTTTACCATTTTCGACTTCGGAGAAAAACGTACCGAAACAATTATCGACCGTCGACGTCGATGGGATGCCATCGGCTTGAATCCCGTGTTCTAAACAGTACAATTCCCATGCGGCATTTCCAATTTGCACGCCCGCTTGGCCGATATGTACCGAAATACACTCCCTCTAAGTAAATCGAATATTAAAGCGAAACGGTCAATTTTTTCGGTACATCAGCGATTCTTACCATTTTGCTTGCCCTTTACAATAATTTTTCTTAATTCGCGTGGGACGTATCAGTGTTAAATCATTATTCAATTTTGGATATTACCAAAATTTTGCAATCATTTTATTTGTAATCAACATTTTCTATAACTACAGAAACAAAGTTTCAACGCAACCTTTTTATCCATTAACAGAATATTTATTGAAGGGTGTTTGCCACGGTTTTAAATTTAAAATGTATAATCTGCAATAATTATTAATTTAAATAAATTCAATCAGTTTTCTTCAGAATTCAGAAATTTAACAAGTAGTAATTTAAATTGCCCGCGTGACTTTTGCTTGATCTAATCATTGCAGTTCGTTCTATTTTTATTTACTGATTAACCTAATTGTTTTGCCTAAGTTTTAATGAGATTTTCTTTGATAATACTAAATAAAAAGATTGATAATCTCGCAGTTTTTTCAAGTTATCAAGAAGAATGTGTTAATCATCGAATTATCTGCAAATTAAAGTGATTACAATCTAATATTGGAAACTATGACAGAAAAATTGGTATTAATTGACTTTGTAAACGAAATGCTGGATTAAAGGAGTAATTTAAGTGTTAATTTCTTTTGTAGGATAGTCCAACTTTTGCCAGTACACCAAAAACGATTCTCCGAGGTCGTAAAAGTTATAGAGACCATGTGACAGAAGTCAGTCACATACTCCAAGAAAATGAAAGAGTAGAGCTTCACAGTGAGGAAGAAGAATCTTATGATTCTGAAATTGAGGAGAAGAGCCTGCCTAAGGAACAAAGTCATGGAAGTACTACATATGAATCAACATTAAATGATACTATTAATAAAAGCACAATGAGTTACATACTTATTGCTCTCACTGTGGCTTTTGGGACCCTTCTTGCTGTTTCATATTCATCAAATATGCTTGGTAGAACTTGTGGTTTGGAGCGATTAAAAATTCAATTCCCACTTGATAGGAACTTTTGGGATACAGTCGAAAGTAGTATTAGAGAAATTGTGGAATATGATAAACCATCAGTTGTATTGGTGTTATACAATGGCAATAAAAAGACTGAAATTGATACATTTTTACAAGAGTTTGCCAATTATAGCAAATGCACATTGGATAAAAGTGGCCCAAATCTAATAATAGAGGGTAAACATTTAAATTCTGCACTTAACAAAGAAAGTTATGGTCATATTATTACACATTATGAGCCAAGATTAAGGGAGTCTGGTGTGATGATTGTTAAAAATTTGGATGAAGTTGATGGTTACATAGCTCAAGGGTTTCATTCGATTTGTGATGAATACACGCCACTTGTTAAAAATGCACTTATAATATTTACTATTAGATATGATGGTGCAAGTGATAAGGATGTTTCTGTTGCTGAGAAAATCTTAAGAAGGAATTGGAGCAATCTCGAAGATGATATATTAGATCCTCTTCTAACTAGAGTTATAGGGATGGTAATCAAGTTTCAATGAAGATGAAATGAAAATTTACAATATGTCCTATTAAAATTATATTTATTTATACGTACCTAAATTTTTAATAAAGATTTCATATAACATTAATTCGTTTTATTGTAATATCCACAATGGTATTTCAACATTTAATCATATTTAATCGCAAAATGCGTATATACCACTTTTTATTTTTAATATTTTAATTGTTTTTTAAGTGTTCAAATGAATATTTTAATAATTTGCATTTAATACAATGACTTCCAGTTAAACACAATAATCAATTGATTGAATTTTATGTGATTTGAAAATTATCATAATGACGATACGAAAATTTAATTAGCGAACTCGCATTGAATGGAAGAATAGATAAATAGGGATGAGCCATAGAAAACTGTCCGCACTAGTAATTCGTTACCGTTGCAGAACAATCGTTTCACCTTCTATTCGGGCGTCATAAGGTAAGTCTTTAAGAACTTTATTTCGCTTTTAAGTTAGTTTCAACTGGGAAATTAGAAGGAGCATTGGAATTAAAAAATCAAAGAAGATTTCAGACTTTCAAATCTTAATTTTACGCAATCGTATTCGACAAATCATGAAATAACTAAATAACACGCATCAAGCGAAACGAAAAGAAATCAAATTCTAATTAACAATTAAACAATGGTCCCGTTTATGAAGAATTTCATTGCGAAAATGAATTCAAGGAGAAAAATCGTTATCGCCGCTCTTATAAATTCTTCTCGTCCTTCATCGTCTGCAATTCATCGAGATCTTCCTTCGCGATATCCGCGTCGCCGTAACCCCACACGTCGTAACTGCCGTCGCCGCTTTTCTTCGCCCTTCGCGCGATCATATCCTTCGAGACGCTCTTCAAGTCGTAAGCCCAACCGATACGTGCGAAAAAGTGGATGAACGACGTCGTCGGATTGTACTTGTTCCCCAACTCGCCGGTCTTGTAATCCCACGGGAACACGTGATGATAATTGTGCCAGCCTTCGCCTAATGCCGCTAGCGAAACGGCCAAATTCTCCACCGGACTGATATTCCTTCGCGACAAAAAAAAAATCATCGATTAATTGAATCTTTCTGGTCTGAAAATCGACTTCAATTAACGCTCACTTATCATAGGGCTTCTGTCCCCACATGTGTGCGACGCTGTTGACGAAGAACGCGATGTTCAACGTGATGCAAAATCGAAAATTGAAATTGATCCAAAACGAGTTCCACAACGACTCGTTCCAATAATAAACCGGAATGCCGACGGGAAGTATGATGACGAACAGAGCGAATAGTATCGGGTAGAATCTAAGTGCGAACAAATTGCAATTTAGCTCACGCAAATACACGAAAATCGAATGCGACTATCCATACTTCTTTTGCCACATTACGATCGCGTCCGTTTCCAAGTCGCTCATGTCGATGATCTTCCGCTTGGCCACAACGTCGGGATGTGGCGTCAACACCAACCATCCGACGTGCGAGAACAGGAAGCCTCGTTTCGCATTATGCGGATCCGCCGTCGTTTCGCTATATTTATGATGTACTCTATGATCTAATGCCCATACATAAGCATGCCTCTACGAATGAAAAACGATTTTTACCAAACCAAAAAGAAATTGTTGAATAACGTGCAACGAATAAACAACAAATTTAACAATAATCATCTACTTCGAATCAATGCAACTGAACATAATGCAATAAAACGCAAAGAGAACAATTTCGCATTCGCACGAATCATTGACCATCTAACGAAACTATTAATCAATCCATCATAATTCGTACCTGGCCCGTAATCGTAAACAAAATGACTAGCAACAATCTGAGTGGCCATTTCGCCTTGTAGGCCCTGTGCGACCACAGTCGATGTGCGCCGGCCGTGATGCCGAAGCCGGAAATGTATATCGTGAACAGCGCTAAACAGAACAAAGACCCGACAATTGATTGGATTAATTGGCGTAAAGTGTTAAGGGAAACTCACCGAAGAGCACCGTGTAGAGCTTGGCGTGGAACAGCGACAAATAGAGGCCGTACAAGCAACCGCCGTGTATGAACAATTGCACGATCATGTCCGGCCATCGTATGCTCGATTTGAAGTCGTCCTCCTCCTCTTGTGCGATCGCATTTTTCGCGTTCTTGCAACGCACAATCTCCGACTCCCGCGCGTCCTTATCGATCAATGCGTTGCGATCGATCGAATTCACATCTTCGATCATTTTCAGCGCTGCGGCAAAACAAGGTGAGATTAAACTCGTCTGGGGAATTCGTGCGTGAATTAACGTATAATAATGGCGTTACTTAAATGCCGACAAATAACAAAAAGTACATTTCGTATTTAATCGACGAAATACTTAATGGCCTTAAAATCGGAAGAATGTGCGACCGTCGTTTGAAGAACAAGTCGACCTATATAAGTAATCCTGCGTGATGCCATTTAATGGTGGAAAAAGGAGCGCCCTAAATACTTCACGAGGCATCAATTTCATTACGAACGCGTTATTAACGTTCATTTATTTAAGGAATTAAAGATGAATCGTTACATTAATAAATTGCAAAACTAATTAGAAGTCGAATGGAAAAACAAACCTCCGTGGATTAGTTGGTAATGTTTTTTTAAAGAAAAAGGTATTAGAATCGATATTATTGTTGTTGGCAACGACTTTTTACCATTCTTCTTTCACTTTGTGGCTTTGATTCGCCTTTATTTTGAATGATTATAATCGTAAGGAACCAAGTCATGTTTACATAAAAATTGTGCTGGAAGTCCATTAAATGCGTATTATACATTTGTATTATTGATGACTCAAATGTAACTTTGAAATAGTTAAACAGTCATCAGAAATGGACGATGTAACAATAATTAATAATATGTGTTTTATATTAAATAATAGCAATTACTTATTGCATTTATTTGCTCGCTAATAACTGATACGACCTTGTGTCTTAATTATCAATTGGACATTGAGAAACGACGTTTGATAAATAATAATTATTTCGCAAAATTGTTGTAACTTTTGATATCTAAAACGTTTGCATTAAATTAAGCCGTTCAATGTTCGAGCATAAAACAATGTCTTCTTCGTTCATTTCCAAAATAAAATTCCTTTAGCAACACTCAATTATTATGTATACATTTTGTCACTCAATCATTCGTTTCTTTCATACAAAAGACCATTTGCTTCCCTTCAATGCATCATAGATAAATAAATCATTGTGTTTTATATTCGTCGATAATGATTTTCATTTATTCCATCATTCTTTACGTATGACGGTTTATTAGTTTTATGTTCTATATTTAACAATGGCTAAAATATCCGCAATTTGTTTGAAGGAAGTCATGAACGAAATTTGCTCAAGTAGTTTGAGCAATAAATATCGAATGCGACAGACAAATACAAACAATAAATCGTTAATTTTTTATGCGTGTGTCCCAAAAAGTAAATTAACATAATCGCAAGAATTATTCATGAGACGATTATAATTAACGTCAGAATATAGAGTAATTGGCGCATTTCATCAAAATTAATCTTGCGTTAAAATGATCGGCCCAAATGAAAACAAATTCCTTTCTTTCAGTTCTTAATTATTTTTCATGTTTACCTCGAATTGTATTTTGTTTTAATTAAACACACTTATATCGCGCTGAAAGGGATTATTAAATGAATGACTTAATTAATAATAAGCGCATGAATAATAATCAAATTTATTGCTCGTTGTTTCGTAATTTATAATAATAATTGCATTAATAAAAAACCGTTTAATGACGAAACGAATGAAATTAACCCCAAATTGATATCCTATGAAATTCATTAAGTTATTATATGCAAATGGGGACGACATTAAAACGCTTCGATAATATATTAGTTTAATGATGAATTAAATTCCATAAATTGTCTTGCGAATGATTATTATTACATAGAATCGAATTAGCAATTTGCAATCATTTAAATTCGCATCGCGCATTTGCGGACTTCGTTATTGAAAATGTAAAAGAGCTTTTGTGCCGTTCATGCGTTAAAAAATAAAAAGAAGGTTCACGAAGTAATTGTTAAGTGACATTATAATTATTATCGATCAATTTTCATGCACATGGCTACGAAGTAACGAATTACTACCAATTAAATTGACCCAATTCACAGTTCGCAAGTCAATTGCCATCTAGAATTGTAAATCAATCGCACTAATAAAGCGTACCGAGTAGAATATTTTCTTTTTAAACTTGAACAATCGCAAGCTCTTCCCATCGACATTGCAAGATAATTTATACAAATAAACATTTTATCGATTTCCTGTAGGAAGGACGATAATTTCGCAATGTTTACCGCTGCGTATTATGTGACGACGAAGGCAAAAAGCGTTTCATCTAAGAGTATATCAGATTATTAGATTTGTTTTGGGCGAAACTCGTTTGCAAATAGACAATTTATACCCGAAAGCAAAAACAGCCACGCTAATTAAATCCGCGTGATAATTATCGGCCTTATAATGTAATAAGCAGAGGGATACGTTAAATGGAAGATAATTGCAGTTAACCATCCGTCGTCTAATTGAAAATGTCTGCTGATGAAACACGTACGATTTGAAATGATGCGAATGGTTGGAAAATTCCTCTGCCTATCTCATTCTCTTTATCGGTTTTATTAGCGATAAGGAAATGGCAAAAAGCCGATTTCCCTCGCTAGTTTCTCGTCGTGCTCCAAACCAATTCACGCGCAAAATTCATCCTTGTAAATAGTTTTAACACGAAATGATTTCCTCGAATAGAAATGAAAGATGAACTTTTCCTCGCAGAGGATGTTAAAAGTGCATTGGCCACTTCCTAAACCGTCTTCTGCGTGAGAATTGCCGCGGTTTCAATAAGGAAGAGAAAAAACCTGTCTTTCTTCTAATAAGAATTAATTCGCCCGATGAAGTACGGCCACCAGTCGGTTTCTTCTTCCTATACGACTTGCTATTCCCATCATAACCGAGTGGCTCGTCAATTATGCATTCGTCTTACTTAATCCGATCCGACGCGAATCTCTTTCCTTTTTATGCGGTCAACTTGCGGAATTTCGAATTAAAACGTTTTATTTTTATATATTACGTAATTATTATTAAATAATGCTTAATAACAATAAATGGCAGCCTTGTAAGAAGGCCAAAATTAATCATGCTTCGACGCAAGAGAAATTGTGTTGCTCGTGAATCAAACGTTAACTGTTTTAACTGGAGTAATAAATTAATCATCCTCATTCCCTAATTGGAATACTTGCATCATGCAGCCAAATTAATTACGTGCGCGGACGATTGTGAAATCATCGAGCTATAAGGAATTGAAATAAAGAATTCCTATCGCGAAGAAACGATTCACGTCTTAAGCAATTATTATGAAACGAAACCACACAATTATCAATCAGAATGCGATTCTTTAAATAGAGGGATTTAAACTTTAGAGCAACACACGCACACCCACCTACCGCAATTTGTACAGGTAATAAGTGCATCGTGACACAAATGCGCGGAGTCCTGGTACCTATTATTACGAATATATCATCATTTCCACTTCGACGAGGAAAATGTGCCATTTTTTCTTTGGGTGTACGTGCGTGAGAAAGCGCTTCGTCCACGAAAACACTCGAAAAAAAAAGGAAACCTTGGCGAGCGAATTAGCGTTATGAGTTTTTATTTGCATGGGGAATTATTGCGTTATCGCCAACAGGAATTCGCACGGTATTGTTTCAATTGCAACACGGTTATTTCGCGTTTTACCCAAATTTCGTCGTGCAGAACACTTAAATCGCGAATAGAAACCGAGTTAAAAATAAATCGTGCACAAATACTCGAAAAATTCAATTAATTACCTGAATTTCAATGCAAAAAGCAAGTACTTAAAACTTTATGCGATTTTCAAAAGACGCCGGAAAACTTAAACGCACATTTTCCGCTAATCGCAAACTCTACCGTTTTCGACGATCGTTATTCGAGAGTCTTTAATTAATGCTTTCTTTCGTTCGTAACGAACACAACGCGAAAATCCTTTCTCTCGCTGCGATTTCGTTTTCACTCCGATCAAGCTCTTGATGAACGCAGAAATTGCACGCTAGCAGAATCAATGACCGGCACTGACTGAGTGCCAGAGAAGAGAATTGCCGTAGTTCTAATGCGCTCCACCTTGGGCAAGGCATTAATATAATTTCTCGTCGTACATTATTCTCGCTCGGCAATTATATGTAACACTCGAAAAAGATAATGAAAACAATTGTACAAACAACATTTATTTTATGTTTGTACAACCATAATACGTAGAATAATTTAGAAAAGCCAATGCCATACCCGTGAGTCCCATTCGATCGCGAGTCCCTCGTACAGCACGAACGGTTACGTGAAATTATTCTTATTGGGAAACGCTTCTCGACTTTCGCGTCACGCATTCAGAAATCCGAATGCATTAATTAGAAGAACTAAAAATAATAGAGGAGCGTCGCCGAGCGCAAAGATGCGTTTATTTACGAGGCGCAAGGAACTTTGTATATGTCGGTCCTTTAAAGTCTACAGTGTTAAATTTTGGAACGCTTTTCATCAAAAAGAAAACAAAATTCGAAACTAACTTCCTTCCTACATGGGTTTCATTAACATCAATAACGAAACCGTTACAATAGACGAAGTGGGAAAAAGAGAAAGTTTTTTTCCTCTTTTTCGACGTTGTAAATAAACAAATTTCGTAACGACTGCGTTCTGAAGCGGGTCCGTGAACGCACGAAAACGTTTCTAGAAAAAGTGCGTGAATTTGTCCATTACAAAATTCAGGTCATCGACATGCGTACGAAAGAAACGCTTTGGCCGAAGAAAAAAAAAAGCGCTGTTAATTCGTGAACTACGTGAAAATAAATTACCAATAAAACGTCCTTCGATGTCTGATTCCGATAATAGTTTTATCGTCAGATATTTACAAAGAGATAATAAAGGCGTTTGCGTCAATATTACGTCGTGTCCCGTTCGCGATTCTGCTAATTCGAACGTTGAGTCTCTTCCACTTTACGTACGGCGCGAGAGTAATTGATTTTTGATTTTTTTTTCTCAATCTGAAGTATTTTCACTTCGATCGCACCTCTTATCGCTAATCTAACGATTCCAGCGGACAAAAGCAAATTAATGGTGCCGGTGTTTTCCTAACGATAACCGTTCGAGCCACCTAAGCAAACAATCCCGGCTGCACTTGGGCCATAAAAACGTGTTGATCGACGAGTTGTTGTAATTAAGTGGAAATAACAACGTCGAAATCGATAGATTAGCGAGAATATTCCGACGTCGCAATAATAGCTCAACGACGCCGGCGACGCCAGTTTTCCAGCCTTTTCGCAACAAAAGTTTAATTGATTCGGGCCAATGGAACGTTTTAGCGAAATGTATATGATTCCATGCGACGCTCTTCGGATCGTATTTCTTTTCGTGGCGCGTTCTTTGCTCGTCGCTTAAATTTCCTATCTCATTTTCCCCTCCGATAATCGGTAAATAAGCGTGAATTCCCCCCAGCCGCACGCATTAAAATTACGACCGAAAGGCGACAGAAAACCTACTTGCATGCAACAAACAGAAATTAATTGGATTTATGCGAGCAAATTGCGAAGGGAAAGGAGGAAGAAGAAGGAGGAAACGTGGAAAATGCTAGAGTATTATCAATTTTAGTTGCATAAAGTTTAATGTTTATATAAAACGCAATCGAAACGGAAAATGCGTTTTATGATGATTGGTTTGTTATTGAAAAATGTAAAAGCGCATTTTTTTATAAGCTTTACGACTTCGATGTACAAGTGAGTTATCTATTTCTGAAAATCACAAGAACGATCATTTTCATGTTTTGTACGATTCCAAGAATAATTCGTACATTAGCTAAATTGCTATCGATTCGAAGCGAAACCGTACGAGGAAAATGTAATTATAATTCGTAATTTTCACGATGAAATTATAGTTTGAATAGCGTACAGTTCTGTAGTTTGGGTAACATAATGCGAAATGGCGGAAAAGAGGTGGAGGCCGAGGAAAAAGTTGACGAGCGAAGAATTTCAACTTTCACATAGTTGAAGTCTCTTTTCTCTTCTCTTTGAAATCTTTGAACGCTAGTTCAAGTTCAATGGCATTCGCTTTAATGCCATTTGTTGGTGTATGCCCAATTAATTATCAATTTGCACTTTCTGGACTTTATTTGCCTTTTCTTTCCCCGTCCATCGGCCAACAATGAAAGTCATTGAATCAGTCACAAATCCATCTGTTTAACAAATCGTCGATTCACGTGCGTTGCGTGCCATTATTTCAGTTCTTTCATTTGTGTTTGTTTCTTTGTTCCCTTTCTGTCTCGTCCGCAATTGATTTTCCTTAATCTAATAAAGTTACATTTACATTTCAAAGCGAAACGGCGCGAGCAATAATATCTTATTAGTTCATCGACAGACGGAAAGATTTACAATCCACGTCGACTTCGAAGGTCGATTCTCCCGATTGCCGATTTAATTTGGGTTTTCCATCGATTTTTCCTTCACCGTTTGCATTGTGGAAACGTGGATGAAATGCGATTAGGTCAGCGTTAATGTTGAATTATACCTAAAGATTTCTAGCAATCGATACGTTTGCTTTATTCAAAGCTCTAAGCTTAAAAAAGCGCGCACACAGCGAACGCTTTTTCTTTTTAACAGCGTTAACTTTGCAATAAGTCGTTACCTACTTTTGATTATTCATCACCGTCACCATTCTAAAACGTCAATTAACTAATTCTCCGATAGATTATAATTGTTTCGCTTCCCTTCGCGTTTGTTTAGAAACGTTAAGAGACTCGTACGGTGAAAGTATGCTCTTTAAAGACGCGTGTAACAATAACAATTTTATTATCATACATATAAATTTCTGAATGTATTTTAAACGATTGTCTCTCGAGTTCGTCCTCAACATCGTCTTCAGCAGGATGCGATCGATTCGGCATACTGTCCTACTTGGCGTCGAGTAAATGAGCGCGTATCAAAATTAATCGGCACCAATAATTACCTCCAAAAAATCCGATACGGAAAAGTCGTCGTGGCGAAAAGAGGCTATCGAAAATTGTCAAATTATTCGCTTCCTTGCCCATTATTCCTCATTATAATCTCATCAATTCGCGAGCCGATTGTTAACATTCGATTAATGTCGATTACCGTACGGATTATAATTCAATAAATTATCAATTAAATTGCAAGTTGATGTAACTGAAATAATAAGCCGCGAACGTATATAATTTCGCATTACAGAAAGCTGACATTAACTTATTCACTTTAGTAATAGTTTGTGCGCAAAAACAAGAAATTTTAAAGCGATTCTACGGCGATTAAATTAAATTGCGAATGGGACTTTCTCTCGCGAACCGTTCGTTGGTTTCTTTATTGGCAAAACCGTCGATAACTGAGCTAAATTTTCTATTGAATCAAGTTTTAGATAACGCAAAGTTAGAAATTGTTTTGTTTACGATTTAATTACCCTACATCGAGTGTATGGATTTTTTCCTGTTTAATTATTAATCACGCGATAATTGGCAAAAGGGAACGCATAAATCTAATTGAAATAATTTATGTCCATCTTCATGCACATGTGAACACGTTGACACTATTTGAATCGCACGTTTTGCAAGTGACTGTGGGCACCTGCTGCGAATTGCGTAAAAAAATAATGAAGAAACCGAATGAATAGAACGGCAATAAAAATCAGAAAAGCAATCGAATGGAGAAGAAATGCTAATAATTTAATCATGAAAGTATCTAACGCGAAAAAAGTAGGTTCGATTCATCAAATCGATAAAGAAAAATGCTGCATTTACTTCTATTCATCGATCAGTTTCAAAAGAAATTGTTTGCCTCGTTTCGAATTAAACGCTCTTTAAAGCCATTTGATAATCGCTAAACGCGAAATTCTTCATCTGAAAACTGTCGTCGTTTGAAATTTCGCAAGCGTTTGCTCTCGAACGGTAATCATTACACTTTCAATTTCGTCATTTTTGTTTCTGCGCGATTTACACAAACATTTCCGAATGATAATTAACGCTCCTATGGATGATGGTACGAAGGCGCGATTTTCTCTCGTTTGCCGTGCAAAATGTGTCCGTTATTATCGAGAGAGAAAGTATTTGAAAATCGCGTTACACTCTAACGTCATCGTTTGATAAATCTCATTTTCTATTATTTTGCTCTCGCAGTTCGTTTCTCTTTTGTAAACGCCAGAAAAGAAATTATGAAATGCGTCGAAGGAAAAGCGATTATCCGTCTAGTTCAAGGACCGTTTTGCTAAACTGAATCGATTTGATCGCGATGTGTTCCTTCGATTCAATTCAAATTGCGCCCTCGAGCTAAGCTAAGAAACGGTCGCTTCTCAACATCAAACCTTGATTGAGACGCTTTGTGAAGCCTTTCAAATTTTAATTAATTCCTGTACTGCAAGATGTTACCAGCGATAATAAAGCGAATTTAACCTAATTTAGTATCGTTATACTGTTTATTTCTATCATACTTTTCAGGGGCGCTGAAATGTAAATTGAGATCAGAAAAATTGTTTTTATGTGTTTATAATGATAATAAACAATATTTAATTTAAAGTTGATCAACTTAATTGCATTTTAATTCGAATTGCAATTATTGCCGAGAAAAACTTTCACCTTCTCTAAACGAATTCCAACTCTTTTAATGATAATAATAAAATGCATCTTCCTTCCATTACTTCACACCGTTTGCATTGACCTTCTGCCTCAAACGAAGACAAAAAAATGCGTATATCTAATTAGCAAGTACCTGATTGGAAATCTCTTTTATTAGTAATAATAATAGGTAAGGATATCACTTTAATGCGGCATTTAGAAATTGCAAAGTTACCTATATACTACACATCGCGAACTTCGTTTCCTGTTCGGCGATTTTTCTTTTACTTCAGCATCACAATCTTTCACTTTCTACAAAATTTCTACACTGCATTTCCATAATGAATCGCGAATAATCGCGGGGAAATTCAATGGCACATGATGGTCGAACAAAGTGCCATTAAATGGTACCATTAAAATTTGACTTAATCGAAAACCAGAACGGCGGAAACATAATTATACGTCTTCGCGGCCGTTGCCGAAACGTAAAAGGGGCCGTTGCGAGAAAAGGAAAACGAGAGCGTTCGACATTTAATGTTAATCCCCAATAAATAAACGAGTGCGGAGTCTTCGTTTCTTAAAAAAAAATGATAAAGAAAGAATTGAGAAAGTTCAATGTTAATAAACGACGAGAGAATCGCCACAACGAACGGCAAGTGTACGTTCATCTCTGTCTTTGTTTTCGCACTCCCCGTACACGCAGAAATGAAAGGAGACAATCTTATGCGATTTCCTGGACGTCGAAAGGAATCGGCACGAACGAGCGCGCTGTATAACAAGTTCCGATGGATGCTGAATTTCTTCTTCTCTCTATTTATCTACTCTCTTCCGTCCATTAATGAAGCAGTTGTATATGTATATAAATATAGGTATGTGTTATACCTATATGAGTTGGTTTTAACGCTCGAGAAACGGCACTCGGCATTCGACTGCACCGTCGAGTTGATTCAAATAATTTATTGGTAACGGTGTAACAAGTTGGATTTAATCGCGAACCGTTTGTAAATTTTAGTTTTGTGCACCTGTTTCTCTGTTTATTTCATGTGGATTTAAGACGAGATTTAATCGATTCGATGTAAGTTAATTGGATTTCTTTTGGTCTCGTTCTAAAAAATTGATAATTAATTGGACGCAGAAATTCTCCAATGCACGCGCGCGCTTTCCTTTTAATTCGCATTTTCGCAAAGATAATCCCTACGAGATGTACGTTCTAGAAAAATGCGAGAAGAGAAGAGAAAATCTACTTTCTACGCGGATCTTTTCGAAAAGTAATCCCGATTAATGGGCGGTTTTAGCAATTTAATCAAATAGATTCGATCAAGTCTGGCTTTTTGTTATTTTTTTAAAAATCGCCGTTTGCGAATTTATTCTGCATACAAATTTCTCTTAATTTTAATTACACGTTTGCAAAATTGAGCGACGCCTTTTAAAGAAATTTACGATTTTCTATGGCGGTGAAATAATTTCTCTTCGCACCGGGAATCGATTAGAAGCAAACTCACTTTCTAGCATTACGATGGAATGCCGCAGATTGCTTGCTGATATTAAATGGCAACGTTTGGCGAGATTCAATTAGCTCGCGAATCTGCGAAGCGGCACTCTTCATCGCAATTCAACATATTGCGCCAGACGTTAACAATGATTATTGCTAATTATTTATAAGAATTGCAATTAAACAAGAGTCATTTTCCCCGATCGACCATCTCTAGTTTACGTCCTTCTTCATTTGCCACTAAATTTGTTTCCAATTACAGATAAGCAATGGCACCGAATCTGTTTGGAAGCACCGGCGTCTTATTGGCGGAGGCGACGATCGAAGACCCGAAACTAATCAAGAAATCCCCGCAACCGATCGCCAACCACCAACAGCAGCAGAAGAAGACCGACGCCAACGAACCGTATCCGGGGACGGACGCGAATTACAAGTGGCAATTCGTGTGGCGCAACACGTTGGCTTTCATCTACCTTCACTCGGCGGCCTTCTACGGCGTCTACCTGATCTTCACCAAAGCGCACGCATTGAGCAACTTATGGTGTTAGTTTTTAACTCCTGGAGATATTCTTCGGCGACGATCATTTCGAATTCTTCCTTTCAGTCTTGCTGCTCACGATCATGGCCAGCATGGGCGTAACCGCCGGCGCTCACCGACTGTGGGCGCACCGAGCGTACAAAGCGAAATTGCCGCTGCGAATTATACTGATGCTGTGGCAAACGATGTCCTTCCAGAACCACGTGTACGAATGGTGCCGCGACCACAGGGTCCATCACAAGTTCACCGACACCGACGCCGATCCGCATAACGCGAAACGAGGTAGACAAACGGCGGATTGTTTGCTTTTTTTTTGCTAAAGCTAAAGTTTTGACGTGTTAACCAACTTTGCAGGATTCTTCTTCTCGCACATCGGCTGGCTGATGATCAAGAAGCACGAGCAGGTGAAGGCCAAAGGGAAGACGATCGATCTGAGCGATCTGGAAGCGGACCCGGTCGTGCGAGTGCAGAGACAGTGAGTTGCGAAGAGAAAGAGGTAGAAAAGTAAGCGAAAACAAAAAAAAACAAACAAACGCTCGTTACAGATTGTATCCGGTCATCATGCCGATCTTGGCGTTCGCTCTGCCAATGTACGTCTTTCACGCTTGCGGCGAAACGGTGATGCACGCGTGGTATCTCGCCGTCGCCAGATGGATCGTGCAAGTGAACGGCACCTGGTGCGTGAACAGCGCCGCTCACATCTGGGGCACGAGGCCGTACGATAAGTAAGTGTGTCGCTCGCGAATGACGGATTTGTCGCTAACAAACCAACTCTTTTGCAGACGCATGGGACCGAGCGAGAATCGCTTCGTCGAGGCGATCGCGTTCGGCGAAGGTTTCCACAATTACCATCACGTGTTCCCGTGGGATTACAAGGCGGCAGAATTGCCCAATTACAAGTTGAACCTGACCACCGCCTTTATCGATCTGATGTCGAAGATCGGCTGGGCGTACGATTTGAAGACCGTCTCCGACGAGATGATCACGAAACGGGCGCTGCGCACGGGCGACGGCAGTCGGATACCGCGCGAGGAGACGTTGAGGAAGATCGAGAAGTATTTGACCACGTTGGACTACAGGAAAGAGGACATGGTCTGGGGCTGGGAGGATAAAGATATGAAGGAGGAGGAGAGACAGGAGGTGACGATTTATAATAATCTCAAGGAAAATTGATCGGCAATAAAAGGAATGCTAAAACAAATTTTGGAAATGACAACAAATAAAATGCATCATCAATTGGGGCGTTTCAATGTAGAAATGTAGATTAGTTTTAACTTGTTAAAAAGAAATTGTTATTTTAGTAATTAATAATGTATTTATTGTTTTGTTTAGTTTTTGCAACTTTGTTACATCTTTCTCTCCAACGGTTGGAATGATAAAAAGCAATAATAAAGCAAATAAAAAGAAGGTTATTAAAATAAACGATTTCTTGATGTCCGGTTAATCGAAGGAATTGTGCAAATAATTTGCGCGAGAAACATTCGCGTAATTGTAAGTGCAGGAAACGCGCTTTCTACAAACATCAGTTTCCCATCGAACGATTCAAGTTCATGAACAAAATGTCTCTTAAGGTGAAAATGTGTCAAGAACCTCGCCTCAAGCACTTGACCAACAATTCGAGTCTGGTTTAACCATTAATCCTCCAACAATTATTTCACTTTCACATTTAAACGAACGATCCATTCAATTATCAACAGCTTTGAAAATGTTTCGCGCTAATTAACAATTAATTTTCAAATTCCCACAAAGTTTTCAAACGTTTGCAAAACTTCGTAACAGAACCGTTGGTTGCATAAGTGAACAATTTGTGAGTTTTTAAATTCAAAACAGTAGCGAAAGGATTTCGAAGACCTAGTTCAACATTTGAAACGTGCATAATTTGAAATCCACGAATAGGACTGAATCTCTCCCTCGTTCCTTCCGCCACGATTCGAATCTCTCCTACTTTCTTGCAATCCGCTCGAATCGCCGATTCCGAAATAAGACAAAGATCGTATCTTTGATGATAATGCGGCTCATTCAAAAACTGACCGCCGTGGTAAGAGAGACCATTGAACAACACAGATGAAACTGGCCCAGATTTATCTTCGTTATATCGTTCGCGTTCGCAACAGTTATCCGACATGAGATTAATGAGACCGTTCGCGTTTTTGTGGTTTGGCGCATTAATCGAATTAATCAACTGCGACGAGAACAACAATAATCGGAGAGTGATGGATTGTTTTAACGCAACCGATGCCGACAATTTGCGGTGCCTTTTGGAGAACGCTGTAAGTCGTAACGTTTCGCACGAGCTCATTGAAGAAGTGGCGGTGTTAAGTGATAAACTGGACAAAGTCCTTGCAAGTACAAATTACGTTTGGAAAATCGGTGATAGAACTATGATCAATATGTCGAAAGTGGACGGTGATAATGTAAATATTTATATAAACGATAGCAGAAATGTGACGAGCAGAAAGATGCAGATGAAGATGCAGAACATTTTGCCGTTCCTCATCGCGCCAGCGTTCCTTTTAGCCGGCATCATGCCGTGGATCCTTCCAAAGATACAATTGGCCGTGTTCCTCGTGGTCGTCTTGAACAATATGGTCTTTTGGCAAGCGTTATTCGCACTCGTTCGCAATTACGTGTTCAACAAGGCCAAAGACGAGCACATCATCTACTTGAATCACGGGTACAAGAATGCGAATGTGCATCATCCACCGAAGATTATCGAACATTGATGAATATTGTGTAGTGTGTAAATTGTTTAATGAATAAATTATTTCCTTAGAATAACTTGCGAAAATTATTTGAAGCCGCATTTTGATTATTTTGTCCTCTTTAAATTAGGGTCAATCATTGATTTTTATCGTGGATAAGGAAAGTAATTTTCCATGTCCCCGTTCACGTTCGTTATTAATAATAATATTGGTAACAAACTAATTAGATTTTTTAATAATGATCGTGGAAAACGTCGCGGATTAATAAAGTAACGCTTTCTATGGTAATTAATTAATTTCCAATAGCGATCTTGACGTTCTTTTTGTTCCAATTAACGGCACATCTGTCTTACGGCGCTCTTTCGAAAAAGAACTAAACGCAAAATTCTTAAGCAACACTTTTATCAAATTTCCATACCGCCACATTGCTAACGGAATAATACTTATCGAATGTGGGCAATAAGGCCATCGGCACCACTTTCAATTATTGTGATTAATATAATCAATTTGCATTTTTAAAGAAACGTGGTAAGAAGCAGAGGCCGAAGGATACTCAACCCACTGTCGTTTATAATTTATTGCCTAAACTTTTTGCTCGCCGTAGGAGCCAACTTCTTAATGTGAAACTGTAATACGTTATTAACATTTAGTGTTAAATAATGAAAACGTAATTATTACGAGCACTCTGTTTCGTTTCAAATTGATGATTCCCTTTTCGGTGATTAAATAAAAAGCACATAATTAGCGTTAAACTCATCTCCATATCCTACATAATCAATAATGCGTGTCTTCACGTGTGCTGCTTCTTTTTTTTGTTTTAATCAAAAACTAATCCCCGGAGAGGTTTCCATTATTAATTATTAATATTACTCGAAACGAAATGAACATAACAGAAAAGAAACCTTTCGCTTGTAATTAATCTTAACATATCAAGCAAATTAAAGTTTACTGTTAGACCAAATACATATCACCCAAAAAAAAGCGATTATTTTACAACGGGAAAAATGAAAGACGATCTTAACGACGAGAATTGGGTTAGAAACGAAATGAAATGAAACAATAAAATTAGAGGATGGCCAAAAAGAACCGCCATATGGCCATAAAATTAGAATAGATGAAACAATTTAAAAAAAGAATTTGAATAATAATTGGCACGTCACGCCGATGTGTTCGAAAACGTTGTACTAGAAATGAAAACCAAAATTCTCTCTTTGGTTTTCCGCAATTTACCTGACCGTTATAAATTACATTTCGAGCATTGTTTGTCCCGTCATAAATACGAAAATTATTATCAATTAATATCATCGATTTATGCGTTACCGAATGCGTTTAGTGTAACGCGGAATAAATCGAAGAAAACAGAACGAAACATCCAAACGCGAACCGTTCGACAATATCGAAGCAAACGTTAAGGATCCATCGGGCACGTTTCGATGTCATCTACGTGATCGAAATGACGATTTCCCTATTGAAAAAAAAAACGAATTACAAAAGAAGTGCGCTGCACAAAGGACAATGCGAAACGAAAAGAAAATCTTCAAATACGATAAACGCTCTGCAATACGCCTCACAATCAATCAAATTACTCGAGCGACAACTTCGCAAAAATTGTTTCGATCGAAAATGTCTTTGCACAATCGCTTGCATTATGTTTCGGCGTTGTTGTTCTTCGTGTTGTGCGTTAGTTTAGTGCAATGCAGCAGCAGCAGCAGCGGTGATGGTGATTATGCGATGACGGCAAACGAAGAGTTAGAAGCCACGAAAGCGTTGGGAAGAGAATTTGTGGAGCAAGGTAATTTGCGGTGACCGATAATAATAATAATCGTAGCTGAAGGAAAAACTCTTCGCCTCGACGATTATTACGTTATCGCAACGCATCGAATGTAGGCAATCAAGTTTCTTCTTTCGCATTTAACGATAATCGACAAAGAAAACCGGTAGAATTGTCGTCGCCACGCGCCAAATGTGGTAATCGCGTTTTCTGTTTCTCCTTTCAGGCAGAACGTTAGTTCATCACGCGATGAAACGTTTCATGATCCTGTTGCCGGCGATCTTCTTCAAATTAGGCGTCGCCTTCACGTTGCTACTGCTGGTGGCCGTCGTGGCCGTCAACAACGGGTTCATCGGGTTCATGTTGCTGGTGGTCGGTCTGAGCACGGTTCTGGCCCGTTTGCAAGACGCCAGAGCGAAAGCGTTACCGGCCGCGGTGCCGATACCGTTGGCGGCGCATTACGCGCCGCACTTTCCGCACTTTTCGCACCACGGCGGTTGGGACAGGAAGGACGACGGCGACGTCGCTTATACGAAGTCGAGCAAGAGCATCCAGCAGCAAGCGCAACAAGCGGATTATCTCTTGCCGTCGTCGCCGTCGCCGTACACGAACTATTACGGCGCTTACAACTACAATTACGGAAGACGCTGATCTATTGATGTTTTCTTCACCTTCTAGTCTTTATTTATTTATTTCTTCTATTTATTTATTTAATTTATTTGATTAGACTTAAGACATTTGACCACGAAAATCTGTTTGTCACAAACGGTGGGAAATTCATTGTGCGATCTTCGCTTACGATTGCTAACGGAGATCTCGTTGGGATTCATAATAAAGAGAAATTTGAGCGTCTATTGATTTTCGTTGGATTCAATTTACATATTATACCGATATTTTGGAATAAATTGAGTGTTTATTTTTTGTAAAGGAACGAACACTTTACATTGAAAATATTTAGGTCGAATGCCACTTTTCGGCCGGGCTGCAGAATTATGCTAAACTTCTGGCGAATTAATTTTCTTATTCAGCAGTTATAATCGCATAAGTTTGTTTGCAATTTCCCACTCGACGAAAATTGTAGAAGAGATTAATGGATTTCAAAGTGGAGCATCGATATAACAATATCAAGAACTAGCATTTCCTGTAAAACTAGTTCTTCGCGTTAGAATTTAAAAAAAAAAGCTGACATCACGAACTACAAGAGATTTAAATCCATTAAACTTCTGCGATTAACATATTAGACGGCAAGGAAAACGGAAAGTTTATAAGTAATAAGCGATAAAGCGGAGCATGACCAGGAGATATCTTTTACGAAATCTTCCGTGGACGTTCACCGCAACGAGCATTTCGTTTCGAGCGAAGTCAAAGAGCGCACGTTGTCGCTTCTTTTTTATTGTCAGTCGCTAAACTGGTTTAATTGAACAATGTGCGTTAAACTGATTGCGGAAAGATAACAACAAATTGGCGAATATGTCGTGTTTAGTTGAATAATAAAAATGTGTTGCCGTTTGAATTTAACGTTATTCGGCGTGATTTTAATTGGCGGATTCGTTTCGATTAAGTGCGAAACGGCACAAGACGCGATCGACGTCAATTGTAACGCAACAGATCCAAGGGAAAGTATTATAATTGATCGCATAATGAACGAAACCAAATATTTGTTAGAAACAACGGCGATTAATTTGAATAACGCTTTGATCGTTGGTAAGGGCTCTAATAAATAGTAAATAGCTTAAAATGTAACATTCGCATTTGCAGAAGGTCGAAAGAAAGAGAAGAAGGACTTAATGAGTAAAATTTTGCCGATGTTAGCAATACCGTTTCTAATCTCAAGCTCAATAATACCGATGATGTTGGTTGCTTTGAAGATGATGCTGTTGAAGAGCATGTTCGTGGGTAAAATGGGTATATTGCTGTTAGCGTTGAACGCACTGTGGCGCGTTAACAATCAAGGCGGTGTTTATAGTCATAACATTAACATAAGCGCGGACGAGAAAGACTTAATGCACGAACATTACGGATATGATAAAGGCGAGGAATACGGTGCCTATGTAAATAAATGAAGTGTGAGTTTTAGTATATTGAATTATTATTTAAATAAACAGTATTTAATGAAAGGATTTGATTTCTACCGCAAGGATCAGAAGTGTTGTTGAGTTACATGAATGAACAGCAAAATTAATTGCGCCAAATCTTTAATAAATTTGCAACCTTTTCTAACAAAACCCAATCTAATTAACAATTTGTTGAGAATATCTATTTAGCCTGGTGGCCATTTCAATTGGCGACCACCCAAGATGTGAATGTGCAAGTGATAAACAGACTGGCATCCATCTGGTCCATTATTAATGACCAAGCGGTAACCATTTGGCAAACGTTCTTGGGCCAATTTCTTTGCAGTCAGCATCAAATTACCCAAAAGCTACAATAAAAAAATCCACCATTAAGGAAATGATACAAACAAAATTTGAAACATGCAGCATACTTGTGCATCCTCAGGCTTAGCTTCATCCAGTAATGGTATTCTCTTCTTTGGAATCACTAGGAAATGTGTTGGTGCTTGAGCATTTATGTCATTGAAAGCTAAACAATCATTATCTTCATAGATGATATCAGCTGGTATCTGCTTGTTGATTATTTTATCAAATATGGTTATTTCATCCTTAGACCATTTGGCATGTTGGGCCTTTTCCACTTCAGAGCTCATCTACAAGACATTAGCTACAATTAGTATCATTTTAAGCAATCTTTCTCATTTTCCAAAAGGATTAAAAGGAGCACCTATCAAATAATTATGGCATAACTTACGAAAATTGAAGGAATTTTTTTGTATGTTTCAAACAAACAGAAACGTGCATTTCTACTTATCAAAGACAACATATCAAGGGCAAAGTATGTATTAAATTATTATGACCACAGAAATAGATTCAAATTGGAAAAATTTACTTGAAAACATACCTTGTATATCCCAAAGATAATATCCTTTTGACGTTTGCATAAACTCGCAACTAGAGTAATCTATGAGCAAAGGCTTGTACTAGTTTCTTTTGGTGCAAAATTAGAATTATTTTCAAATTCTCACCTCGCATTTTTCAGGTACAAAGGTAATTAAGACAAAACTAATTATGAAATTTCGAGAAAAGATGTTTATTATATCCTTTTTTCTTCAAAATTGCTTTCACATTTTACCAGAATTCATTAAAAAAAAATTAGATTTAAAAGAAAAGATGTTACATTTAGTCTGCTTAAAAAGTTCCCTTTTTATATAAGCTCTTTCTTCCAATTGATCCAATAATTTCTCATCTGTTATTTGTATATTAATGCTCTATTTATGTAATTTCATAGTTTAAATCTTTACAAACGAGATGCTTTAATTAAACAATGCTTAATATTTGTTCACCTTTATACTTATACATTTTCTTGTTTAAAGTTCTTTATAAAAATATTCTTAATAAGTTGAAAAATTTATTCAATAACAGATATTATAATTATTAATGTTAATGGACAATCAACGAAAAAACTTAAACATACAATTAACAAATATCTATTGAACGTTTAACGTTCTTGTAGTTGCTTTTATTTGAATATAAATTATTATTTTCCAATGATTCAATCACGTGCAACGATACTAAAATCAGTGGACTGTAATTAATATAATTCAATAAAAACAACCTAAGATATCCTGTCGCAGTGATTTCAAAGTACTTTGATTAAATTAATTATGAATGTATACAAATTTTAAGGCAAAACGATGAATTCCATGCCCGAAAGAAATATTGCGACACTTTTATAAATATACATGTATATTACAATAAAAAGGAAAAGACAATTTTCGTTGATTGTGTTCATTTGCAAAATGTAAACCATAAATAAAATAAATGATTAATAATTACTTAAACTAATTTAATTAACAAGTATGTATATTCACTTTATATATGCAACATATACATATATGAACAGAGATTTAAAAATAAATAATCTGTTTGCACGCGTAATATCTCGTTTCATGAATCTCTTCGTTTAGTTACTTTGCATTAATTCTTTCGCTTTTTTAAAACGCAGTCAGTCTTTAACAAAACATTAATGTTTTATAAGTTAATACAGGTAACTATATATATGTATATATAATTTGGAGCTTTCGAGATAACGATTAGGATACGACGATTGCACACGCGAACGTTCATGTTAACGCAATTAACGTCATCAGCAAGCGGTTCCGCACCAAGCGATTTTTACGATTTACTACTACTGCTACTACTGCTACCGCCGCATTTCATCTTATAACTGCAACCGCTGCCGATGCTCGCCTTCTCCGCCACGAAGCTGACGCTATCCTCGAATCGAACGCGTTCGGAGGCACAATCTTCGGTCGTCACGCAGCTACAGCAATCGCTTCCGTTGCCATGCTGGAAATAAAAACGCCACGAAATTCGTTTAATAACGAACACTACTCTCAAGCGAAAATCGCGAAAATACCTTATAGTTGAGAACGGATCCGGCGAGTGCCCTGGTGGACGCGCCGTCATCGACCAAACTGGCGCAACACACGGACTTGTCGGACAAACTGCCCAAACTGAGTCTTTGATTCGACACCAAACAATCCGCTTGCACTTGCAGTTTCTGCGGCTGAACAATGCCGCCGCCGCCGCCGCTACCGTTACCGACGCTACCGCTACCGACGCCGCCGCCGACGCTACCGGCCAGAGCCACCGTGCTCGCCGATTCGCGGTCCATGTCCCTCAACACCGACTGGCTGCCGCTCGCCAAACTCAAACTGATCTCGCCGATCGACGGATTGGCGACGCGCGACGAACCGTTCGCGTCCGTCGACGCGCTGTCCGCGTTCCGCGACGCCACGTAATCGTCGTTGCCGTCCTCGCTGCCGGACGAACCGCCGCAACCGCCCGAACGGCACAACGACACCGGCACGACGCCGTAAACGTAGAACAACAGTATCGGTACGCCGATACCTACGGCCAAACCGGCGAGAATCGGCGAAATCATAATCTGAAACATAATTATCGTTCGTTATTATCGAAATTTTGCAAGTTTTTTGAGTAATTAAGAACTCAATTCGCTAATTTAATGATTATTGTCGCAAGCTAATTGATCGAGTGCTTCGCTCCGACGTGACGAATCGCAATTTGGAACGGAAATTCCGTTGTCAACGTTTTCCTCTAGGATTAAGGTTCGTTTCCTCGCGTTCTCTCTATCTCTCGCTCTTCCTCTTCGATTTTTTCTTCCTTTTCATCGGAACATCGAAAGGGCACTCGCTCTCTCTCTCTCTCTCTCCCTCTTCACCTATGCACTATCGATTACGGTGTACGTGAACGGAGAACCGACAATGTATTGGCTAAAAATGAAGAATACATGGGGGTGAAAGGAAGAAAAATGAGCTGCAGGGTAAACGCGAACACGTATAAATATAAATGTTTGCAGGGGAGCGCGGAAAGAGCGAGTCGAAGCGAGGAAGCGTCGATTTTCACCACGCCCTTCGAGCGGCGCCTGACCCGTGCGGAAAGCTCGACGAGCTTTTCAGTCACTCGCCAACATCGAACGCAAAACCGTGCGCCAACGTGAACGTCCGCTTTGTTGTTTCTTTTCTGTTTGCTAACTTTACAACAAACAATCGAACGCAAAAGGATTAAGCGATTTCCGACGTGGAGCAGTTTCGCGAAATCGAAATTTATGGCACGACGCTTCTTCACGTAATCGCACAATCGAATCGGGACTAGTTAACGAGCGTGGCAACAATGTCGGAGAGCGAGGAGGAGAGTAGCAGTGCGGCGGATTGGCCGGTGACCGAAGAATGGTTGCAAGCGGTTTTGAAGGAGCACCACAACGAATTACTCGATCCGTCATCGATCACCGTTTGCGATTTCACCGTGCGACCCGGTTGCGACACGGGCGAGAGCGTATTGAGCGATATCTTGGCCGTCGCCGTTAAGTATCAGCTGAAAGAGGATCCGCCGGACGTCTCGCACTCGTTGAGTTTCATCATCAAGCTGCTGCCGCAGGATCCGTTCAGTCGCTTCTTCGTCACCGAGGCGCAATTCGATTTGCGAGAGATTAAATTTTACACGCAAGTAAGTGTGCACTTTTTTTTTAAATCTTTCATTTTCGTTAATCCGCAAAACATTTGTATCTAATTAGCGCGTTAATTAAACCCTCTTTTGGTCTTCTTTAATCCCTCAAAACTGAAATCGCATTCATTCCAACCGATTTGCTCCTCGTCCATCTTCAAACAGCGAGCAAATGTATTTAACGCTGAAACAAATTCCAGGTGGTGCCGGATATCGAAGCGTTCAAGCGACAACAATTAAGCGCCGACCACGACGACGTCGACATGCCGTTACCGATACCGAAATGTTATTACGCGCACTATTCGGCCGGTTGCACCGAACCGGAGCCGCGTCCCCCCGAGTCCGTCCTAGTGTTGGAGAACATCCGGCCCCACGGTTACGCGAGCGCCGAATTCTCGCGCGGTCTAACGCTCCGGCAAACGACCGCCGCCGTCGAGTCGATAGCGCAGTTGCACGCGCTGTCGCTGGCGTTGAAGGTGAAAGAGGGCCGCTCGCTCTCCGACCGCTATCCGTTCCTCTTTCAAACGTCGAAGGCGTCCGACTCGTATCAGCAATTGGTCGAGCGCGGTCTGCCGCAGCTCTCGCAGTTCTTAGAGCGACGGCCGGGCTTAGAGTCGGTGCTCGAATCGTTGAACGGCATCCGCACGAATACGAAGGAGGTGATCGAGAAGCTGCTGCTGCCGGAAGAGCCGATGGCGCTGATCACGCACACGGACTTCTGGTGCAACAATCTGATGTTCAAGGAGAGCGACGCCGGTTGCCAGTGCTCGATATTGGACTGGCAAATGGTCACCTATAGCAATCCGACGAACGATTTGGCTCTGCTGCTGATCAGCTCGGTGCCGGCCGAATTGCGACGTTTACACACCGAAACGCTGCTGGACGCGTATTGGGACACGCTGACGAAGACGTGCGGCCGTTTGTCGTTGAACGTCGCCGAAGAGTTGGGCTACGATCGCGCGAGATTGGGCAAAGATTATCGAAGATCGCAACTGCTCGCACTGTTACTCTGTATCGGCTCAATCGACGTCGCGTTGGGCGATCCGTTAACGGAGGAACGATTGTTGGAACTGTTGCGCGATCTGGACAAAGATGGTCTCTTGAATTGCGACGTCGCCAATTTGGTTCAGTCTTAAAAGTTTCTTGTTGATTTCTCGTTATTTTTCTTCGGTTAAACGGTCTCTTCGTCCACGAACCCATTTCTTGTGATTATTATTACGCGTTTGTACCAGAGTCGCGAATGTGCGCTGCTTCATTGATTTAGTTATGATTCGTATACACGAGATTTTCAAATGTACGCTTATCACAAAAATGAACTTAATTAGAAGGAAGAACGACAGAGAAATGAAGAATCGCCATCATGGTTACGATAGAGGTTTCTTAAGCGATCAGTGCCAATTACAATTTAAATTCTTAATATTAAGTAGCCCGTTATTTGAAGCGAAATTGTAGTTTTCAATAAAAAACTAATTAAATAAATCCGTACTAAATCATTGTTTGCGTTTTTCTTCTTCAAATCAATTTGTTTGCACCTTCCCATAGTTTACATAGAAATGAACAATCCGATACGATTACCGCAGGCAAATATTGATTTCTGGTTTAATAGTTTCATTATGTCCTTTTACACCACATAACGTTTAGTTATCTTCAATCGGCAATTATGATGAGCCATCGAATAATAATATCATAGTGGAAAAATGATCGTGAACGATGCTTTAAAAGAAAGAACCGGCACGACCTAATTTTCCTGCATTCATTCAACCACCTGTTGCCGATGGACAAATCAATAACACCGCGAAACTTTCTAAAGGTACCTGGTACCATTAAAAAAGATGATACAAGCTGCAAATTTGTAAACCAAATCTTAACTTACCGAACCAATTACACCGCCCACAATCGAAGCGTTCCTCTTGTGCTTATTACCATTCTTATACCTAGTGTACAATTTACGGCCGACCCAAACCGGTATACCTACAATTAAATACGCGATAACAAGCTTAAAAATGTAACCGTATGGATTTATGTACCTATAACCATTGCCGGCACGGTGATACCAGCGACGAGCGCAATAATAACCGGCGCGCCGACCAACGTGCCCAATTGCCACAAGATCTTCTTCTTGCGTGACCACGGTTTCTTGCCCCAGAACGTGCAGCCGGATGGACTCAGATAGTGTAAATCGCTGATCTCCTTCATGCACAACCAACAGAACTCCGCTCCGCAAACCGCGCACATCATGTGATTGCAGGAACCGTCGTCCATCTTCACGATTAGCACGCGACATCGCGGACAAGGTTTTATGTCCTCTCCTATTGGGAAAAGCAATCGTTTAATTGGATTTCTTCCGGTGGCAACGAATCGAACTTACGGTGTTGCGAATCTTGGCTGTAACTGATCGAATTCGATCGAATGTTCGGGGACCTTTGCGCCCTGGCAGCATCACACGTCTGATTAGGGTGCCATTCGGCCTTGCAATGATAGCAAAAGTACGAATTGCAACCGGGCCTCTCGCATTTAATGGCCGGACAACTCGCGCACTCGCTTGCTATCACTGCGAAACTGTGAAAGTACGAAATGGAAGCGGTAAAATTACGATTAAATCGGCGATTTCGGAATCGTAAGTCACCTGCAATCTGGTGCCGGGCACCATCGAGCGTCGGGATCGACGGCTAAAACGCGACGCACCATGAAACCTTCGTACTTCTCGAACATCCTAGTGTCGTCCAGGATTTTACGAATTTCTAAAAGCCAGAAATCAATTTGAGCATTTTGCCAATTTCGCTTTAAACAGTTTAATCTCCGAACCATTCGGATGCATGGCATCGGGGCACTCCGGACAATTGATGGCGACCCGCGATTCGGTGATCTCGACCCTCAAGTATTGCTGAAGACACGATATGCAAGCGCGATGGCCGCACTGTTGCAACTCCCAGAACTGTTCCGTTGTACATTCGGCAAGACATAACGGACACTCCATCGATTGCACCAATTCGCCGCTCTGCGGAATGCGGAATTTTCGATTGGATAATTAATACGAAGGGATCGATCGATTCTAATTCGCCGTACCTTCGTGCTAGACGTGAAGACGGACGTTCTACTCGTCGCCTGATGTATTTCGGCATGATGCGAACCGGCGTTATTGCCGAGAAGATTGCCCAAATGGCCGCTACGGTCGTAATCCTTCGAGCTACTGCTGCTTTTCGCATCGACCACATCTTTGCCTGCAACAGCTAGTTAAATCGTTTAGACCGGAAGTGGATTTGTTTAATGTGCGAACTGTTTACGTTTGTTGTGCGCTTTGGAAGAACCGGACGTCGAATTGATCCGCGGACGACGGCCCAAAATCGGGCTGGAGCAAATCAAACGGCGCAACGAGAACCGCGACGAGAGGCCTTTCTTCCTTTGACCACCGACACACGGTCCTACCTCGACGTTGTCTAATGAACTGCGCATCATTAGTCTGTGGCGAAAATGCGTGAATCCGGAGTTTTTTGCGTGCTAAATTATTCGTTTTTCAGCATATTTTTTTGCCACAGCTTCAAATCGACCGATTTCTGCAAAACAAACACAAACATTATCGTTATTATCATTGTCAATGCGGTCATAATAGTTTTAAACTGTTATCGTCCGCAATAGGAAATACCGCCAGTCGACTTAAATGATTCAGTGCGGTCTGGTTATTAATTCTTTCATATTTTTGGGAAAATCGTTCGTTTTTTCGTTAAATTGTACGTGCAGCAATTAGAAAGTTGTCATTCTAACGAACGATTAATTAATCTCAATTCATTCTACAGATTGATATCTCTGTGTGGGATTAATTTTATTTGGTTTTCTACAAGAAATATTGCCGAAAAAAATTTGTTTTCTTTACGTAACTCAATTGAAATTGACCCAAATTTCGGGAATCGATCGAGTGAAATAATTAAGAAAACCACCGGCTGATATAAATACATTAATTAGTCAATAAAATAATGATAATAGGAAAGTTTCCAATTAAATACGAATTTTGCGCGAATTTGGAAAGCGAGATAGATTTATTTATTATGCACCTGCTGACTTAATAGTCGTTTGCAATTTAACGAGCGCCGCTTCAAGTTACACACAACTTTTCCTTCGCGACTTTTATTTAACTCTTTCTCGCCTCATCCACGAAATATTCGTCGCCTTACAGAACTAGCAGACAAATAAATTATAAACAGAAATTACATAAATTATGCGCGACCTTCGCGAAATCGTTTACATAAAAAGAAAAGACACGAAAACGATCGAAAAGACGATTAGCAAGATCTTGTTTAAATTTCGCAGTTTAAAAAGCTCGGATTGAACGAAACCGAAACTCGCTCGTGAAATAAAAAACCATTTTGTGCTACTGAAAAGCGATTATTTGCGCGATTAAGCATTTGAAAGGCGACTAAACTTGATTTGGACGCAAAAAATAAGAGAATCATAATTGTCGTGAGTCACAATTAACAATGAAAAGGAAACTCAATGACGACGATTACACATAATTACGAAGGTGGGAAAAAAAAGGAAAATACCCGTTTAGAAAAAAACACGAGGAGATTGCCGGTCATGTCGTATTAATATTGATGGCGATGCGAAAATAATTCAAGTATTTCCATAAACAATACGTTTCATTTTTTTTATATATAAATTTCCATATTCGCAATTCTATTTATGAATACTTTAACGATATCAACTATTTCACTTTTATGCAAATCGACTAATTGCTTTGTTTATGTTTACTCGCTAATAAGTAAAGTCCACGATTCGCTCGTTTATTTCAATGCTAAATAGCGTATAAACACACGGAAAAGCGCGACTCATGATGGACGAACGGGATAAAACGGACGAAAGTTGATATAATAAGTGGAGATTAGCAATTCGTTGATGGTGCAACGATTGAAAACCCTTTTTATAGCGGATATTAATCAAAAATCGACCGTTGCTCGCGCGTCAGAGGAAACGTATGATATAGCTTTTATTGTTTAGCAAACGACTCGTAAATCCCCGGGTTCCGCAAATAATAATTGCACGCCGCAATAATACAAACATAGATAATGGTTGCATCCGATACGCGCAAATTACTAATAACGACAATAACAAACGATCTCGAACATTAGTCGCTCTTCCCCATCAATTATTATTATTTTTTTAATTAATCGCCTGGAGCAATACATTGATTCAATTAGACGATTAAATTGGCCCGCGCTCTTTTAACGATCGCTTCAATGGGGCATTCACGAAAATCGTCGTCGTACTTGCGCTTATCAATTAGTTACGAACAATTAAAATTTTTCGCCGTTTACCGTGAAAGTTGTATTGTGTTTGTAATTCGTTACGCATCCAAGAGAAACGCACAAACGAAAATTCGTGTTGTTAGATTGTAGCATCGAAATTTTTCTTCTCAGGCATCATTCAGCGAGATTAAATGATATCCACACGATGGAAATGGACCGAATCGTTTGCGTAACTTTTGTTGTTTTCGTACGCAGGATGTCGTTAAATTATTAGGAAAATTATATTAATTAAGCTCATAATTAAATCCGATTAGATTAGGATAAGCAATAACTTGTTCTTTATGTGATATCCAGCTTTTCCCCCATTAAATCGAATGAAATTAATGATTGTCGTTACGTGATAGAATTTGAGGCGCTCAAGTGCAAGCGAACTCTTTAATTCTTATTGTTAAAGTGACAAAACACTTTCTATAATCACGCATCATTGTTGGGTATTTGTTGGTGCGAGTACGTATGCACCCAACGAAAAGACATTAATAATAGTCGAATTAAAATGTGTTTCACTTTTATAATTGTTACGTGACCGACGAGGTGAAATTGAATCAAATTCAACTTTTATTCGTTTTCGCTCGCAAGACATTATTCTAAATGGACGAATGTTTTGATGGCAGCGAGCAAGAGATTCGAAAAACCTCTTCGATTTTCACGGGCCAAAAATACTTTCGTACATATAAATTAAATCGATTCGCAGATTTCTTAATGATCGTCAATCAATTTCTAATAGCCATGTGTTATGATAAAGTTCGTTTATTAAAAGCCATAAATATACAAAGTGGAATTTAAATTGCATTAAAGAGGATTTTCCTCGTCCCTTTTCATGTGCTTCTTATCTATAAGAGGGAGCTTTAACCTCTTCTTCTTCTGCGCTAATTAAGTCGATAAACCAAAACAATCCTCTCTGGAGTAAACGAAACGAATTGAATTTAGGAATCTTCGCTATTTGTTCGCTAGCGAATTATTCAGCAAACGTGCGTGCGTATGTAAATTTGAAACGAAAGTTTTTTTCGTTTGATTCACTTTCTTCGCGAAAAATAAAATTAGAATGGCGTTCGAGGGATTCGTACAGCTTTTTGCACTAATCTATAAGGTTAAAGAACAGCAATATCGCAAAATTGCACGCGAAGGTTGAAATTTCTGCATGTATTTAAACGGTAATCACGTGCTTGCATGTTCATTATTACCAATAATAACGACTTAAAAACTTTTCAGCATTGGACAATAATTATTAAGAGCAATTTAATACAATGTCACCTTTCCCATTTTTTGGTTGTTGTAATTTTTTGAATGGCTTCCTTTACTTCGCTGTCCTCTTGTATCGAATAATTCATAATCAAAAAATTGGTCGTCGCACAAAAAAAAGAGAGACGTATATTTTCTGTGTGCAATAAAAATTACGTGCAATATGCCTAAAAATAAAATCTGGCTTCGTATTTATCTGGTGGGTGGTTTGTAATAAATAACCAAAATTTCGGAAAAAAAATATAATAACATAAATATTCTTTAATAGAAATTTGCTTGGCAGGTATGTGAATTCGAATGAAAGTAGGTGTCATTTTGTAATTACTCCGGGAGGGTTGATATTCAAATTGCCTTTCACAAAAGGACCGTCTTACCAAATGGTCAATCCATAAAGTCTAAATGGATATAGCCCAAATGGAATTTCCATTTTCCGCTCGGTTAATATTTTAATAACTTAATTCTTATAATGCGGACTTGGAAAGTTTATGGGGACCTTTCGGCACGAATACCTTCTTTCCCAATCGTTCCTTCTAGGAAATTGTAAAACCAAACAAACCTACTCAATACGTTTCCCATTCATTTTTTATTTATATTTTTCCTGCTGTAAAATTGTTAATGAAAACAACAAATGATTCATGTCGTATTCGATGAAAAGAAAACTATTTAGCGTTAGATGCGGTTCTTCTATGCGTCACGCATGAACTTATGCAATTGTTCTATAATTATTTGCAATAAATTGGCTTTGAAATAAAAATGAAGTTAAGTAAGTGGAGTAGTTGCAGACCTAATAGAACACGAACAGCGTCGAGCACATATAAACACAATATTCGCTAATTGATTTAAACCACTTTCGAAGGAATTGCCAACAATTTTACACGCATTTAAACTGCACCACAATCACATCTCATTTTTCCACGTTAATTACTAACGAATTCATCAAAACAAATAAGTAATTGTAATAATCAAGAGCAATTTGTATACGTACACACATAAATGCAAACATCAACGTTACTGTTAGCTGTTCGTCCAATGAACTATGTTTTTATACACTCTTTGCATCAACGTTTTACCTGCTACTGACTCGAAATTTCGGAAGAACAATTAGCGAAGAGGCAGTTTGAATTTTCGGGAGGTGGTGGCCAAAAATTTAAACGAACGAGCATACCACTCGCTTATCGTAATCACACTTTAATAAAGTAAAACCCAAATAGTCATACGTTTTAACTGAAAACAAAAATACTCTTATCTACAAATACAATGAATTGTTATGTATGATTTCGCAAATAGCATACTTTTCTAAACGATTGCAAACAGTGCTTAATACTCATCGTGTATGAATGCAAAAATGAGGGTCTGTTATTATTTTCATTTTATAGAAATCATATGACATCATAATAAACACGATCCCTTGAATAATATGAAAGCAATCTCTGTACGATAAAATTTGATCCATGTAAATTAGTCGTCAAAAAGTTGTTTAAACGTTTATCGAATTTATGGAAAATTGCTTTAATGTAGTTTTTTTTTATAATCAATCGTAATCAATCGCTTTATACAGAATTTATACACATATCTACATATAAGTGCTAAAATTAGAAATGAAGGCCATTCGGTTAGTTATTAATCTTTTGTTTAAGAATGGGTAATAACTCCTCTAGGTACATTTTGCCTGATAGATCATTGATTTGCATTTAAAGAATTCTTATTTTTCGTACAGTATATGTTATTTTGATGGATTGTTAACCTTCTAGGAATGTGTTTTACACAAAATTAATGATTAAGATAAAAAAAGTATACTCACAAATAAAATCTAATGTAAATATGCTTATACAAAACCGTAGAAATATATCCAAAATGTGGTTTTCAACAATATCCATTAACAAGAGTCTTCGGTAATATTATAAAGCACTAAAACTCTACAAATTACATTAAAATCTGTTAAGATGTTTTTAAAAAATCGTAAAGAAAACACTTTCAGTATTTCCACACACATAAACATATGAGTGCACCTAATTTAATGAAATATTTTGACATTTACACGCCATTTTTATAATTTCCTGTAATGCCAATACAGAGTAAATTTAATTTACTAAACCATTTAAAATTTAATGTTTCGAAATACTTTTGCGATAATTAATTGCTTTAAACGAATCTAAAAACACTTAATGACCTAATATGAACCTGTTTTGCAATTATATAAGATTATTTAAATGAAATGTTTAAATATTGTAAGTGTCATCTATGAAAGGTAAGCTACACCGCTAATTTGAAAAACCAATTTGAAAAACATATATCTTTTGAAAATCACATATTTTAAATTAAATTAATTGAAATTATGTTATTTATTGCGAATAATAGAAATATAATCATAATCAAGCCAAACTTCCTAATTACTTAAAAAGCATTTGCGGTGTACTTGCGTACTTTGAATTTGACAATTAATAATGGACAAATGTCAAAATATTGGATTAAAGTTATAAAAAATTATGTATTTTTGTATTTAATAATGGACATGATAACGGGTTACCTAAATAGTGTCAATAATATGGGCAAAAGTTGATTAATATTATTATAATAACCTTAATTAAAATCAGGACAACATATTACTCTTTCATACTACATAATACCTAATTTTCTTCATTCTGTGGCACAGTGCATAAATTGCCAAGGACTAGATGCCGCTTAAGCGGCAAATTATGCAGGAGTGGTGCGATGCACAGTTTGGATCAAGAAATTGGTACATGGGATTCTGTATTGCTGGAACCATTGTCTGAAGACACCTTCATTAGTAACTTACAGCAAAGGTTCAAAAGGGATCACATTTACACCTATGTGGGAAATGTATTAATATCAATTAATCCATATAAGAAGTTAGCTTTGTATTCCACTGACTTAGCAGAGGCATATGTTAAAAGAGGATTGTTTCAATTGCCACCACATATGTAAGTTTATTTCAAAATGATCTGCTTGTTATTAATATAGGAATATTTTTAGATATGCTGTTGCTGGATCTGCTTATCGATGGCTCAATGATAGAAATGAAGATCAGTGTATTATAATTACTGGTAATCTGAATTCAGACTAAATTTCTTTTAAAACTATTTCTTTATGATGATCTTGTAGGTGAAAGTGGTGCTGGCAAAACAGAAGCAGCTAGGATTGCATTGCAATTTCTGGTAGTTGTATCAAGTGATGATTTTGAAGTAAAGTTAATTAAAGACAGATTGGTTCAAGCAAATACTTTACTAGAAGCTTTTGGAAATGCCAAAACACCAAGGAATGACAATGCATCGAGATTTGTATGTTTTCCATCATATTAAAACAAAACCTTTAGATCTTTATTATTTCAGGGAAAATTTTTGGACGTCGAATTTGATTATAAAGGTGACTTGATAGGTGGTCATCTTATGCACTGTAAGTTAACGAATAATTAAATTTTTCAGTTACTATTATTGTCTTTTTCTTAATTGCTGCTAGACTTTTTGGATAAGGTATTACTAAATGATATACATGGATTTTCTTAAATTAAATACATCTGATCAATTATGATTAACTGTTTGTGTTGTTTCAGTCAAGAGTAACGTCTTTATCTTCCGGCGACCGAAACTTTCATGTATTTTATCAACTACTTTCTGGTGCTGACATTCATTTATTAAGTAAGAAATGTTTTCTTCCACATTCTTGTGTTTCAAATCGGTTCTCTTTGCTTTTTGTTCAGAGGGCCTCAAGCTTCAACGAAACGTAGAACATTATGTAATTTTACAAACGGAAAAGAATCAACCGACGCAAAGCGAAGCGGAAGACAAGAATTTATTCATGTACACACGCACTGCCCTCGACATTCTTGGTTTTTCAATTGAGGACGTCGTAAACATATTCAGAATCATTGCGATCATACTGAAATTAGGAAATCTACAGTTTGTGCCTTGTAATAATATCGATGGTACAGAAGGTTGTGTTATTGATAATGATTATGGTAACCTATTTTCAAATTTATTTCTTTAGTTACTAGCTTTTTTTAATTTTTTTTGTATTTCAGAATTGTATGAAATCTGTGAATTATTGGGAGCAGAACACCGCTGGTTGCAAAGAGCGTTAACCACTAGGCATGTTGAAGATGGTATTTTAGCAGATTTAAGCGTAAACGATGCAAGTAGAATTCGAAACGTTTTATGCAAAACTTTGTATAATAGACTTTTTAAATGGTTAATTAACAAGATCAATAATATTATACGGGTAAAATGGATTTTAAAACACAGCTATAGAAACAAAATGCTTCATTTCCCATATTTCAGGTTGGACGATTGGGCAAGAAGAAGGTGTTAGGGGTTTTGGATTTTTACGGATTCGAATCGTTCGAAAAGAACGGTTTCGAGCAGTTAATCATAAATTATTGCAACGAGAAACTACATCAGTTTGTAATCAATTCGACGTTGAAGGAGGATCAAGAGGAAATGATTAAGGAAGGGTTGGAGTGGACCAGAATAGAATATTTCAATAACAGGTAACGTTGACATCATTAAATCCACATTCATTCGATTAAACCCAATCGTTTTGCAGCGGTATATGCCAATTATTAGAACACGAGGGTCACGGAATATTGACCATATTGGACGAGCCGCACGTCTTATGCGATCAAAGCTACTTAACGCGAGTCGAACAGTGTTGTGCCGGTCACAGCTTCTATTCCTCAACGGAATCAACAGCGAATTCTTCCAATTTTCAGTAAGCATTCGTGATATAACAACGAACAATAAAATAAAAAACGTTTCGTTACAGAATTCGTCATTATGCGGGTTTCGTTACCTACAACGTAACAGGATTTCTAGAGAAGAACAAAGATTTCCTATCGAAGGAATTATCAAGAGCGATGTTTCGTTGCGATCATCCGCTGATGCAAGAACTGTTTCCGGAAGGGAATCCTAAGAGATGCAACATCAAACGACGCATCTCGACGACCGCTCAATTACAAGTCGCCCTCAATTCGTTGTTGCGATGTTTAACGGTCAGACAAGCTCATTACATCCGATGCCTCAAACCGAACGAGGTCAAACTACCGAAACATTTCGAATTGAGCTTGGTACAGCATCAGGTACGAAGATACGCGGTTAAGATGTTTTGAATGAGCGGTTTATCATTTTAGGTACGTTATTTGGATTTAATTGCGACGGTGCAAGTGTCGCGTTCCGGATATTGCTACAGGCTCTCGTATCCGCAATTTTTATGCCGTTACAAGATGCTCTCGCCTAATACGTGGCCACGTTGGCGAAGTTGCGCCATCGAAGGGGTTTCCATGTTATTGCGATCGTTGCCGATACCTGTTGCGGAATTTACCTTTGGCAGAAGCAAACTGTTCATAAGAAGTCCTCGAACTGTTTACGAATTGGAAGATTTTCGTAGGAGTCGTTTACACGATTTGGCATTACTCATTCAGAAAAATTGGCGAGGATATCGGAAGAGGACCAAATATCGAAAGATGAGACGCAGTCAAATGATTATTGCGTCCGCTTGGAAAAGCTGGAAGGTAAAGCTTATTTTGTTTTTCATAATTTCGTTAATCACATGACGGAAATTACGAATTTGAATTTGTTATGCGCCAGGAATTAAAGCACGGCGTTTCGTTTCGTGGTCGTCAGCATATTTGGTGTCTTTATAGAGTGGTATGTTCTGAAATTGTAGGAAATGCTAGGTCCTCATGGCTGATTTTTCATTTATGTTGTAAATTCTTTTTTCTAATTTTGCTTGTTAAATTCTCTTTTAGGCACGGGAGGAGTTTCGCATTCTGAAACATCGCAAACAAATGGAATGGGCGGCCAAAGTAATTCAAAGACATTACATACAATGGAAGGTAATGATAAACGGTGGATGTATGGCGATTAACTACAATGACAAATTTCAGAGAAGACAGTTTCTACTTCGTTTGCCGTTACTCTTACCAACTGATGCCGATTCGCCCATATGTAGAGAGTGGCCCGTTTGTCATTCGAAATTGATCGATACCGGTTTATTGCTGAGAAAGATCCATCATAAATGGCGATGCCACAAGTATCGTTTGAAGTTCGATCAGACGGCTAGGAATCGTATGAGGGAGAAAGTGACCGCTAGTTTTATATTTAAAGACAGGAAGTCTTCATATCCACGAAGGTTGTTCTCAATTCATCTTTATTAAGTTGAATTAACATTTTTATTTGTTTTTCATTTCAGTGTATCGCATCCATTCCTTGGAGATTACGTTCGGTTGCGACAGAATGTTCAATGGAAAAAGATTTGTTTGGAAACTAACGACCAATACGTAGTTTTTGCAGATATTATTAATAAAATTGCCAGGTCTAGTGGAAAGGTTTGTTTAATTTCTCACGAATTCGTACAAACTCTAAAGTACTTCTCTGTAAAATTTTAGTTTGTACCCATTTTATTGGTAGTTTCGACGCGATCGATGCTAATATTGGACCAAAGAACCCTTCAGATTAAATATCGCGTGCCTGCAACAGAAATTTATAGAATGTCCTTGTCGCCGTTCCTCGACGATGTAGCTGTTGTACATGTGAGGGCTGTAAGTTGAAAAAAGTCATTCTTACATAGTGTACTAGCAATAAGAATCCAAAGCTTCTTCCTAAAGATTATCTTGCACTTTATTAATATCGAATTGCTCTCTTTTAGATGTATAGCTAGATTTTTCCTATTGTTTTTAGCCACTGACTAGTTTAGAGACGAATAGTCAGACATCAGATGCTACAGGTTGCTTATTTCAGAGCGACTTGAGTAAGAAGAAAGGTGATTTTGTGTTACAAACGGGACACGTAATCGAAATCGTGACTAAACTATTTTTGGTGGTGCAAAATGCGATTGGTAAAGCGCCCGAAGTAAACATAACAACAGAGTGAGTGTGTTATTGAATTTTAATCTAATTGAAATTGGACGATTTATAAATGTTTAGGTTCGAAGCAAACTTTGGTTCGCAAACGGTTACGTTCACATTTAAATGTATGGGATTACCGGAAGTGCAACCGGGACAGATAAGGGTTTTGCGTAAAGGTAACAAGATGGAAGTGTTAGTCTGACGTCGCGCCCAACATATCTTCAAGACCAGCCTATCGATCACTGCCATTAGAGAAGGAAAAATGTTACAAACCGAGCACAATCTCTTCGATGTTTTTTTCTTATTTCGTTATCTTCAAATATGTTTATTGCAAAAAAAAGGAAATTCATCTACATATAAACCACTAATTACTTAAGAAAGTAAACAGTCGTAGAATTGTATTAAGACGACGTGTTCTGATAAGATAAAAATTTATGAAAAAAATCATGGTAATTTGCGAAGATAATGCGAAATGATAAAAACGTTGAAGCGTGTTTCAGAGTATAGGCGGTCAATTATTCGATTAAGTAATGTGGAGTTTAGCAAACGCGCGAGCTCTTCTCCAATAACTATGTTCATCTTTATTGAATGATTGTAATAGCCAATTTGTACAAAATCAATTGAAAATTTCGTTGGTCGAGTTTAACTCGGATTCTTCATAAATAGTTCAAAACTAAGATTAGCTAGGTGGTTTTGGTTTGTTCTCATTTAAAAAAAAGGAATCACCTTGCAAGGTTTTGCTGTATGAATGCAAAAAAGCCGTTTATGCAGCAATATAAAATACAATAAACTGGTTATATTTTTTAAGATGTGTTTATTTTCAAAATATCTTCAGCGTCTTGCCATAATTTAAATACTCAACATATTTGATAGATTAGGCAGAGAAATAAGGGCTAGCTTTGCGAAAGTTGTCCTAAAAGGCTTTTTATGAGTGATCGTGTATTTATGGTTGCAATTTCTTATAGATACTGCAGATTCGTTTTAACCAAAATTATCCACGAAACAAACGAAAGGGTTGCTAATTGCTGTTAAGCCAAATTAAAATCCTCCCCATCGCAGTATGTAAGGAATTATCGAAATTTCAAAGCGAAATAAAAAGAGAAAACTTGCAAATTACTATTTATCGGATTATAAAAGAGCGCATTAGAAAATATTAACATTTTTAATCGTTAAATATTTGATATTGTTAATTTCTCCTAATTATCATTACGAGAATCCATTTGTTGTTATATTGTACATTAAACATGTGACGTCAACCACGTACATTGAAATTTCAAGTGAAGGAAAGTCGTAGTGCGGGCCAACGAGGCGCGATGGCATATAGAGAATAAAATGATTTGATGAAATTAAGTGCGTGCGTGGACGACTTAAGAGAAGCCGTCTAAATAACGAAAATGAATATCCCGACAGAGTACGTGACCCAAGCGGAAGATATAGCCGATCAGGTAATATTAATTACAAATCAATTATTTATTAATATCGACCGATTATTCCTGGATGTCCGTCAATTGGTTTTCCCGACCAGCTTTCGACATTCTTCTGAAATATATGTCACGTCATCGAAAACTGTTTTCCTATATACTTTGTTTCTCGAGGATTTAAGTTAAAGATGTTTCGCGATTCTTAATACGTTTTTAATCAATCAACAGGTTATTATTAGTCGAAATTGATCGATTTTTATTCCATTTTGCTTTTAAATTTGTACACGTATTTAATGATAGTTTCTCATGGCTTCAAACGAACGTTTATCAAAACATCGTTTGACACTTTTTCTATCTAAACTTTAACCTAAAATCTTTTTACGGATTACATATGGAATTATATTTATAATGATTATATAACAATTAATTCTATTTAATTATTATTTCTAGGTCATTAGGAAAGGAAAGTACATTTTACCAACTGTAGCAAGATTATGTTTGATATCGACCTTTTTGGAAGATGGTTTACGTATGTGGTTTCAATGGTCAGAACAAAGAGAATACATGGACATGTCGTGGGGCTGCGGCAAATTTTTGGCCACCGTCTTCGTGTTAGTTAATTTAATTGGTCAACTTGGTGGTTGTGTTATGGTTATTATAAGATATAGAGTACCTATAGCATGTGGAGTGTTATTCTTCATAGTTGTTTTACAGGTAAATTTTTATAATCCTTCCTTCTAAATCATACACTAATAATATATTATCAATTTGTTGCAGACATTTGCATACAGTATTTTGTGGGACCTTCAATTTTTATTCAGAAATTTAGCTCTTATTGGTGCTTTACTCTTAGTTTTGGCTGAAAGTCGAGGTGAAGCCAAGAGTTTATTTGCTGGTGTGCCCAGTTTAGGAGACAACAAACCCAAAAATTACCTTCAATTAACAGGACGTATACTTTTAGCATTTATGTTTATCACGTTAATTCGATTTGAATTTAGTTTTCTACAGGTAATTGATTCAATTAGTTTTAATAGAGCCATTAATAGTTAATCTATTGTTTTAGATTGTTCTGGACCTGTTGGGTTCTGCATTAATGGTATTTGTAACAATTGGTTATAAAACTAAATTATCAGCTTTGATATTGGTATTGTTGTTAACAACATTAAACTTTTATCACAATGCTTGGTGGAATATTCCAGATTATAAGCCACTGAGAGACTTTCTAAAATATGATTTCTTCCAAGTATGTTCATTAATCCAAGTCTAATATTTAATTTATTAATCTCATTTCTTTTTGTAGACTTTATCGGTAGTAGGTGGTTTATTGATGATTGTGTACTTAGGACCTGGTGGAGTATCAATGGATGAACATAAGAAAAGATGGTAATAGGTCACATAAAAGGGTGTTTGTGACAAGTGTTAAAATTTATATTGCTATTATTCATAAAAAGGAACAATTATTTTATACGTGTGATTTATGTAATCAGGCCATTTATCTACTAAGGAAACTTACCTTTTCATTTCCCTTTTTCAAGACAGATTATTCGTAAAATATTGTTGAAAGTAAATGTATATATAGCTTTTTTTTTAAATTTATTACTTCCACATTTCTAATTTCTTCATTATATTTATGTAAATTTATTATTTAATTTGGTTGTGCAATTCAAAATTTTTATTTGTATAATGAATGTGAAGCTCAAATTCCAACATTAAATCCTTCTGTAAACATAATGGTATAAATTTGTTACATGTAACTTTAATATATTTTTTTATTGAGTCATCATAATCAATCTGCAGAATTTTAACTTTAAGAAATTCCAATGTTATTTACAAAAGTCAATTACATGTTTTGCAAAGTCCAAGTAAGTTTTTGATACCAAACAATTAGGTCTTTCCACTACTATGGGTGTTCCTTTATCAACTGAATTACTAATTTCTTCCTCTAATGGTAAATGTGCTGTCCTATTTAATTGTAATTCCTTAATTAGTTTCTCTGTATTATTACCAAACAGATGAATATTTTTCTGGCAAGAACTACATTTCACATGGTTCATATTTTCTATAAGACCTATTATTGGTATATTCAATTTATTGAACATCATTGCACTCCTTCTAGTCACTTGTACTGCAGCTATTTGTGGTGTAGTCACCAGCACCACTCCTAAACAAATTAAAATAACTTTTAGCATAGCCACACTTTTATGGGACACAATTACCTGATATTGGTATGTTCTGTATTATTGATAAGTGTGTGTCACCAGTTCCAGGTGGTGTATCAATGAACAAGAAGTCTAAGTCACCCCAATGCACTTGTCTCAATAACTTCTCCAATGCTTGCATTACCATCAAACCTCTCCATATGACAGGAGCATCTTCTGCAATTAAAAAGCCCATAGACATGCTAACAGTCATTTGGTAACAATCCTATTGCTGTTTAACTTACCACTTTATGCCATAATTAACCAGTGGTTCCATAAAATTGTTCTTCTTTAAAAATGGCGTTTCATTTAGATTCATCATTAATGGTATACTCGGCCCAAAGACATCTGTATCCAATATGCCAACTTCATATTGCAAAGACTTAGTGGCTGCAGCTAAATTTACTGCAAAGCATCTTCTATAGATGGTCATTGCAAATTTATAAATAGCTGATACCTGTTGTTGTGCTTTTACCAACGCCACCTTTACCAGAAGCAATTAAGATAATATTCTTTACACCAGGTATTGCTTTCACCTTTGGTAAGCCTCTCTTCATCAGTTCCTCTTGTTTCTGTTTTAAATTAGCCTTGTTAGAACAAAACCTACAATTCTAAAATTAAAGTGTAGTGTATGAATAAAATATTATATATTTTGTGACTTTTACATTGAAATACCGAAGAAACGACAACAATGTCTTCGTTTTTAACATTTTTGCATTCATTTATGTGATAATTATGGTTTATTTTATATATCTAATCAAATGTTTAGCACAAAGCGCCATGTAGCAAAGATATTAATGTGAAGTTGCTCAGCAATTTATACAAAATGTAACTAGGATGCGCAATTTAATTGTTTAAATTTCACTTTTTATCATTTCTTTTGGTGCAAATGTAAACTGTAATCGTTACGAATAAGATACAAAGGGGTGAATAAACTGCGGAACTAACTGCTTATCTTTTCCTGAATTCCAAGTACGAATTAATTATATGTCGTAGTTATTGCCACTCTTTCATATTCAAGAACAAGGTAAAATAAGAATAAGCAGATTTCATTATCTGAAAACAGAAAGAAGAACTATCAAATATCCTTTTTAAACAGATAAATATCATGATTAACTACCATTAGAAATGTTCCCAGCGAAATAACGCCTAAATTTGCGGCGCACAATTTGAATGGTTTCTGCGAGCGTATAATCACCATCAGCAAACTCCTCCTGATGGATGCCGGCTTCTTGTACCATGGCGTAGAGTAAGCGTGAAATCCAATCAACTGGCTCTAACAAACGAAACACTCGTCAACTTAAACAAGTTTCAGCAATCTATTTGTTGGCGTACCTCATTGATTACTTCTTGCACGAAAGCGCACGTGGTGTACAAGAAGAACGACCAACCGAACAATTGCAAACTGTATCTGACGGATTGTTCAATATCGTCGCTGGTCAATATTTCGAAACTAATAACGCTTAAAACGAAAGAAGTGAGTGTAATGTGAAGTAACATTTGACTCCTGAAACACTCGTTTGTTGTTTCTGAAAATTGTATAATTTTCTGATGGTACTTGATACAGAATCGCAAGCGCGTTGTCGTCTCCTCGTTGTCTTCGTACATGCAACATTCGCTAATCATTTGTCCGCAATGTTTCAATTGTGCAAGCGTATGGACGAGGATACCTAATAATAAGGTGGTGATACCAAAAGCGACAAACGATATAGCCGCACCGGACATGATATCGACGATTATCACTAGCCAATGTAAGAAAGAATTGTATTCGATGCGAAACGGCCAATGTCCCCGTATAATCGTACCGCAGGGATCGCGCAGGGCGACCTCAAAGTCTCTAGTTCTCAAACAAGAGGGTACATTCAAATAGCTTAACGCTATGTTTAGCAAATTACCAACGGTAGCATACGTCATAAAACCTGGAAGATTCAATTAATTAATACTCAGTCCGAAGAGAAACGGGAAACTTCACCTGTCGTATATTTTCTGATATCTTTATCAGAACTATTGATGATGTGGCGCGGACAAAACTTTTCAAATTCCTGAATGGTAACAATCATATGCTTGATCGATTTTAACTTCGTCAAGAAGCAGTATCTCATGTAAATCATTCCGATGGTGTCTAAAACGCCGATGCCGCCTTCAACTATACCATGCATATCGTGGATGCCTACATACAGCTCTTTGAATAAAATCGTCACGCAAGAATATCCGCAAAGGTATACGCTTATGTAAATGATGAAGTTATATAAATGATTCTTCCAAGTTAGTCGCTTTTCCGGCCAAATGCCCAATAATTGTAATATTTTTATGTTAAGTTGTAGGATTTCCATTTTAAGACTCTTTCGCAAGAAATCGGATAGCAGTGTTATATATGCGAATAAAAGGGAATGAAGACATCCGCAACATATGTTTGTGATAAAATAATTAATGATGAAAGCTTCTATTAGTACAGGAATTAATATGTGAGTAATATATAATTATAGGCAAACAGAAGCTTTCTGTGGTTTATTTCTTTATTACATATGATGATGAATTTCAAAGGACTTGTCCATAGGACAGTTTAAATCAATTTGATGAGATAATTGAAGAGCGATTTGCTATCGATTCAATTTCAAATTTGAATAATAGATTTTTGCAATTCTTGTGACGCACTTATCAAATGACGCTTGCGAAAAGTAACTACGCATTAATTAAAAAAAATGAATTTGATCAACGAAATAATTTAATTAAATAGCCGGCATTATCGAAACTTATTGTTAATTAAATATACTTTCAAGTCGTAAAACTATTTGCAGTTGTACTGATTAAAGTTTTTTTCTTTGATAAATAAATTACATCATCATTTAAATTTACCTCTCTTTGTCCGTCACTTGCATGGTGGGGTTTCAGTCTGCAAGTATATGAACGGCGTGTTTTCAAAAAAGAATGTTCATGCATTTGATGTAATTTACCATTAATCGAACGATATCAGTTATTAGATAATTATGAAGTACATATTAGTAACTGGTGGCGTAATTAGCGGTATTGGCAAAGGCGTTATTTCGAGTTCTTTCGGTTCTATATTGAAAAATTGTGGAATCGAGGTGACTTCTATTAAAATCGATCCCTACATTAATTTGGATGCAGGAACATTCTCACCGTACGAACACGGTAAAGCCACATGATTATGATGATTTATAATATAATACACATATATTATGCATGGACAATAATCAATTGTTCGGAATCGTGAAGATAACATGCAACCTTTCACGGAGTTTTAACGTTTAATGTTAGAAACACGTGGTCCTTATCGTTGTCGAGAAATGAATTGCACAAGATGTTTCATTGGATTGCCTTTCAGGTGAAGTCTATGTGTTGGATGATGGTGGTGAAGTGGACTTGGATTTAGGAAATTATGAGAGATTCCTAAACATAACCCTTCACCGAGACAATAACATTACCACAGGGAAAATTTATCAACACGTTATTGTAAAAGAACGTCATGGCGACTATTTAGGGAAGACTGTACAAGGTGATACTTTCTTACAAATTGCACATTTTAAAGTTAACCAATCGATATTTTTTCAGTTGTACCTCATGTAACAGATGCAATCCAAGAATGGGTTGAACGTGTTGCCAAAATACCCGTATCAGAAAGCGGTAAGACACCGGATGTTTGTATCGTAGAATTAGGGGGCACCATTGGCGATATTGAAAGTATGGCTTTCGTGGAGGCCTTCAGGCAGTTTCAGTTCCGGGTGAAACGTGAGAATTTTTGCGTGGCACACGTTTCTTTGGTGCCACAACCGAGATCGACGGGCGAACACAAGACGAAACCGACGCAGTCTTCCGTACGCGAACTACGTGGATTAGGTCTGACACCCGATTTCATCGTTTGCCGTTCCGAAAATCCCATCGGGCAATCAGTTAAGGATAAGATATCGAATTTTTGTCACGTGGCTCCTGAACAAGTAAAGAAATTATTGGCTAAGCAATATTATATATATTATTATTATTAATTAATTTTTAGGTAATTTGCATTCCGGATTTATCCTCCATTTATAAAGTGCCAATTTTCATGGAAAACCATGGAATAGTTGAATATCTCAACGATCGTCTTCAATTGGGTTTAAATCCCGTGCCGCCAGTTAGGAAATTCATGCGGCAATGGATCGATTTAACTGATAGAATCGATAATTTGCGTCATAACGTTAATATAGCGCTGGTAGGCAAATATACGCGGTTAGAGGATTCTTATACGTCCGTTACGAAGGCGCTGCAACATGCAGCGAACGTCTTAGGTTTTAACGTGATTGTAAATTTCATCGAAGCCTCCAATTTGGAGAAAGAAACGATGAACGAAGATCCGACGTCATATCACGAAGCTTGGCATCAATTGTGTAAGAGCGAGTAAGCATTTCAAAATTTATCTATCACATTGTTCTTATTCTAATCTCTTGTTTTAGTGGTATCGTTGTACCTGGTGGATTCGGTAAACGTGGCGTCGAGGGAAAGATCGAAGCTTGTCGATGGTGTCGAGAAAACAATAAGCCTTTCTTGGGTATTTGTCTCGGTTTCCAAACGGCCGTCGTTGAATTCGCGCGGAACGTTCTTAAATTGGAAGGAGCGCATACGGCCGAATGCGAAGAAGACGTTCCGCATCCGATCATCATCGATATGCCCGAGCATAATACGGGCAAAATGGGCGGTACGATGAGATTGGGAAAGAGAACTACCGTGTTTAAAGATATTAGCGCCAACAGCAAAATACGTAATAATTTCTTCGTGTTGCTCGATTGACGGTCTTTGATTTAACTCAATCATTTTTAGGGCGTTTATATGGGAAAAAGGATAAGATTGAGGAGAGGCATCGGCACCGATACGAAGTTAATCCGAAATACATAAACGATATCGAAAAGTTCGGTTTGAGTTTTGTTGGTATGTGCAATAATACAAAGTGTTAATATTTTTCAAAAAGCGTATTTTTTAATTTCCTTTCAGGTGTGGATGTAGATGAAGAACGGATGGAAATATTCGAATTGGATAAACATCCGTATTTCATAGGAGTTCAGTTCCATCCGGAATATTTGTCCCGGCCGTTCGCTCCATCGCCACCATTCTTGGGTTTGATATTAGCTGCAAAAGATAAATTGAAATCGTATCTGGCGAAAGGATGTAGATTGAGCCCGCGCCAGCATTCGGATATTGACGATTCGGATGATGAGACAATAGGAATTACCGCTAAGCAATTGGAAGTGATACATATAAACGAATCCGACAGCAGTAGCGCTTATAGCAGTTCGAGTGTTATGTAAAGGAATTATTGAATAATCGATGTTATCCTTTTAAATCATTACATAGTAGCTAATTGTTTTTGCGTTAATTTCAAATAAATCAATAGAAGTTTATTTTTATAAAGTTAAAGGTGCTTAATCGATTTTAATTTTAAGGTAAACATTAAGCTTACCTTTCGACTATTGTAAATGAATGTTAGTATTCTAAGAATTGCATTTATGTAAAATAACATTCGATTTATTTGAAACCCATTCATTTTCTTTCGATAATCCTAATTTTCAAATAAAACCACTCGATTACATAAAAATTGTGTTTATTTTATATTTTCCTTGTAAAAAATGTGTTCATACATAAACTAACTCGCTTAATTTACAATATAAGTTAATCGAAAGTAATCAGTGCACAATTAAATTTTTCTAATCAATGCCAAAGAGGCACAAATTTAACCAATTAATGGAAGATCATTTTTAGTTTTATAGTACAAAAACCAAAATTGGACAAAGGTAAAAAAAATAAGGCGGAATGTAAGATTAATACTACGCAGAATATTATGTAAATATAATACAAAAATATTATTAAATTAAAAAAGAAAAATAAATGGACGGAAATAAAATAAAAATGACTCGATTTAGTGCTTAAATTAACAATTGTCACTACCAAAAGATAATTTTCATTATAAAAAATTCAAAGCACTTGCGTTTTCATCATTTATCTTTGAGATTATGTTCGACTAAATAAAAAACTTAATACTTGTACTATAATCGGCCATCTGGTATGCAAACTATCATCATAAAATAATTACTAAATGAACCATTCCTTCTTCTTCTGTACATGATGACCGGTTGTACCGTGAACGACCGCCGCATCGGGATCAGAAGCACCTTCTGCTCCCGCATCTTCTTGCGTCAAGTATTCGCCTTTGTGACGATGCAAATATCTACCCACTAATATTATCAATATGACGAGTATCAAAAATAATACGGCCAACACGCTGCCCAATATCGCAGAGTCCGTTTGATTGTACGCTTGCCGAACTTTCTCCTCGTCCACAATGGGCGGCGGCCGCGTTTCTATAATCTCCGGCGGATGCGTGATCGGCTCGACGCCGCAAAAGTCTTCTGTAATCGGCGCTGCAAAAAAAAACAATAAAAATCAACCTCAATGTGTTAAAATGAAAGAGTCTACGTACATCCATAAGATTTAACGTTGCCGGGTCCTTCTTGCTGGAACAACAGCTTGAGTGGATAAATATCGTCGAATTCGACCCTTGAAACGCACCCGGTGAATCCTTCTCTCATCGTTTCGTTCTTTCCTATGTACATGTACTGGATGTTGTTGAACTGAGCGTCTGCCGATGCTTTGATATCGAAATGAAATTCTCTCGGTTGATAACCATCGACTTGCATCACCAACGTCGCTCCCGAATTCTTCCGCGACAATCTCAGATCGTGATACTGTCCGAGACCGAAATGTTTGTCCGGATAGATGATCTCTTGTCGTTCGTAGCCGAAATCGAAGACGACACGCAGATGCCCAGAATTCGAGACCATTATCGTCATATATTCGCCGCTTATGTTCGAGAAGAAACCGAGCAAGAAACCTTTCGGATTGGTCGTGGTGAAACCGACGCGTATCTTCTCGGCTATCGTCGATCGGAACGAGCCCATGAAATCGTATTTCACCATCGAGTTCGGCGTCAAATTGATACCGATCTCGTCCGCACAAATTGGTCCTTTGAACGCCGTCCAACGGCAATCGCACCAATAGCCGTCGTATTTCTCGTGGCAGGTGCCGTTGTTCAAACAGGGATTACTCTGACACTTGCCGATACATCCTTCGGATATACCGTACAAACCGTAACGTGCGTACTTTCGCAAGTCGACCTGTTGACCGTTCAACAAAAACGCCCGTATACAACCGGTGTAACCGTCTCGGCAATCGACGGAAGCGCCCAGCACCAGATTCGATGTTAGGTAGAGAGCTCGTACGGGTCCCGGTGGTTCGGCCACTTCGGATTTCAACGCACCGTCAACCACTAACCGTGCGCCTTTCCTATTTCTTTCCACCGATATCGAATGCCAATTGTTATCGGCTAATTTATAAGACGTTTCCCTCGTCACCGACAACGGATTGTTGCCGGCTTGATATTGAAACTGTATCTGATTGCCGCCGACGATGCTCAATTTGATGTAATCGTTCGGCCCTTTCGAATGTAAGATGACCGCGTTCTCGATGGTTGTTTTGAATTCGAAGTAAATGTCGCCGCTGTGGCCCAAATCGAATGTGGGCAAATCGATCGTTGCGTCGGTCGTCCTGAACGTGACGACGTTATTGAACAGATCGTCACCTTCGCATATCAACGGTCCTAAAGTGTAACGTCCCTCCTTGTCGTCTAATGCGTTGCCGGTGTCGCCGAAACGCAATTGCTTTACCGGTAAATAATCCTTTTCGGTCAAATCACCTGAAAGTTAATTCAGAAATCGATTATAAATCTTTTGCGATTTAACGCGTAAAATTATTCGCTTACCCGAATCTACGGCCCAATCGTAATGACTCGCGTCGCAGTTGCACCATTTGGTCGGATCTAAGCAAGTGCCCATCATGCCGCATTCGCATTTTCGCGAGGCCGGCAAAGCGCCACCCCAATAATCCATTTTCCTATTGTGTCGCGACACCCACCAGGCGTACGGTTGATAATTGAATTCCTCCGACGGCGAATTGAACATTCTCGAATTCTTGCACGCGTATTGTATGTGCTGCCGACACGAACTCGACCTGTTCACGAGCGCTTCGATTTGATCGTCGTTCGCATCGTACTGGATGTCCTGCCTAAAGCTGCCCGGCTCCTGGAAACCGTCGACGGACGTCGTTTGCTCGTTACTGTGCCGTAGAACGGTGGCGATCTTGCCGTCCGAATAGAATTCGCACGTAACAGGGAACGGAGCCAACGGCCCGCTACCGTCCACGTCGATGGTCACCTCGGACTTCTGACCGACGGCTTGTACGTTCTTATATGCCGTACACGATAGCGAATAGAGCGATGTGTGACACACGGCGCCCGCGTATCCGGTACCGGTACAATTGCAAAAGAATTGCGCTGAATCTTGTCCGCAAACGCCGCTGTGTTCGCACGGATTCGGGTTACAACGATCGGTCGTTCTGCACGCATCGAAAACGACTTCGTCCTTACAACAATACTCCTCGTCCGACCAGTCTGTCGGCAATTTGAAGTTGCCGTCGATCGTGATCGTACGCATGCAACCGACGAAACCGGGCAACTGCTCGCCGGATTCGCCTATCGTCGCTAGTACTCCACCTGAATCATATAAGCAGATAGCATGAGCGAGTGGTAAAGGGCAGAGGAAAGGTTGGCTAACCGGCAATCATGTAATATCTTCCGGTGCTGATTTTCAACAGCCTGGTCGTCTTCATCGGGCGATAATCCAGGTTGAGAATTAGGGAATTGAGGCTGATCGTTAAGACAACCGTATGCCATTTGCCATCGTTCACTTTCTCATCGTAATTGTCCAGAATTATTCGCGGATTGTTCGGTGTTATTAGTTCCACTTTCAGTTTGCCTTTTTCCAAATATATCTACAAAACAAATGCTACATCTACTATTTGATCCGCGGTAAAGTGAAGACTTACGGCCACGTGTCCATTCGAAGCAAACGCATGGAAGAGCATCAACGCGGTGCTATCGTACGTTCTAAATGCAAACGACGCATTCAACGAGGTCATTCCGGCGTAACTCTTCAATTTGGCGTACGATCCTTGCGTTAAAAACGTAATCGGTATGATTGGCGGTTCCTGAAGAATAAAAAGAATAAAACCGAGTTGATTTCAATTACGAAAAACTTACGGGACAACTGTACAAAGTGTTGATCTTATCGTATCGCACTGATTGTCCGTACTCGTACGCCTCTTTAACGTCCTTTATCAAATTCGTTGCGTTCAGGTACATGTTCTCGACGCAACCGGTGAAATTCTGCGTGACGAGCAGACCTTCTTGTTGATTGGGAACGCCGCCAACATAAAACTTGAAGCGGCATAAATTGAGCAAATTGGAGCTTTATCGCATTATTAAGTACTCACGCCTCTGTTCAAATTCAACCTGGTGAATTCGCCTTTGATGCGACCTTTGACGACGACTCTGTCCACCGAGAACAGGATATCGCGTCGATTGCGCGAAATCAACACGTCGTGCCAAACGTTATCGTCCAACAGACTGCCCACGGACAAACTGGTGACAATTCCCGAGCCCAAATTGATGTTCAACAACATGCGATTGTCGCGCAATTGCAAAGCGATGTAATCGCCCTGCGTGCCGCGACTGTAGAGGACGACGCCGTTCGCCGTCGACGTCTTGAAACGGAAGCGGATGCTTTCGCGCGTCGCCGATATCGGATCTCTTAGCAAATCCACTTTTACCAAAGCGGTACCGTTAAAATACAAATTGTCGGATTCTAAAATAGAAAAATGAGCAACAATTATAAGTTTCGATTAGCGGATCGTTTAACGAACCGTAATCGCATCCGAGCAATTCGACCCGCATCGATATCCGATCGCGCCATCGCGTCGGATTGATGCGTATCCATTGAGCGATGATCGGCATGTCGAATTCGTTCTTGTGCACGGTATCGCCGTTGGAGTTACCTTTAAACATCTACAGAGATTCGTTACAATTATGAAATATCAATCTTGCAATTGGAGGACCATTGTTTTTTTTTTTTGAATTTTTTGCATATTTTGCGCGATTGCAAGTTGTTAGTTTTATGGTTTGCGTGTAAACGAAATGAATAGTGTGTGATCAATGTTAGTGTTTTTATTAATGATTGCGGCACCTCGACTTCTCCGTTCGAATCGGTGAAACTCTTCCATCCCTCGCCGTCGTCCGAATATTGAATTATGTATTCGGTAACGTATTCCCTCGTGTTCGAACGGCCCTGGGTGGCGATCTGCCGCACCTCGAACCTTCCTCCGAGGTCAAATGTTAAGAATTGATAATAAGTACTTTCTACCGGAGTCCAAGCGGAATCCCCTGTGTACGGCCGGAAAAATGCAGAAAAGAAGATTTCAATGGGTTAATATAAGACCACAAGCATTCGATGATGCGTTATTGTTAGTTACAGTCATAAAGGATATTGCGAGCGAATTTGAATAGAATCCATGCAACAGCTACGATTATTCTACAACAAAATATGCAAAAAAATAAATAAACAAAATAAAACTACGTGTGTGCAAAGAAATGAATCCGTTTCTTCGTCCTTTTTTTATTGATTTAATTATTAATTTGATCATTTAATGTTAGATTTTTTTTGTTCTTTCTCCCCTTATTATTCTATGCAGATATCTCACCATAACATTGCCACCGGGCTCTTTGTAGTCGGCATAATCTAGACCGTTCGTGCCATAACTGATGGTGTATTCCATAACGTATTCGGAACTATGCGAACGGCCCTGCGTCCGAATACGCGTTACGTTCATTACTTGACCGAGATCAATGATCAGTTGCTGGTCAAAATCGCTACTTGCCGCGGTCCACGCATTGCCACCTTAATAACAATCTCTTTTAAATTAAGTCCTACAGAAATTTTAGACTGCGAGCGGAAATCATTCGTTAATGAACGATCGTTCTATCTTCTTTAGTCGCGGGAATTTAATGCGTTTTACAAATCTCAAGTTAATTACCTAATATACGAAATGGATTATTGAATTTTATTTATTTGGATCTTACAAATCGAAATCTATTCTAAAAAAAACTCGGTAATATAAACCAACTGGCAATAATAATAGTAAAACTAAAAATAATTCTAAGACATTGATTTCAAGCATGCAAACGAAAGGAAGATGTATAATATTACAAAGTGGCATAGAACAGGGTGGTACGAAAATATCATGTCAACTACTAATTACTGTTAACGAAAGTACAATACAAGAAAGTCGTATCGAAAATAACAAACAGATTAAGGATTTTTACATTCAGCGTTCATAGAATGATTTCAAATTCAAAATATTTACGAAATTTTCTGAATAAAATCGATTATTTCTTGGTTAATTTCTTAAAGAAATCGTCTGCATAAGCTTCATCGACGTCCAGCAAAGGAACGGCGTTTTTCATCAAATCGGCGAATTGAATTTCTTCAAATAAACGATCCACGGATTGATGATTATCGCCTTCTAAAGCGACAGTTACGCAATGATGATCGTCCAATAAGCTCTCCTCGAACGTCCAATTCTGCGCCTGATTCTTTAAATACAATTTCGTGTCGCTCGTCACGACGTCCCGCATTAAATCCTTCGAATTAATTCTAAACGTGATGTCTTGCAAATTAACGGTAATCCCAACGCCGATCGCTTTCACGTAGCTCTCTTTCAACGACCAATGCCTGCAGAACATGCTAATCCGTTCGCTTTCGCTTTGGCATCCCTTAATCCTCGACCATTCCGTATCGGAGAATTGCCGGTTCATGATGCGAAAGAATTCGTTTAAACTCTTGCCGCCGGAATATTCGCATTTCATTACATCAACGCCCATCACCACGTTACTTAATTCGCCAGCTAACACCACGTAATCGCCCTGATGCGATACGTTGAAGTTTATTTGATTCGAATGCGACGATTTCAATAACGGTTTTCCCTTATCGTCGCGATAAAACTCGATTTTGTTGTACGGTGTATTAGCGAAGTCGCTCACAAACTTCCGCATCATCAAACGTCCTACTAGCGAGGATTTAAAGTCTTCTTTGAACACAAACTTCGATAATCGTTCTTTCTCTTCACGTTGCACGCACGCCGTGGATATTAATATTTCATCTTTTGTTGGTGTCCACGATTTTATATTGAACATCCATCTCACCGAGCTGTTATTCTTATCGATGGACATTTTGATAGTGTCTTTGAGCACGTTCATTTAGTATATAGAAATCTCGTATTAGGAAGGTAATTAAATCTTGAAATCATTCTACAAATACTGGACTAAATACAGACAAATAAGTACGGGAAATCAAGTACTTCAACAAGCGTATGGTCTTACCGTGCAAAATTGCATTTTCTGGTCCTCGATCCCTTAACGAAGACGTTGCTTTCAAAGCGGCCTTGTCCATGAGTGGATAATTACATTCATATTCACCGTATACACCTAGAAAACGTGAATACAATAGTGTTTTCAATTAAATGTATCTTACACGATAAATAAGAATGAGTCATGCAGCTTAAGAATTTGCGACATTAATTACGACATTAACATGTGGTTATTAATAATTAACCACTTTTGCTACACTCGATGGTTTTATGAATGTAAGTTTTCGAAATTGTTTGTGATTTTAATTAGATGCACAATACGATAATCGCAATTTGGCTTTCTCCTTTTGGCTTGATAAAAAACCGTACTTACTTTGCAATTTGGCTAACGGTAATAATGTCACGAAAATATAAAACACTTTAAAGTAATCCATTTCAGTTCATTTTAGGATTAACGAAAATGTTGGAACTACAAAAAAATGCAATTTAACTGATTATGCACCCGTTACACCCATGTACAACTTATTGTGCATTTTTAATAAGAACATTATTGAGGGAGCCACATGTACTTGTTATTCTGGGAGCGCCACAATAGCGCAAAATAAACCGCGGTAAAATTTGATTTCTAAATGCTCGTGGGAAATATTGAAGGAAATGAAAATAAAATTTTTCATAGTAGCTCTTTCATTTAAAACTAAATGTTATAAATTCCACGACATAACTGTAAATCTAATCAGAATAGAAAAGGTAGAATATATGTGAAAGCAAAACTATGCTTGTAAGGAGACAAATTGCTGGAAAACTTCCAAGACATGAGTTTCCAAATCCGGCGTGAATAATAAAGTCTCAAGCGTAGAACTGTACTTCTGGACTTGCTCTTGATGCTGCAACAATTACATGATTAAAAAACGGTCTACGGATCAAATTGTTCGTTAAACTTACAGCTAAAAATACTTGTTGCAATCGTCCAATGGTCCATCTGTACCAATGTGTATTGAAATCTTTACCATCGGTATCGCATCTGACAAGATGTTCAGATAGTATCATGATAAATCGTTGAAATATAATTAAAAACAAATTCTTTTGATCGGCTTGAGCTCCTTCGAGTTTCTCTTCCATCCTCTCCACCATATCTTCTGTCGGTTTCTCGATGTTATCGCCTTTCTTCTTGTGCGTTGCCGATTCTTCATCATCGTCCTCCGATTCGCTACTACTCGATTCGGCACGAGCCAATTTCTCACGGGCTTCAGCGAGTTCGCCGCCCAATTTGATAACGTGCCTGTTCATCTTCTTTATAGTTAGATGCAAAATTTCCCACAAGTACATTTTCGTAAATTCGCCCGTCATCTCTCGTGAAAATATCCAATTCGCTACCGCTGAACATTCAACAATTTGCGTTTTTAACATTTTATCTATAAGAACGACCATCATTTGCTGATGATTGTGCCATAAATCGAACATGTTTCTCAATACGCATATTTGAGCTTCCTCCGATTCAGCTAATATCTGCAAATATCAACATTTACTGTAAAAGTTTTGGCGTTTTCTGCTTTAACATACTTTGAACACATAATGAAACTTGGAAATTGCAGCAAAACTATGCGAAAAACTTTTAGATCCCAAATTAAGCAATGTTTGCACAAAAACATCGATTTTCAACGGATTAAATCTGCTGTTGTCCGCATCTTCTTCCGATCGTGGATTTGGTAAATCTTTCAGGACGCCCAGTACTTCTTCTGGCGTACACTTCTGTCGAATGGACACTACCAATTGATGGGCCGCTGTGGTACCAGGTAAAGAGGCTAAAACAAAGTTACAAACGTTTTGGTTTTGATTTGAAATGGATTAAATACTCAATCTTACCAGCTCCTTCTTGGCTGTATTTGTAATCGGCTTCTGGCTTTTCTGGTATGAAGCAACTGAAAGATTCCGGCAGAATTTCACGTATCCGTTGATGATATGATAATCTCAAACATTTCAACATCGTTTCTCTGATAAACTTTGGCTTTGGATGTTCGGGATCTAGTGAAAGGCACGATTCCCAATCGTCCCAAGACCACCTGAATTGGAAGTTACTTAAATGATATGAAAACCAGTTTGCGAATCTGTCAAAGCACGAGACGTTCATTGAATCGATTCGCATAAACAAAATTTCGGTGGCTTGTGCCAAAACTTGCGGCATGGTCGATGGCTGTAGTTTACATAATTCAATGAGTATTGCACCATATGCAATTTCTAAATATCTCGGTGTTGGCATATGAAATAGTTCGGCGAAAATAACTTCAACGATGCAATATTCCAGCGGTATTTTCAATTTGTATGGGAAATTTAATAAATGCGCTGCGCAATCTTTTCTTTCTAAATGATACATTTCAATAATTGAATGTAAGTGTTCTTCAATCAGAAAACGTTCGATTGAGTGTGCACCTGGTAAAATTGGCGCTTCTGGACAATCTGTATAGTCAAACATTCTAAAAACGACCCAAGGCATTGGGTATGTGTATGATTCATGATGAGGCGGCGGTAGTATTGTCGGTAAATTATGATTCAAAGCTATACACAGTATAGAATCAAATGCCAAGTATGGTCTAGCAATATGTTTCTCTGCCCAATTGTCTTGTCTTAATTTACGAATTTGCGACCATAAGCAGTCTAAATACTCTTCCTGAGGATGTGGCGTATCAACTGCCCAAACCCTAAGTGCATTATGATGCTTCTTACTGCGCTTATTCAGGAAAACTTCTATAGATACTAATAGATGATCTAAAGCTGATTCCTTTTTCTCATACAATTCCCTGCCTACCCATGGTAATGTACTTAGGATTGCAAAAACATACCAATCTCTTCTGACCTAAAAACAATGTTTTTATATCGTGCAGTGATAAATATGAGTAAGTATACCTGTGGTACATTATCTTCATTAGCTGCATCAATCATGTTATTCAACAGTTGTAGTAAAGATGATGCACTTACAACATGGCAATTAACAGAATCTGCTAAAAATCTGAGTGCATATCTGGCTGCATCCCATTTGCATGCTTTCAAGGAATCTTTAAACGTTCTTACCATGTACTCTACAAATTCACCTCCAAAATTGAAATTTTTTGCATTCAATAAACCAACCAATGTTGTATAAATTGTACATTTCTCAGGCATTTTAATTGCACAGTCAGTGATTATGCGTAATATTTTCAAACGGAATGTTCCTAAGTCAGCTTCTAAAACACTAGCAAGGCCTTCCAAATTTGACTCCAAAGACGATGTACTCTTTTCGCCAACTTTTAATATGAGTGATTCTAAGCGATCTTCAATCTCTTGATTTTCAGAGACTCTACGTCTCTTCTTGCACGTACGATCTAAAAGCAAATATGTAGTATCTGTGAAACCGCATTAAATAATTTCATCTTACCGTATCCATCTTCATCATCATATGCACGTCTTCGACTCATTATTTTAAGTCTTTGTTATATTGATTAAAAACTAAGTAATTAACGGTATTTCAAACACATTTCATCATTGACAAAAAAAATGATGCCGACGACTAGTGTTATGTTTACTAACGTCATGAAGTTCGCAATAATATGTCTTCAATGTAGGCAATCTAACTTCACGCGATTTAATTTTTGTAAAAGCGCAAAACTTCATAAATACAAAAGTGCGACAAAAATTGAGATATCTCTGAAAACATTTATGTAATAATTTATTATCCGTTGTTAATGAACAAAAAAACATTTTTCTGAACGCAATTTATTCAATACCGAAAAGAAAAATGCTTCGGAAGCAATTCTTCGCCGTATACATTTTTCTATTTATACACGGTGAGTAGAATAAACAATTTTGCCTTACATTGAAACCGTATTTATTGTTGAACACAGGACTTCTAGTAACAGCTAAACCAAATAAGGTAATCAGCGTTACGGATGAATATTTAAAGAACGAGACCGCTAAAGATAAAACTGAGATTGCACCCAATTTGCAATTCGATAACATCTACTCGGAGTCTGACAATGTGAATTGTTCACATCATTCGCCAAAAATTGTGATAACTTATTTCGCTAAAGGAAAATCAAATAATCGCAATCGAGAATACAACTATGATCCGTTGACGCCATTCCACAAATTCTTTTTATTCCTTCTATTGAACGCGCATAGAAATCAAGTATTGGATGCGGGCAATATGGACAACGAAAGAAACATGATGGCACCGATTTTTAATACAATAACTGATGACGAGATTATGTCGAGTAACGAAACACCTTCGGGAAATCCGAAAGCAGAAGACGATCTATACGGATATGTGAAGCGCGAATCTGAAAAGGAAATTAACGGAAACTTAAATAAAACATATGCGGCAACGAAGCGAAATGAGACCGCTGTGAAAGTATTAAATGCGACAAATTCGAATGCGATTGGAAAATTGGCAATTTCCAACAAAGAGAATCGGACTTTGCATATTGCTGATTCTAACATGACAATAATACCAAATATTACGAAATTTGCGGAGAACTCGATTGTTTTATTTAACAAAAGTAGCGATGAAATTGCAGACAACAAAAAAGCATTAACTACTGAAGGATTTTCAGGAATTTTGGAGAAAATAACAAACAAATTCGAAGAAGTGCCAAAGAAAATCAAAGAAATATCTACCACGATCGAAGAGGCGCCAAAGACATTAAACCATATATTAATGAATGATGCAGACAATTTAAAAACCACCGCTACAGCAAATAATTCGCAACTCTTCTCCACTGTGTTTGAATCATTAAAAACCGTTAGCAATGAAGAAGTAGGTGCTTTCAATGCTACCGAAAAGTCAAACACATTGCGTCCGAAACCTGCAGATATAAATGAAACATTTGTTCAATTTAATAACACATCGAAAATCATACTTTTAAATTTGGAAGTCAATAATCAGACAGTCACTGATACGACGATCACAACGTCCGATAAAAATGTCTCGCAGCATCTACAAACGGTTCCAATCCACTTGATGGAAAACTTCACCATCCTAACAAACCCGAAAATTGAGATTAACAAGCGAAATCGCAGATCGCACTTAAACTTTGAAGAAAAGGAAAACTTCTTCATGGGAAATGAAAATGTTGATGAAATTCAACGCGAAACGAAACGGCCACCGACTAATATAATGAAAGAAGAGATTATCGACGATAACAAGGATTTATATTTCATTCTTGGCGAAGATATCGATGAGACCAAATCGACGGAAATCTCTGGCCATGATAACTTGAACAAACGTACTAATCAAATTAGCACGGCGAAAGATGATAATCCGGTTGAAAATGAATTGGAAAGAATGTTGCAGCCAATGTTTACCGGAATGGATAACGAGATGAGACACGACTTTTACTCCAGCCAATATACACCTGAAGAAAAGAAAAGACATCACAATTTTGTAAAAGTCACTTTGCCGACTGTAATTTGTAAGTATTTATTTTACTCCTTTAAGTAAAAATCTAACGTTGCTTCTCGCAGGCATTGGATTATTGTTAATTGTACTTGGATTCGTTATGAGAAGTTCTTGGTGTTATAAATTATTTAAACCGCAATCAGAAACCATAATCGTACAAGGTACTATTGGCCGTGAAAACGACTTGGAAAATTTAGAAAATTGAATTATTCAGCTACTGTATTATTTCCAAATTTACATTAAATCAATTTGATATCTTCTATTTGCTTAATTAAATTCATGTGTTTGAATTGATCTGGTTGCTTTGAAAATTGCTCAAGCAATTCAGTTTTTGCAGCATCTTTACCATTATAATACAATTGAAATTGATTTGCCAAACATTGAGCTTCTATAGCATTGATCGCATTCCTATCAAATTCACCTCTCATTAGAATAATACCTTTACTGTCTTTTAATTCTGTATAGTGTGTCATGGTCAAACATTCTGGAGCATTCTCCTTATGAACCTAAAATTATATATTTCTCAATTTGCTTGGTAGATATTGATTAAAAATCAATTACCTGATAGCATATTAAAGGGGTAAAATGTATAGTATTGCCACAGGACTGTGACATTATAAATTCATATCCTTGGCTGCGTGGTAATGGCAATAAAAATGTAGGATGCTTTTGAAAATGCTCATACATAGCTTCATAATCCTTCACTGACATTGTTGCTGATATAACATCTTTCTGTAGATGGTAACTTTTCCATATTTGTTCAATCTCTGCAGCAGTTTTATCCTTAATCAAATCAATTTTCATAATCTTGTCCAATGTTTCATCCTGTGGATTTATCTCTGTTGATAGTCGTTTTTTTGGCCCTAAAAGATTCGCAAATTGCCTACAATTACAAATAAGTTAAAAGGATATTCAAGTTCTTCTTATCGAAAGTGAATAATATCACGTTTCAGTTGGTGGTGGTGTTTTTGCTTTTGATTTCTGCTTTTCAATTTGTTCCACACGTGACATGAATTCTTCCGGCGAGGTCTGTTGTAATTTTGCAATTTTCTGTGCATATTTTTCATAATAAGGATTCGTTTTCATTTCTTCCAATGCCTTTTCAGCTCTCGCAGATGTAGTCATAATGTTTCGATTTAATTTGAGTATAATATACCTGGATAATGGACGTGTACTTCTGCTTACGGTTCTAATTAACTCCATATGATTAAATTACTGTGTTATCTTAGATTAATTAATTAAAAATATTTCATAATTTTTTACGTGAATTTGGTTAAATTACAGGACACAATTTACGGTGACAGCTGTAGTAGTACGTCTACTGTCGCATAGATGCCAGACATTAATATATTTAAGATTTTTAAAAGTTTTTCAGGAATGTTTTGCTAATGCTTTATTGAACAGTGCAACGCAAATAATTTGTTATCATTCAATGATAATTACTAATCTAATCAAATTACAATTACTACCAATTAATTTTAATCCAATCCATTAACTTGCCTAAGTACCATGAAGTAGGAGAACGAGGCACGAATTAGCTGAAGAAATAATAAAATGCGACAATTATAAGTTAAAAAATATTCGTTAATATTTCCTACCGTCATAAAAGACGGTAGCGATAATATGAAAAATTTGCCAGCGGTAAATCGTATCGGTTTCAATGATCTCACCATTATTAGGATCATCGATTTTTGCACGCTAATCGGTGCCCCGACCCAATCCATTTCCATTACACCATCAATGACTTTAACCGATTCGACGGCGGCCTCATCAGCGAAATAACAATACTGAAACACCTGTATTGATATGTCGAAAAAGTAAACAAGACATACGAAGAAGTTCATCGAACCGATTGGAACCTGGAAGAATTTCATTTAAATTAGTACGCAAGAAGCGAAAGTTAAGACAGTTTACCAAAGAAGCCTGAAAGAGCATGAAGCATAATTGTAACGTTGAAAGAGCCACGATGAATAACATGATCGTGCTGCACGAATCTTCGATTTCATTTGCCAAATCTAATATTTGCAAATGATGCTTGACGGTGTTGCGCATTACGATGCCGTAGCATTCGCCCAAACTTTTGTTCTTGCCTTCTGGCGATTCCTTTAATGCTAAAGCCTTTATTTTCGCATTTCTTAAAGAGAAAGCACACAAAGTATGTAAATAATTGTCAAAATTCATTAAACCTTACTGGAGCACGATGCGCAGAATTTTAAATTGGCACGTTAAATGTGCAATTACGCTAATTATTAAAATGTCCGAAGGTAGAATATAAATGACGAAAACAATCACACAAGCGTGCTGATAAATGAAACCGATCGTGAACATCGGTTCGTACGTAGTGTTAACAATCGATATTGGCAAAAAAGTCATTTGCCATTCGTCTTTTGGATGGAACATGAACAACAATATCGATTCGCACGTTTTCGTTAAGTAAACGGCAGCGATGCAACTTGCGAAGAAGATGAACTATAACGATTGTAATTTAGATTGCAAAAAAATATGCAATTTTCGGCTCCTATTACCATTCGTTCAGTTTTCCGGATGCAATCTCTTACTAGCGTGAATTCCTCTTGGCCGCCGCGAGTCAAATCCGGTTTAAACGGTTCTTCGTGTATGATTTTGATCATACGTTTAAATTTGTGTCTGGCAAGGAAGATTATACCCACCTTGAAGGCACCTTAAATTATTTTTTTAGAGTTCTTTAAAACAATCGCAAAATTATGCTTTTACCATTTACATGTGTCACGCTGTTCATAAAGACGTTGGTCAAATTGTCGATGTCGGTGTTCCAAGCGGGATAAAATTCGTAGAGTTCCACCAGAGTGTACAAATAGACCCAAAACAGCATCGATATGTACGAATAGATCTTGTAGGGTAAAGTTTCATCGTGGATGAGCTCGATGCCGCAGAATCTCAATAGATAAATCTGCAAAGAAATTAGATTACTAACATAAAAGCGTGCGAATTGACCATAGAACTTCAGCGCGAAAATAGTTTTCAGGAATTTCGGGGTTTCTGTAAGCCTTCATTGCGCTGAACATTTTGAATGCAAACAGATGATTGGAAATTTCAAGCTTTTATATTTGTTAACAATTATTCAATTATTAACGACTTAGAAAAAAAGGGTGTTACAAAAATAATAAGCGGTTAGCGAATGTTTTCGTTTACAAAATTATACGATTGTCGGTGTTTTTACTTGAAATAAACTGAATGTATAATTATTTATTTTGTTGGGCACCTGCTGAAGAATTTGAATATTTTATGATTTTAAAACGAGAAAGCAATTTATAGAGAAATACCAAATGTAAAACTTATTTTTTTAACTTTTCGGCTTTCTTATCTTTTAAATTAAAAAAATGCTGATAAATTAATATCAATTTGCCATTTATTGATGCTTTATTGAAATATAGTGAGATCAAACTTCTTATCTACTACTACATTTTAGGTGCATAGAGCCATCAACTTATTGGCCAATCTACAATAACATGTGTTCGATTGCATTTAACTGCGTCAGCATTGTAAAGTAACAAGAGTACATAGCAAAGGTGAGTAAACGTCACCTAAACAAGACAATGAAACCTTGTAATGAGCAAATTAGTCCATAAAATGGAATATTTATAAATTCTTAATTTAATAAATAATAATAATTCCTATTAAACTACCAATTAATTCTTCTTCTTTGATCCTGATCCACCTCATTTTAATCCACTCCATTGACTTGTCTGAGTACTGTGAAGTACGAAAACGAGGCCCGAATGAGCTGAAAAAATAACAAAACGCAAGATTTATAAGTTGAAAAATATTTGTTAATATTGGCTACCGTCATAAAAGCCGGTAGCGATAATATGACAAATTTGCCAGCGGTAAAGCGTATCGGCCTTAATGATCTCGCCATAATTAGGATCATCGATTTTTGCACGCTAATCGGTGCCCCGACCCAATCCATTTCCATTACACCATCCATGACTTTAACCGAGTCGCTGGTAGCCTCATCAGCGAAATAACAATACTGAAACACCTGTATTGATACGTCGAAAAAGTAAACAAGACATACGAAGAATTTCATCGAACCGATTGGAACCTGGAAGAATTTCATTTAAATTAGTACGCAAGAAGCGAATGTAAAGGCCGTTTACCAAAGAAGCCTGAAAGAGCATGAAGCATAATTGTATCGTCGAAAGCAACACAACGAATAATAATATCGTGCTGCACGAATCCTCGATTTCATTTGCCAAATCTAATACTTGCAAATGATGCTTGACGGTGTTGCGCATTACGATGCCGTAGCATTCGCCCAAACTTTTGCTCTGTCCCTCTGGCGATTCCTTAATTGCTATAGCTCGAACTTTCGCATTTCTTCAAGAAAAAGTACAGAAAATCTCTAAATAATCGTCAAAATTCATCAAAACCTACTGGAAAACGATACGCAGAATTTTAAATTGGCACGCCAAATGTGCAATTATGCCAATTAGTAAAATGTCCGCTGGTATTCCGAAAAGGGCGAACGCAATCACACAAGCGTGCTGATAAATGAAGCCGACCGTGAACATCGGTTGGTACGTTGTGTTAACAATCGATATTGGCAGAAAAGTCATTTTCCATTCGTCTTGAGGCTTGAACATGAACAACAAAATCGATTCACATGTTTTCGTCCAGTAAACGGAAGAGACGCAACTTGCGTAGAAGATGAACTGTAACGAGTGCAATTTAGATAGCAAAAAGAAGCTGCAATTTTCGGCTCCTATTACCATTCGTTCAGTTTTCCGGATGCAATCTCTTACTAGCGTGAATTCCTCTTGGCCGCCGCGACTCAAGTCCGGTTTAAACGGTTCCTCGTGTATGATTTTGATCATACGCTTGAACTTGTGTCTGGCAACGAAAATTATACCCACCTTGAAGGCACCTTAAATTAATTTTTTTGCAGCAGTTTTTAAAAAAAAACGCAATGTTATGTTTTTACTATTCACATGTGTCACGCTGTTCATAAAGACGTTGGTCAAATTGTCGATGTCGGTGTTCCAAGCGGGATAAAATTCGTAGAGTTCCACCAGAGTGTACAAATAGATCCAAAACAGCATCGATATGTACGAATAGATCTTGTAGGGTAAAGTTTCATCGTGGATGAGCTCGATGCCGCAGTATCTCAATAGATAAATCTGCAAAGAAATTAGATTAATAATGTAAAAACGTGTGAAACGATCATAGAACTTCTGCGCGAAAATAGTTTTCTGGAATTTCCGGGCTTCTGTAAGCCTTTATTGCGCTGAGCATGTTGAATTTAAAGAGATGATTGGAAAATTCAGGCGGTTATATTTGTTAACAATTATGTAATTATTAACGAGTTAGAAAAAAAGGCGTTATAAAATAATAAGCGGTTAGGGAATGTTTTCGATTACAAAATTATACGATTTCGTTGTTTGTTACTTAAAATAATGTGAACGTATAATTATTAATTTTATTGGGAAGATGCTGAAGAACTTGAATATTTTATGATTTTAAAGTGAGAAAGCTATTTTTTAGAGAAATATCAAATAGAAAACGGACTTTTTGAAATTGTTGGGCGTTCTTATCCTTTAAACTTAAATAATGCTGATAAATTAAAATCATTTTGCCTTTTATTGATGCTTTATTGAAATATTGTGAGATCAAATTTCTTATCTACTAGTACATTTTAGGTGCACGGTGCCAGCACTTTGTTGGCCAATGTACAAGAACATCGGTTCAATTGCATTTAATTGCCTCAGCATTGTAAAGTAACAAGAGTACACAGCAAAGGTGAGTAAACGTCACCTAAACAAGACAATGAAACCATGTAATGAGCACATTAGCCCCGAAAATAGAATATATATAAATTCTGATTGCTAATTGATAATAATAATAAAAACGAATGATTTTTAATGCTTTAGTGAGCAATTCAACGCAAATATTTTCTTATTATATTGCATCTAATTCCTATTAAACTACCAATAAATTCTTCTGCTTTGCTCGTGATCGAACTGATTTTAATCAACTCCATTGACTTGTCTGAGTACTGTGAAGTACGAAAATGAGGCCCGAATGAGCTGAAAAAATAACAAAACGTAAGATTTATAAGTTGAAGAATATTTGTTAATATTGGCTACCGTCATAAAAGCCGGTAGCGATAATATGACAAATTTGCCAGCGGTAAAGCGTATCGGCCTTAATGATCTCGCCATAATTAGGATCATCGATTTTTGCACGCTAATCGGTGCCCCGACCCAATCCATTTCCATTACACCATCCATGACTTTAACCGAGTCGCTGGTAGCCTCGTCAGCGAAATAACAATACTGAAACACCTGTATTGATACGTCGAAAAAGTAAACAAGACATACGAAGAATTTCATCGAACCCATTGGAACCTGAAAGAATTTCATTTAAATTAGTACGCAAGAAGCGAATGTAAAGGCCGTTTACCAAAGAAGCCTGAAAGAGCATGAAGCATAATTGTAACGTCGAAAGCAACACAACGAATAATAATATCGTGCTGCACGAATCCTCGATTTCATTTGCCAAATCTAATACTTGCAAATGATGCTTGACGGTGTTGCGCATTACGATGCCGTAGCATTCGCCCAAACTTTTGCTCTGTCCCTCTGGCGATTCCTTAATTGCTATAGCTCGAACTTTCGCATTTCTTCAAGAAAAAGTACAGAAAATCTCTAAATAATCGTCAAAATTCATCAAAACCTACTGGAGAACGATACGCAGAATTTTAAATTGGCACGCCAAATGTGCAATTATACCAATTAGTAAAATGTCCGCTGGTATTCCGAAAAGGGCGAACGCAATCACACAAGCGTGCTGATAAATGAAGCCGACCGTGAACATCGGTTGGTACGTCGTGTTAACAATCGATATTGGGAGAAAAGTCATTTTCCATTCGTCTTGAGGCTTGAACATGAACAACAAAATCGATTCACATGTTTTCGTCCAGTAAACGGAAGAGACGCAACTTGCGTAGAAGATGAACTGTAACGAGTGCAATTTAGATAGCAACAAAAAGCTGCAATTTTCGGCTCCTATTACCATTCGTTCAGTTTTCCGGATGCAATCTCTTACTAGCGTGAATTCCTCTTGGCCGCCGCGAGTCAAATCCGGTTTAAACGGTTCTTCGTGTATGATTTTGATCATACGCTTAAATTTGTGTCTGGCAATGAAGATTATACCCACCTTGAAGGCACCTTAAATTAATTTTTTTCAGCAGTTTTTTTTTTAAATCGCAATGTTATGTTTTTACTATTCACATGTGTCACGCTGTTCATAAACACGTCGGTCAAATTGTCGATGTCGGTGTTCCAAGCGGGATAAAATTCGTAGACCTCCACCAGCGTGTACAAATAGATCCAAAACATCATCGATATGTACGCAAAGATCTTGTAGCGGAAAGTTTCGTCGTGGATGAGCTCGATGCCGCAGTATCTCAATAGATAAGTCTGCAACGACTAATTTGGATGAATTAAATCTAATCGACGAGAATTCTTCTAGACCTCTGCGCGAAAGTAATTCTCTGGAATCTCCGGATTCCGATAAGCCTTAATGGCACTCCACATGTTGCTTTTACCAATTACAGACCACCGTGAAAATTGATAAAGATAGCGGGGAATGATCGCCTTTTATGCATGTTCGTGAGTTAATTATTGATAAAAGTTTGTGCGAACGTCTTCCATTACAAATGACCATTAAAAATTCTCTTTCGTATTAAATTAAGCGATATCAAATGGAATGATTAGTAATTATCCGTTGACACTTTGTAAGATGTTGCGCTGACGCGTGCTTGAATAATTGATAGAGCGCTAAGTAAAAATGACAAAGATCAAAGAAGCGATATTGTTGCAGACTAAAAATATATAAACTTGAAACTAATCGTGCTAAATGATTATACAGGTGGTTTTCAACGTTATGCGTCATCGTTCAGTTGCCTTAATACCATGAAGTAGGAGAACGAGGCCTTCATGAGCTGTAAAGCAAAGCGTTTTTCTTTGCATCATAGCCTTTTCGCACATTAGCTCTTTGAGCCGTACTTGCATGAACATTTCCAACGAGATTCCGACGAATTTTCCGGCGGTTATGTAAACTGGGCGAAGACCCCGCGCCATCAACAGTACGATCGACTTTTGCACGGTCAAAGGGGCACCGACCCAGTCCATTTCCATTGCAGCATTGATGACGTTAACCGATTGCACGGTCACCTCGTCGGCGGCGTAACAGTAGAGGAACGTCTCGAACGAAACGTCGACGAAGTACAATAAACTCTTGAAGAAGACGATCGAACCTATTTCGACCTGCAGGAATTGCCAACGTTTTGCGAAACGAACGTTCGACAGTGATCATAATTACGGCAGATGCGGCGTAGAGCATGAAACACAACTGCGTGACGATCACCATGAAGGCGAAGAGCAAGATTAAATTGTACAAGTCCTCAATTTCCTTTGCCAAATCTAGAATGAGCAGATGATGCTTGATGGAATCGCGCATCACCAACTCGAAGCATTCGTCGAAACTCTTCGCACGACCTTCGGGCGATTCCTTCAGCAGCACGGCCCTGTCTCGCCCTTTCCTGAATAGAACAAAAAAATAATCTTCGTCTTTACAAAATCTCCAACCTGTCGTTACGTTACCGTAACGTTGCGCCGAGAATCTTGAATTGGCAACTCAATTGACTGATGATGGCCACTATGAGAACGTCGCAGGTCATAATCAGAATGGCGCTAATTACGACGCTCACGTGTTGGAAAATGAATGCCAACTCGAATACCGGACTGTACGTCGTGTCGATTATCGATATTGGCAAAAAAGTCAAATGCCATTCGCTGGTCGGTTTCGTGAGGAACTCAACGATCGTGTCCATGCAGTACGAGACGTAAACCAAGAGAACGCACGTGCCGAACGCGAGCAACTGCAAGCAGACGAACTTAATTCGTTCCTTTACACTTTCTCGTTGGACTTACCATCGTTTCCGTCATCTTGATCGAGTCCCTTATAAAGGTCAACTCTTCCGGGCCGCCACGACTCGCGTCCGGTTTCAATAGGCCTTCGTGTAACGTGCGAATGATACGCTTGAACTTGCCGCGAATGATAAAGATTAATCCCACTTTGGCGATACCTTCGAATTCACGCATTTGAATTGCCGTTTCGTGGAGAATTAATTAGCTTGGTTACCGCTCAAATGGGTCATGCTGAACATGAAGACGTTCGCGAATTGCTCCATGTCGGCGCCCCATTCCGCATAAAATTCGTACAGTTCGACGAACGTCGCAACGAATATGAACGTGATGATCGAGAAATGCGAGTAGATTTTATAGAGAAACGTTTCCTCTTTCTCCAGTTCGATGCCCGTGTATCGTAAGATCTTTATCTGCAACAATAGCACACACGAGTTGCTCGAAAAAAAAAATTGAAAAAGTTTATATTAATTTGCAGTTAAAAGAAAAGGAAGCGATATTAACTTCGGCACGCAGATAATTGCTCGGTATCTCCGGGTCCAGGTACGCTTTCAGTATCGAAGACATGTTCTTCGATTTGGTTTCTCTCGACGAATAAATCAGAACGAAGGAAATCGCAGAATGTTGTTGCATCGTCGTTATGAACCTGAGTAAATCGCATTGGTTTTATCTATAGGGCGCTCGCAAGCAAAAATAAAACAGAAATGTATTGAAATTATTAAGTTCTTTGCACGACCCATCAGAATGTATAATCGTCCATGCAAAATTTTCGGGTAGAATGAATCTTTCAATGGATCTATTTCGGGATTAACGAGAATGTTAGATTTTGTAACGAAATCTTCGCAGTTAAAGTCTTCTGGCAAACATCCCGTATATAAATACATAACGCGGTTGTTAATTTATTTCCCATTATTAACGAGATAGAAATATGGAAAATGATTTATATTAACAGGTGCTCTTATTACGATTAAAATTATATCTTGTCAAGCGCATTTTGATATGAGATATCATCCAGCCCTCTTTCTTCCGACGTTAATTATTGGCATATTATTTTCTTATGGGAACAAGGCTACGCTCTACACGTGTGCTTATACACGCGTTTTCTAAAAGTAAACTAGCTTAAGACTAATTAGTCAAATATATTCAAGGATCCTACAGGATCAAAGATTAATCTGCGAGAAAAACGGTTGATTAATTCTGCGAGCATATTTCGTAACGAAGTTCATATGAAACTAATTAACGGATTCAGACTAATTAGGGTTGTTGTTGTTTTTATGAGGGATAAACAGTAATTTGGTTTAAAACTATCTTTATTAAGATTAAAAACATACAATTTACGTTATGTTACGCAGATGTATATTACGTGTTTACATGCTTAAAATGGTGTATGTATATGAGAACTGAAAGATAACATTTCTTTTTTAATTAATCAAGGGCCGAATCAATCCAAATGCTGTTTGTTATCCATTGAATATCGTAATTTAATGAGTATTAACAATGTCTTCAATCAAGCAATCAATCAATCGGAATTGCCAGTTTTTCTCCTTTGCTTTTGTTGCACGTAAAAAGTTATTTTTCATCTTTTTAGTATGTACATACCAAAGTTATACATTATTACTACTTATTAGGTAGAATATCGTCAGCTTTGCTTCTCTAATTGGTTAATAATAATTCGAAAATAAATGCAAAGAATTAAATTAAATCGGCTTATTACATTATTATCAATATCATTATTATAACTTTTATAAACTCTCTACTTCTAGTAAAAAATAATTTTTTTGTGTAAGGTTTTTTTTTAATTATTTTTCATTAAATGGTTTTTCATATATCTCATAAATTAATGAATTAATAATTAATAATAGGACATCAAAAATCACATAAATAATTTCTAAATTTAACAATTATAATCATCATCGTTTACCATCATCGTCATCACGATCGTGTATAATGATTTTATGTTTAATATCAATGTTATCAATCATCATTATCTAATACATAAATGCATATTAGACGGCACAAATATTAAGCTTGGCAAATTTCTCAATTTCGTCTCGTAATTCGTTCGTCGTCATCGTCTCGTTTCGCTCCATTTTTGCACTAACTATCTAAGAAAAAACCAATCGTTTTCAATTAACGGTGCTAGATCATTAAGGAAACAAATACTAATCAGATAGAATGGAATAATAAAATTCGTACGAGACTCACAAACTATTTACCGTTATCCTCAATGTTATTATTAATGGTAATTAAGCATAATTGCTAACAAAAAAAAAAGATTTAAATTGTATTACTAATAATTATTAATATTATTATTAAGATTATTTTAAATATTATTTACAATAAGTAATAGTAGTAGTAGTAACTTAAAAATTATTTTTATCTATAGGCTTTCGTTTATGTTCATTTTTTCCTCATTAACGTCATTTTCTTTTTAATAATAATTAACGAATTAAACAAAACAATCTTTCTTTGTTAATTGGAATGTTTCAGTACACAGATTTAAGTATCATAAAAAAAAAAGAATAATCATCCCATTTTTTTTGTAAAGTAACACATTAATAAGAATAATATTGCCGGCCGCTACACATTAAAGTATGCTCTAATTAATTTTTAATTAACAAATAATAATATATCGCTGCGCTTCTTAAAAAACCATAACATTATTCGCACATTACTCCTTTAAAAATGGCAATCGTTATAAGAAGCTCGTATTGCAAACAAAATAAATAAATAACGAATAAAACAAGATTTCTCGCGAATTTACCATTAAGATTAAATCAATTTAACAAAAGGAAAGTATCATTTTGCATTCTATCGCCGGACACAAATCATCGTGTCTCCCTTGAATAGTAACAAATCTCCGAGAAAATAAATCAGTTTTACTGCATTTTAATACTCCAATCGTCGACTCGACGTTTAATAATCGTCCGGATGATCGGCGCTGCCTTCAACATCTTGCTCTTCGATATCGTCACCGTCTTCATCGTCGTCGATCGATTGTTCCACGTTATTTATCGCCTTCAGGTTGTTCGTTTTGTTTATTAAAAGACCTAAAAAAATCGCACATGTTAATCTTGACTCGCTTCAAGACAATTAAATCAATTTTTAAGAGTTCAATGTTGAGTAGTTTAAAATAAAACTTTCCAATTTTCCCAAAAGAAAATTAAACAATTGAGCTATTGGCGAAGATAATTTTTCCTTTACGTTTTCATTAGTTTACTTCATACGAAACGTTCATTTCTCATTTATTCCGACGACGCTACGAAGTGTACAGCAAAACGTCGCTGAAAACGGTTTAAATGAAACATAAATTCTCCGGTCTCCTCACACGCGAACAATTATTCAAGTGCGCGCCGAGGAAAATTAGTCAAACGAGGAAACGTACTCATCTTCGCTCTTTCTTTTTCTTTAATCTTCTTTTTTTTTATAATTTTTTGCATTACCACCTACCGCAATTCGGTTTGGCGTGCGTACGCGTATTTGCAAACTCGACGCCGTGCTTATCGACGCACCAGCACATTCCTATCGCGTTGTGGCACTGCGTCGGCTTGTAGTAACCCTGACTGTCGCAGTCGGGCAAATAAACGCCTGAAACGGAGACGCGAAGTCAAACGATTGGCAAAATGGGGAAACAAACTGGCGAGTGCTCGCGACGAATCGATATAGGTGGCAAAAGTACCTAACAATTCCGGGGTGATCTTGCGTTTGACGGCGGCACACGGTCGCTCCGTTCTCTGAAAGCATTTGCACCACTCGGACGGCGTCACGTTCGCGTCCCGGTCGATGTCGCATTGTTGCAGGAACGGCTTCAGGCAAATCTCGCTTTGGTCGTGCTCCAAGTCGTAGAGCTCTTGCAACGACAATCGCGCGTCCCCGTTCACGTCCAAATGCTGGAACATCCATCGGACTTCGCCCTTGCAAATCGATGGGAATCGCGCTGAAAAATGGCCACTCGTAAAAAGTTCCTAACGAGCGAATAATTCGCAAACCATCAATGGTTACCTTTCGATTTGATGTGTGTGCGCCGTCTTTTGGTCGTATCGGCCATAACGACCGAGAACCAGTCGAGCAAGCGGTTGCCCATCGCCTGTAACGCCGCCGACGGGCACTGTTTCGCCGGCGGTGTCGCCGGGACCAAGTTGATCGAATTGCTGTAAAGTTTGTTGTCGATAACTTCGTTATAGCCGCGCTGCCTCTCTTTGTCCTCCGCGTACAACTGATTGCCATTGTCCTGTGATTAATCGAGAGCAACAATGCGGCTCGTTACATTTTGATCCACGGGAATTATGCGAACGATATTATTAAATTAATGCACAATTCCTGCGGTCTTTGCAGATTAATTCGTTTCTAATTTTAAACAAAAAATAAGAAGTTCCCCATCGTCGTCAACGACTTCCTGCCAACGTTCGATAACTTCCTCGATGCCTCATCGACAAGAATCGCCCGGCTTCCGGACTCGAAAAATTCCTCCACGTCATCATCGAATGAAACGTCGCGCAAAGCGGTCGAACGAGATGGAAAATGGCGAAAATCCGATCGCTTTTCATCGCCGGTGACTGGCCCATGAAGAAAACGTTGCTTGTGGCCGTGTGTTGAGCGATGACGGGCAAGCAAACCAGCGGCAATCGTAGAGATGTTTGCCGTCTTGGTTCTAAGAATGTTCTAAAAAGTTTCCGGGCCTTATCCATTAATTGCCAGTGGCGAACCACCGTTGATTCGTCAGTGCCCATTTGCTCAACCAACTCTCTTGCTGTTTGACGCGCATTTTCGTGGTTAAAGTGGTTCAATCGCTCTTCGTCAAACTCAGATGGTCGACCGATGTAGATCTGGTCCTGGACGTCGAAGTCGCCCTCTTTAAACCCGGAAAATCGTTCTTTCGCTCTGCCATCATCACTTGGCGTTCCATTTGGATAATTTACAAATCGACGCAAAGTTAAATTATACAAAGAAAACGAGAAGTCTTCTGGAGCGAAGAATCTTCAAGCGATTAACATATAACGAATTGCGTTTTTCTTTTCAAATTATTTAGCGCAATTTTGCAACTAAAAAGACCGCACGAAATTGTGCATCAATCGAGTATAAATGTGGCAACAAATTCGCACGTTACCTTGTTGTATTTCGTGTACTTGATGTATTTGTAATGCTTGTTCTCGTATTTGAAATCTTGCGGCGTGAACGTGTAGACGTCGTTCCGGGCGTTCGGTTGCATCGGTTTGCCGCCGTTGATCGAACCGCCGCTGCCGCTCTTATCCAGCGTCGCCTTGTACTTGTTCATGAACGAGTTCAAACGTTCCTGCTGCCGTTGCTTCTTCCGCGTGTGAATGTCCGTCTCTAATCGCAAATAATAACGAATCAACGGTTGCGAAATCGCATTAACAACTCTCCTTCCCGCTAAATCGATCGGCGCTTCACATCGGAAAGGGCAAATGGCGTTTCGTTCGATAAGTCCTTTTTTTAGCCGCGTTGAAAGTTTAATTATCGAAATTGTATTCGAAAATCGAGCGGATTTCATTGTGAGATTAGAGATGAAGTAAAAAAAAAAAACGTAGGATCGTTTTTAAGCAAATGGTGCCGTTCAGTTCGTTTAATTAGAATTGACATTTCCATTTGCGTCTTTCGCGTAAGATTGGCAATAATAAAAGACGGGATAAATGGACGAGAAACGGTCGCGCTTTTGGGCCAACAACGACGCGTTATAATAAATATGCGAGGCGACAGTTTCTTTTTTAAATGATGAAACATTATTTTCGCGTGGGCCGCATGGCACAATCTTCTCCTGAAACTCTTCGTTCGGGATAAGAAACGGTTCTTTTTCTTATTCGGCGAGCTTAATAAATCAAATTTAATATAAGAAAATTGCCTTTTGCCTTGCCCGTGTAAAATTCGGTCGGCTGAACGGATGTTTTTCTAATTGTATAATATTAAAGTTAATTAACGTAAAAATTGCCATATACCTCTTGGAGACGCGCAATTAACTCTAATTAAACGTTGCTTTATATGCAAATAAATGCTGCGCTGCAGTGCGCTAATTGTTATATTCAATTAACGCGTGCAGCGGCTTAGATGGGAAAGAGGTCTTAACTACTGTTAACGAAGATTAATCGAATGAACGAATTCAAAACGTACCTTTGCACGGGCAAAATCCTTTGCACGACACGCGAATCGCCGTGTGATGTATGCAATTGTGATAATCCAAACGGCACAGCGAGCTGTACGTGCGATTATCGGAACCGCAGAGGAACGTCGGCTTAACAACGGGACACGGTTTACATCTAAAGAACCAAAAAGAATTAGAAGAGACATGTAGAAGGAAATTAGCAGCCAAAAAAAAAGAAGAAAATGACACGAAATTAATATTAGACGCCCTTATTTTTACTCCTTTTTTCTGCGGAGGGACGAGTGTAACAAAAGGTGTTTTCGAAAAGAGTTTTTTATTTTTATGCGAGAACAAGAAAAAGGGCGAGCAGCAATAAATTTTCCAGGAGATATTGTAGATGGAAAATTATTATTAGCGCGCCGTTGCCACAAGAAAAGAAATTACTTACACAGGGAAATTTTACCACGCTTTTTCTTCGGCTGCTTTCGTTCGCCGGGGAAGAGTTCTTTTTATTTTCGGGTCGAGGATAATGCGAAATCGAACAACAATGCGGACGGCCGCAAGAAGAAAACGATTTTATTCGTTTACGACGGCGATCCTGCAGGATTTTTTCTCGTTTGCGAAACGGGAATTTCTTTGCGATGGCAAAACAATGTTCTCGCACACATTATCAAGGAAAAGATTATGGGACGCTTTGCATTGAAACCCATCTTTCAGCTGGTCGTAATTAATTATATTTTTCTTACATCTATTTCGACAACAGAATTAAGTGACTTGGCGCAATTCTTGAAGGTTGATGGTATTATCGATCTCAAGTGTTGTCCCGCAAAAAAAAAAGAGGAAAATTGCAAACAGGAGACAGTTCCACAATGGCACCGAGTGTCTTGTTTTACTTTTATTTTTGATTAATGGCAACGAGTGCGGCCTGTAATAACGACGACGACACTTTTCGCACAACAATGTCTCGTTGACGATTATTTACCATCGAGCTCGCGAAGATTAAACGATGTTTACGACGGCACTTTGTAACGCATCGCGATTTGATTAAGCGCAATCCATAAATATCTATCTTCGTATCGTCTTTTACGCTCGCAAACGGTTTTACGATTGCGAAAGTAACCGCGAAATAAAGCGATACGATTGTTGTGCGGATCGTAAAAAACGTGCATGCAAATTTTTCGCGCATAAAAGCGATGAAGGCGTCGAAACGCCGAAGCTGGCGAAGGCGCGGGTTGCCTCTGGAATCTCGCACGATTACCGAGAGACTTCATCGTTTACACTCTTACTTACGGTGTTGAATCGCTCATATCTTCGTCGGCGTCGTCTTCCGGATCCTCTTCGGTGTCGTAGAAGACGTCGTCGTCGTCGTCGTCATCCTCGTCCTCGTCCTTCGATTCCAATTGCTCGCGTCTTCGGTTCGCCTCTTCGGCGGCCGCCACCGATTTCGGCACGACTATGTCGCTGGATTAAAATGGATTACAGAGAAATTGGCGTTCGAATCGCGCAATGCTTACCCGTTCTTTTGCAGCTCCTTCTTCGAAACGCAAACGGCGGTGAACGCGTCCTCCAGCAGGCACATCTCCTTCTTTTTGCAGTTTAATGGCCGACAAAGGTCGCCTGCGAAAAAGGAAGTGGCAAATTTTATACTGCGATCGTTTTCCAACGAATTAAACGAATTCGAAATGAATTTTTATGGAAAATGTTGGCCGCCGCAAAGGATATAACCACAAGGGCCGGGATTAAATGCAATTATCCAATCTCCACCGAAAAAAAAACTGCTTTTTTTGTTGTTGTTGCTTTATAATTAATTTTTGTTCGTTTTTTAATCAAAAGGATTAACTTTCCGACTCAAATTCGAATAACCGTCCATAGAATCGAATGATTATATTATTGTTTGTCTCCCATTAATCCGGGCCGGGATTATTGCGGATTGAATGTATAAATCCAAATGGATTAATAATCGCATCTTCACAATATTGAAGTTTCGCGATGAGGACAATCGATGGGATAATATTAACAATGGCGAAATGTTTGTTCCTTGCACGTCGTTTTTCTCCCGTTCTCGCGCGAAGTTCGTTTAGACGGCGGAATATATTTCGCATGCAAATCGTTGTAATTTTAGTCGGCACCCTTTTTAAAATAGCGCCGGCGTTCCTCGCATACACTTATGTCATACATAATTCATTCGCGCGATTAATTAATGCCACTACTACACTGGCATTACCATTATTGTTCGCAGAATCGTTACAAAATGAAGTTTATTAAGTAATATTAAATCGTCGTACTTAATTGTAATTCATCCACGTTCGCTAATTCATAAAATGTTTAAAAAGTTCGCGAGTAGCGAAATAAAAATAAATCTCGAGGATTCCATATGCAATTATCGATAATAAATATGCAAATTGGAAGTTGTGCATTAAATTGCGTCATTCGCAAGCGAGAAGTGGAGCGTGCTACATCGAAAACCCGTAAAATTTTGCAACTATTTCGTTGGAAATGCATTGTTAAGTTTTCGAACATGTGCATCGCAAATATGGAAAACGTTTGTTCGATTTATTTTTGCGTTTCCGTTCTCGCTCTTCCGATTAAAATTAATAACAATGATGCGATCGTTGTCAATTGAATCCGTATTTTATAGCAATCAAATCCGATCCGAAAACGTTTCAGAGTTACGAACGGCAATGGAAATTGTAAATTTCGAAATAACACAACCAGCCCGGGAGAAAATGTAATTATTATTTGCGTTTTTCTCTCGTTTATTTTATTTATTGTAACAATTCCATTCGGTAATTGCTCACATAACAATGCGCCATTAAATTCGATATTAATGGTAACGATACTAATAGTAAAATGGAAAAAAGAAACATTTCCGTTTAAACAATTTCCAAACGGTACCAGCAAGTGGTCGTTTTCAAGTGTTGATAATAAGGAAGTTGCATAAAACGTACTTAAACTAATTAGAAATACATAGAAACACGCGGAAAATGTGTATCAATTTCGTGAAAAACCATTTAAAAATCGTCCTCCGTTATTATGTAACATTGGGAACATTTCGTTAACCTACTTACACCACGTTATCGATTAAAAAGCAACCCTTACACAGACACACACACAAATAGTTCCTCGTTGAATCACATTAACTGACGTCCACTATTATTTGCTCATATTAAAAGTACGTAAATGGACAGAAAGAAAAAGAGGAGAAACGAGATTTTGATGAAAATTAAATAGAAAAAAGGAATCGTTTGTTGGCGGTACGAAAAGTTTTAAAACTCGTTTTATTCGTCGAAATAAAACGGGTGAATTTTTATTTTTAATTAAAAACTTTGCTGTGCCTTCTCCCCACGCAAAATCCCTATACTTTTTTTTTTTCGGAAAATCCTACGATTACACTATGTACGAGCAAAAACTAAAAACAAATTTTTATTTTTCGGTTGCACTAGTCTTTCGTGGTGGTTAATTTGATTTTGCATTTACTGCACTCTATTCTTTCTCGCCATCTTTAATGCGGAGCTTTATAAATGGAAACGCACATTTCGCGAATTTATCCTTTTAAAATTAATTAAACAAAAACGTAATCTCCGTCTCAGACGTTATAAATGTTTATGGCGCACATAAAACTATTTTATAAATAATGATAATAACAATCTTCATTACTCATCCCATTATTGTGGAGCTTTTTTATTAGCTTCAGCGCAAATATATCGCGTGAACGTACCTTTCTTACGGTATTATATAAATTTAAATAGATGATTGAAATAATTGAAACATTCGGATAAAAGAAGAAAAAGCAATGTTACTAAACTACAATTATAACCAACGAAGCGAATCTATAATCCTATTCGCAGTCGGCAAGAGTTCTTGGTATCTTACGCTGTCACGTTGGCGTTAGAGATCTGAATCGTAAACTTGCCAAGAGCAGAAGCAAAAAAATTAATGTCGCGCAATAAAATAGAATTCAAATCATAAAGTCGAATTGAAAATGTTGTGGATTTTATCTACATTTAACGTAGTCCAAACGCCTCTTCGCCGCCATCGCAATGCCGCGCGGATCGTTATAATTTCGTTTTGCAAAGCACCATCTACTTCCACAATTTTCTCTGCTCATTAAACAGATTAATGAACCTCTTAACTTCAAACACGAAGAATACCCCCGTTTATAAATGACAATATCATCGTCAAGCCAAATAGCAGATTCTGTCAGGTAGCAGATTCTTCCAGGGAGGCAGCGCGAACAATTCGCGTCGTTTATCATCGAATCTTATTGTGAGGAAATCTTTAAGATTTTATTCCCATTGAAATTTGATGGGCGCAAAACAAAGTTCCCTCGCGGATGCTCAGCGTATAATTGTCGTGGAAGATACGTCGATAAAAGAGTTGCCTCGTTTGAAGGAGGAATGGAAAACAACATCAGCGAAATAAGAGGAATTTGCCGAAATAAAATAGAAGGGAGAACGTGAAAGAGGAAAGTGGAAAAGTCTCGAGAGTACGTAGGAAATAATGAGAAGGGACGGGAATAAGTACGTACACACACAATCGACTTGTTTCGCTACGGGTTTAATGCTTTTCGGGCGGCGGGCGTCAATAAAGGGAAAACCTTTTGTGTTAAGACCGTGGGGTTGGTGGTATTAAATGCTCGAGGAACCTTCGTGTGCCGTTCGATGAAAAGAAACCGTTCGCTCTATGGCGTACGCCTAAATAGTGCGTCACCACACTTTTCGGGGGGTTTCGACCGGATGCTTGCGGTTAAAATATACAAAACGAGGTACGGAAACAACGAATAATTTTCAACGCGCGTTACTTTAAATACAGCTGCTGTTTGTTACGAAATTTTGAGGATTTCCTTATAATAATATTTGGGTAGATATCGATTCAAAATGAATTAGTTATACGTGTAGACGTAAATTTCGCTCGTTAACGAATTCCACGAAAAAAAAAACGGAAAGAAATTAACTCTAAAGCAGTTTTAACTTAAATCAAATTTATGGTGGATGCGCCGGGTATTTCACAACAATTTGATGTACTACCGAAATAATTTTTTTTGCAACAGTCACGTCTTCTACAATCCTCTGGGACCGTTTCAACTCATGACTTAGTTTAGGAAATGTTATTGTAAGACAGTAATTTTTGTGCAATTTCAACTGTTTCCAAAGTATGGACTTGAAGAAGATCAACTTTTTAATTTGCCGTAAATCAATCGAGATTTTCGATTTCGTCTTATTGCACGGACGAAAGAAGGGATTTCGGATGTGTAACATAATTTTCTGCAACGTTTAACTAAATAAATAGTTTCCTCGGAGTGGATTTATTCTGCTGGGTAAATTTTTGAAGGTTCGCGAATGTCGAGTAAGTAACGACGTTCTTTTAATCATTCGAAATTTAATCAGAAAGCAATAACGTTAATGAAATGGCATTTGTAAAAGGGAAATTAGCATTAGTTATATTTATCACCGTTTTAAGTACACTTTGAAAAATTCAACGAACCAAAAAATTAGGATCCTCTGCCTTGTTTCATTTTATTCGAGAGTAATTTGCAAAAAAGAATGTCGCAAGCGAAAACAAGCAAAAGTGAAGTGCTACACTCCAAGTTGTAATTCCCCTGTGGATTGTTAAGTAAAAAAGATTATTCGTATTTTCCTTTTTTCTTATTGCTTCGAGGAAATTATTAAACGATTATTATTTTTATTATTCTAAATTTGTTTCCCTTAGCGGTTGTTTGAATGTGCTTATAAATTTAAATTATTATCAAAGCACAAATGTTATTTCTTATTAAATACGGGGATAATCCTTTTTCGATATTATGGACATTATTTCGACGATTACGAACGCAATTTTGCGGTCGATTAGTGCTGCTTTCATTGAATCTTAAACGGGATTTTAAGCATCATAAATTCCTATTGTATTATTATAATCTTTAATCAATATTTAGTTGCTGTTAATTGCTTTACGAACAAAGTAATAAACAAATTAAATTTTCACCCATAAATCAAGAGATATTTTCCACAAAAAAAAAATATAAGACGAGGTCGAAGCTATTTTATCTAAAGAGACGCTAAGATTGGGAGTTTTCACGAAATAAGACCTCGCATTCTTTTGTTGGTTAATTTCTAACCATAAAGTATTGGATTAAATGGACAAAGTTTCCTGTCTTTGAAGAAACCGTTGTCGGTCGTAATAGTAAAGAATCAATTTATTGGATTAAACTGAAACTTTAACGTTTCTCCTAATATTGAAATAATAATTCCAGTTCTGGAAAATTGCATGAAGACGAACAACAAACAACGGACTAAGAACTTGATAGTTAGTCAATGATTTGATTTTATTATTCGCGTTAAGATTTCGTTCCATTATTACAGAACTTCAGACCAAAAGGAAAAAGACAGTAAGAGGGAAATGAGATTAAGCGAAGAAAAAGGAAAAGTTTCAGTTCGACGCCAGGAAAGTTTTCCATTTAAAGCCAGTCGTCTACCTTTTTACATCTCTCGTTCGAATTGTACAAAGTTGTTGGGAAATCAAAACGTATAATATAAAGTATTTTCTATTGAATAGCTATTTTAAATCTATTAAGATTCATACAGACTTCTGGAATCGCGTTGAATTGTAAGTGTCTTCGATATAAGTTTCGATGAATTCGAAATAAATTTTCTATATTCGATCAAATCGATCAAAACGACCATCATAGTCAAATCAAGGCAAATAAATTTTATTATTCGCCTTATAATTCCGCCAGAATACACACGAACTGAATTTATCCTTGCCACACACGGTTTTTAGCGCACAAAAACGTAATAAATTTAAATTAATTATAAACGTTTTTCATTCATTAACAGCGCAAAAAAAACCTTCGATTACGGCGTTACGATCCGTTGGGCATTTAAAACGCTCACGCAATTTAATCATACATCATCGCGTTTTCACGCTTTTACCTCGAACCGAAAACAGAACACTTTTTTAATAGCAGCATCAACAAACCAAAAGACGATAATGAAGAGGGCAATTTGTGTGGGCATTTCGGAATTAATTAACCGCAAAAATCGATTGGGTCTTGCGAGGAAGAATACGTTCAATTAACTATCAAAACTTTTGCCAATCGGCCACATCAAACGGATCTCATCCACCCAAAAACAAAGTGCTCGCAAGTTAGTGTACGTTGCGGATAGATCAATATGTCTGAGTGTAAACTCGTGTCGCCCCGCACTAAAACGGTGGCTCTTCACTTTTGCCAGATTAGACCGGATTAGCTTGTTAGACAAACGGGAGAATAAAAGGGTTTAATTCAAACAAAAAAGTCGAATAAATAATCATTTAGATTCGTAAAATGATTCCTCGGTCGCATATTGATTTCGGAGTCGTTCGAAACTGCGATCGAAAGGTAATAAAACGTGCTGGAATACTTCGAAGATGGGTTAATACCGGGGCGTGGACGTCGGCCAGGTGGAATGTAAAAGCGATGAAATACTTATTAAAATCTTGTACGACGTGCTCGGTTGAGACGGGTCGAAGCGTTCGAAATTGGAACGTTAACCGGTTAGTGGATTGTTGTATTAAATGAGTAATGATGTAATTATAAAGTGAAACTGATCCTTTAAACATTTGTAATTACCCATAGAACGCCATCTTTTACGTAGTAAACTCCTAGTTGTTAACGCTCCGGATATAGAAATGCTTGCCGTTTATTTCGCTCGCTAAATTAATTCCCACGCGACCACCCCGGGATTTTATTAACTGTTGTATAACATAATATTATGATCGCTCGTATTGAACCTCGCGGAATGGAAATTTACGAATGGAAGAGGATAAGATTTCGGTTCGAATTGCGATTAAAATCGAATCGCTTCGCAGCAGGAGCGAAAATTAAAACTAGAAGAGCGCAATTTTACATTTCGTCTTCTATTTCAAGATGCCCATCGCAAAAAGAACGAATAACGCGGGGCAATTTGCATAATACCATTCGTCGCTATAATAATATTTTCGCTAGTAACAAAGTACAGTTAATGCAGTAAAAATTGTAATAAATTTAATTTCAATTTAATCTCGCATCCATTCTAGCTGAGACGGAGATAATAAATGAGCTTTCCGCTTGTTTTCCTTATTTTTTGCGCGTTCGCTTTCGTGCAATTTTCAGAAACGTTATGAAAGGAAAATAACCGTAATCTTAAACGAAAAATGAGAATAGATGGAAATCGGATAATGATGAAACGATGATTATCTTTTCGTAAAAAAAGTCTCTTAACGAATCTATTAGCTTTGCCGTATTCTCGATCAACGATGGAATGCGTTTAAAGTTTAAAATGTAATTTTAAAGTGGATTTATCGATTTAAAACGTATTAGACGTAATTATCTAGCACGCTTTCAGCAATAAATTGCAATCATTAGGCAACAAACAAGTAATTGGCAGTTAACAAAGAAATTTCGCATAATGCACGTCTTTGGTTCGTGTTTTTTTACTTACTTGTGGGATCGTGAATCCATCTTTTCTTCTCGCTAGTTTTCGCACTCTTGGCTTCGTCCTGTAATTAAAATAAAAAATTGCGTTAATTTGTAAGAGAAAAAAATGAAGAAATCAATTACGACGTTTGATTAATCGATCTCATATTCTGGAAGCGATTAAATTGCAATTTGTATTGATTTATTTAATACGTATAGGCTGCGTCGGTCGATAAATTACAATTTCATATAATTAACGATGAAGTCGTGCAATTTAAGCGATCGATAAAATACGTCCGAGACGAGTGTTTCGTCCGTTTCGTTTCGCTCTGCCTCTTTCTGGCCGGTCGAAGATAACAACAATTTAATAATTAATATTAATTATCCGCATGTCCATCGGTACGAAAAGTAACTCGTTTTGCACGACGCTTGAAAACGGTCGTGGCAAGTAAATAAAATAAAAGGGGGGTATAATGGGAATTGTATTTCAATTAATCTCGCCTTTAATCCATTCGAATGCGAAGGGAGAATCAATTAAAAGTTATTTGTAACTTTAGTACGTACTATTTAGTGTACGGTAATAGATACAATCAAAAAGGAATAAAGGGGAATTTCGGCTGGTGTGGGGCTTATACATATATTATGTAGCAGCAGTTTGAGTTTTCTGGCAGATTTCGTATTGGAAACTAAATCAGTGGCTGGAAATCGTTGCGTTACACAAACCGAGCACATCTGATAGAGTTAATTTCGATCCAAATAGCACTATTTCACTCGTCACAATTTGTTCGGCGATAATAATTGGGAGGAGAGATAAAAACGAAGCGAGACAAAAAGAAAATGAATTTTGACTCTATTCAACGTGACGAAAGTTGGTTCGATCCACTTGACGAGGAGACACGTTCAAGATTATAATCTTTCGATTCGAGTTAATCCGTCGTCGTCGTCGTCAAGAGATGGATAAGAAATTAATTAAATCTCACAACTACTCCGTCTCTTTTTCTTAATTAAAATATTCGTCGGATTCTTTGGCTACTACTCCACACTAAAGAAAAAACTAATTTCGAATAAACGTCTTTGAAGTGACTGCTACTGCGAGAGCTCGGTTTGTCTTTGAAAGAGAAATAGTTTTGTTTGGGGGAAAGTTTTGCACGGTGACACGAAGACGGATAAAATTGTTTGTAATATAGTTGAAACTAAAACGGAGAGGAAAAAACAAGGGAGTCGACGAAGAAAACACCAAAAGTGGTAGAACGCGTCGGAGGAAAAGTTTAAAAGAACTTTATAGAAAAGCAGGGGAACGGCGGTGGAGACGAGGAGGATAAAAGTTTATTTTAAACATTAACAACAACCAAACGAAAAAAAAAAGGATGTTTTTCTTTCCTCCGGCGATAAGAGAAATACGAGAGTCGGGATGATTCTGTTCGTTTCGTGCCCGGATCCAATCGAATTACCTGATCGTTGATTATTGACTTAAAAACGATAATTCAATAGTTGGAGTTATTGTTAAATTGGCGGTATTGCTTCCGGAGGAACTCGGCTAAAGCTTAACAAATTAAAATCCGAATCCGTTCCACTGTTCGGATTCCTTTCGCTTTACGTTAAAGCTCTAAATCTTCCATTTGAATAAAACGGGGGAGGAAAAAGTGGAACAGTCGAACGTTCTTTATCCGCTCTACGTAGAAGAAAATAAAGAAATAGAAGGAAAATCATTTAAATTTTGTGTATATAGTAACGGGAAATGTAAGAAAATCGGTCGAAAGGACTCCGGGAAAAAGAATGGAAATGTTGCTAGCAGTTGCGTTTGAAATTATTATCGGGGAAACAAGCCATGGGCATTTTCCTATTTTCGTCAAAAGCCATTTTCGGTCGCCGACTAGTAGTAGTAGTAGCGCAATAGCAGAGTGGCAGTCAATTTTTATTACCGAAAGGAAAAGACGTAGAGAACCGAAACTATCTTAATGTTTCTTCAAAGGGCAAAATCGCAAATCGATTTTGTTTGCCTCTTCACGTTTTTTTTTTAAGTTTATTTTCGTTCTCTCTTCCAGTTATTTTCATTAAAACCGCAGCCATACCCGAAGCAAATTGCAACGAGTGTTTTCGTTAGATTAGCCAAAGTAAAATAATTGAAAATTAACGGAACTGAAATTCAACCATTTCGTTTGTCGAGTAAACATTATCCAATAATAATTGTCGAGAGAAATTTTCGGATCTCTCCTCATTATTGGCGTTGCACTTTTTCACTTTCCCTATCACGATTTAATAACTACGTTCCGATTATTGCCGGACAATAAGACGACATGCATGCACAGTTTCGTTTTTAATTGGTCATTAACAAACGTGCACCCACACACGTGTCCCCCATTTAGGAACGACGACACGTAATGAGGAATTAATTAATTTTCATTCGCATCGAGTTGTTCGAATAATAAAATTAGTCAATGTGTTCGTATCATCACGTCTATTTATAAAACGATGATTAGTTTTTCCTATTCATTTCGTTTTTTTAATGTAATTTCAAATTAATTCATTAAAAGTCGAAGAAGGAATCGACGGTAATTTAATTGCAAATGAACGGGAGGTCTCTGTTTTATATCAGAACGTGACGATCTGTGCGTTTATTAATTTCGTTTAAACGCAATATCGCAAAATTTGTAAACATCCTCGTGCATTTGGCAAACAGATTTATTTATTCTGCAACGGCAAGCGTTGAAAAATCGCGTGAGAAACGACGACCGAAAACCGATTCGAATCGAATCGCAAATTGCGTTCAATCGATGTGAGAAGGACGTTTATTGGAAACGCGGGGAAAAAAATGATATTTATCGTAGAACTTGCTGATTAATCAAGATGACTTTTATACTGAAATTTTTAGGACTTTACGAATAAAGTTCAAACGGGAACGTTAAATGATTAACTTCGAACTTAACACCATTTACTTACGGTTCCGGACTCGTTTTTCGTTGCGGAAATTAATGGGCCACAACTGAATTGGGTAGGAGAAAAGGGTACAACGTGAATTTATCGTAAGAATGTTAGAGAGCGGAAAAAGAAAAGCGCGGCAGATCAATTTTCGCCGCCCCCGAGAAAAATCGAACGTGGAAAGTTCGTTATTTCGACGCAGTTCGAACGTCGGTAAATTTTGGTCGGCCAAATGTAATTAGATGAATTAAATAAACGTTGTTTACCCGTTCGAATAAAGGCGATTCTTTTCCTCTGCCATAAGACTTTTCGCAGTTTCATATCTTACATAATACGTGATGGAACATTTATTATTATCATTACGCTTTGTAAGATTAACGATTGAAATTTATTACTATCACATGTAATGGCAGTAATGGTGGTTTAGTGGCTAACGGCGAAATTCCTATTCCCCGTCTCTTTCCGACTTTATCGCAATGTCTTCATCCTACTGGTCGAAAAACTATATTTTACCATCAGTTCATTTATATTATTTAATATATCCCGCCCCCGTACACGTATAATATCTGTACGTTATTGTCATCGTCATTAAACCGGGTAATAATTTATATTTATAAGAGTTTTCATTATAGATGAGTCTAGCGCAAACCGAAAAAGGAAAACAAGTGGAAAGATGAAGCGCAAAACGAGAATGATATATGTTCTAATATTTATCTTTTAATTAATTGTTGTCAACGGAATCAGGCAATGGAAAATTCTTATATTTCTTCCTCAATTTTCCTCCTCGAACGGGAATAATACGTTGGCTTTTAGGATATTAATAATAAATTTATTTATATAAATGTTTTCATGCTACGTCTTAGAGGGCTGCTATCAAGATGATGGCTTTTAGCTTCTTCGCACAAACCGTTATCCAAACATTATCGTCCTCTTTATATGGATTCCTTTTTTTTTCTTCCCCCGAACAATCGTCATCGCGATAATAATACTTATTGTTATTTTCCTCGAGGAAACTTTTATAACGTTAAAGTTTATACGACTTTCTAATAACTCGAGTACCAACCAACCAACCGCTAGTGTAATGCTACTTATTGTACGTAAAAGCACTTATAGATCCTTTACGTAATTTATTATTCCTTGAGAGACGTAAGAGCTGAAGAACGAAAGGAACGCAATAAGTGGCGTCAGAAGGATGGAAACGGCATAATGTTCGATTGTTATCTGCGGTTTTTGCGGTAACGATGTTTAAAATTGTATGATAGTGTGTAACTCAGCAGCATCATCAAAGGAAAACTTCGTCATTTCGTTTCTTTTTCCATTCTGGCGTTGAATACTAATTATAATTCTAACCGATTGTAGTCATCCCACTAGTTGTCCTTTGAAATCGTTTCTCTCTCTCTTCCCCTCGCCGTTTATTTTATTTATTTTTTGTTCATTGCAAAAATTTATTTATTACCGAGCGATTATATTTAGAAGTACAAATGAAAAAGATCACAATATTGAATTGCGTAAACAACAATAATAGAAATGAAATTGTTTGCATAAACCATTGTACCGTATTCACATTTGCATTATACCATTTTTCCTGCAATAAAAATCATTATGATCCAGCTAAAAATGGGAATTTACCTTGAACGAATTGAAATAACGATTTGACACAGATTGATAGAGAGAGAAACATAAATTGCAGCAGCTGTATTTGAAAAGTGTAACAATGTCTACTTGACTCGAGTGTTTGCAAATACAATACACACAATTCTACGCAATTTTGTTGATCATATCAACAATTAAATATGGTTAAAGGTTAATAAATTCCATCCTACGAGCAGAAGGAATACCGTCCGCGAAATAATAAATATCTAAACATCACCGGGCACACAATGAGATAACTCCTCTTCTTGCAACTTCATAAATAATTATCGTATAACCGCTGTTTATTATCTACCGCCAGTTTTACAGAAAGAAATTTGATAAATTTATTATAAAGTACATGCCATAAAACACGATGTAGAGACTTTATTTCTGTATGTGGGTTAAGATATCATTAACATTAACGTTAAATTTAAATCTATTCCAAGTAAAAAGAAATAAATTAAAATGGCAACTATTTATAAGCCAGTCGCAGTAATTTAATGAATGATAAACACATTTTCTTCCCGTTTTTTTAGACGAAAGGAGAAAATAAATACACAGTAATTTAATATTATTTACACGCAAAAGCAAGACGGAGAGAAAGAGAGAGAGAGAACGCGATGGGAAAAGCGACGATTTTCCTCCCACAGTTCACCTCTTTAAACAGTTTTAAATTACTTGCAGCTTAATTATGCATTACGTTATATTAAATTACGATAAATAGCAGATGTAAGGTCCACGTGAAACATGATAAAAAAGGCATCACGAAGCAAACGTAAAAAATTCCGAGAAATAACGAGTTTAAACTTCAAAGCGTCAGACTTCCCCCATATGAAAACATGTTAAAGTGGAATTCACCTTCGATTATTAATGAACTGCTTTTAATTTCAATTTCGGTTTATGTTCTACCAACAAACGGAATATTCGATTGCCTTAAGGTTCGAATTTGTGCGGTCGGAACGAATCAAAAACCGTAACGAGATTTATCGCGATGATTATGACGAGGAAATTCTGTATTTGAAGTTTAACAATAGACAGTTGTGGGTCAGTGATGTGAAAGTGAGTGAAGAAGGATTCTCTCTGCATGCAACTTTATCTCTATTAAATAACGTGTCTTGTAATATCGTTACACTTGGTTAGCAATAGTCTTTGTTAGCGATTGATGAGGTAGCAAACGAAGAAAGAAGATTCGAACGGCGTGAATTATTTTTGTGTTAGCGTTCTTGGTGGATGCGCCGGGGAAGCGACTAAAAACGTCGAGCGTCAACGGCGAAATTTCTTTGACTGCCTATTATCGAACGAAACCTCAAAATAACGATCCCCGAGCCACGAAATTAACTGAAATTTTAATTAAAATCCTCTTACATTAAAACCGAAATTGATTGCGTTAAGACTTTACCTTGTGTTCCAATGACGATGGTAATAATATTAGTGGGACGAAACTTTATCATTTATGAGACACTTTATCGCGAAGATAATTACGAATACACTTGCGACTCGTAATGAAGAGACGATGTCAGTGGATCGTAAAATTTAAATGCGACGGTATCAGTAAATCCTCTTTATCTTTCTAATAATAATGGATTGGATCTTTGTTTGCGACTGTAATAAATTTTCATATTATGCCGAAACTGAAGAAGAACAAAAAAAACAAACGCGACAGATTTGGCCGGCTTAAAAAAAGTTTCATTTCATCAATCAACTTGTCAAACTGTTTGCAATAGTTTTAAACAAAATTTGCAAAAGAACTCACTTCGACGTTTATTTATCGTCATTATAAAAGAAAGTTTAGTCTATTCGTTGCAGTCATTTTTCAAAAAGACGATTTCGAAAAGGAGCTTCAAAAAACATTAGCACTTTGTATTAGGAGATACATCTTGAAAGGTCCAAATAAAATTTAATTCGAATTATAATTTCTCAATGAAAAATCTCCGAGTTTACATTGATCAACATCGGCCTACGAAGAGATTTTCGTGCGATAGGAAGAGACCGATGTCAAGTTTGATTTACGCATTGTAACACCCTGCAACCGCACAATTCATTTGACATGGGGGCCCTTTGAAATTAATTGTGACAACAGCACTCGATCGACAGGAAATGTGATTCACAACGAAATTTATAATCCGGCTATTAAAAGAAGTAATTATTGAAGAAGGAAATCAAAATTAGAACCGCTAAAGGCATTATAAATTTGCATTTTCGCATTTTCCACGTTATCACGTAATCGAATCAACGGTTCACGTTTTTTTTTTTTCAGTTTTCCTTTGGTCACACGAGATTTTCGACCGTCGCAAATCGAGAAACGAGAGAATTAAACCGGTAGAAATTGATCTTTAAAGAAATGACGTCACGTCTCAATGAACTAGAAGTTAATTTAGTAAATCCGTAATAGTAGTAATGACAATGATAGTAATAGTATTTCAACCTTGGTGGTATTGATCTTTTTCAGGAACCCAACGAAAGAAAAAAAAAGCGTTTTAATGCGCTTTTTCTTGTTGGATAATATGTGGAGGGGTGTAGGAAAGAAATTGAGCTGTGAAATTAGATGGGAATTTTTACTGAAAATCCATTAATTTCCTTTTTGTTCTACTTTCTCTTCTATTCGCTCCGTCCTCAGCATCATCTTCGTTGGCGAAATGAATTTCTTTCTTTTGCAAATGAATTTTCTTGCTACATGCGAATATAATATATATAGGGCGAGTAGTTAATGCGAAATTTGATAATATCTTAAGTGGGATTTTAGTCGTCGCTGCGCTTGCCTTTTAAGTTATGATAATAATAACGATTTCAAAGGCTTACCGTCATAATCATATCACTGCGTACATGTTCAAGTTAATTTTCCAAAGATTGTTTCGCGAAATAATACAATAAATGCAAAAACGAAAATCGCCTCTTTATTTCAACAATTACTTTGCTTATTGTGTCTTTTTGATTGTCTTTCTCCGGCATAAGGAAATGATAGGTAAGTGCGATGATTGTTGAATCATTCCAATTCTCTCTTTCCCTTAGTTTTCATTCTATCCGATCCCGCACATTATTTCTTTCATCTCGTCACGTACGATCCAAATTGTGTGGCAAATTGCGTACATTATGATGCGAAAAAAGGGAGCGAATGGAAAGCAAAAAGGGAACCACAAAAGAATATTCAATTGGAATAATTTTGTCCCTTACGTACACGAAGAAATGTGCGCAAAAAAAATACACGAACGGCATTTCACGCGAAAAGGTCGACGTTATTCCATTCGTCAGAGACGTTTTCATATTACAATTGCTGACAAATTACCAAAAGGGAACGTATAAAATTCCTCGTGGTTTTCGCGTTAACCGGAATCGTTCATTTGCCTTTTTCTAATAAATTACTTACGTTTACCTTTCCACGGCGTTCCTTTTATTTATTATTAAATATCGTCCGAGTAATTGTAGTGTGTATTAGTTTATTTAAGACACGAATCGAAACACATATTCGTTCCAAAAAAGAAGGAAAAAAATATAGGAGGAAAGAATAAATTATTTAGCGATCCTGTTACGTGCCAGCCTAACATTGTATTACTCCCAAATGATTGCGAACCACTGCCAAATGGAAACGAAAAGGAAATAAAGAAAAATATATAATAAGGATACGATTCCAACAACAGCGTTATTATACATATAGGAAACCAAACAAAAAAAAAGAACACGAAAGGAACACGAGTAGGAAAAACTAATATTCTCCGCACTAGGAATGAATAAATTATTTCAGTTACTTTACTTTACGATCGCCCTTTTACTCCTTTGTTCCCCGCACTTGTGCAACGAATTAACAACATTTTGCCGGCGCTATTGGCACAATAAATTCCGATGAGTTATTAACCAAGATTACGCGCGCAGCTTTTGATTAGTATCTAATTGTTGAAGTATTTATTGTGAGGAACTCGTATTGTGCGGTTGAGCTAAAGATGGTAATCTTACGATTGCGTCCATGCCCAACGAGAGCTAAATCTCTTTATTTCGACGTTTATTATCGTAATTGGTCCTTAGACGATCGTTAACGGTCGTCGCTCTCCTCGCAAAACAACCGGAAAGCGCTAGTAGATCGGGGAAATTTCACAAAAGGCCTCAATTAAATCGTATATCGTGCTTAAGATAGCTGAACGTTATCGAATGAAATGTGGCGATGATAAAAGCGCGCGGACGATTTGTGTGCGAATATTGAAATTTAGCGAGCATCTGTCGCGCGTTATTTAGCAATAAGCATTGGTGCAAAGCAACGGACACGAAAGTGTATCTAAAGAATAATTTGGTGCAAAGACCGTAACATACTAGTGACATTATGTATTCCATATAAGAAAATGGAAACGGTTTTTACTCCACGATATCCCCTACAGATTGAGAGATGTGTGCATGTCTGCTAGATGGGGAAACTTTATATAGGATTGTTTATTCAGCTGAAAAAAACCATTCGCTTTCTTTTCCTTTCGCGAACGGGACGAGAGAGAAAATAAAGCGGAAGAATGGCAAGCGAATAAAATAGAGGGGCAAAAAACGAGGAACTACTTTTAATGTTTGAAACTTTTCTATTTTCCTCTTTGTTCTTTACAGTAAAAAATCTATATGGATGTGTACAAGAACGCTTGCACAATAGAATGAACTTTCTATTATTTATAAATCGAAAACTGAAGCAACGAACAAGGAGAATCTACGAATAGGAGAAAGCAAAAGGGGAAGACTAAATATTTATCCGCCGTAGTGATAGAAGAGGTGGGTTTTGTCAATAAATTTAAAGTGTAGACTATGGAGGAGCAAGATCGAATGCAATATCAATTGACAACGAAGCTCGACGGAGAGAAAGAGAAAAAAACGAAATAAAATAAAATTCAATTCGGAGCAAGAGTTGGTTAAATAGAGAGATTCCATAACGTTTAAAAATACTTCTTCGGTGACGGGTGGATATGGACGAATTTAAAACTCGTTTATAAACCGAATTATTCTAACCCAAGGATTTTTCTATTACCGCCGAAGCAATTCTTTTCTCTGTTATCAACACACAAACACACAAGTTTCATATTATTCCGTCCCCAACTCATTTTTTGTATTGCTTTCTTTTTCTTGTTGTCGTCGAGGAAATTAATGAAAATATTTTTCGGTAACGTATTATGAAGGAAATTGATGGATGTTTCGTCAAAGTTTGTTAACTTTCTTCCTTAATATCCGATCGATCCTTAAAATTTCCTTCTTTCAGATAATCGAATCCAATTTTTTTTTAAACGCAGTGGAAGCCAAAAAGTTAACGAAAACGTGTAATTTTCATTTTGCGTTTAGTTTTTATGCGCGATAGAGTTACACAACTGAAAATTATGAAATATTTATTCATGGAAATTCGGCGGGGAAACGTGGAGAGCGCGATAACAAATAGATCCAATATTCATTCTCATTCATAAATTATCTGGCACGTCATTTTCAAATATTGCCGCTCCACGCGAATATATATTGCAAATATGCATGGCCCCATGAATCGCTGTTGTTATTGTTGTTCGCGTACGTGTTACCTAACGGTTAATATATTATCCAAGAGGTGATAGTAAACGAAGTATCGCCATAAATTAACATAAATTTGAAAATTCTTTCGCAACGAAGGAGCTACGAACGAATTTTTAATACAGCCATCAATTACAATCATCCTTATAGTCAGATGTTCCCGACAAGGACATTCTTAAAGTGAAGATTAATTGATGGCAGTAAAGGTAATGGAAATGAAGCACTTTCGCCCTTCGTTCGTTTCCCTCGGCCCCTTTCAAAAATTTATACAAAGAAAAAACATTTCGGCACGTTTTTGTGTGAATTGCAAGAGATTTTTATTTCGTCGAATAACTTTGCTTTTATAATGGACTTCGGAAAGGGGAAACAAATAATATCGTGCAAAAGTTCGTTTCAACGTTTTCTCCGCTTGTCAGTCAACTGTTATCTTATTTCGGCTGTGCGTCGAGGGGGATGAAAATGTTTTGTTACGGCTAATATTAAAATGGATAGACGCTGTCCATTTCCGTTTATTAGATAATTCGTTTTACTTTTTTCCCTCGGAAGGTTTGCGGGATTTTCACTTTGGATAACGTTCGATAACGTTCACATTTTAATTTTCCAGTTGCGTCCCCTCGGAAAAATTAATTAAACGCATCCTATTCATTTTAACAATCACGAAGGGTGAGATAGCAAAGGGATGAAAGCGTCGAATATAAATAACGTTTCTATTACGTTGCAATATTCTTATTTTTCAAACTTGTTAATAGAATGCTGATGATGCTCTTTCTCCCCTATTAATTAATGCCAAATTGCATTTATTAAATGTACGAAGAATTTAACGGTGCCAGGCCAAAAAGGAAGACGAGTAAAATAAAGTCTCGTTCTAGTTGTTTAACAGAAAGATTTTGTTTGCGTTCCTTTAGCGAAAACTTTGCAGACTTTTTTTCCGGTTCGAGAGTTGGGAAAGCTTCGTGTTTCGCTTTTGTGTGCGGGAGGGAAAGAGGGGCAATCGCAACATCCTCTGGTTTTTGAAATGGATTGTTTTCAAGTGAAACCACGCAAATAGAGATTTAATGATACGAATTGTTGTTTATTTCCCGATCAAAATTAGTTTCCGTTTCAGTGCACAGTGAAAATGTTGATGTTAATAATCGATTTTCCCATTAGTTTGTATTCGTTGTTGCTCATTAAAAAGACATAATCTACCTATACTTAGTGGGGTCTCTGTTCATTACTTTCTCAAAATCCTGATCTATAATTTACCAATTTCACCATTTAACCGACTGTGTTAATTATTAATTGACTAAATTATGGGAAAATATGTGAAGAATAAAGTCAACGCCAATGTTTTAATTTTAATTCGACTACGTAAAACAATAATTAAATTATAATAAAAGTATTGTGTAGTTATGTCACCTGTTCCGTTAATAAATCTACATAATTCAAAAGATTTGCACCACTACGCACCACCATTATATACCAATGGAATAGGATTAGATTATTAATTAATACTCGCACAATTAGATAGATAGCGCGATACGAAATTATTAATTAATTAACTAAATGAAGCGCAATAATTAATTGCTTTCCTATTTTGATAGCGATCGATGGTGGATGAATGGAAATTTTCCTGGGAGACAGCTAGACAAGTCTCGTAATTAAGGAAAATACTTTAGCTAGAAAATGCAAAAAAAATCTCTACGGCTCTGCGAAATCTTTATTTTTATTACCATTCTTATTCAGTTTTTATATGTTTGCAATTGCAATTCGCTGATACGTATATACACCGTGAAATGAGACGCTTTTATTGAACATTTTTGCTGTCTCTCTTTCTCTGCATCCAACTCGCAATTTCTCAGTTCGTACATTTTTCAATTCATTTCTAACATTAAATAAAGATAAACGTTCGGGTACTTAAAGAGAAAGGAAACTCCATTTTCCCCGTTTCGGTACTTTAAAATTATTATTAAGGAATAAATTGAAAACTTTTCCATAAACGTAATAAAGCATTTTGCAGTTCTACTATTTCCTTATTGCGAGCATATAAAAAGCTCGCCGCCAGTAGTGATATCGATCAAAAGTTTGCGCAATGGAGGAAACTTTAATAATAATAAAAAACCGTCATTTATTAAATACTTTTTATTAATATTAATTAATAATAGAGACCATTTGGCTGCTTTTCATACACACACATGTACACAGACAGACAAAAGAACGCTCCTAGAGTCGTGTTTCCATTTTGGTGGAGGCGCCGCGCTATTTGTTTTTGTTGCAATTTCCGCAAATTCTTTTCGATCTACCCGTTAAGTTTGTATGCAAAATGTATTAAATTTGTTCGGGGTAGCGGAAGAATAATTAAAAAAAGAACGAGAACGAAACAAACGCGAATAGCCCAAACTCCATTATCTACGTTCTTAAACGGCATTACGAGTAATAAATTAAATAGTTTAATTTTTATTTGGTAGCCAACGAACGAAAAGAATTTAGTTATACGAGGGAATTCGTAATAAAGTACAATGTAAAATTGGATTAAAGATATTAAAGAGACACAACGAACACACACATGCGAATGTGCAACTGTAATAGAGCGGTGTAAATAATGTAACTTTTTAAATTAAACTTTTCTTTTCTTTTCGCATTCGATTTTATTTTTGCGAGTGTGTGTATCGCAGAAACAGAGATAAACGCAAAGAGGGGCGACCCTTCATTTCCAGATAAATCTTGATCACCACCGACTCAATTTCTACACATGCAATTGTAAATCATCCCGGTTTTTTGCGTTCCTCTTCCATCATCGCGTTTGTTGTTACGTTTTATATTGGCGATCCTCAACAAAGGGTTTGCTATTCCTTTGCGGAACAATAGAAGAGATTTCCATCAGGACACGGACTAATAGAAGGAATCGTTGCGATACCGATTCAACTTGGCGATTGTTTGGCGCTTCCTCGAGATTATTCTTTATATTCCTTTCTCTTTTCGCTCACATATCTTCGTTTTAATTCGCAAGGACAATTTAAAAAGTTGCTATTCAACAAATTGATAACGTAAAATCCTTACAGTCGTTTGGAATTTTAAAATTCGCGAAAGCAATCAAAATCTAATTTCGCAAAGGATTCGCAAATTTCCTCGTCGATAATAATGAAATCATTTGGTGCGTTTGAACGGAAACGTCGAGTTTTCCCTCTTTTGGGCCGTCTTCCGTCTTATCAAGCGAATTCACTTCAAAGTGACAACTATCTCGCACGGTGACGAAGACGACTCTTTTCCGACACGTTTGCAGATTTCCCTTGAATTGACATTCGCGTCTTTTTCCGCTCGTCCGTTCTTCGTTTCGGAATGTTTAACGCGATAAAACGATCACGATTAAATGCTTGCGTAAACATTGTCCAAATTGATTTCGCAGAGATGATCCGCGAACACACACATGTCGTGTATCAGCGTTGTAGAAAAGGTTAATCTCGTGTTTGGTGCATAGCAGTAATCCTCTTACATTAGTTACCGCGTCGAAGTAGAGTTCCTCGTTTTCCAGATTTGCCCAAAATCTGTATATCATCGTCTCTCTTTCGATCTATCTTACCGATAGATTAATGATGGATTACGATTGCACACCTTCGCCAAACTAATAACAACAACAGCGACGGCCCATCGATAATAATTAATTCGCGAAATTCAATTACCTGTCCTCCGCCGTTATTATCCTTATTAATTAATTTGTTGTTGTATTAATTAATCGGAAATCCTTATCGTGGCGATTATTTTCTTATTGTCCTCCAATAGCCCTTAAACGCCGCTGTCGGAATGGATTCGAATCGGTTCGGTGTTCTCGAGACTGAATTAATCGCGAATCTATTAACTTATTAAATTAAATCAATCGGTTCTTGATTTATCGTCAACGCTTTACCAAAAAAGTGAGGAAATTTATTCGCGCAATAAATCAATCAATCGAAGTGCGGATGGGCCAATTAAGTGCGAAACGGAGGCGAATGAAAGAAATCGGTTCGACTTGTTTCAGTAATCGATGAGAAACATTTAATAAACTCGCAATTTTGTTAGTGTTAGTTAAAATAACCTTAGAATATAATTAACTTTTGTTCGCGAATATAATTGCGCGGAGGCAACATTTTTTCCGTTGGAAATGATAAATTAATTGACTTAATCAGAAAACGTAACAAAAAGAAAACTAGAAGGAAGCGTAATTGGGAAGACGAACAAAGTTTAATTGTGAAATATGTTTTAAAACGGGAACGAGATGATGATGTTCGAATAAATTTCAGCGAGTTTCTCTCTCTCTTCTAAATTAATGGCAATTAATTTCTTTTTTGTATATACGGCCTCGCAACCTCTTGTTCCCTTTATTTTTGATGGAAACCCGACCATTTTTCCTGATCCCGGTTCGTCTTGCTTTTGTTTCCCCGTTTTGCTCTTCGCGTTAATGAATGGCGAATTGTTAATGAAAATAAATTAATCGATATACGGAGATGCCTCGAATTTAACAACAAGAGCTTCTGCTTCTAATTACCTTTTTTCAACCTCATTCTTGCTCTGATTGTTGTTGTTCTAGTGGGAAACTTTGTAATATTAGCTCGTCGAGAATGAAGCAGCGGGATGGCGAGAAAGAGAGAAAGTCTTTAATAAATTCCTGTTTGGAAAATTAACCTCGCGCTCCTTCATCTTGTTCTTTCTCCTCGAGCTTTCGGTACTTTCGTTATTTCGTTAAAATCGCTAGGCGTATAATTAATTTCTTTAGTACGCATCAAAGGGGCGTTCAAATTTGCAACCTCCTCTCTCTCTCTCTCTCTCGCTCCCTCGCGTAAGCATACGAAACTTTGCCATCCGCTCTTAAGTCTCGACTCGTATCAGTCGCCTTTAACTTCGCTAATCTCGGGCATAATCATTTTCGATTTGCTCCATTCGATCAAAAACGTATACGCGCAAAACACGAACGCTCTTATCCTGGCAAAATCCCCCATTTCATGCACCACTAAACACCCTAAGACTCTCACGTATTGCCCTTCATTTATTAACTTAAACGGAGTACGGACAAATAAGAATATTTCGCTGTAAGTTTCACCGGGACGCTCGAGGAACAATGACTAAGAAGATGGAGGAACGTCTTCGGCGTAATAACGGTTGCGTTCGCGACGACGACGACGACGACGGGAATCTCCGTTAAAGTTTTAACGTCAAAGTTTGAATTTAAATTGACTTTGAAGAACGATACTATTTAAAGTTAAAGTACCATTACAACTTATAACGATGATTGTGATGATGATGACGATAATGATGGGGCGATTTATTCGCGATTCTTCCGATGAATTAATTGGGCAAGTTGGTGGATGGAAACGGACGAAGGAAAATGCGCAAAAGAAAAGCGGAAAATAATATTTCATACGCGTCTAACAATTTTTTTCCTCTTTCGAGTTATATGGAGGTCAGTGTTATTGTGCCCATTTGTATATGTAGTGTGTATCTCTCTATGCGTGATGGCATTATAAAAGAAGACCCATAAAGCAGCGACGGGTCTCCCTCGCATTTTCCACCATTTCTTCCCCGTCCATCACCTGGATATAACCCGTAGACTGTGGAGGAAAACGGCAAAGGGAAAAACGTGTATTTCCCGAACGTTTTCGCACGTCCGCCGTGGCCCATTTTAATGTCGAAAAGGGCGTGGTGGATGATGGTCGCTCTTATTTCTCCATTATTTTCTTTTTTACCAAAGCCTTTCCTTCTTCGCCGAGGATCTTGCGACCCTTTCTCCACGGACAAACAGCGAAAACGTGATCGTATCGCATCTTTGTCGCATATTGACGTTTGAATTCCAAACGGCGGACGATCGTGTATATTATGCACGTGGCACCGTTTCGTATCGCCATTTATTTATTTTTCCTCTCGCACTATTCCGACAAGAATACCTGTCGCGACTGTCACGCGAAATGAATGGCGAATTCCGTTGATACCTCGTCGGTTTTAATGGAAATATCGATCGATAATGAATAATTTTTGGTGTGTGTGTGTGTGGGTTTAATTTATTTATTTATTGCGGATTCCAATGAATTAATAATCGGCAATTCGAGTAAAATAATAACGCGCGACGGGGAGGAAAAATGTGCAATAAATTTAGTTTGCAGCGCGCGGCAGTTATGTTTTCCCTCTCATTTTCTCCCATTTTATTCCCGTTCCTTTCCCTAGTTTTGTGCATTAGTATTCCGCGGTATGCGTTGAAATATTACTGCTGGTAGTGAACGAAACATAAAAAAAAGGGAGACAAAAGTGGTCGGAATAAAAGGCGAAACGAGGCAAAATGGCTGGTCTAGTACACTGATTTATATACGGTTCCATATAAAACTGGGGGAGGTTGTAATAGTTTCACCTTGCACTCCCCCCGAAAAATAAAACCGTATCGATCGGCGTAATCGTATTTTGCAATCTGCAATATAAAATGCGAATTGGATAATGGTTGGTACTACTGACGGGATAACGTGGCATCGAAGCAGAAAAAAAGGAGTCATAACAGTTGTGCTAACAATTTGTAAAACTTTCACGAAGAAGCGAAAATAAAATTTGGGATATCAGAATTAATCAAAAATAAAAAAGAAGGAACATTGGATATCGACTTAATTAAAGCAAAAAAAAACTTTCGGCGTTTATTTCTCTTCTGCAGTTTATTTTTTCGGGGCGACAAAGAAAAGCGTTATTAAGGGCATCGAAGGATATATACGAATGGGGGGACCAAAGCAGAAAAGAATAAATAAAACCCGGAGTTTGTTTAACATGAAATCGATATCGATTCGCTATAATATTGTCAGTAACTATATTTATGCGTTTGAGAAGTTCGACAATCGCCGTCATAAAAAACAAACGAATTGGAAAAAGGTTCGATCATTTTTTTTTGTTATTTTGTAGATATTCGGCTCCCGATTTTCCACAAAAAAAAACAACTAATAATGGCTGATGTATCATACACAACTATAAAATATACATTTATATCACTTTTGCTACAAAAAAGCGCACAAATTGAATTCATACGCCGTTCTTTTTTTCAGTGCTGAAACGTTCATTTTACAGAACGCATGAAATTTAATTTTATCTGCAATTTATTTAGCGTTAATAATAATTTTTTCTGGAAAAAAGCCTCTTTTTTTCGTCGGTTGTGACAACGCACTGTTAAACGTCGTAATAACATGTACTAAATTTAAATCTTTTATGGATGAAGCAAAGAGGGAAGTGTATCGAATAAAGTACGGTACAGATATCTGAAAATATTAAATATTCAGCATGATGTTTACCAAATAACACGGAGAGAAAGAATATAAATAAATAAAAAAGGGGACAAAGTCAAGCGAGCCGTTTTCCACGTTGCCTTTTACCCGTGGCAAAAAGAATGTCACAAACATTGTACTGAATTGTGTACATGACAATAATATAATTTTACTGGAAATTTATTGCTTTGGCATAATAAAATCTGCAGTTGAAACGGTCACGACTTATGTTTATCGTTTAAACGAAAACAAAACGAAGCAGATATGAATAATACACCTTTGCATAAAATGTTTATTAAAAAGAAATTATTTTGCATTAAAAACAACAACAAAAAATCGCCACTCGAAATTAATCAATTAATGGAGTCTACAAAATTCGTTCCAATCGATCGTGACGATAAGACCTTACTTTTAAATCTATTCCGACTAGTAAAACTTTCAGCGAGCTTTCATCAATTTCCCAGCTTTTTTGCTTTGTTTCATTTCGTTCGCTTACCACTTCAATTCGAGTTTTAATTAATTTCCAATGCGATTGCAAAAAGAAGCGGACGAGTCTCTGCTCGAATCCATTAGCGGATTCCTCGACAAGCTTCGGTTATTATAAGTCTTACCTGAAAAAGAAGAGATTCGTTGTTAATATTTTGCCATCCTGAGACGCGCGTTATGCGAAACTGTTTTATATCAACGCAGATACGAAATTTGATTATGAAAAGCGAACGGTTTCGAGTGAAAGAATCCTACTTGCATAAAGTTCTATTAGGAAACAAAAAGGAAGAAGAACACGTCGCGGACGTTGAAGCCGACCATATTCGAGTCGGTCTCATGAATGCACGCTGCTCTTTCTTCTTCGCGAAAAAAATGGGCTAACCTAAGCTTCACCTCCAGCCATTTCTTTGGCTTTTCATCGTTTCCTTTCTACCGAAGGATGAAGTAGATAGTCGTTGGCGGTACGCGACTCCGCATACAAATGATTTTCTTACGCCGTTTATGGAAAATACTTTTAAATGCACCTTAACATTCAAGAATTTTACATACACACACGATATTATTATTATTATTGCTACACGTTCATATATCCTCAAAAATTATGAATTCCACTTCCACGTCACGTATTTTCTCCTTCGACCGGCACCCGAAAAGAAAAGAGTTAAAAGGGAACGAGGAGGCGAAAGATAGGAAAGGAAGTTCGGTTTTAATTAAGCAGATATAATTCAAGTGAACGTTGATAAGACGGTGTCTCGGTAATCTTATTGAATATGAAGTGGTTGATTAAGATGCGGGAGGAGTGAAGAACAGATGTGAAAGAGTCGAAGATAAGGAGTTTGTAAACGATTTGATGGGATGGAAGGGAAGCGGAAATAAAGAGCTCTAAGAGGGTCAAGAATAACATTATAGATTTCACTTATAAATCGGGGAATGAACCCTTATCAATGGAGCGATTCAATATCCACCCTATATAAATCTTTTTTTTTTGCGGGATGAACATTTTTCTTTATTTCGTCCTCCATTCGATCGTTCGTTAACCGTATATTAATGCTCATAAATAATTAACTAGGAAAAAATCCGGTTGTATTTACAATATTTGCCACTATCATGAATTCATTGCATTCATTAACATTAACGTAATTTATTTATAGTTCAACAAAATCCGGATAATAAAAATTAAAATAGGCAATTATTATACAAAATAAACAATTCGAACAAGGAACTATATACCCAACATTATTGCAAAATTACCTCATACCAATTAATTAAAATTAATCCTTAATATGGGATCGACTAATTTTTAACGAAAATAAATTTCGAATTTTAAACAAATTTAAAAGAACTATTATTTATTCAAGTAAATAATTAAAATCAATTAGCAAATAATAATTAGAGGGAAACCATTCCAGTCGACATTTAAATCGAGCAAGAAATAAACTCATATAATCCATTAAGTGTGAAAATCTGCTTAATTACCGTCAATTAAAACCTGTATAAGTAAATAAACTCTCCTTGTGCAGGATGATATTGGAGCGTACGATTGAAAATAATTTCCTTTGACCATAAACGAATCGAATGCAATTATTAATAATTACCGTAGTTTAAACAGCAACAAGTAATATTTTGTCGTCTTATTATTCGTCCTATCATAATAATTAGCCAGCATACAACTTAATATTTATGTGAATAACTTGTTATATAATCCTCTTAAAGAAATTCCTATAACTTCTTTCAACTTTTCAAATAAGAAACTTAAGCGGGTAGTTGAAATCTGGATACCGTTATAAATTATCATTATCAGCAGGATTCGAAAGAAAATTATCGCAAAAACCGTGATAAAAAAATTGAGAAAGCGATTAAGAAAGGTAATCAAAGAAATACGAGTCAAAGGGAAACAATGTAAGGAAAAAAGATTGATTTAAATCGATTTTGTAATGAAACCAATTCGTTGTTTCCTACCTTTCGTTTCAAATTTTGCGCTAATTAATTAAATTACCTTGGCATTGTAATAAACACATCCCGCTTTGTTTTTACCGCACCATCTTCCACTCACAATAAAACTCTATTACGATCCAATGGGAAAATTTCCCATTGTTCTTTTATTATCATTGTTTTTCGTAAATATCCGACAAACAAATAATTTTCAAATTAAACGCGGAATTAAATCTACTAATAAAATGTAATGGGATTGTATACCATTTGGAAAAAAAGGACGTTATATTATTCACCAGATATTGGCTCGCGTCCAGAGAGCTTTTATATTGCTGGAACGCATCGAAGAGCAAGCCCTAAAATAAAAGTAAAACATTCTCCAAAGGGCAAATTAATCTCGTCTCTTTTCAATTTTTCAATTTAATCGTCCTCTTTTAACGGATAATTTACCACTTTTTTGCCAGCAGGAAATTGCACTATTAATTCTATTGGAAGGCTTGATTGTCATAAATACTACTAAGTGATTGATTAAATAACAAAAGTCGCTAACAACAAACGTTTTGTAGTTAGAATAAAGAAATTTAAAGCAAATAAAATAAGCCTTCCTACGTGATCACGTTTGCACATTTGCACGTGAAATGCACCTCTTATTTCCTCATTTTTTTCTCGTTAACGCGATGATTCGTTAAGCGCAATTAAAAACAATTAAATTTGCGATTTGCAATTAGATCGAGAATTCTCGCTAATAGTTTCCAATTCATATTCAAATAAATAAGAATTCCTTGGATGATAATTTCGCTAAACGTATAATACTAGCAGAAAAGGCTAATCTTAAACGATCTTCCAGATTGATTTACAGCGAAATGGTTGTAATCTTCATTTGAAATAAAAAACGCTTGTTTAGTAATAATTTCAGTAAAAAACCTATAAAATATTTATTTTGATTTCAAGACTGAACTGAGAGCAATAAAATTGCGAACAATCTTATTGGCCATTATTATCCTTCTTTGTAATACGATCCCTTCTGATAGGGAAGAAAACGAGACAAAAAAAATGCTGCGATACAACATAAACGATCGTTAAATCTCTCTTATTGAATTATCATCCCCTTTTTTCTTACAGTGTAAAACGGTTTTTATTATCGATTTAAAGCTCTGAAACTTTTTCATCTCGATTTTAGTGCTCGTCTAACAAATGAAATTGCCCTTGAGTACGTGCGTTCAGGGGGGAAAAAATCTCCTCAAAAATAGGCAGCAATTAAATGGGAAATACGAATGAAAAGATCATTTTGGAAATCGGTTACACTACGAGCATAAATTATTTGGCCACACGTAAAACGTAATTCACCTCTCATACGTGTATATTGTGCTAGTTAACAAAACGTCGATGGAAATCGGGAGAGAATAATATAATCGATCAGCGGTTTATGGTCGTATGGTAATGTAATTGGAATTGTTACATTATTGTCCGACCAATTTTGGGCCTCCAACAATTTGTATTACCGACATTTAAGCGAAGCAAATTTCGGAAAAAGATTTTGAAATCAACAATAAGCGAAGAAATCATGTGGGATGGATCGTTATTAATGGTGGAAATTGAATAAAAAGTAATAGGGAAAACATGTGCGTCAATAAATTTTGGATAATATTGCAAAAAGTAATGAAAAAAGGAGAAGAAAAACCGAAGCGACACAAGTTACAACCACAAACACATACATATATAATTTATATTTTATTATAACATTACTCTCATCTTTATTGCCCAACATCTAAAATAAGTTCTCTAATACCTCGAGAACACTTGGACTTGGAAATGGTAGGAAGGAGAACGTAAAAGACGAAAAAACGTTCCGTCCCCGAGATATAAGGAAATTGAGAATTCATGGAATATTGAGGATGTCATCTATTAATAATAAATCAATTTATTTAGATACGTACACGTATAAATGTATATATCTCGGATATATTTATAGCAGATGGAATTTAAACATTCTTGTTATTAGATAATAACCATATGGAATGAAAATGGCACCAGCACGAAACAACGAACACGGAATAGTTTGCTCTTTACTATATTTCCTCCATTTCTTTCGGCCCTTTTCCAATCGATAACCCGATAAAATCAAACCGAAGGTGGGCGAAAAAAAAAACAAATATAATAATACAACGTGCCTATGGGCAAACGGATAAATGGAAGTGAATTAAATTGAAAATTAACGCACACAAAAGGAGGTCGTACAATCAAAAGCAGCGAATCGATTTATAAATTATTTTTCATCGCCTCAGAGGTCTTTGTACAAACTCATTTGGCGAGAAAAATGAAGAGAGAAATGTTCAGCGAGAGAGAGAGAGAGAGAGAGAGGGGATTTTTTGTATACTTTTGGTGCTCTGTTCGTAAATATGTGGTGGGTGCGCCGGGTTAACGTTGATTAAATTCTCAAAATCTTGCAATTGCCGAAAATAAAACGTGACCCAGAAGGAACGGCGTGGATTATTACAACGGCAAATCCATTAACCTCTCTTAATTTCCACCGCATCAGTCATAGAGACGCGTATTTTTAAAGCGGATCGATTTTTGTTTTAATCGCCGAATTTTCGTTGTATTACAACTTCGCGATCGTTGTAAAACTCGGCATTAAACATGCATCCAATTGGCCTAGTACGAAAGTAGGACGAGGTTCAATTTCTTTGCCATTCGCATTCGTTTATAGAAGAACGCCCATCACAAAGCGGCACGAGAGATATCTACGATTGAAATGCGAAATCTTAATGGATAAAATGCAAAAGTGTATGGAAGCGGATTTCTGTTCGAAAACAACGTAGCTCGCCCCGTTGAAAGGCAAAAAATTTATTTAGTGTAAAATAAAGTTATGCATCAATTTACTTCGTACGTTGAAATTGAGTGTATCGCCTTTTTCCTTTCTCCTCCTCGAGATGCCATTCTTCCTTATTTTCCTCTTCCATCCACTTTTTTTCTTCTTCTCCTGATGGAAATCCAATACTCCTCCCCATTCGTTCCAGCCTCCGAGTGGATTACCCTTTATATATATATATTATTCTTTCGCAAGAAAGGAAGTCACTGTCTCGCTCGCCCTTTTTTGCCTTTCTTGTATATCAAACGGATTTTAGCATGTTTCCAATTGAGAAATTCTATTCGACGTTATTCCTCGTTCGAAATATCGCAATGTCTGTCGCGAATATCGATTCGTTTCTTTTGCCCTTCCACCATTCATTTCCTCGTAAATTAGTCGCCTCGCTCATCGGAATTTATAGAACTAATGTTTCCGTCGAAACTCCTAAGAACATTTGCCTTCGCGTTCGATAATTTTAAATGAATAAAGTCGATTGCGAACGACGTGGGGCACTTTATATTTAATCACACTCTCGATTCCTACCGGATGTACATTAAAAAGGCGATCGATAGGATACAACTTTTTGCCAAGTCGATGAGCAAAAATGTTTCACCTCGTCGTCGCGAAATCATCGCCCACATGCAGACAGATTGTTGTCGTTGCCATCGCTCGATGTGATTGCATATTAACGTGTAAATGCGGCGGTTAACCGTGCGAAATTAATTTCTGAATCGATTATGAAGCGCCTCGCAAGTTGCATTCGAAAATAGCGAATCTACGTCGCGCGAGTGTCGGCTCTTATTCTCTTTGCCTTATTCGCGCGATAGGAAAGTGAAATCTAGGTTATTAGCTTTAATGTGGAACGATAGAAATTAATCGAAAAGGAGAAACAGATAATAGTAGCTGGTTATAACATTGTCGAGTGATAAATTATGAACGCCGGCGAAGGAGTTCGAAACTTATTAATTCATACGCGATTCAATTTACAGTTGGAGCTATTACAAATCAATTGCAATCGATTCGAGTCCGTTTCGTATGTGTGGCACGCGAAGGCGGTGGTACATGAATCACGGGAGTTGTTGGTGTTGTGCGCGGTGCGGACGAAAAGAATTGGAATAGCAAATCAATTACATACGTTCGCAATACGATTTTATTGAAGCGATAAAGAGGCTCCCGATTAGAAAATTAATTGAATTAACGCGAAATCGACTATTCATTAGATCTCCAGGTAATGGCAAATTATAATATTCGCATTAATCCGGAGCGCACATCTTATTATCAATTCCAGATAATAGTAACGGGCGGTAATTTGCATTTTAAATGAGCAATTTCGGGTCGGGTTTGTGCATTCATTATAAGTTTTCAGCGTGTCGTGCCATAGGTGTTGAATTTTGATTAACGTGCCTTGTTTAAAGGAAAAATCGTGCGTTATTTTGCTAGCAACTCGTTTCCGCTTTTCCTCTTCACTAGGAATTAGGGAACGAAGAGATGCGTTTTTTTTTTGCTCGGAATTAATTTAAATAACGGATAAATATTCCGCGGAGGGCTCGTCGAATGTAATAAACAATTTTTCTCTTCTTTGATATTTAAATGTGCGTCTAACTGAAATCAAAGAATGTAAAATGTCGCTCCGTTCTGCGACTTTGCTCTCGTCTCTTGCTGTTCGAGCAAAGCAAAAAAAGAAACATTGAAATGGAAGAAAGCAACGGATCACAAAAAAAATTAGTGGAAAAGGCAACCAAAAAAATAAAAATAAATAAGAATAAACTGCGTGTATGTGTGTGTGTGTTTTGCTCTTTATACAATCTCCATTTTCTTCCTCTTCTTCTTCTGGCGTACCCTTCGTATCGATCTGAAGTAATTTTCCGCTCGCTTTCCTTTTAAAATATTCAACAACAAACTTTTGCCCTTGTATTATTAATATCTTTAAAATCCTTTAGCAGAAACGAAATTGTTTCTCATTCGCTCACCTTTCCGCTACCGCCAGCAAAAAGTAATTAAATCAATTTCTTAATTCGTTTAAATTTAATTAAAGAATTTCATTCAATTTCTTTCGTTTAATTCCTTCGTTCGTTTTTCCGGCCGCTCCTCCTCCATTATTTAATTAACATTTAAATTAATCATGAATAAATTGTTGAGCAACATTATGGAATATGGCCGGCGAATAAATGATCATGATAATGATCGAGGAAAAGTGTAGACGATTGAAATTTTCGAGAGAGACAATCCGGAGAGTTGCCCAATTAACAAATTAAAATTGAGTGCCGACAATTGACTCATGGTCCGATCGGAATCCATCACGAGCGCGATTAAATGAAATCGTGCGCTCCTTTTCTCGTGTAGATTTTATTAATCCATCACACGTTATTTAAGAGTCTTGCACAAAGAAAGAAGAAGTGATTTAATTACGGGAACATGCGAATGGGCAAAATGCTAGAGACGAAACTTCCATTTCCACGTAGGCGAACGGATTGAAATGTAATAAAGAGCTCGCGCGATTCGAGATTGAAATGAAATCGACTCACCGGATTTAGCGCCCTTCTCCACTCTCAATCTCTTTTAAAGAGCGTATCCACCATTATCATTACCATCGCCACTACTAATACGACTGCTACTTAAACGAATTTAATGGACTTTTCAGGTTTTTATGTTAATGTTATTTACTTGTTTAGTTTATCGGCCTTCGTTCGATTCGGTGAAACGTTTTCCTTTTGCTCAATTCGAATGCAATTGGTACACGCGCTTTATCCTTTCTGCTTATTTATTTATTTTTTTCTGTCTCTTGCATTTTGCAATATACGTTTAACGTTTTAATTAATCGTCTTCTAATTAATTAAACGAAACGTCCTTTTAATTATTCCTTTCGCGTTGCCCTTTTAAACGGAGATTGCAATAACGCAAGTTCTTTGTTGTAAATATTTTTATTGCGCAATTTAAATTGCACGCGCAGAAGTTCCTTCGCTACCAAGTTTTAATAACGCCAATGGACACGAAAATTGTTCGTATTCTTTCGCTTACGAAATGAAACTCGTTCTGTTAAATGCACGTGCAATAAGGTCCCTAAAATAGCGATGATATGCATAAACGTTTATGAAGCATTCGGAATAAACGCGGTGAATTATACGTCTCGTACATTTTCTCTAAAGTCTCAGAGAGATTATCCTCCACCTTACTGTTTTCCACTTGTTTCCTTTTGTCGTTTTTATCCTGCAGTTTAGCCCGTTTTCCCTCTACGATATATATTTAATCAAGTCGCTGTTAATCAATCAATCAGTGTCGCGCATCTGCACCGCTTTTTCTCGCTTTCGGTTTCTATTTCGTCGTTTAGATTCAACAATTATTTTTTCTGTTTCGGCTACGTCTCTTTAATTTTTATTTTTTCAGCAGTTAATCCCGCTTCTTATCGACGTTTTGCAAAACAATTTCATTTAGTACGTTGTTGCCGGGAATAACGCAGGCAAATCCCTTTCCTCGTTAATTATTGTTGCAAAATCTATCAATTTTCGTACTATTTTTTATCCTGCAAATTGATGCCCCAATAATTTCGCTTCGCCGATTTTGTTTGTTCAATTAGCGTGTTCATTTATCCAAATTTGAAAGTTCGTCCCAATTAATACGATTTCACGTCGTTTTCTAACAGTAAGAATAAATGGAAAATGATAATGACAATTTTCAAAATGATGAAAATTCCACGTCGTTTTGATGTAATGTAAAATTAAAGCTTTGACTCCGTCGTAGATGTACAAACGGCTTTGTGTAGTTCATAACGATGTACAAAGCGGAAAGAAGGAAAGGCAGAGAGAAAGAGACGAATGGTTGGAAAGAGAAACTCGTTGTCTATAAAATTTACAGTTATAATGTAAAATAATTATCATATATTTCTTTTACAATTAATTTTTTATCGTTTCTCTTCGTGAAATTAACGTAAAGCGATATTCGAGCAGGAAAATGAGCAATATAACGATAATTATCACATCTTAATTTCGTATCATTTAATAAATATTACGATGTCGATGCGTTTTAATAAAATTTAATTACGGTCCATTATTATTGATAATATTAATAAACTATGTTGTAGGAACGTTCGCTTTTCTTTCTCTAGGATAAAAATCAAAATCGAGAGGCAATTAGTAAAACGTAAAAGGAAGAATTGCAAGGCAATAATAGTAGTGTCGATTTGAACTTTTCGAGCAACTTCCAGATTTCCTTTACGTCGCTTTATTGATACAATAAACATTTTTGCCTTTTATAGCGGGAAATATATCGAAATGAAAAAAGGAACGATGCAATATGTACAAAATACACACGTACACAAGTTACACGTATGAATATATTACATTCCATCATTTATGGTTATATAGTAAGTTCTCTTTGCTAGTATGTAATATGTGCACTTCTAATAAAACACTGTACGGTTCTCGTACTAAAGAACACCTGGCAATATTCGTGCAATCGTAGTGATTTACTCTCGTAGGAAAAGAAAACATGTTGGAGCAGAAGAAACAGGTTTTCATCATCAACAACAACAACAACAAACATCACGAATCGCACAAAGGCACAACGTGCGTAGAAAATTGCACGGGAAGATTATTTGCAATTTCGAACTTCAAATTTTTTTGCGGAACCTCGAACGACTATCAAACGCAAATTAGAATTCATTCTTTCAAAAAAAAACAAAAAATGAAAGAGTACACGTTTAAAACGGTGGAAAATTTCCATGCAAACGGCATTCGTTGACAGTAATGTACGTCCCTTTACTTTTTCGGTATGCAAAAGAAGGGAAAAAAGGGAAGGTGGAAACGAATTTTTTCATTCGTTACGTCGCGGCGAAAAGGACCCTTGTTTGCGGCCATCCGAAAGAAATTTATGTCAACGTTTACATTACAGGAGAGAAGCTGCTGTTATTATTTTATATCGTGAATACAAAATAATAATTCGCAGAAATCCTTTCATTCCAACAGCGAAAACAGCGAATCTCCTCGTTATTATTCGAATGAATTTCAATTGGATTCTATTTTATTTCCCGTTCTGGTTGAATGTGCATTTGCAATATGCTTTAATCAATATAATTACAATTTGCACATTTCGCTGCAGATATAATAGATTTAATTATAAAATGCATTTTTCTGTTACGCCATCGAGCTTTATGGCTTGATGCGATGGTGAGAATTGCGAAGGTGCGCTAATAATAATTAATTTGCTTAATTTAAATCAATATCGCTAGAAAGAGCGTTAAGTTCGTTTCGTTGTAAACTCCACGTCAAAAGTTGGCCCAGCAAATGGACGATCCATTTGTAAAATTCGGAAACTAATACATTCGTGATTGATGGGTACGTTACTCTCGCGGAATGTTTGCTAAAATTGTAATAATCGACCATAAACGTAGCCAAAGATCGAAATTCAATTACAGTTTAAGCAAACTCCTAATTGGAATTATTTCTAACGATCGCGAAGCAACATTTTGCTGAAAACGTTACACGTAAGTGCGAGTGGGATTCATACATGATTAGCCAACGTTGACGTACGTTTTCCTTTTTGCGAATTAATCATACCGCGTTGTCCCTCGTCGTTTGCGAATCAGTCTTGATAATAACGACGAATTAAACAATTTTCCTGCTGCAAATGTTGCAAATAAAATTGCGCAATTTAATAATCGAATCTAAATAGGAAATTGAACGAGCAGGAAAAAAACGTTCTCGCTTGAAGTGAGGAATCGATTTGCTCGCTCGTTTTCGATTTTAAGCGATTAAAACTGTATAATATTATACAAAAAAATCTTTATTCTGCGAACATAATTAACTAAATGGTAAACTTTTACCATTCGATTTTCTTCCGAATGAAAGAAATTGAAAATTGTAAGACCAATCGGTACAATTACGTTATGAAATTTTGTTATTATTACGTTGCCCTGCGAGTAAAACTTTTATTTTACTCGACTTAATGCCGGAAAAAAGTTTTTAATTAAATTCTGGCCAAGGAAATTTGCTTTTAGAGCTTCAAAGTTACAGCAACGTGTAGCAATTAATAACGACGAATTGTAATTATTGCCAACGCAAATTTTAGATGATTGCATTCCAACGTAAGGGGCTAGTTTCCAGTCGACAAGGTTCGTCGTTAAGCATTAAATCCCGTTAACGTTATCTTCGTAATTATTTACATGTAATCAATTAAATTGGATGCACGATTTCGAATAAGCGATCTTGTGCTAACGCGACCCGATAAATTCCTATTAATTTTTCTCGTTTTTTTGGAAAAATTCGACGAGAGAACAAGCGAGTGGATGAGGAATTTAAAATATTCACCAAAGCCTATTAACGTAGATCGGCTAAAGTTAGTAAGAAAGTCGATCGTGGCACGCAACAACCTTTTGGGAGCATTTAAACTTTACCAACGTTATAATTAATAATCTATACGGTTTTAGTTTAACGTCGATTAATAGTTTACAGAAGGAAACTTTTAAATAAATAATGGAAGAAGACGGTTGATAAAGTTCGTCGCGAACCGTAGACGATACTTGGCTAGAGTCGGCAGTAAATTTCGAACGAGTTGCACTCTCATATTTGGTAAAATATTTACATGGTATTAAATTCGAAATTTATGAAACAAGTTGCGTTTCCTCTCAGCTAACAATAGACATAAAAGTCCTTTATTTGTTGTTCTGAAGAATAACAATGCAATACACTGAGGATCATTATTAAAAAAAAAGTCTTGCATTGAATGGATTAGAATGAAAATTAAACAGTTTCTATTATTCAAATTCACCATTATTTAAACACCGATTGAAAGACACGTGTGTGAACATTATCGGACACCCACAACGAATACCTTCGAATCCCTCGTAAAGAATCAATCGCGCGGCGACTTAGTCACTTCCTTAATTATGCACGAAGGAGAATTACGTTAGTACGTAGGAAAAGTGGCAAAACTTTATACGTTTCGACGAGGAAGCGGAAGTCGAAAAATGGATTTATAGGAATGTTTTATCGCTTTTTTTCTTTCGAAATTATAGGCAATTTGCAAATGAAAACGAACAAAGCAAATAACAGGGGCGGGAGCAATAAATGCGAATAGGAAGCTTTACAATAATAAATTCACAACAGCTATATGTTATCAATTTTTCCACATGACTCGTTTATAATGCATGTGTACGAAACAAGAATTGTTGAATGGGCGCGGAAGATTTGCGTCAAATACATTTAACAATTCATGCATGTTATGGTTTCCAACAAAAATAGCAAAAAATCGGAGATGCAACCATTAAAATAATAATATATTTTGGTTGTTGTTTCGAGCATTTTCAAAAACATGGAATAAAGGTGCAAAAAATGCCGGTAATAAAACGATAAAAATGTAAACGGGAGATTTTTGAATTGTTTTACAATCGCACCAGAATGACGTCCTGCCAGCAGAAAGAGGAAAGAAAAGGGCAAACAACTGCGAACAAAAAAAGGATATTCTTGAGCGTTATTTATCTTCCTACTTTTTGTCCTTCTTCTTCCTCCTCCTCCTCCTCCTCGTCGTCCTATTCGTTTCCACTTTTTCTTGTTACCGTACGTGTCGAAATTTATTTGTATTTGTTTGCTGACGTTCCAGAAGACTGAGCAAACAATAGGAGTGGCAGGATTGGATTTGTTTTATTGACCAAATATGAAACGATTATTTTTCTTCTTCGTTCGCCTTCGTTCCTCCTAATGCGAAACACGCAAACACGAATTGATAGTTGTAGTAGCAGCAGTAATAGATGTTAAAATAATGGGCACTTTTATTCTTCGCGGTTTTTCATCATTGTTATTATACATCGATAATGTTAGATTTTTTGTTAATAAAGTTAGACAGCATTATGATTATTGTTATATGTCACGATTATTCAATTAGATTCGTTTGTGGAACGAGCCCAAGGATTTTAGGGTCGTTTTCTTAAAAACCTTCCACAAAATTGATGACAATAGTATCGAAAGAAACAACTTTTAACCATCTACAAAAAGGCAGGAGTTACAAAACATTGAATTCACTCTTCACGTGAGCGTTAAGCGAATGCGTTCAATTCATAAACTAAGCATGAAGCTCTAGCATTAACAATAATTACATCCTCAGCCAAGTAGTAGTACAATAATAATTCTTCCGTGTATTAATCGCTTTCCTTTCCAATGAGCAGTTAAGAAAGAAAATATCGTGTCGTATATGATATAAACTAGTTCATATGCCAAAAATTCGCACTTTTTTATTAATCGTTGTACTGTGTTCAACCTCGATTTACAATTATACGCATTTCTTTGGTGAATTTTGAGAAATAATGCAATTCGGAAGCGCGGCATAATTATATGCACCAAAAGTCAGCATAAAAAAATTTCAAGCTATTGCTCAGTAATTGATTATTTATGGAAATAAACGTTAAATATCGATTAATAAGAGTTTAAATGTGAATTTTGCATTGAGATTCATTCACTTTTTGTGGCTTCCTTTTTCTTCAAATTTTGCACTTTTAGAGAAGAGGACACCCTTTTGGAACTCTTAAGGTGCTTAATTATGGAAATAAGCATTGGAAATCGATTAATAAATGTTTAGCTGTCGGTTTTATATTGAGATTCATTAATTTTTTGATAATTTTTTCTTCTTCAATTTTTGCACTTTCCCTACTTTTGCATTTTTGCACAAATTGCACTAAACTAATTTTGGAACTCTTAAGGTGCTTAATTATGGAAATAAGCATTGGAAATCGATTAATAAATGTTTAGCTGTCGGTTTTATATTGAGATTCATTAATTTTTTGATAATTTCTTCTTCTTCAATTTTTGCACTTTTAGAGAAGGGTCCCCCCTTCCCTACTTTTGCATTTTTGCACTATTTACAATAAACTCATTTTGGAACTCCTAAAGCAATTAACTATGGAAGTAAACATTAATAATTCTTTTCTGCATCTTTTTCGATTCCCTTTTGTGCGACGATTCTACCTTCTTCGTGAATGCCAGACTCAAGAAGAAAAATCCAAAACGCAAAAAGAGACACCTGAAAAAATCTCGTGTTTTATCATCGATGCGAATGGAGTTTTATCGACGAACTACTATAATTATCAACAATCGTACGGGATTATACAATATGTCGATAGATATATCATTATTAGAGATCCTGCAGTGCGTTACGGTGAAAATAATGAGCCAATTACAGATTGTAACGTACCCAACGTAACGAACATTTCTACGGTACCCAAACCAATAAACATTAACCCGAATGGAAATGAATTTATCTACGGAATAAACTGTAAAAAAATATCTGGGATGAGATTATGCATTATATTCGGGTATATAATAATATGAATGTAAATCTAATTTTAAAAGCTTTACTCCTACACAAACACATCGTTCGTATGGTCGATAGTTAGACATGCTTTGTCAATTTGATAAATTAACAAATAGAACCGCACGGAACATGGAAAATTGCACGAGCGTAATTGCAAATTCGAAATATTCACACGTCGCCTAAATATAATATGATAAAGAGCGACTACTATTCGATCTCCCCGCAAAAAAAAAGAAATATTGCTAATAACGTTACGATGAGATCCCAGAAAATAAACGCGCGAAATTTATTCATTTCGCCCATAAAGGCGATAACTTTATGAGCACTCAACTGGGCCAAGGAGGTTTATTTAAAAAAGGAGAAAATTTCCATCCGTCCCAACCGAACTTTTACTTTGCGAGAGACGAAGGGAAGGACGAGGAGGATAAAAAACGAAGCAGAATTACGACCCGTTTCTTCCTTCTTTCCCCATTTTTTTTTGCTTTAAAATATCCTTTTCCATATCGCATATTACTACACTTCAATATCTCATCTCACTAAATCCTAAATATTATACAACAACCAGCGGGATAAAGAAAGGATGGAAGACGAGCGGGCGGAAAAGAGATAGATTTCGAGATCCTTCTTAACAACCTTTAGATGATATACATACATATCGAGAAGGACTTTGAAAATCCCTTTTTTTTTTTTCGGGAACGTTAAAGGAACAACGACCCTTTTCCTCTTTCAAACCTCCCCATGCCTCCGATAAGAAGATATCGTGACTTTGATCGAAACCAAATGGGCAAAAACAAATTATAAACCGAAAACGAAACGGAATCCATCATAATACTTCCTGGTTCATACATTATAATAACATTAACTAATTTCGAAATTTAATAAATCCCTCGTAAGCAGATCCTTTCACGAGTTAATAATTTCAATCTTAATCGCATAATCAGCTAGAAACGCTAAGAAGGCGAACGTTGGCGAAAGGAAAAATTGCCCAGCGAAAAACGGTCAAACGACATTCATTTTTCGGCTTAGATTAACCTCCCCATTTAATCCGCTCTCCGCATATTCGAGACATTATTAATCCGTCTCCTTCGTATTGTTAATCTAACAAGGATCATCATATTTCAAATCCATTCAGGAAGAATTCCGCAGCGAGATTAGCAATCATAATAATCACATTAACGATGGCATCGGACATGGAAATAATTATAATTTATGGGGCTTAAACCGATCGCTACGCTCTACCGGAAGAAAGAAGCATTGGGTTGGCGAGTTCGTTGCCGTCGCGAACATAAAATCGCACACGCATTTGCAAATTCCGCGAAACACGTAAATAACCGCTTATGAATATTTAAGTATCGCATTCGATCATCACGGCATTCGTTCATTATTATTATCATGCGGCCAAGAAAAGCAGCAATCTTCCAGTTCAGCTCGTCTCTTTTGCTCCTTCCGCGTTTACTTCTTCGCGTCTTCATTTTCGCTTCTTCGAGTTACCGGAATGACGGTGGAGTACGTTTAATTGCACTCTGGCGCTCAATTTAAATGGGAAACTCCGTGCCTTTACGTTAACCTGCCACTTGGAAAATAAAATCGTATTATTACCTGGAAGAAGACGCAGAAGATGGAGACGAAGCGAAAGTGAGCGTTAATGAGACACCGTGTAAACGTAACCGAGTGGGATCTATACCTTACATGGCGAAGTTGTTAGTCGAAAGCAAATTGAATTATAATAACGCAGTTTGAACATTCACATATTTTCAAAGCGAGAAGTGTTTTAACTTTAACTGTAGGTATATTTACGAAACGAGGCGTTAATTGAATTAACATTTTGAAACGGCGACGACGCAACGCCGCACGATCTCTTCGTCTCTCCTTCACTTTACCGTCATTTTCTGTCCTCCGTCTTCAAATAACTTACTCGACTTGTAAGCCTTTATCGATTCTAATTTGCAACATGAATTATGGCCGTTTGCGTGAATTCGCAATCTAAACTAGCACTTTTGCGTATCAATTTTCACGGCGAATTAAGCGACGTAAATACGCTTGCGTTGTCCCCGGCGCATCCACCAAATTTCACACGCTTCAAAAACGAAGCAAATCGCGCTTTTTTAAGCCCGAATCCGCGCGCGTTAATAATTAGCAAGTCAATTAATTAAGGTGGGACCTTTCGGGTTTTTTTCGTCATCGGCAGCAATGCGATGCGATAAATTACGAATTAATTCCTTCAAATTGTTTCCTCGCTCGTCTCTTAATACTCCTCTCGGCCGCGGCACGAAAAATGTTTACCTGGCATCTCGAAGGCAAGAAGTTAATCTTCAACGTGCCAACATGTACCTTTTGAAATTTCGAGAGGGGCAAAAAAAAAGAGGATTAAATGGGCTCTTGAAAACGTCATCGCGTTCCTTTCGTTTCTATTATATTCCCTCGTTCCATCTCGACGATTCGACAAACAAAAACGCTTTAAGAACAGGTTTAATTAAGTAATTGTGAAGATTTCCAATCGCCGGGTGGCCTGTCCTACTGAATTCTTTTCCTCTTTGTTCCTCTCGCGGTCGAAGTGGAGAAGGTTTCCCTTTTGTTGCTGGTGAGCAGGTAGAAGGAAAATGATAGAAGAAGCGATATTCTACCACCTTATGGGTCTTCGTCGAGTGAAAGGTACCATTACCGTAATTTTTTCTTTTGCCGCGAGAGTACGAGGGTGTGGTGATCTGCCTTTTAATAACACGCTATTATCCAGCGTCGTAAATGATTCGGTATTTTAAGTCTGCTTAATAAAATAACAAAGGGATCCTCTTTTTTGTGTCTTCGCTCTTCGGTTCTGCAAGTTCCTCGCGTCCTATGAAACTATAAAATTTTCAACGCGATATTCCGATATAGACTCTAATCGGGGAAAATCGTTTCGAATAAATTCGGTTTTATTAAATTTCGAAAGCATGGAAAGCGAGCGAGAGCGAAAGGATATTGCGTAAGGGTTTCAATACGCTCCTCTTTCTTTTTTCTTTTTTTTTTATTATTATTATTGTATACCGTAGAGCGTTATTATGCCAAGGGTAAAAGATCAAAAGCATTCGCTTGCTACACGTGATGTAACACGGGGTTCTTTTTCTCTTCTTTCCATTAATCCACGTAAACGTATTGATTTTCTTTTTAATTCCCCGCCGCGTACGGCGGTGTGTAAGGAAAAACCCCAATCGATCGATCTGCAAAGGTACGATATAATTGGAATTGTATTGTTAACCATTAAATCTTACGGTATAAGTGACGCGAAATCAATCGCAATATTTTAGCAAACGGCGACGCAGGATAACGTATAATTTATTACGGATTTTATGGGGGAAAAACGAGGATTAAGGATTAATTGATTGAAAACCTTTTTTTTTTTGTTAATTCCTTCTTGCCTTTCCCCCGTCATCTTTCCTATTAAACTTGCGATCAATCATTCGCAAAACGATATTAGCAATTCTAAAGCTTCTTTAAAAAAGTTTTAAAAAAAATTGCGTCGTTTGGGCTTTTTTGCTTCATCTCGCGAAGCGATAATGTTGTTAATGCTATCGATTTATGATGGCGAAATAAAACGAGAAATTGTAATCATTCCCTCGGAAAATTGCGATGTAAAATCGACGACTCGACTTTATAACGTGTTACACATTCGCCAAAAGAACTGGAAAATAAAACACAAAAGGGGTTGGGAAAGTGCGATTTTTTTTTCGTTCTTTTATAAAAACGTTACGGGGGTTGTAAATTACTATACGATCGATACCAATGATAATCCATCGCATACGGTCTTTGCATGTCGTGTACATTGGGAATCTTTTAAATGCGAAACAAAAAAAACGACGGAATTGGGTTTCCCAAACGGGAGTGGTCGTCGCTTTAATTAATTAATCAATTTATAATTAGCAAACGTTGTAAACTGAAAAGTCAACGTTTGTTTGTTTTTTCGTCAGTTTGCAAACGCGCTAATTATTTCCGCGAGATCTTCGCTATTTGCACCAATATTTCTCTTGCTTATCGCGTTAACGTTTTCAATAAACTGCCAGCACTTTTCCTCCCGTGCAATTTCGAATAAGTACGTGCTCCACGGGGAGAATTAATAGAAAAACTTTGAGCATTTTTCCTCGTACGTATTCGTCAAAGTTGCAAGAAAATTAATTAAATAATCGAACTTGGTTTTCGCGAAAGAAAGAAAGAGAGAGAGAGTGCGAGAGCAAAACGAATTGTGCACATTTGAAGGTAACATGTCGATGAATCGGCAGGGCGCAAACAACATCGAGATCAAAAAGCTTCGAGCGCATATCGATCTGTCTAGTTTGCTAATACGACGCGGACCAGTGGATAAAACTGGAGTTTCGCCCCGGATAATAAATACGTCTCCCTCCGTCGCTCCTTCATTTCAAGCAATAATAAGCTTCCTCCCTTTATTTACGACCTTTGCTATTCTCGAACTGGCGCGCATTTCAATCTCCTTTACATTTAATATCGTTATGGGCAAAATTCCAGAATAATAAGGAATCATAAAATGCGAGTGGAAACTAGTACGATTCCATTCCTCGCACAGTCCTCCTTCATTTCCTTCCGACCTCCGCTCGTTTTTATTTCATCCCGAAAACTCGATTAAAAATATCGTTTTAATCCCGGCGAAGCAAAAACAGAGAAACTTTTTTTTATTTTTCTTTCGAATCCGTTCCCAGTCGATGTTTTATATTCCATTCTTTGCGTACGCCGTGAGAGCAAGAGGGATTTCTTTTTTTTTATTCGTTGTTGTTATTATTCCTCATCTCATCGGGATTATAAGTAGACTACCTCTCATTTATCGATCGACCGTTGTATTGTTATTAACTTTGGGGAAAAGAGTGAAAAGAAAAAACATACTCACGGCGGCGCTTTGTTTAATAAAACGGAGTTTCCTTCTTATGATCTCTAATCCTTTAACAAATAAAATACGGACAAGCAGAGGGGTTTTCTTTCGAGTGGAGAAAAGCGAAATAAACGAGATTAAAATATTGCACGTGGAATTATGGCAGAGCGGTTGGGTAACCGCTTTTCATGAAATGTGTGTGTGGTACGGTGGAGTTAATACCATCAAAAGAATAAATTTTAAATATATTCATGTGCAAATACAAATGAAATTTTAATGCCTTTTTTCGTGCCCCGCTTTCGTCTCTTGTTAAATATCTTTATCAAAATCCAAATGTTGCCCCCGCGTAACAAAGGCACGATAAGATACGGCGATGAAATCGAAAAGAAAACAATGCGATAATGGATCATCAACGTTGAGATTGCGATCTCTCCGCGGTTTTTCGCGCAAAAAAACGCGATTGTTGCTATTTGTTATTGTTGCTATTGCTACGACGCTATTTTTGGCTTTTGTTTTTGCAAACCGTTTCGCGAGAACTAATGTCTTGCATTGTTTTCACAAGTGCAAACCATTAAGCCGCGAGTGATCGCAAATGTGCGCAACGAATTGTTTAGTTTACGAACAAGTGTTGCCGATTGCAACATATCGCTCATTAAACGAAAGCGATAAAAAATGAGCGAATTGGCGACATCAATTAGCGCGTAAGCTAACGTCGCGTTTTCCCATCGCCGATTCGCATGTACTTGGATTTTCCCACAATTTCTCGCCGTTTGAGTTTGCTTTTTTTTTAACAATTTCCGCAGCCATTCCCCAGTTTGTTGTTACAAATTTCGAGCGTTATTATTGTTATTATAATAACGGTTTTTGCTGCGACGTTCTCTCCTCCCTCGTTAACCTTTCTGACACATTGTTATGACACTCATTGTGTCCCTCATTGTCTTCGTCGTTATTACTGTTATTAATTATAAACGTTTTCAATTGATGTCAATTTAATTATCTATAGTTATTATTAATATTCGATTCGTGCAAATGCGTGGCGTTGATGGGTGGCGTCCAACATTTTGATTCGCACGTGGCGAAGAGATGTGAAAGTCTTCGTCGTGCTCGAAATTGAATCTTTCGCGCGTGTGGCATTTGTTAGACTAATTGTCCTCCTAATGAGATTGCGAAAGAGATATGGCGCAAGCGAGAGTGTCTGGTCTCTAATTAGAATTTACTTCCATTAATAAACTCGCCAAAACCGCGCTAACTTACGTACGCAGACATAATTATAATCGGTATTGTCTTCTATATTCGCGGGGAACATATTTATGAACTCGTTCACGCTCCGTATATTATCGCCTTAATCATCAAGTGAAATATTTTCTCTCTCTTCTATATGAAAAACATCGCGCTTTACTGGCGAGAAAGATTAGGTGAGGAATGACGGCCAGAGACGAATTACAATTTCGTTCTTTTCGAAAGCCAAGCGCAAATTGGAATAATGCGGACGTTTTAAAGCAGAACGATTTGCGCCGGCGATATTTAGCAAAAAAAAGGGAACAAAACGAGGAATAAAGCTTCTCGTATTATTGTTTGATTAAAAAAATAATAAACAATTTCGCCGCAGAAACAAATAAACAATTCAATTCGATGCGAAATCAATCAAACCGTTCGGACAATATTTGGTCAAATGCGATAAATAAATTAATCCTTTTGTGCGGCGTGTATCGGCGCACTTTCGCGATCAATTTTCAATTTAAAGAACAAAAAGTGTGTGCAACAACTTGATGAATCGTTTAATTAGCAGCAGGAATAAATAATGAAAGTTAAATTAATAAGGCGATCGCCTGTTTAATGAATACTAATGCGAACGTTCTGTTAACAAGGACGGGCGAGAATTACTCCAATTAATTAAATTAGAGGAAAAAAATGATAGTTCTACGTATAAACATCAAATGTTTGCATAGATGTATGAATTTATACGGATCTGAAATGCGCATCTTTTAATGTTGTTGGCCCCATGACCCCGACCGGTCGCATTATTGAAATAGTCCTCGTCTCGTTTATTTCTTGTTTTTAATTTTCTTTCAAGACGTCAACATTATTATAAACTTCTTATCATTTCGAAACCCCCATTACTCATCTGCCCCTTTTTAATCATTCAATTTTAGTGCAAGTTACTCAAAATATAACCGCCAATTACTTAAAATGTTGCAATTTTTATTTATACAAATCAATAGAGGAGTTTCATGGAGGAAAGCGACTTGAATCGAAGTTTTCTGTTGAAAAAAGTATGCGTTTATGTTCTTCGCCCGATTTAATCGACGTATTTCCTACATTTTAAACGCCTAAACGTAATTTAATGCTAATTATGCGTTCTTTGAAATCTGCACGCCTACGCATTCAAATCTAACGCAATAATTTTCAAGCGATCGCTTATCCTTTTAGCTTAATCAACGAGAAACACCTCGAGGAATTCGAATTAACCATTTCTTTCGCGCAAATCACGACGTTAACGCGAAATTACGAACGGGGGGCCATCGACGATAACTTAACGAAATTAATTCTTATCGCTGCGTATATTAAGTAATTAATTCGGTAAATCCGGCGAAATAGGAAGCGAACCAATTTTCGATATGCAGATTTTAACAACAAAACGTGACTCGACTGTTAACAAACGGATTCGTGTGCCATCATCATCGAGAAATTCTTAACGAGAGAATAAACATCAACAAATCGCCGGAATTATTATAACTTTTCGACGGCTCCGCAAGAGAAACGAAAGTGGCGAAAGAAAAAAGTAAAAGTGGTACGTGAAAAATAGGGCCACTCGCTAAATAATAATCTTAAGGTTTCGGCAACAAAGTACGCGAGAACCTGCTCGACAGGTAGAAAGAAGTGAGGCATCTGTCGTGCCCGCAGGCCACAGCAGCAGTATAGCGGCAGCGAGAACAACAACAACAACAAAGAAGAAGAATCGTTACCAAAACATTAATCGTTCGCAACAAAACAATGATCTTCTCTCTCGCATTTTCACTTACCTCCTCGGCAAACTCGAAATCGCCCTCGAATTTCCTGTTCCTCTTGGCGTCGCACGATATCGCAACGACGCCCAATACGACGACAACTATTGCGATCAATCTCATCTTCTTTTCGTCGACTCGAACCGAAAAGAATGAATTTCAATTTCTTCGTATTATTATTATTATTATTACACCACTGCCCCGGCCAGTCGATAAACAAACGGTTTTCCCAATTAATGTTCTTCTTGCTCACAATCGGCGTTCAGAAGGTAAACATGAGAGAACCGTGTGCTAAGAAATGTGTGATCACAATAAATAAAATATACGAATAGTATTTTTATCGGCGCACAGAGCGAGTGACCCGCAAAACAATAACTGATAGTAATTTATTATTATCGAATGGATTTTATCGAGTTTCGAGTCACAAATGCGACCGTCTAGGTACGAGCACAACCACCTTTTGGATCCTATTCGATACTCTCTTCTTTTCTGGGTGCCCCACTGTGTTCTTCGATCCGGAGATTGCGCGGCGCCACGCGACGAGCAAAGCTTTCTGAATATTACATAAAATCGTCGGTCGGGTTCTATTTCTTTTTTCTTCGTCTTTCCTTTTATCTTTTGGTGGGGACGTACTGAATCAATGCTGGATGCGGAGAATATGGAGAAAATATATGTTATACGTACCACGCTGGGGGTTGCTTATTCCCTTTGTTCATCTTACACGATTCTTTTTTAAACAAGAACAGCTTACTTCCTTAAATCAAGCTTAAAATTGGAAAAATTGCGAAAGAAACAATTTTAGTTCGATAAAGAGCTTTGGCATTATATTGAGCCATACATTAATCATTAAAATCCAGGTATTTCAATTCAAACAAAGTAAATGTCAGGAATAAAAATTTACTTTCCGCCAGTTTCACTTACATAATAACATTGTATGTTTCAGATTAGAAATTTTACAACCAGATATAAAGAATAAATACATTAATGATTTCTAATAGTTATTTTAATTGTACGAAATGCCACTTATCAACTGCAACAAAAAGAAATTATGCATTATAAAGGAGCGAAATATATGTATTTTTTTAATATTGTACATTATTATAACATCAAACAGTTAAAAGACTATAATCTACACTTGCACCCTTTTTGTAGGTAATATATCCTATTAACTGTAAGAATATACGTTTTAATTATGCGAACGTTATTGAAATAAATGAAATACCTATAGGATCGACTGCTTGTACTTGTCCAGTTGTGGGCGTCTTATTAACTACATCATTAGCATCTTCGGGTGTTATATTAAAAGGGCTGCCTTCAATAGAAGTGTTTGCGCTGTAATTTATAAAAAAATTGCCTATATTTTTCGCAATTAATGCTAAACGACTTTACCATGAAATTCCTTTCGTGTCGGCCTCTTTGTTTACGAGCTGCTTCCAAAACTTATGGACCTACATAAGATACACAATACAAAATATTAGAATTTTCATAAATTGGTTGTCTTTGAGTTTCTTACATCTTCGATAACCTTATGCGCGAATTCGGCATTTTTAGGCGTGCCATTAAACGCAAACTGATTTTCCGGCTTTCCATCTGGTATCTTGTATATTTTGAACCATTCAAGTGAGGCCTTCAACAAACCGGGGAAATGCTTATCAATATCCTGCACGTCGTTCAATTGATTGGCAATTGGATCATTTACATCAATTGCCAGTAATTTCCAATCAGTTTCACCTAAAATCATGGAGATTAATGAGTTTTTCAGTGCAAAGTGCATATCATTTTGTTATCTTTCAGTTGACCTTTTGCCAATGTGGAGGATTATTTGTAATTGTGAAATTATTCGGTCCAGGAATTGTAAACATAATTGAAAATGTATGAGCAATTTGGGATTAAGATTAGATAGCAATGCAAGTTGTTCACAATGAATTTAAATATCAAAGGTGTTGGTAATCATTACTTTCACTTTCTCAATGTCTATCTTTTATATAAGAATTATGAATATAATATAAATGCAACTGACCTTCATCTATCAATGCAATTGTACCAAGGACTTTAACTTGCAAGATTTCACCCCTTTTTGCAACTCTATAACCAATTTCCAATACATCAATTGGATCATTATCACCTTTACATCCAGTGCCATCATCTAAATGTTCAGGATTTTCCCATGTCTGTGGCAGAGCACCATAATTCCATATATATCCATGATGTGGAAAACAGTTTGCCACAAATCTGAGTTTGCCCTTCTTAACATCCTGTTTAATTGGATTTAATGTCTCCTTCATTGATATCTGAAATCATAATTAGAACAGGCTAGTAACTTTTGAAAGTCACGCCAAATGTAATTGTACATACTTCCATTTTTGCGTTAGTCCATCTCGGTATTTCGACAATCATATTATATATCTTTTGATTGGCATCAACAGCCAAAGGAATGTCATGTAATGGTGATATCGGTCCATTTTGATCCTCTAAAAAACAAGCAATATGTTCAGCGACAAATAATAAATGTAATACGACAGTTTAAAGTTTAAATTCAGTCCCCTTCGAATTCAAATAATTCTTCTTTGCTAGCTTGAACAAATTGTGAACTGGAGGAGCTTTTGTATAAATCAATTCGTACTTACTTATAAAGACCCTGTAATCAATGGAATTTGGTGAACCACGTTCAATCACGGAATAAGACATCGTTCTCGTCCGAATTAATGGAAACCTTGTGTAAAATAAATTACCGTTGCCGTGATATAAATTGCCGTTCGATAATATTTTCGCGCAGGTTACAAACACGTGTGACACTTTATTGACAATCATAGCTCCATCTATAACAGTTTATCTTCAATGTACGACATTTGAATTTTCAACATCTATTTCTAGTTATTACATAATCCAATTACAAAAGATGTGAAATACCACAGATAATTCGAAAGTAACTCTTTTCAAAGCATCATCTAAATTCCTCTTGCTTGAAAGTGCTAGCTTTTGAAGAGACGTATAAAAGATAAGAGTATAAAATAAATATTGGACCAAAGGTCACACAACTAAGCTATAAATAAAGCTAATTTTATCACGTTATTGACCTTCTCGATAGCATAAGTAAGTTTTTTTTAAGTGTGATAGTTATCGTATCTTATGAATCGAATAATTTACATTACAACTTCAAAAGAAACACAACAACTTTTAATTACCACTTTTTCCAATATGCATTGACTCAGATTTGGAAATATGACGATGTAGAACGTTAGCAATCTGAATCGACATGAATTCATTAGTGAAGAATAGAATTGCGCATTTAACTCATGTGTACAAACACTTCAAGAGACAAATTTCTCAAAAGCAATTTCAAGTAACACCATTCTGTCAGATTAATGTAGAAGGCACTTTCAATATAAATATAAATCCTCTGGATATATTTAATTATAAGGATTGTGATAAAGTGATAATTGAAGGACCAAACAGCATTACACAGGATGGTGATGTAATAACCATAACTTCAGAGAATGATCAACTGCATGAATGTAAAATCATTGCTCCAGTAAAAGCCAGTAATAATGGACCCTTTCTACATATTGAACTAATTCATAATTAAAATTTTATTTCTGTTGCAGATTTCAGTATTAAAAATGCCCATAATGTGAGCATGAGGAACTTTCACTGTAACAAAATCAACATAAATGCAAAGAGAAATATTGAAATAGAGAAATGTTATGCAGAAACTATAGAGCTGTTTAGTTTGGATGGTAACATTACCGCAAAGAATGTAATTCAAGCTGCAAATATATTGCTATTGTGTGAAAATGGGGTGAGGTCATTCAAAAGCAACTGCTCTTAATTTGTTTATGTAAGCAGAATATTCAAACAGGTAAATTGCAAGGAATAAATTTGCAAGTGCAGACAAAGACTGGTAACATTCATATTGATTCAACTTATTGTGATAGAAGTAAGATTCAAACATGCAAAGGTGATGTCCTTTTAAATAATGCACATAAAAACGTTAATGTTTCCATACAGGAAGAAGGCAATTTGAATATAGGTTTGATAAGTTTTTTTTTGCAGTGATTAAGTTTAACTCTTATTATTTTTAGTTGGTCTTGATGGATCTCTTGATGCACATGTAAACGCGGGAAATGTAAGTTTGCAGATTGCAAGAATCTTAGCAAATTCGAGATTAAGGCTTGTGAATAATGGTGATGTCCTTTTAAAATTGGCAGAAGAATGCCAAGAGCAAGCTACCTTTGTAATTTTAGGTAAGAATTGTATACCATCAGACAATTTAAATATGACTTTGAGTAAATTAGGTAATAAGTTTTATTTGAACTCTAAGCAAAATGTAGAAAACACAAAGGAATTTTTAGTGGATTGTTTGGGGTCGAATGTTAACGTTAGTACAATGAATTGGTCAGAAATGTTTATTTCGCAATTTCATAAAAATTAATTCACATAATACAAAATTCTCAACTTCGTATCACGTGCAGTTATTTTCCTTTCTTGCCTTTACGTTTGCCCCGTTTATTTTTATTTTTCTTCTTTTCCGCTAATTTCCTAGCTTTCATTATCTGATCGGTGGATTTTAATTCACTTCTACGTTGCTTTTCTTGTAGCTTTGCATTGTGCCTTGCCCAATGCGTTCTTGGCGTCGTATTCAAGTACGCTAAAAACAGAAACCATTTAGTTACTTTAAATTCTAGTCTGTATACTTAAAATAATTTACTTTTATTAGGAGAGCCTTCTTCGTCGCTGTCATCATTTTGATCGGTTTTATTCTTCTCTTTCCATTGAGTGTAACGATTACTTTTATACGTCGCCGGTATCCAAACGCCCGATTCCGTTCTTATTTTGCCCGTTTTGGAATTCTATCAAGAAATAATTTTAATCGAATTTTTAGCAATTAAAATAAATACTCACGCTATCGACATTAACGAGTTTTTTCTTCTTTCTGTCCCACTTTTTAAGCTGTTTGCTTAAGCGAATTGTCTCCGCGGAATCGCCCGTTAAGTCTAATTGTGCTTGGTTTGCTTCCTTTTGGAAACTGTTCACTGCCAATCTACAACCACAAACTCATTTGTAAGAGATGATAATCTTATTTTTAATAATTAAGTACCCTTCTTCTGTATGTTGGTCAATGGGCATATAAGGAATGTAATGCTCGTCATCTTTGAGCTTTTTAGTTTTCCTCTTGTATAAATCTTCGATTTTTCTCTTTTTAGGTAAGATAATTTCCTTAAACGTTTCATTAATATCGTTTTCACCGCTCTCAAGCAATTCACTCTTCTCCACCTTTGCATCTAAGAGTTCTATTTTATTTTCCAATTTTTGACGGTGTGCCATTATTTTTTCCTTGTGGAAAGCACGTTTCTCTTTCATAACGATATAATCTTGGGATTTATTTTTGCCGCATATTTCAAATATCGTCTGAAATTAAAAGATTATCACATTTTGTACAGTGTAACATTTAATATTAACGTACCCCATGTGGTCTATAATTTTTCATTTTCTCCAAAAGATTCTCTCTCGACAGATCATCATCGGCGTCTTCTTTAAATATTGGATGTACAGTACAAGACGCAAATGGAAGTTCTTTCACTCTCTTATTGCTATCAGATGATGCAGATGGTCGCGAACGTACGTACTGCTGTTGACCATTCTCCGTAACATGTCGCATGCTAATCAAATCCGCATGAGTTTCGTGCAAAGTAATTAACGTCGTATGCTGTTCTTCGATACTTGATTGCGGTATTCTACCTATATCGCCATTCGGATTGCTCAACGAGGCTAGCGTTAATGGTTTTCCCAGGAATAAATGTAAATCTATAAGATAAGCGTATTCATCGGGCGCAACTAATGAATATGCCGTTCCCGATCGGCCAGCTCTTGCACATCTACCTGCAATGAATGAATCGCATATGAAATTAGAATGAAAAACTAAAATTAATCAACGTCTACTCGCCTACTCTATGAACAAATAGTTTGGATTTAGCTGGGAAATGAAAATTGATTACGTTGTCCAATTGCGGTATATCAATACCTCGGGCAGCAACATCAGTTACAACCAGCACTTTAACTTTGCCCTGGCTGAATTTTGCCGCATTAATTTTACGAGCTGACGGATCCAGATTGGAATAAATATAAGTGTTCGTTATACCGGTATGATCTAAAATCTACAACAAAAGGTTTGTAACATATTTCAATGTGTTTGCTAACCAAAATGCTAGTCTACCATATGTAAATATTCCACGTGATGCTTCGTTGCGGCGAAGACAACAGTTTGCTCTTTAAGATTTATGTGATTCTTTAGCAAAACTAATAATGCTGCCACTCTTTCCTCTGGCCGCACAACCAGATAGTGCAAACGTAATTGTTCCGGCAATTTCGCTTCAACGTCCAATCTACAAAAGTTGAAATTTAACATCAATTTCATTATTTTAAATGCGAAAATGACCTTAATAAAACCGGGTCGCTTAGCCCGGCTTTTGCAAATTCCACCAGAACCTTGGGCAATGTTGCAGAAAATAGTAGAGTTTGCCTGGAATCTGGCAATCTGTTCAAAATCTCATTCAATTGCTCACCGAATCCCATTTCAAATAAGCGATCGGCTTCATCAAATACAATGTATTCGATATTATTCAATTTCAGATCCATTTCAATGCATACATGCAAAAAACGTCCTGGTGTAGCAACAATAATATCTGGATTTCCATGTAAAGCAGAGAATTGATCATCCATAGAATCACCTCCTAATATGACTGCAGTCTTTAAACCAGTGAATCTGCCTATTTCTTTTGTGAACTTCAAAGTTTGCACAGCTAATTCACGTGTTGGTGAGAGTATCAAAGCTCTTGCTCCAGCTTTTGCGGAACGGGCCTTTAGTTTTTCAAGCATTGGTATCAAAAAGCAAGCCGTTTTACCGCTGCCAGTACGTGCCATAGCCACTAAATCTCTACCTTCTAATGCTAACGGTATTGTCTAAAAAAGGAATAAATAGGCTTTTAACACTAGTCAGATCTTGCTTTAAATAACAATTAGTTTATACCTTTCTTTGTATAGGGGTTGGTATTTTATATCCTCTTCTTGTAATTCCTTTCAGGACATTAAGACTGAGCCCCATCGATTGGAAACCGCCCCCTTTCTTCTTCGATTTCTTATCAATAGTATTCCAATCTTCTTCATCATTTTCCGTTTTTGTAACATCAGAGAAACCTTCCAATTCCATCTTTCATTTAATCTACGTTTTTATTGTTGTCTTTAAACACGTGGTGTTGCAATAATTCAAAAACTACTTTTGAATCTTGGTTATGTTTGAAGAGTAAACGTCAAATAAAAAATTTTATCTTTCCAAATAGTATTGGTTATGTTTCTAAAAACGTGATTCAAATTGACCTTCGAATGTAAATCTCAATTCGCCTATATAATCGTTTTTCAGTTTTCAATCTTCACTTGATAGCAGTAAATATTAGAAATATTTACGTTAATTGCTTTTAATTCAAATTTCAGTAAACATATCAACATACATTTCTGAATTAATTCATAATTTGGTGACAAAAATCTAACATCTACATGGAAAAAGAAGTAGACACACTAATCTTATAATCATTTAATGAAACCTGGATCAACTCTTTACAGTATTATTTGTAAATTTTTTGTAATTCCTAAAAAGAAAATGAACCATTAAGAAATTAAATTCTCAGGCAATCTTTCATAGTTTTACATACTTTAGACTGTCATTATGTGTTTTGTACTCCATGGTGGCATTAACAGGCAAATTGAGAAGTCTTTTAAGAGCATCACGAATCCTTGATATTGTTGCTTGATCTGCAGCTGTCCTATTCCAAATACTCAGCAAATCCTCTTGATATCTTACAGACACAACAATACCACATATTTCATTCCCAGTCTAAAAGGTAATATATCAATCAAAGTGTTGAGTAATAATTGCTGTCATTTACCATAAATTGCTCCCCCAACATAGCCATACATAAGTTCTCCCATGCCCTAGCTGCTTGCCCCTTTCTTAATCTGATAACCTTAAATATTATTGAACTTGTTAATATTAAAGAAAATATTGAATATTGAGACTAATTACCCATTTGCCTCCTTTACTATTGGCAGCATCCTCCCACATTGGTTGTATACCTTTCTTAAATAGATGCAAATCAGTATGTGGTGGTAAATCACTCAATCTAACTAGATGACTATATAAAGCCCACCACTGTTCTACTGTGCCAACTTGTCCGACTAATCTAAGTGCTCTACTATAAACCTGAGTAACAGGTGTATTTCTGTTTGGCACAACTGGTCTGCGTGAGAACCACAAACAATATGGATGTTCTAATCTGTGTTCATTAGCTGGATATTCTAATTGTCCTAAATCTGTAACAACTGGTGCTATGTCCTCTTCACTACTACCACTATCAGAGCTTTCATGGTGCTTCAATCTGTGGAAAATAAGCATGTTACAATGAATGCGTTCATTGTATTTAGATAACCACTTATTCAACTTACGCCTCGAATTTATTAGACATATTGATAATATAACTAGAGAGTATGTTAATGTATAATATATATCTTTCACAGAATAAGTATTTGTATCACAGAGTTGCTTTTACTATTTTATTAATGATCCTTTAATTGAATAAGTTAGATTTTATTGAACAAATCTATCAAATTTCTTTTATCCGTCTATTTTCTTCAACACGGCTATGTTTGTCCTTGACAACAATCAATGCAGCCACCGTATGAGATACTTCTTAAAAACCTTCCAATTAGAAAAGTCCTATTCGCTTATAATCTTATCTAATTAGATACTATTATCCCTTGATTAAACGTTCTATTTAAAGTTCATTTATATAAATGATAAATGGTTATATTAACCTGTTCAATGCAATAATCAAAATTTTAAATTAAAAGCGTGGCGATTTGAACATATACAATTAAGGGAATTTTGATTTTTCAAATATGACGTCTTCGATTGAAAATGCACATGGAGAACGGCAAATTCAAATTTATTTACATGGAGACGAAATCCAAAAGGCCTTTCTGTGCCAGAACTCGATAAAAGTCATTAAAGGATATAACGAAATTAGAAATATAACAATATGCATTACAAAGTAAGAAACTTATTTGATATAACTTTTTTGATAAAAAAACTGTTCAATTTCTAGGAAGTAAAATTAAAAAACGTTTGGAGGATATGCAATAAAATAAGGGCCGCAATTTTCCGCGTTGGCATCAACCTATGGGAATATTATTTGCCATTGGATCCAAATCGACAATGCCTGATTTCCGAATCGAAATTTGTATCCGTGTTATCGGGACCGTTAAAATGTATGATCGGCTTATCGGACGAAGAGATTACGGAATTAGCGGATTATTTCAAAGTGCAGGACGGAAGAATATTTTACACGCAAATGTGCGAAGTCATTCATAACAGCGGTACATTGGTTTGAGCCAAAATATGCAATTCGTACACTTAAAATCGTCATTTTAGTACCGGATTTCGCGAAAAATGCCGATTTGGTCACTGGCTTAGAATGGGAGGATCCAATGCAAGTTAATAGATTGAGCGTTAGCGAGGAGAGACGTTTGAGCGTTTTAATAGCAAAGATAGCGACGATAGTTAACATGAAGAAACTAATTCTACGCCCGTTCTTTCAAGACTATGAATTGGTATCAAAGAACAATGGCACCGTGACTATTAGTCATTTTGCACGAATCCTTTCTTATTTGAACATAATGGTATCGGCGGACGATTTCAATTTATTGGTTAAAAAGTACTTAAAGGATTCGTACACGTTGAACTACGTCGCGTTTTTGGCAGCAATCGATGAAACGGTGGCGTTTCTGGAAACGAACGGAATGTTAGACATTGGAGGCGTAATTTTATACACACTAATCGTTCAGTATCCGATTAATTGTATAGCACTTTTTGTAGGACTTGCTGGAACAATTTCCTGGACGTTTAATTAACGCCGAATTACCGAAACTACCACGGCCAGAAATTGGTAAAATAATGGCCTCCGACGTTTTCGGCGAACAGAGCATCTTTCATCCGGCATTAAACTCGCCCGGGCAAATCGAGAATTTGTTAACGGTTCTCAGACGCATTCAGCGACACGTCATGGAGAACAGGTTGCGAGTGGACGAATTCTTTAAAGTATAATTCATATTATCCAACGTAATACGAGTTAATAATCGTATCATTAGCATTTCGATCCGTTGCGTTGCGGCAAAATCACATTGTCGCAATTCCATCGCGGTTTAGACGGTTTAGGGATCAGTGGCATTCAACGATTGTTCGTATCGTTGCCAGAGATTCATTCGTTAATGGTACAATATCGCGATCCGTGCGATTCGTCTAGAGTTTGTTGGAAAACTTTCGAGGACGACATCAACCAGGTGTTTACGACGCAGGTAAATTAAATGCGACGTGGATAATAAGTGGAATGGAAACTCATTTATTTTCTTTTAGGGTTTAGAGAAATTTCCGTGTTTGTTGGTGGAAGCGCCGCCGCTTGAAGTGCAAGAACTGCCCAGGAAGGGAACGAAGGATTGGCAAACGGTCAACACGGTGAGAAAGGATTTATGCGAGGAAGCCGTCGACAAGATTAAGAAGCGCCTGATGATGCGCGGCATACTTTTGAAACCGATATTTAGAAATTTCGACACGTGCGATCATACTGCTTATATAATCAATTGGAACGATTTTACGATTTTATAACACTTGCAGACATAACAACGGACACGTGTCGCGACAACAAATGCGGCAATGTCTGTTATCGAACGGCTTTTTGTTGTCTAACGAAGAGGTGTTCGCTTTGGAGGAAAGATATAACGACGATGTCGGTTTCAATTATTTCTGGTTTTTGAAGGAAGTCGACCCGAAACCGTGCGAAGAGCAATTGGTTGATATAAAGCATCTCAATTTTGTTTTTAGCCCTCTAATCGACATTTCCACATTTTCAGTATGCGAATTTCTTGAAGGGATCGCGAATACTGAACGAACCTAAACCGCCGAAACCGCCTAGTCGCCGTGAAAAGGACATAATACAAATATTGGCTAAAATCAAAGGAAAAGTGGTACGCGAGCGCATAAGGGTGTCGGAGTACCTGCGACCTTTTGATAAATGTAACGAAATGGTTATATCTAGGGAAAATTTTGCTAGAGGACTGTCGGTGTGTCAGTTCGACTTGACGGTAGTCGAAATGGACACTTTAATGGACGTGTAAATATTCCAAATTGACTGTTGAATTGTTGGCGCATTTTAACTGTTTGCGTACGATGATCGTTTCAGTTTTGCGGCACCGCTGCGAAATAATTGCGTCGATTACAAACGGTTCTCGACGGTGATCGAGGAATCGTTCACACAAGCCGACTTGGAACGTGCGCCACTGATCCAACCAGTGCAACATCTGCCGACGAGAGATTGCGAGAAGAACTTTTTAAATTTCGAGGAACGTCGCATTCTCTCAGTGGCCATGCAGAAGTTATCGAAAAAACCCGATCTTCAAGTTAATTTGATGTCCATTTTCAAGGTATCACTTTTCCTATATACCTTCATCTCTTTTAGTCGAAATCGTTGGCTTAAATACAAAAAAACAAGGTGAAAAAGAAACGAAAAGTATGTGGGTGTAAACACGAGCGGAATAAAATTGTTGTTGATGTTTTGCCTTATTAAAAGTTACGACCCGATGAGAAAACAGAATAAACCGATCAATTCGATAACGTACATACAATTTTACGTCCTTCTAACGCTCAATTATTCCACATCTAATATCATCTCTATACGACAATCTCTCTTGCAAAGTCTTTCATTTTACCAATTAAATTAAACGATGTCTTTCGTTCTTTTCGCCACAGGATTACGACTCGACGAATTGTGGCACGGTGTCGCAAAATATGTTCCTGAAGGCATTGGTGCAAAGGGATATGTATAATATGATCTCGCGAACGGAATTCGATATTATATGTAAATGCTTCGGTTTCGAGAGAGGATTGCACGACGAAGTCGATTACAGGGCATTCATCAAAGCGCTGGACATATTATATGCGACCGACAAGTACAATCCATTTTGATCGCAAACGAAGGAGAAATAATTTTCAATTTTTGGCTTTATATATTTTTATTCTCCTTTTTATGGGTAAAATCAGTGATTTTTGTTATTAAATCGCAGTAACGTCCATTATATTCTGTCAGCGTTTATATAATTAAATTAAATTACGAATATATTTTTTTAAATGCTTTTTGAGCAAGAACAAATTCATTAATAAAAAAATATTTTTTTTTTTGTAATTTGTTGTTAATTAAAAGTGACAAGAGACATTTACATTTTAGATCGGAAAAAAAATGTGTTGGGACAGAGTGAAATTATAATTAAATTTCATTCGTTAAATTTAGTGCCGATAATCTACGAGGGAGGATTAAACAATACAGATTTTTCATAAAAGAACTTTTTTCTCTTCGTTGAAATATTAACTTGCCTAATTACAAAGAAGTAACGCGATATATTGTTGCTAATTAAACTGGAATAACGTTATAACAGATCTTTTGAAAAACATAAAACATCTATTGAAAAGAGCAAAGTTTTTCGATACACTTTTAGTTGTTTTGGGCATAATAACAGGAAATATAATTCAGTAATGATGTTAATGAGTGGGGCCCACGTATTAATAAAAATTATTAGTTGCGGATTTTTATACAATACTTCTGCGGGATAATAAAAAAGACAATATAAACGTATTGTCCTGTGGGACCTCTATCGTTATGTCGTATTAAAAATTGTCGTCCACAATCCTATAAATCAAAAAATATATTTAATTGCACGTTTCCTTCTCATTTTCATCGCCTTAAATCTCGTAGGAGTATGTTAACATTAGAACGCTTTTCGTTGAATTCGGAGATAATGATTGAGATTGATCAACAGAGGAGGATCTTTAATTAATGTGCGATAAATGCCGATTTTTATGATAGAATTTCGGGGTTTTTTTTGCGATTTTGTGGGCGTCGTATAATATAATCCCTAATAGAAATCGCGCTCTTCTTGTTGTTCTCCTTCGGCCATTTCCACTTGTTGATTTCGTGGAAAAATCTTTTCGCAATCGCCCATAAAATGGAAAGGCAAAAAAGCGTGGAGCGAATCCGAGAGCTAACAAAATTTATGGCGAGTAATTGACGTGCGGAATAGACAAAAACCTATGTTTACAATTCAATTTATATATAAGAAGAGATCATTCTTGTGTATATACACCACACACAAACACTTGCATTGCATCGTATGTACCACTTATTCGAAGATGTTGGAAAAAGAAACGCACACACTACGACTTGGTGGTTGTTTGATTTTCGCAGCGGCTGCGCCATGATTTTCAAATAATGGTCGGAGTTTTTCCTACATATACCTTAGTTCTTTTCCATTCCAGAGTTCGTGGACTTAATCAAAAACTGATTTGAATCCCGTATAATCATCGCTTGTTGGAATTAACTTAGTTTGTTCGTAAGCGAAAGTTATCGTGATTGCAACGACGACGACTCCTTCGTGTGCGAATCGACTTGGAAAATTGTTGGAATTTTTTCTGTTCGGTAGAGAATCGACGACCGATTCAAATGTGGTTGAATGTATCGGCATTTGCTGCATTGTGCGTTTTAATAGATGTTACCGATGGCACGGTGCCGAGTCGTCAAGAAATGGAACGCATTTTTCAAGAAAGGTAACTCGCCTTTTACAAATTTGTTAATTTCTTTTTGCATCAATTTAAATAAATATTAATTAAGGCAAATCCAAAGGTGGAAACAAAGTGCGAACATAAATTATTTACGTTAACGTGTAGCGAACGTAAATGTGTCGCGCTTAATTTATATTTATAACGTCTTAAATAGTTTTCGATAAATCTCACTTCGGCTCTTCTTAACGTGAAAGAGCGACAAAAAAAGACAATTTGTAGTGTTATTAACAATATAAATGCGAATGAAAGTACGATAAAATTAAGAGCGCAGCTAATTTACGTCGAGTGTTACGAAAATTAAGACAAATCTAACAGCAAAAAATAAAGGAAATTTCTGTATAAGAATCTTGGCGGATGCGCTGGGCTCAATTGGCGTGGGCATTATGCGGTAAAATAAGATGTTAATATTTAAGTAGTCGTTGGTCGAGAATCGCCTTTATAAAAAATAATCTAATGCAAAAACATTCTCTCTCCTTTTCTTTCGCACACACACTAGTAATAAACTTTAAAACGGCCATCAACTTCTTCTACTTCGTAGCAAATTTAAATTGATGTTTTATGTTGCGGAAGCGATTGCCTTTTTAAAGGCAACGACAATCGCAAAATATTGCAGTGGTTGAATAAAATTTAATGTTATTATGTTAATAAAAAAACTTTTAGATCGAAATCCGAATGGGAAGAAGCGTGGCACCGCGAGAGATACGGCACATGCCGCGAAACGCTCCTAAGACATCTCTATTGGGCCTGCGAGAAAGATATTTATCGTCTAACTAGAAGGAGTCAACCAACGATTAACATCGATGAATGTAAGAAATGAGTCATTTTCGTTTTGTTGCACGGTTTTCATGTTGCTTTTCAGATCGTTTCCCATGGATCGCCGATCGGAAAGCTTTGACGTTCTTGCGTCCACCTAGAAGATCCGGTTCGTCGATCACGACCGAATGTTGCACGTCGAAAGGTTGCACGTGGGAAGAGTACGCGGAATATTGTCCTACTAATAAACGAAAATCCTTTGTATAAAATTTTAATTAAACCAATATTTCGATTCATGTTTTAATTGCAATTACATGCGGGGATTAAATTAACGTAATAGAAATCGATGTTTTCGTTACTATCTTTATATATTCAATTCAATTAATCCTTGCTACTAATCATATGCAAAATCCTGATCGACTTGATGAACGTTCCTGCGTGTACATGCAAAATATATATCTTCTAAATCCGAATTAATTTTTATCGGTAAACGCTGCTTTCTCTTACATTGTTCCCTTCTTCTTTTGGGAATATATAAATAAAGCATTTATTTTTCAAATTAGATTTATTATTCATTTACGTCCTTTTTAAGAATATTACATAATATCTTATCCAACTGTAGATTACACCAAAAGAACAATAAACTGAGGTGAGCATTAATGGTAAAAATTGCAATTTCCTATCTAATCCGATTAAATGATGTACGAAATTCGTATACAAGAAAACTGGTATCAAACCGATTAAATATAAACTTTCGAATATATTTAATAATGGCAGCGTGAATTTACAAAGTTGAAACGGATACAATTTTGGTAAACTATAAAATGCGTAAAATGTGAAAATGAAGAACATTAGCACTTTAATTAACATTAAGTTGTTGTGGAATAAGAGAGGAAATAAGGAATAATGACCGACCGTCGATAGCATTAAATATACCTTTGCGTCGCCAGAATCCAAAACTGCTCCTAAACTAAAAAGCAAATAAACGTTTCATACTTTTGTAACCAATTCGTTTGTATAATACCTCAGAGGTATGATGGCCATTAATATTGCTTTCTCGTGAACGTGCCATCCAAATAGAAATGACGTTAAGGCACAAAGTGTTAAACATCTCAAGAAATTTATAGGTGCCTTTTCTAATCTCCATAGCTTTATTAGGCAAGGCAACATCATTAGCGCCGTCAAGACCATCGTTATGCTTGGCGTCACGTCGGGCAAAACAGCATGTGAATACTCCTTAACCAATCCTCCTGTCATTGCTGCTGTCGATTTCTTTACACCTACTCCTAAGTGAGATACTGAAAATATCAATAAATTATATGTTTATTGGGGAATACAAATAATTTAACTTGAAATACCTACAAAAGATATTGCTTTATCGGCAACATTGTACAAGGCCCATACATTTGGAGCCCAATAAGCATGGCACAAACCTCTTTTGAATGGGAACAATCTTGATAAGACCTAAAATGCTACATAAAGCTTTCTGTAGATATTTTGTATGGGCATTAATACCTGTGGTATGTGAGCATAAAATGGACCAAATGAAATTAGAAACACTCCTAGTACAATTGAACCCAATCTAATGAATTTGCTTAGACAGAAGCTACTTAATTTGGTTTTTCTCTCACTGAAGCAGTAGTTCTTGAATAAGTAAATGAAATAGGCTGGGGCCATGTAAATATAAATGTGTTTCATGTTTAACAGCACAGCAAACATGAATGATCCTGATAGATATCTTCCCTGTATAAATTATGCATTCTATTACTGCCTCTATGTTATTATCTCTATTACCTTCATAATAAAAGCTACAGATATCAACAAGATTCCATACAGTATACCATTATATTGAAAATGTATATGATCCACTATTAACAGTCCAATATTTGCTATTATCAACATGGGCAGTATAGGATTATTCTTATTGCTCTTTGATAAGCATTTGATGCATCTGTTAAATAAACATATTATTAATATTTAACAGAATTCTTAATGCTTGTGACTTACAAATATGTTCCATAGACCAGCACTAAATCAGTTATAATAACTGACAATCTTTGGTATAAGATTGTCTTGTTAGAATCATAATTTAAATTGTTTACATTTAACATATTGCTATCAAAATAGGCAGCAATATGTGATAAAATGTACTCAAACCATGCAAATAAAGGAGGATAATCTAATGTCCATTCTGATGTATCTTCATAATACCACTTATCTATTGGTAAAGAATATGTTATTGCTAGCCAGTTCCTGTGCACTTCAAAGTCTGTTGACTTACTAAAAAATTAAGTAATTTTGTCACTTTTAATAAAGCTAATAAAAAATTAATTAATGCTTACTAGGCTGGTATGAGTAAAAGTTTTATGCAGGTAATTAGTAGTAATATGGAAATTATCATTTTCTTTCTGTTCGGTGAGATTTAAAGATAAACTAATAATAAGATTAACACATCGCCATATGATTTAAAAGAACAACATACATGAAGTTAACCCCGATCATCACCATCTGTCAATAATTTAAATTCAAAGAATATTTAGGTTACAATTGTGAAAATGTAAACATTTGTGAAAAGTAAGTTTTTCTTACGTTTATTATTTATTAATTACCATCATCTATTTTTAGTGTACTGAGTATGATGTTCAAAATCGAATTTATTGAAGAAGAATTATAATGGTAATGCATAAGGCCTTATTTACATGGTTCATACTTTTGGTATTTTTTATATTATTATGCCTTCGTTTAGAGTCGAGGACTCATTGGAATTGGTTTTTGATTTTCCTACCAATGTGGTTCTATGATTTAATATTATTGATTGATGCATTTTTCAAAATAGTGCTACATTGTAAAAGGGAACATATTAGCACAACATTAAGAAACAAGAGTAATTTGTTCATATTGGTGATATTATTGAAAATAGCTGCACAAATTATTTTATGTTTAAAATTAGAATATCCAGTACTTAATATTCAGTTGCATCATGTATTAATACCATTGTGGATATTAATACCAATAGTTATTGTAGATGTTACTTTCCATTTATATAAAAATGTGCATACATATTAGATTGATATTTTGAATAAATTCATTTGATGAAATTCTTTAGAGGACATATCCCAGATTTTGATCTAACCTAATTTAAAGCTGGGAGATACTTATTGCAAACTTATAATGCCTGTCTTAAAAGGCTGGAAGTATGCAGCATTCATTGGTGGTATAGTTAGTTTTATTGGAATAGCTTTGTATCCTATAGTTGTGCATCCTATAATGAATATTAACGAATACAGTAAGTATAATTTGATCTCAAATGAAACAAAGGTTATGTACAACAAATTGTGAAATTTTAGAAAGAATACAAAAATTCAACAGGAGGAATATTAAACAAGAAGATGTTCAACCTGGAAGTAAGTATTTTTAATAAGAATGTTTAAAATGGTAAAATTATAAAATAATTTTCAGACATGAAAGTATGGACAGATCCATTTGACAGGAAAAAGTAGTAATTATTAGTCCTTTTTAGTACAAATGTATTAAAATTTAAATGTTATTTATAGATAAAGTGAAAGTAAAATTAAAACTTATAATAATATATGTGTATAGCAATATACTCCATTATCCAATTTATATAAAATTAATGCTTAAAATATATATACAAAAACTCAACTATATTAAACAGTTCACTGAATATTGTCATCATCATCACAGACATCAAGATATACATCAAAAGCTTGTCTATTACAATTGCCATCTGAATTAAAAACATATTTATGAAATGTACCATCTAAGCATATGGCTAAAATAAAAGAAGAAATTAAAGAAATTATGTCAATGAATATTTCATTAAAATTATTATACCAATAACACTGTTATTAGAACCAAATGCACACATACAGGCACATTCCTGCTGAACAGTAAAATTTGCCAATGCCCACTGAGATTCCCCATAATTGCCTAAGATACCTAAATTTGGAAGCCTACAAGATTTAATGATTTAAAACATGAGATCATTTAAGCTTTAAGAGACTTACGTCATTCTTCTATTTAAATTTGTATTTTTTATTGCAAATATGTGAACAGTACCTTTGTCACTTGAACAACATAAATAGTCTGAATCTCTACTGAAGTTTATGCTAAAAAAGATAAATTAGGTAAACCATTGGAATTGTTTTTTAAATCTTCATAAATACCAATAAACTGTTGCCTGATCAGAACCTCTTCTCAGCTCTACTAATTGAACTTTTGTTGTCGCATCCCACACTCTAATTAAAGTACCTTGATTTGAAGCAGTTGCTATTCTAGTTCCTTGCTGATTTAAGGCTATACAACCAATCTCATTTTGATGAGCTGAAATGCAAACTGGAGCACTTGAAACTCCTATTTCAGTACTTGTCAAGTCCTAACATAACAAGGAATTGATTTTTACAAATTCTTTTGGTTTAATTCTGCCATATATTTACCACAATTTGCACACTGCCTTTCTTATGTCCAGGAAACACTAAAATTTGCTTCTCAGCTGAAGATAGAGGACTAACTTCACATAAACCTTTAGGATTGTCCCTAGTTTCTAAGGAGAACAGTCTCTGAGTTGGTGCAGGAAATGAGAATACATGTATCTGGGAAAGTAAAGCTACAACCACTCTACGAAAATAGAATTGAAACAATGGGGATATCATTAATAAACTATTAACATACTTATCTCTCCTTAGTCTTACAGCTAAAATAGCAGAGGGAAATGTAAATTCTAAAATAAACTTCTTTGCAGCATCATCATAAATCAAAAGGGTATTATCAGAAAACTTTGGTCTAGGACCACCAGGCACCACAGCAATTAGATTTGTCCTATAAAGCATTTCACAGTGGCTCACACTTCCCATTAGATCAATGTCTGCAAGCAATGATAACATTGATTAGGTACAAAGTGACTAAATGAGAGTAAGCTTTACCATAATGTGCTTTCTCCACTAATGGTTCCACATTGTAAATTCGAAGACCACTATCCATACTGCATGTAAAACAACCTGAAATTTTAAGGAAAAATTTTGTAACATTATCAATTAATCACAAAGTACTTTAATAACCTTGATCCTGATTAAATTTAACACTTATCACGCCTCTGTTATTCATTTCGTAATGTATCCTACGAGATTTCATTTAGCATTAATTCATTAAAATTAGTTGTATATTTTATGAACAGCATTTAGTTCACGATTAAGTTTTAGTACGTCTTTAGTTAAAAGTGTTCTTTGTTTACAAATGATGACAGCAAAACAGCATATTTATGTAAGATTTTGATGTGCAATCACAACGTGCTTCGAGTACTAATGATAATAGCACAATGATTCGGTTGAATCGGTAATGATCAAGATGTGTCGATGTTATTTCCTGAATTTTTTACCTTCTATTTATATTCGTTCACAAATATGAATATTATGAATCTGACATCTTCAATCAAAATTCTTGTGCGTACAACTGGTTGCACAAACTGTTTTATGCTTCTCACTTCATGTATAATTTGCTATTTGGCGGTAAGAGAAAATGTTCTTTACTTGTCTAATGGTGTTCAGGTGAACAAAGTTATTCAAGATTTAATAAGAAAATCTAAATCGATTTCTGTTCAGTGAGAGCGTTCGAAGAAATTAATCACAAGATGAGTCAAGTCGAACCAATACAACATGCATTAAATATGGGTAAATATGTTTTTAATGTCTTCAAAATAACCTCTAGCAAAGTGTAGAATTTATTATAAAAAAGAATTTATTTTTCCCTTTACAGATGCTAGTCAACAACAAGCGTTCGTCCGTTATTATCGCAATTTACCACAGGTAACCTATTACGAATGTTACATATTAATAATAATTATTAATGTGTTTCTAATGATTCATTACTGAGTTGTCTTTATCTTAAATTTAATGCAGTTTTCGCTTTATCCTTAGCAGTATGATATGACGATTCAATAGAGTGTCCTAGACGTTTCCAGAATCCTGGTTTTGGCGTCGTTATTTCTTGAATGGTTGCAGTAACTTCAGCACTATGCTGATGACTGCTACTGCTGTATGATGCACTATGTGAACTGCTATAGGAACTTGCCGATTGATATGAAGCAGATTGATGGTGAACTGTTCCCTGATTCAAGTTGATTTGTGGATGAAATTTATTGCTTCCACTTGCCAGATGTAAGTTCTCAAATCCATCTTCAACTTGCTGAGTCAATTCACCTGATTCTTGCTTTTGTTGAGACAAACTGAAATCATGAACACTTTGTTGTGTTAAGCCTTCAAGGGACAAGTTTTCCTGTTGTTGAGTCAATTCTTGACTATTTGCATGCTGTTGTACTAAATCTTGCTTTTGTTGTGTTGTATACTTATGTAATTGTTGTTGACTCAATTGTTCTTGGGATGAATGACCAGAGAATTGTAACTGGCCAAAATCGTCGTCCGTTTGTTGAGTTAAATCCGAGTAATCGATCGTTTCTAATTTTTGTCCGTCCTCCACAGTTTGTTGGCCCAAGTCGAGCGTTTCTTGACCGAGATCGACGGTCTGTTGTCCAAGATCGATAGTTTGTTGGCCCAAGTCTTCAGTCTGTTGCCCTAAATCAACAGTTTGCTGACCAAAATCTTGTGTCTTTTGCGTTAAATCTTCGCTTTGCTGCCCTAAATGCAACGTCTGTTGACCTAAATTGATCGTTTGCTGACCCAAATCTTCGGTCTTTTGGGTTAAATCATCACTTTGTTGTCCTACATGTAGCGTCTGCTGACCTAAATGAATTGTCTGTTGCGCCAAATCTTCAGTTTTTTGCGTCAAATCTTCGGTTTGCTGAGTCAAATCTTCGGTTTGTTGTACTAAATCTTCGCTTTTACTTGAATCTTGTGTTTGTTGCGTCAAATCGATCGTTTGTTGTCCAAGATTTAAGATTTGTCCTAAATTGGAAACTTGTTGATGTTGTTGTACTACGGTGTGTTGTTCTTCGGAATTAGTATAAGTTTCTTCGCTGCTCTGCGATAGGCTCTTATCTTGTTCTTCAACGCTCTGATCTAAACCGGTATAAAGTTGCGGTACATTCGTTTGGACGACTTGTTGCGTGTTCTCCTCGTCCGAAGAATCTTTCACTTGATATCCTTCTACCTTTTGCTCGCTAGTTATTAACGATTGCGTTTGTGCAGTCAGATCGAACGCTGGAAAGTTGTGAACGGTAGGAATCGTTGGATCGTCGTGCATACAATCTTCGTCCAAGTCCGTGTGCTGATGACCGAGAGAGTAACTGCCATGTTTCAGGCCGGACGTCGACGAAGACGAAGAATAACTGCTGCCTTGTTGATATCCGGACGATGATGCGAAACCGGCGTTAGCGTTTAGCAATCCGCTGCTGGAATAAACGTTTGGCTTGCCGAAACCGTAGCCGTGGCCGCTTTGCTGTTGCGTGAACGTGTACCTCGACAATCCGTCCGTCACCTGTCGATTGATGTCGGCCTCGAGGGCTTTGGTGAAATCGTCGACCTTTTTATTATAATTAAAGCTCGGACTGGTGCTGCTGATTTTGTACGTGACGCCGCCGCGCTGTCCTTGCAGACCGTACTTTTGTTGCAGCGTGTTCTGCAGCTGACGCGTGTAATTTGCGCGCAATTCGTCTTTTATGGTATTCCAATAACTTTGATCGTACTGCTGCGTTTGCGAACTCGACGTGACGCGATGGGCGTTGTTAGTGCGATAATCTTGCAATTGCTGTTGCAACTGACGCTCCAAGTCGCTCCTGATCGCGCTCAATTGCGAGTCCAAATCGGCGCTCTGTGTGTTCGCGGCGAACGTATATTGATTGCTCGAATGCGTCGTGCCGCTCGCGTATTGCGCGGTCGGTACACGTTGCTGATAATTCGTCGAATCCTCGCCGTACGTGTTGTACTTCGACAAGTGACCGGAACTCGAGCCGTGCACGCCGTGGGAGTTTTGATGTTGGACGACGTAGTTGCTCTCCTCTTGACGCACGGTCGTCGTCAGTTGTTCGAATAACTTATCTTCGATCTCCCGCTTCAGATCGTCGAAATCGCTCACCCGGTAGTTGGCGGTCGATTGCGGCTCGTCGCTGTTCGTCAATTTCGAATGATAATACGTGCCGACGCGCACCTGTTCGCCGTACGTGCGTTTCAATTCGTCGTCGATCTTCTTGTTCAATTTGTTCTTGAAGTCGTTCTTTATCTGGCGCAGGACGACGTTGAAATCGACGTTATCTTCGTCTTCCAGATCGTAACGCTGCTTGTACCATCTGATCTGTTCCTGTACGTATTGAGGCGTGATTTCGTATTTGAGATCGTTCTCGCAACGTCTGATCACCGTCGCTAACGGTACTACCGGTTGTACGACGGTGAAACGCGTCACCGGACGGTAACTCGGTACCGGTTCAACGACTTGATGTGGGACCTGAAACGAATTGATTAAGCATCTATAGCATTTTCTTGTATTTTTTTAGGGGAAACTCACGTAAGCATTAGACGTCGACGGTTTGTAGTAGCTGTCGCTAGGAACCGGTTTCTGGTACGTGGTGGAGCCGTAAAGATACGAATTGCTATCGCTGGAAGAGGTGCCGATTTGCGAATCGCTGCTAATCGTCGGACGCGTAATGTAAACGTTATGACCGGCGGAGGAATCGTCGTAATGCGTCGATGACGAAGACGTGCCGTGATTTGTTGTCGGTCGACGCGATCCATAAGTGGAGCCGGCGTTCTGACTCGTTTGCGAATTGTACGACGACGTCGAATGCGTGTATTCCGTTTGCACTTGTCGCTCCAGCTGTTTGATCAGCTTGTTCTCCAGCTCCCTCTTCAAATCATCCAACTCTTGGTTATCGTAATTCGCGTGCTGATTGCGTTTGCCGCCCGACGTGATCGTGTACGAATACGTGCCGCGGTTCCCTTGCGTTCCGTACGTCGCCTCCAATTGATCTTGCAACTGTTGCGTCAAATTACGTCTCAGTTCCTGTTTCAGTTGCTCCAAATCGGCGTTCATCTGTGCCGTGTTCGACGTATAGCTGTGACTGTACGATTGCGACGAGGAATGTTGACGGCGGACCGCGTCTTGAAGTTGTCGCGCCAGATCGGTCTCTAATTGTTTCGTGATGTCGCCCAAATTGGACGTCACGCCGTACGTTTTGACGACATAGAATTTGCCCGTATTGCTGCCACTGCTGCCGCTGCCTTGTTGACGTTGATACGACTGTTGCAATTGATCGTGCAAATTGGTCTCCAGCTGTTGCTGCAACCGTTGAATGTCCTCGCTGGTGTAAACCGTTTGACTTTGCTGGTGCGGTTGATATTGGCCGCCGGACGTCGAGATCGTGTACGAGTACGAACCTCTCGCGCCACCGCCCTGTTTGTGCAATTGCGCTTGCAACTGTTGCGTCAGATTGCGCTTCAGCTCCTCTTCCAATCGGCGTAAATCGGCCTCGCTGTTGACGGTCGTCGTGAACGTGTTACTGTAACTCGACGACGATCCGTGCGATTGCCCGTAATCGTTGGAGAGCGCGTGCTGCAATTGCCGCGTGAGATCGCTTTGAAGTTTCTGTTCCAACGAGCGTAACTGCGAATCGCCGCTCGTCGTTGAACCGGTGTTATAAGAACCGCCGTACGCGTAACTCGATTCGGAACTGTGCGAACTCGACGATCCGTGCGTACCGTGTAACGATCCCGTGTTGAAACCGGCGTTTTGTCCGTAAGATCCGGTACGATGGCCGTGGGATGATCCGTGTTTCGTTTTCAGTCCGCTCAGATCGACGGTCTCGGTTTGTTGCGTTAAATCGTCGGCCTCGCCAGGATTTCCATTCGGATTCTGATATCTTATGTGGCTAGTGTAACCGTCCGTTTGCGGTTTCTGTCTGCCTTCTAAGTCGCCGTGTTGGGCTACGAAACCTTCGTCTTCGGTTTTCTCTTGGAGCTGATTGTTCGCATATTGCGACGATGAGCTGTGGTATTTGTATTGCCTGTGAAATGTTCCTTCCGGTAAGGAATGTATATTTGCAACGATTAACGTTGCAAAAATTAATAACGCTCGCTGCATACTTTAAGAGAGAGAAAAATAGTTACGATATTTGTTTGATTTTCTTCACTAATATATTGCAAACTTACTTGCGATATTCAAGCAAATGTTTTAATGTTCACTTATCGACTAAAGACTATAAACTGATTATGTTTACGTTGTTATACAATATTTATACTCGTGAATTATCTTTCGAGATGATGGTATTCTTGTATTCCCCACCATTAGTGACATTATTAATGTATTAATGAATGGCAAACCGCACATTATTCACTTTTCAAGATATATCTTTAAAAAGCGACTGGGATTATTGGCTATTAGGAAGTATGGAAACAAAATTTCCAACGTAATTACTTCCAAAAAATCAACTTTCGCAACATCTTCCTTTTCTCAATCGTCATCTATACATGCATACGTTTCTGTTCGCTCCTTTCGCAAAAGAGATTCTTGTTAAAAGGGGTCATCAGACTGGGCCAAGTCCATATCGTAAAAATAGGCCATAGTTCATTTAAAAACGAAGCCATAAAAATATAAACAATATTATAAAATTATTAAATGAAAATAATAATAATAATCGAATAAGGAGAAAACATGTTACTCGCACACGCCAACGATGTTGTTCGCTGATTTATGTTAAGAAAAAACAAAAGCGGTTCTTTTTTTAAATTAAACAAGAATGAAGTGTTGGACGAAAATTTCGAATGCGTTCGCAACATTGATTTGTAACACAAATTGTATCATATTTATTAGCAAATAACGTGAATCAATTTACAATTATTATTACGTTAGATGATGTAATTTGAATAATTTCAGCAATGTGTTTACGTTAAATGTCATCATGCGGTCTCAGTCATCAAATGTCCAATAACAAGGTCCTCCACTAGCACGACGTTAAGGAACTTGCTAATAAAATTTTCCAAGAATAATGATTGGTCGTCGAAGAACGAGGAGGAAAAAGAAAAAAAAATTATGTTGAGAAATGTCAATACATAAGATTCAAGGATTCAGGTGTTAATTATCGAGTCCAATATATCCGTTTCTAATGATAATATTTCGCTCATTAAGGAAATCTACGTCCAATTTGGAATTGTTTAATTGCTGCAAACGCATTCACCGACACGTTTCTGCTGGGCCACGTCGGGATAACAGGAAAAAAGAAACGTAATTTTTTCTTTCTCCGCGTTAAGTGGGTGTCTCATGTGCTCTTAAATGAAACACTTTCGAATTCTTGTACGTAGCTCCCGTTGTCGTTCCATTTTTCCTTGAATTATTCATTATTAGTCATTGCGATTTAAATTTAGTCGTGTGTTCAATATTTAGAATCACCTTTAGTAGACTTATTTTTTTCGCAAATAAGTATAATAAAAAACTAATGTTTATGGCGGCGACATATTGAAAAGAAGCCGCAAATTGTCCGTCTGACTCGAATAATAAATGTCTTGTGCAAAACCCAAAAAAAGTTTAAAATCAGTTTTGAAATTTTCTCCTTAGACGAATTCATTAAAAAGAAGCGAGAATTAATTTGCGCGCATAAATAGGATGTCCCGATTTACTTTTTTAAAATAACGCATATGCGAAATTTGGGATTAATACACTCGATCCGCGTTTTTGTTTTTAAATAAAGCTCACGATAAGCCGATGTTAAAAGTTCAAGGATGTAATATGTGCAAAGATTGAAAAGATGAATTTGTTTAAAGGGAATAAAGGGATTTGAATAAGTTTCTAATCTGAAAATAGAATTTAATCTTGTATTAATCGTTTGGTTTCAGAAAACGTCGTCGACGGTACGATTCTTCAATCACAACGATTATTACTCGTTGCATGGGGAAGATGCGACTTTAGCCAAACAGGATTTTATCTCGAACGCGATCAAGTACATGGACGTCAACCCTGAATTGCCCTACATGGTACTGAGTAAAGGAAATTTCGAAAAGTACGTGCGCGATCTCCTTTTGATAAAGAACTACAAAGTGGAGGTCTACGTGAAATTGGGACAGAGCAAGAGTAACGATTGGAATTTGGAATATAAAGGATCGCCCGGTAACTTATCCCAATTCGAAGATATTTTGACCGAAAATGACGGCGCGGTTATTAATAGCGTTATCATGGGCCTCAGATTAATTAAGAACTCTGTGGCAATCTGTTTGGTAAACACGACCGAAAATACAATCACTTTGGGCGAAATCGCCGATAACGAGTATTTCACCGAATTGGAAGCAATTATAGCGCAGATATCGCCGAAAGAATGTCTAATACCAGACGACATACCGCAGGCGAGCAATTTAGAGAAAACCCTAATTAGAAACGGACTGCTGGTGATTAAGCAGAAGACCAACGAATTCAACAAAGAGAGCATTGTGCAAGATTTGAATCGATTATTGTATTTCAGCGATAAACAGATACGAAACGCGGCCGGTTTGCCGGAGATCAATTGCACGGAAGCTTTGGGCGCTTTGCAGGCGGTCATCAATTATTTGGACTTGATGGGCAACGAGCGAAGTTTCAATCAATTCAAATTGCAACCGTTGGAAACGAAACAGTACGTTCGCATGAACACGGCGGCCTTGTACGCTTTAAACGTTATCGCGAGACCCGGTCACAAATACCGCTTACACGATACCGTCTTCGGCATCCTCGACTCGTGCCAAACGGATCAAGGCAAACGTTTGCTCGATCAATGGCTCAAACGGCCGTTACGCGACGTCAATTTAATAAACGAACGGCAAGATGTCGTCGAGACATTGTTAAACGATTCGGAAATGAGACACGCGCTGACCGCGAATTGTTTGCCGCACCTGCCCGATTTATTGCTACTTGCCAAGAAGTTGTGCTGGAAGAACGCGACGTTAAAAGATTGCTATCGCATTTATCAAGCGATCGATTGCGTACCGCGAATAGTGGCCGCATTGAGAGCGAGCGATAACGTTAGCGTCAAGTCGGAGCTGATAACGCCGTTATGCGAGGCCCTAACCGATTTGGACAAATATCAACTGATGATCGAACACACGTTGGACATGGTCGCGGCGGATAAAGGGGAATATCTGATTAAACCGTCGTTTAACGATGACTTGAACGGTATTGTTTTTCGTTTAACGACAAACGATTCGTCTCTATCGACTAACGATTACTTTTTGTAGAATTGCACACGAAACGGGAAGCCTTCATGAAAAAGATGGAACAATTGTTGGAAGAATGCGCCGACGAATTCGATTTCGATTGCGGGAAGACCGTTAAATTGGATAGCACCGAGCAGAACGGTCATTGTTTCCGCGTGACGTTGAAGGAGGAGAAATCGTTAAGACAGTCTAAGAAATACCAAATCATCGATGTGAATAAGGGCGGCGTGCGTTTCACCAACGACAAACTACTGAAAATCAACGAGAAGTACTCGCAAGTGAAGGAAGCGTACGAAAAATGCCAGAGGAACCTCGTAAAAGAACTGTTGCATGTTGCTGGTTAGACAAAGAAAAAATGGCAGTCAAACGCTGAAAGTAATTCCTACTTTCTTCTTTCTAGCTGGATACGTGAACGTTTTTAGGAACTTAAACTTTTGCATCGCCAAAGTCGACGTGTACGTTTCGTTAGCGAATGCGGCCGCAGCCGCACCGAATCCGTACGTTCGTCCGAAAATGTTGGCCGAAGGAAGCGGCCGAACGAAGTTAACGAAGGCGAGACACGCGTGCTTGGAGCGACAAGACACGGTAAACGATTTCATACCGAACGGCGTCGAATTCGATAAGACCGATAAACTATTCTACGTGATTACCGGTCCTAATATGGGCGGCAAGAGCACCTACATGCGTAGCATCGGCATTTGCGTGTTGCTGGCGCAAATTGGTAGTATGGTGCCGTGCGAGTTCGCCGAAATAACGGCGGTCGATTCTATTTTGGCTAGGATCGGTGCGGACGATTCCGATTTAAAAGGTCTCTCGACGTTCATGATGGAAATGGTCGAGACGTGCAGCATAGTTAGAGTAATACTCATGAATTTATACACTAATTTGCAAATCAATTGTTGATAATATTCTAGAGCGCCACTTGCAATTCGTTGGTTATCATCGACGAATTGGGAAGAGGAACGTCCACTTACGACGGTTGCGGAATTGCGTATGCGATTGCAAAGTGCGTTTTTTTTTTATTCCTATTAAGTTAAAAAATTAACAATATACATCGTAGGCATCTTGTGAGAGACATTAAGAGTTTCTCCTTGTTCGCAACGCATTTTCACGAACTAACGCACCTATCGGAAACGCTGGACGGAGTATTAAACTGTCACGTTTCGGCCGTGGTGTCCGACGATAAAATCACACCGTTGTATCAGATTATAGAAGGACCGTGTGATGAAAGTTACGGCATCCACTGCGCCAAAATGGCCGGATTTAGCAATGATTTCATCCAGGTAAATACCATTAATTGAATAGTGTGCAAGCAATGAAGTACGACATCAATTTCAGTTTGCCAAAGAGCGGCTGAAATGTCTGGAGCAATACGACGGAATGAGATTTATAAACGGCTTCGAGACCAGTTTAAAACGTAAAATAATTAAGGTAAGTCAAATGTAAACTCTTACAGTTAACATAGTGTTAGACGACGTTATTTTTATTTGCAGGAAGCAGATGATATTATAGAAAGTGCAGTGAATGAACTCAAGGGAATTGACGTAGATAGCATGTCAGACGAACAACTCCTGAGCTTGGTGGAAAACGTTAAAGCTAATTTGGCGTCTAAATCGAATTTATTCATCAAAGGTTTAATATCCGAATCGTAACTCAAGGTGTTGTTACCAAATTGCCATTGATAAGATTAAGATTCTGTTTCTTTTGTGTCTTCTCCTGAAAGTGAATAATAATTTTAGAAATTTGTTTTTAGATGTATGGTGCATAAATGAACCCTGATCGGGTGAAGTTGCTTCCTGCTGTTCAACTTTATTCACATCCGTTTCTGGTTCATCTTTTTGCTCAGCTGGTTCTTGATGCTCTGCTGGTTCTGGATGCTCTGCTAATTGTTGATGCTCGGCTGGTTCTTGCTGCTCGACAGGCTGTTGAATTTCAGTATCTTCCTGTTTTATTTCAGCAGCATCTTGCTGCAATTCAGTGCCTTCCTGCTGTATTTCAGCAGCTATAGACAACAGTCAGGTATACTATTTAATGCCTAAGAAAATTTGAATTCACCTGGCTCAGCTGGTGGTTTAACATCACCTTCTCCTGGAGGCGGTGATTCCATAACGGCATCTTCCGCTGTGTGATCTACATCTTTCGTTTCATCAGGATGCTCTTCCGGTTTGTCGGCCGGCTCCTCACTTATTGTACCTTCGTGTGGAGAATCTTTTGCTTGGTCCATCGCTTCTTGTGCCGCATCTTTTTTGGTGTCATCTACCACCTCTGTAAATTGCAGAGTTAATAGATCGTCGATGCACAATATTCAGCGACCTTCTGCTGCCTTCTCAACTGGTGCATCCGTTTCTTCGGTTTTCTCCAAGTCTTCCTTAATGTTGGATTTGGAAAAAACTGTTGTTATTATCGAGCTCAAAATGCTTGTAACAACGGTGCTCGAAAGTTGTTCATCTGATGACGAATGAGCCTCGTCCGACGTTTTCTCTTCCCTATTAATGAGAGATTTACTAGATTTATATCCTTTGCCCATCAACTTACTCTTCGAGGAAACAATAGCACCAACCCCAATCGTCATCTCCTTCGCCCTCAAACTCTTCGCCTGGTGTTTCTTCAATCGATTCTATATACTCTTTTGTACCTTGTTCCAATAAGCGTTTCATTACGTGACGGGTGTAATAGCCCTTGTAAGCGGCTTTTATTAACGTTGCCGCTCTATTCGCTTCTTCGAACGTGACGCCGGTTTTCCTGTACAAATTTATAGTACTTTTAGCGGCGACGCGCCAATCGACGACGCCGCGAAGCACGTCCTTCTCGTGCGACTCCCTATCCTTGAAGTCGCGGTAAGCGTTCTGGATGATTTTGGCCGCTTTGTTTAAATCCTCGTCCGCCAGCTGAATCTCGCCCATTAAACTCTCTAAGAATTCCTGCTCTTCTTCTACCGTTTCTTCAACTGCAAAGCTTATTTTGAGGAAAATAAGACAGAAAAGGTAAAGCGGAATCGATACTTAGTTTCAAATGCTTTTTTCTCGCCAAATGATTTCTAAACGCCGTTTGAATTTTCGTTACGATTGCATCGGCTTCGGTTCTAGTTAACCCGGTTCGTAATAAGAAATTTGCAATTGTCTTGCCGATGTTGATTACGACTTCAACGAGTCTTGCTGCAACTGAACGCATTTTATTGCTTTTGTGCGCTTTAAATGTAAAATGATACAAAACCTCTTGCATTTTCTCTGGTAATCAGCAATGCATCCAGATAATCCGCTATGAATGTGTACAAATGTTCTGGCTGACTTCTTAAGACCTTCATTGTAGGTTCAAATTAATATAATTATGAATTACGAAACTCGCAATCGCTTACTTCGCGCGATATGTCGCTCATTAATTCCCTCAAACCATCCGGTATTGCATAAATATATTGGGCACAATGCCTTTGTAATGTTGGATCCATTATTATTAGGAAAAATGTAAACGAAATTGCTCAAATGACAAATTATGTCAAATAAGTCTAAATTTATTACAAGTATAATCAACACAAACAAGATAATTGTTAGTGCGAATATAAAGCAATTGACGAAAGAGAACATTTCTAAATGTTGAACATAATTTTTTTTTGTTGTATGAAAAATTAATTCATTTTATCCATAAAATGAGGAAGCCCAGTTTCGTTTCTGCGCTTCGTTAGTATCTCACAACCGGTGTCGGTTACTAAAAGCGTTTGCTCGAATTGTGCAGACCATTGACCGTCCCCGGTGACCGCAGTCCAATTGTCGGGCCATAATTCTTCGCGCCAAGTGCCCATTGATATCATAGGTTCAATGGTGAAACTGTGTCCGGCTTTCATAACGCCAATCGCCCGATTTTCTATTAGGAAGATAAAAAGCATTAGAATCATTTAATTTAAATTTTAAAAACGTTCTTACTGGCATAATGAGGTACATTTGGTGCGGTATGAAACAGTCTATGTATGCCATGTCCGCAATAACTGCGTACGACTGAATAGCCGTGGGCTTGGGCATGTTTTTGGATAACATTACCGATCTCCCTGTACTTTTCACCTGGTTTAACGATATCGATTGCTTTGCTCAAGCATTCGTAGGTGACTTTCACCAGATTCTTATGCTGATTGGAAACGTTCCCCACGAAAAACGTTTCATTCAAATCACCATGAAAGCCTCTATGATAAACAGTAATATCTACATTGCACAGATCACCATCTTTCAAAGGCCTGGAATCAGGGATCCCATGGCATATTACCTGGAAGAATATATGTAATTCAAGGAATGTAAATTAGTACTGATGATCAAATGAATATGTACCTCATTGACAGAGGTGCAACAAGACTTTGGAAATTCATAATAGTTCAAAGGTGATGGATAGCAATCTCTTTCAATGCAAGCCTCATGAACAATTCTATCAATTTCATCTGTAGTGACACCCACATCACATACACGAGCAGCTTCTTCAAGTACTTCTCTGCCCAGTTTACATGAGACCTTCATACCTAAAATAAAAATGGAAATTACATTAAAAACATGCATAAATAAAAAGGTTGTGTGAGCACCTTCAATTTCTTCATCATCTAACACCTTAATCTGGCTGGAACCTTTAACAGCCTGCTCAGACAATGGATATCCTTGAGGATGATCAGCATAATCAGGTCTTCCAATACTTGCTGGCACAGTTCTCTTGGGCGATTGTGGGAACGGTCTCAATTTACCGGTAAAGGTAAAAGAGGGCCAAGGATTATATGAGGTCTCTTTTTTGCCATCAAGGCTCTCGCCTTCTAAAAATAAAGCGATAAAATTACATCTACAATCGACATTTAAATCTCAACAGCTCAACTATAATTATTTAAACCGAATAACTGCTTTAAATAAAACATGTTCGATGACGAATTAATTATTATGTGACAAGATAGTTATTGAGAAGGCATTGCTAGGTTATCATACCTACCTAACCCTACTTACTGGCTAATGAATGGATAATTTTGTGCGTTTTCCAATTATTCTTAAAGCACTCTTGGGAACAGAAGAACGATCCTTGTATGCCCAGTTTTATGCACGTTGGACATTGTAATTTTGCAGATGCCTGACATCCAGGAGATTCACATGTACCCAAACCGGACATTATTCCTTTTTTCTTTTATCGTTTTATATTCGGCTACAAGTATTATTTATTATGCTGTTTTAATAACAAAAATTGTACCGGTTTCACAACCTAGATACGGTATCAACAAAATTTGAGGATTCTTTAAATAATAATTTATTAATTTTTGACGAATTTTAATGCAACATTACTCCGCACCTTCTTCACAGATCACTCTATGCAAAGACCAAAGATAGCAAAGACTAGGCGGCATATTATCTTTGACTCTAGTTTTAAGTGAGCGCAAGTGCGAATATTTTGCTTAAGGTTTGTTTGTAATTATCAAATTCTTTAATTTTTGTATCGAATTAATTTATCGATTAACTTAATTAAATAGGAAAATTACGGATTCTTTACGAAAATGTCCTGTAACTATGCAGACGGTTTATCTCCGTATGAAGACAAGGGAATTCTTGGTATTCCTGAAGTATGTTTTGTTTATATGATCGCCAGTTTCTCAAAGAAATTATTTCTTGCAGATTTTTGAAAACGAAACGGATGTGAATAGTAAATGCGAATTATTATCGAAGTGGATTCGCGAATCGAATCATGTAGTTGTACATACAGGTGCTGGTATTAGCACATCAGCTGGAATTCCAGATTTTAGGTAGTTTTTCTTTAATTCCAAGTAAATGCTCGTAATATTTCTTTGATTTAATGCAGAGGTCCAAAAGGCGTTTGGACAATGGAAAAGAGGGGTCTGAAGCCAGACATGAATGTTTCCTTTAATGAAGCCATTCCGACTAAAACACATATGGCACTAAAGAAACTGATTGATGTTGGTCATGTTCAATACATAGTCACACAAAATATTGATGGTCTTCATATGAAATCAGGTGTATATAGGAAACATATTGCCGAATTACATGGCAATATGTTCATTGAACAATGTAATTTATGCGAGAGACAGTATATTAGAAAGACTGCAACCACTTCAGTTGGTGAAAAGTGTTTAGACAAGCCTTGTCCAAGAGAACAAACAAATGGAAGAGCATGTAGAGGAAAGCTGCATGACACTATCTTAGATTGGGAAGCTAATCTTCCTGAAAAAGATTTATGCATGTCTGAATATCATTCCAGGTGCCTTTTACTTTATTTTGCTGATCATGACACATGAATTAATGAAATTCTAGTGTTGCAGACTTGAATATTTGCTTTGGAACCACATTACAAATAGTGCCCAGTGGTAATTTACCAATTAAATGCAAGAAATTTGGTGGAAAGGTGGTCATAGTTAATTTACAACCAACTAAACATGTAACTTTTAAGAATCCTTATAGTTTATATACTGATATGCATATATTTTTAGGATAAGAAGGCTGATTTGATTATTAATACATATGTAGATGATGTTTCTCTAATATTGATGAAATATCTCAATTTAGAAATACCAGAATATTGCACAAAACTAGATCCAACACAAAATTCTGAAGATTCTCTGATAGAATGGACTATAGAAAAAGTCTATCTTAACCAAATAAAGAATTTATATGACATAAAATGCAGGCAAAAGAGAAAGAAGACTGAACCAATTGATGAGATTAAAAAGAAAGAAATTAAAATAGAATAATTTTAATACAAACATGTTTTCTCTCAAATAAATTTATTAATTATATAAAACATGTTATTAGTTTTACTTGAGAGGAATGAAACGTGAACTGTGTGTAGCACCAATACCTGGTCTACCATGTTTTACAGGCTTGTATGTCAGAGAAAATTCTCCTAAATAGTGTCCAATCATTTCAGGCTTAATTTCAACTTGATTAAATGTTTTTCCATTGTAAACACCTACAATAGATCCAACCATCTCTGGCACAATAATCATGTTCCGCAAATGTGTCTTGACAATTTCTGGCTTTTCATTTGGTGGAGCCTCTTTTTTTGCTTTACGGAGTTTCTTAACCAAAGCCATTGGTTTACGTTTTAAGCCACGATTGAAACGTCTTCTAGCTCTAGCATGCATTAACTCCATAAGCTGCTCGCTAAAATTTAAAACATGAAATGTTTATGTAAACTTAACCTCCATCTCTAACTTACTTGGACATATCCAACAATTGATCCAAATCAACTCCACGGTAAGTGAATTTACGGAAGGTCCTCTTCTTTTTAATCTCACCTTCTGCCTAAAATATAAACATTTATAACAATTAGCTTTGATTTATCAGAATACATGTGTACTAGAAGTTAATCTTTTCGGTAAAAGTTCTTATATGCTTTAAATAATTCACTTACTTTATCGGCCATATTATTTAGTTTATTAAATAATTATCCAAATTAAAAGATGTGTCGAAGAAACGATTATTTTTCAAGATATTTCTCTTTTACGAGAAAATATCGACATACACCATCAACTGGTTCCAGAAAAGAATCAGAAAGAAACTAAAATCCCTAACATTGAACAATTCAAATGGCAGAGGCGCTGTAGTTAATTATGGAGCGAACTTTTGAATAAAACGCAATATAATAAGGAAAGTGCTACATTTAAAAACACAGACATATATGAATTTATATCTAATTAATAAATTGTTAGATACTGAATTCCGACAAAGTTTTAATCAATTACTCCGTTAAATACCAATTCAATTGCCGCTTGAACATCTCCGGATGTCGCTTGTAACGCACGAATATTTATACCATCATTAACTAAACCCATTTCGTGCATTTGCCTTAACTGAGGCAACAATCTAGCCCGAATTGTTTCTAGCGTTTCGCCTTCATTCTGATTGGGCGGCGATGTATTTGTCGATCCTGCATTTGCAATTGCTTGTTGCATTGCATTACTAAACATTTCGTTTGTAATGATGTTTCCTCTGGAGTTTGTCGGTGCGCCCGAAGACGTAAAATTCATATGCGTTGCATTTGCAATAGCTGCGGCCAATTGGGCAGCAGTTATAGCGTTATATGAGGAGTTCCTAGTCAATGGTTGGCCCTGTTCTCTGTTAGGTCTTTCAGGACTTTCCATATCATCGTCATCAGAGAGAGCATCTAGGGAATATGAGTAACCGGTACTAGTACTCGGATGATGATGGTTTAATAAGGAGGCTTCTTCATGAACATGTGCAGCTATCTGATTTGCAGCTTCAATTAATGATGGATGCAACTGGGCAATTTTCTTCACTGTCTCTAAATCTGATAAATGCACAATTAATTCTGGATCCTTTATAATTGACAGTGCTACAGGATCATCTGCTAGACCTGGTGTGGCAACTATGATGTTTTCCAGCACTTCTGGGCGTGACAATCTCTGAAATTAATAAACATCAATCAATTTCATTTAAGTTAAGGCATATAATGCAATATTTATTTACTTGCAATGCTGTCCTATAAGTTGATAATGTAACAACTTTAAATGCCACCACCAACTGTTGTATTTCAGTATCTGAAAGAGTACGCTTTGATGCTGCTTCAGGTTCTTGTTGCTTCTCAATAACATGGACCATTACACCAGGTTGAAGACCACAAGAAGATAAAGTTGATTGATCATCCAATATGAGGCCACAATATATCAATTCTAAAATTGAATATTTTCAGTGATTGAAATGGAATTAATAATATCATTACATACCTATCGATTCCTTTGGTTTCTTCGTATGTTTTACAGCTTCTTCTTTCAGCAATTCAACTTTTCCATCGAAATTGATATTCTCTATCTTAACATGTTGAAATTCATTTGAAGGCGATCTAATTCCAAGTAGTATAGATGACATGTTCTTGTTTTGTAGTCCTTACTTAAAAATTTCCACAAGATAATATTTTTCAAAGATTTAATTGAGGTAACTAATTATATTTTTCAGTTCTTTGTTTTCAGGCAAATCAAAAACGCAGATGATAGTCATATGTAATGATTTGACAGCAGATAATGTTGCGCATACTTTTGATGACGTACTAATTTGCGCGTATATTTAAATAGATTGTTACATTTCATCAGTGAACTTGGAAGAAATCCAGACTAAATGAGGTGACGTCTATATTATAAATCTGTTATATAATTGGGGGCATTTAAATGCCTCTATTTTTATTTAATTCCTTTGGCTTTTGTGTGTGATATTATATGTAACCTGTAAAATGCTTCAAATTTAACATATTCTTTCGTAAAATATTGTTTCAAAATTTCGCTACGAAACTAACGATGCAACACTTCTAAGCATTTAAAAGCCGAATTACATACAGTTTGGCATTTCGTCTACAGATGGAGGAGGCGGTGAAAGTGCTATTCTCAACTACTTCCCTTGTTGATATCTTCTTTGGTATAGTTATCAACTTAGTGTTTATTCACATATTGTCTTTGATTTGAATCTTGTTGAATGTCAAACTGATTTCTAATATTACGTTGAGATTGGATTTATTGTGCCTTTTAATTTAGTGTTGAGTAGACATAGTGAATCTTAGTTATCTACGATTTAACATTATTTAATTACATTTCATTTACAGTTACATTGAATATTAATTCTATGTATAATTTCTATTTTAGCTAATCACAATTACATCATAAATGGAATAGGAAATGTATGCAGTTTATTGATGATTGGGAGGAAGGATGAAATTCAGATGGACTTTGCTGACACAAATCCACACCTTGCAAGCAGTAATGTAAGAAGAAATGACAGGTTTTTGTTCAATTGCATTGCATAAAAAATAGATAAATTGTCATTATGACGAAAGAAAGAGCAAGGTTGAAGTACAATTATTATGTAGAATAAACTTTGTTTTTTACAAAAATTATTATTAATTATGTGAATTATATTCTTTTCAGGGGTTATCATATTGAAAATTAATGGAAATATTCAGATTACATGAAACATTTGAAGGAAATATGAATTTGATATGTCATACAAATTTGATATGTCACACACAAAGAGGTGAATGAAGAGAGAGAAATACTTTAATAAATCTGCATTACATATATTGTCAACAATAGCAGAAATGGGAATATTTAGGGAAATACTTTAATATGGTGAGTATCAATTACATAATCATCAAAGCATAATACTATTAAGATCATGTTATGTTTATGTAAAGATTTTTCCTATATTATTTTTTCAAAATTTCGTGCCGCAGCTGGGGTACAGCATTTGTAACCATCTGGTGTTTAATACACACTTTAGCACTTCGTATAAAGATGGCGCCAACGGGAAAAGTGTTAGTCTCAACTACTTCATTCTTTAGTGCTACATCTACGTGTATATTATCTTTGCATTTTCACTTGTTGTTTTTTCCGGTCTTGTTGACTGTCAAACTAATTTTCAATATTATTACACCGGGATTTTAAGTGTTCTTTAAAATGCTCATTTTAGTGTTAAATAGTGAAACAGTATTATCCCTGAATTAACCTCATTTAATTATATTTGATTTTAAATTAAATTATAGATCTTTGATGTTACTTAACATTAATTCCATGTATAATTTCTGTTTTAGAAAACAACAATTGCCTTGCTGTTAGCTTTGTTAGGAAATATGTGCAATTGATTGAACATTTGATGGAAGCATGAACTTCAAATGGATTTAGCTGGCACAAATCCACATGGGTTATATGCATGTGTTAATACAAAGTCAAATTGGAATTGTCTGTAAAAATTCTGAAAAGCAACAATTGTTAATAAGGTAGGTCACATTTATTTGTTTACAACAAATTGTATTGAAAGTCATATTCATATAAAGCATGTAAATGTTTTGAACAAGAAGAGTTTGCAATATTATAAGAAACATTTTTTTACTCTCATGTACTAATTATGTGTATCAGTTATTTGTTTTAGGAATCAGTATGGTCTATGGAATATAATGTAATGTGATTCAGGAGAAAGCAGAGGATGTGCTTTCACATTTTATTTATATGAGGAAACAACTTTAGTCAACATTCATAGAAAAAATGTACATGCATATGAAGCAATTGACATATCCTTTTTTGAAATAAGCACCTAGATTTAGAATAAAATAGGAAATCCATATACATTTTTTAAAAACATATTTATAGAAACAAGATAAGAAATAATAGTGTAATGTAAAATAAACTTTGTTCTTATAAAAATTATTTATTGATTTAACACTCATTGTTAAATCTTTAATTATTTTTGTGAAAGCAATGTTGAAATACAATTATTATGTATAGGAAACTTTGTTTTTATAAAAATATTTAATGATTTACCACTCATTGTTAAATCTTTAAATATTTTTATGAAAGCATGGTTGAAATACAATTATTATGTACAATAAACTTTGTTTGTATAAAAATTATTGCAGATTTAACATATACTGTTAAATCTTTGAACATTTTTATAGAAACAAGGTAAGAAATAATATTGTAATGCAAAATAAACTTTGTTTTTATAAAAATTATAAATGATTTAACGTTTACTGTTAAATCCGTAAACATTTTTATGGGATCAATGTAAGAAAAATACAACTGTGAAATAAAAGATACTTTGTTTTTATAAAAACTATTAATGATTTAACACTTACTGTTAAATCTTCTATTATTTTTTTAAAAACAAAGTCTATTTTACATAATAATTGTATCTTTGCCTTGATTTCACTAAACTATTTAATGATTTAGCATTAAGTGTTGAATCAGTAAGAATTCTTATGAAAGCAAAGTATTTGTTAGTTTAAATAAATAATATAAAATACAAGGTAATGTATAATAAATTATAGAATGCTGCTTAATAAAGGTAATTTAAATGAGCCTTATTTTTTGATTTCTAGAAATAGTATTCAAAACTTGACTGAGATTAGTTCAGCTTTTCACTCATAGATGGCGCAAGGCGTCATGTTATGCAGGGTTCAGATCTTCACTCTAATCGATTCTGATACGACATTTTTTCCCGCCAAAATATCAGGATCGGCGACCTCCTCGGTCCTCATGTTCTCCTAATACTTCTCGAATTAAAAGTCCGAGAATTTCGCGAGCATTCGTCGAGAATTTTTCCCGCCAAATACCAGGATCGACGACCTCCTCGGTCCTCATGTTCTCCTAATATTTCTCGAATTAAAAGTCCGAGAATTTCGCGAGCATTCGTCGAGAATTTTTCCCGCCAAATACCAGGATCGACGACCTCCTCGGTCCTCATGTTCTCCTAATATTTCTCGAATTAAAAGTCCGAGAATTTCGTGAGCATTCGTCGAGAATTTTTCCCGCCAAATATCAGGATCGCCGACCTCCTCGGTCCTCATGTTCTCCTAATATTTCTCGAATTAAAAGTCCGAGAATTTCGCAAGCATTCGTCGAGAATTTTTCCCGCCAAATATCAGGATCGACGACCTCCTCGGTCCTCATGTTCTCCTAATATTTCTCGAATTAAAAGTCCGAGAATTTCGCGAGCATTCGTCAAGAAATTTTCCCGCCAAATATCAGGATCGACGACCTCCTCGGTCCTCATGTTCTCCTAATATTTCTCCCAAAAAAAAGGTCGAAAATTTTGAGAACTAACTCGATTTTTTTTCTTTTTTTTTCATCGTGAATTCTAATCTGAGGAGATATTTAATTGAAGGAAATTTGTAAATTCAAGATTTTGGATGTATTTTAAAATTGTTTATTTAAGTATATTTGAATATTGTAATAATATTGAAATAAACATAATTACGGTAATATAAGCTTTTATGTTAACATTGTTTTGATTAGATGGTTTCAATGGCAAACATTTAATGATTTAACACTAAGTGTAAAATCATTAATAGTTTTTATACAAACAAAATATCTTTTATCTTACAGTTGTATTTTTACGTTGCTTTCATAAAAACATTTAAAGATTTAACAATGAGTGTTAAATCAATAAATCTTTTTATAAAAACAAAGTTTATTTTACATTACAATATTATTTCTTACCTTGTCTCTATATATATTTTTAAAGATTTAACAGTAAGCGTTAAATCTTTGAATATTTTTATGAAAACAAAGTTTATTGTACATAATAATTGTATTTCAGCCTTGCTTTCATAAAAACATTTAAAGATTTAACAATGAGTGTTAAATCAATAAATCTTTTTATAAAAACAAAGTTTATTCTACATAATTATTGTATTTTAACTTTACTTTCATAAAAATATATAATGATTTAACAATGAGTGTTAAGTCATTAATAATTTATATGAAAACAAAGTATATTCTAAATAATAATTGTATTTCAGCCTTGCTTTCATAAAAATATTTAAAGATTTAACAATGAGCGTTAAATCAATAAATCATTTTATAAAAACAAAGTTTATTTTACATTACAATATTATTTCTTACCTTGTTTCTATAAAAATGTTCAAAAATTTAACAGTATATGTTAAATCTGTAATTATTTTTATACAAACAAAGTTTATTGTACATAATAATTGTATTTCAACCATGCTTTCATAAAAATATATCAAGATTTAACAAAGAGTGTTAAATCATTAATCATTTTTACAAAAACAAAGTTTATTCTACATAATAATTGTATTTCAACCTTCCTTTCATAAAAATATTTAAAGATTTAATGAGTGTTAAATCAATAAATCTTTTTATAAAAACAAAGTTTATTTTACATTACAATATTATTTTTTACCTTGTTTCTATAAAAATGTTTAAAGCTTTAACAGTAAGTGTTAAATCTTTGAATATTTTTATGAAAACAAAGCTTATTCTACATTATAATTGTATTTCAACCTTGCTTTGACAAAAATATTTAAAAATTTAACAATGAGTGTTAAATCAATATTATTTTTATAAAAACAAAGTTTATTTTAAAGATTTAACACTAAGCATTAAATCTTTAAATAAAAATGTTTAAAGATTTAACGCTAAGCATTAAATCTTTAAATATTTTTATGAAAACAAAGCTTATTCTACATAAGAATTGTATTTCAACTTTGCTTTCATAATTTTTTAAAAAGATTTTACAGTAAGTGTTAAATCAATAAATCTTTTTATAAAAACAAAGTTTACATTGTTACCTTGCCTTCATAAAAAATATTTGAAGATTTAACAATGATCGTTAAATTGGTAATACATTTTATAAAGACAAAGCTTTTTCTTTTTACATGATGCGAATTTATCTATTTTCATCCAGTGCAAGTAAATAAAATCCTTTTATTTCTTCTTGCACTACTGCTTGCAAGATGTGGTGATTCGTGTCAGCAAAGTCCATGTGAATTTCATCCTTCTTCCCAATCATCAATAAACTGCATACGCTTCCTATCCATTTATGATATAATTGTGATTAGCTAAAATAGAAATTATACATAAAATTAATATTCAATGTAACTGTAAATGAAATGTAGATAAATAAGGTTAAATCGTAAATAACTAAGATTCACCATGTCTACACAACACTAAATTAAACATTAAAAAAAAAACACAATAAATCCAATGTCAACGTAATATTAGAAATCAGTTTGACATTTGACAAGATTCAAATCATAGACAATATGTGAATAAACACTAAGTTGATAACTATACCAAAGAAGATATCAACAAGGGAAGTAGTTGAGAATAGCACTTTCACCGTCTCCTCCATCTGTAGACGAAGCGCCGAAGTGTATGATTTCAGCTATAATCAGGTACAATCATTTTCAATCAATATTAGTAAGCCATGTCTCCAAGTTGGTTGCATAACCAATCAATTTTGCCATTTTATGTTCAGATTTTATAATTACTTTCTTGAATTAAGTAGCGTTAATTATTTCAATCATTGCATTTATTTCTAATTTTAGTTGCATCACTGGAATCTCATCATCACATTCTTTGGAATTATTGTGAGAAAATGCCAGGCGTGTTCGTGTAAGAGAAGAAATTCCAGCATAAAGTGTTATAGGATTTAAGAGGATCAGATACTGAATTTTAGTTGTAATACATAAGTGCGTAAATTAAAGTAATCAAAACTTTAATTTAAGTGGACTATTTTTAGTAATTAATGGGATTTATATCCTAAATTCTTTGATTGTGCTTCCATTAATAACAATATACTGAAGATAATTATAGATCAAAAAGTATTGTTCTGTATACGAGAAGATAATTTTTATGCGGCTGAGTATCATACCTTGTATTATTGCACACTGTAAAGTTGTCCTTTGAACTTCTTAAGAGATGCCGCTACTAGTTCTGCCGAGGAATTATTTTAAAAGAATGCGCAAAAGTAATTTTTAATTAACTATAAAAAAAATTGATATTAAAATACATTTATTAATTAATTATAATATCATATGGAAAATTCTGTACCTTTTATTCTTTTATAATATTGACTATATGCTACAGTTATATTTAAAAATGAAACAATTTCAACATTATGTAATAATTATTAAATCGTACTCGAACAACAAAAACAGTTCTATATGTAATGATTATCATCGATTATCGCAAGATTTTCTTGTATGCAATTTAACAATTAACATATACATACATCATTTTTCTTCCGGTACCATTTTCAATAAAGCCATCTTCTTCTTTGCGACTTTAGATATAAGAATGTCTATCGGTTGCGTTGTATCGTACAATGATGGTGCCTTAAATATAATTAAAGCCGTACCAATGACACAGGCCAACGTGAAGATCCACAGGAAGAGCCGATCGAGGACCATCGCCACGTACTTCCAATCTTCTTCGACCTGTCGGACGAGCGAATAACAATTAGCATCGGAAGCAGAAAACACTACATATACGAATCATTATTACGTTCTCGAACGAATCCTTGTTCTTCACGTGTTGAGCAATGAACTTTGAGTCCGCTATCGTTTTCTCCATGTCGGGCATGCAAATCTTGTCGAACGTCGGACTGATGTCGCTGTTGCCGTCCATCGCGTTCATCCTGCAACTGGCCGGACTGTAAAGACCCTCGTCCCCGTCCGATATCGGCATCGCGGGGAACGGCGGCTCGCCGAAACACGGCCCGATGCCGCCGGCGGCGGCGACGTCGAAACGCGACGGCGGCGGCAGGCCGAGATCGAAACTGCCGAAGGACGATTTCTCGAACGACTTGCACTTGTCCAGCATCGGCATGTGAATAACGTCCGTCAACAGGCTGTCCGGCCCCTTATTGTTCTCGTCGTCGACGTTGTCGTCGTCGTCCGCGTCTTTTTTAGGCCGTTCAATGAACAAGAATTTAGGAAGCACATTGATAAAGAAGAGACGCACCCACGGTGCTAATTTGTGAGTTACCGGCGATCTGAAGTTGACATTCAATACGGCGATCGTGATAACAACGGACAGTGTGCACAGTAACATGGTGAATAGCAAATATTTACCCAACAGAGGCACGGTTATGGAAGTCGGCGGAATGATCTCCACCAATAACAGGAAGAACACGGTGAGCGATAGAAGGATGGAGATGCAGAGAGACACTTTCTCACCTGAGTCGGATGGCAGGTAAAAGACGAGAATTGATAAGAACGAGATGCCGACGCACGGAATGATCAGATTGACGGTGTAAAACAACGTTTTGCGACGTAGCGTTATGTTGAATATTATGTCGGGATAGGGTTCCTCGCAGCAACTGTAAAACTTTTCGTTTCGCACCGCCGGCACGCGCATTATGTCCCACTCGACTGATATGTAATAATCTTGCAGATCGATGCCCACGTCGATGTTGTTCGAGTCTTGGATTTGCGAGAGGTGACGCAGATCGACCTGCAACGTGACATAATGGAGATCGCGAATCGCCGTCTCTCGACGTCAATTATCCTAACCATGTACCCGTCGTACGTCCACGAGCCGAACTTCATGAAGCACGTTTGCTCGTCGAACGGGAAATACTCCACGTCGATCTCGCAGAACGACTTGTAGATCGCCGGCGGCTTCCAAACGACCTTGCCCGTGTGATGCAGTATCGCTTTCGTCATTATCGTCACCTCGTAATTTCCATCGGCACTAAACAATTAACAGTTGTTAACGTGCAGCTCGAAGCAAAAATGATTTTTTTTTAAATTATGTTTTACATTAGCAATCAGAATTAAAGAGAATCCTACAAGCTAATCCGTTGACTTAGAGCTTATGTGCTCTATATTGGCGAGATTCCCTCCGATGATGGAACCGCTTAATTCTCTTTGCGATCGGCTGGCCAGTGTCCTTTTCGTCTTCTATTTGGTGGTTCCAACAACGGCCGCAACAACGTGTTGCTGTGTCTGTCTATTCTCAGCTAGCGTCCGATGCTTCGAGATTCTATCACATCTTTCACAAATGGAACTCGCAAGTCTGCATGAAGCGTTAGATTCGTAACGTATTATGATGCGCCAGTTATTAAACGCGATTTACAATTGCAATTCCGCAGGTCCAAATTGGTTTGAAAATAGCTTTATAAATCAGAATTTTGTTTTCAAGTGATCATTTTGATTTTCTCCCTAATAGCCAATAACGTTCTTTTATATTTGCTTCCTCTTGTTGATTACAAAGCGAAAAAGTTCAACTCACTTGTTGTAGAGCACGATGTCCGGCAGCCAAATGTGCTCGGAGGGCACGTGCAACGTTTCCACGCCGCCGTAATCGTCCGGGTTCCATTTGAGCTTGTAGTCGTTCCATTCCTGAAGCACGAGAAATGCATCAGTTTCCCTTCCATATCGACAAAGAACGTTAATCGAAAGTTTAAGCTCGTGCTTGCGTAAGCCTTTACTAAGTTCCCGCTCACCTGCTCCACCCAGACGTTCGTCGTCATGATTTGATTCTTCAGGTTCTGCAACAGTTTAACGGTTTACTCGAGTTACAAGATCGATGCGACGCGACGATTACGTACAACGTCGATGAGCTGCGATAAGCGTAGGCCCATTTTGACGGTGAGCCGATCGGAATTGTTGCCAACAGGTCGTATGAGACGGTTATAATTGGACAGGAGATCGTCGTAGAGACGTTTCGCATCTTGATTGCCGAATATCAGTGGCAGCCCGCTCACCATTAACCACGCGTACGCCGACAACATTGCTTCGCGAACTTTACAGAAGACAAAGCGGGCAAAAACAATCGCGAATTATTAATAAAGTTGTTGCTGCGAGCGCGAGTTAAGTAAAGTTAAAAGCGACGCGCCGGCTTAAATATCGTCGCGATTTAATATTTATGGACGGGGCGAGCCCAACCCTAAGAGTTTCGCTCGTTTCTCGTCGCGCGAATAAAAAAATGAGCGTCAATTAAAACCTCCACTTCGATGTTTCTTAATTTGTTTACCATTCGGTTCGTCATTTAACGACGTAAATTAACCGCCTCATCCGATTGATTGGTTTTCGTCTAAGAAGCGTTAATTGTTGACACAGTTTGCGTAGAGGCCGTTCGAAGCATAATGTTATCTCTTGCTCGAGAGAGTTCAAGTGGCTCTTAGCGCAATTTTCTTAAACTCCCACGAATTGGCGACAACGATCGCGATGCGAAAAACATGCCGATGATCCTCCTCAGATCGCATAACCAATCAACGATGATATACTAATTAGATACGAATTTGAAGAGGTCTTCGGGAGGAAAAAAATAACCGACGTGAGGCTCTTGAAGTAAATTCGATTTTTAATTATATCGCTAGCTGGTGGCTCGTTAAAAAGAACGTTAATCAGTCGTAATTAATTTCGCGAGTAATTAGTTAATTGCGTTTTGTGTTGATTCGCAAATTGCGGCGTCTATAGATAACACAATAATCTCTAATTAATTAAATTAAATTTAACTATGTATGCGAAATCCTCGACCGTTGCTCACATGTCTGCTCTACCTTTGTGCAAATTTCGAATTGTTTTTTTTTTCGCTAAAACGAATGGTTAATTATTCGCAATTACGGTAAAGATTTCCTCGTTATCGTCGCTGGCCGGAATGCGATTGATCCGTAAAAAAATTTTAATTGGAATATTCCGCATTTGATTATGTGCACATAATGCGCCGCGATTAGATTCCGGCAATTCTAACTGGGACGACGCCGAAATTGATCGTCCCTTTACAACAATAATGCGATTGATATGATGATTAGCCCTCGCGTTATTGACCCTCGCTCATCGACGCCTGTATTGTCGCGTTAATTTGATCGTTATTAATCGCAGAAAATGTTCAGTGCATTTATTAACAAGATTGAAGGAAAAACGGAACGCGAAATTCTCGAAATGAAACAGGCCGTTTGCTAATTTAAAACTCTTTCATTCGCGACTGGCGGCTGATTTCCTCGCATAAAACACACGCGAAATTCTTTGTGAATCGCCTTAAACGAAAAGAGAAGCGTGCCAATTTGCTGTTATACGAATTTGCAAGTAACGGAAACTAAATGGGCCGAATGTATGGCGAGAGCAAATTGGCTAGTGAACGCCCACTTTTGTTTGCGGATGGATGGTGCCTCGGAACATGAAGCGTTCGCCGAGAACGTACGTAAATCACATATAAATCAATTATTCATCGTCTTACTTACGTGTTACATAATTGAGCATTAATTGCAAGCGGACAATCTAATGCATTTCGATCGCATCGTGTCGCACTCGTAGAAAAAATCTCTCGCTCTCTATTCTATATAATATGTGTTTCACAATCTACTTGCGGGATGAACGTGAATAAAGGATACGCACGGGATCCAGCATTCCTAGCTACTGGGGTGCAGCATCCCTTACCGTTTCTTTGGATTACGGACAAGCTCGAAATGTACCGAAACTCACCAGTCAATACGAGGTCGGTGGGGCTCGATTCATATGGTTCCCCCAAAAACGTAATAGTGGTAATAATATTATTATTTTGCAAAAAAGGAAAGCGTGCGAGGGTGGACGGGGGGGCGGGGGATAAAAATTACGACCGACAAAAAATATTAATAAACTCCCATGAATGAATCGCGTTTATTTTCGTCTTTTTTTTGCGGAGGGAAAAAATTTAAAAAAAAAGAAACGTGGAAACGGAAATACGATTAAAGGGAGGCGATAAAAAAATAATAATCGATAACCAAATTAACCGTCTCCGTACGCGTCTAGAGCCATATCAATTAACGAAATGGAACAGGCGTTGAACATTTCGTTGCAGTCGACTTTCCTCTCGTACCCGATCCTGTAAGCCCAATGATACAATCGATGCTCTTCCGGCTCGTTTCTCGTCAATTTCTCCTGGGGAAATCTAACGATCAAACGGAAAAATTCCGGTCACAATATTCTCGCTGAAATACGACGGGGAATCACCTGAAAACGATGCGCAAAATCTCCTCGAAAACGTTATCGCCGTTGGGGAAAAGCCGTTGCGAGGCCTCGCACAACGCCTTATAGATACAATTCCTCCCGTCGTAGCCCATTCTTGAGCAAAAAAAAAAGAAGAAACAACAAATTCTTATTACAATTCCGAGCTCGGCAAGTGGCGAGTTGAACTCTTACGAATCCATAATAAGCTCCATCCTCTGATACAAATCTCTGCGGTGTCGCCTCTGCATCACGTGCTTGGGATGAACGTATTCGCGGATCGTCCGCGTATCGTTCGGCAGATCGTAGGCAATGCCCCAGTTTATCGCTTCCGTAAACACTTCCGTCGGTAATATCGTTTGTGCGGTCATGCAGATCGCCACCTGATTAATTGGAATCGATTAATTCGCGATCGGGGGCCGCCGCTTCTGACGACTAACATGCGATTTTTATTGCAAAATATCAACTTACAGACAGTGTGGAACCTTCTGGAAACACTATATATCTTTTACGACGCGATAGCGACGAAAGTTTTCCATTGCCAGACGCCGTGGTGGTGGTGGTTGTTGTTATGAGGGTCGAAAGGAAATGAAGCAGCAAAATGCGCGATACGTCGGTCTGCATATTGGCCCATCGACTGCGGCTTCTTTAAGAGACTGCTTCAACAGAAGAATTGCCGTTAAGTTGATCCGACTGAATAAATAGTTACACTGTTAAACTTTAATTAGTTTAGCAAGCAAACGATTTCAACGGATGTTGCGTCAATTACTCGCTAAACCAACGAGAATTTGCGAGATTTTATTGAAGAATTTAATGGGGAAACGATCCGAAGAGGGAAAAATTCCTCGTTACGAGTTTCGTTAATTAGAACTTCCGTCTCTATTCCCTGATAGCTTTCGAATTTCGCTCTAGAGAATCGCCGAATAAAGTTTTTCGTAACGCTTAACGTTATTAGAAAAATCTAGTCGGGCAAACCGATTGGGAATTCGCTACTTTTTCTTCAACGAATCGACTTTTAAAAGGAAACTCTCCGATTGACACGCAAAAAGGCAGTTTCCCGATTAGAAAAGCGTCGCGGAGAAAGCGAGTAGTCCTCGCCTTTCGATGGGGGCTTCCGTTCGAAAAATCGATGCAAACGGTCGCCGGCATTGCGGTACCGGCGAACCCACCGGACACGCGGCGAGGAAATTCGTTTACGCTCCCGGAAAGACGGCATCGACTAGTTTCGGATACTTTAATTTCCATTTAGCGTTCGGTTAAATAGCAATTCGAAACTGCAGCAATCGATTTCATTTAACGAAACAAACTTACTAGAGAATGATTTTCTTCGGCAATCTTCACCTCGTTCGCGATCGTTGCACCGGCAGAAAGGATCTTTAGATGAACAAAGAAGACGGGGAAAAATTGTTAAAAAAAAAGCGGTCTAATTGAATAGCGGCCGAGCAACGTGCTAATAGATCCGTAACGGAATACTTAATGCAATGTTTGCGTAGCTCGTGTTGCACAGTCGGTAAACAAACGCGAGGAAAAAAGGTGCGAGAAACCGGCGTCTTTGGACGGAAAATCTCGTAAAAGGTCCTTTCATACGTGCGAGCACGAAAGATGGGTCAAAGCGAATGGACTTGGTCGCTTTTATGGAAAGCGAGCTAATGGAAAGAGTGGCATCGAAAGGACGATGGCCGGGAAGGAGAGAGGATGTAAAAGCTTGTATAAATGCGAATAACGCGAATGGCGATAAGGGAGCGTAAGTGAATACGTGAATACGCAGGAATAATGGGAAATTATGAATGGACTTATTTCTTCGTTTCGCCGTCGGAAATTGCGCCCGCCCCGCAAACAAATCGAACGGCATCGATTCCGATTCGCCTCGTAACCGCTCGCACATTACTCTTCATCTCTCAGCTCGCGTCGAAGCGCTTAACGCTGAAATATTTGTCTTGTAACGATCTCCAATGCGCGTAGATGGAAGTGGAAACGATCTCCCCGTATTGACACGGTGTTTGTTTCGCTATCGAACGATAAAGATTGATAAGAAGTTGCAACTAATCAATTGCCATTATTATTGTTTCAAAGTCGATTATTCGACGACAATTTATTACAATTCACTCGAATCAATCTGCTTCAATCTCCATTGTTCTTTTTTTTTTTTTTTGGCAAAAGGCGCGAAATTTGTCAAACGACCCAAGTCGATTGCGTTTTGTTCCCATTTTCGCACACGTCGCGATACCTATCGCAATTCTCGACGAACTTGTAAAAGAAGTCCACGTAGCCGTCCTTCGATCTGGAAAACGTAACAATTACAACTGCGAAAATGTCGGCGCCAGAACGAACCTGGCGAAAATCTGGGCAATCTGACAGAAGAATTGGCACCGCGTTCCGGCGAGCGACGTGCGAAAGAAGCCGCACAAATCGCGCATCGTGCACGAGAACAGTTTGAAGTGCATCCTGAAAGCGAAAACGGCAATCGGTAACAGCTCTCGACTCTCGACTCATCGTTTCTTACAAAGTGTCGAACATCGCCAAATCCTCGTGGAGGCTCCGCTTGAAAAACGCGTGCCTCTTCGGCAAACTCTCCGGCAAGTCGTAATTGACGCGTATTGCGAAACCGTGCGCGAACACTTGCACCCACGGGATCACGTTGTCTTTCCCGTTCAAGCGAAACTGCAATTAGAAAGCGATTTCATCCGATCGAATTTTTCGATAAACTCAACTTACGAATAGCTTGCTGTTCTTGGTGAAGATTAACGCCCTTCTGGTGCGTTCCGTTGCGGCGAAATCGATCGCCAGCGGAACGAGGAAGACGAGGCAAACGCACGCTCGCATTTTTTCCAAAGGATAAACTGCCGCTAGAGAAATTGTCATCGCGAACGTTCCAACACGTAATTGATTCCGTCAATATTGAACGTCTCGCACGTGTAAATTGTTGTTAACTGTATCGCTCGCAGACGAGCAACGTCTTTCGAATAAGCGGCGAAATTTCCGCGAGTCTCCCCGATAACGATCATCGTGCGTTATGATCGATTTCGGTCTTACGAAAGCGACTAGTTTCGGAATTTTCTCGCACAACAAGCCGAAGAACCGTTAGATTTCGGAACGAGGAACGTTTCCGCGTGTATTGCTCGAACAATCGGCGTTTGGCGTTGCTGAAAAGTGCGCGGCCCGACGAGCGAGTGATGCAGATTCTATCGATCTTCCTCGCGTTCTTAACGGTCAATAACATCGTCGACGCCAACGGTAAACTGCTGGACACGAGCCGCACGCTGTTGGCGCGACAGAAGCGAACGTTGATCTTTCAGCCGGGATTGAATTGGATTCAGGTACGTGCATCGATGCGGACGCGATGCGATCTAATTGTCGATCGCTTGCCGCAGATGATCGTCGGCATCGGCCTGCCGATCGAGTTGAAGGACCAAAGCATCACGTGGGGCGCGGCCTTCAAGAGTTACTATCGCGTGCCGAACAACAGTTCCGACTTTACGAGGCCGACGATTACCGTTGCGCGTCGCGGGCGGAACGCGATCGGAAGATGGCAACTATACGACGCGTTCATACGATTATTGGAAAGGTTTGACGGCGCTTCGCCATTTCTTCCTTCCTCCTATTTTTTTTTGCCTTTAACGCCAAAGAAAAAAGAATAAAGCTTATTTACATACGTGCAAGTTTCGAGCTCGTGTTGGTAAGTTAAGAGGGGCAAAAGAAGTAGGTCAAACGCTTAAATGCACTCCACTTGCAATCCTCGCTTTTCCGCCAACGCGCATAAATTCCCGTAGGAATCGGAGGAATGCATGTAAATTTGCAGATTCGGCCAAGACGACACCAGGGCCTGTTTGTTGCGCGCAATTTGCGAAGTCGCCGCGATGCCGTTCGACGAGCGATCGGGATTGCTCGCGGAGATTCTGCACGTAATTCTGCGGTAATTGCGAATAATCGTCGCTGCCAACGTTCTTTAATTCATTTATTCGTTCGTAGGCCGTCATCGACGACGGAGTTTATCGACGATCACGCGAACGTCGAGTACAAAGCGGCGGAGGAATTGGGCAAACAACGGCGGCGGCGGCGGCGCGACGACGACGACGACGACGACGGCTGTCGCCTCGTGTTTCCCGATTGTAAAAGCGACATTTTCAATAAATTCATGCGATGAAACGGCGTCTCTCGTCACCGCTCCGTCCCCATCCTACGCCAAAGACGTGAATAGATCCGTGAACCGCCCGGTGCAATCGGGGAACGCCGCGCGGCAATCGATGCCCCCGTCCGAACCGATTCTGTACGCGGCGTGATACTCGTTGTCGGCGTGTTCGGCGATCTCGTCCCTCGTCGTCGTCGGACTGCAACGAAGCGACACAAAGAAAGCGCGAATTTAATGGAATTTCTTTTTTTTTTTTGCCAACAAACATACTCGAAGAGAACGTGCAGGATTTCCGCGACTAAACTCGTCGACGTATCGATCGGCGCGGAGGCACACTCGCAGATCGCCCGCAGGACGCACTCTCTGCCGCCCAATCCGTATCTGCAAACATTTAACGTCGGATTAATGCCGGTTAAAAACGAACGAACCAACAAGACACCGTACAGTGCTAGCAATTCGTTGAGTAGTTTATAGACCGTCCATCGGTTCTTCGCCGCCGGCGATCGCTTCCGGCGCGAACGCTGAACGCCCGGACTCGTGATCGACGAGCTGTTCGTCGGCAGGCGATAGGACGCCTTGATGACGATGCCCACGACGATCGACTCCTGGCGAACGGTCATGGGCAGGCCGACGCCGACGATCGTCTGTAACGGAGTTTCGTTAACATTCGTCCTCGCTCTTCCGCGCCGAAGACTTACTTGAACGACGCCTTTAGGACTCGGGTATATTAGACTGCGTCTGGTTAGGTGGCAAGCGATTTCCACGTTGTGAACCGCGAGGGCACTTGCGAACAGGAGGACCGCTTGGAGACGCATTTCTCGCGCGGAAAGGACGCGACATACTCCGGCGACAAGTTGACGAATGTTTCGTACGTAAAAAAAAGTAACGTTAGCCGATTAGAAAAATTGTCCTCCCGGTTTGTCGCCTTGTTTGCGCTCGAACAATATTTGTCGGATAGTTAGTAGGATTCGATTAATTTGTTTATATTGAAACTACCGTACATCAAAGAATTGTGTATCGCCGGAGGGGAAAGAGAGAGAGAGAGAGAGAGAGAAAAAGCGAGAAAAAGATCGCTCGCCATTTAATGTGACACTTGTTTACAACGCGGACGCTCTTTGTACCGCGAATAAATCGATAGAGCACTCGCGAAGTAATAGAGCAAAGTTTAGCCATTGTTCTACGTAACTTAATTGAATTCGACGAGAAATTTTTATTTGCATAATCGCGCGCTTCATTCTTTCGAATGGCAACTTATAAATTGAATTATCCGCTTCAAACGAATCGAATGGAATGTCGTTGGAAAAGCGTCGACGGCGACAATTGAGAGGAAATCGTTCATTTCACGAGCGACAGCGTCGTTAGTTATCAGCACGACTCATTTAATGCGGCGAAAATTCAAGTGATCGCAATTTTTTTTTAAATCAACCCAGCGCATCCACCAAAAAATCGTTGCTGCTTATGCGACACCTCCGGGTTGGATTAAACGGATTTAAGTTTCTCCCGCGTGGAATTGGGAAAAATGAGAACAGATTGCAAGATGCCGTGCATAAATTTAATTAATTTAGCTTATAATAGCGTGGAAATTTCTCGAAGAATTAATGCTGAAATTAGATGTTCCATACGGACGATTTGCACGTAGGATAAATATCGGTGCAATTGTGGCCACGGCCGTAAGCCCTATCGAATTCGTCTTCGTCCGGGTAGTTGCGATGCGGCTTCGGTCTGCGAAACGAATAAAAATTGCTCCAATTGTAAATTAAACGAAACGCAAATATTAGGTCGGCGCATAATTATCCGCCGTTTTTGAAAGTTATTTTTTAAACAGTTCGCAACGAAAAAGTTTATCGTAAAGACAATCAACTTTTTAATAAAGGTCCAAATCATCATCTATTTCAATTGCAGCCTTCGATTTGCTTGCTAAATGGTCCATTCCACGTGTGCGAAAGAGCTAAAACTTTGCAACTTTACTTGCCCTTACATCGGTCACCAAGTAAATAAAATTTTCGTATGCTTTACCAGTTCTTCAGCGAATGATTTATATGGTGGTATGTGGGAATATTTCGTATACTTGGTGACCGATGTAAGGGCAAGTAAAGTTGCAAAGTTTTAGCTCTTTCGCACACGTGGAATTGGCCACCTAGCAAGCAAAATTATTAATAAGTTAATGGTGTTTATGATATTTTTTTGTTGTTGCGAACTGCCTAAAAAATAGCTTTAAAACGCGGCGGATAATTATGCACCGACCTAATACGTACACAAAGATCGCCTTCAATATCTCCTCCATAAACGTGCCGACCCTGTTGTTATCGCTCACGAGATTTCCCACCTCGCATATGGACTTTAATAGACAAGCTTTCCCATCTTTATTTTGCCTATAAAGGAGAGTCATCAACTTTTGCAAGCTAAATCGAGCGATTTTTACGTACGCCATAAAAAACTTTTGTATTTTCGCATACAGATCGCGCCTGGTCTTCCGGTGAATGAAATGATAATCCGGAGGAACGTACGAATCGTCGATGTTCGCATACTCGTTCGCGCCAATCGTACGATATCCGTAATTGAAACGAGTCGGTTTCCGTTTCCGATTATGGATTGTTTGATAATTTCCATTTGCCGTCGTCCAATTGTACGGACGTCTCAGCAGTAAATGGTCCTCAACGTACGTCTTATAGTAGGACTTCCGGTCCGCGTCGTTCCACGAGCCATCCTCTAACATCCATCCGCCGGACGTCGGCACGCTGTCAACAACCGTTTTCGCCGTCGATGTCGCCGTCGATGGCGTGTCCTCCTCTGGTTTCAGTCTCTTAAGCGGTCTGTAAGGCGTGTGCGGTAATTCCCACGCGAGTGCGGCCGTTCCGCCCATCGTGAATATTTGCCCCATGCCAATCGACGGCACGGTCAGACAATAGACTAAAAACGAGGGGAAAGCATTATGCGAGAATGAAATGAAGCCAAAAGACACTGACCTAGTTGCAGCGAACTGCCCTCGGGGAACACGAGATAGCGTCTCCTTCTGGATAGCACGAATTCCTCGGCGCCGATCGCGTCTTTGTCCGAGGTCGCCAATTGCGTCATTAACGTCACGTAGATGAACGAGGATAATAAGAGCGTCATCGTTATGAACGTTTTATCTTCCGGGTCGTCCGACGCCCTTTTCAATTCCTTCGAGTCACTCGCAGTGAACGATCGCGAGCGATTAGCGTCGCCCGTTCGCGCTTCCTCGAGCTGCTAAGTGGCAAAAGTCTCTTTGGATAACGGTAACGTTTCGCACGTTGTGTTTATTGTGTTAAGAATGTTATAATGATTTGTGACAACAGAGAGTTCGGCGTAAAAGAGCGGAATTTATTTCTCGTTTAATGAGCGTTTAACACAATAATCATGCGGCCATCGAATCGACGTTACTTTCAATTATTCGCCTTACTCGGTGCAACAGCGATTGTTATCGATGAAATCGCCGGTGAAGATAAAAAGATTTTATCGCGACGCAAGCGATACTTAACGTTTCCCGAAGGAAGCAACTTTGTCGTAAGTGAAAAATCATTCGTCTTGCCAATTCGTTAACGTTTTTGCTCTTCCCGTTCGTGCAAAGATCCTTCACATTGCCAATTCCTTTTCAACTAGATGGAAATTAAAGTATCCGAAACTAATGCCGTCGTTCCGGCGGTATAAACGAATTTCCTGACCGTGTTTCCGATGGCTCCCCAGTACCGCAGCGCTGAAATTGTATCGTCCACTTTTGCATCGATTTTCGAACTACAATTTTCCGCCGTCGCACTTTTTTCCGTGACAATCGAGCAGTTGATGTTGTTTTCCATCTCGAACGCATTTTCACACTAATAAATTTAGTTTTAAGCAGGAAAAAAAATCGATTTGTCGAAGATGCTAATGCAATGATGTTGGATTTCCAGTCGTTTTGTTAAATTTAAAAAAATTAAATATTAGTCAACAGTATATTCCTCTACATTATTTTGGAGGTTGTCGTTGTTCCCATTTTGATTGCTGCTTTGAAGAAATTTATTAGTTTGAAGTTGATCTGTTGTTGAAGGAAATTAAAAAGTTGCGGGTCGTTGTTGAAGAAAATTCCAGGTCTCATTCATCTGATTTCATTCAGCGATCCAAGTCTTTTTTACCAGAACAATACAATAAGATTTTGCATTGTTAATTGTAGATTTATGTCTATTTTTTTGTTGCAGATAACACTATCGTTTATTAAGAGATTGATGGTTAACGTACCAAATGGCTTCATAACGTTGGGTGAATGCGACGTGCCATTTAAATTGCCAACAGATACGCGATTATATCGGAAGCATTCTAATATGCATTACAGACACCGTCGCGATCTATATGCCCAATTGGAAAGCGCTTTCAACAGGTCGACCGTTTCTTTTATTTTCCATTTAAAAATAAATCGACATCCATTTACAATTACAGCTTGAATTTGAACGGCGTCTCCTGTATGAAGCGGATTTTCTGCGAAATCGAAGCGTACTCCATCAGGCCGAATGCGACCAAATCGATGGCGAACGATCTGCTCGCGGCGATGTTCACGTTAGTTAATTACCATCAAAACGAATCGGTTTAGAATTCGGAGCGTGTTTTCTGTTCGCAGATTTCCAGAGTCGGCGAAAACGGACGATCACAAATATGCGGATTATTGCGACCGCACGACGTTCGCCGCTTGCAATCTGCCGATATTGGATTTGATTTTGGGCACTGTGCGAGGGGACTAACGGAAACGCAGCAAACGTACAAATCATTTTAATATTAATAATAATTACAAAAAAAAAATGGTTTATTCAATTTATAATAAACACGTATCAACACATCAGTCTTTTAAGTTTCGTTTACGTATTACATGTTAGCGAATCCGGTTAATTTGCGAATTAATCGAACAATTATACAAATCGTATAATTGGAGGTATGTAATTCGAGACGGAGGTGGTCGTTAGTGCGCCTAGCGAATCGTTAAAAAGAAAATTATTATTTACAGTTCGGCATCTTATTTCGGTATATAAGAAGAGGATGATTAATATTAATAACAACAAATAATAAATTTACGCTTAGTATTTACGCATATACTTAGAAACGGGTCCATTCGCATCACGGCCACCATCATCATCATCATCATCTGTCCTCGACGCAAGCCGGTAACGATTTACAGGGTTCGTACTCCCTCGGCCGGGTCGACGCCTCGCAATAAATATCCGGCAGCGCCATCTCCGAGCCGTCGACGCACATCACCGTCCTCTTCCGCATCGCCCTCTCGCCCTAAAACAGAAATTCGCATCAGATGCGTCGCATTACAGGGAACATTCCGTCGAATTTCCTGTAACGATTTCGCAAAGCGTACCGTTTTACTGCAGGTGACCGAGCACGATTGCCACGGCCCGATCCACCAATTCGACGGGCACGGCTCGTCCTTGCAGGCGCGCGACATCGCCGTCGCCTTCTCGGCCGGCTCGCAATTCGCCTCGTCGACGAACGTCGACGTGCCGTCGACGACCGTCGCGATCTCGGACATGAGCGTCTCCTGGCACAGCGGCTTCCGGTGCTGGACGCCGCCGCCGCACGTCACCGAGCATTGCGACCAATCGCCCAACACCCACACGTACTTCACCTGCTTCGGCTTCTCCTTCTTCGAGATGGTGTACTCGTACTTGACGCCCGGATTGTAGCCGTTGCCGCGGAAGAGGACCTGCAGCAAACGGGGTTATTTCCTTTGTCTTGATTTGGCGGAATTGTATTTGTCGTTTGGTCAGTTTCGGACTTTTCTAAGCGCCGTAGATTCGCGCGAGGCGATGGAATTGTAAATAAAGTTTGGAAAGTCGGTTATTAAAGTTTAAATGTAGACGGAATTCGTTATTCGGTCTGGCGGGAGCGAGGGCGTAAATGGGAAAAGTGGCGAGGAGAAAATATCAAATATTTTCCACGTCGAACAAACAAACTTTTTGCCTCCCGTTTCGCCGATAACGCGTATAAAATATGTACACTTTTACGAGTGTGACTTTATGAATTGGGAGTAAGTTTATTTTAGAAACATTGTAAGTAGAACAATTTCGTACTTTTTGAACAAAACGTGCCCGACTATTGGCGCAGCTATGCAAGAAGCACCGACCATCACGCCCGTAACGGCAACGGTTATTGCAATCGCGCTCCTCCGCAACTTTTATTCCACTCATCCGTCCCTCTTCCGCCCCTTTTTGCGCCCCGTGCGCTATTATTTAAGCGAATATAAGCGGTCGTCGTAAAAGCTCATTTTTATACGCAACAATTGTAAAATCCAGACGACTCGAGCGAAATTCGACCCACCCAAGTCCGACCTCCGCCGGAAACTAATAGAACAATAAGAATCTTACATAAACCAGAATGGACTCCGTGATTGGGCCCGGTATGTGGACTTTTTCGAATTCGTGTCGGCGCTCGTAAAGCGCTTGAGAACCGGCCACCGTGTACTCTCCGGGCAACGTGATATGCCTGAAAGAGAGACGAGCAATAAACGGTTGCGATTCAAGCGGCGTTTTCGTGGCGGCGTCTTGCGTCTTAGAAATGCAATCTTCGCAGCGCGTTACGCCGCGTAAGACGCGCAGTCATCCGTTTTTCTAGGAGCGGAAAAGTTACGACTAACTTAAAAAAAATTTTACAAATCAAGTAAATTTGGGGATAAGAGTGATCGTTATATTTTGGCAAAGAAAATATCTGCAAAAGAATCAAAATATGACAAGACGTTCTGAGCAACTCTCTTAAAATATTCTTCACCAAATTACTCAAATTTATCATTTATTCCTTGTTTATATTTGAAACTGCATATCTTCACCAATTTTGTTAAAGTCCATATCTTTATTTACGTAATTTAAATTTGAGGCGTTCGTTTATTGAAAAATGATTTTAAATAGCAGGACAGTATCCTTTCAAAGAACATAAATCAATATTAATAATTAGTAACTTATTTTAACTCTTGACTTATGTTAAGAGAATATTTATCATCTACATTTCCTGAAAACAATCTTCATTAAAATGAGAACCAAACCCACTGTGAGATGGACTTTAATCTGGTAGAACTATTGCAAGCTTTCTTAAAATAATTGCCCTTAAATGTCTATTTCATATTAGCAGTTTAGTTTGGTTTTTCTTAGGGACTTTTGATGTATGTACAAATTTTCAGTGAAATTATTGTACCAGATCTTGCAAATATTTCGCATAATTTTTAATATTCCCATTGAAATGAAAGAGTAATTTCAATGCACGAATAAAGGTTACTTGCTAATTGCTATTGTTTTACTAAATACAAATGTTTTTAGTTATACTATGTTCATTATCAATTGTGTAACATACATTCTAAAGATCTCTTTTCTTCGAAACATGTCCATGGATAGCATAACTGCCATAATAGTAATTATTTGGTAATTAATTTGAATTTAAATTTGTTCAAATGCGCGCAAATACACATCTTTCCGGTGACGCAATATCCCTTTAGATGTGAAGAAGTAGCGATAAGAAGTTAAAAGATTAATGTATCATAACCAGCGGAATAAAATTTATAAGAATTGCATTATTAATAACAAGCTGCCTTGCCAAATTTACAATTTGCATTTAAATATGGGGAGATGGCAGCACTTTACAGGGTAAAATTATTTAATCAAAGGTACACAAAAATCTCGATTAACTTGGAACTATTTTAAAAAGTACTTGCACCAAAATTCATTAAAAAAATCGCCCACGACCTGTTCACAGCCCTTTTTTTGAATAAATTCCATTTAAGCGAAATCGACTTTTTTTTCGCCATTTTCATTTAATTTCTCAACTATGAAAGCGAAAATCAAAAATCGGGCTGTGAGTGGCCCGCCGGAATTACCTCCTGAAAAACTTAGTACAGGTTCATAAAAGATTGAGTCCATATTAAGGGCTATTTTTGCTCCCATACTTTTCAATGGAGTCTTATGGGATTTTGAAGGTGTATTCCTGGTTGCATTTGAGGTAGTGTCGCCTCTTAATCTGCAGTCTTATTCTTAAGACGCAGCGTGCTTCGTTTTGACACGCACTTGACGGCGTCCTTCTAAGACGCACGCGTTTCACGCAAGTCGCCAGCGCAAGACGCATCTTAGGAAAGCGATCCCGCTTATTTACATTGGGACAAGCACACTGCGGACTCCGCACGTTGTAAAACGCAAGACGCAAGACGCGGCTGGGAAAACCGTAACATACTCGCGCAATTCGTCGCACTTACCGTTCGCCGTTCAAGTAGAATCGCGACGACCTCGCGCTGGCGATGCTGATGTAATTCTCCGCGTAGCTTTGCTCCTCGACGCGTATGTTTCGCGCGCCTTTCGGTATAACGACCATCTCCTTGTAGCCGCTGGCGCCGGGGCTCTGCTTCTTGTAGACGCCGTCGATCGTGTTACACGTGGTGCTGTTGCCCTGGCAGATGCCGCACGCGTCCTCGACGGCCGTCGAATCGACGACCCAGTCGCAGCCGACCCTCTGCAACGGGCGCACGTTAACGGGAACGTTTCTTCGTTTACTTACGTTTGCGGCCGCGATTTTGCCCGGCGATTTACTCTACAAATACCGGATATGCATACGTCACGTGTACCTAATTTACACGGGGTACCGTCGTTCGCGTGGTCGCCCCACGGCACGATCATCGTGTCGTTCACGTCGCTGCAATATAATTCGCACGGTTCGTCTGCGAACAATAAGAGAGACGAAGAGGAAAGAACGAGTAAACAGATTAGCGATCGGAATAAATATGCGGAAATTATTGAAAGCTACTTAAATTTTTGAAAGCTACTTTCAAGGTAGTTCGCAACGCAAAAGTTTATCGTAAGCACCATTAGCTTATTAATAAAAGTCCGAACTATCATCCAGTTCAATTGCAGCCTCCCATTTGCTTGCTAGACGGCCAATTCCACGTGTAGAACAGAACTAAAAATTTGCAACTTTGCATGCCTTTACATCACCAAGCAATCAAAATATTCACACAGATCACCATATAAATCATTCGCTGAAAAACTGGTAAAGTGTGCGAAAATTTTATTTACTTGGTGACCGATTTCAGGGCATTCATAGCTGCAAAGTTTTAGCTCTTTTGCACACGTGGAATGGGCCACTTAGCAAGCAAGTAGGAGGCTGCAATCGAACTGGATGACAATTTGAACCTTTATTCAAAAGTTGATTGTCTTTACGATAATTTTTTGTTGTTGCGAACTACTCAAAAACTAACTTTCAAAAACGGCGGATATTTATGCACCGACCCAATATTTGCAAACGGATAACGATTCAATAAATTCGGCCGGTGTATCGCTGTTTTATTTATAAGCAATCAGGCTCGTAATGTTTTCGGCATTATGCGACTTCTTCCCCGCGTTTTCTTCCACTCATCGCCTCGATAATGAAATAATTATTAACTTGGGGGCGTTCGATTTTTCCGCCTCGCGTTTCCCGGATTCTAATTCGAATATAATACAAAAATCGATATACTGTTCGGTTTGGGCGGATTGAGCAAAAAAAAAAAAAATAGCAACAAAACCGGCCGAATGTCGGTCAGTCGAAAGGAAGCTGCTTGATTGAGTTTTATTTGATTTTTCGAAAGAGAAAAATTATTAAGAACAGAATTTGCTCTCGTTTGCTCGAGAGGAAAAACGTAATCGTGCAGTGAGCACACCCATCTTAAATATTATGTTATATTTTAAATGGAAATGATATACGATACTCTCTAATATCGCATGTACTACTCCGTCATTCTTTGCCTCTTACCGCGACGCGCGACGAAACAATATGATACGTTTACGGTAATAATATGCGAGACATGAAAAAATAAATAATAAATAATAAAAATTGGCCCCAATTTGCAATATACAGGGCGTTTAAAAGTAAGTGCCACAAATTTCAAATGGTCCAAGATAAACACAAACGTTCGGAAATGAACGTTTCGCAACTTTTAATTATTTACAACTCTGTACAAAAAAAATGCAAACTACGAACAAAGAAACGAAGGAAAAGTAACTCAAAGAAGATGCTCAAAGCGCCCTCCTTTCATTCGACGACAGCCACGACTTCTTTGCCGCAGGGATCGTCGAATCCTTTCGAAAATCATTGGCAATCGTGCATTGGCTCGAATTCGGCGACATCTTTGAGCTGTTCGTTCTTTCAGTTCCTCGCGGCCATTTAGAAGCGCGGCACAGAAAGCTTTTCAAAGGACCCCAAAGACAGACAGCTAGAGGGTTTAAATCCGACGATTTTACATTTTTCCTATCAATCTTCAATTAAATAATGTGCGCAAATGTTCTTTAAAAAGACGAATTGAAGGATTAACCTCGGCATAAAGACGTAACCCTTCTTTGACATTTCCCCTTAGCACCGGCATAAATGAAATGCAGGATGAGCTAATTTAGAATTAGAGCAAAAGTCACTAAAGACTTTGTATCAACTTGTGTGACAAACATTTGTTAACTACAACACGAAAATGCAACTTTTGTGAATGAAAAGCGAATTAACCGCGATGTTACAAAAGGAAATAATCCTCCGTGTCTTCGAAACCGCCCGTTTGCGGATCCATGTTCGTTAAGACGTTTCTGCATACGTTGGACGACACTTTGCCTACTTAAAATTCGTACCACTTTTCGTAACGCCCTGTATACATGTTTAACGTTACGAAGGAGTGTCGCAGATGTTTCGGCATCTCCTAGAAAGTGAATTGCCTGCCGCCGCCGTCGTCGCTCCACGTGCACATCCTAACCCCAAGCCCAAGAAAAATCTCTCGAGGCAACGAGCGGAATTATTCATTTTAATATCGCGAGACGAAGAAGACGAAGAACAACAACAAACAAAAAAGCAGCGAACTTGCAATAAAACCATCTTTACCTTTCTCGTAATACGGCACCCACGTGTACGTTTTCCCCTCGTGCGTGTGATTGTTGTAGGCGCTGCACTGGACGGCGCGATACGACGGCTCGTTCTCCGGACACGGCTCCGTGTTGCACACGCGATACCGTCGCCGCTCGCCGACGCAAAACTTCCCGCCGGCCGCCGGCCGCGGATGGTCGCAGTCGCGCGTCATCGTCGACACGCCGGCGCCGCACGTCCTCGAGCACTCGCTCCAGCCGCTCCACTCGCCCCAACCGCCGTCGATCGGCACCGGCGGGTCCATGATCGGCACGCATTTGTGCTGTTGGCACCACTGAAAACAAGAACGACGACGCGCGAGAGAAATGTCTTTCCGCAATCGGGTTTTCCGGCGTTTACCATGTGTTTACCGCATTGGGTGCCGGGCGCTGCCGGTCGCAATTGCGTCGTGCACGTGCCGTTCACGTCGCACCAGAGCCGCGTGCAAATCTCGCCGATCGTCGAGCAGACGCGCGCCTCCGGGCCGAACTGCAATTGACATTGGATCTCCGTGTTGTACATGGCGCCGACCGGCAGTTCCGGGTACTCGTACTCTTTCTCCTCGCCCGGCTCGTCCTTCAGGCACTCGCCCATGCCCTTGCTGCACGAAGCGAATTTATTACGGGACGCGCACTTTGGCGAAAGGCCCGTTTTCCCAGCCGCGTCTTGCGTCTTGCGTTTCACAACGTGCGGAGTCTGCAGTGTGCTTGTTTCAATGTAAATAAACGGGATCGCTTTCGTAAGATGCGTCTTGCGCTGGCGACTTGCGTGCGTCTTAGAACGACGCCGTCAAGTGCGTGTCAAAACGAAGCACGCTGCGTCTTAAGAATAAGACTGCAGATTAAGAATGCAGAAACGTCTTGTCATATTTTGATTTTTTTGCCAAAATATAACGTGAATATCCCATTCTCTTGCTATATTTTCACCTAATTTATATCCAACTTTTTGGAAAAGAAACCCTATTTGTCGGACCCGAAATAAAATATACTAGGAGGTTTTTTTTAAATTGTTTCCGATTGATTATCGCTGTATTAACACTAATTTATCATACTGAATTTGTCATCGCTTATGATTATCGTTAAAAACTTTCTGTTTCCGTTGGAAATGGTCATTCCAATCATTCGAAAATTCTATTCCAAAGATCGAGGAAACCCCGATGAAAATGATACTCTGTTGAATATTGCTGTATTATTAAAAACAGCGACCGCCCTTATCCCCAAATTTACTAGATTTGTAAAAAATTTTTTAACAGTTAGTCGTAACTTTTCTTTCGAGCAATACGTCCTTCGCATTTACCTAATTATTATTTAGAAATCATTAAAAAATACGTCTACTAGTCTCCAATTTTCAAACTCACAAGACGAAAAATATCTCTACTCTTCGACTTTTTCCAAGTACGCAAGCGCTTGACGCAGTACGTTCCGCTCCTAGGAAAACGTGTGACCGTGCGTCTTACGCCGCGTAACGCTGCGGAGATTGCCTTTCTAAGACGCAAGACGCGGCTAGGAAAACGCCGCTGAAGAGAAACGAAGATTACTTACTCCAAGAAATTGGTGACGTCCCGCCGGCTGCAGTGCGACCACGTCACCTCGATCGTGTCCGCCTCGAAGATCGGCGTCATTATGTGCAGCTTGTTGCCGATGCGGCCCTTGCAGCCGATCTTGTCCGTGTCGTGGTACATTCCGAAGCTGCAATCCGGGGGGAAAAAATGGGTTTCGATTCGTCGCCGATGCGTGGTTAATTAACGAGGTTTGAAAATATACACACTGTCTACCGCTAATTAGGCAGTAAAATGCGTTTATTGCCGACTTTACGACCGCGGTTTCATCGCCGGCAAAAAGGAGCGAAAATGTGCGGAGAACGTGTTAATTATGTGCATACATCGTGAACGGCGTTCGAATCGCGAGGAATCGATGGAATTTGTTATTAATTAAATCAGAGCATCGCTTGAAACTGAGATTGTCCGCTAAAGAAGTTCATTAAAAAAAGGAGTGTTGTGACTGTTTTAATAGGCAATAACGAATGTAAAATAACGTTTGTCAAGTATGCGCAAAAAAATTTGAATTTTTAACACGGACATAATTGTTAAAAAATTTGGAAAACGCTTTGGCTCGTTGCGATAAAAATTATTCGCTTATACAGGGTCTTAAAAAAGTGTCACAAACTTTAACGGGTGATAAGCAGAAAAGTCTTAACGAACACGGAACTTTTAAAGGAAGATTCCATAGGAAGAAGTGGATCTGTATCATGATTTGCAAAACCGCCAGATTTAAACCCTCTGGACGATGTCTTTCTTTCGGGAGATTGGAAAGTTTAGTTTATACTACGCTTGCAAAAAGCTACTGAACTTAAGCCGATGCTTGATTGCCAATGATTTTCTAGAGTACTAAGGTCCTTGGGGCAAAGACGTCGTGGCTGCCGTGAAATGGAAGCAGGGCACTTTGTTCACCTTATTTGAGCTATTTTTCAGTTATCTTTTTGCTCATAGTTTGCACTTTGTGTACATAAATTGTAAAAAATACAAAAGTTCATTTGTTTGTTCGTTCATCAAGACTTTTCTGCTTATCTTGAGCCATATTATCACTCCTTGAAGTTTGTGACACTGTTTCAACACCCTGTACACCGTTAACAAAAAATGCGGCACGATAACAAAATGGCCTCGAGAGCGCACTAGCAAACAAAAGCGGATAATAATTGCCTTCACGCATTTCCCTATAACGCAATTATCAATCTCGCGAAGATTCAGTTAAATATTATTTCGTTTCGCCGTTACGCCCGTCGCCGATTGTTTTTTATTAGCAACAGATAATTTCGTGATTTATAGTGCCCTTAGTAGCGCAAACAATAACGACGGTAATTATTCACTTATCCGCTCATCCCATGAATTGCTCTCGCATTTACCATTTTCTTCGCGGGCAAATATACTCACTTGTGGCCCATCTCGTGCGTTATCGTGTGCGCCAACGTGATGCCGTTGTCCTCGTTCACGCTGCAACTCTTCTCCACCTTGCACATGCCGCCCACGTGTGCGACGCCCAGCGTGTTGCACGGATAATTCTGACGGGCGCAAATGTCCTTCCGCGTCACCAGGATCGCGACGTCGTGATGGTGCGGATCGGAGTCCGGCGACGGATTCAGTTTCTGTTGCCACTTGCAGAAGCTGCGCAACGTGTGATCGGCGTTGATCGTCACGTTCAGGTCCGGCTCGCTGAGGGGGTCGTCGATCAGCACGATCTTCACGACGGTCACCCGAATCAGGTTCCCGATACTCGGATGGCTATACAACGAGGAGACCTGCGAATCGTTCGACGGATAATAAAGAAAGAGGCACTATTTTGGCAAAAAAAAAAATTGAAAGCAATTAGGGTGTTCCAATAAGTGTGTCAGAACTTTAAAATGATGCGCAATAATAACTATATAAGATAATTCGCGAATCTTTGTTTTATGTTGAAGAACAATCGATGGCATTATGTTTTAAAAATTATGTCGCCTCAATGTCCACCTCGACTTTGGCTCGCCGAATGCGTTCTGGAGGCCCAATTTGCGACCACTTTTTCGCACTGATCGCGTGGTATATTTCGAATGGTGCGTTCAATGCTCCGTTTGAGGTCGGGAATTGTTGCTCGCTTAATTTTGTACACCGGAGCTTTTCACGTGACCCCGTCAGAAGAAGTCCAAGGATGTGATGTCGCTTGATCTTCGAGGCCAATTGATATCTCTCCATATTAATTTGCCGCAATAAGCTGAAGACATTTGTTATCGAGATGTGGCACTGCCATTCCCAGGAAAGCTTAATTTGAGCACTAGTGCTGAAACTCTTATTGGAAAACCCTATATATCGAGTGGAGTGGAATAATGTATCGGACACATAAATAACGGAAGCCTCCTCGCAAAGGAAAATAACGTTGGATTGAACGCGGCATTCCGCGCATTCTTTATGCGAACGGGGGCATTTCAAACCCGTTATCCGCTTTCCTTTTTTTTCGAATATATTTTTTAAAAAATCCGGCACAACAATGCGGCATCGAACAAAAAGTAAAATAAACTTTGCGCCAACGAAAAAAAAGTAAAGCGAACAACGAGCGAAATGCAATTTATTCGATTCGGCCCCGCATCTTCTTCGCTCACCATGTTCATTATCGACAACAAATACTGCTCGATGTCGCTGTCCTCGTGGAACTCGACCATCGTGGAATCGGCGACGAGGAGGGCCTCCACGTATCGCGGCTTGCTGAACGACCGTTTCTGCCGCACTTTCTTCACCTTCGAATACTTGTGCTTCCTCATGTTGCCGCGCGTGATGTTTTGGAACACGATCCGATGTTTGTGCTTGCTGTGGCGCTCTTGGACCTTCACCTTGTCCCGCTGCTTCAGCCACTCCAACCTGGAATCGGAAGACGAACGGGGAACGTTTAAATTGCGAGGGAATTAGAGCAGGCAAATCGTACTCGGTGATGCGTTTCGGTTCGCGTGTGCCGCAGTTGTGCGAGAATTTCCTGCGCTTCTTCTTCTTCTTCTTGTTGTTGTTGTTGCTCTTGTTTGGTGGATTGTTCCTCGTGTTCGTCGGCGGGTTGAGGACGGCCGATCTTTTGTAAATCAAATGCTGACGACCCGGTTCGACCTTTTTCGCGCGATGATGCGCGGGCTCGATCCAGTATTTACCTTTTTCCGTGTGGATGAAGCCGACCTGAAGAACGGGGAACAAAGTATGAGACATCGTTAATTGCCGCAATTCTAATTGGCATTTCGCGCAGTTCAATTGGATAACGTTCACTGTCGCTTTCATTTAATAAGCGATAACTGTTGCTAATGTCTTTATTTAAAGTTAAAGTATTGTTTCAAACATAAAGGATTTAAAATCGAGATCATTAAAAGCGAAAAGTGAATCGTTGTGTACTTCGAGAAGAAATATCGCAGCGTTTTGAAATAAAATAACGTTGAATAGCATAATATAATGGGGCGAACGGCATGAAACAATAATAATGCGACTCGTGGTTGAACAATTTCCATTCGTACTCCGATAGCTGAGGAATATTCCTCGACTTTCGTCTCTCGCTCCGTCTCATTCTCGCCCTTTTAAGTACGATTTAAACTTTTATTATTTGCCTTTATATTTAGTGTCGTACTCCACCGATTTAACGAGTGGGAAAATAATTTTCGTTCACTTAAGAAGAAATATCAAAGATTTGCGCAGTCACCGCGTCTGTCGCTCGCTCCTTTTCGCTCGCTCGGCAATATACTGTTGCAATAATATTATTTATACCCAAACGTATTCGTAACAGCAACTATTTCCACTACATTAAACCTATTAGAAACAATTTCGAATGAAAGACTTCTGCTTTTTTTTACTATTGGTAATACAAAATTGCGCCGTTCAACAATATCTTTTTATTGCAGTTAATAAATGTAATAATAAACATTTTCCGAAACGTTACATTACTTCATCAAATAATTCGCGGGCACCGATGCGCGACGGGCAAATCTCTGTTAATACGTCGAAATAAATCCGAGCAAAGGTAAACGTAAAGAAAGGATGAGCGATGGCCCGAATGGGAGACCAGATAAATATGCATCGTTACGAACTAATAAATCCGCGTATGTGGGTTTATCGGAGAAGAAAAAGAATTATCGACGGATCTCTTACCGATCCTGATGCATTATTCATAGAGAACGATATCAATCATTTGGTTAACAGTTTCATTATTATGAAGATTGTGCGAGAAAAGGTACGCGAACGAAATATCGAAATAGATACGTTTCTTTTTCGCGAATAGAAAAGCAAACTTTCGCAGCAACAAACACGTAATCCCATAACGAAAATGGATCATCTGAAATCAAAAAATGCACGTCTCAAAGAGATGCAAACCGAATTGTTATCCAATTCTTTCTCTTGAAAAGTAGCTATTGTAACACAAAAGGAAGTTGTTTTTGCTCTTCGACGCTGATGTTGCTTGTTACGGCGCCAATTTAGTTTCGTACGTCTGCTAGTTCTTTCTTCGCACACATATACACGTACCTATTGACATTTCTGGAATTGCAGAATATTATTCTTACGCGAAAATCCATGCGCAAATACGTCGATATAAATATACATACGCTGGTCGCTACGAGCGCGAGGAATACACGTAGAAAAGACGTGCCAAACAAATAAAACGCAAGAAGAAGACGAATGATAATGAAAAAGGAAATTAAATGTGACTTATTGGAGCGTCTCCCTTGCGTGCGTTACACGAAATAGCGAAGATATTTGCGAAAAAAATTTAATAATCTCTAAGTACTTCGCGACAAGAGAGCGCAAACGTTGTCGCAAAATGTTTTGTCATGAACCGACCTTGGCCCTCTTATTTTCAATATCTACAAACTGCCTCTTATTATCGCGCCATTCTCGCCCAATTCTCATCGTTTCCTCGGCTCTTTTGCTGATGGAGCGAAAACGAGACCAATTCCTAAGTGCGGCCGGACTGTTAACGAACTCCACGCTCGAGTCCGTGAGGTGAAATAGGAGCAGGAAATCGGCTTAATGCGTCTTGTGTTTCGATTTAGTTTAGTCGTTCATTAACAACGCGAACGTCTTTCTTTCGCTCGAAAGTGGAGCGATCCGGCGCCGATTCGCCGTTTGTTTGCGTTGTTGTTGCGCGAGAAGAGATGACGATAAGAAAAAGCTACGTACCAGACCGTTGCAATTGGAGATGGCAACTTTCGAATTCGATTTGCCGTAAACGAAGCCCTCGTAATGGCAATCGATCGATCGCGGCTTCGTCCTATAATGTGCGTCGCGTTTATGCCTCTCGACGATCATCGACGGCGAGATGAAACGTCTCGTCCGTTTCAGAATGAGCAGATGATCCTCGTCCGAAATGGTAACGTTCAAATGAAGACGACCGTCATCGTCGTTGCCGTTAGCGTCGTTATCGCCGTTTCGCCGGCTGCATACGTTGTGCGAAATGTGTTCGCCGTTTTCGGACACTCTCCGCGGTATCGTAACATCCGCATCGGCGATCGCGTGCGAATATAATCCTGCAAATGAGAAACTGTTTATTACATTTTTTCCTAGCAATCAGCAAAGAATTGCACGTGCGATTATTAATCGCGGCATATTTTGTCGTTTTAAACCGCGCAAAACGTGCCGTTTTGCGCGTTTCGTCTTGTTGGAAGAAAACTTTTCTTTGTAACATCTTTTTTCGCGAACGTCTTCACTTCTCGCTCGCATTTTAACAATAATTAATCGTCCGAAGCGTACGTTCCTAAGAGTCGAATTACACGATCGTCGATTAAATTTTTCAACTTCCTGAAAGGATTTAAAGATAAAAAATGGCCGTTCTTTTTATCAGCGTTATTTTGCCCCTCGTTCGTTCGCTCGCTCGCTCGTACACGACGTCGCAAAAGTAAAAAGTTAAATTAATAACTTGCTATTTATTTCATTATTCCATTCGATTTAATAATTAATTCCCGCGTACAATAAATAAAGCAACCTCAATGACGATTGTTTAATTTAATTAGAACGGCAATTAATATTATTCGAAAAAAAAAGACGGAATATGTTACAGATAAAGAGAATTATTCCCATAATTAAAAGGCGCAACGCGTTGAAGCAGTTTTTAAAAGGCCTTGTACATGTTAACCACCGCTCGAGTTGAATTACGAACGCACGCTTATGGATGTAATTATTTATGCAAAATGCGACGGGAAATTTGCAAAAAATATTTCGTTGCCTCTATACGAAATATTTAATTATATTGGCTTAACGGAAAATTAGCATTTATATTGAAATCTTCTACTATTTTTCTAGCGAGGAAAAGGGCAGCAATCTAATTTGCAACTACTAATAACAATACTTGCGAAAAAATGTTATTCTTTTAGCGCACCCGATTGGCAAAGAGCGAGAAATTTTGTTCTATAACCATAATTATCTTCTCTATTCGAATACTGAAAGGCTAATAACTGAAAACGCTTTTATTCTCTACACCTGCATCCATGATTTTACAATTAACAATATTTTAAACTTTAATTTTGGATAAAAGAAATGTTATACAATCTGTCAGCGATAAGAATCATCTTCATTCCAATCGACACGAGCGTTAATAACATTCAGTGGTCGGATGTATTTAGTGTACTAACGCAAATTGAACAAGTTACGAAATCGTTCGCTTACCATTAAAAGCGCGAAAGTTTCGTCGACGGTTTGAGAAGTTGCGCTTTTCGCAACTTTCCTTCGCCAATTTCTCTCCATAGATACGTATCGAAGATCGCGTATCCGAGCCACTTCACGTGAGATACCGACTGGCATCAACTTATATCGAAAAGTTTCTTTTTCCTTTGACTTGTTAGTTTCGCGCGTGAGTTAATTTTCCAATGTAAATCGAAGATTTAAGTGGAAACGGAATAATGCGTGCTGGAAAGTCGAGGAAAAAAATGAAAGAGGAATGTTATTATATTAAATTTGAAAAAAGCTATTATTCGTGCTCCGTATATTTTCCTAATGGTGCGCTTGTGTGTATTATACATTTACGATTACAAGTTATGTCCATTAGATAACACGGTTTAATCATGTTTTTCGCAGCATTGCCCATTATCCCGTTGCCTTATTTATTACTTTATTAATCCTAATTGACAAAGTTGGATTAATTGTTATTGGAGCGGCAATAAGTCGCGTTTCTTGCCTGTCTATCCCCTAGTCTCTGGCGTTAATTAAAATAAATTCCGCGATCTAATCCGTCAAATAATCGCCCTTTGTAAGGCTGCGAGTTGTTTGAATTTTTCATTCGGCCATAAAACAAATCTTCTTAGGATTTAATTTCCCCATTCCCATCCTCGATCACTCGACAAGTACAACGGACGAATTAATGTTATTACAAAGTGTAGAAAAACAGCGAACGAAACGAAGGTGGAGGAGGTAGTAATCATAAATAGAATGTTACGTTTTGTTGCGGCTGACGTTTATGGCGCTTATGCTCGTAACGAAATTTCGTTCTTTTCGTGTGTTTTGAATAAGTTAATGAAATTAAAATAAATTTACCGATTGTTAAAATAAATACAACCGAATGCGACACGTTTGGTTTGTTTCCTTTTTTTTCGAATAAAAGGTGAAAATCTCCTATTCAAATGCACGCTTCAATGCGAGAACAGAGAGAAAGAAAAGAGAGAGAGAATGCTTATTATTTTAATTTGGTTATTGTAATTCAGTGTGTTGAAGATACGCAGAAGGATGCAGAAGAATGAGGAAAGCTTGAATTAAATCAATTCTACAGCGCAATTATGGAGAAGGAAAAGGATAATTTTATTTTTCCTTGTCGCTGCTGTTTGCTCTTTAACACTCTTCTTTATCTCTGGCACGATGAATACAAAACGTGCATGCATACGTATTTGGAGGCGAGAATCCCTTGTAAGCGTTTATCTTTTCACTATTTAAAGAAGAACGTAAAGAAACAACCGAAAGGATTAAGTGGATCAGGAGGAATCTAGACAATAAAAACGGATCTCCTGCCTCCTTCTTGCACAATAACAACAACGCCCGAGATGCAGTCGAATGAATGAAACGAAGACACTCGCAGAGTGAGTGCGAGAGAGATTCTTCGGCGCCCTTTGACTTAGGACTTGTCCTCTTTGATATTCTTTTAGACGCACAAAAAAGGAATCGAAGGTCTTCGTCTTAAATATGCAGGTAATTCTTGTCCCTATTGTAACGTTAACACTTTTGAATAATTTATGGTGGTAGCAAACAAAGAGGATTCCCGCACCTTTCGCTCGCTCTATCTCGTTTCCTTTTGTAAAAGAGAAAAGGTTTGTTTGATACCGATTTTTGTTCGTTTTACGTCGTGTGCACGTATAAGAGAGTGGCGCCGAGATCATTCCTTCGGTTTCCTTTCATTCTTCCACTTTTTCCACTTCGCATTCCTGCCTTTTCAACCTCTTATTTCGTTCCGTTTCTCTATTTAACTTATAACTGGATTCTGACGTTGGCGCGGTTGCTCCTTTTCCCGCATTCGTTCGTTCGTTAATGATGCGGCCGTCGATGCCGACGACGATGAATCCGCTTGCATTAAAAGTCATCTTTCAGTATGAAATACGTTTATGCGTGGACACTGTTTATTTTAATTGGTTTCCACAAATTGAAGGCACTTTCACGTAGAACTCTTAAGAAGACCCACCGAAAGCGTTCGTTTAATAGTATTTTAATCGGCGAAACTTACCATTATTACGGCGGTCTTGCATCGACGTATTCGTAATTCGATACGTTTTCTGCTCGTTAACGAGCCGGCGTCGATTCGTTTCCTCTCCTTCTTCGAAAATTATCCGATATTTATCTAACGACCCTGTTTCAATTTAATTTAATCAAACACAAAACATGCGGTTTTTATGTTGGACCACGTGTGTGTGTGTGGGTCCGTCGATGTTCGTATAATTCACCGAATTCCTTCAAGAGAAGAAGAAGCAAACGACTTTTCCTTCTCGCTCGTTCGCCCCCCCCCAAAATTAGTACGTCATTAACGAGGTTCGTTTTTCTTTTTAATTTAGAAATTAAAAGCAATTAGGCAAGTAGTTTTCATCGTCGCGTCGCGTCGCGTCTCGGAAAGGAGAAGAAGACCGAGGTTGAAATCTTATTAGAATCTATCATATCGCTTTATCGCCGGCTAAATCTTCGCCTTGCCTCGACGTTATTTCGTATTAATGTTTACTTACCTGACACAAATGACCATCATCCGTCGTATAATTAAATTAATTTATTTATTATTGATAGGTGTGTTGTTGCCGTTGTTGTTGCTGTTGTTGGCGACTTTCTAACTCACGTACGCCCTTTCGCTCGCTCTCATACTCTTCTCCACTTGCCACAATCGTTATTCAACGCGATTGCATCACGAGAACAGTTTTTTAATTTAGTTTCTTGCACGAACGCAAACGTGTAATCATTCCGTTTAATACCATCAACACGAAACCGTGTATGACGTGGATGATGACACTTGCATGCCGGATTGAATGGGAAACGAGAGTTTTGCCCAACTTTAATATCGATCGGCGAGAAATAAATTAAAAGATTCTTCCTGCATTTAAGCGCATCTATCAACTATTTTCGCAGGTAATAATTTCAGAGCGAAGAACTTTGTCGCCCAAACGCAAACTTAGCCGGAAGTTGCTCGACGTGAATATTGTTGGTGGAAAGTTTCAATCGATAATTTGCTCGCTAATTCGTAGAATTCGTATTGGCATTTCCTTTAATTGCACGCTAAACTGGTATTTGCGAATTTTTGCGCAAATTATTAATAATAACGCGGGACGGATGATCGATACGAGCTAAAAGATAATATCGACTAATTAAACGTTAATTCCGTACATTAATAATGTGCCTTTGGGTAGATCGATGTCGTAGGCTGGGTTAGGAAAGTATTATGGCAATAATTATAGGTTTATTTACGAAGATACACCCATCAAGTGCCATTATTCATTATTATATTATACGTTTGATAATTAAAAGGTTGTACGGACCAATCAGTTTTAATTAGATAACTCGCACATGTACTGGGTGTAATAAATTTAATAAGGCGACATCTCAAGTGCGTCTGGTCATATAAATTAATAACAATGACGATTAAGAAGAAATTTGGGTTACGAATGAGACGGAGAAAGAGCCAGATTAATGTATTGTAATTTACTTCATTAACTGGGAAACGAAAAAAATGCAGACAGAGGAGGGATCAAAGTGGATCGAATAAATCGTCAGTTTGCTTATCATAAACTTGAAACCGGTACGAGTTTATAACCTATAAAATGATTTCTAGGCATTTTGCTCAAGAGGCGATCGAATAAAATCCGATGCGTAATTAGAGGACGTTAAATTTTGCGTTGAGTAGCAAATCGATTTTCGAATATAAATATTTTATTAAACAATCGTAATTACGTGGCGTGGATATTTAAATTAAATAAATTATAATCGTGCGTATAATTTTAAATGCGGTTTTCCAATGTGCTAATATTTAACGATAGATTATCCGAACACGCAGATTGCAAGTGCACTTTTCCATCTTTTCGGTTTTTGCAAAATCATAATTGCACGTTATTATTGTCGATTGTTGACATAATTCGGGCAAATACTTTAATAGGAAATCCTATAGGAAATGCGATTATTTAAATTAATGCTGTCGTTTTTGTTTCGAAAGGGAAAATTAAAAAACGTGTATGCAAATCGAGAGAGAGAGAAACTTTGCGGCGAAAATGTTTTCATTAATAATGAACGTAACATTTAACGATCGTTATTGATAGAGTTATAATGGTGAATGCGAAAATATTTTGCAAATTTACATTAATTTTTCATAATTAATTAATTTATTCAATATCAATTATATTTTAATAACGAGCGCAATACTTATTCCGCTCTATTTTTCCGATTCGAGCTCTTCACCGATTCAATTTGACTCGATGACGATGTATCTATAATTGAATGCCATCAATTTAGAAGCGATCTCGATGATACGCTCCTATTAAAATATGAGAGTACATTCGAAGTAAATGATATTCCCGAAAGCATATTCAAAGTTAATATAACCTATTGGGAATTTTATTAACGGTTTCGCCCGCATACGATATCGGGATACATTCAAATATTAATATTGGAACTTATTTAACGTCCAATTACGTTCTCATAAATGATTCCTTAATAATGTTAAATAACGCAAAAAAAATAAGAGAAGAAACGAATTTCAAGTGAGCAAAAAATAAGTTAACAAGTCAAAAGTAATAGAAAGCGAGAAGTTCTAAAGATAATATCTCGAAAAATTTACGAATGGTTTATTTTTTGTTAAAGTGAGTAAATAATTGAAGCTGAAGTTTCCCTAAAATTACATTCGAAAAAAAAGAAACGTCAAAAGGAGAAGGAATAAAACAGACGGACGTGTTTCAAGAAGACGCGAGGTAACGATTAAATGTTGTTCCTCTCCCATGTTGAACATTTAAACGTCTTAAATAAAGATTAATTCGTCGGAAATTAATGACAAATTCAAGCAGTTACGTTTCAGTAGACCTCAACCCCGTAAAAGGGAGACTTAAAAAAGGAGGCACTCGTACAACGTTTTGACTAATTGCATAAAATCGTTGACTGATAATAATCGAATGCTCGAAGCAATGTTAAAGGGACGTTTTTTTTTTAGATCCCGTTTACGTGTTATAATTTTCACGTCAAGTGCACTGAAAATGGCAGGCAATAAAAAGTAATTGGCATTTAAGTATTGGCAGCTAAAAAAATGAAAGCGAAAAAGAACATTTCGTGGGCATCGCTTTTTTTCGAATTAAAGCATTAAAAAGAACCCACTTTGTCAATTAAACAATTCCCGTATTTATAAGTGTAATTCGCGTGATGAGTCAGTTTGCAAATGATGAGTATTAACACTCGATAATCCAGTCGTTAATTAAAAATTGTTATGCTCTTTTTTGCTAATGGCAAAAGCGGATTTTAACTTTATCGAATTGTCATTTTCAACGTGCCGTTTATTGAATTTTATGAAGACCTTTATGGTTTCTTTTTGTTGGGCATCGAAACGACCGACGAGAGAGAGAGAGAGAGAGAGCGAGCGTCGGATTAAAGAGTTAAACGTTGCTAATCCCCTTAGGTTAAAGCAAACGCTAAACATATTTTATGCGGATTTAATATTACAACCTGCGCTTAGTTGCTGCAATTTCTTTCCTTCCCTTTTCGCACATCGTCGCCTTATAGCACCTGTTATGAAGTTAAATTTTTACCTTTATTATTTTTTTTTTAACAACAACAAAGGTTAACATAATAGACAATTTCTTTATATATATCTACAGTGTCTTTTTTTTTTATTAACGAGCTCGATTGTATCTCTAGCGGTCTCCTCGATTTACACCTGTAAAAGAATAAAAGCACGAATTAGTCGGTTTCCCGACTAAGTAGGTTCTTTGTTAGTATGCCTAATTTTCTTATACTACCACGGGCGCGTAAGGAACGCTCCTGTAAGGATCCTCATTTGATCCTCCATGAACAGACGCATCTGCCGCGAGGGTCGCCAGCCCTCGCCGACGTTCCTTCCGTTGCTTCAGCTGGAGTACTCGGAGCTTCCCCCAGCTGAACCAGGACAAAAGCCTGGCACGAGGGTTATGGGGTGTCTATGCACCTTCCCTCGTCGACAACGTTCTACAGGATGCTCCTGAAGGAGATGTATCCCCAAACAGGACCAGGACTTACGATCTGGTTAGCCTAACAAAACAACAAATGGGGATCGTGCTAACCGATCGCCTGGCATGGTGGTTATCAGGTGCCCCTAATCACCCTCCACCATCGACAGCCTTCTGATTGATCATTATATCATATAGAAAACCCGGAAAACGAAGGGACACGTAATTATTGTTAGTGCAAAGCTTGCCACCTACCTTGCCCCAGAAAGTGACGCCGCTCCACGCCGAGGACGCTTGGGCACACACAAGCACTCACACACACACACACACACCTCCACTCATTAAGGCACTAGTCACTTTTATGAAGTGACTCCATCGGATTTGCTTCTTAAATAGCAAATTCGATGGTGGGCCTCTCCCACTCTCATCTCATTCATTCATTGTGTCTTTATCAATTTCTTAAGGCCAATAAAATACAGGGCCGGAATAATATAGCGTAACAGTCGGCCATCCTGCATTTTAAAACGCCCTCGTTTTTCAAAATAGAGGTTTAAAAAAAAATACAAATTAATTACCCCGATTTTTTTTTTATTCTTCATCGGAAGATGTTAATGTTGCTGAAGGCCACCATTTCTTTAGATGTTCAGCTGATTCAACGCTAACATGTGGCCTGCATCTGGTTCGCTTCGAACTCCTCTCCTCAGTAACTATGTAACGTTCGTGGGGAAGAATTTTTGTAATTGAATTGGGTCCCTTAAACTTAGGTTGTAATTTTCGGCTGCCTTCTCCGACAGGATTCCTGGAAATCACCACCAAATCGCCTTCTCGGTAACTTCTTGGACGTAATCTTTTTTAATCGAACTGTTCCTTTTGTCTAACTTGCTTTCTCGTTATGTTCTCCTTTGCTTTGTTCCGCTTGTCAATCAAATTATTTGCGACTGGACGTTCGGGTTGTATTTCCACCGTTAAGCAGTATCGGTGGATGCTCTTGGTTTATACCCCATCAAGAGTTCACTTGGGTCATCTCCGGTTGGTGTTTCTGGTATTGTTCATGGCAAATTGTATTTTTGATAAACATTTGTCCCATTGTTTTCCTTCTTCGACGCTACCAGACAAGGAGTTAATTATTGTAGCATTATCTTTCTACTTGACCGTTGGTGCGAGGTGTAGCCACTGTCGTTAAGATGTGCTTTATCCCATTTTGTCCACAAAAATCTTCGAAGGTTTTTGATGTAAATGGAGTCCCTCGGTCTGTTATTATTCTATTGGGTACAACAAATGTTTTAATCATCTCTTATAGAGATGTGATGACGGCACCTGTATTTGTGCTACGAACTGCGTATAATATTATAAATTTTGTAAACGCGTCTATTAGCACCAAGATGTGTTTCTTTCCACCTGATGGTTTAAATGGGCCCACATGATCTGCATGTATTGTATGAAAAGGAATATTCACTTTCTCAATAGGATGTAAGGTACCCTCTTTTCTTCCCGCTTTAGGTTTATTAATGAGGCACTTCAAGCACGTATTTATGTAGTTCTGTACATAAATTCGCATGTTTGGGAACCAATACGCTTCCTTTAGTTTATCGAGAGTTTTATCCAATCCAAAATGACCAAATTCATCATGATTGCATCGAACCACTTCTCTTCTCATTCCTTTTGGTACAAGCCACCTAAATTGGTGCCCGAATCTCTTGTACACTCTGTTGTTTTCCAATTTATATTCATTATGAATATCACGCGAGTATTTGTCCGTTACTGGTTTCTCAAGTAAATTTTTAATCGCTTGTATTTTACCATCGGTCATTTGAGCCGCTATTACCCAATCATCAGGTATTATGTGCAACACAAAATGCTCTTCGGGCACAAATGATTCTGCTGAAGGGTTCCTACTTAACGCATCTACATGTTTCATCTTGGTTCCCGCTCTATGTTCCACAACAAAATCAAATTCTTGCAATTGAAGCCACCACCGAGCGATTCTAGGGACTAAATCCTTCTTTTCACTGGCCATCTTTAAAGATTGACAATCTGTTACTACTTTAAAAGGTTTTCCAATTAAATAAATTCGGAACCGTTTTAACGTTTCTAACACCGCGAGCGTCTCCAATTCATATGAATGCCATTTACTCTCAGCGGCGGTTAATTGTCTACTATAATATTGTATTGGTTTCAATTCTTCATTTTGACCAACTTGAAATAAAATTCCTGCGATTCCTATTTGAGACGCATCAGTATGTACTTCCGTGATGGCATTGGGATTGTAGATTGTCAATAATGGTCTCCCTTGAAGTTTGTCCTTTAATTCTTGAAAAGCTTGTTCTTGTGCAATAGTCCATTCCCAACTTACATTTTTATGCAACAATTTTGTCAGTGGTTTTGAGATAATGGCATTTTGTGGTATAAATTTTCTAAAGAAACCGGTCAAACCTAAGAATTGTCGTACTTGATGTATGTTCTTTGGCGTTGGAAATTCTACCACGGCTCGAATTTTCTTTTCGCCTGGTTTGATTCCTTCAGCTGTAATTTCATACCCTAAGTAAGTTATATTCTTCATAAAAAAATTACATTTCTGCGGATTTAGCGTTAACATATTCAATCTCAGTGTTTGGAATATTTTCGTCAGGCTTTTAAGACCTTCGTCAAAAGTCGTGGAGGGAATTAATATGTCGTCTAAATACGCTATGGCTGTTGTATTATTAAGGGGCGTCAACATCTGATTGATGATCCGTTGGAAAACGCTTGGAGCATTAGCTAGACCAAACGGCATTCTTTTAAATTCATATTGGCCATCTGGTGTGACGAACGATGTTTTCGCTATCGAGTCCGTCGACATTTTTACCTGATAGTACCCCGAAAATAAGTCCAACGTCGTAAAAAATCGATAACCTCTTAATCGATCAATTTGATCTTCTATTATTGGCAGTGGATGTCGATCTTTGTGCGTTATAGCGTTTAATTTTCGGTAATCCACACACAACCGCTTTTCGCCGTTAGGCTTATTGATTAGAATCATCGGTGAGGCGTATTCAGATGACGAATCTTGAATGATATCTGCCTTCTTTAAATCGTTCACCATCCTCTTCACTATTTCTCTTTCGGAATAGGCTAATCGGTACGGTCTATAAGAAATAGGCTTATCGGAGTTTAATTTTAAGTCCATCTCATGTCCAGTGGCGCATCCAATTTCCTGCAGATTGGCAGCAAAACAATCTCGAAATTCATTTATTAAGGCCATCACGCGTGACCGCTCACTTGGTGACAGCTCGCTGCTTAAGTGTATATCCATTTCTTTAAATGGCTCTCCTGTAACAACCTTTCTTTCGGTCTTTCTGTCTTCGACGTTTTCTTCGTTGCAATGTTCGCCACGAGCGACTACATCGTCTTTTTCGATGATTATATCGCTGGCTGACATATTTATTATGGGGATTTTGCATTGCTCTTTTTTTTCAACTCTCAACACGCCTCGCGGTATGATGCACTCTTCGCCCTCTTTAGATCGTATACTAGATCTTATATAAAAGTCACCAATTGTCTCCGGCTCGCACGGTATGTAAGCGATATAATTTGAAGGAACGATTGTCGTTTCCTTAGATGTAAAGTTGACCTTTTTTGTTTTCTTGTGCAGAAAGTTTAATCTTTCGTCGTCCATAATTACTAGTACGTGGGGCAGTTCAGTGAAAGGGTGTCCAATTATAACGTCAAATTCTTGTATTTCGTCTGGTACAACTACAAATGGCAAAACAGCGGTACATTCGCCTATCTCTACAGAGATACAGGGTCAGTACTTCCTATTAACTGTACCCCACTACGTCCATAACATTTTATGGTGGTGTAACAACACTTATTCAAGGAAACTTTGATTTTTCGTGCAATACTATTTTTCATTAGCATCAAAGATTTCTGTAATCGCCACTTGCGAGACTTCACTATCATTTTTAGATTTACGTTGAAAAGTTTTATCAAAAGAAGAAATTGAATTCGACAGGGCTATGCTGATTTAAATAAGGCTCGACTCTTAGAAAAAGTAATAGTTTACAAGAGCAATAACTATTATTGTTAAATACTAATTAACAATTATCTTAATCGGCAATCCCGGAAGGATATCAAAACAAATGAAAGAATTTAAATATTTTCGCGATTATTAAAAAAAAACACCAATTAGGACAATCAATTTTTTTTTATACAATTGAAGAACACGCTCCAACGGCAATGACTATAATTGTTAAAGAACTATTATCAATTTTATTAAATGGCAATTTCCAAATCATATAAGACCAAATGAAAGAAATTAAATATATTCTTTCAATCAACTGTTATACTAGAACGTTTTATTGACTGTTAACAAAAGTTCAACAAGATCATTCATTGCAAGACACGTGTTTCATTATATTAATGGTGAGCGATAAGAGCCTAAGTTAGCAAGCTTATCACGATTGTTTATGAAAGACACCAATTTGGACAATCAATATTACACATAATGCCAGAACCCGCTCGAACGGCAATAACTATAATTGTTAAAGACTTATTTACAATTATGAATTGGCGATTTCCGAATGATATAAGAACAAATGAAAGAAATTAAATATATTCTTTCAACCAACTGTTATAATAGAGCGATTTGCTTACTATTAACATTGGTTATACAACATCATTCATTTCAATGCACGTGTGGGTTTCATTAATGTCAAGCGATAAGAGCTTAAGTCCGTTCATTTCTATCATATGGTGTGTCTTTCTTTTAACAATCTTACCACCGGCTCCTTATCAATGTTCTCTTGTGTTATTCGTATTTCTCTAAAGTACTACTTTGAGTCGGGCCTTATCCAGCTGATTTGCATATATAATTACAAGGATTCTTTTAATACATTCATACAAGTGTGCCTGAAATAAATAAGCTTTATCGTCCCGAGCGTGAATCGTCACCTGCTGTAGCAAATTTAAATCGTTTCCTCTCAGTGTAAATCGATAAGAACCCAGAGATCAATGAGCTAATCTTTTCATAACTCCAAAAAGATTTTAATTTACTATTGTTTTTAATTTGCGTATGCGCGCCTTTCGTAAACAGCGACGCATTGTTCTTGATCCCACTTCTGATAATTTGTTATGAAGTTAAATTTTTACCTTTATTATTTTTTTTTTAACAACAACAAAGGTTAACATAATAGACAATTTCTTTATATATATCTACAGTGTCTTTTTTTTTTATTAACGAGCTCGATTGTATCTCTAGCGGTCTCCTCGATTTACACCTGTAAAAGAATAAAAGCACGAATTAGTCGGTTTCCCGACTAAGTAGGTTCTTTGTTAGTATGCCTAATTTTCTTATACTACCACGGGCGCGTAAGGAACGCTCCTGTAAGGATCCTCATTTGATCCTCCATGAACAGACGCATCTGCCGCGAGGGTCGCCAGCCCTCGCCGACGTTCCTTCCGTTGCTTCAGCTGGAGTACTCGGAGCTTCCCCCAGCTGAACCAGGACAAAAGCCTGGCACGAGGGTTATGGGGTGTCTATGCACCTTCCCTCGTCGACAACGTTCTACAGGATGCTCCTGAAGGAGATGTATCCCCAAACAGGACCAGGACTTACGATCTGGTTAGCCTAACAAAACAACAAATGGGGATCGTGCTAACCGATCGCCTGGCATGGTGGTTATCAGGTGCCCCTAATCACCCTCCACCATCGACAGCCTTCTGATTGATCATTATATCATATAGAAAACCCGGAAAACGAAGGGACACGTAATTATTGTTAGTGCAAAGCTTGCCACCTACCTTGCCCCAGAAAGTGACGCCGCTCCACGCCGAGGACGCTTGGGCACACACAAGCACTCACACACACACACACACACCTCCACTCATTAAGGCACTAGTCACTTTTATGAAGTGACTCCATCGGATTTGCTTCTTAAATAGCAAATTCGATGGTGGGCCTCTCCCACTCTCATCTCATTCATTCATTGTGTCTTTATCAATTTCTTAAGGCCAATAAAATACAGGGCCGGAATAATATAGCGTAACACACCTAATAACAATCAACCATTGTTGCGGCAATTGTTGCGAATGATACGAAGGAAATGCTAATGCAAAAGCACTACCGTAGTGCGAGATAATAGAAGTTTAATGCAGGTTTTCGTATTAGATTCTCAAAACGTTGATTGAGATACGAATCCAAAGTCGATTCGGATTCGAATCGAGGATAATAAATGATCAGGCACGAACTGAAAAGGCAAAAATAATAGAGAGATGGAGAGCAAAAGTGGACTGAGAGTGATTTGTTGTGAGGGCAATCTATCCATCTCCCTATGCAATGTGGTATGGATCATTTATATCGAAGAGGGGAAAAAATCAAACGAAATACTCCCACTGGGCGAGCGTGGAAGAATGTGAAATACCTCAACTATAACAACAATGAATTGTTAAATGCTCTCGGTTCTTCTCTTCGTATTTTCGTCTCGTTCAATCCATATCGAATATCTTCATCTTCTCCTTTTTTTTTTCTTAGCCAAACGCCTACCAACGTTATTACCTGCCTGCTTGCACACTGCCTGTCAAACTGTTCGTTTTTTCGTTATTGTTTCCCAGAATTGTTAACTTTCTGTATATGTACACATGCATGTACCTATCTATAAACTTTGAAATTCGTTTTTCAACTTCTTTTTTAACTAGCGAACGGTAATAGGTAAAAGTAAGACATTCATTCTGAAAGCCATACAGAAGCTATTAGATAGGTACGTTCAAGAATTATTGCTACCGTTCACCTCCTCGCTCTTCTATTTGCAGCCGCTGTACTTGCCGTTTTATATTGTTGTTGTCTCGACTGCGAATCCCATTAAATTAAAACGTTCTTTTATACGTTTCTACGACTTACTCATATTGTAAAATTAAAAAAAAAAATTATTAAAAAGAACCGGTATAAACAAACAATTTTACCACATTTTCTTCCGCAGCAGTTAAATAACCCACGTAAACAGAAACTAGGAATTTAATTTACTCAGATGCATTTATAATTTTTCAATCTACCTACAAATATATTATTTTATATTATTTAAACGAAACGATATAATAATAGAGAGAACGAAAGGAAGGATAATAATAATGAATGACAATACAAGAAAAAGATTGTTCCATATGTTAATTAATTGCATTCAACCTACTTTATTACCTCTCACCAATTAGTTTCGAATTCTTTGAAAAATGATTCTTCGCTTTTCGTTTGCCTCTCACAAAAGAATAAACGAATAATTAAACGCTAGAACAATGATAGTAGCGCAACCGTTTCTCAAAATTGTTGCAAACGCTTAATTACCAATTATTTAAATTCAATTATTATCGTTGCTCGTAATTGCGATCCTCTCTCCTTTCGATCCGCGAACGGGCAAAAAAAGCGAAAAGATTCCGTTCTTATCCTACCATTTAAAATAACATTTATAATCGTTTTAGGATTGTGGGCGATTCGAATAAATATCGAATAATAATAATAACGATCGATAAAAGGAAGGAGGCAAATTTATATTAAAAAAAGAAAGAAAAAAAAACGATTACAGGTTCTGGTTTCGTTTCGAACAAAAAACTCCGGAGTAAATTTAAATAAAATAAAGCGTCGTGCATACTATATAAAACTGAAGCCTATTGATTAAAAGTATCTTTCCTTACGTACTACCAAAAGCCCACGCGGTTTACTAATAATCATTACTCTCTCGTTCTATCGCATCGTAAAACACTACAACAACTCGCTTTGGTCAACATTGAGAACGTTCTCATTCATTTTCGAATCCCATTCATAACACATTATAGGTACATTTATATTAATAATAATTTATAAATGGATTGTTATTTTAAACGAAAGAGAGGTATCTTCAGCTTCGTATCATTAAATAAATTATACGCTGGCAGAATGAAACGTAGAGAATAAACGACGTGGAAGTGAACGTGACCTAAAAGGTAACTGCTCCCATTGTTCCCTTTTTAACCGATGGCATATCACATGGAAATATTTTAATTGCGTCTTAGTACCACACATCGTAAAAACATGGATTAGTGTCTTGCATTTCAGTTTGTTCGTTCGAAATGATTTACGACATGAAAGTGCACCGGAAATTATATATTCTTCATCGATAGTCAATAACAAATCGACAAGATTAACAAGAACTTCTATTTGCTTCTGCAGTTTGATTCGATGTACGTTAGTCTCTGGAAATCGTAAATAGAAGTTGGTGTTGTAATTGTAAAACCGCGAAAATACATTTTCCTGTCGTGGAAAGCAATTAAGCGGATTTTTTTTCGGTGCGGCGCCAGCAAAAAAAAACAATCTAATAAACAATCATTCGTCAACGCACATACCAATTGTATATTAAACGATTGAATCGAAAAAAAAAGGCAAACGAGGAAATTGCAAAGTGTCAATGTCGGCAAAATTTCTACCCATCATCCAATTACATCGACTTCCTTTCTTCAAACGAATTAAACTTATGTATTGTGCTGTAGTTAAACGCGAAGAGCGCTTAAGAGGATCGCGCGATTGAAAAACGTTTTCGAAAGGATGAAATTCCTCGAAGTAGCGAACGCTTGGGAAAAGTTTGATTCCCTTCAATCATGTGCTTCCATAAGTTTATTAATAGAGTGCGAGCAATTTAAAGAACAATTTCGTTGATTAACGCACTAAAATAAAGTGCGCAAGAAGTAACGTTTACAGATTTCCATTTCGATGCGATCGACGACGAGGGAATCGCACGTTTATGCGTGCGAGCGGATGAAGAATCCTTTTAGAAATTGATATTATGCCGCCGGTTTGTGTGCGCTGCATCGATAGCGATAATAAAATCCATTTATATGTTGCAATTCCATTCTTGCCATGATTTCCATTTCCTCCCATTATTTTATTCGTTTTCTGTTGCGCGAGATGCACGTCGGAATTAAATTCTTTCGTTTTGATTACGAACATTACATCAGGTTCGGCCGGTTTCGATCGCTTGTGACACATGTAAGTCGAGGAGAAATCGATGAATTGTAAAACGGTCCACGGTCTAGAAATAACATTCTTGCGTAATTAAAGCGATTGCATCGGCTTGGCGAAGAGAGCGAGATGCGAATCTTTGTGCATTCTTTTTGCTCTATGGGCGATTAAAGAACGAGTGCTTACGTTCGAAAGATCGTGAAAGTTGGTAGCTGCCGCTGCGGGATGTTTTGCTCGAACGAACGCCAACGAATTAATTCGCAATGATAAATGTACAATAATATTTGGTGTATCAAATGGTTGTTTTTCTGTCATTTCAAGTCCGTTTTCTCGTGCGAGGAAAGTGTTTCCAAATTGCGACGCCCGTAGCAGGATTAATTTTCGCATTAAATTACAATTTTACAAACGAACAAATTTCAATATGCATCCTGCGGTTTTCCGCAGTTAGTCCATTAATTCCGAAGAATTCCTATTTGCTCTTGTTATTAAAATTTGCACGACGGCTAGCGCTACCGCCGCCGTTGCCGCTGCTACTTTAAAATGCATCCTCTCTTTTAATTCCACCTTCTTTCGCTCGCCGTTCCTCCGCGTGCCTCATCTTTCTCTCTTCTCACTAATTTATTCTTACGGATGGTCTTTTTGGCGTAATAAATTATGAAATTCTTTCGTGTACACGTACACATCTATCTATCTTCACACTTTACACGCACACCGACCGAAACCGTGCGCGAGGAAACGAGAGAAGATGCGACTCTTTTCTACGTCTAGGACGTCGTTTTAGTCAACGTTACAAGATACCGTCTGGTGTTAATAATACCTCTTCGCCTTTAATTAGCATTCGGTCGACTTTAGGGAATGCTCTCCGTGGATTCGAGTTAATTATAGGCTAATTGTCCGCGGGAAAAAGAAGTTGCTATTTGTTTGCCTCATTATTGAATGTTTAACGATCTATTTGTCCAGCTGATGCTGTTGTTGCGTGCACGCATATTACAGGGCAAATTTACAAAAGGTGCTGTTCCCCCTAATAACAACAATATCACGTATCTCACGCGTAATGGACCGTTGTGTCAATAATAACGTTCGATGGCATTTACCGAAAGGTGTTAAAGGCACAAATCATGGGCAATAGCAATAATATACGGTGGAATTTATTGCAACATCATCATTCGCGTTGTCGTCGTCGTCTTCGGTTATTAATTTTGAATACGTTGTTGGATTAAAATTTATTGCGATACAATTATCATATAAGTAAATAACGCGTCGAGAAAAGATATTGGTACATTTGTTGCCTTGCAAAATTGCATGTCGTCGTTTATAAACGGACACGCAACTAGAGACCGCGGCGACGATTTCCTCTTTTCCAATCGTCGTGCCCTTTATGCGTCACTTAATAACGAGTTTATGCTCTCGTTAAAGGTACGCGCATAAATTATGCAATCTTCCTTTTCTCGCAAAAAGGATAATAGGTATAACGTTGTTGATAATACGAATCGGTATTTTATAATGATATAGACTCGATTCTGTTTCTTTTACTTTCTGAAAGGTACGTACTTCATGTAAAACCGGATATTCCATACCGTCCATTTATTTCGCAGCGTTTTCTTTCATTTTGCAATTTTTTCTTTCGCAATTACATATTTATCGAGTCACGACATTTCTATAAATTATTAATTATGTTTCATACGAAACGAACGCAGTTGCAGCAACAGCGAGAAATACATTTGTCACGTGTTCTCGTATGCATTTGCACGCATTCGTCCTTTACTACGAATTGATTTTTTTCTTCACAAACTGCGAATCGCGAAGAGTTTGATCAACCCCGTTAAGTCTTAATCTCACCTCCATGTCACGTGGATACTTTCTATTTCGAGACTGTGACCTTAATGTCGGGGCATTATTATTGTTTCGGATGAATCGGACTTTAAGTTTGCTCCAATTTTACGTGAAATTTCGCTGAGACGCTTGAAATTGCTCGCAATTTTCATTAATAAATCGTTGAAAGAATCCGCGCTCGTTAAAAGCGACCATTTGTAATATTATAGATTCAGGATCAATCAAAATGTTGTACCTATTAAAATTGTTCCATAAATAGCCACGTAACTATTGACATTTTAATAAAGATATATTAATGTTGCTGTTCGAAGCAAATTAATTTTCTCTCTCTCTCTCTCTCCCTATCTCGCTTTTGCTCTATCAAATCTTGATAGAAAAAAAACACATCGACCATGTTTTCGAGTGGACGAGGATCGAGAGAAAAAGAGGAGCGAGAAATTTCATTGTACAATGATGTGTGGTCGAATTGATTGAAATTTGCTCTCTTACATTGAACTATAAAGGACGTTCTCTTCGGTTATGAACGAGCAAATAAGAAGTGTATGAGATAATAAATTTTCTACAAAACGAACGCAATCAATCATCGAACGGACGAGTAGAAAATAAACTGAAATTAATGACAACAACAGCCGGTAGGAACAACCTTGTCTTGAGCAAATAATGAAAACGAGAATGAAAAGGCACAAAAAATCGATTTGACAACAACAACAAGATCAAAGCCAATTACTTTATAGCGTTATTACTATTACTACTACAGTTTTAAGTACGCAATCGTAATCGCAATTTAATTTTTATAGAGCGATCCAAGGTTGAATTTTTAACCGATTTCCAATGGAAAGATCGTCTGTTTTGCCGGAACGAGAAGTGACGAAAAATTTGAAAAGAAACAACAACTCGACGCGATTAAGCACAATTAAACGGCGAACAACATATTTTCGTGTGTTATTTTAAATTTTGGTCAAGGTGAAAAAATTGTAAGCGATTCAATTATATAATATTTAATTATAATCAGTTCGAGAAATAAGCGTTCGCGAGAATAATAACGCGTGAATTTTGAGCTGGAGGAGGGCATGGGGAATTGAAAAAGGTACAATAAAATCGTGTCACAGAGAAGAATGGGGAAAAAGAAAATGTAATCACTCACCTTTGTGTAATGATCCATTACCATTTTTATTGCACGATACCGACGCAAGAAGGAAT